>CM002493.2:4872500-6122500 GCA_000573905.2 Oryza punctata
ATGGTCAATTTAATTTGTACAACACACTGCCGCGTGTGGACGCTAAAACCAAGGTCTACGGCGGAGTCAAGATAGCATTAAGCGGTGGTTGGGATCGATTGATCAGATGATTAATTCCTGGCTGGACCTGTGCTGGTCAACGTTAATTATTGTTCTTTCATTTGTTATTGTTAGTTAATTGATTTGTTCGTTCGTTATATCCCTCCGTTGATTTTTATAGGACATATTTAATTTTGATTTTCAAAAAAAAAGTGTGACCAACAATCAATATGAGTCAAACTACAAGTGGTTTTTAAAACTAAAAGTAAATTCAATTAGAAATGTACAAGTAAATATAGTGTATGGAAGTTATACCAATATGATTTTAAAATGGTTTCACACAATATTGGGCTTTTTTGTATTTTTGGTAATAATAAATTTTATGGAAAAAACATTGGTCAAAATCTGGCCTTGAACTTTCTAGAAATTAAAATATATGTCCTATAGAAATCAACGGAGACAGTATATAACTGGATAGACAAGCTGTCGTTGTAATGCTGTAACTTGTGTTGTTTTCCTTCCAAGAAAGTAGCCCCATCTAATGTATCCGGCTGGTCACCCTAGGTGTTGATATGTGAATAATATATGTATTCTTTCGTTTGATCTTGATGGACATTCAGTTCCATCGTCGCAATATATTGAATAATACAAAAGGCTCTTATTAAATATAATTAAAATATTTGTACAAGACAAATTGCACCATACGTGCACCTAACTAGTTGAAGTGTTTGTGGTTTCTTTAGAAACACAATATAAATGTTACCCCTATGAGCACCTGCGAATATTTGTATTCACTGTGGGCACTTTGTTATCAAGGTGTATATTATCTACCACTAAAATAATAATTAATCATAAATACGAGCACCCGTATCAAATATAGGATTATTTGAACTCGGCTACGTCAGTTCCATCACAATGAACCTAAACCAATTAAGCTATATATGCTCGAAGTGTTTGTGGTTTTAAATGAACAGTTTAATTAACTTTGCACTAAGGTGGAAAAATGATACCACTTAGCACCAGCTAAAGCACCTAGGAGATCTACCCATTTATTTGCATCAATAAGCATGGTTCAGCGACATCGACATGTGAGGGTAATGAATCAATCCCTGACCTCAGGCGGGTCGTACAAACATATTCGGAAAATCAGAACACCGATGCCAAATATTGGTATATGCCATATATGGGCCTGGCTAGATTAGGTGAGGAATAAGTTCACTTTGACTTCCTCAATATACGTCAAATCTAATTTGTATATTTCAATCGCAATAAGATATATCTTGAACCCTCCACTATTAGACCCGGTGCAACATGATTCGCTTAATGGCTTTGAGGGTGGTTTTCGCTGACATAGCTCGTTGACTAGTCCAACCATTGAGTTAGCACATGGAGGCCCACATTTCATCCTCTCCCACCTTCCCTTCTTTCTCCTCCCTCTCTCTCCCCCTTATCTTTCTATCTCTCTCATCTTCCGTTCCCCTTCTCCACAGCGGTGGCGGTGGGAGGTTGAGGAGAAGGCAGCAGCGCTATTGGATGTCACGTCGTTCGTGACAGGGTGTGACGACGACGCCTGTGTGAACTCGAGGAGGTGGTGGCGGTGGCCACCGGGTCCACAATGTCGAGCATGTTCAAGCTCGGGCATGCCCACAACACGATGGAGAGTCATTGCCGGTGATGGAGGCACACACCATATCCATCGTTAGGCAAGATGGCGGCCGTGGTGCTGTGGCAGCCGCGCCGGATGGTGGTGCAGGCCAGAAGGCCAGAACGATGACGATGACGGCGATGACAATGGAACTCCGCTCCCCCAAACCTCGCTGCTGGATGCCTCACTGACGCCACCTGCGTGTCAGCGCCATCAACCGCCGCCTGCTCAACTTCCTTGACTGGCACGTTCCGTCGTGCCATCGGAGAGGAAGTCGCGGGAGGGAGCTCGACGCTGACACCGGGAAGAAGAGGGAGGAGATGAGGAGGCTAGCGGCCGCTGGATGCCAATAGTGTTCACAAAGACGTGGTCGGGCAGTGAGGATGGCTGACCATGGTTGCCATTTGGACGCCCGCTTCTTTCCGTCGCCGGCGCCACTGTCTAGCTAACCAGCCGAGGCCGTCGGGAGGACGCGACTATAGAGAGGATACAAGAAATAAGGAAGAGAGATGATAAAGAGGAAGGACGGCATGTTGATGTCGCCGTCGCCGCCATAGTAGCAGAAAGGGGAAGGGAGAAAGAATGAGAGAAGAAAGAAGAAGAGTTAGAGACGCTGATGGGTGGGTCTCACATGCTGATTCAGCTGGTTGGACTACTTAACATGCCACGTCAGCTAAAACCACTCATAAAACCGCTAGGGAATCATATTGCACCGGTTTTGATAGTTCGAGGGTGAAGGTATGTGGTATTGTGGTTAAGGGATATAAATTAGATTGGACATATATTTCCCAAAACCGAACCTTGCTTCTAGTTCTACTTGACCGATGCTTGCTTATTACTGGCATTTTAAGGGAGTCAAACTGGACTTATTCCATCAGATGGTAGAGATGCCATGTGAACTATACTAATATTTGGTTGGACTACTTAACATCCACGTCAGCTGAAACCACTCTTAAAACCGCTAGGGAGTCATATTGCACCGGTTTTGATAGTTCAAGGGTGAAGATATGTGATATTGTGGTTAAGGGATATAAATTAGATTGGACATATATTTCCCAAAACCGAATCTTGCTTCTACTTCTACTTGACCGGTGCTTGCTTATTACAGGAATTTAAGGGAGTCAAACTGGACTTATTCCATCAGGTGGTATAGATGCCATGTGAACTTTACTAATATTTGGGCCCAAAGCCTATATAACTTTTACTAATCTGGGCCGGTTTGTGAACTGCCCAGCAAAACTGATCATATTTTCGTTTACTCTACTAGAAATTAGATATATACTTTTTCTACGGAGGTGAATTATCAAAGATAATATGATCATAATCATGGAGAAATATGCTGATCACACTTGAAGGTTACACTGACCGTGTATAGTTACTCAGCAGGCAAATAAGAGTGAGCTTAATTGTGGTCTATAATGACTACTGACCACTCGCTGGTTTAATTAGCTGTGCAGGTTTCATTTCAACAACCGAATTTCAGAGTATCAATGGCTTGTCAATGCATTGACTAGCTAGTTAGTTCACATGCCGACACTAAAAACTCTGGTGATCTCACCTTCAATTCAAATGTGAAATGGACAAGAAGGAAGAACTGATTACTCCGAGTAAAATCAAATGATTGGGCAATAAGACAGGGCCGAGATCGAGGAGGGTCAATTTTTTGCCATAAATATAGCGCCTTAAAAATGCTTCTATAGTTCATTGATGTTGAGCTTATGGCTTAAAAGCGAGGTCATTGTCGCCGGAGTTGGTCACTAGTCGGCCAGCTCTTGATTATCTTGCATTCAGCACCCAACTAGGGCTCAAGACAGCAACTAGAATCAATGAAGTTATTGTCAGTGCAGGACATATGAAAGCTTCAGACAACAACACTATGCTACTACTACTACTCATCAACAATTATAATAAATATATATACTACTACCACCACAATTCAACATCGTCGTCGATCGCAAGAACAATAAAACTATATATATCATGAATGTATTAATGGTAAAAGGCATTATCATTGTATCATTATGAGAGTTCCTTAAAAGAAATACCCTTTCTTCTTTATTGTATGTTTGATGGATTCTCGATCGATTAATTTCCTTATGGTCTACGGCATGTCTCTCCATGAGTGAGAAAGGCTAAGCTCCGTACCCTAGCTAGCTACTACCTGCAGGCTGGCCTGATCAGTCAAGTGACCATAATGCAAAGTTCATCTAGTGATTACTAGTACTACTTCACTGATTTGCACAAAAACGTATGGCCAGTACACAAAAGGCTGATGAGATCTGCTTCTACTACGATTCAAACATTTCTGAAACTATCAACTCACATTGGCTCAACAATGATTTGCGAGGCCGTGCAATATTCATTTACACATTTAGCCATTCAAGAACAGCAAAAGAAAAAAAAGAAAAGATCTTCTTTCTTCCTTCTCTCTTTATTCGCATTGCAATTCATCACTGAAACCCTGCAGGGAATCTGGTGGATGACTTAAATTAACAACATTGAAGCCCTCATATGGATGGCATAAATGCCCTCCATTTACTAGGATCAAATGCACATTTATTTGCGAGGGAGTTATTCTAGCTCATCATCGCACAACAACCTACTGGGATCGATAGATGAGCTCGAAATATTGCAAAAGCTATTACTACTAGCATAGCCTCCTCCTCTTCTCGTCTCCATCTCTCCCTCTCTAATGGCCACTGTCCTCGTGCACCCTGTCCGGTCCGGCCGGCTAGCTTGCCAATGCCATGTGTCCACTCATCTCGTACTGTCTTTTTCCCTGTCTAATTAATTAAATTTGCTGGCTTTATTATTTTGCATGCCATTATTATGAACCAACCAAACATACTACTCCTACCAATTAGTAGCAGCTGGTCATGCATGCAATTTTGCCCCTCTAGCTCCCTCTATATTTTTTTGGCATTGAGTTCTTAGCTATGGAAGATGATTTTTTTTTTGAAAATAACATCCAAAAGGCAAGGATTTCCTGCTTTGATTTAAAATAAATAGAGTTGATCCAAATTGACTTAAAACCTTACCGCTGCACGTCTATGGACGATATTGTTGCTACTTAAATCGTGTGTTTATGGTGGTTGGATGCTATTGCTGAGACAGCATGGCATGTGTGCGTTTTTTTTTTTTTTTTTGGCAAATGACAATGACGTTGCCGATGGCTTTCGTTTGGATTGTTGATAAAAGTAGCAGCATATGTACTTCCGCTTCCCTGTCTTTTTGTTGGAAAATGCTACTACGCTCTAAAACAAAATATACCACCCAGAACACCAGGAGGAGAGTCTTCATGCTGTTGGCGCAAAGAGTTGGGACCATAGTATCTACACACATATATGCCATTTTCAACTTGACTAACTTGAGTACTACGTTGACCAGAAATAGGAAGAGGAAGAGTACAAGGACTCTGGCAATGCTGATCGATTAACCTATGACAAAAAAAGAGATTGATGAAAGATTTTCAAAGTGTACAACTATGAGAAGTTGAGAAGATAATTAATTCCCTGCAAGGACATCTAGGGAATGTCACTTGCATGTGTGAGGTGCAACGTACGTAAAATTCGTCAATATTCTTTTGCATTGGCAAACATTATCCCTAGGCAAGAATAATATTGAGAAATTGTGCGTAGTGATTCGCGCAGGCTAGAGATAGGTGACGATAATCGTAAACTCGTTAGCCTATATATATATTGATCGTGTGGGAATTAATTATATGGGTCTACATTGTAATAAAACCGACTGGTTAAATAATATAACTGATAGAACAATATATGATAAATGCAAATACATTTCTCTAGTTTAAAAGAATTGTTAAGAAATGAATCACAGCATATGCTAATTTGCAAAAAGCAAGAAATAGGGACACGTGACACTTGGCGTGCTGCGATTCGTGCAGGCTAGGGGCAGGGCTGAGCAAGGGCAACTCATTAGCCTGCGCAGATTGAGCTGGGAGGAGTTAAGGGCGTGCCACCGGATCACAGCTCGCCCATTTCCAGCGAAATTGTTCATCACCCGGGACCATATTCGTACATTTATATGTACACATATTATATGTGTGCGTCCATCCATCCATCGCCAACTAGTATCATTAGTCCAAGATTGGATGGGTCCAAATAAGCTGGTAGCTAGCCGGCTTGATCAGGAGCAACCTTTACTGTTTAATATGCCATTCCACTGCATGCATTAGATGGCCCAACATTTCAAGCCCCCTCAGAAGGTAGTGAACTCTTTAATAATCCCCTTCCTACTGCTTTGGAGTCCTGCATGCATGAATGGGGCAATGTCATTGACCTATATCTTCTGCGTAGTTGCATTATATTACTTCAGGAAAAGAAGTCATCGGCATTTTTTTTTCTTCCTGTCAACTATATACTATATTTGTTTACAAATACTCACATGGACACTCATGTAGAGTATTCCTGACCGGAGGAATTATAACTTGCTGGTTTTTTGAGTTTGACTTCGGTAATAAAGCTTTGACCCAACAATAATTTTTAAACTATCTTTTATATTGTAATATAAATGTGGTATAGTTAAATTATTGTAATCAATTGTGGTTTACTAATATTCTATATTTGGAGCTAATCATTATTATACTTAAAAAATCAATGGTCAAATTTGTATATGCTTATGTCAAAACAGACTATAGTATTTGTATCAAAGGGGTAATTTAAAACTGTTACATCAAGAATATATGGTCATAAGTAATGGCTTTATGGAAATGGAGAGAAAATGATTTTTATCTTTATCTTTATGCGTAAATTTCTAACCAAATAACGGACAAACTCTTACCCAGCCAATACGACATCATTTATTTCCTGTTTTCACTTTAGTAATACAAGGATCCATAAATAGATAATATTTTTTTGAAATCGGAGAAAATAATGCCCCAACCAAATGTAAATTAATAGGGAACGAAATTTCCAAAAAGTTAAAGTATAGATCAATATCGTACATTATATGAAATTTCCTTACACCAAAACATACTGTGCAATTTATATTTTCTTTTGAAATACCCCACCGTCCCAAAATATAAGGCATCCACATTTTTGTATGAAAAACAACTTTAGTAAACTTTAACTAATTGTATCTATGTTTAGTCATGCATGTGACATACTTAGAATTATATTTGAAAGTACATTTATATATTGAAATTTTATAGTTTGTTGATAGTATAATTAAGAAAGAAATTAATAATCAAAGTTTCATGTTGTAGCCATGTAAAAAAATTATACGCCTTATAATTTGGGACATTATAGTTTATTAATTTTTTGACCAATTTAAAAGGTCATAGTCTAAAAAAGGGATTTGGAACACATATACTAAAAAACAAGCAACAATTCGTAATTCGTGGTTATCTATCTATTTTATGTATTAGATTATTAAGAGAATGCTTTTAGCTATTGCATTCGAGTAACCTATAAATTTCCAAGTTAACCGAAGAAAAATAAGAAGCAAGATTTGCATGATTTAACAGTTGTAGCCTTCTAGATTCAAATAATGATGGTGTTGTTGTATGCAAATATAAACTTTTATATCGATGCTATTAGCGGTTTAAAAAGTTCGTGATAAAAAGTACTACGTTGAAAAAACTCAAAATCAACTTAAAATAAAGTTTTAAAATTTAAATTTTAGTGAAGGCTGATAACTAACGAGCAAACAATTAGAGAGGCTGAATAGAGATACATATATAGTTTGCATGATACTATTTCAAACGGCACAAATTGCACGACACATTTGACTAGTCGGACTAATTTAATTTCACATGCTTAGATGTAAGCTGACTAGCTAGGTGCATATTAAGGGCCAAGTACTACTACGTAGTACGTTCCTTTCGCGTAATCAAGTACCTGCCGCCACCAACCAGCTGTGTGTGGCATTGCAAGACAGAGAAGAAGAGAGGCCAATATATGCCTCTCTGGGAGTGGGCCCCAGGTGGCGGTCACGGTGTACGGGCCGACTCCTCACCGGACCGTCGCGATCGATCGATCGGTCGCTGACCCGTGGGCCCGGCCGGTGGCGCCCACCACACACCCCACTACCACCAAGCGCCACCATTTCGTGACGATTTCTCGCGAGGCCAACATGTCCTTGTATATGCAACCACGCGTGCCAGCGCTCGCTCGTCGGCATTTATGCTTAGGTTATCCGTGCCGTCGCCGAATAGTGTTCTAGTTGGAGCTTCGAATGACCGATGCTGCCTTTGCATCGCCATTACTCTCTCGATGATCCCTTCCTTCCTTTTATCTCTCTCTCTCTTGTTCAACGCACACAATGACACATTGCAACTATGTCACGTGGTTTTATGATTAATATATATATTTTATCTCGGTTTCTCTTAGCATATTTTCCAAAATACTCCGTATGAAAATTTTTGATATAAAATTTACTTTAAAATATTATATAAATCCATTTTTAAGTTTAGATTTATTAAAACTCAATCAATTATGTGTGTATGTTTTTTTTATGTGTTACTACTTAATTTTCATCTCTATTAGATTCAACAAGTGCCCCGTTTGATAAAAATAAAGATTAAGTACAGATACATAAAAGGAGAAAGCTATCATCACATAATTAATTAAGTTTTGATTATCTTAAACTTGAAAAAAATAATTGATTTATCTGATATTTTAAGACACTTCTATATAGAAAATTTCCGTACGAAATACACTGTGTTTAAAAAGTATATTAACCAAAACCAAGGTAACATCTGTATCTCAATCAGAAAAGAACGGGGCTATAGCTACCTTAGATTTTCTTTTATGATCGATGACGATAAGCTAGTAATCGATTAGTAGTTAATTATAGCGTCGTCATTCCAAGGAGGAAGGAAGGAATGGTCAAGATATATAAATAAAAAAGACAGGAGCAAGAGAACAAACATGATTAATTTTGATAGTAACACCCGCAAATAAATGATGAGAGGATTGCATTTAGGCCGGAAATAGAGCAGCAGCAGCCGAGCGAGCACACACTACTGGTACACTTTAAATTTCAGCTAATAGCTTAGCTAGAACACCTTTTAATTTTATGGCATTCCGTATATATGCTAGCGTTCTAGCTAGCTGTATATATATACATACATATATACAAGTTGTGCAATTCGCGGGGCATTTAAGAACACGGACAAAAATTTGGGCCAGAAAGCACTGAAAAGATGGGCAGGGATAATGACAACTACGAGCTCTACGCTGCCGCAACAGTATGGCAAATTTAAGGCCTCATTCAATACTGTCGTACACATATTCTCCAAGCAAAAACCAACCCAAAACCCCCCAAAAAAGATACCTCCCCGGAAACGCTCCCAAAAACCCATATCTCCAACCCACAAATTTAGACAAACTATATCTATCCATATATACACACATAGTATCTCTTCTCCTCTCCTTCCTCCAATAATCTTTGACCAGACATATCTCTACCACTCCACAAACACAAGTCTGATTAATTTGATCTTTGATGTGGTGCAGTTATTGTTAGCTTTAGCTAGCAAGAGACAGAGACATAGAGATGGAGAAGAGAGAGATTTTGCAGAGATATACTAGCTAGTAGCTAGGTAGCTGGCTGGTTAATTTGCTGGCTGGCCAGTGAGTGAGAGAGAGCTAGTGTAGTGTAGTGCGTGCGTGCGTGCGCGTGTGCAAGCTAAGCTCGAGCTGGTGTACTTAGTTAAGCCGCGATCTAGAGTAGGTCGGGACTTATTTGGTCCCGGGCCGGGGCCGGAGGCGATCGATCGGCCAGCCAACCCAGCCGCCCTGCCCCTCGTCTGGCTCCCCTCATCAAAACGCGGGAAACATTTCACCAGCAGCCGCAGCTACCGTGCTTCAATGCCCCGCACTTATACTGAAACCTATATACCCTCTCATCTCCACCGTTCATATCACATTTATCTCCATCGCACGGCCCAAATTACCAACACGCGGCCGACTCAGATGCAAAAAAAAAAAAAAGAAGGGTAGTGATAATGTAATAATTTTGCGAAGAAAAATATATAGTGAGATTGGTAATAAGAGGAGGAAGAAGGAGTAGAGTAATAAACAGGGCCCAGAAAAGGGAAGCAGGGGGCATGAACGCATCATCCAGCTTTACCAGCACTCTCTGTTTGTTTTTCTCTTTCCATTTATAACCGAAATGAATGTTCATTGAAGGCTTTACATTAATGGACAGAAGTCAATACCCGAACCATTCATCCTCTGCTGCTACTACACCAGCGACAACGCGCGAGGTGACAAGGATGCATGGATGGATGATGGATGATAGATGATGCATGGATGATCAAAACGGAACAAATCCAATGGCGAAAAAGGAAAAAAGAAAAGAAACCCAACTGTGGTTTGTGACGGATGGTGGTGTGGTTTTGGTGGTTACAACAAGAGGAAAAGTGACAAGCATGGTGCGTTCTTGACTCCCTCGTTCTGAAAGCCTTCTGTTGATTGGTTGATTGGTGATGTCCTGAAAACTGATTGATTGACTGACTTGCATAAATGCCTAAGAGCGATCGAAAAAAAAAAACCGAATGAAATTCCTGCAATCTGATGAGAGGAGAAGGAAAAAAAAGATATGCAAAAATGCAACGAAAACCTAAACAAGAGTTATTTTTTTGAACGATGCATGGTTTGATGGATCATGGCTGGCTTGGATCATGGATGCATGGATGGATGGGCGAAAGAGAGAGAGAGAGAGAGAGTTGCATCAGCTTCAGATGCAGCAGCAGCAGCAGCAGGTGGAGTCCATGAATGCGAGCATTCAACGCGCCAACCAACTCTCTCTCGTCAGATGATGGCGAAGCGGGTGCGCGGCGGGGTGCAATGCAATGGCGAGCGGCGAGCTCGGTGGCGGATCGGAGGCGGCGATCAGGGGTGGCCATGGGCGGAGCAGTTGAGCGCGGCCTTGATCTGCTCGACGGTGGTGGTGATCAGCCCGTTGACGGTGGCGACGGACTCGGCGTTGAGCTTCGACGACGGCAGGCTGCTGACGAGGATCTGGAACGCCACGGTGACGACGGATCCGCCGGTGCCGCCGCCTCCGCCGCGCGTGGCGGCGAGCGGCCCCGCGCTGCTGGTTGACGCCCCCGCCGCTGAGCCCGGGCGGCCGTCGGGGAGGATGGTGAACCCCGACGGCAGCAGCGGGATGCTCGACGGGTCCTCGCCGCTCATCACGACGTTCGCCGCCGGGATGTCGATCGGCGAGTACACCACCAGCGACCCCGACGCGTCCGTGCAGCTCTCCTGCAGGATCAGCATGCTGTTCTGGCTCGCATTCAAGCCCTGCAAACGCCATTAACGTCGGTCGAGAAAACCGCATTAAACTCGCCGCAGCATTTCGAGGTTTATGGTGGATGCGAATCATGGAGGAGGTTAATTATAGGCTAATTACTCTTAGGAGCGAGATGCAGTTTCCCGGGTTTGAGCCGTTGGGGATCCGCGACACTTCCTGGACTTGATTGCCGTGCGACAGGACGTCCCACTGCAGCAGCAGCAATGGCGGGCACAGTCAGTGGTGCGCGAGCGAGACATCAATGGCGGACACAGAGATGGAGAGAGATTCGATGGCTAGCTGACCTGGGAGCGGGTGTTCTCGTCGCGGACGAAGGCGAAGACGTGGTCGCAGGGGACGGGGAGCCAGATGGAGGTGGCGGCGCTGAGGACGACGCCGTTGGGCTGGCCGGGGTCCGTGCTGCGGTGCATGGTGACGCGGACGCTTACCTCGTTGGAACCCGACAGCGTCGTCCACTGGTGCATCTGCGACGCGCCAAGGCTCGAGCAGAAGCTGTTCACCATCCGCTGCGACAGCTTCATCATGCTTCTCTTCCCCTCCGGCGTCACTGCGACGGCGAACGAACCCGGAGGATTTCAGTGCCATATGTCATGGCGAGAAAAAGGTAACAACGACTGTGGTGTCGAGTGCTCGACGGGTGCGTGGCGTGTGTATATACCTCCGGCGATGTGGTGTGGGACGCCGAGCGCGACGAGGGAGGCGTAGCGCTCGCACGCTCGCTGGAGCGCGGCGAGCCAGCGGTGCGCCCCGAACGCGGCGCCGCTCAGCACGAGGTCACGGTAGAGCACGTTGATTGGGTTCTTCTCCTCCACCTCCATGTGTTCGACCCAGGTCACCTGCACGCGTGCGACGTCAGAGCCGAAACCAAACACCATTGCGGCACATGACAATGCAAGACAGACACGGGGAATTCGTTAACTGCATATACCTTGGAGTAGCCATTGGCCATGTCAGCGATGAGGCACCCCGACGGGAGCCGGCGGGAGCGCAGCGGCGGCGCGCCGAAGTGGGCGTCGCGCTGCAGGTCGACGGAGACATCGGCGATGGCCCATAGCCCCTGCTCGATCTGCCGGCAGTAGCGGACGAAGTTCACCTCCCGAGTCGGGACGGCCGGCGTCATGATGTGCAGCTCCTCATACATCTACACCAACAACACAAACATCACATATAGACAAGATCGAAATGGAAACAATTCACAGAATTTGCTTGATTGATGCAATGGCAATGTGGGTTTACCAGAATCAAGGACTCGCTTCTCCCTCCCATGCCATTCACGAGCACATCAATGGTGTGAGCTTTCGACACGATGCTTGGGAAGAACTCCATCCACTTGTTCTGCAATAGTAATCAACCAATCAATCAATCAGCAAGCCATACGTGTATATGAACGAATTCATGGGCAAAATGGAAATGGTTGTGGCGTCGAACAGCTTGATTACCGTGTCCATGAACACGTCGGCGAGGGCGACGGCGCTCATGAGCACGAGGCCGGACTCGCGGGATCCCTCGACATTGATGCTGGGGGCGCGGTACGAGCCGCCGGGCTTGGAGAAGATGCTGTCGTAGGTGTCGACGTTGAGGGTCTCGCGGGCGTCGCCGCCGGACACGCCGCCGCCGGGGCTCTTGGACCAGATGTGGTCGCCGGCCTGCGCGAGGCGGATCAGCTCGTCCATGGCGCGCGTCGCCATCTCGGCCATCATGGGCCGCTCCATGTCCGACACGGGCGCCGGCAGCTGGAACGGGATCCCCGACGAGCCCCCGCTGAGGAGGTCCAGGTCCAGCGACGGGCCACCCATCCCGCCCACGGACAGGTCCAGCGACGACACGGTCATCGGCGTCGCCGGCGGCAGCTGCGTGAACGGCCGGCCGAGATACTTCGACGTCAGGTTCGACACGCGGTCCAGCTGCTCGCTCGTACACCCAACAAAAACATCATCAGAAACACATCAACAAATTAGCAAAGCGAAGCGCGTCGTCGTCGTCGTCGTCGCCGCCGGCGGAAGCGGGCATTACCTCTTCCTTGAGGCGGGCGTTCTCCATGCGAAGCTTCTGCTCGTCGAAGTAGTCCTCGCCGACGGGAGGGCCGCCGCAGGTGGGGCAGATGACGTTCTTGAGGGCCTCGCGGATGGCAATATTCTCGCACCGGATCTTGTCATTCTCGGCGCGGAGGAAGCAGTTGTCCGCCCGCTCGTGCTGCGCCTGCAAACCCCATGGATGCTGCCTTCATCACAAAACCGAACGAAACGGAACAGAAGAAAGCAACGAACCACGCCGGAATCCATGGCGATCAATCAAGAAACCAATCAGAATTCTCCCTATTACCTTCATCTGGGTCCGGCGATTCTGGAACCAGAACTTGATCTGCCTCGGCTCCAGGCCAAGCTCCCGGCTAAGCTGCGCCCGCTGGTTCTCGTCCGGGTGGGGGCACTCCTTGAACATCCTGCACAGCACGGGAAACACACACCATTTCATCCCTCCATCCACGGCGCCGCCATGGCGGACGACGGCGAAGAAAACAAACAAACAAACAAACAAACAGGAAGAAACCAAAAAAAAAAGGGCAAAACGCGTACGCCTCGAGCTGCTGAATCTGGCGAGGTGTGTGGCGGTGGTAGCGCTTGCGGCGGCGCTGGCTGTCGGAGCCCTCGGGTTCGTCGCCGAAATCCATGGCCGCCGCCGCTGCCGCTTCCTCCCTACTCCTCCCCAAACCTACTAGCTACTACGTCTGCAACAGCAGCAGGAGGAGGAGGGAGAGATGGATCGATTGATGTTTGCACTGTTCTTGATCTGCGTCCCCTCTCGGGCCGTATTTATACAGGAATTCCCAACTCACAGCGATCCAAAACAGGAAGGAAATTGCAGGCACCTCGACTCATCCAATCCAACATCTCCCTTCGTCATGCCATCATCCCCTACCACCACACTGATTCCACTCCCTGTTGCCAATCTTGCTCGCGCTTATCCCTCTATCTCCTCCTCGCACGCAGAGCAGAAACGCTCGCTTATCTGATCTCTCCCTGTATCCTCTTCTGCTACTACTACTCCTCCTACTCCCTCCCTTGTTTTCTGGACTGTTCGTGCCAATCTTTCTCCTGCTGCTGCCGCTGGTGCTACCTCCTCTCGTAGAGGGGAGAGAAAACAAGAACAAGAAGAGGAGAGGAGAGAGAAGAGACTATGAGTAGTAGTGCAGTAGCAGAAGCAGCAGCAGTAGAGAGTAGTAACCGGTGCGAAATAAGGGCCGAGGTTTTTAAACACGGCGCCCGTCGAGGCCATGACCACTCTCTCTTTCTCTCTCTACAGTGCATCTCTGGTGGGTTTGGATGGGAACAGCTGGAGCCATTTAAGGCCAAACGGGTCGGGTTTTTTTATTTCCGCCTCCTCCGCCTCTGCGCCCGCCAAGGCACAATGCGAGGACCGGAAACCGCTCCCTCCATGGCTCCATTGCACCTGCCTGCCTCTGTACTTCTATTTCTGGGAGGAGGGTTGCCTGTACAATGTGTGCATGTGTCAAAAGAAAATGCCGTACATGTGTTAAAATAGAGAGAGAGAAAATGTGGTGCGTATGGAAAAAGGAAAATGTGATGCACATAAAGGAAAAGAAAAATGTGGTGGATATAAGAAAGAAGAGACAATGTGATGCTCTGCTTGTTGTGCAACTACTGATGCAGTGGTGGTGGTGGTTTTTTCTTTTTTTTTTCCTAAGTTCATGACAATTAGAGGTGGTTTATGTGTGAAGTATTTCGCTACTGAGTAGTTTATAATGCTGAGTGATTGCGATGATTGGACTTGTAGCTAGTTTGATTAATGTTACATACGTTAATTGGCATGATATATTATAAAAGAGCCATGAGGGTTTTCTCGAGACTATAATGTAAAAGTAAAAGTCATATTAATGTATCCATTAGGGTTTTTTTAAAAAATATAACAAAGATGTATTAATAATTATAACACAAAACACAGAGCCACGAGGTTTTTTCAAAACCATAACACAAAAGATGTATTAATGAATTCATGAAGGTTTTCCAAAATCATGACGCCAAACACATATTGATAGACCTACAATGTTTTTTTTTCAAAATCACAACGTAAAAAATACATGGATAGAACTACGAGGGTTTTTCAAAACTATAACGTAAAAGATGCAATGATGGTTTTATAAAATTGTAACGTAAAAGAAGTATTGATATTATCCCTCGGGGGTTTTAAAATTTGTAATGTAAAAGATGTACAAATAAAGATAAGAGGGTTTTTCAAAACTATAACGTAAAAGATGCAATGACAGTTTTATAAAATTGTAACATAACAGATGTATTGATATATCCCTCAGGGTTTTTTAAATTTGTAACGTAAAAGATGTAAAAATATAGATAAGAGGGTTTTTTAAAAACTATAACGTAAAAGGCATACGAATAGAGCTATGAGGGTTTTCCAAAACTACAACGTAAAAGACGTATGGCCATGAGAGTTTTATAAAATTGTAATGTAAAAGATGTATTAAGTAAATTTTATGCGGTTTTTTAAAAAATTGTTACGTAAAGTGCATACATATAGAGCCATGAGGGTTTTTGAAAACTATAACATAAAATTTGCATTAATTGAACCATGAGGGTTTCTCAAACTTATCACAAAAAATGGAGCGGGGCTTGTTCTGATGGTACTTTAGTACTCTTTTCTTTGTTTTTGTTCAACATGAGCATATCTAGTTCCACACATTTATAAATCCGATAGAGGATTCTTCATGCATTTACGTTTTTAAATAACTAGTTTCATGTACCTGTGAGTTTTGTAGATGATTCTAGCAATGTAAATATGTATTTAAAGAAAGGATGCTAAAAATCATGATGTTTTTAATATATATAAAATCTGTATCCCTTCATTCAACCTATCTATTTATGTGCTTCTACAAGCTTGGAGGATGATGCACGTCATGCAAATTTGCAGTTGGATGAAAGTATGCTTAAAGTTGTGGCGTTACTAATCTTCTTATGTTTTCTCTATGGTCTACACATATTGTATCTTGCATCTATAAGTTTTGGTGGATATGTTTGGATGGCTCTTGTACCCTAAATATGGCCAAAGTTAGACAAAACTATGTACATTGGCAAAAGACGATTGTTGGTTTATTAGAAATTCTAGCCTTTAAAATTGAATGGAATAATTCTTACCGTTTGTTTTGTTATGATGGTTTATGATGGGTAGGAATCTGATGGACAGCTCAACATTGAATACAAAAATAAAATCCAAAGACCAATTAAATAAAGGATATCGGTTACGTCGGTTTCATAATGTTACAAAAAAGTTTGACTAATCCATTTTTTATATTTTTCTAGACTAATGCAACATCAAAATGTGTTGGGCCATGAATTATCACTGAATACTAAAATAGGGAAAGGATGATACTATGCTAGAAATGTGTAGCCTTTCAAAATGTGTGGAACGATTACACTTTATGATAATTAAATATGGATAACCCACTTGGGATTTATTTTCAATACATTATTTCAAATGATTGCAGTGTTGCAATCAAAACATTTTGTTCTCTCTGCAAGTACAAACCTTGTAACGTAGTATAACTAAATAGAAAAAATTTAGCACCATTCTAGGAATAATAAGAAATGTTGCTATGGTAGCTTTCGCACAAATTTGTTATGTGAACTAAAACATTGTGTATTTTTCTCCTAGTCATTTTCAATTATTCCTTAGAACTAGTAATGGCAATTCAAGTTGGGAATTTAGTTTATTTGGTCGGTTTCATTGGTTAAAAATTTAGTTTTCCAAATGTCCACCAAAATTACAATTAGAAAAACTAAAATACTTTGATTCTGTATTTTGCTACTATTGTTTGCTACTTTGAATGTACACTAGAAAAACAATCCACCGAATCAAGCAGCACACCGGATTAAGTAAATAAATCGAGCAAGGAATCGAATAATCAGGTAATTGACTAACAGAGAGAAATATGAACTCACAGGGAATGCCAACGATATGGAACATGGAAGATGGTGAGTCACAAACATCGTGTTGCACTCATATATATCTCGCCACCTCGTGGAACAATAGAACTCATACACGCCTCATTCAACACCTCACATAGGAGTCACTCCGTGGTACCTCGCCCCACATGGCAAAGGTAGACAGTGCACTTGGCGGCGATAGGATTTGGGTGGTCAAACTAGGGTGTGGATACGTGATAGCGTCTTAATAAGAAATATATAGTAGAGGATCAAGTGAGGAGATAGCCTTCGGTTGCTCGGCATGCACATTCTCTGGGCGTTTTAGGCTAGAGCGTTACTTGATCAATTTGTTTGGTTCGTCCAGTTTATTAGAGGGTAAAATTGGTACCAACAATCTTAAAGAAAGAGCCATAAAATAAATTTAGTAAAAGCATAACCAAAGACCAAATAAACTAATGGTTTTCGTTTTATTTTGGTTTTGCAAGTTGGTTCTGAAATAATATAAGCCTACTCCTAGTAGTGTTATTCTTTTTGTTTTGACACTAAAATCTAGATATTTATGGTTTTATAATCTGTGTTTACATAGATACTAAATTGTTTTAGGAAAAACAATATATTGACCTATATTAAATATAATATATTGAGTACAATTCTTGGAATAGTTTGTTTTAATTTAAATTCTTGGATTATTTTTCACCATGTTGTAGACTTGCAGGTTATCCATCTCCCTCCCTACTACTATTGGGTTTGGATGCAACCAAACAAACCCATTTAGGTTAAAAAGTGCTATTACTACTAAGATCTTTTTTTCCTCTATGTTCATAAATGACTCCAAAGTTATTGTTTCCGTTATGATTTGTTTGAGATATTGGTCTATACTAGTCAATTTTGTAATCTTTGGAATACATTTAAAATGCATTAGTTTGTTGCTACTTATGAATTGATATGGAACCAAGTATGGGTGTTAACGCCCGGAGAGGAAGACTATCTAGAATGATACTGGAGGCGAGCCCGGACTATCCGGAACGATAGTGGAGGCGCGCCAAGGTGGAGCATTAGACAATACATCATATTATTTTTCCTTCTTAACTTAGAAAAGTTCGTTGATCTAGGACATTAGCCACTAGGCCATCTTATTTTTATTCTAAACTTAGAAAAAGTTCAATTATCTAGACGTCAGGTATTACATCATCTTGTTTTTTTTTCTAAACTTAGCAAGGTCCGATATAATGGAAAGCTTAGCAACTACCTCGTCTTATTTTTATTCTAAAGTTAGCAAACTTGCATGGCTAACTGTCATTGTATATATTATTTGTGCCTTAAATGGAAGATCAGTCTAGATATGGTGGCATATTATGCATTTATGCTTGATAGCTAGTTTCAAGTTTATTTATATACATACTAAAAATCAAATGAAAAGATATGTGTATGTTTGTTTACATATGGGATATTTAAAATGTCTTACACGATTTGGTTTTGCTTTTCATAAATGTTCTTATGCATGGATGAAATTATCATGGAAAACTATAGTCATTTAATTTGTAGTTATTATTTTTTTTAATGAAAATGTGATTGTTAAGAAGGTTTTCTACATAATATGTTCTAGAGAGAAGAGATTATTTGTGCTTGTTTGCAATTTTGAATGGTGTATGATTCCTGTATTAGCTAACTGGTGGCAAAAGAATATCTTCTATACTTGATAATATATAATGTTGATGAATTAACTCTACTTATTACCACTTGATTCAAATTTTGACTTTATTTAGGTTAACAATTTGGTCAATTGATATGATTTAATGAGAATTATTAAGACACAACATTCAGATACTAGGACATGTAGATGGAGCACAATTTATTAGTAGAATCTACTTCCATACATTCAAGATGGATAGTTTCTATAGCATAGACATGTTATTAATTATATGATAGAATATTTAATCTTTGCTGAATATTAGTCGTTAGCAATATTAGTTAGGAGCAATCAACATTATACACCGTGATTGTAGAATCAATCTTTTTGGTAAAATATAGAACCATATAAAATGATCTTAATATTAAGCCGTTAAATGTTAACAACTAGATAGCAATGAATTTGAAACATTAATTTATTCACCTTTTAAATAAATAAAATCGCTGTGGTTGAATGTTTGTTTTTCTGAAAGTGGTGTTGTCATGACTCATGAATTGTTTCATGTACTTAATATATATGTGTTTTGTGATGTGGTGATGTGCCTTTCCTTTTAATATTTCCATTTATTAAAGTGTTGTGCTTCACATTTTTCTTTCTTTTAAGTTATAACCTAATTTTCTTTTGGTTATGGAAACCTACCATTTTGGACACTGACATGGCCTTCGAAATATAAGGTTGACCACTAATTCTTATTTCAAAATATATAAAAAAACTAGATAAAACTATAATATTCTAAAAGTATCTTGGATAAATCTTAATTACATAATACTTTTATACAACTAATTCAAATATTTTATAAGACACTAGTGTTCAGAGTACAAGATGGCATGTTTTCATAACCGAAGGGAATAATAGGTTATAGTTTGGTAGTTCGTCAAGCACTTTTGGTAGTACTTGGTATACTCCGAAATGAAACATGCTGTGACCTTGTGCTAGCTATTGCAGCTTGTCAGTAGTACTCTAACATCACTCCTTGTGCTATTGTAAATCTGTGATCATGAAGTTATCTCGTCAAAGTTGTGAAATGTCAGTCTACGAAGAGAGAAGAAGTGATATTTGATATCCTGGCGGTTGATGTTGCATGCTTGATTAATGCCGTGAAGAAATCTGTAGAAGAAAATGGAGTGAACAGTTGAAGTTGCAGAGTGGAAACGATGTCTGGCAATGAACGGCATGCTTGGTGTATAAGAAGATACATATTTATGTATGCAAGCTACGAAAAAGTATGAAATGCAATTGAATAAAGTGTGATATATGTAATTGTTAACACCTAAATTTAACAACTAAGATGACAAAATAGAAAAAACGTGGCTAGATTTGGAAAAGACCTGGTTTGCCATATGAGGCCGGTCTTACCGCCACCATAGGACCGTTCAGACCGACGGTGCAGGTCCGATCTGACCGGCAACATGGTCAGTCAAACCGGTAGAGTCCGACTCCGAGTCTGATTTTTCGGTTCTCGAGTTTTGGTTATTGGGTCCTAATTGATCTCTAAGTGAAATATGACGCTGAGAAGACCCTGTCAAGGGAAGACCAACCTCTTTATAAAGGCTATGGTTGGTTCGGTTCTAACCCCCGACCACAATCCCTAAAATCTATCGAATCATTCTTTTACTATTATTTTTCAGTCATGTTTTCTACGTTACCCTAGTTTCATTTATCTTTATCTATTTATGTTGTAAATCGTCTGTTTTTCTGTGAGAATGCGATACCCTTTGTAGGTTTGTCCCACAAACCTTTCTATTCACCCAAGATACATGTGGTTATCTCCATATCGATCTAATTCGGTCTAAAGGCTGATTTTGATATCTAAATCGGCTCTGCAAGTCAGTTTAATCTTCAAAATCCATCTTGATTTAGAGTTTCTAGATTGAGGTGGTTGGCGACCGGCTTGGACTCATCATCATCATCTTCCTGATCAACGCTAACGAGGTACTCCAGCTAGTGTATCCCTCCCAGCCACCACCCCTCCACTCTTCATATTTGGCCACCGCCATCCCCTATCTCCATCACCAACTCCATTTATTTTATCGAATGCCGTTCTCCAGCAACCGCTCTAGCTCAATGCCCTAGATCGTATCTAGTGATAGGAAGGGATCACACACCGTGTGGTAGGGTGATGTATTCGTCCAACTTATATGTTTTCTTACTTAGAAAACCGTGTCTTCTGCAAGACACGAACACCTTATTACCAAGGCGACCCGCCCACACCCTCTCTATCCGCAGCAACATGGCTCCTAGTTGGTAAGCTAAAGCCTCTCTGCCACTCGTTATGTAGGAGCTTTGTGAATGGCCTAATTCAAACACTACATGCATGCAGATGCAGTTTGATAACAGTACGGAACAGCGTAACCTCGCTCGATCGATCGACCTCACTACACCATCCCTACTACAAAAGCCTACAACACCCTAACTCCATCAGAGACACTGACCCATCAACAGTTGAGCTAGCCTCCAGCCCTCACCCCAAGGGATCGATGGATCACACCACAGATCCCTCTCGGCTAGGGCCGGTTACAGTTAGCCGCCACGCGGGCGGAGGCAACGCTGGCACCACCGGGTTGGGCGTTTCGGGAAAGCGGCCGATTTAGCGAGGCTGGCGCTGGGCTCCGTCCGGTGCAGCAGGAGGCAAAGGGGATCAATATTCTTGCCGTTTCCAAGCCGCGATTCGATCGGCAGCAGCGCGCGCCCATGCCCATCCCCTGATCCCTCCCCCGGAGCCCCCTCTCCGCTTCGGCAAAATGGGCACGGACACCGCAAAAATGGCCTTTGTCCACACTGCCAAGATAGAAAAGCATGTGTCTACGTACGTGCTTGCTGAAAGATACATATATGCCCCCGAGTTAAATCTGTCTCGCCGAGTCGTGCTGTTTGCCCAGAATTACAAACGTGCCTTGGCAATTAGCCCAGCATTGCACTCACCAGCTAAAGGTGTAGTAGTGGCAACGAGCAGAGTAAAAAAAAAAAACTAAAACTGGGCTCTCCTGCTCGGTGCAAAAAAAATAACTGATGAATCAACAGGAGCCGGATCCGGAGTTTGACGACGATCTCAAGTTCTCCACGTGGCAATGCGTGCCACCTGGAGGCGGCTGCGGCGGGGACAGCAGCCAGCCGAGCATGCAGCTAGCTAGCTATCCGTGGGGCCCACCGCTCGTCAGATCGCTGTGGGGCCCGACTGGGATTCAAGTAAGCGGGCCCCGCGGCCGTACGTACGCTCTACGCGTCGAGATCCTCCTCCCCTCTTCGCTAGGCCAGTGACTCTACTCCCCTCCGTGTCCGCGTCGGGGATCTCAAGAGAGAGAGCTCTGCATCCCATCAACCGCGCCATGCATCCTCGAGAGTGGAGCGAGCTGAGTTCCGTTCCTCTCTCCAATCTCGATTGGAGGTGGAGCTATCAGCTATGCATATGCCGCAATGAAGGACTGGGCCTTGGGCCTTATTGCCCTCCAGAGTCCAGAGAAGAGAAAGACCGTAAGTGGCCTGCACATTTTGGGAAAGGAATAAAGTTCACTATAGGTCCCCACATTTCACATCAACCGGGTACAACACATCCCTCATATTTTCAAACCGATGCATATGTAGTCCTATAACAGTATTGATGGTGGTTTTAAGTGACGTAGCACAAGAGGGAAAAAAACACGTGGGACCCACATTTAAGTGAAATAGCAATCTTCTTTCTTATCCCCTCTCTCACTCTGTCAGGTGGTAGCGGGCGAAGCCGCACAAGAGGGGAGCATATCCTGCACACAAGTTTCCCGTGCACACTCCGTACATACAAACTAACAAATATCACGAAAAATTATAGAAAAATTGAACACATACTTTCAATAGTATTATACATATCTGTGAAATCTCATGTTCAAACTCATTATATTTTATTCGTAACAAAAAAAAGACCAAATTCTAACAGATTGTTACTCTTAAAGCTGTCACATTTTTCACTTTTTTTACACCTAAAATATAATAAATGAACATGAGATCTCACATATACGTGTAATACTTGAAATTATGTGTCTAATTTTTTTTATAATTTTTGTGATAATTTGCTAGTTAGTATGCACGAAGTATGTACGGGAATCTTGTGTGCATAGAATATGTTCGTGTTAGGAAATATTCCTTTGATCAAATTAAAACTAATCAGGAGGTGGGTCTCCCGCGTGGATACACGCCTGTTGGAACCATCGTGTTTTCTGATTTATCTCTTCCTCTCGTGCGGTCGCACCGACCTTTGGAGCCAAGCCGAGCAAGGCAAAGGGAGTTGGACTAAGCAGACGAGGGATGAAACAGGTTTGTTAGAAGCAGATTTGGTAAAGATAAAATTAAAAAAACAACTTAAACATGGATAACGTACCAAAATCCTAGAAGAAGCGTCTTCAATTTATTTTTATACTAGAAAAATACCCGTGCATTGCAACATGTGAAGACTATTATATCTTATTATCGTTATATGGTTTAGTTAGGATGAAATTCGCTATGAGAATTTACTTGGATATTTTTTTATAAAATCATGAGCTGCAATTAAAAGTCCGGCTCACATCTCAAGTTAGCATGCGAGTTCTTTTAAGAGATCTATTATATAACTCCTTCTGTATTTTCAGAAGCGAACGAACTTAAAAACCGACTCAAACACAGATAACGTACCAAAGTACCAGTAAAAACATCTTCAGTTTTTATAATGACATAAATAGTAGAGATTTATCATATGTTAATATGATATAATAAATACAAATTAATAAAAACCCACTAAATGCAAATACAAATTGTTTTAATGTAAGGTAATCAAATAGTTTTGATGTAAGTAGAAAGTTTGGATGTAACTAAAAGATTAGCTAAGCGCTTGTTAAAAATCACTAAGTTTATGAAATTATGGTGCTCTGATACTAACAAGCTAAATAAGTAGCTTTCAAGCTGACTCATTATGCTTACGAGCTCGAGTCAATCTGAGCCATGAGCTCTTTTTTCACCCCTAAATCCAGACATGGCCTAACAACAGCTAAATTAGGAAAAAAGAATTATTCCGGTGTGGTTTGAAAGAGTTAGATTGACCAGGGAACTAGTTGGATCATCGTCGCTATAATGAACAGATTGGCAAAAGGAGGAGAGGCTAGTTTTGAACTAAAATCGAATTAACTTAGTTACAGGAGATAATGATCACTTACCAAGAACAGCACCAGAACAAATTTCAGAAAAGTACGAGAGATAACCAATGCCAAGAAAAAAAAAAGACACTGTTTGTACCGCAATACATGAGGTCGATCTCCTGTAGTATATTACTATATTGGGCCGTTTTGAACCACTAGCTAATGGGCTGATTTGTTGATACGTGACCTGTGCAAGCAACAAGGTCACGTGTGCTTAAGCAACAAGGGAAAAAAAAAACTCGTGTGCTTAAGGCCATAAGTTTGACTGCCATAGGTGCAAGGCAATTGATAGACAGAAAGGGGAAAAAAAACTTGCGTGCTAAGGCCATTAGTACCGTACCGCTAATCGAACTTGGCGCGCAGCAGCACAAATACGTGCAGCTCGCCGGGCTCAGTAGCGTGAGCCTGTAACTCCAGCTTTGGGAGGGTAATGGGGTTGGTATACGGTTGATGCCCTTAGCCGGTCAGGAGCCCATGTCAAAGTGAGACTTCTGAGCAAACAGAGAAAGTGGGCATGAATAGTTAGCACATTTCTACGGCGGAAGTTTATGGAAGAACAAGTTGGTTGGCCCTTACGGCCCAGCCTAAATCAGGCTGGGTGGGTGCGACTCGTAGGCCCGAATTTGTAGGGGTTTCCACCTGTAGTTGGAGCATGGACAACTTCTAATTCTCTCACCTAATTAATTACTTCTCCCATTTAATTGCTCTGAGAGAGAAGGGTGACTAAAATTTTTTAGAGGATGCTTGGATCCATGGGATTAATTTTAGTCTTTGAGAGGCTAAACTTCCAAGCACCCCTTACTAAAGAGGAGCTAAAACTAACCTTGGGACTAAAATTCTTTAGTCAAGGAAATCCTACTAAAATGTGGATTAGTCCTCTCTCTCCTCATTTAACTCTCTTTGAGAGGGAGGATAATAAATGCTCATTAACTGATTTTAGTCTCTTTAGTATTTTGGATCCATGCATGGGTGAGGCTAGCAAGTTTTAGTCCCACTACTTTTAGTCATGGGACTAAGAGGTATCCAAGCACCCTCTTAGTCTGTCTAAACTTTAGTCAGGTGACTAAAGGGATCCAAACACCACCTAACTTGAGCCCCTGTACCAACTCCTTTTTTTTTAACACTAGTTATTACTACTTAAGCCCGCATGTTGACGAGGCGACGCCGATTTAGGACACCGATGCGGAGGTGGAACTTGAGCTCAATGAAGTAGCACGGGTTGACTTCGCCCTTTTACTCCTATTACTAGGCAGAATGAGTTGGTTTCTTTTCTTTCCCCCCTCTTTTTGGTCTTACTCCTTTCTTCTGTTTTAGCTAAATGAGTTGGTTTTTTTTTAAAAAAAAAACGAAGCATTGCCTCTAGATGCCCATGTCACTCCATTGTGGCGCTCAGGTCAATTTTAACTCAAAAGGAAAAAAAATTGAAACTTTAGGACCAGAGCCATGCTAAGCAAAGTTTGCATATCAAGTTGGCTGTTCACTCCTTTTAGGTTCATTGCTACGTACCTCAAATCTATCTGATTTTTCTTAATTTGAACGCTCAAGTGATGATGAATTTGTAAGTTGTTTTCCAGAATGTTGCTTAGAGAGAGAGAGAGAGAGAGAGTATTAGAGAACTACCCAAACAAAATAGATAGCAATTCCCAACAAAGTTAATATTATCCTCATTGTTTGTGTTTATATGAACATCCAATTCCTCATAGAATACATACAGCTAACTTTTTTACCTTCCATTTTGAGCGAGATGCAACGAGTAACAAGAAAAATAACAACACCATGTGTCAGGGTTATGGATAAGGCATACCCTATGATCATGGGTTAAACTCGACGGGACCCACCATATATCAAATCCTATACGGAATCAGGTCTCGCATACGGAAGGAATTCCGGATAAGGAAGGAGAAACATAGTTCTACATGAAAACTACGAGGACTATACAAATCGTATCCATACAGGTCTCCCTAGTTCTATTTGGATAAGGGGACATCTATGGGTATATATACAAGATTCCCTAGGAGGAGAGGGGATAGGCCCAGTCAGAAGGGAAAGACGGAACAGTCAGAATAGTCATCAATACACGTCGTCGGACGTCGAAATCAGAGATAAGCCTAGACATACCCAATCTAGTGCTTGCGGAGACCGACAAGAGGGATCTAGCGATATCTCTAATCTTGTCGAGTTCATATTCGAGGAGGAAGACTACCCCGTCGTCGACTACAAGTGGTGGTCCATGCCACTGTGTCAACGATGACTAGAGAGGTTATCCCAAATATTGTACTCGAGTGATACTGATATATAATAGAAACACCGGCTTTAACCAACAGGAGTAGGACTATTACCTGTCAGATAAGGGGCCCCAACCTGTATAAAAATCCTTATCTTTTGTCTATTTTACCTCAATCTCGTGTATGCCCTGTGTCATGCCCAGAAATTTAGCCCAAATTTCCAGACTATTTTGTGTATTAAATCCTTGTCCAGGAATCAGCCAGGGTACACAAAACAACAAATTGATATACAGATCCAAACGTAAATAAGACGTAAATACTTACAAAAGAGGCACTTAGTCGTCGCACTGAAAAGAGAGCAGCGACAGCGGAAACAGGCGATCCTAGCGGGGTTTCAGCTCCACACCACAGGCAAAGCTCAACTGGGGTATAAGCCTTGGTTCTCTAACTTCGTCTTCAGCTCAGAAGCACTACACTTCTGAAAAGGGGGAATAATAGCAAGACTGATTACAACCACCGTACTCAGCAAGCCACACCAATAATGCAGACGTGCAAGGGGAGACAAGGGAGGTTTATGGCTATTTACATAAAGGTGGTTGTGAACATTTATAGTTGAAAATAGGAAAACAGTTGATTAATTAAGACAAGATTAATTCTCCACTGAACAACGCTACGCCATGTTGAACAAGCCCAACCATTCCACATGAACTACACCAGTTCATTAAGTCAAGTTAATTAATTGAGTGAGACTAATCACGATGAATCTGGTTGATCGCCCATAACCGCGGGCACGGCTATTCGAATAGTTTTACTCTAGCCAGAGATGCACAACTGTACTCACAAGACACAACCCATTGTCATGTCACCGTGTCAGGCCAGACACATCACCTTGCCGAGTGATTGTGACAAGACCCTTCGCATAATTCCCCCCATCCAAGCGCAACACACCTCAGGTTTCGCCCCCACCTTTACCCAAGGTAGGTAGCCCCCCTCGTGCCTAGGTGAATCCGGAAGCCGATCAATGGGTAAACCCTCACCGACCCAACCCCATCACGCCCACCCTTGCCTTGGAACATTGGAAATGGAAGAGCTATACTACAAGTTCAGCAGTTGCCCATTCTTGCTTGTGGTAAGCGTGGTAAGTCTTCCAGGGTTTCCCGAGAACCGGTCCTTAATTGCCATGGGTGCGACTAGAAAAACCATACACCCACAACCGACCATTAAACCATATTTTAGTTCGATAATTACGACCAATAAAATATAGCCAGATGTCACAAGCTTGCAGCTCATCAAGATACTAAATGTATGTAGTGTAGTTATTCCATTAAGTGAGCTAGTGGTAATTAAGCATGGCTAAGCATATATAATTCTAGCTAGGTCAACATGAGATACAAGCTAGTCAAATTATCACCCAAGTTTGACAAAGAAAGGACATCAAGTAAATATGGCACAAACGAGCAGATAGGTAATCCCTATTCCCATGTAATTAGCCAAACATGCAATTTTATTTATAAACGGTAAAAAAATTTATAAATTAGGCTCAAAATACTCAAGGAGAATGTGTGACTTGCCTTGCTTCTTCAAACAATCTTCCGAACTCTTTTCCTCGCGAACGCGATCTTCCGAAACGATGCGATCTACGCGGTGGCACGCAAAACGAGGAAAACCCTAATAAAAACCAAGTAAAAAGTACCTGAAAAGGAAACAAACATGTAGATCTCAAATTTATATGAATTTTGCAAGTTGAATGGCTCAATTTGGAGTTCGTATGAATTAGTTATGAATGTTAGAAGTTTTGAGCCATTTAAATGGATTTTCTGGAATTAAACTCGATTTATTGCGCAATTATTAATTATTTTCTAAAGGAAAAAGCTGAGCACTGACGTCAGCAAGGGGCACCGGTGCCGACACACGGGCCCAATGAGACAACAGGTCAAAGGGGAGGGCTGGCGTGGATCGGGTCCACCGAAGGTGGGCCCCACACGTCAAGGACACAAGGAGGCCGGTCCACCGTGGACCGGGACCACTCGTTTGTCCACCACCAGTGCACGGGATGGGCGGCCCAGATCGGTCCCGAGACCGATCGAGCGGCTGGGGAGGACGGTGACCTGGCACGGTGCTGGGCACGACCGAAGCCAACCCAGCGGCCACGGCGAGCGGCGGCGTGTGGCCACAGGCGACGGCGACCAGTGACGTAAGGAGCGGCGGCCCATGGCGTGGAAGGCGGTGATGCGCACAGGAGGCGGCGGCGCACGCGTGGAAGAGGGAGGGCAAAAGAGGAAGGGGTCCTCACCGGAGGGACGACGGCCGGTCTGAGAGGAGACGGTGGTGGCGGTGATCTGGCGGCTTCCAGTGAGGGCGGAGAAGCGGCCCAGGAGCGACGGGACCTGGGGAAAGAGATGGTGTGGTTAGGGAGAGAGAGGAAGGAGTGGTGCGGTGAGGGGGACCGGCTAGAGGACGGGAAATAGCGAGGCTCGTCGGCGTGCGAGGGAAACCGGGTTCCGACGGCGAGAAACATCAACCAAGCGGCGGCCGAGGAGGAGCACGACGCGGTGAAGCTAGCGGTGGCGGCTGGGAAGGGGGGAATGGCGCTAGCATGGCGGCGCGCAGCCGGAGATCGGCGGCCGGCGACGGAGCTCGTTCTCGGCGTGGGTGGTGTGATTCGGGGCACGGCGAGCTCTGGGGAGAGGGGAAAACGGACGAGGGGACCACGAGGAGTGTTTATATAAGCTCAGGAGGCGGCGAGGAGGCGGGGAGAGGCGGAATCAACGACGGAGTGGGAAGCGGCGTGGGGCGTAGTGGCGGAAAATTCGTGCCGGATTTGGGAAATTGTGGGCGCAACGAGCACGGGGAGTGGGAGGAGGAGGTGGGCAGCGACCGCGCGGAGTGGGGGAGTTGGACGGGGCGGCTCACGGGGAAGCCAGCGACGTGGGGGAAGTGGCGGTTGTGGCTTTTCCATAGGTAGGGGATGAAGCTGATTAGGTGGGGCCCACGGTCCCACCTATCGGCCAGTAAGTGGAGGAGGCCGGCTCAAGGAGGTGAAGTGGACTCGAGGGAGAGAGGGGCCAAATGGGCGGAGCGGAAGGGAGGCTAGGAGGTCGACCCAAGGGAGAGAGGAGGGGAAGGAGAGGCGAGCGGGTCGGGGAGGAGAAGAGGGCCGCTCGGGAGGAAAGATGGACTTCGGCCGAAAATGGCCCAAGGACGAGGAGGGAGATTTAAATTGTTTTTCATTTTAATTAATTGATTAAATGAACTTTGTGACATTAAAATTAGGTATTTAGCTTCGAAAATTCATGGGAAATTTCAGAGAGTATATTAGAGCACGGAGAATATTACGAAAATATTTCTGGCCATGATTTTTAAAGGAATTTTTTTAATTCCCTGATGAATTCACTTGATTAATTTACTTTAAATTTTAAAATAAATTCTAGAAATGCTTTATTTAATGATTTTTAATCCCTATAAAAAATCGGGGCGTGACACCGTGGCACCAGCGATTCCTATACCATGCAAATACTGTAGTCGTGATCTACAACATCGATAGTGGCATGCCAAGTAGGGGACTTTGGTGCTTCAAGGTTTTGACGAGATCGGTTTCAAGAAGACAGATCCTTCGACAACAACTACTCAACGACTTCGATTGTGGGAGATACGACCCTACCGAAGTGCGTTCTCCGATAAACCGGGACCCTCATCACCTCAAGCTTCGTCAAGTCATCGTTGTTGAGGATTTTTCGATGAGGAATACTTCAACGACTTCTACCCCGGGAGATCTGACCCGGCTAGAGTACGTTCCCCAACTAGATCGGAGCCATCATCGCCAAATTTGATCTATCAAGATCACCATGGCTTCAAGACACGTGGCGTACCAGAAGGTTTCAAATACATATGATGTTGAATGAGCACGCATTAAGGTAATTGGTAGATTGGATTTTTAAATTAATCTACTAATTTCGTAGATACATCCGGCATGTATCTATAAAGGTATGCAATAATTTATATGCAATTTACCGTACCTATTTTCCAGATCTATATAATATTGTCAGATCCATAAATTATTGTGTTTACCTAGAGCATGCTTTTTATACTATATTTGTTGTGCGGGTGTTCCCTATACTAAGCCGACAACGGTTTAATACTGGGGCTCGCTCTGTTTCTTCCGTATAAATCATGCTTGTTTATGGTTTACATAGCACCTGATATTTAATCTACGTCTTCTTGTTATATCCTGATAAAACTAGAAGTTTCATGCAGTTTTTTGAGTACATACTCGATATTTTCTACTATATATATTGTTTTCTAGTAAATACTTTTCAAGAATAATCGAGTACTCGAGTAGGCAACGGTCGGGTACAACACCATTATCGAGTGTATTCTCGAGAAATGCAGAGCTGACGAACCAAACCTACCAATGAAGACCGACGACCTATCTCGCGCATAGTCCCGGCCATGGCCGAACTATCAGAGAACAAGTTGATAACAGATAATTCCCTGCGAACATTGTCGGCTTGATCACCTTGCATGACCGCGAGCGGACATTTGGGTATGCTACAAGTTGGGTATGTGAATCATCCTGTCCACATGAGATGCACATGTAATAACCAACTCTAGCGCCTGTCAGCCACCAGTCGGTTGTAGCCATCTCTCGCCACCCATCAGTTACCTTCAAGTGATCGAGAAGATGTCTACTCCTGGTCATCGACCAGTCGGTTGTAGCCATCTCTCGCCATCTATCCGTTACCGTCTTGTGATTGAGAAGATGTCTACTCCTGGTCATCAACCAGTCGGTTGTAGCCATCTCTCGCCACCTATTAGTTACCTTCAGGTGATCGAGGAGATGCCTACTCCTGGTCATCAACAATTCGGTTGTAGCCATCTCTCGCCACTTATCAGTTATCTTCAAGTGATCGAGAAGATGCTTATTCCTGGTTGTCGACCAGTCGGTTGTAGTATCCTCTCCTCACCTATCAGTTGCCTTCGAGTGATCGAGGTATGTCTACACCTGGCCTTCGACCAGCGGAGTAGCGATTCTCGCACCACGACTTCAAATGGTCGAGACACGACTACACTGGTTTTCGACCATCGGAGTAGTGGTCCTCGCACCACGACTTCAATTGGTCGAGGCACGACTACATTGGTCTTCGACCAGCGGAGTAGCGGTCATCGCACCACGACTTCGAGTGGTCGAGATACGACTACCCACCTGGTCTGAGTACAGGGGCGGTAGCTATCTCACCATACATTCGAGTGGTCGAGATATGGCTACCCACCTAGTCTGAGTACAGGGGCGGTACGACTTTCCAAGTGCTTGAGGTATGACTACACTGGTCTTCGACCAGCGGAGTAGCGGTCCTCGCATCACAACTTCAAATGGTCGAGATACGACTATAACTGGTTTTTAACCCATGGCGTAGTGGTTCTCGCACTACATCTTTGAGTGGTCGAGTACGTCTACATACCTGGTCCTCGACTAGCGATGGTAGCGATTATCCCACCGTTTTTGCGAAGTGATCGAGTACGACTATGGTTTTCGCCTAGTGTGGTGATCATCTTGTCACCCCAAGTGCATCAATCTATGTAAGTGTTTATGTATAAAACATACAATATGTACCGAGAGATCCATTACCCGTATAACACCCTGTGTCGAAGTCGTACCTAACGTTCCTTTACGCTAGCCTGACACACCTCCGAGGTCCTCACAGTCCTCGACTGGGGACGCCCAGAGCGGATAAGGTGATGTCGGACATCATAGAGCCAAGCGACCATGTCATATCTGGTCATGTCAGAGTGCTCATCAGTAGCGTATTAACTAAGTTGTGTAATCGGGAATTGGTTTTCCCAACTTCATGGCTTGGGGCTAGGTATTTGCAGCTCGCCTGGGCCAGGTTATAGGTTTTCAAGCTATACCCTCCGAGAACGAGTTCTCCAAGGGCATAGCTGGGGTCCAGGGAGAGTATCCAACTAGTGCTTAGACATACCCAATCTAGTGCTTGCGGAGACCGACAAGAGGGATCTAGCGATATCTCTAATCTTGCCGAGTTCATATTCGAGGAGGAAGACTACCCCGTCGTCGACTACGGGTGGTGGTCCATGCCGCTGTCTCGATGACGACGACTAGAGAGATTATCCCACATATTGTACTCAAGTGATACTGATATATAATAGAAACACCGACTTCGGCCAACAAGAGTAGGGCTATTACCTGTCAGATAAGGGGCCCGAACCTATATAAAAATCCTTGTCTTTTATCTCTTTTACCTCAATCTCACGTATGCCCTGGCACCGACGATTTCTATACCATGCAAATACCGTCATCATGATTTACAACATCGACACCATGCTTCCAAAACCGACATTTTTTTCTCAAACCAACCATTATCTATTCTACAATCCAAAATATAAGGCTCTATTTGATTTACATTGTTGAGTAGATTATTGATTTAATTATAGGATTAAATTAGCTTTTTAAGAAATAAACTTAACAAATACTCCCTTGATTCCAAAATATAAAGCACACAAACACAAGAATAATAATTATCACCTCATTATTTGGATCATCCTAATAAATATAATCCATGCATCCAATAGGATTATAAATCTTGAAGGTGGAGGATTAAAAAAAAATAGAGGAGAGATGTTAGTTAATTGAATGCATGCATGCACGTCTTATATTACAAAACATCGAACAAAAATAATTGTGCCTACATTTTAAAATGGAGGAGTATTTTTAAACAAATGTTTTAGCAATGCGGTAGAATATTTTTTCTAGAAAACATATTTTTAAAAACATAGTGTAACTAATTTATTTTAATATAAGTCGTTTTAGCCTTGTTCCAATGCCATCACAATTGTACTGACCATAACTCAGTGTTTGTTTGGGGGAGTTTCTGGTAGTTACAGTTTCTTCTAGAATCTCTAGCTAGCAGAAACTCAGAAACTCCCCTAACAGTTTAGATTTTAACTCGGATTTTGAGATTCTACATTTGTAGAATCAAAAAAATAACTAGAAGCCAGAAGTTGCTTCTCCAAATTCTTGAAAACCGATTATTAACCAGACGTTTCTAGAATCACCTTATGAATAAATTTAAGGTTGGAACTCCACCAAATGAGCCCTTAGAATCCACCAAATGAGCCCTTAGAATCTCGAGCTCCTAAAGAGGACCTCAAGTTCACATGGCTCCAGAGCCCTAGGATACCTGGATACGGCTGTCAAGCGACGTATCCGTATCAGATACGTAAACAGATACGGATACGCCTCCGATACGCGCCGATACGTACGGGATACGTATCCAGCAATTTCGCGATTTCCAAATAAATAAAACAAACCCCGATACGTCGCTGATACGTCTAACGCCCACCTCCGAATCCCCTTCCAAGCGCAAGGTTGCCGCCGCCGGACATAGCACCTCGGCGTGTGCCAGGGCTAGGGCCGTCTTCCTCGAGGCACATCATTCCCACACGATTGAAGGCTCGTAACGCCGCTGCCACCTTCGCCGATGAACACAACGCTGCTACCGCCGACGCCGATGAATGCAGCGCCACTGCAGTGATTCATCTAGCAAGCGTCGCCTCCACCCTCCACCACCGGATGAGCGGACGAAATGCCATTGAACGATCGAGTTGTTGACCCCTTCTGTGCTTGATCTGTAATAGTTTTTGCTGCTCCACTTTTCTATTTTCTTAGTACAAGTGCTATATCAGTGTAAATCCAAACCACCCGATGGATCTGAAATCGAAGTTCCGGAGCTAGTGCATCCAGGCATCCAACGCTCCTATACTCGAAGAGAAGCCTCAGTGGATTGTGGCAGACAAGAGAAGGTATAGGAGAGAGCACGATAAGCACATTGATTTTCTGTGAATAATCAGCAGTTAGCAGTCCGTAAGTTTATTAATTTTTCTGTGAACGCATTGGTTTTCACAATGTGTTAAGAGAGATTATTAGTTTTTTTATTACATATATAGACGTATCCCCGTATCCATCTTTCTTGAAAATCGCCGTACTGTTGTATCGCCTATCCGTATCATCCTCATATCCGGGTAACATAGCCAGAGCCTGCCTTTTGTTCCACGTTTTTAACCTTAACTCATCGTCTGTACCCAAATCGGATCTACCTCGATAAGCTCGCAGGCAAGTTAACCAAAGACCTAGTACTCGTAGTACAACCGAAAAGTAGCCGTTGCCTTTTTCCCGAATTATCTTCGCCGAGATCCATAAAAAATGAACGCGGCCGTCGCTTTTCACGCCCTCCCCCGATTTCGAATCCGTCGCGCACGAAAGCGGCCGAAAAGTTCCCCGTTCCAAACCGCGTCGAGCGTTTTCGATCCGAGCGCGTGGTGGTGTGGTGTGGGAGGGAAGAAAAAAAGGAAGACAGGAGGGGACGAGGAGATCAAAAGGGGAAAAATGGTGGAGATCGCCGCGATCATCTCCGCTCTTTCCATCTGGAGATTTTTGGTGTTCCTGATCTAGTACATGTGGTGGTGTTGGCGCGTGCAGGACAAGGTCGAGGCGGCGGCGGCGGCGGATGAGGAGGAGGAGGGTGATGTCGGCGGGGAGGAGAGGGATCTGTGGCCGGTGGAGGCGCTGCCGGAGCCCTCCGACGACGCCGGCCCCGTCGCGTGGCCCATGCCGGAGTTCTGCCCTCTCACGGTGAGTCTCCAACGCTGGATTCTCCTTCGTTTTTTGTGCGATTGGATCTCATCTCAAGCGTGGGGGTGTTTGATCAGATCGACGGGTTGGTGAAGGAGTCGTTCTTGGAGGCGCTGCGGAAGGACGCGGCGGAGCAGGCGCTGCGGGACGCGGAGGCGGTGGAGGCGGCGCGGAGCCCGGAGTCGCGGCCGTCGAGCAGCAAGCGCCAGCGCGCCGCCACCGCCTCGCCGCCGCAGCAGCCCTCGTCGTCGTCCAGGAGCCCGTACCGCAACATTCTGCAGGTTTTCCAGCAGTGCAAGCAGGACGTCGCCTGAGCTGAGGAAGAAGACGACGAGGAGAGAATAGCTCAGTACAGGCCGCGACATCTCGGCTTAATTTTACTTTTCTGATTTTCTCAAATCATTACGGGGAAATAATGCTTGATTAATTCTTGGCATGTATGGATCAATCGATTCAGTTCAGTGGACAGTGGTAGTTTACACTTGGCTCTGATATAACACTTGGCATAGTGGATAGGGAAGCTTTATGCTTGTGTAAAGATCATGAGATACAACTAGATTACGCCATGACAAATTCAGATTCATGTAATGATATCAAAAAAAAAAAGACAGATTCATTTGTAGTTATATCCTTAGCTAGTTCTTAGATTATAGGTTATACTTTTTGACATTTTTGCTGTGATGATGAGAAGAGTATAACGAGATAACTTGGATAGCAGACAACGACGGTTTACTGAAGGCACGTTTTCTTTCGATGTCAAAATCTGGGTACAACTAATGGAATAAATAACAAAACGTTTTATTGACCACAAAGGGTATCTGTTACAAACATTTGGCTATACGATGGACTCGTACAAAATATACATCCATCTCAACTCGCCAGTTTGGCCAAAATCACCATATCTAAGATCTTGACTTCGTATGTGTCATCAAGCTTCACAATGCCGTCGGAACCATCTATACCTATGAGCTTTCCAGAGTATCCACGGAAATTGCCGTTCATTATCTTGATCTTGTCGCTCTTCTTTGGCCGAATAACCTCGAGCTCGTTTGGAAGAACCGTCACGATCTCACCGTTGCCTGATGACCCAAGTGCGACGCGACAAGATCCATCCTGCAAGTTTAGATTGCCCAGTGGCATCAAGCATCAGCTCACGAGACAGCCAGAATTGCAGAGAAATTGTGCAGCGCCCAAATACATACCGCAAGAACTTCCCTCACCACACCAGGACCATCGTCGCCTGCCCTTAACACATTAACCAAAACATCTGGCAACAGCCAGTTACCTTCACCTTCACCACCTGCAGACATTTTTGACATGTAATTAGATGTGCTCGCGTCTGCTGCTTCTGCATTACACAGCTTGTGCACAATACATAGGAGCTACGGATGCAACAGTATAAACGACACCACACCTATTATAGGTGACATTATATCCATTCCAACATTGCCTGGAGTCATCGGTTGACCACCAGGTGTACCAGGAAGGTACGAGGCAGAATTCGGTGTCATTGGTTGACCTACAGGAGTGGAAGGCACATATGGGCTTGGAGCATTTCCTAAGAGGAGGCAGTAGAAAAACAGTATTAGAACAGAAACATTGATGCATTATAGCACGATATGTATCAGTATATAGTAAATAAAAACAGAATATGTTTCACTACCGTAGTTGCTCTCCCTGGGAGTTGGAGCGTCATTATAGCTAACTCCTGGCGTATTTGCCCACCCTGATCCAGGTGTGGGTGCTTCATATGGCCGAGCTGGTGGAGTTCCTGGCTGAAAATTTTACAACACAAATACAGGCTTTATAGGTCTGATCCAAACGGGTTCTAAAAAATGAATAATAAACTGGACCACAAGCATACCTGGTAAGCTGGACTGCTTCCCCAAGTAGCAGGATTTCCTTCTTCCCAGTTATCCCTGGTAAATCACCAAAAAGACATGACCAACATTAAGAGTGGGAACTATTAAGTATGGAATATAAAATGCTACGTGGTGAAAGCTATTTATTCTGCCAAGTGAAACCAGAAATATCCATGGATCAGAACATCAGATATAGATAAGCTGTACAACCTCGGAGGGCTCATAGGAGCCCAGCCACGACGCATAGGAGTCCGCATGCCATCGTGTATTGGGGTTGCTGTAGAGAACAGATGAACTTGTTACCATACAAAGGAATTGATGGAAGAATGCAGAAACACAAAAAATATGAGAATTAAGAGGTGCCAATGAAAAGCACAGATTATGCAGCATTGGCTTTGCATGCAAGTCAGTCTCTGTTCAGAGGAAACTTATAACAAAAAAGATGAAACATTAGCTTTCCAACCACAAGCTCATGCCCATGCCTGCTAAGTTGTGTTATATTTGTTCATAATAGCAACTCAAATGCAACAGCCATTGCTCACTTGACTAGGTAAAATTAAATTAGCCGCACTTCCTCATCTTGCTGAAGATTAGTTGTCCTCCATGACAAGCATGGGGCGCAGAATGAATCCTTGTATGGTGACTATGGTCTGATTTATTGAATTGGATAAAATTGATTGGTGTCATAAAAAGTACTCTAAAATAAACAGCACAGAAGCAGCAATAAACAATTCGATTGTATTCTCTCAATGATTAATCATTGAACTATATAGCTGGGTATTGCAATTACAGGAAAGAGGACCTCACAAATGAATTGTGGTGACAACATGAATTCAAATGCTATGGCTAAACAGTTGAATATGAGGATAAAGGCAAACAAACCTCCAGGGTCCCGCATTGGTGTCTGGTAAGGATGAAGCGGTGTTCGAGACGGGTGCATAGGAGTTTCACCACCCAACGAATAACGAGGTTCACTGGCAACACAACCCATGTCAGCAAATAAAATTGAACAGTTCACGCAAAATGAAAGAACAGCGAGGATTACCGGTATGGTGTTGCAACAGTAGGTGTATCAGCAATATCATCTCTCTTAACTGTGTTTTTATAATGATGTTAGACTATCAATACATGAGAAATCAGAGAACAGAAAATAATAATAATATTGTTTACCTGTCACAATCTTCATTAACGAATCAAGCTCCACACGCACAAGCACGCCAGTCACCTCTTTAACACGGCCACGGTACCCCTTGTAAGGACCAGATTTGATTTTAATACATTTGCCCACCAATGCATCATGCCCTCTGCCACCACGACCACCTCCAAACCTTCCACCAACTGCTTTAAAGGAGAAGTCTATATTACTATACCGAGTTGGTTAAGCTATTGTCTAGCTAAAGCAAGAGCTGCTTAAAACATGTTGATTGCTGAATCGCATCATGACCAGGCAAAAGGAGCAACAAAGTTCGGGCGATAGAAGTTCATACAGTTCATATGAGGTCCTCTTGGGGGCAGCCTTCCCGGTGATTGCAAAATGCTTGCTGGAGATCTCAAAGCACCAAGCCTTGGATCTGACGTATCCATACCCTGAAAAAAAAATATTGAAAGTAAGCAAAGAAAAAAGGCTCAGCATGAGTGGCCAAGATTAATATAGGTCCAGTACAAACATTTCCCCGCCGACCACCAGCTGATCCACCAACAAGAAGACATGACTGTGCTTTTGCACAAATAAAGCCTGCATGCTCAAGGTGGTGCCTATCATAGATAAATAATATCCCCTTATGTATGTGTTCCACTGGTCCTTGTTTTCCCTAATTCAGTAAGAATAAAAAATAAAAGTATTACAATTACATAATCATGTTAAAGAAACATAACATCAATAAATGTGAAATGGAACAGTGAAATGGAACACACCTTGCATGCTCCCTCAACTACTCGGACAACATCCTTAGATGAAATCATATTGTTGGACCGATCTTTTGCGGATGTACGGCGATCAATCTTGCTTTTTATTTCTCTTAGTTTTACTAGGACAACTTCTGGTCTATCCGGTACTCCTTTCAGAACCTAAAGATATACATGGGTCAAAGTTTTCTGGATTTCAATGTGACAACGAAACTTAAAACAACACTTGCCTGAAATGCCTCGGTTTCCACCCTTATAATAACCCCGAATGACAAGTTGCTGAAAAGCACTTAGAAGAAATTAGGGTGCGTAGTGTAGTTAAGCTATGGTTATCATCATTTAGAAAGGTGACTTACTCCAAAAGAACAAGATCATGCAGCTCATAATCACCAATTCTGGTTATTCCCGTTGTGATCTCAGAGCTCTCCACAACATGGTCCGCAAACACACGTATCTGCGATTATCATGAGTTCACAGTTCAAATATACTATAACCTACAGATCATGTGGGTACTTCCTATTAGATCATCATTAATCTGGAATGAAAAGGCTCACATGTTCTTTTGTCGTGTCAGATAAAATTATCAAGACATGCCCTTCCACTTTAACAACCATGCCTGTCGCACCTTCTTGAACACCTGATACCACTTTAACATGATCTCCAGGTTTAAAATACTTGCAAAGCTCTTTCTCGTTGAAGGCTAATGTTTTCTGTAAGTGCAAAAAACTAATTAATTGATTAATCAGACAGAACTACAAGCCATACATTCCAAGAAAATTGCAAGTAATATTGATGTATGAAGTTGCAAGGAATTACCGGTAGATCAGATATTTTTGGTCTGATATGAACAGTCTCATCCTCTACTTTCTCAACCCAACCCTCCAAATTTTTTAAATCACCTTTGATAACAATGACAGCATCACCCTTCATAAAGTGCCCCTTTTTCCTATTAGCAAAAAGCGTAGACAGGCTAGACATATCCCCATTCATGTCATCACCAGGTTTTCTGAACTTCTCCAGTTCATCGAATGATGGCTGAATATTCTGTGTGCTGATTGATTTTATTGAGACTGTTTTGTATAAGAAGCCATCTTTGAACATTAAGCCATCAATCATCTCAAAATACTCCCCAGAGTCTTTATCCCTCCTCCTTTCCACACGAATGTGCATCTCCCTGATTGCAGGGGAGTTAGCAAGCAATAATGAAAACAAGGAAAATAATACATGATGTTATGACAGGGGTGAAAAAGAACACCTGGCCTCATCAATATTAAAGAAACGTGGTGGTGGGACAAATGCTTTCTTCTTCACAGCCTCCCTCCCTTCCTAAAAGTATAACGTCTCAGTTTATAACATGCATTGTTCAGAACATATAGTCAAACAATCAATACAACAGCAAACTTAAAAGATCGAACAAACCCATGTGCATTAATCATCAAATATCCAGGCTAGACATAAGCATTAAACAAAAACAGCACACAATTTTCAGAAACATAATTTTGTAACATACCAGTTTACTAGCCAAAGCTTGTAAATCTATTCTAGGGATCAGCTTCACAGTAACCCTTTGGCGCACATTGTCAACATCGACAACCTGCAAACATAATATTGTCAGTTTTTGAAAATACATCAGTATTTCGAAAGGATATCAAAACAACAAGATCGTACCTTAGCAAGGTCACCTTTATATATACCCAGCTTCATTCGAACCCAAGCGTCCCTAGAAAGATCAACAGATTTGCTCTCCACAGAGAGGACATCTGCCATTTCTTTTATAGGAACTAATGTTATTTTTGCTGAAGCGTAAATGTTTCGTAGACCTTTGCAAGCCTGCATAAACCAAGTTTAGTAGGGATGCACTTTCAAATAATATAAAATGTTAACCATATGCATACCTCCTTGACATGGGCCTCCTTCTCCGCTTCAACATAAATATAATTCTTTAGATGGTCTAGCGCGACAACTGACTTTATCTGGAGATCTGACCTATCAATGAACTTTTGCATTAGACAAATCGCTGTCTCCCTCTCATGCCCAATCTGAAGAAAAAAATTCCATATTAGTAAAGTTGGCATATTTGCAACTAGAATAAGGTAGCAGAAGGTTAAGTAAGCTACAGAATGATCCTACCGCACATTTCACCATCCATAGCTTTGGATCCTTCACTGATGGCAACAGAGCTTGCTGCTCTACTTCTGCAGCTTCTTCTCCATACTCAATATGAGTAGATCTAGCATATCTCTCCCTTACTTGCCTTTCAATTTCATCAATATCCTCTTCTTCATCCCTCATAGGCATTGAACGATGCCTTGAACCCCTAACAACATCCTCGTCTGGAAGGTCGGCCCCAGCATCATTGATGAAATCTGAAGAAAAAAAGGAGACAAAGGAGAGATAAAGGCATTAGAGAAACAACCTTGATTTTCTCACTTACTACCTCCTACTTGTTTGTCTAGATACATAGCCAGGATCCCTTATATTTTGGGATGGATGTTGTAGTAAACTAACTCGTACGGGACTAGGTGAACCACAACTTCCAAACAGTCGACCAACTACAAGGGGAAAATAGTGTCAAATTTGTACCACTGCCATGAGTCACCATCAACAGAATTCTGCACAAATTTCCTTCCATATTTTTCTTACATAAATACAAAAGATCCTACAATCCTCAGGAAGCACTAACATGGCAGATCAATCAACTTTATTGTGTGAACTTCTAAAATGTATACCCGCTTCTAGCAAGTAATCAAAAGAATACCACAAGTAGTACATGCAATGAAATAAAACACTTAATCTGCTCCGATACACTCAACCAATGCAATCAAATCAATCTTTAAGAGTTGAAATTGCTTGCAGCTGCCAGCAGGCCATCAACCATAAATATAAGATCGGGGTACTAATTTCCAACAATCAAGGACAAAAGTGTAGCTCATTCAGCATCCTGATCAGTAAATTACCTGTTAGCTAAAAAACCACCATCGCTGAGCCACAATTCATCGTCTACGAGCACAAGTAAACCTAACTAAGTCCATATTAACACAAGGGGGATATAGCATCAAAATTGCTGATTTCTAGTTTCTATACCGAATCCGTGTATCCACTAAGTACTGTTCCCTCAGAATTTCTATGCACCCTTCACTAACCGCTGAATCATACATAAAGAGTAAAAACTATGGATCCTACTTGGAGCATAAAGTAGCTTAAAAATTGCTAATTTCTCAGTTATCCACCAAAATCCAGCTGTCGAAACCAACCCAATTAGGTTCAGATCTCGCAAAATGCCACAAGTTCTTTGAAGCAAAAGCATCGCGAAGGAATCCAACAGCGCGAAAGCAACTCACCGTCCTCGCCCTCGCCGTCGTCCTCCTCCTCCTCGTCCTCATCCACCTGCGCCTCCTCGTCGAAGAACCCGCGCACCCCGCCGCCGCCGCCCTTCTTCTTCGGCCGGCCCCCGCCGTCCTCGTCGTCGTCATCCTCCTCGTCGTCCTCGATGGCGGAGTCGTCGATGAAGTTGTCCTCCCGCGACCGCTTCCTTCCCCCGCCACCGCCACCGCCGCGGGAGGAGGAGGAGCGGGAGGCCTTCCCCGCGCCCCTCGCCTCCTCCTCGTAGTCGTCCTCGTCGTCCTCCTCCTCCTCCAGGTCGTACGCCTCCTCCTCGTCCTCCTCCTCCTCCTCCACCTCGTCGTCGTCGTCGTCGCGGCCGCGGCGAGCCATGGTGGATTTCGGCGGCTAGGTTTTCGTCGCGAGGAAGAGGAAAGAGGGAAACTCAGACGAGGCGGAGGCGGAGGCAGAGGGGCGAGGAGGTGTAGTACCGACGCGACCAACGCAAGGGTTCCAGCGATTCGGGTCGGGAAGATCCTGGCCGTTGGATGGAGTGGGCCGGCTCAGTGCTTGGTCCGTAACTGGATCGGGGCGTTTCGACATCATATGTTTTTACCCCTTCTATAGACAGACAATCAATATATCAGCAGCCTTTTCCTCTTAAGCTACTCCCTCCTAGGTGTAACATATTTTAATATCTAGATTCATAGTTATAAGATATATTACATAATGTACTAGTAAATTACACATGTTATATCATAGGGAAAAAACAAAACCGCTTTATCATATTTCTAAGTAGTTTGTTATGATTTTTATTTTCCTAATTGGTTGGTTTCCTATAGAAATCGTTCGGTTTTTTTAAAGCATAAGGCAGAATTGGTTTTCTCGCAGACACAAAGATTGGAGAAGAAAAAAGTAGGATGGAGAGAAATAGGACGAGTCCTCTTTTAATGTAGTACAGAAATAATATATACTCTCTCCGTCCCAATAAAAAACCAAGCTAGTATTTGACGTGACGTGTGTCAACCTCAAGCACTAGCTTGGTTTTTATGGGGGCATAGATAGTACCTATCAACGGTGGTTGCTAGATAGAGTAAGGTCATTCCAGTGGTTTACAAGAGTGTAATATAATCTAAAGAGGATTGGGTTAATGAATAAAACAGATGTCTTCTTCATTTCATTGTTTCACATGCTATCCATAGTGTTTTATTATTGAATTGTGTTGTGAAACTATTTCGTCACGATGGGTTTTTAACCTATATGACATCTCGTTTAATAAAATTGAAAGTCTTGTGAAACCTGCACTAGGCTTTAGGTTCAAGCCTAACCCACATACTAAGTCTAGTATTAGCCCAGTAATCAGGTAAGAGCATCTCCAAGAGAGGTCTAATCCTGCTCCTGAAAATTAAATTTTAGGAATTGAGGGTAAAATCAATCCTCCAACAGATTCCCAAAGGTGGTCCCAATATTTACGCACATCCAAAACCGAACCAAATCTGAGCCAGTTTTGAGCACTTCCACGCACTCCCAATCGACGAAATCGTGGGAAAATTTCTCCGCTAGGGCCAGTTTTTATTCCCCTCCCATGCCAATCCTCGTCTGCTCACCCTCGCTGGCTTCCGGACACCGGTGCGCTCTTCCTCATCCTTCTGCATCTTTGCCGTTGGGGCTACTGGCGCCGACGACCCTCTGTCGTAGGAAGCTGTGCAGGGAAGGCCCCGCCGGGCGCCATCTTCCGCAACAAGTGCGTGGCGTCACCTTCGTACTGCGCACACCACCGTCCAGGGTGCCTCTGCTTTGTTGTTCAGTTGTCCATGTTGCCCCTGAGTCCCTGACTCTCCGGTCTCCGCCCACCCGACTGTGCTGTATTCAAACCTCCTGTGGTTGTTGCTTTGCCGTCACCGAGGACATCAACCCTCTCCTATCATGTGTACCCCTGCACTGAAGACCATCCAGGTGCTTGAATCTACTCTTCCCCTAGCAGCAAAATGAAATCCATCTCTAGTGCAAATTGAAATCCATCTGTATTGCAACTTGAAATCCATATGTTGTGCATCGATTAGCAGAACTATGATTGTATTTTCAGCTAACTTCCAGTATTACTAGCAGTGATGCATCAGAAAGGTTGACTGCATCTAAAATTGAATGCTAGTAGCTGTACTAGTTGAATAAAAGAAATCATAAAAATCACCAAATGCTGATGAATCCATTTTACTACCTTTTATTAATCTTTTTTCAGTTTCTTTGGTTTTTAGTTACCTAGAGAGAGACTTTTTGTTCTGTTTATTTGGTTCAGAATTGTAAAAGTTTAGTAGCCTATCATGTGTTTCTCTGTTAGCATGTATGTGTAGCCTGGAGGATGATGGCTTGTCAGGAGTTTTGTTCACTGAAAATCAATTTGGTGTGCAGAATTGTTTGGGGCTGCTTGTGTCTACATCTAGTATGGGCTTCATTTGATCTGAAATATAAATGCTTTGGCCCTCTGCCTAGTTGTTGCTGAACCTTGTAATGGAGCATTTCGTTGGTCAGTGTAGTTGCAAGGTGCAGCGGCCCGAACCTGATTGTATCTACCACAATGATGATGAGCTAAGGGGGTGTTTAGATGGGGCTAAAACTTTTTAGTCCATGTCACATCGGATGTTTGGACGCTAATTTGGAGTATTAAACATAGACTAATAAAAAAACTAATTTCATAAATGAGAGCTAATCTACGAGATGAATTTTTAAACCTAATTAATTTATAATTATGAAAAGTTTACTGTAGCATCACATTGTCAAATCATGATGTAATTAGACTTAAAAGATTCGTCTCGCGAATTAGTCCAAGGTTATGGAATGAGTTTTGTAATTAGTGTATGTTTAATACTCCAAATTAGTGTCCAAACATCCGATGTGATAGGGACTTGGAATAAGTCCCTGTTTCCCAAACAGGCCATAAAGATATTTTATCTCCTTGCGTGATCGTGCTGCCAGGATATAAATGGAGCCGCGATATAGCCTCCGCGCTCACGCGCGGGACAGGCCTAGGAGAAGTCGGTACCATCAAAAATCGGTTTAGGAGGGCCCACCAGCGATGATGGGGTAGATTTTAAAGTTTTTTTTTGAATCAAGTATTGGGACACTCTTGGAGATGGAGTTGATTTTTGAGCCCAATATCTTTTGGTATGCTCCCAATACATGATTTTTAGGAGTCTAATTTTAGGTTCTTAGATATGCTCTAAGGCTATTGGACCAAACGCGCAGCAAGCAAGATTTGAACACGCAACCTTAAGTACACTAGCGTTAGTTCATGGCCAACCAGACATCCACACTTTTTTTCTACATACAGGTTATTATAATAAAAATATAATATAGTTATAATATAATTGTATTATAATTATAATATAGTTATATTTGAAAGTTTTACAAAGAATTCGTAACATAATTTTAGATACTCCTTTGTTCCAGATCTTCCTGTTCTTTTAGGATCTGGCAAAAGAAAATTAAAATGGGCCAACCTCCGGCCCAACATATGATCTGTTGATGGAATAAGTCCACTAAAACTCCCTTAACTAATAGCTGAATCTGATTTTGTATCCCTGAACTACAATACCAACAATACTAGATATCTCAACCCCTCAGTTATTAAAACTAGTGTTGTTTGACTCTCATGATGGTTTTAGAGGATGGTTTTGCTAATGTGGTGCCTACATGACAGTGTTGACCTGGTCTTCATTCAACGTGACGTTGACGCGACACTTATGTGGTATTATAATTAAAAAGAATATGTGGGACCCATTTTTCATTCACACAAAAATAATTGTGGGGGCGCACATGTCATCCTCTATCTCCTTCCCTTCTTTCTCCACCCTCTCTCTCTCCCTTTTCTCTCTCTCTTTCTCAGTTTCTCTTCCATTTCTCTTCATCTGCGAAGGGCGAGAGTAGGAGCGGGGGTGGCGGACAGGCGAGGGCCAGAGCGGCGATAGGTGGGATGGAGATTGTGCTACTCGACGTTGCTGGGTTGCCGCCGCTGACGCCACCAAGCCCAAGGCTAGCCTTGAGCACTGTCGTGGCGGCCTCACCTCGAATGAGCGAAACGTCGAACGTGAGCCCGTGCACCAGCTGGTACTATGCATATGCGTCGAACGCCTATCTTTGCGGCATCGCCGTCACGCCGTTGTCGACTGCCATGTCCTTGGTTTTCTGGTGAAGCTGGTGGTCCGTCCCACCGAGCAGCGTCGGGTCGTTCAAGAGCCACGCGACACTGTCGTGGTCGTCGTGGCTGAAGAACTGGAGCTCCTGCAGCCCAGTTGTCGCCCCTCCTCCTCCATCCCTTTCCACCACTGTCTGCTCCACCCCTACCCCATGATGCTGCTGGAAGATCGCGTAAAACCCCGATTCAGGTCCGCTGCGATCTCGCACCTCACCTCTCCACCTCCACATCCACCGCCTCTCCCACACCGCTGTGCAGCAAACACCCACACTCCCCCACCCTTCCCCGCACACCCCGCACACGACGCCCCACGCTGCCGACATGCTACCGCCCACGAACGCGAACTCGCCCTCAGCAGCGCGACTGTCCACCCCTCGTCCGCCTCCTTCACCAGTACCCGCGCTCCCCCATCCCACCATCCCCTGGCCATCCCCATAGATGAAGAGAAAGGGTAGAGAGAAGGGAGAGAGAGGGAGGAGGAAGAAGGGAAGGAGATAGATGATGACAAGTAGGCCCCCAAATGATAGTGGGTCCCACAATTATTTTTGTGTGAATGATAAACGGGCCCTGCATATTTTTTAAAATTCTAATTCCACAAAAGTGCCACATCAAGGCCACGTTGGACGCCACATCAGCAAAACCACCCTCCAAAAGCATCATGGGAGTCAAACTGCACCGGTTCTAATAGTTGAGGAGTCGAAATATCCGGTATTATGATTCAGGGATACAAATTAAATTCGGTCACTAGTCAAGAGAGTTAGTTAAGAGAGTCAAAGTAGACTTATTCATCTGTTGATAGCAGTGACTTTACTGGGCTTTAAAATTTGACTTTAGCCCGAAAGGACAGGTCAACCAGTTAAGGCCCAACTATCTGTTTCTTTAAGAACGCCCAACTATCTTGAACTTGCCTTGTGCCGTTGTGCATGCTTTATCGTCGCATCCTAAGAGCAAGTTAATACTATAGCTTACTACTTACTATAAATTAATTTTAAAGCTAATGTAGTATAATAAATTAGTTATAAGGTTAGTTTTATTTTTTTCATCATCTCTCTTTCTCTCACTATGAATTTAATATATATTTCTTAGAGATTGTATTTAAGCTAGCTCTTGCATGAGAGCCCAACACTTCTCACTTTTTCTTTACCTTTCTCTTCCACGTAAGCATATAGCTTATTTATAGCTCTTTATTATCCTTGCTCTAATATAGCCTTCGAGCTTCTCAAGATATCTGCAGGACTAACCATGGAATTGTTCTATCACTCTATCAGCTATGGTCAATCATGTTATCCTTGGAAACATCGAAAATGGAACTACGCAGTCGCAAGTCACCACATAACAAAATCAGTCGCGTCATTGCAACATGATGTGATCAGACGGGCTAACTGATAAATCACATATGCCACGTTCTTGCGCGTTGCTTACTTGCCTAGCTGAGTTCGAACCTACTTTGCAGTAACTTCTCCCCTTTGACATAAAAAAACGAAATAGCTGTCTCGATTGTAGCATAGAATGTGTCACATCGTACATTCGGTTTGCTTATTCTACTATCCCATCGGTTGGCTGATTATACCTATAAGTGAAACGGCATATTAGTAAATAATAAAATAATTTGTAAATAAAACTTTTATATATGTGTGTTTTTAACGATATAAAAGCAAAAGCAAAGACTGAAAAATAAACAACGATGAAAAAAAATTCAAAATCAACTCTAAATTTAAGGTTGAAAATTTAAATTTTGAATGATATGTATAAACACAAGCGAAAAAATAAGGTCGCTGGAACGAAAGAAGTACATTGTAACTCGTAAGCTACCCAGTATTTGCATCATTCCACCATTCGCTGGGCAAGGATAGCAACGGGTCGGGTCGAGCATGGGTAGAGCGAAAACCATGCCCGACCCGAGACTCACGTGTCTGCACTTTGACCCACACCCGCAAAGCCTATCGGGCAAAACTCCATGCTCATTGGGTGCAGATATGCTCAACGGGTACCCACTGGGCTTGCCTGCCGTGCACCGCCGCGTCGCCAACCATCGCCGCACCACCGGCCGCCACCCGTGCGCAGCCGCGCCACCGTGTCGCCAGCCGCTACCCGCGCTCGTGCACCGCCGTGTTGCCTACTGCTAGGCGATGGTGGAGGAGGAGGTCGGGTTCTTAGGGGGCTGCGGGGTGATGGCGGTGAAGGCACGCTTGTTCTACGCAAGCTCCTCGAGGTAGGTGTTGACGACGTGGAGTCTGCTTCCTGCCGCCGCCGCTGGCTTTCACTCACCGCCCGAGTCCGCCTCGGAACCAGGGTCGGCCGCGTTGCCCTCAGAGCCGTTGCCATCGCCTTGAGTCGCTGCCGCTCGCTTCCGCCATCGCCCTCAGAGCCGCCGTAGGCGCTTGCCCATGCCGCCGTTGGTGTCGCCAGCCACCTTGAAGTGGATGGAGGGATATGTATTAGGTTAGGGTTTTGTAGTTGATGGCTATATATATATGTAATGGGCCGAATGGGTCAATATGAAGGAGTATGAAAATAAAGAGATGGGTTAAAATCATTACTAATACTTATATCGGGTCAAGCATGGGTTACCCGTGGATAAAAATTGGTACCAAGTTCTTACTCACTACGATTTCGGGTTTCGGTCGGACGTGCCCACAAGCAAAAAAATTATACCCATATCCGTACCCATCGGATCGGGTATCCGCGGATACCCGGACCCGTGGGCAAAATTGCCATCCTAGCTGAGCGCTCGCAGTATTTGGACGGCGCCGCGGGCCACGGCGGCAACAACGGTGAGTACTGAGCAGTAGTATCCCGGTCCCGCCGCGACGCGAGACGAGCAGTTGCGTGGGGCATGGACCGACCGATGGGGCGTGGCGCCGTCCGCGACAAAATCATGCGTCACGCAGCCCATGTGCGGTGGCCGGGGGTGGTGGTATGGGCGATTTTTCTCTCGGCCGCTCGCGTCGCGGCCTAGCGCCAACGCCACGGCCCCGGCGGATCCACCGTTCTACGCGCACGCACGCACGCACGATTTTGCCCCCGAATTCGCTGCAATCCCACGGCTGCGCGGCCGGCGGCTCACGCGGTTTTTCCCCCTCGCGCTCTCGTTTCTGCATCACCGCTTCCGTCGCGTCTGATACTTTTTCATATTTGTGTGCCGTTCTTTAGGCAGATGAGGCATGCATGCTTGTCGTGGGTGACGAAACACTGAAATAGTGAAAGGGACAGTGGCGTGTAGAGTGTACTAGACTGTGGAGTCCGGGCGCTGGGAAGAGGACGGGGAGATGTCGATCTATATATCTATTGTGAGATTTATAGGTGTGTATAATTGGGTTGCTTTCTGGATCATGATGATCATCGTATATGCTAGTACGTCTTGATTATTCACCAACCCCTCATGGGTGATGTTGCACGGACCACTTCACTGTCAGCAACGCATCAGCTGAAGGCAACACGAGGTGCAGATAAGGCCGCATGTCTGGAAATGTCGAGTGACGACTAGGTTAATTAATTTCTTTTCGAATTTTCGATGTGTCAAAAACTAGAATGTGTTCTTACTAGGACATATAAATCTAAGAGGGAGACTACGTAACGGTATACCGTTCTAACTTAGTAGCATGATATTAGCACGATACCCCATAAGTATCAGACGTGATATCCCACAGATACGAGATATGATACCTACATATTATGCTGACGTCAGTATGATACAGTAAATATGATACTTCATAAGTATCGTGCTGATATCAGCTATTTCGTTGGAACGGTACAGTGTTTTGTAGTATTTATGTAAATCCAAAGTTTTAAAACTTTTGTCCAACTAGAATGCACCGTCAACTTTCCGCCATGCATTGCACATGTGCATCCAGACACGCTCTGAACCGATCCACTACAACAGGTGCAGTCCGCCCGGACCACCCCTTGCCAAAGTGCCAAAGTACTGAACTGCTGGCCGAGGGCGCGGCCTCCGTACTTCCAAAGCACATACCATCAAATTATCAATGATACATCATCACCCCAATCTCATAATTTGCCCGAAAACTTTGGCTCCGTACTCCACATGGCCACATGGGCAACAACTCGAGCGCTGCCACTGGTGGCTAGCGCCTCGCCTGCCTCCTCAGCCACCGCGGGGCCAAAACGCCCAAACGCCGCGCGGTGTTCGCCGCGCGCTGGGTCGGCCCACGCAGCGCGCGGGGGGAGGAAGCGCAGCCGCACACGCTCGATCCGTCGCACAAGACGACGGGCGGCGGGGTGACGAGGACGCGACGATGTCGATCGATCGTCCCGCGCGCAGCTGAACGATCCTTGTTCGTTAAACGCGACGGGGGCCGACGGGGACGTGAGTAGCTAAGCTAAGGTTATTCATTCGGGATTTTCTTACGACCGCAAGAAAAACCTCGCGCACAAGCACAAATTGGTACATATATCCGCCCTATCCGTGGATTGAGACCCGATGTGATTTGCTGGGTTTATTATCGATCTGTTCGATGATTGATCTTGTGAGAACCGAGCGTACATATCCTATTAGGGGTTCTTTTGAAAACAGAAAGGTGTTTATCTTTTTTGGAGCAAATGTTTTATTAAGAAATTTTGTGGGATAACCCTTTGAGAGATTTCCATAAGTCATTTTGAAATTCCTATGGCATGACCAAATCCATAGGAAATTTGGAAAAAAAAATTAACATGAGATGTGTTTCAAGTTCTTGATTTTTTTTCCGAAACATGGTATACACATATGTATTAATACATATGCACGCAAACTCACACCCTACCATTATATGTTATATATGACCATCGTGAAGACTGCTATAGATATATGTTATCGATGGATATATCACCTATAGATAATAAAATAATTAACCGTAAATACAAACACATATACCAATTCAAAGTCCTGAACTCATGTGAGCATGTTCCACCGTAAGAATCTAATCAGTTAAGCAATACTCATTTAGTTTAGTATTTTTCTTTTGTTATCGACTCTATAAAAAACTTGTATTTTTTTCCGTGAAGCATCTTAGCAACACAACTAAGTAATTCTTGTGTCGAAACTAGATTTCGGTAATAAGAAAAGGGGGTAGCTATCAAGATGGAAAAGTAGATGGGTTATGAGACAAAGGATTTAGACAGGCTCAGGCCTTCACGAAGAAGTAATACCCTACTCCTGTTTCGGGGTTTTGCCTCCGAATTGTGTATTGATCTTACGAAAAGCTTATGTCCCCAAGGGGTCCCCTATCCTCCTTATATACCCAGAGGATGAGAATTTACAAGATAAGATCTAGTCCGACACGGTTAGATCTTTCCTAATTGATATACAATCTTACCATACTAGATATCCGGGTTATACCTTAACAAACAAGGCAATACTATACCCGAGTCCTAGTACTACTCATATTCTATTTACATGACATACCCCTATATTCAGTCGGATATTCTATGTCTGTGGGTATATGGGTACCATAATATTCACATCTTGTATTTTCATACTCCTTGTAACTGCGCTAACCTGCCAATTCAAAATTTGTATTTTTCTATTCCTATATTTTTTAATTCATATGTACATATCTTAGTCTTAAAAAGGATTTTTAGAAAATCCTGGAGGCAGAGCCGGGCACCAAACCACAGTTTACACAAGATTATGGTCAAATTCAGGTGCATTTCGTTAAAAAAAAATCAAGTGCATCTGGTTACTTTCAATTGACAAGAAAAACGTGCATGATGGTTTTGACGATTGCTTGATCGAGCTGCTTCTCCTTTTCGTTTACCCAAATTGTGGTATACTTAACATGCACTTCTATGAGCTTTCGTCCCTGCCTGCTTAATGCTTAATTGCCACACGGTTCTGAGCATCAATAAATTGAAGGCGGCTAATCCCTTTTAGAACATGATTTGCGACTAAAGCATATATAATGCAGCCTTCATAAGCTAATATAAGGTGCGCGATACTTGTCTTTCTTTTTGCCATAAGCTCCAAAATACCTCTTCAGAAAAATACACCTGCCCCGACTTTTTCCCTTCACCGGAAAGAGTGGCAATGATTCTGCCGTAGAATATTCCCTTTGAATGTGCGCATCTGTACTTGCTTCCTTCCCGCCATTAGTTTAACGCGAACGCACTCGATCCGCCCCTTCCAGGGTACCTTATTCCCTTCCCTAGGCTAAGTGGGGGGCACTGGTGTTTGTTGCGTGGATGCAGATTTTTTTCAAGGGGATAAATCGATCGATCAGTCGTTGATATTTCATTGAACCATGTTTGGAATATTTTTTTTAGAAGGGACATCTTTGGCATATTGATAGTTACTCCAAAAAAAATTCAATGACATTTTCAATTCATACTGCGGTTACACTTTTGGTAGAGCTGCGACTACTAGATTACTCCATAATATGGAGTGGGTGAACAAAAATTAAATAGCTTAAAGATTCTGTTTTAAGTAAAACCCACGAGAAAAATATACATATGGTTATGTGGGGTTTACTTGAAACATGTACTGTATAAATCTTACTATTATGACCACGTATTATATTAAAATAAAACATAGAAATAAAAAAATTAACAATTGAAAAACTCAAAAATAATAAATATTATAAAGTCGTACCCATATTGGATTTTTCAATATGATAGTATTATTGTTAATTTAGTTCTCACATTTTAAATTTTACTAATAAGTAGCAGGTTGTAACGGAGGTGAACTGGTCTTATTTTAATCTAAACTAATAATAATAGTAGTAATAATAATAATAACAGAAAAATAACACACATATTTAATTATATGATTAAATTTTTGATATTTCTAATATGAATAATAATTGCTTGTACAATACACAGATTAGCGACTAACATAAACAATATGGCTCAGCGAACAATTCTACCTTATTTAACTTCAGATCTTTCGTGGAGCCGGAGTTATACTAAACAGGTTTATATCATTCAACCTAGATGTGCTTTACCTTTTTTCCCCCAAAAGAATAATGCTACACCACACAACATTCCTTTTTCTCAATTTAAAAACAAAATCATTTCCAATGGACCAGAATTAAAACGGGGTCAAAAGGATCCTAGCATCAAAGCATGTTAGCTCTAGAGGATCTCTACCGTGCCTATCCGACCCATTATCTCTTCTAGTAAATCAATTAAAGAGCTGAAAGTTATTGGCATATGCAAGTTGCAATACAGCGATGGAATTGAAGGTACAATAGACAAGCAGACAGCAGTAGGATTAAAGGCCAGTGTGTGCTACAGTTCTCTTTTGTTTTCTGTCCAATCATTTGGGGGTGGTGGCTCCGTCTGCTAGTCTCTCTGAATGGTGCACAATGGCAGGGCACGTCTTTGTTATCAGATCCCCAGAATGAAAGGGAATGGAGCATCTGTTCAAAGAGAACAGATAGGTTTTTTTAAATATAGTCTGATAGGTGAGCATGCTTTTCAAATTTCATGCCCTAATATACCATGTCAGCACTAGGAAATTAGGGACTAATCGTGCAATTTATTTACTGGAGGTATCACTAGAGTTGGGTAGAGGAGGCACCTTGATCAATCATTCTGGCTCTCCTTTATGTTCATGTTCGATTCATCGCGTCCTCTCTTTACCTTTTCAAACAGTTTCATTCCTTAATGGATTTTTTTTGTCTATTGATTATATCTAACTTCTTTTTAGAAATATAGTACAAACGTAGACACTCACAACACACGCACACTCATCCCTATGCTCTACGAGAACCTTTAAAAATTTGGACCGATATATCTTGATATTGATGAAGTCATTGCAAGCGTCTCGCTGTCAACGCATACGTCGCCTACCAATAAACCGTAAATGCAAATATCCATATCAATTAGCTATAAATGTGAACACCCGTTTCAAGTCTATGACTTGAACTTGGGTGGGTTGATTCAACCGCAAGGAATTTAACCAGATGAATTATCTCACTTTGTTGATCATGTCTAACTTGATCTAGTGCTATGCTCACTTTCACATATCTTGATTGGTGATAATGACCTCACGCTCCCAGAAAAAAGTACGGCCAATCTTAGCCTTCCTTTTCTCTCTCTTTTTCTATTGCTCCCTTTAGTTCGTCATGGAAAATCATGGACCGAACAATTTGCGTATGAATCATGTACTTTGCACGATGCAGACACCTTAAGCATCATATGCATGCATGAAAGGCACAATCCATGGCTCCAAAAGTAGGCAAGTTGTTTGGAGATGAAAAAGGGACAAGTGATTTTTGACAAATTTTTTTCTTGGCAACCATGCAACGGCATCCTGCCTTTTGCGCTTTCAGTTTTTATTCTTAAGAAATGGTGCAGCTAGCACACTCTCATGCCTACCATTTGTCGACATGTGGTTCGCCGAAGAAAAATAATAATTGCATTCAATGTCTTCCTGCATATTCACTCAAAGATGCAAGATTGCAATCTGCTATCAGTGTAGGGTTTGCTCCATATTCATCCATCTAAGTTATTGTACAAGATTGCTTATTTGCTAGTAATTCGAGGACTCGTGGACATAGCGTAGATTTTCACCCTCTTGTCAAGGATCATTGACTATTTGAGGCCTCGTGGACAAACCTTAAGACTCAATCGTCACGTATACTTACTTTCTTTAGACATCGACATTATCTTTAGAATGCAATTTTTTGACTGGATTTATATTGTAAAGTGATTGAAAACTTGATAAACTTATAATACTAGGAAAATATTTTCAAGGCAAATATACACATATACAACCTAAATATTTAAAAAGATGTTGATAAGGTTTTCTTTAAAAGTTTGACTTAAAATAGTCATGTCCAAAACAATTAATAATTTAATCCACGTCTTGCACTCTTATTATATATGGCATGTATTCCAGTGAAATTAAGAGATTCAAGACCTCATTTTTTTTCTATTAAATGAATCACAGTTTATCATTTCTAGGGTCTGGACCCGGTTCTCGAGTGTGTGGAAACAAACAAACACACACACATAGCCTTGTTCCATGGTAATAGTAGTGTCATCAACCAACCGAAAATTTTGACATTGTCACCGCTCTTCGAGTCCTATTCCTAGGTCATCACAATCAATATGATCAACCATGCTTATACATATATGTCAAATATGGATATGTTAGAGTTCATACGCAACCGGACTCTAAATTGCTTTGTCAAAGAAAAACACCAGGTTAAGCTAGCTTGCACTGTACAGCTCTATCTTGACACACGCATTGGCATTGATGGCGCTTTGTTCGTCCACAAGCAACATTAGGGGTGTTTAGATTCAGGGGTAAAAAAAAATTTAGCGGGTCACATTAGATATACGGACACACTTTTGAAGTATTAAACGTAGACTAATACCAAAACAAATTACAGAATCCGCCTGTAAACTGCGAGACGAATTTATTAAGCCTAATTAATCTATCATTAGCAAATGTTTACTGTAACACCACATTATCAGATCATGACGAAATTAGGCTTAAAAGATTCGTCTCGTGATTTACACGCAAATTGTGCAATTGATTTTTTTCATCCATATTTAATGCTCCATGCATGTGTTCAAACGTTCGATGTGATGGGGTAAAAAAATTTTGGGTAGATCTAAACAGGCCCTTAATATGCATATTGTACTTTTACAGCGACAAGACACCATCCCGGACCGGGCAAGTTCGTGCCACAAGGGCGAGAGAAGCCTATCCCACCACAGGAGTGTATTCCCTCCTATTCCAAAATAAATAAACCATCCCGGACCAGGCAATTACTTCATGGTAAGTTTAGGCAATTACTTCATAGTAAGTTTGTTTATTTAAGAATGAATAGTATGCATGTATGTATGTATGTATAATGTACTGTTTACTTCAACAAATGTATGCCTTGCTTGAGGTGCCATGCAAAGAGATATGAGTAGGCCTGAGTGGATAATGCTAGTACGTGCACAAGTATTCATCCTTTTGGAGAGTGTCAAAATGAGCGGCTTTGTTGCCTAACATTTTTCAATTCCACCAAGAACCAGTAATATGCAGTGACCATCTCATGATGTTTTCTATGCATTTCATTTTGCACTTTTCAGGAAAAGAGTCATGTCTTCATGTCTTATTTCAGGAAAAAAATAGTTCACATTATTCATATATATGTGAAATTTCTATAGTACAATAATATATATATATATACATATATATATATATATATATATATATATATATATATATATATATATATACACACACACAAAAGTTCTCTAGAACTTAATTAAAACCTATCAAGGCTAGTTTTCAACAACGTCATACACTGGCGATGTGTTTTTTTCTTTTTCCGGTGCACAGTAGATCTGAGTAACTAATATACTCCATCTATCCTAAAATATAAGAGTTTTTGATCGGATTCATCCTAGAACTACGAATCTAAACAAACTGTGTAGATTCATAGTAATATGATGCATCACATCCAATCAACACTTTTATATTTTGAGATGGATGGAGTAGTAACCAATGATAACTAGACACACTAATTAACGTATGAATCTTACAAGATCATGACAAACTAAAATTAAACCATCCCGAGCAATACTTTACTAATAACTGAAAAAGATCCAGATCGTCCATGCAGGTTCTATCTGCAGAGACGAATTCAGCACGCCACTGACGCAGGGATGGAGACTATTGCCGGTTGTTTAAAGGCACAAGCTTTCGCACGCACGGCCAATGATCCAGTGTGACGCACAGCGAGGCCCTTTTTTGCATCGTGACTCAGCTTGCTTTCAGAGATGCACGCGACTTTTTTCGGTTTTGGGGGGCGCCGGCGGTTGCTTGCCCTGTTCGGGGTCTCCGAATTCGGAAATGGGAGAAAGCGAAACCAGCCGCGTGTGTGTGGTGTGTATGGTTGAGGCGTTTTCACTTCTTACCGACCAATTATTTATCTATAGAGTGCTATCAGAAATATTTTTAGTCGTTCCTAAAAAAATATTTCAATCTGGGTTCACACGTAAAACAAATAACTCGTTATATAGCACATAATTAATTTAGTATTATTTACAGCACTTTAACAAGATTAATACGTTTTTAAAGAAATTAACTTTTTCTATAGATTTTTTTAGAAAACATATTTTTTAAGAGTTTTAAAAAGCGTGTTAATGGAAACTAGGAAGTATAAGATGGGAACAGGGAGTAACAAAAACAATTCTTAACTAATTGAAATTTATACGACACAACAAACACAAGTGTTTTTTTCTCAGGAAGTTAGGAGTTCTCAGAAAATAATTAGTATGTATTTATAATAAAAGATATCCAGATTTATTATACTAGGATGGTTACATCTAACCCATCGTAGATTGTAACATTTTGGGATGGAGGTAAATAGTAATAAGCAAATAAGATTGGATACGGCTTACTGCACTGTGTAAAAAAATGAATGACCGAAAGAGGCACAACCAAATACTCGCATGTGGAGCAATCGTAGGGCCAGTGAAACCGACTGAAATCAGCTTAGAAAACTGACGACGTCTTTCTAGTAATTCCGAAAAAATTTCTACGATTTTTTTTGCCATTTCCATTTTACTAATCCTCTTTGTAACAAAAGCTAACATTATACTAGTGGTGAGAGTTTGTTAAATGAGCCTATGTACCATTATGCACACAGAAGTCAAGTTCACTTGTGCCACGACTTTTTTATCTCTTTCAAGACGATTTATTGAGGTTTTCCCTGAAACGGAACAATTTTATCAAAATTTCACATAATTTAGTTTAATTCCTGTGGAACTCTATAAAATTCTTCCATTGAAAATTACGAATAAGACCTAACACCATCGCTTACATTAGACCAATAGAAAAGATTCACAGAAGTGACATTATGCCACAAATCATATGTAAAAGAAACACATGAGTACTAATTGGACTCTTTAACAAATAGTACATAGCATATTGTTTAATTTTAAGAGCATGATTCAGGTCATGGATGGAGGAGCCTGAGATTATGATTTAACAAAAACAATACATAGCATATGGTTTAATTTAATAATATGCCATCATTACGGAGTCATGCTCTTTCCACCACCCACGAGCAACGCGAGAGATATCAAGAGACCCAACCGTCCGTTCCTTCCACGTCCATCCGTCCTTCCGCTTCTCCCTGTGTCCATATTGAGTCATAAGATCTAACATAGCCCTAACTTATTGTAATTACCACTATACTTAATAAAAGATTTAGAGAGGCGGAATTTTTTAGGGAGGAATTAATTATTCTACAACAAAACAATCAATGTATTTTTCTCCGATTTTATCGAAACTAAAACAGAGGATACTTAATTTACTTGTTCCCGCAAAGGGCTACAAGAAAGTCAAGAATATAAACAATTATGGTTCCTTCCTGTACTTGACACTTGACAGCCGGTTTGGCCTGTACGGACACGTTAAGCTTGCCAGGCAAGGCGTGACATAAGAGAAGTTAATTGTATCGTAATGCTCGTCAAAGCTTAACCTTTTCAACTCTTGGTATCCGTGGACGATTAGCGTGAACGAAGCCTATTGTAGTATCCACACGATTTGACCTTAATAGTAATATATGTGAAAATTACTTTGTCTGGATAATGTAATCAATGTTGACATAAGAATAATTTTAGAACATGCATGACATAACGTAAGTAAGGTCAAAGTCTGGCATAGTATATAGTATTAGGCAGAAGGAGACTTATTGCACAACTAATTATCATCTGAAAAAAATACATATAATACAATTAACATATTCCCCCAAACACTTTCTTTGTTCCCAAAATACTGGTCAACGATCTATTCATATTTATACTTCGATTGCTTGTCCCTTTATTTCAAGAAAATTATAAATACTTTTAAAAAAATGTTATACTATTAAAGTTTATTGCACCCTAAATATAAACATTCTAGTTTTGGCTCATCGTAATCTAACCATGTACTAAAATTATCAACGGTCAAAGTTAAAACAATATGCAGGTGACAGTTATTTGAGAACAAAAGAGTATCCCTTTCTCACCTAATTTGTAAAATTCAATCAAATGACACTTATCGTCTGTGTTTCAGCTTATCAGTCATTAAAAAACCTTCAATCCTAAAACTTAATTTTAGAGTTAATTTTGTTATTATTTTATCATATTTATTTTTCAACATTATCTTTTAAATATATAAGAACACACATAAAAATGTATTTATAAATTAGATGTATTTTTTGTCGATAATAAGCGTTAGTTATAGGCGAAACAATAACAACAGTGATGATGTAATTAATTATGCTAACGGATAAGGTAAGACGAGGCAAGGAAGCTTCCAGGACCGGAGAGAGATCCATATTCTCGATCAGATTCAACCGGATCATCCACACGAGGTCAAGTCTCTGGATCCAACCAAAAGGGGGACGATCACATCATCACATCGACCGAGAGCCAAAACACAATCCAGCAGCCGTCAAGGCGCCGCTGTTGCCTGCTGGTTTCGGTCGTGGCTGGACCATAGTCCCATACGACGCCCCACACGACAGCGTCGTCGCGCAACCGCAGCCGTTCCGATCCGACGACGCACGCCGCGCCCACGTATGTACGGCCAGCCGATCGATGGAACGCCGCCTGCGTGCGCGTCAAAAACGTCGGGCTTGACCTGACAACCCCCACACACCCCCCGGCGGGCGGCCGGATCATCCACTACCACGTGTATATTCGATAATACGATTTTTTGATCACCTTTCTAGCTTTTGGGATATACTGCATGATTCGAATGGAATTCTACATTTTGAAGGAGATCTAATGTCTGTCTTGGTTTTTAGATCCCTTGAAGGGTGAAATTATCATCATTGCTATAGCTAGGTTCCATCTCCTATTTTATAGCTTGCATGTATGTTTTTATTCCGTTTTTATTATTCTTATTTTTTTTATAGTGTGGACAAGCTTTTGTGATGACGCATGCGAAATTTAAAGATTGCAAAATGGCTATATGCGAATATATGAGTATGTGGCAGCATAGGCCTCCTAATAATTTTGCTATGGTAAACAGGTATGTTATTTTGTGTTGATTAGCTGATGAATAGGTGAACGATTTGTGACTATTATTTAACGGTACAAATGAATGAAATAGATAACATAAAGTTAAAATGGATTTTGAGAAGTATTCTACGGAATTCATATAAATATTTTTTTTTATAAAAATCACATTATTTAGGAGCTTAGTATTGTGCTCATTATCCATCGTCCCATTCATCAGAAATGAACAAGGCCGACCAAAATTTTGAGTTTGAACTGTATTATTTATTTTTCCTTGCATCCCTTGGTACGGTTTGCAAGAGAGGAAGCTCATCTTGAAACACCAAAATGAGTTTCAAGAAGATTAATTTTCCATGAAACTTCTTCTAAATTTTGATATTTTTTTATGCTCTTAAAACAAAATGAATTTCAAGAAAGGGAAGCACCAGCGGTGGTGGTGTAGTCGTGGGTATAGTGTATGACTTTTCTTTGAGCGTATGTTAGGATCGGGGTGCATTCACAAGAGGTGCGAGTGTATATTACGTCTGTAGTGATGTGTGTGCTATACGTATGCATATGTTGTGTAGTGGTAAATAAAAGGTTTCAATAAGAGGAAGCTTCACCTCTCTCTCCATTCTTAGTACGGTTTGCAAGATTTACCACCCTCTTTCGGAGTTTGTTACCTGACGAGATACCCCTGGTGCCTGTGGCCTGGTACATGGTACCGGACTGTGCATGCGTGTATCAGTGCAACGGCCGCCATATGTGTCCATTCCTCCATTGGTCCAGGAGAGAGGTGAGCCACCATGGTTGGCTGCATGCGTGAGCATGACAAAAAAATATGAGGCCGACAATAACCGTGCAATTAGGGTTGGTACTACTCGTTGGGCGTGCACTAATGACTTGGGGGAGGGGTCATATATGGACTCATGGTGTCAAGCAGGTGCTAACCATGAAAAGTGGTCTATCCAAAACGTGATGATGACCATCGATCTCTAATCTTCAAAATAAGTATGTGCTGACCATTCGCCGGGAGAAAAACATGCATGGACGAGTATTTTTGTAAAAAAAAATTGTGGCAATTATATATACAGTCAATTTCAGGAATTTAGTTTAATTTGTTTTCATAATTAATATTCCTCCCGTCATATATATTTCATGTCTAGTAAAAAATGACAAACTTTTGATATACTGTATACTTTAGCTATCAATGACTTCTGAAATGTTAAGTTTAAAAAAGAGTGTGTGCGTGGATTCAGTTTTAACAATGTTATCGTGATATCATAAATATATTAGATTTTGTAAAGTTGTTTTACTATACAATTGATTGTTAATGTTTTAAAAGTTTGATCAAATCTTATTCAAAATGTTAAATACTTAATTATGACTAGAGATAGTAGCTAATAGGTGCGTGATGCTGATACTACTACCGAAAAGGTTTTTGCAGACAACCAGATTTGGTTTTCGCATGCGGTTGCTTGGAACGCATGCACGAAAAAGATATGCAAAAATCACTATTTTCATATGCGGCTGACCTAACCGCATGTGAAAATCGATATTCGCATACGGTTGGCTTAAGCCAGCCACATGCGATAAGCTTATGGCCCGTCTGGTGGATCGGTTTTTGCAGACGCAGTCACTTATGACCCGCCTGCAACTTATCGGCCCTCCCGTCTAGGAAAATCAAATCTGTAGTAGTGTGTGGTTTTGGTTGGAGGACAGAAAGTACAAAACATAATGTGGAAAACTTTGGAGGAAAATTATGAAATGATAAAGAAAAATCTTTTGAGACAAATATTAAGTTGATCTTGATTTACTGTTTTTTTTAAAAGAGTTCAGATGTTTGGGATGTTTACAACAGAGAAGCACATATATCTGCATTAATTTGTCAATCGAATCTAAGTTCCGGACCACAACACCTTTGTTGAAATTATTCAAAACAATTTTCTAGCATATAGTACAATGTTATCTATCATCAATCCAAGAAAACAAAATCAAAATTCAGTACATTCGTTGAAGAAATAAATTCTGCTAAACAAACTAGAAATAGGGAAAAATTCCACGGTAATCTGACTTTGTTTTCTACTTGCAGGAATCATGTATTCCTTTAAATTCTTAGGGACAGATTCTTTTTTTAATTACTTGCAACATCATTTATATAATTGTTTCAAATTTATTCTTAATTTTTTGGAACGAGTTTGGTGGTTTGCGAACACCTCATGTTATGTGTTGCCAGGACCACATAAGCTGCTCTCATGGGAGCATGGACATGTAATCTATTAACTTATTAAAGGAATAGAAAAAGAAGCCTCCACGTTCGCTCTCGTGGCCTAGAAATTCTCATATTAATCGGAGAAAAAGAAAAAACAGAGTCCATATAGGAATACAATTTAAAAGTAGTTGAAATTCAGAATTAAAAATAAGGAATATAGGAAGAGAAGACTAGAGTCCATGCCGGTATACAATAGAACTAATGGAAATTCGGAATTAAAAAATAAGAAAATTAAAAGTAGAGGTTAGAGTCCATATAGAAATACAATTTAGAAATAACGAAAATTCGAAATTAAAAAATAAGGAATATTGGAAGAAGACTAGAGTCCATATAGAAATACAATTTAAAAATAACTGAAATTCGGAATTAAATATTGAAAGATAAGTTTAGAGTCCATATAAAAATACAATTTAGAAATAATAGAAATTAGGAATTAAAATAAGGAATATTAAAAGAAGAGTATAGAGTCCATATAGGAATTTAGAATTAATTAAAATTCCGGATAAAAATAATAAAATTAAAAGTAGAGTTTAGAGTACATATAGAAATACAATTCACAAATAACTAAAATTAGAAATTAAAAAAGGAATAGTGGAACAATAGTCTAGAGTCCATATAGGAATACAATTTAGAAGTAACTGAAATTCGAAATTAAAAAATAAATAATATTTAAAGATGAGTTTAGAGTCCATATAGAAATAAAATTAGAAATAATGAAAATTCATAATTAAAAAATAAGAAATAATATAAAAAGAGTCTAGAGTCCATAGAAATACAATTTATAAATAACGGAAATTCGGAATTGAAAAATAAGAAATATTGGAAGAGGAGTTAAGAGTTCATATAGGAATATAATTTAGAAATAACTGAAATTTTGAATTTAAAATAAGAAATATAGGAATAAAATTCATAATTAAAAAAATAAAGAATGTTGGAAGAGGATACTAGAGGCCATATAGAAATATAATTGAGAAATAACTAAAATTCGGTATTAAAAATAATTAATAACTATCACGTGTATACAACACAATATGAATATTACACATTGATAGTTTAATAAAGTTAGTACAAAATTTTAATTATGTTATTATTTTAAGATATTTTAATAATGAAATAAGAAAATATATATGATATTATATGAGAGAAAACATAAGGATGCTAGCAGCGCAATTTGCGCGGACCACCATGCTAGTTTCACTAATAGCAATAGAGAGAGAGAGTGAAGAGAGAGATAGGGTTGGGACCGCTCTGCTATAGGTTTTTAGCCCATATAAGCTCCTCCCCCAGGGACTTATTGTCCTATGCTGTTTTAGTCTGTTTAAGTCCCTCCTGTTCGGTAATTTAGGGGCTAAAAGGGACTAAAGTGGAGGGACTTATGGATTAGCCCCTCAAAACAAACAGCACCATAGGGACTTATGGACTATAGTGTTGTTACAATCATGCCAAGTATTGGGTTTCAACTTTACGATGATACTCGGCTACCTCCCTTCGTAACATTGATATATGTGAAGAAAGATCTCTCCTGGCTATCTTTTGAAACATATGTATGTAAAATCATGGTAAAAAACAGATGCACATATATCGATACAAAAGAGGTGCGCAAACATGTTTGATAGGACCACTATACATAAAGTGGGCCTTTACACATGTGACGATGAGACGTGAGTTTCACATAATAAAAGAACCTCACGTAATTCCGTTGTTGTGTGGAAGTGATAATTACGGAAGAGTAGCCCTTGCTAAGAGAGAGAAATATCATATCTTATCCGTTCTCAATACCATACTTTTGTGCTAAAGGCGGATGTCGAATGTCCAAATCACAACACTTTTCGTTAAAGAAAACATATATGTTATTATAAAAAAATAAAAAAAAAGTATTTTCGAGAAAAGCATTTACTAGTATTGCACGGAAAAACAACCTCACAGCCAAATCATCCATAAAACCAGAACAGTTTTTCCATAAAGAGAACTTCCCAAACTAACAAAGTCGTCGTATTATCATCCGCTCGCTGACGCATTCATCACGAAATCAAGTCCCGCAATTAATACAATCAACAACCAATACATTTCGTAATAATACAACCCCTACAAAAGTACTTCTTATCCCAAAAATTCACCTTTCTCCTTCAATCATCATCCCCCACCTCTATCTAAGAGCAAGGATAATAGTGAAATATAAGCAAGCTATATACTTATGTGGAAGAGAGAGGGAAAAAGTGGGGAGTGTTGGTTTTTATACAAGAGCTAACTCAACACTAGTCTAAGAAATATGTATTAAATCCATAGTGAGAGAAAGAGAGAGGGTGAAAAAAATAAAACTAACCTTATAGCTAATCTATTATATATTATATATGTTAGTTCTAAAATTAACTTATATAGTTTCCCTACTCAAACTTCTCCTCTGCCACTCTACCTCCCCTCCTATAAATAACCCGGCCTTCCCGTTTACACACCACACCACAGCGCTCATACCCGCTGCGCACACAAAACCACCTCCTCTTCCCGTCGAATTTACGATTTTGCCCCCTCTGCTCCACCGCGCGAGCCGTAGCCATGAAGCTGGAGGTGATGCCGAAGCAGAGGGCCATGGAGGCCGAGCAGAGGGAGGAGGCCATGGAGATGAGCGGGCTGGAGCTCTGGAAGCACGAGAAGCCCGCGTCCATGGTGTTCCTCCCGCAACCGATGATGCCGGTGGCGGCGGTGTGTGGAGAGGAGGCGACGCTGGTGCCGCCGCTCAACTTCGCGATGGTCGACGACGGCATCTTCCGCTCCGGCTTCCCCGCGGCGGCCAACTTCCGGTTCCTCAAGTCGCTCAACCTCCGCTCCATCGTGTGAGGAATTGTTTTTCTCTCTACCCCGTTTGTTGCATATGGGTTGGGTTGGGTTGCTTCGCCTGCTGTGCTAGCCGCAGGCGCCGCGGTGGTGTCTGGCGCGTGTTCGTGTGGTTCTGACGAGTGACGTCATCAGGTACCTGTGCCCGGAGCCGTACCCGGAGACGAACGCGGAGTTCCTCGCCAAGAACGGGATCAAGCTCCACCAGTTCGGAATTGAGGGGCGCAAGGTAAACGAAACATGGAAAAAATTGAGTTGCTTTTTTTTTAAACCAAATTCTCGGTTACCTTTCGTTGTCAATAGTGATTCTTACTAGAACCATAAAACCGATTCATGTTTTCCAATAACGTATCGGCGTATGGTTGATCATCGCGTTGTTCATTCCTAATTGGTGGTGATGCCACTGGCGGTGATTTGGGGGAAGAATTCGATGCATTTGTGAAATCTACTCTTTTATTAATCATCAACTGAATTTCCAAAAAGGGGCCCTTCGGCTACTCGCCTAGGCTCCTAGTTGTTCGTTCTAACGCTGGGGAATTTTCATTATCTAAAAAAAACCTGCTGAATTTTCAAATTTCACGGCGAATCGGCGGTGGTCCCTGTCAGCATTGTTAATCAAGCCAGCTGTGCGGTGGATTTTAAACAATTCTTTTTCCAGTATTCCGATTTTTTATTGGCGCGATCCTGCAATTACAAGGCTATCAGTGAGTGTGCATCATATCATCCCTTTTGGCAGACAGCATCTTCTCTGTACAGGAGGTGCCTTTTCGTTTCTCTTCTTTGTTCTCTTTCTTGTTTGAATGATTTCTTTACTGTTTCTAATAGGTAGGTAAATTGTGGAATTACTCTGATACAGGATTTTTCTTGTTGTGACTTCAGGGTGAGCAGCTTAGGTTCCTACTTATCTGCTCACAGTCCTGTTCATACCCTATGCTCTTTAGAACTTTAGTTGGTTTTCCTTGGCAGCTTTAATGATCCCAACAGTTTATTCAATTCTAGCCAACGCTATGATTCTTTTGATTATGTTAAATATGCAACATTGCAAAAAAAAGACAGTTTGTGAAGGTGTTTTGAATTTAAAATCTTGTCAAAGTTGTTTGAGTAAACTTCTTGCCTTCTTGGTCAATGCAGAACTTTTGAATTGTTCTGTACACGCAGCCTAATCCACATTGGGCATACTAAGCTATCAAAACTAACTGCAGATAGTGTCCATTTATTAAGTTCTGAAGCATACTTAGCTTCTTGAGGCAAGTTGCATGAATGGCACCTAAGAATAGATATAATAGAATGCATGCCTGTATCCACACATTCTGCTGCCAATATCTTGTTTGGTTGTTTGCCGGACCTATCTTTGTTCTGTTGTTGATGGGAGCACGAACGGTCTGGATCTGCCTCAGTTTTCCGTGAACTTTGATTTGTGCTAGACACAAAAATCGGCAGACGAAGTTGAGCATGGACAATAATTCTTACTGGAGAGAGACTGATTTTTTTTATGCACTATGTTTACCATTAATTTATCAGTTGGATCACCTCACATGCCTGTGGTCGTCAAGCAGAAATGGGTCTAAGCACTGGGAATAACTTTATCTTTAATTCATGCTGTACTGTCAACACATGGCTTCAATATATTCCTCAATTTCCCACTAAAGCAGCTGTGAATCTTGTCTATGTGTCTTTGTTGCCCTGGATGTAAGATGTCATGGTATGTGTAAAATGAACATAATTTTGTACCTTCATTGAAAATATGTTTAGGCCACGTAGAAAGCTTTGGTTAAAAAAAAACATGTAGAAGGCCCAACAAACCATCAATATGTAAAACTTCATAATTTTGTCAGCTTTTTTATGAGAAGATTTGGAAGTCGTCTTAGCCGACAAGTTTTTGTACAGCTTTACTTATGGATGTATTTGAGTTTTTATTTTCGGATTTTGCTAATTTACAATTTGGTTATGCACTACTAACGAATAAATACCCAAATTAGGCAAATATATATTCAGTTATGCCTCAGAATTTCTGAGCCATTGTTGAGTTTGTGGTTTATTGATTTTCTGGGACCGGTCAAGATCAGTTATCTAGCAGTGTTTGATTTTTCTTTCACCCTTCTTGCTTTAGCTTTATGCTATAAATACTCAAAAGCGAGTGTCCCATTTATTCTCTATTGTTTTGTTCAAACTTTGACATCATCGATGACCTAATCTGAAGTTGAGTAGATTGTCATTTATATGAACCGGCGACCTGGTGGTGTATGAGTCATAGTTGCTGTCCATAATCCACAGTTTGGTCTGTGTTGGCACTGTCTGACCATTTTTTCAGAAGTCATGAGCAGGAATTCCCAATGTAGTCGATAGGAATTCTTGATGCATGACCACTAGGATGGTTGATCTCATTCCAAATCCTACTTTTTTTTTCCTTCAGAAAAACTATGAAATCTCTTAGATTTAGCAAAGTTGCGTTTTTCTCTCCATTAAAAATATAGGCCCTATTACTGAAAACCACTAAAGAAGGAAACCAGGAGACTGATAAATAGTTTACTATCAGAGTTTAATAGGAATTTACCATCTTGTATTTCTTCTGATCTGTCTTGAGCTTGGTGCATTTTTCTCCAGTGATATGGTCCAACCTTACTGAGAATGACAACCTTCTCTTGTTCCTGACACTGCATAAAATGTTTTAAATGTAAACTATTTAGGATTATGTAACAATGTAGTACATCATGTATCACTTATAGTTACGATTCTTGTCACAACAACTCCTTATGCACTATGTTTTTCTATCTGAAAACTCTGATATCTCCACGGCTGATGACTGATAGCATCTGAACCACTATTGCTACAGGAACCATTCGTCAACATCCCTGACGACAAAATTCGAGAGGCGCTCAAGGTTGTCCTAGGTACTGCAATTATCTAACTCTCCACACATCGCACGCTTGCATCACAACATTTCAGACCTGTAACTCCTGTTGCTTTCCTTAATCCAGACGTAAGAAACCAACCTCTGCTTATTCACTGCAAGAGAGGCAAGGTAAGCTTAATCAGTTCCCACGCTAAACTCTGCAATTGCTGTCATATCTTCCAAAGCAGTAACTTTGTGCTTAAACTGATTGCTCCAACGTTTTCTCATCTTCAGCACCGCACTGGCTGCGTCGTTGGGTGCTTGAGGAAGCTTCAGAAATGGTGCTTGTCTTCAGTGTTCGACGAGTACCAGCGCTTCGCCGCAGCGAAGGCGAGGAGCACTGATCAGAGATTCATGGAGCTGTTCGACATCTCAAGCTTGAAGCACCTGACAGCTTCACATTGTTAACCAAGAGCGAGCGATTCGCGCTGTCTCCTCCTCTAAGTCCTAGCAAATCTCCCAAACCTATCTTCTCCCTGCAGCTACTGAATTCGATTCAGCAGTGAATAATTTTGGAACCCGTAGAATGAACCCCGTAAAAAAGAAAATGTTTGTAATTGAGTTGAGAGTTCTAGTTTTCTCCTGCTTAGCTCCCTGCAGATCCTATGAACCAGACAGTTGTGGGTAGGATTGCAAGAGGTTTTTCCCCATTTTTTTGGTAACTCTTGCGAGGAATTCACCGATTGTTTTCGGGTACTGAAAGCTGTACTCGAGCAGCATTGCTCGGCGGGAATGAACTTTCCTCTTAATGCAAAAAAAGCTTCGCTAGCCCTTCTTGCATGGATTAATGGATACATACGATCATGTACATTAACCACAAAATTTCAACATGACAGTTTGCCAAACTTAGCTGAAATTTTCAACAAAACCATCTGTTTATGCGATCGCATCAATGTCAAAATGTATTTTCAAATACAGGGAAGCATCAACTACCAAACTGATCATTAGAGAAACTAATGAACTAATGAACTGATGATGAAGTTGCCGCTAATAATGTGAGGCTGAAGTTTGTTAACTGGGCTCACCCAGCTTGGCCCAACCAAGACCAAGTCCTATCACATATCTTGGCCCAACCATCCTAGTATCATCTACCCAGACCAGACAGGTGGGCCAGGAATCATTTCTATGGCCCACAAGTCATTGTAGACTTGGTCACGAGACGTTGGCCTCCCCGTCCCCCGCACAGGGGTACAGATTCCAACATCAGACAGACTCCTCGCGAAAAGGTGTCAGTGTGTCACCTTTCCCTCATCTCCATGACATGTGGGACCCACCGCAACCCGACCCCACCTGTCATTCACCTCCGTGGCATCCGAGTCTCCACACACTTCTCCCACCCACTCACCTACAGTGAGAACTGAGACGCTCCGAACGGCTCTCTTTCTTGCTCGAGCTCCTCCCCAACCACGCCGTCCCCGAAGCAAAGCCAAGCCGAAACGGCGAAACCCTAAACCCCTCGAGCTCCATCCAATGGCGGCGTGGCCGGGGGCGGCGGCGCTGGTGGTGGCGATCCTCGCGGCGGCGGCGCGCGGCGGGGCGGGGAAGACGACGATCGAGCCGTGCGCGGGGGCGGACACGTGCGCCGCGCTGCTCGGGTACACGCTGTACGCGGACATGAAGGTGTCGGAGGTGGCGGCGCTGTTCGGCGCCGACCCGAGGGCGCTGCTCGCCGCGAACGCGCTCGACTTCGCGTCCCCGGGCGCCGCCAACCGCATCCTCCCCGCCGGGCTCCCGCTCCGCGTGCCCACACGGTGCGCCTGCTCCGATGGCGTCCGCAAGTCCGTCGCCGTGCGATACTCCGCGCGCCCCGCCGACACGCTGGCATCCGTCGCCGACGTCGTCTTCGCCGGGCTCGCCTCCGCCGACCAGATCCGCACCGCCAACGGGCTCTCCGCCGAGGACCCCGACGCGCCGCTCGACGCCGGCGCGACGCTCGTCATCCCGCTCCCCTGCGTCTGCTTCAACTCCACGGACAACAACCTCCCCGCCGTGTACCTCTCCTATGTCGTGCGGGTCGGCGACACCGTGCAATCCGTCGCCGCGAGCCACGCCACCACCGTTACGGACATCAGCAATGTGAACGCCATGGGGAGCCCCATTGTCGCGCCTGGTGACATCCTTGCAATCCCACTGCCAGGTAAAGCGAATTTTCCGTTGTATGGAACTAAAATTCGAATATATTCCTTGCGATTAGAGACAATCCGATGAATCGGGGCGACATTTCACGCTGTTTTATTACCAATTTGACTATAAACTTATCGGATGTTGTAAACTTGTGATATCTGTTGATGCCCAGTTCAACAATAATCAGATCAACACTTTCATTTTTTTTAAAGACAAACCTGTGACATTTCCGTGCCCTCGTTTGATAATGGTGGATCAGGTAGGGAAGGCCTGCAATTGATGATAGTTAGGTCATCTTTACTTGGTTAGTGTATATATCAACATGTGGATTTGACAATTTTAGGGTCTGTAATTGAAGTGTTGCGTATGGTCCATTGTTAAGACATGCCATGCTTGCAATTGCTAGATTGTCAGAGATCAATTTGTATGTGCTTGTGTGGTACATGTCGGTGGTCTAACATGTCGTGGAAGCGAACAATTTTGGGTTTGATTGAATATGGTATCCAGTAAACTAGCTAGATGTGCATATTGGATTATTGGTAGGAATTATCAGGGATGGATCCTTTGTGAACTGTGAATTGCTAACTGTGTTCAAGAGTGGTGCTTAGGTTGGATGCTGTACCTTGTTTCTGTACCTCTCGGCTAATAAACTTGCCTTTTTCTAATGATATCTGTAATTTGTTTTGACTAGCCTGTGCATCAACGTTTCCCAACTCTGCTTCCGACTATGGATTGCTTGTGGCAAATGGGACCTATGCACTAACTGCTGGAAACTGTGTGCAGTGCAGTTGTGGACCAGGAGATCTCAAGTAATGCTGCCTTTTCCTTGTTCAATGCAATTCTATTGCTTCTATATGTTTTGGAATATAGTCCTCATTTTCTCTCTTCCGCAGATTGTATTGCACACCAGCTTCATTGACAGCATCGTGTTCAAGTATGCAGTGCCCCAATAGCAACCTCATGCTTGGGAATGTGACTGCCCAATCCACCAGTGGTGGCTGCAATGTCTCATCTTGCAGCTATGCTGGACTTGTTAATGGAACCATTGCCACGTCGTAAGTAATAAAAAAAATCCTAATAAACCTTTTTTATATTCTAAGAATAGATGATTCTTACCTAACTTATGCACAGGCTCTCCTCTGGTCTTCAACCCACATGCCCAGGTAATTACAGCGTTGTCTTCATGACATCTCTTCTTATGTGCTGCATACTTTAAATTATAGTCATTTGATCAAGGATCATATGTAAATCCAAGTCATTAAGTGCATTATGTTCATTTAAAGTTAAATGTGAAGAGTGAAAGTGCTGTAGTAGCTATAAAAAGCATGTTTCTGGAATACCAGTTGCAAACAAAGCCACATCAAGGTTTCCTTTCGTGATGTGTCATTGAACGAGGAACTTATGATTTTATCTGAGTCACTGAATGCATTATATTCATTTCAAGAAAAAGGTGTAGGACAGTAGGAGTGGCGGCATTTTTTCTGTTTCTTATTGAAAGCATGTTTCTGGCATATTTATTGGCATTGCAATTTTAAGCCAAACCACATCAGTCTTTCTGGAGTCTGATCAAATCACACCAAAACCAGAATGATAAAGCTTTAAACCAACTTGATATTCTAATGTTCCTTCCCTTGCCTATTTGCCATGCTTCATCAATTCCTATATGTATGATCTGATCTATATATTGCTTCTCACTCGACCTCTCAACACAGGACCACATCAGTTTCCCCCACTTACGGCGACACCAATTGCAGTAAACCAAGGATCATACCTTGCTCCATCACCTGCACCAGGAGCTGGGGAGGCTGGCGGCGATATTCCAGGCCTCCCTGGGAGCTCCAACGTTTCTCCTGCAAACGGCCCTTCTGGGAGTGTCTCCCAAGCGGCTTCGGTGAATCGGCCACACCAAATCGTCGCCCTCATTCTTTTTGTAGCATTGTACTTCCAGATGTGAATTCGTGTGCAGAGTATTGCTGTTTCTGCCTGTGTGTATTGAACAGGGGGGCCTCATTTGTGCCTGGTGAACCCTAATGTCAAGGTCCTTTCTATCGCCGTCGTGGTGCCTCGCAGTAGCAGTATTGTCCCAGAAGCTGAACATGACTAGTTACCTAGCCTAATCTGGACGGCGCAGCGATCCAATTCTTAACTGGGTCAAACGGAAGCCCAACTTTAGTGTGCTAGCATGGAACATCTCCATGAGGCCATTCACAGTGCGACGTAAGAATTTGGTGCGCCTCACATGCCAGCTAGACCAAAGAACACTCAAGAACTATCATAGATACATGCTCCACAGTACGCACTTCTTTATAGTGGGTCCCACTAGTGTTCCCTCTCACTTTGCATCTCCTCTCTCTCCTCTCTGCTTCTCATCTCCTCTCTCTCCGCGCCTCCCACAGGTGAAGGAGCGGTGGCGACGGCGTCGGGTGACGGGGCCGCCCAAACGGCGGCGGTCGCTCGGCTTGAGCGGAGGTGATGGTGCTGGGGCACCGGAGGCGGGTCGACCGGGGCGGCCCGAGCGGAGGGCGGCGACGTGGAGCGGGATGGTGCGGAACTCGTCGGCGTAGATCTGGTGGTGGATGACCTCGAGCTCCTCTTCGGCGGCGCGGATCTGGTGGCCGCTCACGCCACCACCGCGCGCCGCTCTCCCTCCCCGTGTCGGCGCCGCTCTCTCCCCTACCGACGGCGCCTCCCATTCTCTTTCTCCCCAACAGATCTGGCGGCGGCGGGTGGGAGGACGAGCTCGACGTTGGGCAGGGGACAACAAAGAGTGGCGGTAGCGGCGGCTTCCCCGAGCTCACGCGGCGACGACCTCTTCCCCCTCCTATCTTCGTTGGCACCCCCTCCACCCCCAATGGCGGTGGCGGCGGCGCGGATCGACCTCAGCGGTGCGGCCTCGACCTCATCCGCGGTGGCTGCGTCGCCATCGCCGGCGTTGGCCCGGTCCTCGTCTGCGGTGGCTGTGTCACCGTCATCGGTGCCGACCCGATCCTCTCTCTCTTCCCGGAGAAGCACGGGACACGAAATTGTGTGGGCCCAGAGCTGTAGTTTTGATGAGGAACGAGTAGCATATTTTGGTTCCCATTCTTGGTGAGGCACCGAAATGTGCTGAGGTGGAGGGGAATCTCTGAGCTAGCCGGTTGAGACTTAATGACACCTCAGTGCATTGTGAATGGCCTGAACAGCCCATGCAATCGGGGACAAGGCTACGTTCGTTTCAGTTGTTGTAACTTAGCTACTACTTGTTCCTGTTAGCACGCTTTTTAAATTGTTAATTGGTGTATTTTACATGAAAAATTTTTATATATAGGTTGTTTAAAAAATTTAATAAATGTATTCATCAAATTTTTATATATTAATATTTAACTAATCATATACTAATAATGTTTCTTACTAATTAACCGTTTCAAACATCCAAAAAAACTAATACACTGCTGACATAATGGTCTTGCAACACAGTGCTGACATAATGGGCCTGTTCAGTTTGTAACCACGTGGACATTCAAATTCAAAAATATATTGTTTGAGATAGATAAAATTGTGGTAGGTAAAAAGAGAGGATAGAATGGAAGACAAATAAAAATGTTTAGGAATATAACTTGCAAACTCGCTACTGCATGGGCATTCAAATTCAAAAATCTGTCGCTCGAGTGAAAGAGAATAAATCTGTTTCTTTGACGCGCGGTTGAGTTGAAATAGAAGACTGAAAAAAAAAAAAAAGAGTTTGGTTATACAGGGGCTTAGCGAGCCAGAGGAATCCACGCTCCACTGCCGGTGGAACCACCAACCGTTTTCGGGCTTTGCTTGATAACCCACCCAGCCTCCCCCATCATATCAATCCTGGTTTAACTGGGCTGTTGGCGGCCAAATCCTTCTTTCAGGAGGGCCATCATCCTATGGATGTTAAACAACCGGGGTGCGGCACTTTATTATGCCCCCCTTTGACATGGTCTACAAAGCCCAAACCAAGCGACACCTGTAACCAAACAAACCCTCCCATAGCTGGAGTTACAAGCCCACGCTACCGAGCTCGGCGAATTGCTAGGCGCGGAACCGCGAATTTACGCTGGCGGGCGCCAGGTTTCGTTAGCGGTGTGGGACTAAAACGTCGTTAACTCCCCACTGAAGAGTAGGAGCCGGCGCACCGAATTCGTTCCAATCAGCGTCGGCGCTCGGCGACATCGACCGCGCGTGCATTTTAGGCCATACCGGACCAGATACTGTAGTAGTAGTACTGGTAGTATTTTATTACTACTACTGCTACAAGATGGCTGAATCTTGTTCTGGGTGTGATCTTCCTCCTACTTTTTCAACTCACCACTTTCCTTTTTTTTACTCGCACATTTTTCAAACTGTTAAACGGTGTATTTTTTTAAGAAGTTTCTATACGAAATTTGCTTCAAAAAATCATATTAATCCATTTTTCAAAACAAATTAGCAAATATTTAATTAATCATGCGTTAATAAGTCTTCCGTTTTGCATGCTAGGAGAGTTAGTTCCTAACACAGCCCAACGAACGCAGGCTGTTTGATATAGAGTTTAGAATGAGAAGTTGCGTACAAAACAAGAAGGGTTATCATCTCATGATTTATCGAGTATTAGCTATTACAATTTTAAAAATTAATTTATTAGTTTTCTAAAGAAATTTTTAGAAAGTATTTAGAAAACACACGTTTTAACAATTAAAAAAGCATGTGCAAATGAGGAGGTAGCTCCCTAATAAGCCCAAAAGAACACAATCAAATCGCACCGGCTGCAGTCCCAGTTGGGCAAATCCATGCTAGTGCTCATTCATTGTATCCTTCAACCGGAAAATCAGATACAACGGATCTCTCAACTATCAAAACCAGTACAAAATAAATCCCAAGGCAGTTTGGACGGCGGTATCAGCTGACGTGGTATCTATGTGACTAATTTGACTCCATCTTCATCTGACGTGGCATTGGCATGGTGCTTACGTGGTAATTTAATTTGGAAAATAATAAAAACTGTGGTCCCACATGTTAGTTACACAAAAAATAAATTAAAAATGGTGGGCCCCACATGTCATTCACGCCCTCTTCTTCCTTCTCTCTCCCCATCTCCCCTCTCTTCGTAGCTCTCTCCAAGCGTCGCTGTCGTCGGTGGAGCGGGGCGGCTACGGGCGGAGCGGCGCACAGCAGCCGGCAGGGGACGGGAGAGGAGGGAGCGGCGAGCGGCGGCAGGCGGGAGACGAGAGAGGAGGGAGAGGCGGCCGGAGCTGCACGACCTCGGCCTCCGCCACCGCCGACTCCTCCTGCTGCATCGCCACATCGATCTGCACGAGTTGATGTCGGTGACGATGAGCATGCAGCCGCGGGACACGGACAACGTGGCGCCGACGGGGCCCGGGACCCGAGCTCGAAGCCACCGCTGCCCACCTCCCCAATCCCCTCCAACCGTGTTCGCGCCGCCACCTTCTTCCTGTTGAAACTGCGGCAACCCAATCGACGGGCGGCGTAGAGGAGGCGTCGGAGCGGCAGGGACCTCCTTCGCATGCCGCCATTCCTCCGCCGTTGCCCCGCAAGTCAGTACCACCACGCGACGCGCGCCGAACCAGAGGACCCTCTCCTCATCGTCTGCTAGCCACCCCCTGTCGCGCCGCCCCTCTTCGCCTCCACCGCCACCTCTCCCGGTCGCTCGGCGGCCGCCACCCTTTTCCCTCTCCGCGCGCGCTCACCGGCCAGCGAGGGAGCTCGAGGAAGGATGAAGAATGGCCCTCGCTCGAGGAAGGATGAAGAATGGCCGGGAGTTAGAAGGGAGAAGGACGACAGCGCGGTGGAGACAGAGAGGAGGGTGGGACCCACTGATACATGGGTCCCATTTTGTATGACTGACATATGGGTCCCTCATTTTTTCATTTTGCTTCCAGTGCCACATCACCGCTACACGGGATGAGGATCAAGTCAAACTAGCCACGTAGACGTCACGTCAGCCAAAATCGCTATCTAAGCCGCAGAAGGACCTCGTCTACACCAGTTTTGACAGTTGCGGGACCCGTTGTATCTGGTATTTCGATTCAGGGATGAAATCAACCTCGGTGTAAAGTTAAAGGATCTCAAATAAACTTATTCCTTCATTGTTCGGCTCCAGCTTCTCCTACTGCTTCAGCCCATCTTCGAGTCCAAAGTTAGCCCACGCCATAGAGTCGAGCTTTGCTCTCAGCCCAATAGAATGCACTTGAGCCATAGCTAGGATCATTACCAATGGTAGAGAAACAATTTCTTGGTGAGCCCAATATAGAACCAAGGAAGATATCCATCCAATTGGGCCTATGGTCTAGGCTATCCGCCCTACTGGACGAGCATGTATCCTCTGTCGAGGCCCACATATCAATGTCTCAACAGTATTTGTCGTTATAGGAGAAGATTTGTATCGTATCGGTAACAAGGACACAATGGCGGGATCGTGTTTGCCTTGGTGATGCACTGACGGAATATTAACTGAGGGTATATGTCCTTTCCATTTGTCAGCCTCTCTTTTTTTTTTATTAAACCCTAACACACCCTCAAAGGTAGAGATCAACCGTAAATGTTTTTTAACTAACAATGGTAAATTGTTTATTCCACTAAAATTTCCATTGAAAACATGCTAACACCAACAACACCACACGATTTTAATATTTATATGCAACAGGATACCTGCGATTGCACCATCACACCACCGGTACTTCTCGACATCCTCTCTTCAATCTTGCACTGCATTATTACTTTTTAAAAGAGCATGTAACCTCAAAACTACTTATCAAATGGTTACCGCGACCTTCTCATTTAAAGTTCACTAACCTTACTCTAAAATCCATCAACCCTACAAACGTTTGTTGGCATAGTAGCATCTCATCGAACCAAACCCGAGTCCTCAAAAAAAGAAAATTACATGACGTTTCACCGTCATTATCTGAAACTCTTCATTAGCTTATCCAGCACCACGTCAGCGAGAGAGCGAGTGAGCACTGTGTTAGCTAGCTCTGGCAGGATTTGGCCAACCGGGCATGCAGTGCAGCCGGTGCCATTTTGTCCTGCTTGCCGGTGACAGATTCGGCGACCTTATGGTAGTAAAATACGGTGGTTGGTTGTTGGTCCGGTTGCGTCGGTGTCGCCGAGTGAACTGACCATGATTGGGACGAATTCGGTACGTGTTTCGGCTCGACCAAATATTTCATGATCACCTCCTAGTCAGTGGGGAGTTAACAACGCTTTCACATGGTAATGGAGGATCAGAGTGCTCATTACCAACTGGGGCTAACTGTCTAGGTGAGTGCAAACGAAGCAACACTAATAAGATAGCTGCCATCTGATGATGATGACCGAAAAAAGTGGGAAAAGGATGTGTTTGGTCCATTTTTCTTTTTCTTATTTCAGTCCCAAATTTGTTTTTTTTTTATCTTCTGTAGTTACGAGATAGCCGAGTGTGCTGTAATTTTTGGAGTTATTTTCTAATATCGGGCATAGCTCATCCCTCGGTAATTGAAATGGACGGTGGATCAATAGAAGTGTAGATCTATCAGTGACGGTAACTACACAATAATAACTATAGCGAATTTATGTCTATTTGAAATAAGGACTATAGCATCATCCTATTGTATTATGATGTCTAATACATCATCTAAGACATGTTATGTTAGACCTTCCTCCTGTACTTTATTAACAAAAATAAGTAAAATGAGACAAAGGTGATAGTGGATAAAGTAGAGATCCTTTTAAGACGCTATCAGCCGGGACATAACTATCAATGTAAAGGTCGAAGATGTCATTTAGATGGTTTTAACAGTTGCGACATAAATATACTTGGTATTAAAATTTAGAGACGGAAATTAAAACACATCAAGAATTAACAAACAAATTAAAAACATTTTCCAGAAAAAAAGTAATGTTTCTCTCGTGGTGAAATAAGCCTTCTATCGGCTACAAATTGTAAAACCTATAGTCCGATCGGCATCATATCTCATCCAACACCATCATCATCTACAATCTGCTTGGAACTCTTATCATTAGCCATAATCTGTTTTCATTAAAAATGGTTATTACTTGGTTAGTACACGTAACGCTTTTGCTTTTTGCACAAATGGGGGCTCGTACGGGGAGATTAACAACTCTTGTTGACTCTCTCTCTCCTCTCTCTCTCTCTCCCTGCCTGCCTCCATGCTGCAACTTCCGGTTTCAGACAGAGACGCTTCCACCTCCAGGTAGTTGATGTTGAAAACTACATTTTACTGGACATCTTATTAAAAGAAAAGTAGTGGTCATGTCCCAAGATGGTTACAGCTTAAGGACACCCCTTTTCAGGATTATGATATCTTCACCTCTCACTAAGCAACATTTGGTGTACATATATGTGTGTAATCATTCACGTAGACCATTTGACTAGGAGGTGAATTATTCAATTATTGAGATGACATTGCGTTCAACGTTGTAGCAATCATCTGAAGGTTAACACGAGTACAATTAAAATGTATAAAAAGAATCAAGTGATAGTAAGAATTTGACATGATAATAGGAGTATGTACATCTTGTATGGTCACAGCTCACAAGTCAATGCCAAACAAAAAACTCTCAATATTGAAGTCATATGTTCTCACTTATTATGGTCCGATACAGTTAAGAATTTCTTCTGTTACCCAGTTTGGCGGAGCTTCTAACGATTGCACTTTATCTTAAAATCTTTAGCTCCTTAAACAATGCAAATTCTCACTCAAATATTAAGAATTTAACTGTAGATTTAGAAAATAAACTAGAAACTAAGCTAAAAGCTGAAAAACACATATTTTTCAATTTTTAAAAAATTAACTACTAATCAGCTGTTTCTTGTAATCAAGCTCTCCATACAAAGCTCATGTGTCTCTCATGTTCATCCACCTGTATTGCACAAGACAGTGTCGGAATTGAAGTTACGAGTCAAACAACACGCTGTTGCCGTCCTAAGCTGACTCTATGCTACGTTTTTTAAAGACTTTTGGGCAAATATGGAGGAAAAAATGTGTGCAAAAGCAGTATATAATATGGTGGCTCTCCTATTCTCTTTAAGAATGTTGTTACTGACTTTTGCCAAGAAGTAGGCATGAGTGGCACATCACCTAACCAACCAGTACAGTGAATTGTCTGCACTGTTTAATACCCAGATCCAATCAGGTTTAGCTTGTAATCAGCAAAGTTTTTCGTGGACTTACTGAATTATCCACTATGAGGCAGCAGCTGGTGACGCTGCTGGTCTTGATCGCGCTGCCCGCGCGCGCCGCGTCCGCGCCCGGCGCCGGCGGCGTCGTCGTGGCGCTGCTCACGCACGCCGACGCTGGCCGCGGCCTCGCCAGGCCGGAGATCGTGCGGCGCATGGCGCACCGCGCCAGGGCGCGGCGGAGGCTGCTGTCGTCGTCGTCGACGGCGGCGGCGGCAGCGGCGCCGACGCCGGTGCGGGCGCGGGTGCGCGCCGGGCTCGGCACTGGCGGCGGGATCGTGACGAACGAGTACCTGGTGCACTTGTCTGTGGGCACGCCGCCGCGGCCCGTGGCGCTGACGCTCGACACGGGGAGCGACCTCGTGTGGACGCAGTGCGCGCCGTGCCTGGACTGCTTCGAGCAGGGCGTCCCGGTGCTGGACCCGGCCGCGTCGTCCACCTACGCCGCGCTCCCCTGCGACGCGCCGCTGTGCCGCGCGCTCCCGTTCACGTCGTGCGGCGGGCGGAGCTGGGGCGACCGGAGCTGCGTCTACGTCTACCACTACGGTGACAGGTCGCTCACCGTAGGCCAGCTCGCCACCGACAGCTTCACCTTCGGGTCAAGCTCCGGCACAGACAATGCCGGTGGCCTCGCCGAGAGACGCCTGACTTTCGGGTGCGGCCACTTCAACAAGGGCATCTTCCAGGCGAACGAGACGGGCATTGCCGGATTCGGACGGGGACGGTGGTCGCTGCCGTCGCAGCTCAACGTCACGAGCTTCTCCTACTGCTTCACCTCCATGTTCGACTCCAAGAGCAGCGTCGTCACGCTCGGCGCTCCGGCCGAGCTCTACAGCCACGCGCACACCGGCGACGTACGGACAACCCGTTTCATCAAGAACCCGTCGCAGCCATCCCTCTACTTCGTCCCGCTGCGCGGCATCTCGGTGGGCACGACGCGGATCGCCGTGCCGGAGTCACGGCTCCGGTCGTCGACGATCATCGACTCCGGCGCGTCGATCACCACGCTGCCGGAGGACGTGTACGAGGCCGTGAAGGCGGAGTTCGTGTCGCAGCTCGGGCTCCCCGCCGGCGGCGTGGAGGGTTCGGCGCTCGACCTCTGCTTCGCGCTGCCCGTGGCGGCGCTCTGGCGGCGCCCCGCCGTGCCGGCGCTGACGCTGCACCTTGACGGCGGCGCCGACTGGGAGCTGCCGCGAGGCAACTACGTGTTCGAGGACTACGCGGCGCGCGTGTTGTGCGTCGTGCTCGACGCGGCGGCCGGCGAGCAGATCGTGATCGGCAACTACCAGCAGCAGAACACGCACGTCGTGTACGACCTCGAGAACGACATGCTCTCCTTCGCGCCGGCTCGCTGCGACAAGCTCGCGGTTTCACTGTAGTCTGTAGTTAGTGTGTAGTAGTAATAACCTGTATAACTTTGTAAGAAAGCAAGTAGGGTGTTTAGTAGTAATTACTAATCAGGTGAAAGTGAAACCTGCCCACTGTACAAGGGGGGAGAGTTGAATCAAGAGGGTCTCACTTTTGATCGCAATTTGTGTCACTCCATTGAGGTCCTCTTTTTTTTTAAAACAAAAAAGATTTGGAGGGAGAGGGTTCCTCCAAATATTTTTTCAAAAGAAATTATGAGTATATTAGGAATTGAACACATAACCTTGAGATTGAAACCATACACCCTTACTATTGAGTGCATCTTATTGAGATCCTCGTTTAGAATGTCAGATAAGGAAAATGTAGAAATTAAAGTTGTATGTTTTTCTAGTGGTTAGGGCTAAGTTCAATTTCAGTCGCCATCAACCTAACACCTGGATTTAGGGAGGAGAGGAACTCACCGCAACGACGAGATCCTCTCTGGCAAAAGTGCGGCAGCACTAGTGAGGTTAGAGTTTAGATCTTTGTGCTGATCTAGCAGTTGGTAGCCTCTTAGGTACTCGTACCAATTGCTACAAAACGAAATATGTAGATTCAAATCAAGGGTTAATTGGATGCGTGCTATTATAATTTTCTTAGTTTTAAAATATACGATTACTATTCATGAAATTGTATTTATACCATCACATCACAACTTTGTAGCTATTTGACATATGCCACCACTTACTAACTTAACCTTTGGATACACTCATCAACTTGTTTTGGTCAAAATTGCCCCTATCTTCTTCATTTCACCTTCTTCCTTCCTACCGTCTCGATGCTCGGCGTCGGGAGCAGCACGTCGGCGTTTCTCTCCCCCATGCTGCCTTCTCTTCCTCCCGTTAAACCATTGCGAGTCCGTGACGCTGCACAACAACCCTCGCGGAGGGTGCCGTCCTCGTCTCTTCCTCCCGCTCGACCACCGCGACGCAAGCACCGGCCGCCCACAAGAGCTAGTGCTGAAGCGGATATAGGACCTGCTCGACCGACTCAGCGACGCTCCTTGCCGTCTCGCGTGTGCACTTCCTCCTCCCGCCTCCTTCGCCGTTGTCTCAGCCGTCGGCATCCCCAACCCATGACAGGGTGTGGACTGTGGACTGTGGAGGAACGGGTACGTGTTCGTGAAGTGGGGTGAGGGGAGCTGAGGATGTGGATCGATGTTGGGATCCATCGTTCTGGACTTGGATTTCTGTTCGATATTGTTCTATTCTGGGGATTTTTTTTTGGGCGGGGGGGGGGGGGGGGGGGGGGGTGGGGGGGAATGGTTTCTGGTTGGTATTAGGCAATTGTTCTAGATCTGTGCTTAAGCATTGAGAATGTTCATGGATTTTTTTCATTGAAATATCGAGATGACATTTTTCGTGGTCGCCGAATCTTCCATCCTCGCTCCACTCCGCCGCCAATCAATTGACCCACACATTTGAGTTGCCCGATCCGATGCGGCCGAGCCCAACTTCGGCGGATTTACCGACCCCTCATTTTGCTGATCAGACTGCTACACCCACGAGCGCCGCGCCTCTAACCACTTCGTAGGATCCGCACGGCCCGAGGGGGCCGAGAGGATAGCAGCACACCCGACTGCCTGTGCCCGTTCACACATTGCTGGTCACTGCTGGAAGAGAGGAGGGAAGGAGAAGGAGAAGAAGGGCAATTTGGACAAAAAGAAATATGAGTAAATTTCACAAAATCCCAGGTTTTGATGCACCCGTAACACAAAACCTCAGGTATTAAGATTTGTTTCGAAGAACCCTTGATTTTAGGGTAAAATGTTTTAAGGAACCCCATTTTTAAGCTTATATCATTGGTTTTGGCTAATATATGTATGCATAATAATTGTAAAACAAATATGAGATAGTGCTAATATCGTGTTGGACTCATTTTAACGAGCATCAGTTATTGCTAGTATGGTTGTTTATGTGTATAAGTAACAAGTTAATGTGTCATTATTAAGGGGTCGTGTTGCGTTTTTTAAATGGTGTAATGCAAGAGTGAGGAAGAGATAAAGTACACGAGAGGAATATGTATTTTGAGTTTACTAATATGAACATATACTAAATATATCATATATAATAATGAAATTATGAATATTTGATGTAAACATGGGGTTTCTTGAAACATTTTGCCCCAAAACCTAGGTTTCCTCGAAACAAATCATAATACGTGGGGTTTTATGTTGTAGGTGCCTCGTAACCTAGGGTTTTGTGAAATTTACTCAAAAAATATTGATAAGTGCGTTGAAGAGGTAGATAGTGGCATATGTCAAACAAGTGTAATGTTGTAATGGTATGTTTGCAATATGATGAATAGTAATGACATATTTCAAAACTAAAGAATTTATAATGGCATGGATCCAATTAACCCTTCAATTCAATAGTCTTGTTATCAGGAAAGAAGTAAAGCAAGCAACTAATGATCATGCAATCTCCTCTCTCCACCCAAGCATATCTAAGTTGACACCACCGCATTCTGCCCTCTTCCAGGTGCGACGTTGTTCCTCAGTTCGAGCATAGCTTTAATGCCACCTAGCCACTACCGTAGCCTATGCTACCCCCACACCCGACGCCATCTTGCCTAACATGCCTGACTATGTCACCACTGCTACAGGCAACTCCTAGGGCACCACCGTTCGTCTCCAACAATAGGATTTCCCCGCATCGGCCAGCCTTAGGGATTCAAGATTAGAAAACTAAGTTTTTACCTTTACAAGCCTCATCCCAACATAGAAGAGGCTTAGATCGACTAAGTGAGATTTCTAACGCGATAATACGACATTACTCTTCAACCTCAATCGCCTTTGGCCGGTACCACCTCATGGAGTGAGGGTGGTACCTAGAGGTACCGATCAATACCCCACATTCGATTGTGCCTCTCAATGGTTGAGGTTTGGTACAGTAGCAGCCTGTTGGACCATAAAAATGTTGTAGAGTTTAGGGTTTGGGGGAGGAAGGGGAGTTCTCCCTCCCACCGATGACAGTCAGGCCTGCGATGGGCGACGGTGACGGGGGACACTGCCAAAGCCATGGGGTTAGTGGTCGGTGGTGGATTGGGAAAAGCCGCCCCTGGTCATCACCAAAGAAGGAGAATATGGTAGATTCGGAAATAGCGTTGCCGCCTAGCTTGGGAAAGAGGATAGAGGGAGGGAAAGGAGGCCGGTCGAGCGGGGTTTGCTTGTTTTGGTGAGCTAGGGGGCAGCACGGGGCTAGGGAAGAGGCAATGCCGGCAAGCTCGATCTGCCCAAGCGCCTAGTAGGAAGAAAAATAAACAAAGGGAGAAGGTGCTACTGTTCACACACGAATCTCGATGCAATCCTCATCGTAATAAACATTGACTGAAATTTGCGGTATTTTTAGGTGATTGAAATTTGTGGTATTTTCATATAGTGAAAATTAGATGGTCCCTTTTCTAGTACTATAGGAATGAAAAACACATGGAAAAAACAAAGCCCGTTGGTAGTGCCATGGGAAAACATAAAGGAAAGGAACGGAAATCTTTCAAGAGGTACCTATGCTTATTTTTCTATGCAATTTTATGGAATTTTTTAACTTTATTTTCCTTTAAACCAAATGGTTCCATAGAAAAAAATCCTTACGAAGTTGAATCCTCCAAAAATTCTATACCAATCCACTATTTTAAAGGGATTGTAAGCATAGCTTAGGTGGTTTATTACCGCCTGGGTTCGAATCGAAAATCCGACATGATTCTTATTTGGGGATTTATTGACCCCTTTCTTCTTAATTTAAAGATAAACAAATCTTCCTTGTTATTCTTGTTTTGCCGAAGAAAACATTGCTTAGTTTGACCATATCTCTTACCTCTTGTTAGCTCCTAACTACACTTTAGGCAAAGATTCTCTATTTTATCTCACCCTACATGCTATCAACTTAAAAGTTATAGCAATCTTCTTTTGTTAACTAAACCTTAGGAAAGTTAGGAACAAACTTGGACCATACTAGCAACGTTGATATACCAACCAAACAACCTCTCAAGTAGTCTCATATTGGTGTCATTGTGCCATTGTGCACCGGTTAACACTCATCTGCCGTTTCAACAAGAGGTACAGATTTTCAACGGTGATGGCCTTCTTTCAGGTCCATCAGGTGCACTGTCATATAATAAGTAATTAATTCTGAAGGTTCATGACATATTCAGGTGTCGAGGTTGGTAGGTGAATATGCTGTTCACTTCACTATCTTTGTTGGTAGGTGAATGTGATATCTATGATGCATAGAAGAGAGTAGTAAAAACTTGTGAACGAACTCGTGTACAGTACACCGACATGATTGTCTTGAATATCCATGATGATTGTGAGTTCACACTCATCTATGACGTTTGGATCATAATCTACAAAGTTCAGAGATGTTGACATGGCTTTGTAATGTTTGAAAAAAGGCAAGGCAACCATGAATCGTGGAATCTACATCTGTAAGTAGTTAAGAGAAGGTGTCATGCTGTCATAACAGACCAACAGTACCATTCACAAGACATATGGAATCAACACATACAACTTAGAGATAGTACCATTAAAAATCGAAAGTGACAAGCTTGACATTTGGGATAAACGTACAGGCGATTGTTACAGAGTTTGAGACATCGTCATAATTTCAACCCTGCGATATGAAATCTGATCAAGATCCCATCAGTACCCTGCAATACTAACCATGATATAATTTAAATCTTGAAACTCCATCAGCTCCATCCTCCCTTCCAAATTGCATTGATGGTTATCTGTTGGCACACCTCGCGGGTTAAAGGATACTTGTATTCAACATTGAAATTTTATCAATATAATATGAGAAAAGTCCCTATGTGTTCCTGAGTGTTCGCTCAACCCCTTATGTGCACTTGAATTTTGTCTCATCTCTTATGTACCCCCGAGTTTTTATTTTGATCTCCCCTATACCCATTCCATTAGTTGACCATGATCCATGATCTTAATGTTTTTCAGATTGACTATATTGCCCTTCTGCACATAAGTATGGAAAAGAGGTACTTTATTTATTTTAGAAAAATCTAACGGTCAACTAACAAAATGGGGATAGAGAAGATTGAGATAAAAACTCAAGGGTATGTAAGGGATACGGCAAGATTCGGAGGCGCAGAAGGGAGTGCGAAAATTTTCCAGGGCATGTTGGGAATTTTCTCTAATAATATATTTTGGGATGTATGCACCTGTGAGTGATTGCATTATGATTTATTTGATCGATGTATTATTGCATTAGGCATCATGCGTTATGAATTATGCATTTTGGGTCTAGAAAAAAAGTGCTTTTAACCTTGCCAAAATTTTCCAGCCTTGATACTAAGATTATCATTGGTTTCTATTCCATAAATCAAAATTTTATATTATTTGAATGTTTCTTGGGTAAAAACCAATAACCACCTTATTATTACCGGTTTTATGGGGTATTCTGATATTTTTGGCATAACACTGGTTAATCGAATTTGGTTTATGGTCCAACTCAACCAAGAAAAAGAATTGATTATGCCAAAACAATAGTCATACGTTTTGGTTTATAGTAAAACAATCGGTATTACCTAGGTATTTAGCTTTAGTTGAATTGAGCTCACAACTTTATTAGCAAATCAAACAAAATCCTTGATAATATTTGCCAAAAATTTTGACAATAACCAAATCTTACCATTGCCAAAATTTTGGTAAGGATAAAAATAACAAACCAAACAAGCCACATATAAACAATTAATATGGTGATTAAGGTTGTCAAAATCTCAATTATGTGATTTTATGATCCTAATTAGGCCAGATTCAATGAAGATTCTAGTAGGTAGAGAAAACTCATGATTTTACAGTTTTTATATGTATATAATTCCATAAAATTGCGATCCTAAGAGCTCCGATTTCATTTCAGGATCACAATTTTAACCTCGATTGTGATAACCGCACTTGCCATTTGCGCGCACCTCTGCAGTTTGTTTGCCCGCTTTAATCAACCGCTATTCTCAACCACACTATCCTATCGTAGAAAAAAGCATAAACAAGTCGTTCTTTGAAAAAACTCTGGCATGGATTCATTACAGGTCACAACAAATGTATGCCATACATCAACGCAACAGGTAATCGGCATAGCACATTTGAACCTACATGTGCTTAATTCACTCATGTTCTGGTTAGCTACCGGGAAACTGTCAGCTATAGATGTCAGCCTAACAAGACTTTCCTCGCTTCTCTTTAATCATCCACTAATGGCAATTGTTTGTATTCTTTTACAGAACTAAACTAACAATTGTACAAAGCATATCTCACATATTAGCATCTAGTAGCTAAATCAGTGGATGAATTCTGCCATGTCAACCCTTGTCTGAGTGATGTGAGCTTGAGGGGTCGAATACTCGAATATTCTGGTCGGAAGTTCAAATCACACTTTGAAGAACCCCCATCTGCGCCATTTGTAATTTACAGCCTTGACCGACCGTGCCCCTATGGCAATATCATGGTTACACTGGCCAGCTCCGCTGGCTGCATGTGCTTTCCACATGGAGAATGCTTCAAACACTCTGGCTATCCCGAAGGAGCCACCTTGGTTGGCTGCTATCCACCAGGTCCTTCTACTTTCTGACTTAATTGCTTCTTTTTGGACAAGGCGCTACGCCGAGTGTAGACGATACTCTTTGGGGGGCGCTGGTTCTGCAATTGAACTTGGTCAGACGTCATAGCAAGTTGCTCATTAAATGAATCTTTACACAGAACATCGGCAAATCAGAAGGGATATAAGAATGTAGAACCTTCAAATTATACGAACCTTTTTATCCGATGATTTCGTTTCGCCCTCTTCTGATATCTGCATGGCAGTAGCTGGTTTCTTCGGAAGATTCTTATCAGCAAGTGATTCCCGGTCATCCAGCTTCTGCTTGTACGATATTGACGATGTTGAACTGTCAGCTGTGTTCCTATCAGCATCGCTGTTATTGAGAGAAAACCTGACGGTAGGTTTCCTGGAAATAATACTGTCAACCGCGACATCATCTGTTCTTTGCATTATCCCACTATATGAGTTATTGACAGAAGTTGTTGCAGATTCTGAACTTGCTCCAGGTCCAGATCCACAATATGAGGTCCGGGTTGAATAGGCAATAGAATTCCTTCTTGCAGCAAGTGTATCATGTCCACATACAACCAAGTCTTTCTGGTGTATCAAAAAAACAAAAGATCAAATGTAAAAAGTGATTAATGTGAATTGGTTAATTTGTAAATGGCATGTCTCTTAAGTTTAGAAAAATCTAGGCAGCAGCATGGCTTAGCATCATTTTTTGTTAGAAAAAATAATTCTGAGAAAATAAACAAGTAATTCTGGATAAGATCATAACATTGATTGGCAAAGTTCAGTTTCCTGGGAAAACAAAGAGGATACCATAAACATAATTGACAGTTAATGTACCTTCAACTTTTCTCTTTTCACAACTCTTTCACAAATAAGGCGTAATACTTCCAAGTCAACCTGACGCAAGAAGGCAAATATTGTGTTAATAGAACAAAGATTTCACTCGAAGGGGTTCATCAATTGACACAGGAAGTGAAAGATTTCTGCTTTACCACACAATTTTATATAAGTGATATATACCATTACTTACATCTGTCATAGTTATACCATGGATCTTGCAGGAATGATACCAGTATAGAAAACTAGAAATGAACGAGAAACTTCATTAACTGCAAGGCATGATCCTTACCCTCATCTGTTTCATGTTCTTGACCTCATCAGGTCCATGTAGTTGTAGTAAGTCAGCCTGTTCAAGTTTTGAAAGAGAACATAAACTTAAGAATATGTACAGCTATAGAAAATTCAACAGCTGTGTCTATTTACCATTGTATTAGCAAATAGAAATACAGTTTGCCACGTATTGGGTGGAGCTAGAAACACTAAATACCCTCTTAAAAAAATTAAAGCAATCATTAGCTCCTTACCTTTCTTTGCTCAATGCCATGCTTGCCACAATATGCCTTATGTTCCAACGTACTACCAACTGTTTTTGTATCCATGTAAAAACCAGCATCTCTAGCGCATGTAGGATGGAAAGTAATTCGACAGTCCACAGTACTGCACTGTATGGTTGAAAGAGAAAAATTGCAAGACTGGATTAATTTCTATTTTCAATATACATTGACAGGTAAAAAGAGTAACTTAGAAGTTCAAACTTCAAACCTTCAAGCATGTGCCAACATTGTGGTGGCAGATAGTGCATGTATCCTTATCCTTGGGAAGGCTCTCCTTTAATGGATTGAATAGTCAGAATACTATAGTAAGATGATTAACAAACATATATTGAAGATAACTTTCGGTTAAAGAATTATAAAGAAAACCCAAATGAAAATGCATTTAGGGTACTGGAAAGAGATTAGTACCATTCCATCTACTGCATTATATTGCCCCCTTGTGAACGTGCTCTCCAACAGCCACTACAGAAATGTTGACATTTAAGAATGTAGATAAGCTAAGCAAAGTAGCAATATAAAAACAAATATACCAATTAAAGTACCTCAGCACAAAAGGCATGAACACATCGCCCCTTTATTGTTTTTCTAAAAGCACCAGATGTTCCATGGCACAAATCGCACTGCACCAAGCATGGTTTTGCACCATCACAATCTAATTGACTGCCAGTGACAGCATCTGATGGCATTTCTTGGCAAAGTTCACACTTCCATGGACCTGTGGGATTTGCCACTCTCCGGTAGCAATCCAAATGCACAGCAGCCTGATAATCATGGGGAGTTAACAGTCTGTTTAAGTGCAGAAACGGGGGAAAAGTGAAATACAAAGCACCTTGCAGCTGGAGCAGACAAATATCCGGTTCAGTACAGTCTCAGATCGCATGCAAATATCACATGGAAGAGCATTTTTCTTGGAAAACTTTGCCAGATCAAAAATGCCAATATTAGCATCCGCAGAGATTTTACTGTTTGGTGACGAATCATTTGCTTGTTGCACAGAAATCAATTGGCTAACTCTTGAAGATCCAGTATTGAATTTTGGGATACTCTGCCAACAAAGAAAAGATGAAAATGTGTATACATAACGCATAATCAACTGAAGGAGCACAAGCACAGTATAAACCTCTTGTTTGGGACTATGAACCTCTTGCTTGGCAGTCACTGTATCAGGAACAGACTGCAACAAACGAAAAGCTAAAAATGAATATGCATAATAGTATAAACACACAATCAATTGAACAAGCACAGGCATAGTGTTAACCTCTTGTTTGGCAGATAGTACATCGCATTCTGCCACTTTTCTAACTGGTGCATTTCGCGAGGTAGGTAAAATACAAGGTGCAGCTGCAGCCATGATAGCCTGAGCTTCCTTGTGTCTCCTCTCAGTGTTCCCACGTTTCTTGGCTTCCCGTAAGTCACGGAGGAACTGGTTTGCAATGATATGGTCCCATTTTCTCTTATTGAAAGAATCCAAGTCATGAGAAAGACTCTGGATAATCTTGAGTACCAAATCTTCTGCAAAATATAAGTAGGACTAAAGCATCGATTCAGAAGCGAGAGAAAAATCAACTACAGAGTTCATTTTGCAGCAGAAGGGCCATTGGAATAAATAAGACAGGAACCAAAAAGATTTGGTAAAAATGAAATGGAAAGAATGTACCCTTACCATATCTCTGCTTTGCATCACCAACATCATTTAGTAGCCTGGATTGTAAATAAAGTAGTTCTCCTTCTATTTCATCATGGGGTGCATGCTCCAGAATACCTGATGATTTTGCTTTAGAAACTTGATCTGCTACAGCTATGTCTGCTAGTTGTTCAAGTTTTGTTGACGAGCTACCAACAATTCGATCGTGTGGATCAGAGGTTGATTGCTCTACTCCAGTGGGACAAGAAAGAGTAAATTTCAACATGCAAATAGAAATGGTACAATATAATTGACATAGGTGCTAAAAGGAATACCATGACAATGTATTGGATGCTTGTTTTGCTTTAAAAAATGGTCCCACAAAATCCGCAACTTTTTCTCTATGAATGGATGAACATAACATCGGGAACCATCCTGGCTGCAAGGACAAACATGGGATTTGACCGATCAAATTATGTTTCTTCAGAGAGGGAGAGACTCTAAGAAAAAAATATTTTTGAACCATACTTGAGAAAACATTGCCCGGAAATGCAATCTTCACCACAATTGTGGAAACCATTTTCTACTGAATCAGCCCAGTCTTTGTTAGTATTATCACCCTCTGGACAGCAATGATCAAACGAAGAGATGCCTTCCTCCAGTTCTGAGCAAATTTGTGTATCAGTTAAGCTCTTACTCTCACCTGTAAACAGAGTGCCTGTCCATAATACCGGAAGAATCAGAGTCCACAGCAAGAAATGAAGTTATAACAGAAAAACGATAAATTATTTACTACTACCCCCATCCCAAAATATAAGAAGTTTTAGGCTTGGACACGGGTATTAAGAATGTAGGTGGAATGGGAGAAGGTTGTAGTTTGTTGAGGAGAAAGTATGTGGGAAATTTGAATGGTGGAAGGTTGTAATTATTTGACAAGGGAATGTGAGTGGAGAAGTTATATTTTTGGACAAATTTTGAATGCTAAAAGTTATTATATTTTGGGATGGAGGGAGTAATAAATAACAACACTGTTTTTTATGCTGAGATGTCAAAGTGTTGTTCTCTCAAGCTGAATGCCATGCATACGATTTGCCTAATGTTAGTTAGCACATCTGATGTATATAGTTGGCACACCACACTGATTGCAAATCATGAATAAAAAAGATGAAAGAATAGTAAACAAAATTGCATCTTAGCAATTAGCATCGCCTAAGGTGAATACGAAACAAGAAAATTTTCACCTATACTACAGAAATATTATCAGTACCATGTAATACCACAAGATTTTCTTGGTACCACAGCAAGGCAGCATTCATTCAAAAAAAAAAAAGTAGTACCGACAATGTTCTTTTCTGGAAAAAAAAACTGCCCTCGCCCATGCCCACTGCCACTGCTGCACGCCTAATTAGTACCACGACCCACCAAGGCCACGCTGCTGGACCTTTTCCATGCCACCCAACTGTTTAAGCTTGACAGATACTGGACTTCTCAGGCTCACAGGTCAAGCAGAACAGAAGACACATGATCGAGGGGAAATTTGTGCACGTTCCGTTCATCCCTTGTCGATATTTCAGGTATTTTGGGGAAAAAAAAGCTACCGCACGGTGGTTCTGAGTGGAGGCAAGAGAATCTTGTTGTATTCAGGTGAAATTTTCTCGAAGAGATATGCATGTAAACTACCAACCTTTCATACAATGTGTTCCAAATAAATTAAAAAAAGAGCACATAACTGCCAGAGTTATACTATTCTCATGAATAAGCGCTTCATTCTGACAGTGGACCAGAGAAAAGCTGCTGGATTTTAAATTAACAAGTAGGCCAGTAGTAAACAAACATCTGTAACCATATTTTTCACACATGTATCTAATCTGTTACCTTGTGGTGCCAAAGAACCCTCTTTAGAGTACTTCTCTTGAACAGAAGGCACGCGAACGGTGTTTTGCAGTAACTTGATTATTTTCAACTTCAGACCAGGGGAGAAGGTCGATGTTTCAGGCTGCCAAAAGATAGTTTTGTTAAGAGAAAAAAAGCTATGATATAAATACACAACACTGCCATTCTGAACACATTGTATGTCATTTACAAAGATATAAATATTTTTTCTAGTTCTTTCTGAATCTTCTCTAGTTGCATGTGCAAAAGAAAATTGCCGACTATTCTGAAGTTCGTTAATACACTCCACAAGTCAAATTTATAACCTACAACTTTATCCACTATTACACTTACGTTTATATTAAATATAACTACGCTTGGTGTTAGGCTTAAAAAAAAGGAAATATAACTGTGCAAAGAGTAATATAACATTTTTTTTACAGAACCATGTATGTAGGGTAGCTCAATATTGTTAACGTAAAACAAAAAATGAATCTAGCTAGCAAGTGTTAAGGCCAAGTCGAGTGTAGATATGTACCGCAAGTCCGCAACACCTAGTACACATCCACATGCAAATAGATAGAACATTTTATGAAATAATTGAAGCTTATATTCCAATTACCACAAGAGCAGCTTCCAAAGATTCTGAAGACACACCCAATTCTGATTCTATATCACCGACATTAACCATTCCTTGGTCAATTAGCTGCGTAGTTAACACAAACAAATAACCATTTAAGTACTACACATATGCATCCTAGTTTGGCTTTGTAAGATTAGCAGGTACCTTTCTAAGAGCTGTAGAAACATCACCCGAGTTGCTCATAAGACACCTATCTCTTCTAGGTCGATCAACAGCCATATCCGTTATTTGGGTTTCTTGACTTTCCATACTCCTAGCAGTAGATGGCGACGTGGCTAATTCTGTTGTCTGTTTGAGGCTAGATGAACAAGAGCTAGCAATCGTGCTGCTGGTAAATTTGTCCTTGTTATTGCGTGTCAATCTCAGTTGTTTCTTCTGAGTGGCAAGGCTTGCATCATCAAGCTCGATTTGTGAGGTATCCTCTTCAGTACATATTCTGTCATTCTGTATTGAGCTAGTTTCTTGGACCGTCGAATGCTTCAAGCAAAATGCCCTCATCTCAACCTACATGTCATAAATAAGAAAATTAACCCAAAAAAAAAAAGCAAACTATCTAATGTAAACAGCATCTACAAGAAGAAAATGGTCTAACATTGGTGTTTCCAGTTTTGCCCCATATCTCCATCTGATGCTTTGACTCTCTTGCACATATAGGATGAAAACAGGCTCGGCATGCTCCTGAAAAACACATAAAATTAGTATCCTAAAAAATCACACATTATAAAGAAACAAACAGTATTGCTTGCACCTGGTTTATGAAATAACAATCAGTAGCGAGACAATAAATTGAGGAGAGAGAATAATAGTAACTTAATGTAACACATTCCCATTATCTACCAGCAAAAGGAGTAATAATTTGGGACATGGCCAATTGTTGCTCAATTCTGGGAGTTTCATCCGAAAAAATATTTCAATAATTAAGAAAAGGGATGCCATTCACTTGTTGGAATGTTATCAGACCTTCGTGAGTTTGCATAAAAGGCAAATCTGGATATAATGATATCCAGCAAGAACACTTATCTTTGTGCAGTTACTAATTTACTATTTCACAACTTCCATACCACAGCTAACAAACAGACTGAAACTCCACCTAGTAAATTAAGTATCTTTGTATAGTGCATGCATTGATATGGATCCCTTATCCACCACCTAGAAGAAATAGGAACATCACATCAAGTGCGTAGATGCAACAACCTGATCAAATTTCTCAAGTATATGTCCACAAAATTAATTAATTTATATTGCTCTTTTTTACACAAATACATAAAGTTTCCTCAAGAAGCACTATAGATAGAGTGCCTATTTTGTTGGTGATTTCTAATCACAGGAATCAATAACCAGAAGACCAAAGCCTCATAATAAGTTTATTGATCAGACCAACCTGGAGAATGCCCCAACTGATTTAACATGCAAACTTAAATAATGGAGTAACCACCATATGACATCACAGAGAACTTAACTATCGGTACACTATGCATGCCCTCAAATTTGTAACAGCTGCTCATATACATAACATTCCTATCATAGTAGTAACCCATGCATTGTACTGCCTAAGTGTTTGGTGGTCTTTCTAATTATTTATGCTGTTAAGGTATCCAACTATTACAATACAGTTGTGTCATGAAAATACATACCATGGCTACATCGAATGCATGCACCATGCATAACCTTGCAAAGACTGCACACCAATTTTGTCCGGTTCTCTTGGATATCTCCTACATTCGTGACTGGCTCCATTGAATTCAAGTCCTCTACAACAACCTCTGGTGTCCAGAGACCACAAAACAAGTGTACAAATTTTAGGTTGCCTCCATCTGCAATTTGACTGGACTCCCTTTTTACAGGCTTCAGAGCACCTTTCTCCTTTGGACAAAGCACACAAGGCATTAAGACAGTTCTTCCTGCATCACTCCGTGTTTGCCTCCGTGCCGATCTGATACTCTTACACCAGGAACACAGCCAAGATTGATCTGGCACAACATGCACGCCATAACATTTCTGGTGCACTGACACCTCACAGCTACTGCAATGTAGCATCCTATTGGAGGATGTACCACTCTCTCCCAAACAACATACATCACAGGTTGTACCAGCCTCACCTTCCAAGGGCGGCAGCTGCACAAGCCGCTCTAGCCCAGCGTCTGCACCCAACAACTTCCTCTTCTTGTTTGGGCGCTCTGAAGTGAGCACAAATCGGTCTCTTGCACCCAGGAGCCAGTTCAATGAAACATCTGATTCCTCTCTGTCCAGTGGCAAAGTAATGGCATCACTCCTACCATGATCTTGTTCAATTTCCATCGGCTGCTCTTCCTGCAAAACCACCTCCTGCATATCCTGCTCCCCGTGCTCATCATTAGCCCCGTTGTTGATGACCGGATCCATATTACCCCCAACAAAATCTGAGCTCCCATGCAAATCTTGCTTGCTATGGACGATGTTACTCTCCAACTCATCGTTGTCTTTGCCCAAATTTGAGTTTAGATGCGAGCTTTCATCTTCCACAACCACACAAGGATCGTAATTCTCCCCAAACTCCCTCCCACTACCGACGAAAGGTACAAGAAAGCATGGATCGAGCGGTCCGTTAAACCCGAGCAATGGCGGCTGCATTAACGCCTCGAAATCATCCCAGTAAATCTCCCGGAAATACGGCTCCATCAGGTCCCAGAATTCCTTCGACCCGGAACTCGGTTTCGGCTGCTCTACTGCAGCGGCGGCGGCGGCAGCTGCCGCCGCCGCCGCTTCTGGCTGCTGAGCCTTCTTGTGCTTCTTACGGACGTCCCCCACCGCGGCCCATCTGGCGACCCGCGCGGGGAGCAGCGCGTCCCGGCCGGCCGCCTCGTCGCCGTCGAACGGCGAGCGCAGCGCCAGCGCCTTCCTGGCCTGCTCGTATGGGGCGACGCCGCCGCCCGCCTCCTGGGAGGCCCCGGCGCGGCCGCTCCCCTCATCGTCGCCGGGGCCCCTCGAGGAGGAGGCGGCGTCGGCGTCCGCGGGCGGCGGCGGCGGGGCTCTCCGGCGCGGCGCCACGGCGGTCGGGGTCGGAAAACCTCCGCGGGGCGGGGGCTAGGGTTTCTCCACTCTGGCCGCGATTTTTTTGGGGGGAGATGGGGGAGTTCAGATCCGCGAGCGTGAGGGGGAGAGAGAGAGATGCGTCTGTAAAGAGAAGGCGAGAGAGAAAGAGACGAAAAGGAAATGGAGGAAAAAAAAAAATCGAACCGCCCGTTTGTGTGTCGCTTCCCTCCCTCCTCTCTAGTGGGCTGGGCCTGGTCGTGCTCGCGCCTCGTGAAAGGCGCCTTCTTTTTTCCCACCGAAACGGCTGCGCGAACCCCGCCGCCTCCCGCTCCCTCTCCCACTGTCGCGTGGGGCCCATCCTGTCATACACGGAAGCCCCCTGTCCCTGTCTCGTGGGGCCCACACTGTCAGGGACTGGACCCGCGTGCTCGTAGCAGCTTTTTCCGCGTCGTGATCCAGCCCCGCATGGCTGACAGGTGGACCCCACATGGGGGCTACGTGTCGGTGGGGCTAGCGAATCAGTTACCGACTTGGCGGGGTGGGAGGCGGATGGACGCGTGGTGGCCGTTGCGGGGAGGTGGGCCCACCAGGGGTGGCGGTAGTGGGCGGGAGGGTGGGGGAGTAGTCACGTAGGTGTACACATGTACTCCGAAGACGGTTGGGCCCTCCCTTTCACGTGGGCGTAGGGTGGATGACAGGTGGGGCCCGGGGCTCCTTCTTTATGGGAGGCGGTGGTCGCTCGCTGGCTGATGACTGCGCGGTGGAGGTTTGACGGGATCGCGCCGCCTACTTTTTGACACCGCGGATAGATAGGTCCATGGGCTTGCATAGGTCGAGCGCCTTCAGCTGATGGGCCTTCTCAGATGTGGCCATTTGTTGGTTTCTTATTTTTCCTCTTTTTTCAAAATAAAGAAGATCTGTTGATTTCAAAAACAAAATAGAATCGTTTACTTCTATATAACTGTCATACACGGGCATGTACAGTGGGGCGTATAAACCGTAAGTAAATCTGTCCATGTTGATTCTTTTCCTAACGTGGAAGAGAGAAATTGAAGAGAGAGAAAGTTACTATATGTTAATTATGTTAATTTACTGTTGACCGCAAGGGCATATTTAACGGTTGAGCCCGCTATGGACTCTTAGGGCATGTACAATGGAGCATGAGTGCTGTAAGTAAAGCAATACCACATTAGATTTTTGCTGAGGTGGAAGAGAGAGATCAAAGAGAGAGAAACTTGCTATATGTTATTTTGCAGTCGACCGCAAGATGACGCTACATCATTTTACGTACGACATATTTCTCATTATAGCGAACCGTCTCTTATCTGGTGCATTTTCTGCTGGCCCTGGTGATCTGCTGCGTCGCGCGCGCTATAAAAAACCCGCGAAACGATAGCAAAGCCCGCGAAGAAAAAAAGGATGAAAAGCTTCTCGTATTCTCCCACCTCCGCCGAATCCATCGCCGCCAGCCCCCCACTTCCTCCACCTCCTGGACCTAGATTTCTCATCCTCCTGTACTTCTTAATCTACTCCATGCATCATAGCCACTAGTTGAACGAATATGTCACGCCAGAATCGCAGCAAGAAGCCGCAGCCACCGTTGCCGCCGTCATCGCGAATGTCGCCGTCGCCTCGGCCGTCCAAGGAGGCTCACAACCTGTGTCCTCGATGGAGCATGGATGCTCTGCTCCTTGGTCCATCCCAGGCAACATTAGTGCTGCTCATTAGGCGTCACTCGTCGGTGGATCTGCTGGTGTGAACTCTGCTCATTGGGTATCATCTACGAATACTAACTTTGGCTTAGATCCAGCAGCTAGTTCAGACTTTATGCAGTGGTTAGTGATCTTGTTCCCCCTTGATTTTACTCTTGTATTCTAAACTCTGGTGCAGCAGTCGGCTCAGATTTCTTGTATTGGTTAATATCGTTTCCCCATTGTCTTTAATTATCTGGTATTCTAGTTTTGGGATAGATGGTGACATGTGTGTATGCTTGCAAGTGAGATTGTTGTCTATAAAGCAGCAACACATAAAGAATCAATGGTTTATGGCTACTAAAATACTGAACGTTGTGCATGGCAGCAAGGAATCCCTTTTGTTATACTGATCTTTTTTTAGTATTAGGCAGTGCCCTCGGGTTGTTCAAGATCTTGCTCTTACTTATCGATTGTGCTGATCCTTGTGCTTATTTTTGCCACTTTATTGTATTAATTACCTGAAAATCAAATAAAGAATTGCATAGCCTTGACTGAAATCTGAAGATAAACTTTGGTGAGAGAAGAAAAATAACTAGCTGGGCAAATAGAATGAACAATGTGCTTTCTTTTGGTCTGCTAATTCATTAACATTTGCTCATGCTTATATTTTAGGGGAAATGATTTTCGTCCTCCTGGTGGATTTGTTAGCTATTTGCAAAATCCATCAAAAGTCCCACTTCCACAACAGACAACTATATCCCAGAATTCACATTTTGCCGCTGGTTCTGCAAATTTTACTCCATTTCGAGCACCATGGGGATCGATGGATAATGGAATTCCTCCGCAGCCATATGCTGATAAGAGCACTCCACATTCACCAGTAGATCTGCATACGCAACCATCCATAAATGTTGAGAGCGCGGATGAGGAAGGGGAAGATAGAACCAACAAGCGGCTAACTTGGACACAAGATGAGGATGAAAGATTGGTAAGTACCTATAAAAAGTTAATTGGATGTCCATATGACTATGAGCTTGTTTCGTGAATGTTGGGAGCATCGCTAATGTTGTTAGCTATGTACATAGATGAGTGCTTGGCTAAATAATTCGAACGACCCAATAAATGGGAACAATAAGAAGAATGATCAATACTGGGGAGATGTCACTAAAGTATACAACAACACAACGCCAAAAAACAGAAGAAGATTAGTGAAGCAAGCAAAAGTTCATTGGCATAATCTTAACAAGACAGTCTACTGGTTCCAAAGCTCATGGCAAAAGGCTTTCAACATATATTCTAGTGGGTAGAATGATGAGCAGCTGATGGATAAAGCCCATGCATTCTATGAGGCGGACTACCAAGTGGGACAATTCAAAAATGTAAAAACGTGGAAGCTTGTTAGGAACCAGCCCAAATGGCACTCATACAATGAGTATTTGAATGATAACAAGAAGAGAAAAATATCAGATGTGGAGAAAGCATATGACAATTGCTCTCCTACAGATTTTGAAGAAATCCCACGTCCAATAGGAACAAAAGCGGCCAAGGCTAAACGCAACGGCGATGGCAAAAGCAAGGCAAAGTTGTTGTCAACAGAGGATTTGGATGAGTTGAACATGTTTGCAAGCTCTCGCTCTGAAATGCAGAAATCTCGCAGTGAGACTATTGAAGTGCAAAAGCTTCTCTCATCAGATAAGGTTGAGCATGCAAAGCTCACCTACCTTACAGCACAAGAGAACAAGGAGTCAAAAAGTCTAGAAACTTATAGGGCACTTGTAACACCCTGAAATTTCGACCGTCGAATGCGAAACCCTAAAATACGAAATTTCAAAAACTTTTAAATTGAGTTGCATCATGCCGCGTTCAATCACTCGTTTATTCGGATCTTTAATTACAGAGCTTAGATTTATCAAATCTATTTAAGCGCGAACCCTAAAACGAAAATCGACTAAGTGAACAACTAGGAAAAACAAACTAAAATATGTTTTGGGCAAAATTGTGGTGAGGAAAATGTTCTAAATAAATGTCACAAATTTATTTGGGCGAAATAAATTTAAATAGGAAATTTCACATATATATATAAATATCTACACCTATGCACATATATATAAGCATATGTATACATATGTATATAATGCGAAGAGGTATAAAATATGGTGACATAAATTCAAGTGTGTATTCTTGCATATATATAGATATGTATACATGAGGGCATAGATATAAACCCTAGGCATAAATATATATAGACCTACATATATATCATGTAAATAATGCATATAAAAATATATAATAAATTATGGAAACTTGGAAATTCGAGTGAAATGCAATATTCATTTAGGTGGAATTACAAAGTTTTGGACGAATTTTAAAATGGAAATCGGCCTAAATCGGCAAAATTAAGAAAATCACTATTCATTAGGCCCTAGGTGTTCGACCCAGTCCTAGCCTGTCCCGTCGCCATCATGCCAGGCCGCCGCGCGCACGTCGCTGCTAGGCCGCCGCCGCGCCCTTGCACCCCGCGCCCTCGCGCCTCGTGCCGCTGCCACCGCGTCCCATCACCGCGCCCGGGTCGCTGTCGTGCTGCCGCACCGCGCGCTGTCGCCGTCTTGCCAGGCCACCGCGCGCACGTCGCCGCCAGCCGCTGCCGCGCCCTCGAGCCCCGTGCCACTGCCGCCACGTCCCGTCACCATCACCCCGAGGCGCACGCGCGCCTCGAGCTCGCCGCCCCGCCACTGCGCCGGCCACCTCCGCGCCCTTCCCCGCGCTATAAAAGGCCACCCGCGCCCTTCCCTTTCCCACCCCACACCGCTGGAGCTCCCCTCCCTCTCCCCACACTCCTCCTCCTCCTTTCCCCTCGGCGCCGCTCGCCGCGCCCCAGGCCGCCGTGTGCCCTCGCCGCCCCGCTACCGCGCCGCCCCTCCCAGGCCGCCGCCGCCGCCGGTAAGCCCCCCTCTCCTCCGCTAGCCCTCGCCGATGTGCCGGCCATGCTCGGCAAAGAGAGAGAGATGGTAGGGAGAGAGAGAAAAGAAGGAGGAAGGAAGAAGAAAGGAAGGAGGCAGAACAGAGAAGGAAGAGAGAGAAAGAAAAAAAGAGAGAAAAGAAAAAGAGAGGAAATAGAAAAGAATAAAAGGGGAGAAAAAGGGAAAATAAAATAAACATAGGGAAGAGGATTTAGGAATGGAAAAAGAAAATATAGCTAGTTGGCGAATTAATCGTAGGTCGTTATTGGGGGATTTTTAGAGAAAATAAGTAGAAGTTACTCAGTAGTCAGGTTATTTGCTTAATTAGTCATTGCGATTATTTAACCAATTATTTATCAATTAGGGTTATTTATTATTATCGGAATCTAATTTATTCGGTAGCGCATAAGTTAAAACGAGTTAATACTTCAATCGGCCAACGCAATATTTTAGGATTAATGGATTAAACCGGAATAGAACTATCTCATAAAATAACGGAATCGATACCGAGACTCGACGCTCGCGCTTGATCTTTCTTTAATCGGATTTTATTGGATTTTAATTGAATTCCGACCGAATTCAAATCAATTTGTTTCGCACGTAATTATAGACCCCGAGGGAGTTGCGAGTCCGACCGAGAATCAAGACCCGCAGGACTTCGAGCAAGGCAAGTCATCACTATCCTTGAACATGTTGATCCCAATTGCGAAATTATTTTGTTTACAAATAAAGATGCATGCAATCATGAACATCCTACTTGCTGTTATGCCATACCTTGAATATTGTTTACCCCATATCCCCTTGTAACCATGTTTACGTATGAGTCCCTAGTCAATTATGACAAATGCTTAGTAATGCTATTCTAGAATCATGCATACTCATATTTATCAAAATGTTTTATGCTTGGGCAATTACCTTTGGGAAGGTGATTGAGATGCGGCATGTGGAGACATGAGCGCCACATTCCATGATATTGATGACATGATTTGTGAAAGGAGAAATAAAATTAAGCAACTGTTTTCGACTGGGGCGGATGGTGGATTTGGGTGGTATCTGGAAAAGGCTAGTACCGTCCCCGGTCAGTTAAGGACCGAGCCATGAAGTTAAGCATGAAACGACCCTCGTACAACCGTACTTCTCGAATGGGTATAGACCTAGCGGACTAGATAGCCGAGCAGAGGCAGTATCCTTGCATAGATGGTTCACCCCCGTGTGTGAGGCAGGTGCGCTACGGTGGGGCAGCCGTTGAGGTAGGGCCGCGATGCGTGCCCTACATCGGTGTCGCCATTGGTAGGACTGCCACGTGTGTGAGAGTGAGAATCTAAACTTAAACTATAAACTTTACGTGCGTGTGAGACTTCCCTTCCCGGGAGCGCCAGAACTCCTCTCACTGCTAGAAACAGATACGCCTAGAGTGCATGAGGATGATAGTTCATGGAGCGCGTACTGCCAATGCAAGGTTATCGAAAGGCTTTGCCGTGACGCGTCTCATGTGTTGGGACGAGGCTCATGTGTTGGGTAGTTACGGAGTACGGGTAAAGTGTACATCCACTGCAGTGTGAGTAAATCAAATCTATTCGAATAGCCGTGCTCGTGGATATTGAGCACCGGGACATGTATTACACTTGGTTAGACTTTAAATTCTTAACTTGTGTGGGATGGGATAATGCATGATGAACTTTATGCTGATGGAGCCACTTCCTGAGAGGAGGGAAGGTGGACGTCCACAGAAAACCATGACGAACCAATGACGGGAAGCTATCCTTGGGATCACAATGGATGATGGACAGAACCGTCGTTGTTTAAAGTAAACTCTGGTATTAAAACTTGATCAGTTATGCTAGGTCCTAGGTTTGTGAAAAGAATTGCAAAACTAGCTTTATGCAAAAGAACCTATGCCATGCCTTGGATGAAACTTGTCATATGCACTGTTGCCGTGGTGACTTGCTGAGTACGGTTGATACTCACCCTTGCAATTATAAACTCAATCAGAAGTCGAAGATGACACCGCGGAGGATCCATACGCCTACTATGAGGAGGATGCGGAAGAAGAGGGTGCCCACTAGGTCTAGACACGGTTGTTGCCTGTGGCAATGGCGATGCCGCTGCCTTCGTTCCGCTGCTTACCTATATTCTGTTTTTGAAGTGTATTCCGGACCGTTTGGTCCTTTGTTTTAAGACAATGCCTTCGGACCTATGATGTAATGATTCGTACCTAACGCATATGTATACGCTTTTGGTAATTCAACTATGTATCGTGTGTGTCAAACTACTTGATCCAGGGAAATGGTACAGAATACACGAGTGATTCCTGTTGCAAAATAGGGGTCCTTACAGCACTCATGATGCATGATACAACAGGTATGCTAGATGATTTGAAAGCTTTGTATTTGATGGCAATTAGATCTCTGGGAAAGAAGTTATTTGGTGCTTGATGAGGTATGGGCTTAGCCATATGGTGCAGTTGTACCTTAATTTGAATCTGACCTAGTCATGTATGCAAAATGTTGTATTTGATATAATATATGTTGTTCATTTGCAGATGGAACCAGTACTGACAAAAAAAATAAGGTACTTATATATTTCTTAAGCGATTTAGATCTCAAATAATGCCTCCAAATTTTATTTTTCACTAATAATTGACTCAGCTAGTCACTGAATTAGTACAATGCGGGTTGCATGGATGGGATTCATTGCACTGACTAGTTAATTTGGTTTATGCCTAGTTTCATGTTTAGTATTTCAGCACAATTACTATTTTCGTTAATATTGTTAAGTACCTTTTAAGCTATTGTAACAGGTTCTCTAGTCTTTAAGGGCAGGACATGCACTACTTCTATTTTTTTATGTATGGCTTCTAGTTTTCCAATTTTTTTTGTTCTTACATACCGAGAATAGGTCAATATGTGTGTGTGAGCAGATATCCCGTGCGAATAGTTCTAGGTAAATATGTGAACAGATCTTACAAGATGGCATGCTGCATGTGAATAATACTAGTTAATGGTGTGAATTGGTCTAGATGCAGCCTCATAAAAGAAGTCAAGGTGCATGTGAATCCAAACTTGCCCCTTCTCTATAAATAGCTCACCTGTATTATCCCTTGTTCTTACGAATAGTAAGTGCTCTAGAGGAGTGGAGTCCCTATTTTACACTTAGAGTAGATGCCACGGGTAAACTAGGACACTCACCACTACAGAAGTGTACGGCGGCTATTCGTATGTTAGCATATGGCTCTCCTGCAGACGAACTCGATGAGGTACTGAAGATTGCTGCAAGCAATCATTAGAGTGCTTGGATATGTTTGCACGGGGGGTGATAGAAACATTTGGTGGAGAGTATTTGCGACACCCTACTTGTGATGAGGTGGAGCATTTACTTCAAATTGGTGAGTCTCGTGGATTCCCTGGTATGCTTGGGAGCATTGACTGTATGCACTAGCAATGGGACAATTGCCCCGTTCAATGGAGAGGCCAATATACTCGTGGTGATCTTGGTGTCCCTAATATAATTCTTGAAGCCGTTGCTTCGCAAGATTTACGGATATGGCATGCCTTTTTTGGTGTTGCTGGATCCAACAATGATATAAATGTGCTAAATCAGTCACCATTGTTTGTTAAGGAGTTGAAAGGAGAGGCCCCGCGAGTGCATTTCAATGTCAACGGTAGACAATATGATAGAGGCTACTACCTCGCCGATGGAATTTACCCTGAATGGGTAGTATTTGTGAAGACTATACCTCTTCCTCAAACAGATAAGCACAAATTATTCGCAAAGTATCAAGAGGGGGCAAGGAAGGATGTCAAGAGAGCTTTTGGTGTATTGCAATCTCGTTTTAACATTGTGTGTCGTCCAGCACGGTTGTGGAAACAAATGTCGGTCGCAAGAATTATGAAAGCTTGTGTTATACTACACAACATGATAGTTGAAGATGAAAAAGGACTGATTTTAACTCCTTTGGACTTGAATGAAACTGCAGGGACCTCCATTGTTTTACCTCCCGAGGTATAGAGCAGTCTTAACATTCCCTTCGCTGATGTATTGCGTAGAAATTTCGCTGTCCGTGCTCGGCCACAACATATTGAACTCAAAAAGGATTTAGTTGAACATATTTGGGAACGGTTTAGTAATAAACAAAGTGGAAATTCCTCCGTTCGAGTATTCCTTTTTTGTTAGTTTAAATAATAATGATGTAATTTTATTTTTTGATTGCTTTGAATAATAATCATGTAAATTTCTTTCTTGGATTACTTTGAATAATATTCATGCAATTTTCTTTTTTGGATTACTTTATGAAATTTTCTGCTATGCAGTACTCGAGGAACATATATATATATATGTGAATAAGCATTCCGTACTGTATGTGTATGTGCACTATGGAATATAACGTGGACGTATGTATTTGATTAAAAAAATTGAGGCGTTGCAGGCTTGCAGCACTTTTATTTGTAAGCAACATAGTAGGCCACAAAGATGAAGCACGTTTGATCGCCATATTTTTAGGACTAAAACTAGCATACATACAGCGTAATTAACTCCTTATTGTACATATAGTCTCACGTGTTGTCTCTAAATGATATGGAAAAAAAATTACATACACCAGTGTCTCAACGATTGAACATGCCCTTAGATAGGCCATGTCAGAGATAGTTCTACAAAGATTGTCTTTTGATCATCTCTCCACTAATATGCAGTAATTAAAGTCTTGTAGCAATGCTGCCGTGATTTTCTGCATTTTGGATCTAAATACACGATATTTCTTGAAGATGGACTATACAACGGCCGTTGCTTATCTTGTCTGCTCGTGTTTTTCTCTATGTGAGTCGATATCAAGCCGATGGCATGCAAAACATCGATGCATCTTCTTTCTCTTTTATCTCTCTTCCACATCATCAAATTTACTTACGTGGCAAAAGAGAGAGCTCACTGATTAACATCTTTGTACATGCCCTAATAGATGGTTACGAGCCGGTGATTTTCCTGTATACAGATAACGGATTTCCTATTGTAAGCCGAAGCAGTATCATATCAAGTTTTCTGGTGGGCCCACTAATCTAACTTTTTTAGATGAGTACAGAATGTTTGGCACATCTCCAGCTCCAATTCCACATCTCCTGAAGCTAGAGCTCAGCCAAACAGTTTCAGCTCCAACTAAAATGGGAGCGGAGTTTGGCGAAGCGCTTTCATAAAAATGAACTAGAGAGATAGAGCTGGATTCATGTTGTCCCACAACTTCACTCCAAACCCAACTCCTATAGTAAAATTTAGGAGTTAGAGCTCTACCAAACAGAGCTAACTACCTAAGTAACAAACAATTTACTGTACATCATATCTCATATATTATCTAAATGATGTGAAAGAAAATTACTTACAACGGTGTCTCAATGATTAAACATACCCTAACTGTAATCTGGTTAATCATTTTCTTCCAAAATATAAGTATTTATAGATTCTTTTGAAAAACTAAGGTAGAGAGAAAGGACTCTTTTTTAATCATTTTAGTGGTCAAAATTTAAATTGCTTAGGTTCCCTTCTCAAGCATTTCATGTTGAAATATATTTTGATGCATTGGAATTAGTGTTTAAAATATGCTTATATTATGGTACAAAATTTAAATTTTAGAAGTACTTATGTTCTAAAACAAATGGAAATGGAGAGGGAGTATACCGATTTGTGCTCATTCATCTCTACTGTATATAATATATTGTTTGTGCGTACATAGTACAGAGCCACATAATACATCAATTAAGCTACGAGGCTACGAGCGGTGTATGTTGGACGTGGTCGCCTTGAAGGCCATGTCCATCGCGGTGGTGGCCGCGGACAGCGCGTCGGCCTCGCCGGACGATCCACGGTACTTGCCGACGGCGGCGTCCATGATGGCGTTCAGGTGGCCCTGGGCGGCCTCCATGGCGGCCTCGGTGCCGCGAGCTGCCGCCTCGTGCACCTCCTCGGCCGCCGCCAGCGCCGCGCGCGCCTCACCGTCGAACAGCGCGAGGACGCCGTCGAGCCGCGCCGTGTCGAAGCCGCGGCCGTCCACGGCCATGTCGGCGAGCGCGCAGAGCTGCTCGAACAGCGCCTCCATGTTGCTCGGTCTCTTCGATCCAGTTCTCGTTCTGATGCTAAGCCAGTGAATTAGCCACGTTGATTTATACGATCACCCTAGTTTGGTCGAGCATATGTTCTACTCTTGTTGAAGAGGAGATTCGATCGAGCAGCGTTGGTGACTTGGATAGTTCATTGTTGCGGCGGCTTTCGGCGGTTGCTTTTTTCTCACAACTGGATAACTTGAGGTCTCTCGATCGGAGTATATTGTATAAGCAAAGTGAGGTTGTAGCTAAACTACAGTATCCATGTGGAAAAAACACTATTCGTGCTAATGATTAGCCGTTATATTTGCGTTTTGATAAGTTTTTCATGTTGTTTTCTCTCAGAATTGCAAGGTTGCAGGATTTTCTAACTCTCTGATTTGGTTACGGCCAGAAAGGTATTTTGAAAAAAAGGATTTAGGGAAGAGACATCACTCCAAACATTTTTTAAAAAAATGTTTATGTTTGGAGGAACATCTGTCCCTCCAAATCTCTTTTTTCGCAAAACGACCAGAAATACATTTTGTGTATATTGTTAATACAGTGTTATTTTTATAGAGTAATACTCATATCAATGTATTGTTTTTCTTTTCATGCCAACTACGGCGGGTTGAAAGCACGGATGATCAACTACTCCATATAGTCATGAATATTTATTTAATATAGTTGACTTTAACCGTTTATCTTATTTAAAAATTTATTGCAAAACAACAGAGGTGATGGGGCAAGACGACATGGGATAGGGAAGAGGCATTGGATCATGCTGGTGACCACACACTGACAAAGGCGACGAGGCAAATGACGTGGGATAGGGACGAGGTGCTGGACCATATCGTAGGCAACCACATGATAGTGGCGGTGGCAAGATAGGACAGGCAACGTGGGACAGGGAGAAGGCATTGGACCTAGTCGCCGACGAGGACCGGATGCTAACTCTGTTGGCCAAGACCACCCGACTCACGTCGTAGTTTGTCCGTGTCTTCCCTATGCCATAATCTTCTCTCGTCGCATTGATCACTTTGATTTCGTTGGGCGAAGTTGAAGAAGAAGATGAATGTTGGTTTATTTTGTTGGAATTTTAGCAATGTTGCAGCTTATTATTTAGTGAGTATATTGCACTTTATTGTAGTAAGGTGTTTATTTTGTTTTGATTCGATGTTGTTGGTTTCGCAATCAATATGTTTCAAATTTTGCATTTAGTTAAATCACTTTTCATTTCAGCGATGAAATTTATTTTCACGATTAATAAAACACATGAAAATTTTTGTTGAAATATTTTTCATCGAGTAGTGTATCACATGAAACATTCGACACCGTTCTATTTTTTGCGAAATATCGGACGTGTCACACTCCGATGCTTCAATCAACAGTCATATCGGTCTCGTATGGTCACCGCATACGAGTCGCGTCGTACACGCGAAAAGCCCAGAAACCGCTCCACTGTTTGTTCACAGTTTCTGGCTCTCCACTGTCACGGTTTCTGTCTCGCCGCGCCGCGCCGCGACGCGATTCCTTCCCCGCGCCGCCCGCCGCCTCTCCGCATCCACCACCACCCTTCCGCTCCCGATTCCCAATCCTCCCAAGCCCCCAAATTTTTTCGAATCGCCCGCCTCGCCCTCCTCCCCCTACCTCCCCGCCGCCGATGTCCTCCTCCAGGCGGCCGCCCGCGCGCGCCGCCATGGAGGCAGCAACCGACGCCGCGCTCCTTCTCCACCCGTCCTCGCCCCGCTCCAAAAAGCGCTCCTCCTCCTCCTCCTCCCGCCGCGCCGCCGGCGACCGCCGCCCCCACGCGCGGACGACAAACCCTAGCCTCAGCCCGCGCGGCGCCGGCGGCGACCCCGGCGCGCCGTCCCGCAAGAGCGAACGGAAGCGCAGGCCGCGGTCCCTCGCGCTGGCCGTCCACGGGCACGCCTCCGCGTCGGGCGGCGCGGGCGGCCCTGGCCTCGTCTGGAACGACGCCGACGAGGTGGCGCTGCTCACCGCCGCCGTCGCCTTCCGCGCGCGCAACGGGTTCGCGCCCCGCCTCCCGGACATGGGCGTGCTGTTCAAGTCCCTCAGGGGATCTATCTCCTCCCACATCGACCAGGCCAAGGTGTACTACAAGCTGAAGCGGAACAAGAGCAAGTTCCTGCACGCCCCGTCGGCGGCCTCCACCTCCCCGCACGAACGTAGGGTGCGCGCGCTCTGCGCGGAGCTCTGGGGCAGCGAGCTCGCGCCGCTCCCGGCAGAGGGCGACGCGGATGCAGCCGAGGCCGATGAGAGGGATGCTGAAGATGGATACGTTGGTGGGAGTCTGGATGTTTCGGTGAGGCTTCCGGTGGTGTCGGAGGTGCTTGGTGATTACTGGAGGAAGAATGGGCGTGTGCTGTCAGGTGTCTCGCTTGAGAAGGGATTAGCTTTGGTTGGGCCGGAGGAGGGTAGGATGGTTGAGGCCAAGTGGAAGCGGCAGCTTGAAGTGGAGACGCAGACACAGGGGTGCCGGCACGATTTGGCGAAGGAGGTCTGCGCAATGCTTATCGATGCCGTCAGGGGCCTAGGGCCTTGAGTGGGGTACAAATTCCACCGTCCTATGTGCTCTGTGAAAGTAAGCAATTTCTTCTGGACTTTAATTTGCCTTGGATTAATTACTTTTCGTGTTTCTGGTTGCTGGCAAATTTAGTGGTGGATTATGTTACAATTTTTTTTAAACTGTACTTTTGGTTGTTGGCATGTTTTGTCAACTGCTAGGACACAAATACACAATTACCTGAACGAGCATGCTTGCATTGGTTTACATTGCTTGGTAGACTGGTGGTTTTGATTTTATTCCTGTCCTACCTTTAGGCTCATAGGCTCAACGGTATTATGGAGTAATAGCTCGGTTTGAAATCACTGGCATAATCTTGAATTTTGGTAATAGGTTAGCTGGCAGGATTTGCAAGTGTTGAAAGGGTAATTCTCTAGCATGATACTAGTCTATAGAAAGTGAGTGTTTTCCTTGATTCCTTCTGTAGGTTAATTTCTCTGGGAGTGTGTACTTGGATTGCTAAGGTTGCAGCCTCTTGTTTAAATCTCCAGCATGAAGTATTAAAGTATGGTGGCTCAATTTAAAAAATGTATCAAATTTTGTTTGGTTTACTCTACTTGTCTACTTGCAAGGTGCAAGTATATTTCCAGTTCGTTTTTCCCATCCTAGCTCTAGCCACAATGCCAAAACAGCCATTCTCAGCATTAGCAAAATATGGCATCTTCCTCATAAGCTAGGTTTTTTTTTTTGGTTTGCTACTGTTGATGGTAAGGCTTTATGGCAATTGGCAGGGTGTTGGTCTATAGAAAAGTGAGTGACTTCTTTCTGTAGTTAAACTTTCCTTAGATTATTTAAGTTACATTTCTTGCTCATCCTCAATTTAATTTTGAATCAAGTTAACAATATGTACTCTATTTAAATCACATTTTCTTTACTATTGGGTGCTAAATTTTCCATTGTGGGAAAAAGTGCCTTTTCTGGTTTACTTTATCTGGAAAATTGAACTGTATTGGCACTTCGGTAAATTTCGTGTTGTTGGCTTCTACTATCGTAAAATCACTCATTTTACATAGTGAAAGAATTAAACTAGCACATTTTGGCGAAGTCCTGATATACCGGTTTGGTGTTCCATTTTTAATTTATTGAATTTGAAGGTATTGTTTTCTTTCATGACATTTGTTATCATATGTCTGCTAGCCTTTAACAGCATTGGTAGTGCTAAATTGCTAATTATATTCAATTCTGCCACATGCGCACATTCCAATTAAAACAAAGTGCTCTGGGAGCTCAGGAGTTGGCATGAATGTATAACTTTCACTTCATGTTGCTTGCATAGTTGCTAGGAGGGCTTATTTAGCCCCCATGTTGGGAAGATTCCCTTGCTAAGGCAAACTAGGATGCCTCCAAAGCTAGCCTTTTGGAGAATGTTACACTCATGAACATGCAGTATTGCTAAGAGATAGTATAAATCTATTTGCCAATCTAGGAAAACGAATCTGGCAACTACTGTAGCAATACAATTAGCATTATGCCTTTGCCTCTTTGGTAAAAGGTGCTTTGCGTTGTCATTGGCATGAACTATATAATTTATCAACTACTAGCTTGTTAGCTTGAGTAGCATGCCCTACTGTCCAATCCAAAACAGCATGCATAACTTAGTTTGTCTTATAAGTCAAGTGTGAAGAGAGCAAGAAAATTACTGAATTATGCTAAATAATTGATGATTGCACCTTGGCAGGTATACTGTATCGGTTATGTTTAGATGCTACTCTATTTGCTGCGATGGTTGATATTCGAAGACAAATATTTCACTTGGATTGAACTAACGGTTCTATGGGCTATGAATTATGCATAGTTCTATGCATACCTGATATGTTGAACTTCATTTCTTTATTTGTTTGAGTAGACAGTGTTACACATATTCATCTTTTGCATCTCTATAGTCTTTTCACTGTCCAATAGTGGGTTGCTTGGTTTAGTTATGGGTGGATCTTCTTATCCTAAGCATCATTGAAACCTGCATGGATCTTTTTTGCTTCGCACTTTGGACATTCATCTTCTTGATTCGCTTTAGTCTCAGCCACACCCATACAGACAATCTTGAGTTAGGCAGGAGCTACATAGTAACATATGTATGCAGTATGCTTGGATTTAAGACCTAACTGGGAATTTTATTGAAGCATCTTCTTTCATGTACAAAGTTGCTCTGTGGCTTTTATTGCATGACCATACCTATTCCCACATGGTCATGCTCTATTGTCTTTCCTCTTCTGTTGTGCCATTTGTTACTAATATTTTTCAAGTCGTCCGACTAATTGTGATTAGTCATGATAAGTCATTCTAGTCGGTACTAAGGCAACTTGATTCTAACCACGATTAGTTGGAAAGTCGCCCGATTAGTTGCGACTAGATACCCTAGTCGATACTGAGGCAATCAGACTCGATTTTCTGATTTGAAAACATTGTATGTAAGAATATTTTCCTGTTTCCTCCGTGTTAACTGTTTTCCCATCTTATTTGATATTTGACGGTTGACACTTTCATAATGGAAATCTGAATTTCCAGATATCAATAGATGTACCTTTTTTTCTATGTTGGTCTCTTGAAGTTCTAATGCAAATTGCACTAATACCTTGTATAAACCCTTGCAGGCTTGCACGCTATTAAAGCCAAAATTAATTTAAGAAAATAAAATTTCAATGTAGCCTCTAGCTCATCACCATTCATGCATTGTGACATTGAATTGTGGCTTCATATGCCTCTGTGTCCTCAAGGACACTTAACAGCAATTGATGCAAATACATGGAAACAGAAGTAAATCCACTCTTTTGTTTGACATTCACATGGTCCTGGACTCCTAGGTCATTATCTTCTACATACATCTTGGCTAGGTCTTAACCCCCCACGTCTTATGCCACCAGATTGGTTTCGCTTCTATGCTCAAGTCGTGCTTCGTAGCATCAATGGAACCTATATCCCATAATTGAACCGCTAATCAATTCAACGAGGTGTATAATATGTAATATCCTGCTTGGCCAATATGCAAAATCAAATGCCAAAAATGGTAAATAAAACAAGTCATATAAACCTTAATTATACAACACCAACTAAAATTTCATGAATGCCAATCTATGTCCAACATGATAAATGCAAGCGAGTCTCATGATAAACGTAAGGTGAGTCTCATGCATGCCTGAAATCTAGATTTATTATCCCATCTCCCTATATGACTTTGGTGGTTATCATAATGCAAATCTGCGTAGCTGTCCTGTTTTTTATATGCTAAAAATGTTTATTCTCATGTAGTAAATAGTCTGCCCCAAACCTTTGGTGTTGAAGAAATGTATGAATGCATTAATGCTTCGATGCCCATTGCTTTCCTACCATGCTCTGGGCCAATCAACCGGACATGCTTGACACGGAGTGCAAGAGTCCACCATAGACAGGGGGGTTTTAAAGGGTTGGGCTTGGGCTCGTTTGAAGTTTGGCTGAATCCATTTCAAGCCACCTTCCTTGAGGACTGGGATTTTGAAGAAGTTGGTGAAGATGAGATCTAAAATTTTGGTTTAATTTTGTTGGTTGAAGATTTGCTTGATGATTGATCATCTCACAGCCCATCCACCGAATTTGTTTCAAAATTTCCGCAGACATTGGAATTCTGAAGGATGCACAAGAGCACTGAAAGGGTAGGATGAAGCACTGGTTACTCCCTCCTTGGTAGGAATATTATAAATTAGGAGTTGTAGTAAGACATATCATGTGTCACATCTGGTACCATTTTGATGAACTTATAAAAGGGGAGCAGCAATAAATTAAATCATAACAAAGCAGGTGAAAATTATATCTGTCATGCATTATATACCCTTATTTGTTCACTGAAAAAAATCCATATAGATTTTGTTGACGATATCAGAAAGTGTATGGTAATGGAGTCATACATGTAAATTCTCAAAAATAGCTTGTGCCAAATTTTTTGTTGTGAAGCACGTTAATCCTGTGAACTGTAGCTACTTCACTCTATTGAAACTAGTAATATGCTCATATGTTGCAACGGACATTGATTTATGGGCTTATGGGCCCATTTGATAGGGAATGAGCTGAGAGTATAGACAGAGAAATCATGGGTTAATCGGTTTATTTTTCTGTTTTTTAGAGGGAGGGTGGTTACGCGCGTGGAAGGGAGAACGCATACACGGTTAGCTCTGTGCGATGGGGTGGAGGGGAGGGCAGACGACTCTGCTTTTAAGTAGTAGAGAGTAGCAACTGAATTTCATCTATACCCAACTTAGCTAGTTGTCGTGCTCCATAAATTGTGTTGAAGGGCCTTTGGAAAATAATTTTCATGCTTTTGAAAAGGCTACCTGATGCATCGGAAGCAAGGTTTCTATACATGAATTCCATGTTAGCTTTCTGTCAGTGGATATAAGCTGGATTTTGTTATTCGTAGAACCTTTTCTTGTAGTGTCACGACATTTGAAACCCATGCATCATTTCCATATGTGTCTATGACAGTTTGCTTAATTTGTCATTTCCTAGCAAAACTGGCATTGGGAAGGTAGTCTAGTGCTTTGTTGCCATTTTAGTATAGGATGCTACATATATTCTGCTTATTCACATCTGGCATTCTGGCTAGTAAAATTGGAGCCTTAATAACTTTCGGACCCTACTGTCCTACTCAGGTTTATTACCCTTACTCCAGAAAGTTGTAGTATGCTGTTGATACAGTATCTTGCAATGCTCATCGGGTTTTCTTTCCTTAAGAAAGTTTATGTTATACTTGCTCTATAGTCGCTGCAGGTTTTGTGTGTCCTACTCAAATCTATGTAGAACCGAAGTACTGAAGATATTTTCAGTTCATTGCCCATATTTCATGTTTATCCTCATCACAGTTTTGGTATTCTACTATGTGCCTAAGTCTCCCGAAACTTCAATTTTGGAGAATAATTTTGTTGTACTTTTTGAATGTTTACACTTGTTTTTATTCATATTAATAATTGCTGATAAAACTAATTTCTTGATGCAGGTGCATTTTGGTGGAGTACATAGCTGGATACGTAGGTGCGATGTCCATTTTGTAGGCTGATCAACCCATCCTATACTTGGTTGCTGACTGACAAGGCCCTAACACGGTGTGCTGTGCTGCACAGATTGCACGACGACTCTGTTGTGCCAAATTTATGCCTAATTCGGTGGAATTAACTGATGATCATGTCAGAAACTTAGGTCTGGTGACACTTATTTTGTTTATCTGCCAGCTTTAGCTTTAAGAGATGCAGAGGAAGCTTTGCCTCGTGCTTACGGCAGCCCTTATGTAAATCATTTGCTAACTAATGTCACGATGCTAAATGTATTTTGAACTGTGGGAATCCAAAATATGCTAGTGTCTGCCTGATTTCAAATCGTCAGGACTCTTGATATGCACTGTTTGATACTTTTGCATATCGAGTGATTGCCACTGTCAGAAAAGTGTGTTCGACTTGTCCCAGCGCAATTTAGGAGCTCCTTTGGATTGAAGGAAATTCACTTCAGTTTCAGAGCTCCTTTGGAACAAGTGAATTTTATAGGATTTTCAAATGATTCATATCCTATAGGCCTATAAATGGTCTTTTGGATGGTAGGATTGGGCTTGCAAATTTTCTTTGGAATCATTCCTTTCCTCGTGTTTGGATGGTAGAAAATCTCGTGTTTAATTTCTGAGGGTTTGTTTGGGGAGTTTTTGGGTAACTGTAGTTTTTCCAAGAATTAAAAGCTTTTTCAAACAATCTAGCTTTTTATCTAGATTATGAAAAACTATAGTCGTAGAATCGTAGAATGTAGAAAATGCACTAGAAGCTTCTTCAGATTCTCAGAAAAGCTTCTTCAGATTCTCAGAACTTGATTAACAACTAGTTGTTTCTCCCTCAAACATGTCCTAAGACACTTCTTCTCTTCATCATTTCAACTTTATTCTAGTAACATTTCTCTCCAAAATTCTAGCAAGTTTCTTATGGAGTATCAAAACATTTGTTGATCCGCAAAAGGGTATGTAGCCTAGTGGTTACAAGAGCCTCAGTAGCACCTTAGTTCGTGGGTTCGACTCTCCATGGGAGCGAATTTTTCAGGATTTAATGGTATTGTGCTTTCAGTGGTAGGTGACATATCCGTCGATAGCGAGGCATCTGTGTCAATCTTAATAATTTACCGGCTCAGTCATAAGGGTAGGGTGAGTGTGCGTGTGTTGTGTCTTCAAACCTTATTTTATTTTTCTTTAAGAAGTCTAATACATCTTTCTCTTTTCTCCTATTTCATTATTGACTAGATTATCAACTTTATTATAGAAACAAGTTAAATATTGAAAAAAGAACTTAACAAATACCTTAGAACAAATAGTCTAAGCAATGCAGTAAAAAAACTTTTTTTAGAAAAGACATGCGATTTAGAGGATGGAGCAAATAATTCATGCAATAATCCAGTGAAATAGATGAAAACATGTCTTAATTCTATCAATCTCTATGAATCATCCAAACAAAATACTCCCTTCATCCCATAACAAGTTTATTTTAAAGCTCCTTCCATTTATCCCAAAATAAGTTCATTTTTAGTAATCATTGCATTGGAGTTTTTTGACTTGTAAAAGTAAAATAATTACATTGAGAGTAGAAAAAAAGAAAAATAATTACATTGAAAATAGATAAAGTAGGGTGGTGTAGTTCTTCTGTTTTATATTGGCATATGTGGAATGGGTGAAAAAAAAAACTTATTTCGGGAGGAAGCATGTTCCAAATTCCTTTGTTTGGAATTCATGTGGGATTTGTCCATACATGTCATCCTTTTTTGTTTCTCGAGGTAACCATATATGCCATTCAGATCATGTGGTAACCATACATGTCATCGTAGTCTTTTGTTTTTTTTCCAAATCATGTGTTCCATTGGAGCCGAAAAAGCACAGAGGAGACATAAGTCAACTTTTCGGTCTCCTTCTAAACATAGGATTTTAAAACACATGGTTAGAAAAAAAACCGTATGATTCAAATGGTTAGACAGTTAACATCTAGTAAAAACGCAGAAGGAATGATCGTTTCATAGAGCGCTGGAAAAACACAAGAACAAACATAGAGATAGGCATAACGATTTTGCCTACGAGATTAAATCTCACGTAGGAAATCCTGCAAAATTTCTATGATTTGAGGCAATCCTAGAAAATATAAAAGGAAATTAGAAGAATTATTCCTTTGTTCCAAATGATTATATCAAAATTCTTTACATAGAAATCCAATCCTTCAAAATTTCTTCAAAATTCTTTTATTTGCAAAAAACCCTCCATAGTAAGGTCCCAATTGCTTCTACTAAAAAAATTGGATGAAAATTTTCATCTTCGTGGCATACTTTCAAACTGTTAAACGATACATTTAATGTGAAAACTTTTTATATGCAAGTTGCTCTAAAATATCAGATGAATCTATTTTTGCAGTTTGTAATAATTAAAACTCAATTATTCATACGTTAATACCATCTCGTTTTGCGTAAAACACTTAATCTTCATCTATAAAAAACACCACCTTAATCTATCATTCGTAGCGTTAGATTTTTTTAAAAAAAATCCTCTAATATTATTAACCAATTTTCATTTTGCAACCCTAACCTATATAGAATATAGAGATGATATATAACAAAAATATAATATATTGTAAAAGTTCATCTACTCATGAGTATGATTTTTATGTCATCAAAATATTTTGAGAGTAGTTCATGTTCATACTTTCTAAAATACGGAGGGAGTAATATTTTCGGTCCTAACATTTTTTGGGATTATATGTATATATATTGTTATATTTTTTATGAAAAAATAGTTAACATGTATTTACATTGTAAATACTAAAATTAATTACATATGTAATTTTAATGTATTTGTAATGTAAATCCTAAAATTACATATGTAATTTTAATGTATTTACATTGTAAGCGCTAAAAATGATACTATAAATTTAAATCATACATTGGAAAATTATAAAAGCAAAAGGATGATGCAGGATGAGAAGAAAAACGAAGTCTAGTATTAGAGCATCTCCAAGAGACTAGCAACAATTCTAGCTAAATTTAAAGAACAAGAAGTTAGCTAAAAAATAAAAAGCTTCCCAAAAGTAGGGGTAAACTAACAGACTCTTTAAAACTGGCGAACGGGTTACTACAGGGATTAAAAAGGTAAGCAACAAGAAGGCGGTCACCAGCGGATAGGAATGGGATTGGCTTGGTGCTGAGGAACCAAAGTGGAATGATTGGAACCCGCATTACCCATTCCTTGAAGCAGCCCCTGGCATTACCGGGAGGATGCCTAGTCGGACAGCCCGTCTGACTAGGCAAATATAGCTAGCGAAGGGGAGGAGATAACTAGCGTGAAAAAATAGCTATCCAGTTGGCTAGTCTGTTGCATGCAATTTTTTTTCTTTTTCCTCTTTTTTTAACTAGCCAACGGGATATATAAGAGCTCTTGGAGATGCTCAAAAGTATGTTATTCTAATGATTAGAGACAACCTACGCAGGTACTGCTACACGAATCTCAATGGAGCATCGATGGCCTAAAACCTGACTGTGATTAGCAACAAAATATGGTGCCACAAATTTAGCAAATCCGTATTTTTTCCAAAACAATCCTTCAGCAGTAATCGCCGACCAACCGTCCAGGTGGTCGCCGGCGGAGGCGTCCGATGGCCTCCGCCTCCGCCTCCGCCTCCGCCGCCGCCGCATCCCCCGGCGAGACGCGGCCTCGGTACACTGCACTCCAAAACCTTCTCTTACTCTACTAGTCGGTGACCTCGCTCTCCTCCGCTGCGTCCTCCTCCTTCCCCCCTCCGCCGCTGCGCTCTCCCCTCACGAGGTCACCTGACGGAGACGGCCGCTGTGGTGTCCCCCCTTGGGCCGGAGTCGACGACGCCGCCGCCTCTGCGGCTGCCTTTGCCACCTGGTAAATGGTAATGGTACTGTGCTTCCACTTGGCCCAGATCTAAGATTTGCTTTAGGTTTGGAGATGCAGTGTTACTGTGTTAGTGCTGATCGTTCTGTCCGGAGACCATTAGCACGAAGAGCAGTAACATTTTTAGTCCCCATTACTTTGAAGTTTGAACCCTAACATTTTGTTAGAGATCATGCTGCAAATTGGCATTCTAGTATTTATTTGTTGATCAATGTGACCAACAAATTGAAATCTTCTGAGAATCTACTTTCTACTTTTCTGAGAATCTACTGCTCTGGATCATAATGTGATACGCAAAACTATTATGGAGATCGACTCTCCTTGTTTGCTGGAAACATTGAAATTTGAAATTAATAGACAAGAAATTGTACTTGGCTTGAAGTCTCAATTTTATTTATGTCATAATTGGTGGTTTTGCAATTTGGAATTAACAAATACCAAGCTGTAGTTTTGTCTTAATTTTAGTAATTTGTTAATTAGATAATTATAAAATTCGAAATTAATAGTTATCAAATTTTAGCTGACGTTGAACTCTTCTTTTAATTCAAACTGTTATAATTCGGATCTTCCTAGATAAATGGCTAGATCTATTCAATCCTTTCGATTAATAGATGGTGGAAGTGCAAAAGGTGATACCACCTGGTCCATGTACAAGCCACTAGCTGGCCTGGCAGTTAGCACTTAGCAGTACATGTTGTCATGTGTAGGATCTCCACATATACAAGATCGAGTCTCAGCGTACTACATCTTCCAGGATGATATCAGACTGATTATATCCATAAGCACAGTGGCCAAGCATGATGATCGATCGACTAACTCAAATATATATCGGCGTATGTACTATCCCTATATATATGTGGCCAGAAGAAACCCAAACCCCACCAATAATGTACCCGTATATACAGATCAACTTGTTGGTACAAGCCTACAACTGACCAAAGTTTTCTTGGTGTGATTAAGACAAATGTATGTTAGTGGCCTACACGGCTACACCCTATATATACTCCAATGTGCAATGCTGAATATCATGACGATTGTGAACAACATGCATTGCTTGCCATCACTGTACCTTGCACTAACACCACTAAAGAGTCTGGAGTTTGTGGTACTTGTGAGTTGTCAGTCACTTCTACACACTACACACTGACAATTCTGCGTCTGTATATACTCATAAGACCTTTTTTTTAAAAAAAATAAATACTCATATAGGCTTTTTTGGTGAATTTGGTGATGATCTAGATAGGTTGGTTGGCTGATTCATCCGGCCAATGGTTTTCATGGTCAGTGTGAACTGTCAAGTGTGACTAGGGGAAGACTGTCATGATATTATTGGCATCTAATTATTTACTGATCTTATTATGTAGTTCAGAGTCTTCAAAGGCATCCCCGTTATCGGTTTTTCTCACTAACTATTTCTGGAAATATGTATATATGTAGTTGGAAGGTCGAGCCACACATCTAGTGGCAATGGCCAAGACAGAATTTGTGTTGTTAGCTGATAGGCACAATAGTTTTGTCAGGACACTTGACAATGCGTTGCTCTCTGTTTGTTCCATGCCCTGTTACAGAGAGACTGTTCAGAGTATTTTTCATATGTAGTACGTTGCTTCATATTCCGCATTTGAGCTATTGATTTACCTGATAAATATGATAGACAGCTTTGTGAATTATCAGACTTCAACTTCTGAATATCGTCATGCCCTCTTTATAACCGAAAGAAAAGTTTGTCAGCAGCATAGCATTCAACAAGCATCTTGGCTTGAAAATACTATACTGCTAACGTCGATCTGATCTGAACTTCTTTCGCTTTTGCAGTTTCCAGGATAAAATATGCATGCATCTTCAGATTCATCACGATGGATAAGAATGTTTGGTGAGGTGCACAAGTCAGATTACTGGTTGTCTAATAAAGCCTCATAGGAAACAAGTTCGTCTGGCAATCTGCAAGAATCCCAATTCAAAGCTAACTCCGATTATCAATCAACATCATTCCATCAATTATCATAGTGTGATGATGTTAAAACAGGAGCAAATATAGTTAACATTGGCGGCAAAAACATGGTACGATTCTTCTTGGTCAGCACCTATCAGCTGCACATAACATGCGTCCAGAACAGATGGCAAAGAATCGAAGCCGCAAGAGAGACACCAACTTATCCATAGGATAACTTAGAATGTTCCTATTATATATTTCCTATGGTTTTGTGGTTGCCTACTCCTCATCCAATCTTGCAAGTTGCTGTTAAACATAATGTTTACTCCAAGACCAGAGGTCTCTTGACTCTGCAAGGTCAACAAATTTGATATAGATCCATGCAGAAGTTTCTGAATTCTGATTTTGACTGTGCCTCTTTGTGTGCAGGGAGAGGAGGGAGGATTCAGAGATGGATATTATCATATACATGGATGCAAATCCTAACAAGAGCGCACCATGCATCGGCGACGCATCAGCATGCACTAACTTTAATTGCCAAGGCCCTAGTTGATTGCTGCCACCATCACTTGTTGGAATTATTTTTGTTAGGTGAATTATTCACAGGTCGTTGCCTTGCTTGCTTGCTCCTCACATTGTGAAAAGAACCACCCCTCCAATGCAAAAATGAACTGTTCATCTCTTTATATAGATGCATACTTAAAGCAAAAATGAGTGCTTCCGTGTGAGAGAAAAAAAGAATTAAATAAGACATACGGATTGCTTAGCTCTGGCAGTTGTGAATTTGTGATGCATATCTCCAAAAGTAGTTATGTGCGTCAGACAAGTGTGTTGTCCGTTTCTTGATTGTGAGAGAGCAAAACTTTCATGAAGGCCAGAGCATTACAGCAAATATTTTGTGCTTAAATACAATTTGTTTATCTAAATTTTCATTGAGAACTCCTCTCCGTTAGGGGAATGAACCAATGAATTATTTGTGGGTACCCACTGTTGCACCATCTTAAAAAAGGTATCTTTAGAGTATGCGACTATGTTCACTGTTATGATACGCTGGAATGAAAAGTTCAGATATGTCCATCCATCCATACCATGCATTTTCTATTGCTCCCTGAGACTCCTTCCGTTGCATATCGATGCACTGAACACATGCATCGCGAATTCAAATTCTATGAATGTATCATGACAAGACACAGTGACTCAAATTTTGGTCAACTTTTTTTTTTTTACCTGAAATGACAAATATGCTCCTAAGCGGATGGAGTACATGCTTTCTTCACCCCTTTTGAAACAACACTCTAGATATCTCATGACATGCACCCATGTTACTTATTATAAGATGTAACGCTTATTAGCGATCAAAAAATAATTTATGGATAAATCTTTTATATATGAGTTCATAGCAACTTAAAAGCTAATATTGAAAAATAAACTATAATGAAAAAAAACAAAGTTGATTCTATCAAGTGTAAAATTTAAACTTTTGGTTGCAGCTGATAAGCTGAAGAGCAAAAAATGGAGCCAAAATGCCTTGAAAGAACATACTATGGCAAGTAAATTGTAACTTTTAAAAAGGGAGGAGCACCATTTGCATTTTACAGAGTGACAAGCAGCACATTATATACTTCTCATTGGGTTGGTCATGAATTTATCAAGTCACATCGTAAAAAGGGGGCCAATGAAAAGAGCAGAGCAATTTGTCACTCTTTCTGTTGATAGTTGTATATTATGCCACCAGAAACCGGTCCACAGTTGTTTTCTATCTTTGGAGAAAGAAGGGCCGAAGAAACTCCTCGTCATTTTCCATCTTTGAGAAGGAATGGTACACAAAGTTTTCAGAGTTGTCTCTATTTCTCTCTGTTTTTGTTCGTAAAATTAGGCTGGGTGAATGGCACGTAGGAGGAGAAAAGGTTACTACTATGTTTCCTCACAAGAAAAAGGAGAGAAAAAGGAAAGTTTACTGTGGTGTTGTTTTCTTGCGCATGCGTCATGGTTGGAGATGTGCACACCTGTCCATAAGTCACAGTAGAAAGGATGACATGAACTATTCTGTTGAGGTGGCTTATGCTAGTGTGTACGTATACAATAATACGATTGATAGTAGCAAGAATTAGATAATTTTCTGAGTTTGTGATGTAGAGCCATAAAAAAGTGAGCCATGCACGATCAAGCTTGGTTTTCAAAAGAAATTGATTCGGATTATGGCTTAAGCTGTGATATGTAATTCTCAATCTTTTGATTCACAAACTCTGTAATAGTTGATTGTAACTTCTTTGAAAAGTAAAGACCAAAACAAATACTACATATTATCTTAAAAAGTATGAAAAAGAGTTGCTTGTTGTTGCATTTTGACAGGTAAACTACAAATCCAAATCTTAAAAGCATAATTTAGAATTGTTTGAGCTTGCTGACAGTTCCAAACGTAGTTGCAAGGGATTCGGATCGCGAAACCTATTTCGAGAGCGCTCTCGGTTTAGCTCTATAGCGCGACGCATCTCAGAGCCGTCTAACTGTACACGTCGTCATGATGTTCATCCACATGGGTGTTCTTTTTCCTTTCAAATAAAGTTCACGTGGGTGTCTTTTTCCTATTCAAATAAAGTTTCCTCTCAAATTACTTATCTGATCTACAATCCGATTACACCATTGTGTTCGTTACAATTAAATCTTCACAACAAGATCTTACATGATTATGTTACGATGAAAAATATTTATATTTGTAAATTACTTTTATTATATACATAGATTACTTTTATCATATATATAAGTTACTTTTAGATTTGACTAAATTACTTCTTAGACATATAAAAGTAAATTCAATAAAGTCTAAAAGTATTTTACATATATTCTAAAAGTAACTTAAAACAAAACAGAAGCAACTTTATCATGACATTGGAAGTAAATTCGTTGTAGGGATAAAATATGACTTTTTAGTTAATTTCATAATTTGTTCTGATTAATTTAATTTCTAAATAGAGTCATATTTTTATCTCTACAACGGATTTACTTTAAATGACATGCTAAAGTTACCTTCGTTTTGTTCTAAGTTACTTCTATAATATATATAAATTACTTTTAGACTTACTAAATTTATTTTTATAGTTTAAGAAGTAACTTAGTGAAATCTAAAAGTAATTTAGATATATCATAAAAGTAATTTATGATTTTTCATCAAAATATAATCATGTGAGATCTTGTTGTAAAGATTTAATTGCAACGAACACAACGGCGTAACCGGATTATAAATCGGATAAGTAATTTAAGATAAACTTCTCTAAAAAGAAAAATATATATATATTGAGTGTACTAGTAGTTTTTTTAGAAAGAAGGGTGTCTTTCTTTAGCACTATCGAGCTAGCACTTGGTGTACTTGCTTCCGATTCGGATCGTCTGACTTCACCCCGTGAAGGTACGAGCGTGCAGTCATCACTTATCCACCGTCCATGCAATCCAACGGCTCACGTGTCACGCGCACTTAATTGCTGTTGAAACCAGTCCATGGCAGCCCAACGTACAAGACGCACTCATGAGTAAATCCGATGACACCTCGTCGTCGCCGCTGCCGTCGATGCTGACGATGGCGGTGACTAGCTCAGAGCTCTTCTGCCGGTACGCGCGCATCGTCACCTGCCGTCGCCTAGGCCCAAGTATATTTTTTTGTTGTTGTTCAATTTTTGGGGCCAAATTAAAGTACCAGATTTGCTAAGTTTATTTCTTTGTTCAACTGTTGATGGCACTGAAGACATATTTTAGCTATGGGGATTGTAGTTTCTAGGTTGTTGCTTTTGTTCTTATCAATCCTATACTCTATTCACTATCTATTTTGATTTGTGGTGTGGCTTACTCAGTTACTCTCCATTGTACTTATTCATGAATATTGTTGTTTGAAACCTATGAATGGCCTGATGGAATGCATGCTTTGCTTGCTGAATAGTTGAATTGAATGCATGCTTTGCTCTGCTCTGCTCATTGCAATCATGTTCCAAAATTCAAATTCCAGGCAGCAAGCATGCTGCATCATATCGCTGCCGATTGATACATCCAGCCCTAGCAGGAAGATTTTTTTTTAGAGAAGGGTAATTTTTTACCCGGCCTCTATATCCAACCGGATATATGCAGTCTTTTCAAACAGGGAACTTAGCCTTCAAATAACCCAATCTGATATTCGCTCCTATGGAAATTTGAACTCAGGACCTTGAGTGCTACTCAGGTCACTGCAACCACTAAGCTACATGCCCTTTCACAACCCTAGCAGGAAGATGGAATGGCAACGCTACACGGGCGGTGGCAGGGAAGCCACGACCGGCGGCAGCCGATAGACGAGCTCCAGGCTAGTCGCTGCCGCCAGCGGCAGCGATGGCGATGGTGGTGGCGGCACTATACGTCTACCAAACTGAGGTTGTTGGTCTGCCATGGGCTTTCGCGGACCGGTTTCAACAGTAATTAAGTGTGCGTGACACGTTAGCCGTTGGATTGCATGGACGGTGGATACGTGATGACTGCATGCTCGTGCCTTCACGGGGTAAAGTCAGACGATCCAAATCCAGTTACAAGTGTAGAATATGAGCCACGACCTTGAGTATTCTGGCTAGCAATTTTGATAATGTATATAATCTCCGCACAGACCATTTCAGCTATAGATAATAAAAATCTGTGTCTAGCTTCTAATTGAGTAGTCCTTCAAGCTCCCATCACACCGCTAATACTAACATGCAAACAATGATCTGATATGGCTGTTTGCCTGTCGGCATCACGCTGTCTCGTTTCTAGTCTCACACTCATCTATGATAGATGTGCTACCTCCGTATCATTTTGAGGATAGTGGTGTGTTTCCTGTTCAATATTTTTGACCGTCCGTATTATTTAAAAAAACTTATAAAAATTTTAAAAAATAGTTATTGTAAAGTACTGTTCATATTTTATCATCTAATAACAATAAAAATATTAATTATAAAAAATTTTAAACAAGACAGATAATCAAACGTTGAAAATAAAAACTTAAAACTACAGTTTTTCTGGAACGGGGGTAATAACGAGTATGAGAAACTAACAATCTTGAAATGACCCTGGTTCCATTCAACTAACAGAAACAAAGTGGTGCATAATTGTTTCAAACACATGCATTTTGCATAAACTAACGCGGTTGACGGGTTGAGTTCGTTTCTCGCCTTTCTCAACTTTTATTTTCTCCCTTTTTACGTGCACACTTCTTAAATTGATAAACAATATATTTTTTAAAAAAAATCTATACAATAGTTGCTTGAATAAAACTAAATTAATCTAATTACAACTTTTTAATTAATACCTAATTAATCATGATCTAACATGTCACGCCATTTTCCCTGCGGGGAGAGAAAATTTCCTAACTAGTAGTATCGTACACACTCTAAGGGTGTGTTCAGCAGCTAGAGTTCTAAACTTTTGCCTCCCTCTTTTCTTACACGCATCCTATCCAAATTGCTAAATAATATATTTTTTTAGAAAAAATATAGGAAAACTGTTTTAAAAAATTATATTAATCTATTTTTAAGTTTTTTAGCTAATATTTAATTAACTGTGTGCTAATTTGTGTTCTCTTTCTTTCACGTGTGTGGGAAAGGGTTTCTAACTTGCTCAGTCGAACACAACAGAGAATGTTTGAGAGAAAGAGAAAAAAAAGATTGAGAGTACGTAAAACGAGGTGAGTCATTACTTTATAATTAATTAAGTATTAATTATTTTAAATTTAAAAAAATCGATCGGTATGATTTTTCAAAATAACTTTTCTATAGTTCTTTTATACAACTATTTTATAATTTGAAAAATACGCGCATAGAAAATGTAGCAAATCTTCTCTCAATCTTGTTGCAAATCTGCAAATTAGAACAAGTATGCAATCCCATATCATACTTGTCATCTGCAACTCCCCCAAATTAATCAAACGGATATGCTAATTGCGTCTTTGCTTAACAACTAATTAATTCGCCGTAGTGGCACATACATTTCAGGCTATTATTCATGGTTTGATATGATATATAGTAGCTGGTCAGACTGATATATATTTTATTGGACACCGGCCGGGCGGGCACCTCCCCATCTCCATTGTTGCAGGTTCAGGAAGCAGTGGGCAATATGCAGACAGGGACTTGTCCCCTTTACTCGGAAGTGGAATCCATTGCGTAGATGTGCACGTTCAGATCTCTTTCTCTCCAATATTTTAACTTGTGGAATCCGATACTCCAACGCTATTGGTGCACGAGGAACGTCTGATCATCGTTTCCCTTCGGTGTGCATGAGCGAACGTTTGATCAACCCCGTAACACACACGAACGCAGATGCTCATAGACACGATACAACACTTATCTGTGCACCCTATCGCTAGGAGTATTTTCGAGGACTAAATTGATATATCGCGATATTAACAAAATCATCTACGCACATCTCACCTTCGACGAATTCATTTGAGTAGAAATTTAAGTAATAAAGCTTCAGGAATATTTCCTCTTTATGGATAGGTCTTCTATTTGTTGGTAGGTTTGTGTCTTGTGTAATGAAAAACAAGAAGATTGACATGAATTCACGGTCCGGATCTTCCATCCAAACCGCAAGCAGATCTAACGGCCCTGATCGATGGCCGCCACTTTATAGCTAAGCTAAGCTAGATAATGTAGTAGCTAGCTAGCTCTCGCTCGCAGTTGGCCGCACGTCAGCAAAACTAGCTAGATCTAGGCTCGGTTGTTGCACGGATGGATGGACGGTCCAACTTGACGACACACCAAGAAACGCCACCACACCATGCATGCGGGGCCCACCACGCCACGCCACCGTGGCCTCTCTCCTGCATGCTGCTGACCTGGCTCCCGCATATGCAGCGCGCTATAAATTCGCGGCTCCCCGAGCTCTCACCTCGTCGTCGCCGCAGCTTGCGATCGATCGAGAGCTAGAAGAAGCAGCAGCTACTGCTAGCTAGCTCGCCGGAGCTCGCTCGTGCGTGTGACAACCGGCCACCGGCGCCACCGCACGCCGCAGCTAGCCTAGCTCGCCGGAGTACTCCGGATCGCCGGGCGCGTGGCCATGGGGGTGGGGCGAGCGTTGAGCGACGCGAAGCCGTACGTGGCGATGGTGCTGCTGCAGGTGGGGTTCGCCGGGATGTACATCGTGTCCGTGGCGTCCCTGAAGCGCGGCATGAACCACTTCGTCCTCGTCGTCTACCGCAACCTCGTCGCCACCGTCCTCATGGCACCCTTCGCCCTCCTCCTCGAGAGGTAATATAAACCATTAACCCAAACAAGATTTCATCAGCCTTTAGATGTTTTATTGATATATTCGTATTGAAAACAGTAATACATATACTTTATTAAAACTTATTCCATCCATCTCAAAGTTATTATATTTTAGAATTGAGATAGAATATCATACGCATGAACTTCAAAGTAAACATGGGTGTAAATGCGCATGTCCGGTTTTATAACATATTTAACGTTTTGAACAACGACATAGTCTATAAAATATATAATACATATTTAACTATGATTTTCTTTTATAATATATATAAATAATAAGTAAACTTTAATTTTATTAAAATATTTTTAGGACTAATCTATATTTAGTGTTTTTTTAAAAAATATTTATAAAAAATATTGATAGTTAAACATTTAATTGTTTGACTCCTGCCTTATTCAAAATGGAATTAGAAAAAAAAATATTTCCCACTATCAACAATACACTCTGAGACACATGCATGTTCACCACACACGTACTGACGTACGCATGGATTAATTAACTGCATATATTATTTTTTTGAAAAGAGGTTAACTGCATATATAGCATAGCTTGTTGTTCGGAGAAACTAACCGCCGTATATGCTGGCACTAAGCCGGATTTGGCACCCGTTTTTTGTCGGTAAATAAATCACAAGTGTTAGTTTGTTGGCATCACCAGCTAACTGATCAGACTTCAGAAACTATACTGTGCCCACTAATAGTACTACTCCATACTAAAGCAGACATGGTAACATGATGCTGATGGCTACATGCATTCATGTATCCTTTCATGCTTATGCACTACACTGGTGCAAGCCCCGCATTTGGAGATCACATAACAGAATCCAACAAAAACTAATCAAATTTTCTTTCTGAAAACTACCATTCCTAATCAATTTCCAGACTTCCTTGAGCCAGCTGCCTAGCTTTTTTTTAGAGGAAAGCTATTCTCTGGCTAGTCTTTATTTTTTTTCGATAATGGAAAATTAATCCAGCGAAATGAACATGTTTAGACACCCCGGCAACGTACCAAAGCTAACGGACATGAGTGTAACCGCACTTGGGCATCAGTTCGAGTGATCAAACCACACGGTGATGATCAATTGCTTTCATAAAAGCATTCAAGCAACACGCACATACATATATACATGATTATGCTAGTGATTGTTAACTTCTTCTGTCATGTGGTTGATTACTCTTTGTTCTGAAATTTGATCGATTTATTCTGCATTTCAGGGGAGTGAGGCCCAAGATGACAGTGAGAATCTTCCTCAAGATCATGGGGCTTGCCATTCTTGAGTATGTGCCCAATAATTCCCAACTCAATTCTTTTCTAGCTAGTACTACTCAAGGATGAATAATTAATAACATGCTAATTAATTAATTACTTGTTAGTTAATCATTTAATCTGTTCTTGTTCCATGTCAGGCCTGTGCTTGATCAGAACCTGTACTACATGGGCGCGAAGCTGACCTCCGCCGGCTTCGCCTCGGCGCTGGTCAACATCCTCCCCGCCGTCACCTTCCTCCTCGCCGTCCTCCTCAGGATGGAGAAGGTGAAGCTCCGGAGCCTGCACAGCCAGGCCAAGATCGCCGGCACGGTGTTCACGGTGGCCGGCGCCGTGCTGATGATCATGTACCACGGCCCGGTGGTGCAGTTCCCGTGGTCGTCGAGCGGCGCCGCCGGTCACCACGTCGACGGCGCGGCTGCCGCGACGGCGACGGCGTCCACCGCGTCCTCCTGGCTGAACGGCACCGTCATGCTCGTCGCCAGCTGCGTCTGCTGGTCGGGCTTCTTCATCCTCCAGAACAACACGCTGCAGAGCTACCCGGCCGAGCTGTCGCTGACGGCGCTCATCTGCGTGCTCGGCTCGGCGATGAGCGGCGCCGTCGCGCTCGTGGCGGAGCGCCGCGACATGAGCGTTTGGGTCATCGGCTTCGACACCCGCCTCTTCACCGCCGTCTACTCGGTAAATTCCGGCGAACTATATATCAATCAACCATATATCGGAATAATCTTTCGCCATTGATGCATCTCTGATCAAATCGCGACGAACATTTTTGCAGGGGATAGTGTGCTCCGGCGTGGCGTACTACGTGCAGGGGCTCGTGACGAGGGCGCGCGGGCCGGTGTTCGTGACGGCGTTCCAGCCACTCTGCATGATCATCACCGCCGTCTTGGGCTCCACCATTCTCAAAGAAGAGATCACTCTTGGAAGGTAATTAATCACCTCAATTAGCTAAATCTATCTAATTCAACTGATTAATCTACGACTAAATTTAGCTTTCTGGTGATTCCAGTGTGATCGGCGCAGTGATCATAGTGGTGGGGCTCTACGCGCTCATCTGGGGCAAGGGCGGCGACCACGCCGACAACGGCAAGCCGCAGGCCGCCGCCGCCGTGCCGGAGAAGGGCTTGCCATTGACCACGCTGCAGGCCAACGGCGGCGACGGTGAGGGCAAGCATGTGCTCGCCGCCGGCGGAGTGCTCGTCGCCGACGTCGAGATGCCGGCGGTGAAGAATGTCTACTAGCTTCTCTGACTTCTCTGTACGTGTGTGTGCAACAATGTGCATGCATGATCGCCTCTTGCGTGCAAACGGTGTTAATTTGAGGGGGTAATTAAGATGGTTTAGATTGTTAATTAGTATAATTAGCTGTGTGAGTTAATGATGGATAAGATATGTACTTTCTTATGCAAGTGTTATGCATGTAGCGTTGTCTGTTGTGACGTACTCTGCAATCGTGGAGACGGATTAATATTGATTAGTAGTATTGAGCTAACTATCTACTTTTGCTAATTATATATGTTTTGCTCTATCTTAATTAAGTATACACTTACGCCCTAGTTATATATGTTTTAAACAGAATCCAGTCGCATCGATCCAAAGAGAAGCGTGTACTTTGAATCTGCAACGAATATGAGTCACGATCTGCTTTTTTTTTTTTTCATGAGAGGTAGCTAGCTTTAGTTAACCTCTTTCCGGTGTGCATAATTCATGTCTTTAGCTTAGTGCAGGATGACGCTGATCGAACCATATATATTTCGGCATGCATCCTTGTCTTGGGCTAGTTAGTTAATCACTTAATCTAACTAAAGTAATCAATCTATACTTTTAGTAAAGACATGAGATAATGATAGCCTAAAAGTAGCTCACCTTTGCTGAGGGATTAGTCACTCTTAATTAGCAGGGCAAAATAGATTGCTTTGCAGTAGTACAAGAAGGATAGGTATAATGCGGAGAGTGGTTTTAAACGTTGTTTGCACGCCACTTAAAATAGTTATAAAAATAAAAAAGAAGAAATATGTGATATCACTCTATAAATATGTAAGTTAAAATTCAACCTTTACAAGTTGAATAAGTTAACGTATATTTATAGTTAAATTTATATTTTTAATATATAGAAGTTAAATTTGATCTTACATGTTTTATGGAGTGATCTATCACATATTAATCTATCTTGTTGAATTTTTTAATTTTTTATAACTATTGTAGTGATATGTAAATAACAAGAAGATATTTAGTCAAGAGTTTAGAATAGTTTCCCGTATAATGGATGATGTTTACGCGTGCAGTGAACACATGAATACTTTTTGCCTAGCCCAACACGAAAACATGTTTTAAAAAAAGTTGATACATATGCTGCAAGTTTTATTTTTAGACTTTTTTAATACAAAACATTCTATATGAAAACATTTAAATCAAACTCAAAATCCGAATCAAATCAAACATATAAATACAGACTTATAAAAGAATGAAAATCAATATGGTGACAAGAAAAAAGTGCAGTCGTTCATGTGAGGAATGAGTTCATTTTAGGTCTCTCAATTTGTTGCTGAGTTTAAAATTCATCCCTTAATCAAAATACCAGGTATAGTCTATCCCCAACTCACAATACCGCGTGTCAACTTTAGTCTCTTGGTAGTATAGTGTCCGATTTTAGCTAACCCATGTGAACAACTCTTCTCGCTCGGTAATATAGAGGGAGAAAAGTTAGCTGACATGTGAGGCTCACGTGGGTCTCACTCGTCACGATGATCAATATTAATCATTATACTACCGAGGGACTAAATTAAGTTGATATGGTAATGTGAATTGGGGGATACGCTATACCATGTATTTGGATTCAGGAACAAATTTTAAACTCGGGGACAACTTGAGAGACATAAAGTGTACTTATTGCTTTATTTCGTGATAGCCCCCGAGAAGGCCATTTTATACGGCCGAAGCTGTAGTCTGATAATCTCCTAGGTAGATGGGCTTTAGGCCCAAACAGAAACAAGCACGAAGTCTTAAGAGACGCCACGGCCCAAATCCTTCGAGCAGCAAAAAAGCCGAATGCTCCCGTCACGTGTGGGCCCACACCCACACCCCAACCCTGAGCCGAAACCAAACCCGTGAACGTAGGGCCCACCCGTCAGAGAGTCCCGGGGGAATTTCTTCATGTGCACCCCCTCCAAAAAGCTACAAAACTCCAAGACGCCCCTCTCCCTCCCCCGCACGCCATTAAACTCGTGCGCTCGTTTTTAGTCCAAGCTCCCCACGACTCCCCGCGACCGGAGAAGGAGAGAGAGAAGAGGCATCCAGATCGGCGGGCGACGATGGCGATGTCGGTGGTGGCGATGGTGGTGGTGGTGATGGCGCTGCTGGGCTGCGGCGCGGTGGAGGCGGTGTGGCTCGACCTGCCGCCGACGGGGACCAAGTGCGTCTCCGAGGAGATCCAGCCCAACGTGGTGGTGCTCGCCGACTACGCGCTCATGTACGAGTCCCACCCCACCGCGCACCCCACCGTAGCCGTCAAGGTAACCCCCGCGGGCGCGATGTTTCTCTCCTCGTCTTCGCCTCTTGGGGGGTAGCTTGGATTGGAATGCTGGGTTTTTTATGTTCTCGGGTCGTGGGTCTTGATCTGGATCGGTGAATTGAGGCGTTTTGGGATCTTTAGTGTGGTCGATATGTCGTTCTGATTGTTTTTTGGGGAGAATTAAGCTGTATGTTAGTAGATTGGCCTTCTTTATCTGAGAAGAAATTCAATACGGTGATAATTCGAACGAATTAAGTAAGATATTCAGGTTTAAGAACAAGAAGGGCAGTATTCACGCATATCCGAAGGAGGATACATCTTTCCAGAGTTAAAAACCATGAATTTTATGGTAATAGTGTAGATGCTCAATGTAACCAATATATTCTAAGTGCATATCTCAGGGTACAGGCAGCCAAGGTAAAACCCGTGAGCTATATGTGGTGCACATGATACAAATTGGCTCAGATTCCACCTGCTCCTCGCTTCAGATGAGGATTGCTCTTTAATTTGGGATTCCCTATGCAGGATTGCAGTCTGCTAAGTAACTTTGCATACAAGATTTCACCTTTTCTTTTTGGCACCTATCGTTGAAAATTATGAAATACTATACTTGTAGGTACTTACATCGAGGTCAAACAAATGTGTGATTGTTTTTATTCACAATTAATGTTGTGACTAGGCATTACCAATAACTTTTGGGGTTAACTGCAACACCAGTATTCATATATCAATATATCATAGATTGTGCAATCAAGGATGATGTGCTTAGTTGAAAACATGTTAGTCCAATTCCACTGTTATTTTCATGAATCATGATGCATTGGAAAAGGCAAGCCATGTATGTTATTTTTGTAAGAAATCAAGTATGCAAGGAAGCAAATTTAAATTATGGCGACTGATTGGTTTAGTATTGCTTTCTTTTTCACCCACCGAGTATTTCAAATAAACCTATCTTTTTCCTAGAATAATATGCAATGCTGCAAACCTATTTATAGAGCCTGTTTGTGGGAGCTTCTGGCAGTTGTAGCTTCTCCCAGAATCAGAAGTTCCCCTAGATAGTCCAGCTTTCCGTTCAGATTCTGAGAAGCTGTAATTGTGGAATTCAAGAAATGAACTAGAAGCCAGAAGCTGAAGCTGGGAAACCTAGCTTTTCCAGATTCTCATAAGCTGGCTACTAACCAACAACTTCTCATAATCTTAAGCTCCCTCAAACAAGATGTCTTGCACACAGATATAACCATCATGTTTAACAGTTCTTCATGTTGTCTATCTGCGAGCATGGTCGTCTTTTGGCTTCTTTACCGAAATACTATAACTTCACATGTTTGTGATTTGTTTAGGTTACCTCACCATATGGCAATACTGTACATCACAATGAAAATGCCACAACGGGTCAGTTTGCGTTTACAACTTCAGAAGCTGGAAATTACCTTGCGTGCTTCTGGCTAGACAGTCCGGAGAAAGGATCGGGAGTATCACTAAATCTCGATTGGAAGATAGGGATTGCGGCAAAAGACTGGGACACTGTTGCCAAGAAGGAAAAGATTGAGGTGTGGCTATGGATTAATCATAGTGATCTAGTCCTGCTGCACTCATGTTAAGCATTATTTTATCTCCTGTTCTTTTTTTCTTATCTGAATTTTTGTTGACCAGGGTGTAGAACTAGAACTCAGGAAACTTGAAGCTGCGGTGGAATCCATTCATCACAATCTATTATATCTCAAAGCAAGGTGAGCTATCTACTCATATCTTTTCTTGTTTTTAATTACTCTTATCTACTTGATATTTGCATATGTAGACAGTTTTACTGATCCCTACCGCAGACGAGATAGCTGGGAGTTGTAATGTAATCCTGGGAGTTGACCATTTAAGGCTGAGCTTTATCACCATGGAAAGACAACATATCAGATCATATCTTTTCTCCCTAAAAAATATGAATTGCTGCCCCGTGAATTTTGTCCTGGACTTACCTTTGCATATGGTGATCCAGCATGGCACAGATTAAATTTTGAAACCGAGACACAAAATTATTGTTTTAGTTTGTCTTGCATATGGTGATCCTGCACACTAGCATATCGTTTGGAATCTGCAGCGCGTGGAATAATGCATTATTCGATCTGTCTTTGCAGGGAAGCGGAGATGCGGACAGTGAGTGAGAAAACAAATTCTAGGGTTGCATGGTTTAGCATCCTGTCACTGGGAGTCTGCATCGTGGTGTCCGTTTTGCAGTTGTGGCATCTTCAAGGGTTCTTCCGGAAGAAGAAGCTTATCTAAACCGATCACTTGTTTGATATGTGTACTCCGGTGTTAACTTACCTTAGGAAAAAAGGAGAGTTTTTGTCATGTTTATTTTCGAACAGCTCATGTGATGGTCAAATACAGTTGGTTGATACACTATACATGAATTCAATAGCAAAGCAACCTGTACTACTACTACTATGAGCAAAACATGTTCAGAATTGGTTCTGGTATTCTTCAGCCAACTTGTGGATGATCATTGTGATTTGTGAAGTTATCTCAAATGCCTAGATTTGTAACGGGCAAATTCAGCTAAATTTGATTATTATTTTAAAAAAAAGGAAAATGAGAAATCAACTTTGGGCCTTTGTTTGGGCCTCTGATGAACAGCTCAAGTGACATCTGGTTGAAGCGAACATCAGTCAAGCTGAAGCCACACTTTTTTTTCTCAAAAAAAGAAAAAAGAAAAAGAAAAATAAAGCTGAAGACACACTCCAACCTCACGATGCCTCCTCTCCGGCGGCGCCACCGCCGCCGCCTCCTCGCCGTCGTCGCCGTCCTCCTCCTCTCCACCGTTGTCGCGCACCCAGCAGCAGCCGCCTTCACCGAGCTTGAGTCCGCCCAAATCGGCCGCTTCCAGGACTACCTCCGCATCCGCACCGCCCACCCGTCACCGGACTACGCCGCCGCCGCCGCCTTCCTCCTCCCCTACGCCGCGTCGCTCGGCCTCCGCGCCGCCACGCTCCACTTCACCCCGTGCAAGTCCAAGCCGCTCCTCCTCCTCACATGGCAGGGCACCGACCCGTCACTCCCCTCCGTCCTCCTCAACTCTCACCTCGACTCCGTCCCGGCGGAGCCCGAGCAGTGGGTCCACCCGCCCTTCGCCGCCCACCGCGACGCCGCCACGGGCCGCGTCTACGCCCGCGGCGCGCAGGACGACAAGTGCCTCCCGATCCAGTACCTCGAGGCCATCCGGGGCCTCCGCGACGCCGGATTCGCCCCCACCCGCACCCTCCACATCTCGCTCGTCCCCGACGAAGAGATCGGCGGCGCCGACGGGTTCGAGAAGTTCGCGCAGTCGGAGGAGTTCCGGGACCTCAATGTAGGGTTCATGCTCGACGAAGGGCAGGCGTCGCTGACGGATGAATTTAGGGTTTTCTATGGGGATAGGTTGGTGTGGAGGCTGATCGTGACGGCTACCGGCGCACCCGGCCACGGGTCAAAATTGTTCGACGGTGCTGCCGTGGAGAATTTGATGGATTGCATTGAGACCATTGCCGGGTTCAGGGAGGCGCAATTCGGGATGGTGAAATCCGGGCAGAGAGGTCCCGGAGAGGTGGTGTCTGTGAATCCTGTTTACATGAAGGCTGGCACACCGAGCCCCACGGTAAGAACAATGCTACTACTACTAAGTATACTTTTCTTTTGCGGGGTTACTACTAACTATACTTGTTAGCTAAGGAGGAGATAGTAAAATATTTGTGACTTGTGAGGAACTGGATTATAGTTTTGAGATGGCCAGACAACATTATCGACATTACCTGAATAGCCAAGAGAAGCGACCTATTCCAAAATTAGAATCTTCAAATTTGCTTCTAGTTCTTCCTGCAATAGTGTGTTGGGAGTTGTGATTGCCTTGATAATAGGTTGCGGGGCACTAGTTAATTACACTATTAGTTTTACTTATGTCTGCTGCTTTAAAACAGTGTAGTAGCTCATAGTTTTGTGTACAAACTACAAAGCATATATCTTTTACATGTAACCTTTTATGATATTTTTAACACAGAGATAATATTATCACCACACGTAAGTTGTAGTGTTAATCAATTCTCTACCTTAAAGGAGGGAGAATTTCTTTCTTTCTTTCCTTTTGGGGTTCTTGTAAAGGGTAAGCACGCTCACCTGTCCATCATTGCAGTTTCAAATATGCGGCTTTGTCAACAATCTTTATGCATTTATTTCTGATGAGAATACTTTAGATGACATTTGACCTATTGAAATTAGTGGCAAAATGTCCTTGAGCCATAACAAGTGGAAAAAATGTAGGGTTTGTCCTTCCGTAACAAGTGGCTATATTTGGTTGTAATCTCCTCTTTTTGTTGACTTTTAGTCCTATGTTACTTTTGTCATTTCCATGCCTTTGCTGCTTTTTTTACAGGAACAGGAAAAACTTGCACTTTGTTATTCATTTTGATTGAATTTCACTTATTTTCGTCTGTCAGTGTTGCATGCAACAATTGAAGTGCGAGGGTTAGATGTTGACACTTGTCACAAATCTTTTTTTTTTGTGTGTGATAAATCCTTTAGCCATGGCATGACATGTGATTAGCATTGAGAAGAATCCAATATGGCGAATGTTTCCAATTTGTATATATTAATTTGGCATGAGTGGGGTTCAATAGAGGAAATGACAGGTGAAATTAGTCAAAACTTACCAAACAGAATCTTTGGATGCTGATAGATCACAACCATTGAAGTAAAGTTGAAGGCCATCCCAATATTTTGGAAGCAAATCATTTTCTTTCGAATATGAGTGAAAATCAATTAATCATATACCTGTCTCCTGAAATAAACAGTGCCACATGTCTCAAGTAGTTGCATTTGATCTGAACTATCTTATAGTACATAAGAAGATTGCGTGCCAAATCCCACATTCCCACTACCATTATACAGCCCTCCCTTTATTTCACTAACCGTTCCTTTACTACATTTGGCTGCATATTATCTGTGCAATAATGTTTCTTCTAAGAACTTGCTCTGGGCACCAACTATCAATTTTAGCTCTAGGTATCTATTACCTATTATTGAGATAAAATAACAAAGTTGTAGTGCAGATGATGGCATGCACTGAATTGAGCATCAGCATACAGTTTTTATTTTGGCTTTTAAGTATCTAAAGGCAGATCGATGCAGGGTTTTGTGATGAATATGCAACCCTCAGAAGCAGAAGTTGGTTTTGATTTTCGGCTTCCTCCAACTGAAGACGTGGAACATATTATAAGAAGAATCAAAGAGGAATGGGCACCAGCACATAAAAACTTAACCTACAAGGTGAAGTTGTTGCAATTCTATGCTATTAACAGAAAATAACTTAAATTCTGTATCAACAAACTCATGTATTGCCAAAATGGCTGACCTCCTGAAGTTTACTGTGCACAGCTGATGCAGAAAGGACCACTGCGGGATTTGGCAGGACGTCCCATGGTCACACCAACCAATGCATCAAATCCTTGGTGGTCTGTATTTGAACAGGCTATCAAATCTGCAGGTGGGAAGCTAGCTAAGCCTGAGATTTTATCTTCAACCACGGATTCACGCTTCATCAGGCAGTTGGGCATTCCAGCCCTTGGGTTTTCTCCAATGATAAACACTCCAATATTACTTCATGACAATAATGAGGTAATCGATCTTGGCTTGCTATTGTTTATTCTTGGATACAATGTGATGCTCAAGCTAAGAGATGTCTCAAATCCGCAGTTTCTGGAGGATAAAGTATTCCTAAGGGGCATCAAAGTGTATGAACATATTATTAGAGCACTGAGCTCCTTCAAAGGTTGATTCATAATGGGAAACTGCTGTTGCATAAAGTGTACCATTGATGTACTTTCACCTCATGTTGGAAGACTGGAGTTGCAGGAAAGAAGCCACCCTCAAGCTACAGTTTTCTCAGAAATAGTTCAGGCCCAACCATACCATAATAAACGAGTTGGGATGGGGAATAATGTATATCTGCTGAACATTGTAATTTTAATGATTGTGTAAGCAGATCAATCTGTACACATATACGAATTTATGAACTGCGACAATGTGTCGTTTAAGTCCACGGCTGGATTGGTCTACCTGTAGTTCTGCTGGTTTTATCTGTTTTCTTTGGTAAACCACATCAGCGTTTTCTCTTGGCATTTTTTTTCCTTATGCCAATTGAACTGTATCACTACGAACCAGTGATGAATATACAATGAATAAACCAGTACAATTTGGGAGGTGTATACACACGATGTAATTATTAATATTTGGTGAACATGTTGATGTTGAAACTACTGTGAACTGTCATTTGACGCGACAAAATTCGAACTGTATTCTGGTGATGATCATGCTGAGACACTTTTTTCATCAGTTTTTCTGAACTGTGGGCTGAACTACTGAACAATAAGTACGCATCATTAGTTCAGATCAGCATAACGCGTCAGATCAACGTGCTGTCAGCTCGAAAACGAGATGATATTTATGCTTGTGCTTTTCTAGGCCAAAAAAGACTCTACCCATGTGAATGAATAGTCTCTGCTTCTTTTTCGTTTTTTTTTTGAGGAACAGTAACCTAGCTTGGCCATTGGCCATGGCAGATTGGCAGGAAGTTTCTCTGCTTCTTCCTAATCCTGCCCATCCACTGCACTCTCTCCTGCACCCAATGCATTCCAGCTGCACATCTGACGAGCTGAAAGATACGCAAAAAAAAGAGAGAAAAAAAGAAAAAAAAATACCCAGAAGATTAACAACTACTATTGCCGCTGTCCATTCGCCCCGGTTTGACGAACTAACCGAAAGAACACAAAAATAAAATTGACATTTTTTTGTCCTCATCACTGGATGTGTCACACCTGCATCATCAGTCATCACATCAGTTCTGCGAGCTAGGCTGTTAAAACGCGTCTCGGTGTGGGCCACGGCGAGACGCAACTGGTCGGTCTCTGATTTGGGTTTAAGCATCTTTTTTTTTTGCTTGCTAATGCGTGCTTTATTACGTTTCTTTTCGTCAGAAGACACTGGTTTATTGCGAAAAATCTCTGTCAAAGTGTTCACCTGGCAACATGGCAAGTGGAGATGCATGTCACATGCAATGCAAAGCGAGGGACGTCGAGAAGGTGAAAATGGAAAAGAGTGCCTGCCGTTTTCTGAACCCTGGCATGCGTTCAGATTCATACATACTGAAGGTATCATGCTAAACCACTAGTAACTCAATAGCCTACCTAGTTAACTAATACTTTCTCCATTTCTTTTCATAATTGAAGTCATATGGTTAAATACTCTCAAGTTATGAGGTGATGATTAATTAGTGTGGCAACACACTCTGAAGTCTGAACTACTTGACGTTAGTTTTCATCTCACAATGACCATTCCGACCAGCAAACTTGCATGCATGCCTACGTTATCAATCGACATCCATCTGCACTACCTTTTCTTTTCTAAGTTATTCTGGCTGTCAACGACTATCTATCAGTTTTAACTTTAAATGCTTCAAACCATCAGTAACCAGGTACTCAACATAAAAAAGGTATGGTTAGCTACTTAGTTTCCTGATTAGAAGTATATTACCGACATACATAATGCGAAGCTATTTTACTTTGCTTTTGCTTTTGCTTTTGGGTTGCTTACGTGAATGGAGCGAGTATAACATGAAAAAAATATGTTACGTAGTGTAAATATAAAAACTAACATTTTTATTCGTGGTGAGGTGAATAAATTTTGAACGTCCATCTATTTAGCTTAAGGAAGACTACACAATATACTATACTGTTCCAACAGAATAACTAATGTGTGCTGACATCAACACGATATGGTAGGTATCGGATCAGGTACCTTCAGTACCAAACATTATGCTCCGTCAGGTACCAGATCTGATGCCTAAGTATACCATACTGACGTTAGTATGGTAATGTAGGTATCTAATATGATACCTTCGATACCAGACATGATATCCCGTAGATACCAGGTCTAGTATCTAAGTATCATATTGACGTTAGTATGATACCGTAGGCAGTGGTGGAGCCACCGCTCGGCTAGCCTAGGCTCGTCTGTGAAACTCTATTAAATTTTAATATTGATAACGATGAAATTTCCAAAATAAATATGAGTTATATTGAAGTTTGCCTAGTTCAAAAGTCTTTCTGGCTCCACCACTTACCGTTTGTATCCGATCTTATACCTCCGGTAGTAGATATGATATACCTTTATAGGTATCAAATCTTGTACATATGTACCACACTAATGTTATCATGATATGAAACGGTATAGTAGTATTTCTGTTTTATTTTACATCACTTTTCAAGTTTACAGTATGGGCCTGTTTGGTAGAGCTCCAACTCCTAAATTTAACTTCAGGAGTTGGGTCTGGAGTGGAGTTGTGGAGCTACCTAAACTCAGCTTCACCTCTCTCTAGTTTATTTTATGAGAGAGCTCCACCCAACTCCACTCCAAGTTTAGATGGAGCTGAAACTATTTGGCTGAACTCCAGCTCCAGGAGAGGTGGAGTTGAAGCTGAAGCTGTGCCAAATAAACCCTATATATGTTCTCCTCCGGGTAACTGTCGTCGGCAGGTGCGTAATACGTTAGGAGGCAGCAGTTCACTTCAGCTCGCATTACGCACCGTTGAGATAGCAATGATGCACTACACCCACACTGCTACTACATACGTAACGCGGTTTCGGAGGCCGCCGCCGCCCGCCCATATTCCGAATCCCACCCACCCTTCCCCTGCAACCTCAGTGCAGCTAGCTCCAGCTAGCTCGTCGTCCCCTGCCCTTGATCTCACCAGAATCACACGGATTCGTACGGGTTTTCCGCTGCCTGCCCATCATCTGCTTGCTGACGCCGTACACCGCCGCCGGAATCGATGAAGCCGCCCGCGGCCCGTACTAGCCTATCCAGATTTCACGATATTAAAATATAGGGACTACCATTTGTTGATAAATTTTTTTAAAAAAAATTGATAAATATAATTACACTATAACTTATATGTAACTATAATTTAATTTGTATGGAACTTTCAAAATTCCTTTCTTATCATGTTATTTTTATGAAATGGAGGTCATGGGACCAATTCCTCTCATATATACGTGCGCTGTAATCTTTTTCCTTACTCGCTTGCATATATCTTGAGATAAATCTATCAGTTTAAATTTATGTGAAGTTACATACAAGTTACAATGTAATTACATTATAATTGTACTGTAATTATATTCGTTAAATTTTTTGGAGAAAATTTATCGGTAAATATATAGTAAAATCGTAAAATATATTGTATCTTCTACCAGATTTGTTTAGCTCGATCGCATGTTACTCTGCCAGCTTACAGCTGCTGCTGTGTTCTTCTCTAATCTCTGGAGTAGTATATGTGTGAATTCCAATTGCTGTTCATTGGCCAAACTTAACAGCAGCAGCAAGCAGCCGCGTCGTCTCCCCCGATTTTTTTTTTGTTTTACGCATGTCGTGATCTAACGCGCGGTCAATTCGTCGGCAGGTTGTTTTACAGCTGGGAGGAGCGACTAAACTAATCACATGTGTGCTACTAATTGCTAACGCGACTGCCGGTTCAGTCGCGTGATTATTCTTAACTAGTACAGTTTCAATGACCAAACCGTCTGTTCTTCAAACATAATAATAATCTAATACTAGTAGCTTAGCTCTGAATTTAAGCAAACCTCAATGCATGGCCGCACATGATAGCGATTGACCTACACGAGCAAAGCACAGGCAGCCGTTTACCAAACAAGCTACTGTACACAGTAGCCATGTAGCACCATTGACAAAAGTGACAGTAGTACGCCATGGCCGTCAGCATGAGCTTCATCTGTTCCAAAGTGACAGCTTAGTGTTGTTGACACTTTGACGAACACTTCGTACTCGGCTAAATTATTGGCCGTAGCCAGCTGTGCGTACTACGTAATTAAGAGTCCCATTACAATAAGCCACATTAAGGTCTAATCACCCTATTAATCTAATCATTTTCCATTACTTTTATACTGCTGCACACATCTATGCCTACTCAAGCATTGATCCATGGCTCACACACAGGACGATGCTTCCTTGTTCATTTCCTCTCCATTATTGCCAATTAAACGTAGTACGACTCAGAATGGAGATCGATCGATCGACATTAATTATTTTGTCACAGTATCTGCGTGATGTGAACATAATAGCAAGCACTATTCAACTGATTAACAAATTGGTAGTTAATTAATAAACAAACACATGATTTAATCGCTACACCACATTAGGACATTTTCTGACATGGTTTGTGCCCTATAAATAGGGGAAGCCCACATCGAAGTGTCAAACACGCCACACAAACACACACACTGAGCAGCAGCATCAGACAGCCAGGCACAACGAGATCACTTGCGTTTCAAGCCATCAAACGTTTGACATGGTGAAGACGGCGGCGGCGAGCAATGGCGCGGCGGCGGCGAGGCACGGCGGCGGTGGCGGGAAGAGGGCGGCGTACAAGGGGGTGAGGATGAGGAGCTGGGGGTCGTGGGTGTCGGAGATCAGGGCGCCGAGCCAGAAAACGCGGATATGGCTGGGATCCTACTCCACCGCCGAGGCCGCGGCGCGCGCCTACGACGCCGCGCTGCTCTGCCTCAAGGGCTCCGCCGCCGCCGACCTCAACTTCCCCGTCCGCCTCCCGTTCGACCTCCCTGCCGCCGCCATGTCGCCCAAGTCCATCCAGCGCGTCGCCGCCGCCGCCGCCGCCAATGCCAGCAACGCGGTCGTCTTCGCCGGTGTCGACGAAAGCGCCAGCGAGGCCAGCACACCTGCCTGCAGCTCCAGCAATGCCGCCTCGCCGTCGCCGGTGAGCTCCCCGGAGACGGTCATCAGCGACGATGTGGACTACAGCTTGCTCGCCGACATCGAGGCATTCTTCCAGTCGCCCAAGTGCATGGAGTACGCCATGATGGACCCGTGCAGCGCGTTCTTCGCACCGCCGCCGGCGACGATGGCGATGGAGGAGGATTGCGGCTGGGAGGAGGAAGGCGACATTGCGCTCTGGAGCTTCTCCTCTCTAGACTGAAGTGGAGTCAAAGCAATTAAGCAACTGACTAATCGTTAATCTCAAGTAATCAGAAATGGCCATGCATGGTATGATATATACAGTAAATTTAATTTCATATATATGATACTTTGATTCGATTTTCGATGTAGACATTTGTAATAAGCTAATGAAGCAGTGTGGAGGAGCTCTCATGGAGCTACATGTTTTAAGGCAGCTTCCATGGATCGAGTTAACCTCCTTACAACTGCTTCTTTCATTTGTAAAAGTTACTTGAAAAGTACAATATGGATAAACAAGTATTATGGCATCTCACTATTTGGCTATATGCAAATGGTTTCTATCTTTTCTTTTAAAAGTAACTCATATTTTAATTTGTTTTGTTTCTGTTTTTGAACCCTGTTTGTTGTTGGCTTGGTTGTCCAGCCGCATAATGGAAAATTACCTGCTTTCAAAAAAAAAAAAAAAAACTCGTCTATCTTCCGGTACAATTTTGTGCAAAGCTGGATTTTAAAATAATTTGATTCGAAAACTGGATTTATTTTTCCGAGGTAAAATGGTAGTTTAGATCCAGTAAATTTAAAAGTAAAATTAGATTTAATATACAACTCTTAACTTCTATAGATTTTAATTAGCATTCCTGTATATTTAGATTTTGAAAGTAACCAATTGGTTTTGATATAGTTGATATATACTAGCTCTTAATTTGTGTTTCACATATATAATTACTTTATATTGTTCAACCTATCAGTTTTAATGTGGATCCACTATGATCTAACAGCATAAAGTTTTGCACTTCTTCAATCACTATAATTCATAGATCTCCATACCAAACATTATGTGATGGATGCGAGTCGACCCGCGGGTAATAGATGACCCATTTTTGTTCATTCAACCTTGAGGGTTTTGTTTGGCAAATTGGTTAGGAAAAAGATATCACAACCATCAAAGACTCAATCCTAGGCATGGATTTCTTTCACCTCGTTTAATAAAGAGTAAATTTTACAAAACTACAAATACTTCAGTTAAATTATCAGAAAACTATAGATTTAACATGATATATCACAAAACTACATGTTTAACACTATTTTTATCACAGAATTACAGATTTAAGGTAAAATATCGTAAAACTACAGATTTAGTAAAAAAGTTATCATAAAACTACAGGTTTAATGTCAATTTAATCACAAAACTTGAATATTTATAACTCAAACATAATATTAGTACAAAGGATTTAAACCCCAAAAACTGTAGTTTTGTAATAATTTTATCATTAAGTATGTAGTGTTGTTATACTTAGTCTTAAACCTGTACTTTTGTGATAAGTTTATTACTAAATTTATAGTTTTATGGTATATAACTTTAAATATGTAGTTTTACGATAATTTAGTCAAATATTTTTGTGAAATTACTCAATAAACATTTTGACAAACAAGGCCTAAGAGGCTAGTCCACAACTCGCAGCCTGCGGCCTGTCCCCTCCGCGGTACCAGACGGGGCCCACGAGGATTCCTACGGGCCACACCTGCGGGCCTGCGAGAAAAGAAGAGACTCCGTGGGCCGGCCTTGCTGTGACGGCCCGGCCCAGTACGTTCGTCAGTTCGTGGGTATTACGGCTAATTGGGAGGTGAGGATTTGGTGCATCTCACCGCGAGGAAATCGAGAAAAAACACCCAACCAAGCTGTAATCTGAATTTGATTCTAGTAGTAGACATAAATTCAGATTCTTTTGTTTGGGCTCCATCCATATCACTTCTCTGAATTTTGTTTGAGCAATCACTACCTCTGTACACACAACACACTCATATTCAGTACAGTATAGTTCTATAGTACTTTTACTCGTATCCTGTATATTTGTACAGTATAGTTCACCGGCCGCCTTGCAGCGAGCTGGCCGACATGGTGCCACCGGCGGAGGATGACGTCATGGACACGACGAACGAGCCACCGAAGAGATCGGACGAGTCGGCGCCGGAGAAGATCACCGCCGGCGTGGCGTCCTCCTGCAACATCTCCTCGCCGTCAAGATACCGGCACACCTGTCTCATGCTGGGCCTCGCCTCCGGCCGAGCCTGGCTGCACATCAGCCCAAGCCACAGCACCAGCCTCGCCTCCTCCTCGTCGTAGCACCCCTCCAGCCTCGGGTCCACGGCTCGCAGCACGTCGCCGTCGCCGTCGAGCGCGCGGTCTCGCACCCACCGCACCAGGAGCACGTCGGCGTCCGCCTCCCCCGCCGACGGCTCGATCGGTCGGCGCCCGCACGCCACCTCGAGGAGGAGCGCGCCGAAGGAGAACACGTCGGTGGCCGTCGTGGCGCGGCTGGTGAACGTGAGCTCGGGCGCCATGTAGCCCAGCGTGCCGGCCACGCGCGTCGTCGCCGGCGTCGCGCCGTGCTCGTAGAGCCGCGCGAGGCCGAAGTCGCCGAGCCGGGCGGCCCCCGTGTCGCCGGCGCCGAGGAGCACGTTGTTCGCCTTCACGTCGCGGTGCACCACCACGTGCTCCCACTCCTCGTGCAGGTAGAGCAGGCCATGCGCGACGCCCTTGAGGATGGCGAACCGCTGCGCCCACGTCAGGAGCGGCGGCGCTTTCACCCCCTCCGCCGCCGCCGCCGCCGCCGCCGTCGTGCCGAACAGCCGCGCGTCGAGGCTGCCGCCGGGCATGAACTCGTAGACGAGGAGCAGGTCCTGGTCGTGCTTGCACCACCCGCGCAGCTCGACCAGGTTGCGGTGGCGCATCCGCCCGAGACTGGCGATCTCGGCGACGAACTCTCTCATCCCTTGCCGTGTACCGTTCGAGATCCTCTTGATCGCCACCGCCTCGCCGGAGCGGCGCCGGAGGACGCCTTTGTACACCTGCCCGAAGCCGCCGGCGCCAAGAAGCTCGCTCTCCTTGAACCCCTTGGTCGCCTTGTAGAGCTCCTTGTACGGGATCCTCTGAGGGTGCTCCAGCTCCCAGTCCTCCAGCGTGTCGGCGAGCGCCGCCCTTCGCCGGAGCCAGAGCACCGCGACCATCGCCGCAGCGATCAGGGTGAGTGTTCCTGCACAGGCCACCGCGGCGAACTTGATGATGAGGAGCTTGGGCGGCGGCGAGCTCTGCTTCGGGACTTTTGGTAGCCGCCGGAGATCAATGGATTGCGCGACACCGTTCGTCCGGAAGCTCCAGGCCAAGATGTAGTGCGAGCTCGCCAGTTTCCCCGTCGCCGACGAGAACCCGACGTACATGTTCTCCTTGAAGATTGGCAGGAGGTCGAGTTTCGTCGAGATGAGCGGCCGGCGAGGCCGATTTGTCACCGTCACCGGCGCGACGGTGACGTTGAGGATGTTGCTGCCACCGTCGTAGTCTATCCACGCCTGGATTTGCTGCGCGCTCTCCAGCTGCACGGGCACCTTGGTGTTCCCGTCGCCGGCGTAGTACGCCGCCGGCTCCGACACGCTCGACACGAGGCTGTTTACGTCGACGCCGACGTGGTTGCCGTTGGTGTCGTTCATCTCGAGGTCCATCACCGTGTCGAACTCGACGGCGAAGACATGGTCGGACGCCTTCCCGTTGGTGTCGGGCCCGAGGACGCCGAGGTAGATCTCGGGGGACGCGCCGGGGAGCGTGACGGACGGCGCCACCACGAACGCGAGGCCGTGGCCGCCGCCGCTCCCGACGGTGACGATGTCGAGGACGAAGGCCGTGCTGAACGACGACACCACCGTCCCGGCTCCTCCCACGTTGCCGTCGAGAAGCCGCACCGGCGCGCCGTGGAACGCGTGGCCGACGAGGCGGTTGCTGTCGTTGGTGAGCTGGAGCGCGCCGCCGTGCAGCACCGACGCCGACCCGTCCATGGTCAGGTTCGCCGCGTGCTGGAATCCTTGGTAGATGAAGTAGACGCCGCCGCCGCCGCCGTCGGCCGGGGAAGAACGAGACGAGACGACGATCACGACGAACAATAGCACGGCGAAATACAGAATGACGTGGCGGGCGAGCATCCTGATCGCTCAAACACCTCCAAGAAAGCTCAAATGGAGAAGAAATGGAAGCGAGATCGAACGAACTGAAAGTGAGCTATGCTGCTGTGGTTAATTGTCCGGACTAGTTCGGTAGTGGTTAAAACGGTCCATGGATTGACTCCAGAGTTGACTTATTCTTTTAGTGGAGACCGGATAGGAGGCCCCACCTGTCATTGAGCCTAACACATTGACTGACTTCCATGGTCTCTGCCTCACAGGTCTCACTAATCATCATTTCATTCTAATTGGCAGACCAAGCGCTATCACGTGTACCGAAGGTTCAGTCAGTGTGGTAATTCGATTTGACAGGAGTGAAATCGAGGATACAAAATGATGGTATACTCGTGACTTTGGCGAAAATTTACCCGATCTTTTCGTCAAAAAGGAAGAATCCGAACCTATTCCACCGGCATCGTCCGTCAAGTGCCTGTTTGGTGAGTGCATGAACCACAGTTGTTATTGGTGGGTGCAAAAATCAGAATGTCAAAGTCGTTGTGCGATTCAAGTGTCGGCCTTACCTGAAAAATAAAACTTCCGTGGTAAGCATCGTTCCCATTTCATTTTCTTGCAACTTCTTAGATAGAGATTGATAATTAAAGAACCATGTAAATGACGCTGAGTTGAGACGAAATTGTCGGAATACTTAATATATACTGCTGGACACGTATACGTACAGTATCATATAAATACTAGGTACTACTCGTGTAGTCGTGTCAATACACCAATTTGGTATATGGTTCCTCGAATAGAAAGAGATGAAGTGTCCGGATTGATTTTACTATGAACAGAGACAGTTAGTAAAAGTTGTCTATGTAGTATTCTTAAACAAGGAAAGAAATGAAGAAAAAACAAGCTGCGACAACGAAAAAGGAACGGATCATCGCCGTGACATTAACGCTGCCGCCGGCGACCTCATCGTCGTCCGCTTCACCCCCGCTCCGGCCACGGCTGTTCTCCCAACCGTTCAACTCCGGCCGGAGTGCAATTGCCAGCAGAGCAATAGGGTCCCAGCCGGCCATGACTGGCCGTGGCGGCTCGGCCGGCTCTCCACCTCCGTCGTCATCGCCGCCGCCGCCGCCCGGAGATTCACCGTCCGGCGGCGGCGGCACCTCCTGCCGGCAGACGGGGCAGGAGTTGTGCAGCCGGAGCCACGGCACGATGCAGTCGGAGTGGTAGGCGTGCTTGCAGGGCAGCTCGCGCGCGGCCTCCCCGAGCTCGAACTCCTCCTTGCAGACGGGGCACTCCGAGCCGCCGTCGGCGGGGAGATGGTCCGGCGAGACGCGCACCGTGGGGAGAGACTCGATGGCAGATTCCGGCGCCGGCGGCGGCCCGGTGCGATCGTCCTGCGTAAGCGCGTTGATCAACGCGTTCAGGTCGGGCCCGGCGAAGTACTCCCCCGGATCGATGGCCAGCGGCGGCGGCGGTTCGCCTTCACCGTCCGGAAGCCGCGTTCCCGGCGCCGGCGGTGGCGACGGCAAGCGGCGGCGTCGCGCCGTTACATCAGCGCCGCCTTCTTCTCCGCCGCCTGCGTAGAGGACCCAGCGGCGTGGGCCCTCGTATGGCAAGAACGGCGGCTGGAAGAACTGGTCCTCAGCCCGCGGGTTCACGCGCGGCACCGGCAGGTCGATCTCGTGGAGGAAGCGGCCGAAGCAGCGCGGGCAGTAGACATCGGACGTCGCCGAGGGCACCACCACCCGCAGCGCGCGGCGGCACACGTAGCACCAGTACAGGTTCCACCTCCGCCGCCGCACGCCGCCGTTCCCGCCCGTCGACATGACACCACACTACGCCAACCACCCGGTGAATATCACATCACACGCGACGTTGCATTGAGATATAGTAACACGATTAACCGAAGGAATGACAAGTAACCTTCTCGCCGGTGGCCGGGAAGGAATGGCTTCGCCGGCGAGACGAACACGATTCTGCCTTGTGATCGAGGAGGTGGTGTCGCCTGGACGGCTGGGTCGGTGAGCACTGGGCTGTGGGCCCCGTGGGCCGTATGCTCTAAAGATGTTCGCAAGCTCGAGCTCGGCTCGATATCAAGCCGAGGCGAGCCGAGCCGATTTCAGCCGCCTTCTATTACTGCGCGCCGCCGCCGCCGCTTCCAACTTTTCAGTCCCCTTCGTCAAATCGTGGCGAACGCGAGAGCGAGGAGGAGAGCCCGAGATCTCGGCGGCGGCGACGGCGACGGCGATGGCGCTCTCCGACCGCACCCGCGAGGCGCTCTTGCCGAGCTTCCTGTACTCAACGGCTGGGGCGCGGCCGTACTTCGCGGGCGGCGACACCGCCTTCCGCCTCCCCGCCGCGGCAGCCCCGGGAGGTGTAGGAGGGGGCGCGCCGATCGTGATACAGGCGCCCAGGGAGAAGATCGAGCTGTACTCGCCGGCATTCTACTCCGCCTGCACGGCCGGAGGCATCGCCAGCTGCGGCCTCACCCACATGGCAGTCACCCCGCTCGACCTCGTCAAGTGCAATATGCAGGTCGGTTGCTAGATTTTAGATCCGAAATTGGTCCGTGCCCCGCCTTATTCACTTGTTTGGATCGGGGTTGCATTTTGTTAGATCCGTCGGTGTGTTATTTAGTTCGAAGCGATTAGCATTGTTGAATCTATTTGTATAAATTCCTGTTATCTATGCTGATTAGTTGTTGCCCGTTGTTTAGTTCGTTTTGTACATTTGCTGATGTTCATTATTTCTGTATCCGTTATCAACATGAAGCGGGTATCAATTATAGGGGAATTGATTTGGGAGTAGATGCTGTGCGATAATTTTTGTTCTCGGTACATGATTAGATCTCATATTGTACACAGTGAATTTTATGCTTTGTCAATCTGGTTGTGCGAGGATCACTCCTAAGGTAGTCTTAACATTATGATAAACATGATTATGTTGTGCCACGCCTCAAATTATAATGCGTGCTTTGTTTTGTACATTACTGGGTGCGTTGTAGAAGGTATATACATTTATATAGGAACCTATACATAAGTTATACGTTGTTTTGATGGTTTGTCCGAAGATTATGATCACTCTAACATGATTATGTTTGTAACCATTACCAGATTGATCCAGCAAAGTACACGAGCATCACATCTGGTTTTGGGATATTGGCTAAGGAGCAAGGAGTCAGGGGCTTCTTCAGGGGCTGGGTTCCCACTCTTCTTGGTTACAGTGCTCAGGGCGCCTGCAAGTTTGGGTTTTATGAATTCTTTAAGAAGTATTACTCAGACATCGCAGGACCTGAGTACGCTCAGAAGTATAAGACACTGATATACCTTGCTGGGTCAGCTTCTGCGGAGGTCATTGCTGATGTGGCATTGTGCCCTTTCGAAGCTGTGAAAGTCCGTGTGCAGACACAGCCTGGATTCGCTCGTGGGCTTGGCGATGGACTCCCCAAGTTCATTAAATCCGAGGGTGCCTTGGGGTACATAAATCCTTTTATATTGTATTGAAATTTGAATTGATTCTTTCTACTGGCATTGCATTTTGTGATGTAACAACTTTTGTTTTCAAATATTGCAGTCTTTACAAAGGAATTGTTCCTCTTTGGGGGCGCCAAATTCCTTGTAAGTAAATTCTATCTGGCAAACCTAATTTTTTGTTGTTTTTATTCATCATTAGAATAAGACTGACTCCATCACTATAGTATTGACAAATGGTAAATATGTTGAATTTTTGGTGAGGAAGTATGCTATATTGCCCCCATGCATCATTGCAATGAGATTATTTCCTCCATCGCTAAATTATATACTGCCTAGTCAAGATAGATAGGTTGGATTGATACCCTTTTCGCTTGTAGCTTCAAAGTTATGCATCTGCTGACTTGTTGATTATAATACAACTTTTGGATTTTGAATTTTCTCACTTATGTTTACTTCCTAATAAGTTCTAGTTGAATCTTTTGTCATGTTTATATTGGTTGTTCTCACTTGTTAGTTCCATTATGTACAACATTGCTCCTCACATTTGAAACAGTCAGATAACAAGATTGCACTTGCAAAACTACTACTACTAGTTATTTGCTGGCATTAAGTTCATCTGTAGTTGATGTGTCACTAGTTTTTAGGGTGATTATTTGAAGTTTTCCAGGCATGTGAAATTTTAGTTTTGTCAAATTCGGAACCAAATGTACAGCATTTGTGTATCAGATTTTATGCTTCCCAAGAAGTCTCAAATTGTAGCTCATGCCTGGTTGCTTTTTTGGTATCATAAGAAATATATGTTGCCACTTACCTTCTTTATTTTTACCTGTAGACATTATCAATTTTTTTAATGATATACTCAGATACGATGATGAAGTTTGCATCCTTTGAGACCATTGTTGAACAAATCTACAAGCATGCTGTTCCTGTCCCGAAGTCAGAGTGTAGCAAATCATTCCAATTGGGTATCAGCTTTGCTGGTGGTTACATTGCCGGTGTCTTCTGTGCTATTGTTTCTCATCCGGCAGATAATTTAGTCTCTTTCCTGAACAATGCCAAGGGTGCTACAGTGGGTGATGTGAGTTTATTACTTTTTACAATGCTCTGGTATTAACGCATTGTGGTATTTTGCTTTTGTAGCTTTGTTGATGACCAACTCATTACAGCTATGTATTTCTTTAGGCTGCTAAAAAGCTTGGTCTCTGGGGTCTATTCACTCGTGGACTGCCCCTACGTATTGTCATGATTGGCACTCTTACTGGAGCTCAGTGGGGAATTTATGATGCATTCAAAGTCATGGTTGGATTGTAAGTATCTTTGTTTATTATTACTGTCATTAGAACAACGTCAGTAACCTTGGGCTGAATCAGTAAATTGAGAATTCATCACTTCATAATTTAACAGGCCAACTACCGGTGGTGTTACGCCAGCACCAGCCTCTGCTTCAGATGCTACATTGAAGGCTGTCGGTGCCTGATTTTCACATTAGGACAACTTGGTTATTTTTGGAACTAATCATTCTTCATGGATGAAAGTGTATTGGTCACATGAAATCAATTATATTTTTGTTTAATTTTTTTGGAGAGAACGACCATCTCAACTTTGGAATGAGAGAAACTCGTTAAAACAAGCGTTGATAGATTTTTTGCCCAAGTGTAAGTTCTAATACTTGGTATAAAATAAGATTTAGGAGAACAGATTCCATCACCTTTACCACCATATTAATATATTATTATACTGCCATCTTTGGGGACATTCCACAATTTATGCTGTCAATTACCCCCTTATCTCGTTATTCATCTTCTGCCCCCTTCATATTTCTGGAGGCAATATGAGTTCTATGTCTTTACTTCTTCCCCAGTATGAGTTGATTATTCGTTGTTGATTGTCTGGACTCCTGAAATAGCATTTGGTTGGGATTATTACTGGTTGCAAGCTTGCTGTCTTCCTCATGTTATATTTGCTACAACATCCACAACCTGGAATGTTTGCTACTGTCCTTTTAGTTTCAGTCTTTTTACTTAGCTCCATGTTCTAAAAAGAATGGAAGATAGTATGAAGGCCCGAATACCGGCCTAATTTGCATGAGCATGGTTCACACAATAGTTGTGCAATTGATTGAATGATTGGCCTAATCCTTTGTCTGACACAGAAATGGGCCCATTGTTTCCCTTCCCTTTTCTGCTAAGCTGTCTCCACAATATGAACTATTTCTCTGTTCCTGACAATCTATTCGCACTGAAGGCTGAAGCACACCGAGAGATCTACTTATAAATAGCCATCCACTTGAACCACATACCATTGTGAAGTGAAGCACACCTACCAAAGGTCCAGAACTCAGCACGTCTTTGCTTCTTGTGTCTTGCTTCCATTGCTGCTTGCTTCCATCGTTCACGATATGGAGTTCGACATGGCACTGGACATGATGAGCCAGGAGCAGCTCATGCACATCATCTCACAGCTAGACAGTGCACTGGCGAGCTCGCCTTCTCCATCCACGTCGCCGTCCGCGTCGCCGCCGCATCAGTCACCGCCGGCCCATGTTCCAGTACTGCCTGCAGGTCTACTCAACGCTACGATGGTTTCTACTTCTCGAGCTGATCAGGCGGCGCCGCCGGCGTTGCATCCGGCCGCCGCCGCCACGGCGGTGCAGTCGTCGTCGCGGGGCATCATGTACACGACGACGCGTCAGGGCGCTGCTGCTGTTGGTGTCATCGACGCTGCGGAGGATGCGGCGGCGCCGCGGCCACGGCGGCGCAACGCGCGCGTGTCGAGCGAGCCGCAGAGCGTGGCGGCGAGGCTGCGGCGGGAGCGCGTGAGCCAGCGGATGCGCGCGCTGCAGCGGCTCGTCCCCGGCGGCGCGAGGCTGGACACGGCGTCCATGCTGGAGGAGGCCATCCGCTACGTCAAGTTCCTCAAGGGCCACGTCCAGTCGCTGGAGCGCGCCGCCGCCGTGCTGCACATGCACGGCGGCCGCCGCGACCACGCCGCCGCCGGCAGCTTCGCCGGCGACGCCGGAGACGACGTCTATTCCTGCCCGTCGTACTACGCCTAGATAGATTCATAGATATTCGAGCGTGCCCTCGTGACATGATGCATGCATTGCATGCATGTGCTACCACTATAAGCCGGAAGTGAGAGTATTAATTAGTGATATAATTAAACCATTGTGACTGTACAGCAACTGCATGTGATAAAATTTGTAATGTACTACATGTTCTAGCAATTGTTCTTAGGATTCCATGGGTTGCATGCATGCAGCATAGACAAATTCATCACAACATGTCATGTTTAATGCTGCAACATGACAGCATCATTAGCCTAGGATGCTCCATATATGGAATGGATGGATAATGCAGCTGGTAATTAAAATGCTCATCATCGACAAAACAAGCTTTTGCGTTGCATGTTCTTGCGTGTGTCCATCACTGTCCGATTTAATGTCAGTAATGCAAATGTGCAATGTACAGAGCCCAAATCATGGACTGGCCTGAGGAGCCCACCGAGGCACCAGCCATGTGATGGATCGGCGATGAGCCGAACGATGGGTTGGTCCACTGGGCCTCCTCGTGCCAAGGTTCGACAAGTGTTGAGTCTGTGACCCGTTGGGACCCTTGCAAATCCTCGTCGTATCACAATCGTTGTTCAGAACGTGCAGCATTTTTTCTGCGTAGTAACCTTCGTAAAAGGCAACAAATGAGATCTTTCAGTGGTCAAGTCGTAGACAATCAACTTGTAATATCTTATCAGTCGGATCATCTTGTTTATGAGTATATACCTATAAAAGTTGTTTCTTGATTTATCACCAATCGTTCATGTGGCTACTACTAATCTACTTGAGTACCAAACTAATGAAGATGTTTTTCTTAGTTGTTATTAGGTAATTGAGTCGGGGTGTGGAAATGGATACATTCCAAAATAAACTAACCTAATTTCGAACGTAACGTATCACATCTCAAATCAACCTAGTATAAGATATAACGTATTATATCTCATACTATATTGATTTATTTGCGACGGGGAAGTAGAAACTAGGATAATTTTCAATCGATTTCGTGATATACATGGTAACTATCTTTTAATTAGTATGGTATTTTAAAAATCTGATGGACGAAGATTACTTGATTTTATGCGGATTGTCTGATAAAGTGCTATTTGGATAATTTATTTTTTAACATATCACCACACCAGATGGTGTGACAATTATCTTTCTAAATTGGACCCATTTTCAATATCCTTTACCCCCGTTCCTGATATTACTACCTCTTTTGTTGTGCTGTACCATTTTTGTTTCTAACTCTGTTGAAAGTTACGATCATTTTATTATACTTGCTATACAACTTAAACTGAGGTTAGATAAAATATTTATCTAACTATTACATCTCTCCTATTTTCATATACTCCCTTTGTTCCACATATCAGATGTTTTGACCTCCCATCCTTTGTCTAGGTTCACTAATCTTAATTAATTAAAAAAGTAATAACTTTCCGACCATCCTCCCTAATTTTGTTCGTCGTTCGGGAGTTTCAGTAGTTCCCAGGAGATCAGGTCAATCTAAAAACGCCCCATGCATGTTCCCCCCTCCAATCCACAACCAAACAACACGGAGGATAACTCACCCTTCGTCCATCGTCTCACGTTTGTTCGTCTTCATCTCTGATCGTACCATATCGCCCAAATCACGGTCCTATCCGTGTTTATCGTTTCCGATTGTATCTATCATCCAACATGTATCTGAACCCATACACTCATCAAATTTCCTTCTGTTTGTCATCTAATTATACACGTCAAAACAAAGAGAGGGTAGAGGAGATGGAAGTCGGGCTGCGGGGAGAAATCAATGATAACGTTTAGAGCAAAACATGTTCCCAAGAGTTACGAGCTCATTGTTGTCATCAGTTTTCAAAAAGAATGACAATGCTTGCCGAAATGTCAATTTGAGATTTGGAACTGCAGTGACCTCGAGCATGAAACTGATGACTGTGGTGAGCGAATAGACAGGAACGAGGGAGCATCATGTGTTTCTAGACGAGGGGGTTCGGTTTTTGTGGTTACGGGAGGAAGAGGAGGTGCAGGCCATCATGTTGGTGCCAAGGATAGGCCCATGGCTATAGGCAGGAGCACCGTGGTATCTTTCGAGACACATGGAGGAAGGGACACTTTAGAGAAAATTCTCGTTACTGTTAGGAGGAGCTTATGGCACAAGAAATCACTCAGAGGAGCTTAAAAGAGAGGATTGATCGTGGTAGCCCTGATGGCTTTTTGTTGCGATTGATCAAGAAGATCTTGTCTCAACTTTAATTGATGGTACATGGTAGTGGGATTAGGATGACAACCTTGTTCGAGGTAGGGGATAGGACGGGGGAGATTGACGATGGGAGCAAAGATGGTTCTTCTTTGAGATGTACTCCATTCGTCCCACGAAGAATCGATTTCTAGGGGAGAGCAATTGTCCCAGAAAAAATCGATTCGTGCTGCATTGAATGATATTGTAGAGCAGTCATAGCGTAGGAACCAGGACAACAGTCTGCCTTTCACATAAACTTTATCTCCTTTATCTCTTGTTTCTCTCACCTGCACTGATGAGAGTAGTACCTGTGCATGGAAGAATGGTTTTTTATTTGAAAGATAGAAAGAATGATGTACTTGTACAAGGCTATTTTGGTCTTTGGCAGTGGCTGCTACAACTATCTCGGGTATCTAGGATTCGTTATTTTAGGAGACGGAGAAAGTATGTTGGAGAAGAGTTCCAAGCTGAAGATGGTCTGGTTCACACAAGCTCGGATGACGTGCAGTGCTAGCAGCTTGGCGACATGACGCTGGTGTTGGCATCCTCGGTCGTAGCCGTGCATGGATGGTGTCTCTGACTGTTTGTTCACCAATGGGAAGGTGTCAGGTTGCTCATTACCATGTTTAATTTGTTGCAGTGCTGATCTGCCAATGAGTTAAGAGGATCGCGTGGCAGCCGTGGATATTGCAATACAATTTAACGAGTCCAGCAGAGAGGTTTTTAATATGGTGTAAGAAGAAATTGAGGTAGCAGGAATTTAGGTGTTCCATATGGTTCTTCGCTTGTCTTCGTGGTCTACGTGTAATTTGTGGTTTCTGTATTTTGATATCCCAATACTATCCTAACTGTGCGCAGATTTATATTATACATTTATATATTCCCTCTATGGAGTATATAAATGTTTTTCTATGATCCAGTTGGTCCAATATTTCAGACTTCAACCTTTAATATATAGAATATATATATAGATTGGTGCAGAAAAATAATACCATTGTATTTCTTTTAGAAAATACTTTTGCAATTCATAACTTCTTAAGTACATATTGAAAACTGCCCTACCGACAGAAAAAACCATCCTGGAAAAACTAAATCACATTCCATCTGTCCTAAAATTTTTTTAAAAAACAAGCTTTCTCAATTAGGATTCTCCTTTCCGAATAGGTGCCAGATACTCGGATCTCGACCCTAGCCATATGACATTTTTAACCAAATTTTGATCAACTTGTTTATTTATTTTTTTCTGTTTTGAATTTAAATTCTTGAAAACAAATTTCACTTGGAATCTATTTCTGTCCGGCGTTGAAACCTTGAAGTTTCACGGCTTTCAAGCATAGAGTGGACCCTTTCTACGAGATCCCGTTACAACGCACAAGCACCTTGCTAGTATCCATATCAATTTAGATACATATAAGAGGGATATAAATAAATATGTGCATAAGTTTATTGAAAACCTAAAATAACGTGAAACCGAGGAAGTACTATCATCTTAGGAATAGTAGTCCGTGCGGTACAGCTTGTCCTGGTTCGTCCACCCTCCCGTACCCATTGTCAACAAAACTGTATAGATAGTCAGTAAAATGATTTCTGATTTCGCTGACGTATAGATACCTGATTTCGCTGACGTGATATTCTAGTCAATAAAAAATAAAAAAATAAATATGTGGGACCCACATGTAAGTTAGAAGGGAAAATGTGGGCCCACGTGTGAGCATCATCTTCTTCCTTTCACTGACGTGGCATCCTAGTCAGAAAAAAATTAAAAAAAATGTGGGACCCACATGCAAGTGAGAAGAAAAAAAATGTAGTGACCACATCTTTTTTTCCTTCTCTTTTATCTTTTCTTTAATTCTCTTCTCTTCTCTTCAGCCAAGCGGTGGCGGCAGCTAGCGGCGAGCAGCGACAACGACCGCCTCTTTCCCCCTCTCCTGCCGACCTCATCTCCACCCACTCCGGCCATCCTCCTCTCCCCTTTTCCCATCGGCCGCTTGGCGAAGGTGCCATCGTGGAGCGGCTCGTGGGCCTCCTCCCATGGGAGTTGCAGGGAGAGGCGGAGGATGGAGGGGTTGGGGGCGCACTACGGGGTCGCCGGTGAGGGAGCCTTGCTCGACGCGGAGCGTGAATGTGACGAGGCGGAGGATGTGCATGTGGGGGTGTCGGCGGGAGAGGCGGCCGGCCGCATCAGCGGGAGAAAGGGGAGAGGCCATCGGCCGCGCCAGTGGGAGAAGGGGAGAGGAGGCCAGTTGTGCCGGCTGTGCTGGCAGGAGTGGGGGAGAGGAGGAGGGCGAGTCATCGTCATCGTCTCCCAGTGAAACCCCAAGCGCGTCGTCGTCATCCTTTCCAGCCTAATCCGCCCGCTGCTTCATCGTCATCATCGTAGTCTGCCGCGCCATCCGCCCCTACGGCGTCCGTCGCCCGCTCCATCCGTCACCGTCCTCTACACTCCACCCCACCACCGCCGGCTTTGTGCGACGCCGCTTCACCCGCTGATGCCCCCACCTTTCACTTTGGTGCGGCCCCGTCCCCCTCCCCCGCGTTGTCCCGGGCTAGGGAAGAAAAGAAAGATAATGGGTTGATATGTGGGCTCCACAACTTTCTTCTATTCCCCTTACACGTGGACTCACTTTTTATTTATTTTGCTTATTAGGATACCACGTCAGTGAAACTACCCGTATATATTATCATGGGACCTATTTTATACGGTTTTGTATAGTTTAGGGGTGAAGATTTCTAGTATTAAACATAAAAGATGTTAAACAGATTCGACGTAAAATTAAGGAAAGATAGGTGAGCTTATTCCTCCGGCGGCTGATGCGCGCATTGGGCCACGTTGGCTACGGGCCTACGACCTCCGTGTTGTCATTCTTCTTCTTCTCTTTTTTTTTTTGAGTGGGCGCGTTGTCATTCGGTAGCAGTGTAGCACTGGTTTAAATCATTTACAGTGGGCACCCAAAACTTCTAGAGTAGTACAACCCTCACGTTAGTTGCCATTACATATTCCTATTACGTCACTAAATCACATTCCATCCGTCCTAAAAATTAAAAAAAAATAACCAAGCTCTCTCGATTAGGATTATCCTTTTCGATTAGGTGTCGGATACTCGGATCTCGACCCTAGCTGTATAACATTTTTAACCAAATTTTGATCAAATTATTTATTTATAACGCACAAGCACCTTGCTAGTATCCATATCAATTTAGATACATATAAGAGGGATATAAATAAATATGTGCATAAGTTTATTGAAAACCTAAAATATTTTATAACGTGAAACCGAGGAAGTACTATCATCTTAGGAATAGTAGTAGTCCGTGCGGTACAGCTTGTCCTGGTTCGTCCACCCTCCCGTACCCATTGTCAACAAAACTGCTAGTACGTAGGAGCCAGCTTAGGACCACAACAACACTTTCAAATCGAGGATCTCTGGGCCTCCTGACCCCTGATCACGTTTGCAGAACATTCATCCTTCCTAGGCAAAAAAGACACACTTCCTACTCCTCTCTCTCGGTCTCTCCACTGTACCCGTCTTGGCGTCTTCCGTTGATCATCAGCAGTTTCAGCAGTCGCACTGGCACCCCCGGGCCGGCCGTGTGTCCCTAGCTCCCTGCTGCGCTGCTCCAGTTAACCATGTGGTCGATCGAGACTGGCCATGGCCATGGAGCCCCGTAGAACGCGAGCGAAGCGATGCGAAGACGATCGGATGCATTGCACCGGCGAGGTCGGGGTTTGTGTGTGGCGCCCGCACGGCCGGGCAGCGAGACGGCACGCGGCGGGGGCGTCGCCGTCCCTGCCCCGGGTCCTGCGCTCCAGCGGATTGCAGGCTGGGCCCGCGCGGGCGGCGGCATGTCGGGTGCCCCTCTGCTCGATCGATCCGGCTGATGCGCTCATTGGGCCACGTTGCCGCGCGCCAAACGGCCTTCTGTGTGTGTTGTCATTCGATCGTTACCACTGGTTACATGGGGCACCCAAAACTTTTTTAGCTACACCTCACGTTACGTTGCCATCATGTCCCTGAGATAAAACGACGTTGCCATCATATCGTGAGTGACCCGTCTCGGATAGTGAAGCTAGCTGATGGATTTGATCTTTCTTAACCTTAACTTTGAACTTTGAAGAGGCATGTACCTCGTCACTTGAGGTTACACCATGGGGGTGTTAGGTTCCTAGCTATACTTTATTATCATATATCAACAAATATTATCACACTTATTTAAGTTGAGGTGATTAAATTTTTGTCACACCTTAACAAGCCCAATAAACTCTTGTAACATTTTTTTAGTCAATGATGTGTAAGACCCAGTATGTTGGAAAAGAATATTACCACAACTATGACTACAACCAAACAAACAGTTACAATGTGATTAAACTTGACTAACTTTAAACGTGGTAAACTGTAGTAAAATATGGTTGGCAACCAAACAATATCTCTTCTTCATAAGTGAGGCATTAAAATTAAACTAGATGAATACCCCACCACGTTGCTGCGGAAAATGATGTTGCATAATATGTACAAACATGGTAAGGTGCAAAATGACTTCATGTATTTTATATAATTTGCACATGATTGAAAATATAGTGCAAGGTGAACATATATTAATTGGTACTTATAAATTTTGGGCCTAAAAATAATTGAGATTGCATGGTTTTATGAGAGAAGAAAGAAGAGACAATTTGTACCATAGATCTATCATCCAAATGTTAAAAATAATAGGGTGATGTGGCTTCATGAGAGAAGAGAGAAACAGTATTAACTACACTTAGTGGGGATGAACTATACAAATATATAGGATTCATAGGCGATAGGATTGAACTTCATATCTATACATTATTTTGCTCCGGAGACGGAGACAACGAACCACATTCCGCTTGATTGTGTTTTTTGCCCAACAAGTTTGGTTCAAACTTTTCTTAACTGATTGGTCTGAAATTGCTCCCAACCGTGAGGCCTACATCTAGAATTGGTGGGTCAAGCGAGGAAGCGCCGGGACAAATGTATCAATGTGGATTTGACTCCGTGGTTGTTAGTCTCCTGGCATCTTTGGAAGGAAAGGAATGCCTACATGTTCAAGCATGTCTTGTCTACTGTCATCGACATGATTTTGTATGATAGTGTTGACGACGAAATTTGATAAATCTCGAAGTCATCATCGGTCTAGAGTTAGTATCGGCTTCAGAGTTCTGGAATCGGCCGATGGAAGTTATCAATCGCCAACAGTCGGATTCTTACCAAATTCGGTTAAGGAAATTAATCTATTAAAGGAAGCTTATCCAAAAGAGACCGAGTTCAAGGAGGATGCGGCATGACAGTTTATCTATTAATTAAGAAGAGTCTTGTTAGTTTACTTTTATCTTTAGGAAAGTGTGTTTAGTGTCTAATAAGGACTTTATGTTTTTCCTTTTATCTTTAGGAAAGTTTGAGTCGTGTCCGATATGGACTAGTATCTACCCATGGGTATAAATATGTACACCTGGGGTCTATGTAAATTATCTCTCGATCAATACAACTACTCTCGGCGCATCGCCACCCTCTTTCTGAGGTTTTTACTTATCAAACCGGTGGAATTTGGCACCTGACGCGGGGCTGCATCGGCTTTCGATCTCCGGCGAAGGGGTAAGCCCCACTTTCCGTCAGGTCCTGGTGAATTTATCGGCTACATCGGTGTTGTTCAAGGCTGCATCATTTTGATCTCTTGGATCGCTCTGGTTCGGTGATATATTTACCTGATATCTCAATTCTATTTTAATTGCATTGTGTTTAGAGACGCATCGGTTTAGTTGGGACTGTCTCGGTTAAGTCTGATCTTTTGTCTTAGCCGATATATCTCTACAATCACAATGTTGTTTAAATAGATTTGTTATATCCATCACATTAGACAGATCTATCGGTTCATCAAGTATTAGATTATCATATACAATCTCATGCTGCATCGGTTAGGTTCGACCTACTAGATTGTTGTTGATAATATAAATCTTGTTAAACCGATAGGTTCATGCTAATGTCTTATCAGAGTGCTAGCCGATGGGTTATCATATACGTTATATAATCTAGATTGATAGTGTTTTCTACTTGCATCGACTGATCTCTATCTAGAGTTTTATCGATATCGGCTAGATTACTTTGTTGGCTTAAATTATATAATGTATCCACCACCCTGAAAATCAGTCAAAGGCTTAATTGTTTAGATATTATGTTTCTTTTCATACTTAGTGCTGCATCAGTCAAGTTTGATCTACTAAGTCGTGCTTAGAACCATAATCTCTAGCCTGCTTCTTGATTGCCAATAAGGGTTTCATCGGGGTTTCAGCCGATGAGTTATCTGGACGTTGTATCGGCTCACGAGGATTACATACAAGTTGGATTTAGCCGATGACAACAAAGGTTTCATTGTTTATATAATCGTTTGGATTTAATAACATCGGATCTCCAGCCGATGTATCCTTTAATCTTCGGATCAATACTTATTCAATCTATCATTACTAGCCAATTGGTTTCTACTGGATTATATTATTGTTTTATCACATTATCATCAACCAACTATCTTTATGTCATTATGTACTCAAGTATCAAGATCTATACTGGATATTGGCTGGTATCGGCATCGGCTGGAATTACTATATCGACTTGTCAGCCGATCGGATCTTTGATATTCAATTTATATATCTTGTCAGTTGCAGGATCAAACTGACTGACACGCCCGCATCTTATCATTATTTTGGACCTACACTGGAGCTAAGCAGATCTCCCAGGCCATCGTGTTTTTACATCAACAGATAGATAAATGACAAGTGTTGGCACAGCTCACCTGAGGGCTTGCCAACGAGGATAGTAGCTATCTAGCTAAGCTTACCTTAGTTTTATGTTCTCTCCTTTGTTTCTTCCTTTGGTGCTCACTTCTCTATAAGAGCCAGTTTCTGTATCACCCTCTAATCCTTTCTTTCTATAAAGTTAGTACCCACTAAGTGCAATCAATATCCTAAAGCTTAAACCTTAGCGCGCCACGTCATCATCAATTTTCAGCCATTGGATTAATGAGATTAGACAGTTTTTCAACTGTTTGATCAATGAGATATTAGCTCCGTTGCTTGACAAAGTCCAAACAAACTTCCTATCTAGGCCCGACCCATTTTCTTCCCTTGTTACGGCCTCGCAACCACGCCCTTTCTTCTTCCCTTCCCCGGGAGGTGGTGGAGCGCACGACCACCAGGCTTCCACATCATCACTGCCGATTCCTCTTCCCTCCATCGATTTGCCTTCTGTTGCGTCTCTTTCGCCGAAAATTGATCTATCTTCCATGGTCTCTTCCTCCCCTCGAACCGTCGGTTTCCTCTACCACTCCCAGAAACTGTAAGGCCAACATCTACTAAGGACCTCCTTGGTCGGCTCCAATAGGCAATAGCATACCAAATCAACCTATTCGCATGTGCTCACATCCAACTCTCCTCTTGCAGGTATGGTTCTTTCTGTTCTTGAGCCATATAGCTTCATCCCTTTTTTTCTTATTTAAAGCCTTTAGTCACAAGATCTATTTTCTACTTACTCTCAGAGTACTAGCTTATTGCGAATGTCATTTTGGTTCCCTCTATTCAGTTAGATACTGAAATCTATTCGAAGATCAGAAGGTATGTGCTCAGTTACTCTAAGATTAGATGTATGTATACCTAATATTACATCATTGTTGCACCAGATTCTCTACGGACACAGACACAGTATAGTCTAACGACTACAGCTGAGGTTATAGACTATGTTCATAAGATTTGCAGAAATATGTATGCCCATCCTAAGATCAGCTTCGCAAATGATAACGCAATTTCTTACACAATGAAGCTAAAAAGCCACATCATTATTAGTTCAGTGATGAACTTGATTGAGGTGCATATTAGTTCCTCAGGCTGTCCATCTAATCCTTCTTTATTATATAAATGTTCCCATTGTACAATCAGGTTTACTTAATTCTTCGGATTGTTCTTTTGGATTGGACTATAGTGGATGCTCTTCTCGATTGCAGAATAAAGCATTCTATCAAAAAAGGATAAACCATTGGATATTTATAAGGTTATTATGACTGTTTATCTTCAGTTGTAAAATGTTTTAGTCCACAATGTAACATTTTGGGATACTAAAAGTAGTTCTTTCTATTGACTCGTGCTTTGCCCCCTAATAAATAATAGGATTTCTTTTCAATCAGGCTTGGATTATCGATCTCAAGATAGACAAAATTGAATTAATGTGTAGGTTTCTGTTAGTGTCACTGATTTCATGCCGGTGGCAAGCATGCCAAGTATATTTTTTTAAAAGAGCACACAAGAAGACCATCTGCAAATGTATAGGGAGTCAGGGTGATATTTCATACTCTCCATTTGCAGACCTATTTCAACTCATTTCTATCCAATTTTCAGGTTACTGCCATGGGGTTGTTTCGTATATGTTGATCCAATGAAAAAGTGTCCAACTTTCAAGTGTTTTCAGATGATTGCAAGATATTCAAGTCCTAAAATAAGCATACATGACCATATTTTATCTTTTTAGATATGGATGTAACTATTTTGTGTGCAGAACCCTTCAAACAAGGGGGAAGAGTTATCAGAATTATAAGGCCCGAGCTTAATGGAAAAACACACTTTAAGGTGCCTTATACCTACATAAATTATGTATACTGTGAAATTGGATTTTTGCTTTCGTCTACCCCATCTGTTTTGTGTGTTGTCCTTTTTCTTACTAAAGCTTCAAGCTTCAAACATTGATATTTTTTTGTGATTGTGATGGAGGTTTCATCAAACATGCGCTATCTGAGATACAAGAATCAGATTTGATAAAAGTCAGTTTGTGTTCACTTGATTTTCAGTGTACCACAACTGGTGAGTGCATTGGTTATTTTGGCTCCATGAAGTTGATTCACAATAACGTCCACATTAAAAATCAATTGAAATCAATTCTTTCCTTTTTATTTAAAGTAGAATACACAATTTGACTATTACTTCAGATTGTCGTCTAACTAATTCCATTCAGATTGTTCAAACTCTCGATTGTGCTTTGGGCTTTGTGCTTTTATCATCTCTGTTTTTTCTTCGTACTTAAAATCTGTTAAACACTTCAAAATTATTTAAGTTGATTACTATAAATTCCCGTTGCAACGCGCGGGGTATTGTCTAGTGCTCCTTGTTACGATGGCTTCTTGTTATCGTGTTGTATAACATGTTACTGCTTTCTTCCAATAGAACGATGTGCAATCTTTTTTGCATTCATGAAAAAAATATTTATACATATTCTTAAGTTTTCCTTCAAGACTTTGTATGAGGTATAGACACTCAGTGTTAGTCGAGAGGTATATACCTCCTCTTGCCTAACACCATTTAGATTTATCAATATATGTACCTCTCCACACCTTTTTAGTGACTACAAAAGTTTTTGGCGTTGTTGACCGTACACTTTTATTCTGAACAATTGAACCATCTATGTTTTTACCTCTTAACTAGTAGGAGGTATATACCTTTGTCGGAGGAGCGATCCTCCAGCAACGGGGAAATGCAGACCCCTCATCTAGTGAAGATTCGGCTAGGGGGTTAGTGGTGATGACAAGGGATTACCTACTGGATCAAACAAAAAATCACCCAAGATCAAACAAAACACGCAGAGTTATACAGGTTAAGGCCATCTGGGGGTGTAAAACTCTACTCCTGTTTTCTTTCCTTCTTGATTATCTAGATCTGGTAAAGTAAAAGATTTTACCGTCTTTTAGCTTTGGGCATCATCCTCTTCTAAGTAGCATATACCCTTCCTTTTATAATCCAAGGAGGGGCTTACAGTGCCGTTGCCTTCTCAAAACTTTCTCCCCGTCTTGTCTTGTCACTACAAGTCGGTTCCCCGATCTCTTAATGAGAAACTGTCACGCCCCGAACTAGCCCTAGGCGGGAACTAGCGTGAGACGATCCAAATTAACCTGCAAGCCAATATCAGTCCCAGGGAACAGTGTTGGTATCACAGGAAAATAGAATATCACAGCAACATCAGTCTCTTTATTAAGAGTAGTTATACAGTCTTGTTGGGCTACGGACAGACCCCGAGCTCACAACTGCATTACAAAAGGGAAAGACGGAAGCGAAGACTTACCCAAGGCCACAAGCATGACTTGGGAACTAAATCGAAACCCTAGAACTGCTTGAAGCTAGACTACTCTTGGAAGAACTCTTTGTCAGCAGGATCCATCTCCTCTTCTTTAGAAACTGGGGGGATTATTTATGTAGAGCAAGGGTGAGTACAAGAAGTACTCAGCAAGTCATGGGAATTATGTGTTTAGTGCAGGCTTCAAAGAAAGGCTAGTTGTTTTCACATTTGATTTTGTTTAACACTTTTCAATTGATTCTAAGTGAGTGCTTCTCAACAACTCGGGCAAGATGGAGCATCTTGCCTGGTCGGAGTAGTGCAGGGTATCAATCTTTAAATGTTCAGGAATTGGCTCCCGGCCAACCACTTTAGATGGCATCCCTGGCCTAGCTGATACCATCAGCCACAGTTTAAAAGCAACGGGATCCTAGCCCACCATAACAATTTCACAAGCAATAGTCAAACAAAACTACGCTAAGGAATCACCTCACATCTGCCCATGACCGTGGGCATGACTGTTTGAATAGTTTGTAAACCTCTACAGAGGGGGTACACTTTACCCACACGACGTTACTAACCCGGGTCACCCAGCCCGTGCAGAACAGCTACATCTGGTGACTTTGAGGCTTTCACAACAAGGCATTTCCAAAGTCGACACAGGGTCACCTTATGCCAACGGGAGGGGTCATCCGGACCAACAACAGGTTAGGTCCTAGACCATGCTGTGCCAGGAAGCCCAGGGGTTCTCCCCGACACCACCCTGGCGAATCCACTTGTCCCTCGGCATCAAGGTGTCCCTAGCCTAGCTAGTTACTCCGCCAGGGGTGTCCTACTTCACCCATGTGGTTGCACTTGTTATGTTTGTATGAAATCCCAAAGGAGTCGGTCCTTAAGTGCGAGAACGGGGGATACTGTAACACCAGTACGTCCCCCGCACCGCGATTTTAGAAATCGTTTTGTTTCGCGGACACCGATCCAGGTGTCGGCTTTTCCAAGAGTTTCATAAACCTAGATTTTACCCAACGTTGGATATTTTAAACTTGAGGACGGTCACCGGTGTACGCACCCGAGGGCACGAACACCGAGACCTAAATATCAGTCGACAAAGGTGGCACAGGGTAATCAAATGACAAGGATAGTAATTGCAGAAATTTAGGTAGGGCCTATCGGCTATATTGAAAGTCGCAGCCAACATTTAAGGTGTAACCTAGATATGCATAGTTTTGCGGAAACAAATTACTTAATTTTAAATTATTGGTGCAAAATGATCAAAGGTGACTTGCCTTGCTTGAGACCTTAAGCTTCCTCCTCGTAATCCGTGCACTGCGAGTCTTCGGGCTTCGAAGCTACACGTGAAACAAGGCGACTCAAGAAACGTTCAAAAGAAAGTCCTATTAAAGACCACTAAGCGTGCCATTAGGTAGATCTCGATTTTGAGGAATTTTGGAAGTTGAACGGAGTCAAACGGATGAACAATTGAGGATATATGGATTTTCTAAGGTTAAATGATTTTCTGTCTAAAGGAAAAGGAATTATTAATTCCCTTGAAAGGAAAGGATAGAGGGATGCTTTGTAGACTTTTGAACCGGGCGAGAGGCGCGGCCCAAGGATTTGTGCAGCGCAACCGGGTGAGGCCGAGCAGGCCCAACGACCGGGACAAGGCGCGACCCACGCGAGCGAGGCGCGTGCGAGAGGGATAGACAGCCCAAGGCTTTGCGGGATGCGAGCGCGAGGGGAACGGGCTGGTGGAACACAACGTGTGTGGCGCGCTAGGCAGACCGGTGGACCGCGGTCCACCGCATAGGGTCCCGAGCCGGGTCCCACTTATCGGCGGCGTGGTTCACGCGGGCGGGGTGTTCGAGGAGTGGCGCTAGGGGTTTAGGTGCTCTTGGTCCACATCTGGTGCGCCGGATGGACGGGAAGGTGGCAGGTCCATGCGCAGCCTCAGGACTCTCTGTGGACTACGCACACCGAAGAGGGGAGGGTGCCGATGAGGTGCTAGCATGGTGGCCAAGCGGGCTGGCAAGAGGAAGAAGAAGGTAGCGGCTTCATCCGACAGCAGGCGGTGACAACGTTCACCGGAGCGGCGCGACGCGAGGCGGAAGAGGGGGAAGGCCACCAGAGTGACGAGCGGCATAAGGGGAGACGAGCCAACAGCTCGAATTCCACCGGGGAGGGCTAAGGGTGGCGAATCGCGGCGGCGCTAGTTGCCGGCGAGCAAAAGGGGCATTCCTCGCCGGAGCGGCGAGGGCTCGATTCCGGGCGGCTGGAGCATCTATGCTGGCTTGGGAACACGTTCCAAGCATCGTATGGTGGGGAGCGGCACCAAGGAGAGCCAACGACAGTGAACCTTGGCGCAGCGCAGAGCGGCGTGCATCGGCGATTGTAACGGGACGATGGCGGTGCTAAGATGGCGTCTACGAGCTCTAGCGCACGACGACGAGCTAACTAGTACCCTAGGAAGGAGGGCGAACTGGAGAGGAATGGAGAGGGGGTACCTCGATGGGGAGGAGCGCCGTGAAGAATGCCCGATGGCACGGAACATGATCGTCTCGGCCTCGGGCCGAGGAAGAGGAAGAAGACGGTGCCCGGAGTCCCCTTCGCGAGCCTACGAACGCGTCGACTCCTCCGGCACGCTCAACGGCGGATGAACGATAGCGAGGCAACGATGGAGTGGGTGTTCGATAGCGAAAACGAGAGCGATCGAATGAGGGAGGAGGGGCGCGAGTTTTTAGGCGTGGCATGGCGGTGGAACACGAAGGCAGTGCGCAGACATATGGTGGAGGCGCACGGAGGGCTGACGCTCTCCGGCGCTAGCGGCGGCAGTGGTGAAGCCGGCGGTAGTGGGAGAAAAAGAAAAAGGAGGAGGAGAGAAAGGGGGTTGGTCCCTTGCCATATTGAGGAAAAGGGAGAGAGGAGGAGGAGGAGGGGGAGGGAGAGCTGCTCTCGGCCTTGGACGCATGCCCGCAGGCAGCCAGGGCCCCAAGGGTGACGCCGGCAGTCGGTTGGAACCGAGCGGAGACACGGGGACATCGGCGCAGGTGGCGGCCAGAGGGATGACGGCAGCGATGATCGGGTGGTCGACCACAGCGCGCGGCGAGCGCGGGAAGCAACAACGACATCGATTTTAGGAATGGCTCTGGCGGGAATCGTCGGGAAGGGAGAGAGAAACGAGAGAGCGAGAGAAAAATGAGAGAGAGAAAGGGAAAGAGAGAGTGCTCTCTCTCCTGGCGAGCACGTGCCGCGCACGTGAGGGAGAAGCAGGCCGGGAGGGAAAAATGGGCCGAGCAAGGGATTCGGCCCAAGAAACCAGGGGAGCCAAAAATAGACTTTTACAGAGAGAATTGATTTGGAGGGATTTGGAGTTTGGAATTGATTTTGGATTTGGGATCGGGATAGAGAGTGACCGAGACCTTGGCACACACAACAAGGCCACAACCAAAGAACGAGCTTCGCAAATAGGATTTTATTGAATTAGGTTTTCTCGCTAACGCCATAACGGAACGGGCGTTACAGAAACCTACCAAGATCCTATTTTTCAAATTGCCCAGGACTCCCCCAGTGATGACTCACGCCAATTAGGACTTGGCGCAACTCGCCATGTGCCATGAAATGGGATTAGTAGGCCCGAGCGATGCCAAGATAACGCCATCGCTCCACTTTTTAGCCAGCAGGCGCGACGAGGTGTTTCGGGGCATGCCTACCACGTGGCAGGACTCCCACTATCCCTAATGACTCAACGCCACCTTTTTTTCCATGTCTTTTCACCTCCAGACAACATAGAAACCTAGTCGTAAACCCGTCACATGGGTTTTCACACATTGATTCACAGCTGGCCGGGGGGTGGGCCCGAGGACTATCTTTGTCCCCGGGCACGCTCCTCGCCCCTTGATAGGAAGTCTCGTTATTTTAGACAAGCTTCTCGAAAATGTCTTTGATGGAAGTTTGTACAAGATGTATATTTTATACATCTCCACGCTCCTCTCACGGAGGAGCGTGTAACCTAGGTGGGTTGGGGGCCCTAGCACCCAAGCTAAAGCGGGTCCTGGGCTCTCCGCCTCACTATCTTGTAGATGTAAATCTTATAGGTTTTGATGCTCCTCTCAAGGAGGAGTGTATGACGTAGAGGGGCAAGGGGCCCTGAGACCCAAGCCAAAACGGGTCCGGGGCTCTTTGCCCTGCTATGTTGTAGATTTAGATCTTGTAAGTCTCTACACTCCTCTCTGGAGGAGGTGTGCATGACTTACGAAGGCTAGGGAGCCCTGGGACCCGTGCCGAGCCGGGTCCTGGGCTCTCTACCTTGTTATCTTGTAGATATATAACCTGTATATATCTCTGCCTTGTTATCTTGGAGAGGTGTGTGTGACATACAAGGGCAAGGTAGTCCTGGGACCCGAGCCAAGGTGGGTCCCGGACTCTCTGCCTTGTTATCTTGTAGATGTAGATCTTGTATGTCTGCACACTCTTCTCTAGGAGAGGTGTGTGTGACTTACAAGGGCCAGGGAGCCCTCGGACTCGAGCCAAGCTGGATCTCGGGCTCTCTGCCTTGGTATCTTTGTAGATGTAGATCTTATATATCTCCACACTCCTCTCTAGGAGAGGTGCGTGTGACTTTCAAAGGCAAGGGGCCCGAGACCCGAGCCCGAAACGGGTCCCGAGCCCCTGGCCCTAACATGCGGCTATCTTAGTGATGGTCTAAACAAGGTTTTTCTTTTATTTGGCACAAAGATGGCATGAAGTCCATGGGGAAGGGTACTTTGGTTCCCATTTCACCAACAACCTTAGAAAGGATCAAAGAAAACCTCCCACATTTATATGATATGATCATAAACAATCTTAGAAAAAACCTCCCACATTTCTATGATATGATCATAACCAATCTTAGAACGCGGTTATTTTTCATTGTTCGGTTTCATGCTTTCAACATGCGAACACATGAAAAAAAATGTGTTTGAACGTTTTTGTTCGTGTGTTCATGTGTGTAGGAACTCTGACATAGTTTGAACACACTCTTAATCCTGCAAAACTGTTCGGGGATTGTGTGTAGAGGCTTGCTAGAGTTGCTGCTAGATAAATACATGATTAGTTTTAGACGATAGAATTCATTCGGTACGTTACTTATAACTATATGATTTTCTTTAGACGATAGAATTCATTCAGTACATTACTTTAGAGAAGCTACAGCCAAATGAACGCACGAATATACTTACCAACTATGAACTGCTTCTCTAGGCCTAACCAGCCCATTTAATTTTGTACCCATCTTACGTGGGCCGTTAGGCCTAAATCTCCAAGCTCGTCCTAGCGGCCTCCTGGCATGCATGCATGGGTTGGAGTAAAAAATCTCACGCCTCAAATTGGTTTACACTCCATCAAACAGACGGACAAATTCAGCGTCCCCATCTCACGTACGCACGCGCGCGGTGCCTGTGTCTGACCGAAGTAGGGATGCACGGTGCGTGTGTCCGACCAGCGGCTCCCGGCCCGCGACATGGCAGTATGCCAACAATATATATCCACCATGCGCTAGCTGCCGCTCTGCCGGTTATTTCTTCGCCACACACATCTGCTCCCTCGGCTAGCTCTTTCGCTGCCCCCCTCCTGTCGCGTTCAGTGATCTCACGAGCGCACGCTGCACGCGCCGGAAATCGCACGCGTCAACCTACCGTTCCTCGCTTCTCGTTCGATCCGCGCCTGCGCGGCCGGTTCGGCTACGCGCGATCTGGCCTTCCCTAGCTAGAGTACTACTAGCAGGTAGCAGCTGACTGATTCGCTTGCCGCCTTGGCAGCCTTTCGATTGCCAACCATTTTGGCACTGCTGCTGAATCAACTGGGAATTAAACCCATGAAAGCAAAGCAAGCTGCAACCAAAAGATTCAGCAATAGTACATCATCTCACCGTATTAATAAAAGAAACATTTAATTATTTACCACTCTTAAGATGTGATGATAACAGATTTATCATCGCTATCTATGATATGTGGGTTCCTATGTGTCTATGATATGTGGGTTCAGTAGTAAATCTATTATCATCCCTCGTAAGAGTGATAAATAGTTAATTATTCCTTAATAAAAATATCCTTTTCAAAGTCTCGATCACTCACGGCAAAACTACTGGTAATACATACAAGCTAGGGACCAATTCATGCATATGCAGATGTTAGGACTTTGTAATGTACCCGGAACGCATTGCCAGTCATCCAGTGCATTTTCTGACCAGGTCATGCATCTGCTCTTTCACAAAAGGTTAGGAATCGATCAGTACTGCCTTTCATTTTCATTATTTTTTGTGCAATCCTACTTGGCCCGATATGTGTAAACCTTGAAAGCATCAAATGGTTAAAATGAAGTACTAGTACCAATAGGTCGGTCAACAACACGGTCGTGTGATGTGACGGTGAGATCGAGCCTGCAGCGCGTCCACATCCACTGGACCCAGCCGTTCCTTTTTTTTTTTTCAATCCCCCGTTATGTCGTTGAAAGTGCCGCGTTTTGACGGAAAAAAAATTGCCCACTTCAAAGTGAGAATGCACGCCTCTCAGTGGAAACCCCGAAGAACGTGGGAGTTCACAAAGGGCAGTGACAGAGATGAGTACTATTATCTCCGACACAGATCTTCATCGATATCTAATAAGTTAAAATAAAAACTAAATTTTGAATTTTCAAATTTACTTTTAAAGTTGGTTTAAAGAAATTTCAAAGTATTATTTTAGCGTTGGTTTCTAAATCATTACGAATAAATATATACAAATTTAAATTAATTTGTATTCCTTAGTAAGTTGTTTTGTCTTATTAGGAAATATGGTCTCAGAACCGGACAGTGTATACAGGGATCAGGGAGTAATTTGCTTGCATCTTCGTCGTAACAACTCGGTCATGATCAGTCCATGTCCGTTTAATTATACATAGTATAGCTCGTTTTGTTACAAGAAAGTTTTAGAAATGTCCTATGGTTCCGTTGATGGATTTTAATCTATCAAGCGAAATGTCCCCTCATTTCTGATATGTTAATTAACTTTTTAGAAAAATGATAATATAGATTAATGTAAAATATAACAGTACATAAGCATGCAAAACTAAATTTGACTTATACACACTAATGAAGAATTGATCTTTCATCGTGGTGCCAAAAACACAAATATCTTGATTGGTTTAAAAACCGGTACTAAACATGCTTTAGTACTGATTGTAAAAGTCCAAGTCCTAAAAACATTTTTAGTCCTGATTGGTAATACCAACCGGTATTAAAGATACATGTTTAGTAACTAGTACGAGTTGGTGGGCCTAAAGATATTTTTAGTACTAGTTGGTGTTACCAACCGGTACTGATGTCTCTAGGGTTAGTTCGAAAAGAAAATATCTCTATCCAAGTTAGATGTGTGTGGCAGGTAGGATGGTAACGCACGAGAAGGCTGAGATGAGAAATCTTAAGTTTGAATCCCACAATCTCGCATATTTTTTTTTGAATTAGTATAAAGATCGAGATTTTTAGTCTCGATAATTTGATCCCGGTTGTTATACCCAATAATAAAGGGGTTACAGATCGGTATAAAATAATGTCTCTACTAGTGACAAGTTACAACAAAAAGAACAAATTAAACTGAAAATAGTTAACGTACATTTGAAACAATATTTATTATTTTATTACAACTTTAGAGGTTGAATTTGACTTTGCATGTTTGTATAGTGATATATTTTATATTAATTTATATTATCAATATTTTTAAAATTATTTTATAACTATATATTTAGGTGATATGTAAGAAAATGATGAAACACTTTTCCCCTATTTCCTAAGTGAATCCTGTCATCTGTAAGCAGCAGCAAAAACTTAACCATATTCGATCACCAAGAACCCTAGATGGAAGATCGAATAAATGCTTCGACGCCTTTCAGATTGCTAGCTAGGGCACCTGAGAGGCTGAAAGGCATCCAAGAGCAAAGCAACCAGAGAAGATTCGGACTCTCCTTCCTTTGCGTGCAAGAACACGGATTCGGCCCGCCGTGCAGAAAGGTGTACGTTGCTAATCAATTATATATAATATCTGATTACCAAACGCTAATACACAAATCAGTACTACTACTAAACTATCCATGATTAATTAACTTTTTACGACGAGACGACGACTCGTTAATGGCCGTTTACTAATACCATGTCCACGCGGGCGTTCTTATTTAATTCACCAACCCTAGCCACACTCCCTCCTATATAACAGCCATCCTCTTCTCTCCTACATTGAGCTTTCCAACTTCCATTGTTCATCACAAGCTCGATCTCTCGCTTAGCTGTTTCTTGTGCACATCGTCGCCGGCGACAGGAGGATCGATCGATCGCCGGCATGGACGACTGCCGGCGGCGGGATGTCACCTTGGGCGACGACTTCATGCTGCTGCAGCCGGAGAACGGCGGCGTGCGCAGCCTCGCCGACCTGCTGTGCTCCTGCAAGGTCGGCGAGAACAAGGCCGTGCGCTGCCCCGGCGACACCGAGGTGGCGCCGCGGTGGCACCGGTGGATCATCGCCGTCTCCCTCCTCGCGCAGATGCTGCTCCGGTCGTCCAAGGGGATCATGGCCAAGGTCGGCGAGGGCGTCCAGTACTGGATGAACCTCGTCAACGAGAATGGCGAGAGCGTCGTCGGCCTCATCAGAAATGCTCTGCATGGTATGTGGGATTTGATTAGACGGCATTCATGGTTAATTTGACGTATATATGTACCATGATCTCGCTCTGTATGTTAAATGTTGTTTTGGAAGGCGATATTGACAACCAACCCCCCCCCCCCCCAAAAAAAAAAAAAATAATTAAAAAGTTCATCCATTGCATTTGTTGCCCAGAACTCCAGCTTATATATATATGCTTTGTTGAATTGCTAGATATGAATGTTGATCTGATGCAAATGCCAACGGGAGGAATTTGGATGATCGCTTAATTAATTTGTTCTTCTCTTGTTATTATGAAGTCTTGATAATTATGGAGATTTCAGACCAATGCACAACGTTTTCACTTAAAAAACATGGAAACTAATCTCTGACAATTTGATTTTGTTCAGGAAAGACACGTTTTCAGTAATTTTAAAAACGAATATGCGTTGCCCATGCATTGAGCAAGCACTAAGCACCAGTATACAGTTAATTTGAATAAGAGGGGAGGATGTTATAGTTTTTATATCTTAGGAATATCATTAAGTGATCACTATCTTTTTTTAAAAAAAAATCATGTTGTGCTATAAGATTAGTAGCCCCTCTTTAAAAGCTCTAGTAAATTGGGTTTTGTTGATCAGTACAGCAGTATGCGATTATTTATCTATGCTAATTATTATGTTGACGCAGAGGTCATATAAACAACAATTCCGTTAGGTCTAGTTAAGCTCACACATAGCTGGCTTGCAGGCTTGGAGATATCTAACTTGTTTCTTGTCAGAACTCATTATAATTTATATGCATTGCTGGTAGCTAGTCATGTGAAGAGTTCAACTCAACCAATCTTCCTATCCAACACAAGGATAATGTACACTAGTTTCTTATACCATGTTATGAGGGTTGTTTAATTCTCTAAGCAACTAACTTGAATATATTCATTAGCTTGATCTCTTCCTGCCGGGCCCACCGGTCGCAACAATCATGTCCTTGATACACGCCTTATGATTATTGTCTATTATTCAACATGTTTCACAAGAAACTCAAAAGAGTTGTTACAAAACACATCTTTGCAAATACATGTACAATGTATTTACCAGAACCCTTATATCAAGTCAAGATGCATTTCAAACAAGTACTGCAATTAAAGACAGTGACAAGATAGTACTATAGCATTGACATTTTACATTGCAGGCAAGGTGAAAACGCCGGACAGAAATTCTCCCAACTACAGATCGTTCATTGGACTTCTCGACAAAAGGATCGATCTGGACAAGAAGATCAAGTCAGGTGACAGCAGTTACCACGCAGCCCTCTGCATCATGGCAGCAAAAATGGCCTACGAGAACGAACTCGTCATAAAGGACGCCGTGGAAAATAATTGGGAGGTTCGAACTTTGAATTGATGTTTTTTTGAAAACTCTTACAATTAAGCTGTGCGAAATAAAACATATTATGTCTTTGAATTAACAACTATCATTTCGTTTCATGCCCATGATTTTACAGATGACCTTCTTAGAGTTCTTCAACTGTTGGAACGGTAAGATCCAAGTACAGACTTTGATTAGTACTAATGACAGTTAATGCGCGTGTCATGCATGTTCGCCGACAATTAATTGATGAATAAGCTAACTAATGAGTTTCGTAATTGCTCCTGGTTCAGATTTCCAGAATGATTACACGACCCAGGCGTTCATGTTCGCCGACAAGCCGGAGGACGCCGAGCTCGTGGTGGTGGCGTTCCGCGGCACGCAGCCGTTCGACATGGAGCAGTGGTGCACCGACGTCGACATCTCGTGGTACGAGATCCCTGGGGTGGGCAAGGTCCACGGCGGCTTCATGAAGGCGCTCGGGCTGCAGAACAACGCCGCCGCCGGCCAGAAACCGAGCTGGCCGGCGGAGATCACCGGCGAGAAGACGACGAAGAGCTTCGCCTACTACGCCGTCCGCGCCCGCCTGCGCGAGTTCCTCGCCGCCAACCCGCGCGCCAGGCTCGTCGTCACGGGGCACAGCCTCGGCGGCGCGCTCGCCGCGCTGTTCCCGGTGATCCTGGCGCTGCACGGCGGCGAGGACGCCGCCATGCTCGACAGGCTGGATGGCGTGTACACCTACGGCCAGCCCCGCGTCGGCGACGAGGCGCTCGGCGAGTGGTTCGCGGCGAGCCACCAGCTCAAGGACAAGTACCTCCGGTTCGTGTACTGCAACGACGTCGTGCCCCGGGTGCCCTACGACGACGCCGCGTTCCTGTTCAAGCACTTCGGCCGCTGCGTCTACTTCGACAGCGTGTACAGGGCGAAGGCCATGGCGGAGGAGCCGAACAAGAACTACTTCTCGCCGGCGTTCGCCGTGGCCAAGTACGCGAACGCGGCGTGGGAGCTAGTGCGAGGGCTCGCCATCGGGTACGTGGAAGGGGAGGAGTACGCGGAAGGGTGGGCGATGAGGGCGGCGAGGGTGGTGGGGCTGGTGTTCCCCGGCTTGCCGCCGCACGCGCCGCAGGACTACGTGAACGCCACCAGGCTCGCCGGCGCTTCGCTTCGCAAGCTGCTAGCTAACACTCTTGACTGATCATCAGTGGAAATGAATCCAGCGAGAACCGAGCACAGGAACGGAACTGAATTATTTTTCCGATTCCTATGATACAAAGATAAAAGTTTGATTCTTGAAGAAATCCTACGAAATTTGTGTAGTATTCCGAATCTATGAAGCAATAGCATTGTCACATACGTAGCTTACGAACCTTTTAAAGATCAAAATGACCATGGCGTTCCGGCCACTAGTAGAGAACAGGGTTTTGGAATTTAGTTTTAATCCCGGTTAAAATAGAAACCGAAACTAATGTACATTTTAGTCCCGGTTGGGAGCTCCAAGCGGGACTAAATGTGCCCGCCCCAACGGCTAGTTGAGTGTCGGCGGGGGGGGGGGGGGGGGGGGGGGACCTTTTTAGTCCCGGTTGGAGACCAAAATCGGGACTAAATCCCCACTTTTAGTCCCGGTTGGTTGTACAAACCGGGACTAAAGGTCTTGGTCCCGGTTATTGCCCCAAACTGGGTCTAAAAGAGAGGATTTAGTCCGTGTTTTTCCCACCAACCGGGACTAAAAGTTCTAGTATAAAATCACCTCCTTCAACTTCCAGCCCGAGCTTGACCTTATTTTTGCTCCGGCCGGTGGCTCCATTTGTGAAACTTTTCGTTCTCCTATTTCTTCGATTCGTCCGACCATTCTTTCTTGTTGAAAGGTTAGCAACCTCCTTCTCATACGATATATTGATAGTGTTGCTCGTTTTACGGTTTAAATTCGAGAAATTTGTGGTTTGTTTTTATCTAGTTAGTTCATGGTATAGCTCGATGATGATATAGTCAATATTTGATTGTGTGTGGCAATGTTAATATTGTGAGGACTAAGAGAGAATATATACGTCACCTTGCGCCGGAGTGGGCAAGTAGGGGCAACGCGAGACGGCTACGACGTCGATGAGTTGCCTTCTGCTTGTCCACTTTTGCACATGGTGACGAGACTTAGTTGTATAGTTTGCTACACACATCATAAAATGTATTTAACCTATTGGCGAGAGGGCCAATAAAATTGGCAATCCGCTATCTGAGAGCACTAAACTTTTAGTTGAAATATTTTTTTATTAATAATGTTTTTTATTAATACACCTTAAAATTAATTAGTCATGCAATAATTATTTTTCATGTGTTAATGTAATGCAGATGAACCGGTAATGGATGTACGGCGACCGCCGATCCGGGGAGTTTATTGAGGGCGTACATGCTTTCTTACGTGTGGCCGAGGTAAATAAGCGGAATGGTTTCATATGTTGTCCATGTATTAATTGTAAGAACATGATGGATTATTCTTCCTCAAAGACAATTCACGAACACCTGTTTAGGTCGGGTTTCATGGCCGGTTATATATGTTGGACCAAGCACGGAGAGAGCGGGGTTATAATGGAAGAAGATGAAGAAGGGGATGATGACGACATTGGTGCGTTTCGTGAATACGGTGCTTTCGGTTATATGGAAACGGACGAGGAGGCAGCGCCAGAACATGAGCTTGTTGATGATCTTGGTCAGGCAATACGCGATGCACATAGAGACTGTGAAACTGAAAAAGATAGGACGAAGTTCGAGCACATGTTAGAGGATCATAAGAAACTGTTATATCCAAATTGCGAAGAGGGGCAGAAAAAATTGGGTACAACACTGGAATTGCTGCAGTGGAAGGCAAAAAATGGTGCATCTGACAAAGGATTTGAGGAGTTACTAAAAATCATAAAGAAGATGCTTCCGAAGTGTGACGAATTGCCCGCCACTACATACGAAGCAAAACAGGTTGTGTGCCCACTGGGATTAGAGGTGCAGAAGATACATGCTTGTCCAAATGACTGCATTTTGTACCGCAGTGAGGATTACGAGAATTTGGATGCTTGCCCGGTATGCGGTGCATCGTGGTATAAGGTAAGGCAAGATGACCCGGGTGATATCGAGGGTGAACGTCCTAGGAAGAGGATCCCTGCGAAGGTCATGTGCTATGCTCCTATAATACCACGTTTGAAATGTTTGTTTCGAAACAGAGATCATGCAAAGTTACTACGCTGGCACAAGGAGAACCGTAAGGTTGATGCTATGTTGAGACACCCTGCTGATGGTTCTCAGTGGAGAACCATCGACAGAGAATTCCCACGGTTTGCCGAGGACGCAAGAAACCTAAGGTTTGGTTTAAGTACGGATGGCATGAATCCTTTCGGTGAGCAGAGCAGTAGTCATAGCACTTGGCCAGTGACTTTATGTATTTATAACCTTCCTCCGTGGTTGTGTATGAAGCAAAAGTTTATTATGATGCCCGTGCTCATCCAAGGGCCAAAGCAACCTGGCAACAATATTGATGTCTACCTAAGGCCATTAGTTGATGAACTGCTACTTCTGTGGCAAGATAAAGGTGTACGTGTGTGGGATGAGTACAAACAGGAAAATTTCGACCTACGAGCATTGTTGTTCATAACAATCAATGATTGGCCTGCTCTTAGTAATCTTTCAGGACAGACAAACAAGGGATATAAGGCCTGCACGCACTGTTTAGAAGATACCAAAAGTGTATATTTGAAAAAAAGTCGAAAAGTTGTCTACGTTGGTCATCGTCGCTTTCTTCCTGTCAACCACCCACTAAGAAAAAAGGATAAGCATTTCAAATGTAAACCGGATCACCGGACGAAGCCTGAGAACCACAGTGGTGATGAAGTATTCGACATGGTCAAAGATGTGCACGTTGTCTTCGGGAAGGGACCTGGCAACCAACCTGTTGTAAATGACACTGACGGACACGCTCCAATGTGGAAGAAGAAGTCTATATTTTGGGAGCTACCCTATTGGTCAGTCCTAGACGTCCGCCACGCGATCGACGTGATGCATCTGACGAGGAATGTTTGTGTCAACCTGCTGGGCTTCATGGGTGTGTATGGAAAGTCGAAAGATACACTTGAAGCGCGACAAGACCTACAATGTATGCAAGGGAGAGATAAACTGCATCCAGAGAACACAGAGGATAGACCTGATTATTTCGGTCCAGCGAGCTATACTTTAAGTAAAGAAGAGAAGGAAAGTATGTTTGAATGCCTAAAAAGTATCAAGGTACCGTCGGGCTACTCGTCAAATGTAAAGGGGATAATAAACGTGCCAGAGAAGAAATTCCAAAACCTAAAGTCTCATGACTGCCATGTTTATGACCCAATTACTTCCTGTTGCATTACGAGGCATTTTACCTGAGAATGTCCGATTAGCTACTGTGAAACTATGTGCATTCTTGAACGCAATATCTCATAAGGCAATCGATCCATTGAATCTAGCCCAGCTACAGAAGGACGTGGTCCAATGTCTCGTCAGCTTTGAGCTGGTTTCCCGCCATCGTTCTTCAATATCATGACACATCTACTAGTACACATTGTTAAAGAGATTACTATTCTCGGTCCTGTATTCCTACACAACATGTTCCCCTTTGAAAGGTTCATGGGAGTCCTGAAGAAATATGTACGCAACCGGGCACGCCCAGAAGGCAGCATCGCCAAGGGTTACGGAACGGAAGAGGTCATTGAGTTCTGTGTTGACTTTATTCCTGATCTTAACCCCATTGGTGTCCCTCAGTCGCGGTATGAGGGTCGATTAGGTGGAAGAGGAACAATAGGAAAAAAATCAATATTTAGTACAGACGAAGATTCTTTCCGTAAAGCACACTACACGGTGCTGCAAAACTCCTCATTGGTTCATCCGTATATCCTAGACCTCATGAACATTATACGATCGGATAACCCGGGGAAGCCTGAGATCTGGATTACGCGTCGTCACGTGGAAACATTTGGCGGTTGGTTGCGAAAACATCTTAGGGGGATGATACAATTGATGAGCAATTGTACTTATTGTCTAGGGAACCATCGTGGCATATCATGACATTCCAAGGATATGAGATAAATGGGAATACATTTTACACGATAGCCCAAGACAAAAAGAGTACGAACAAGAACAGTGGAGTACGCATAGATACCACAGACCCGAATGGCAATAAGGAAACATATTATGGCCGTATAGAGGAAATATGGGAGTTGGACTATGGACCAAATTTCAAGGTCCCTTTGTTTCGATGCCAGTGGGTGAAGCTAACTGGGGGTGGTGTATCAGTGGACAAGATATACGGTATGACTACAGCCGATCTCAAAAATCTTGGATACAGGGACGAACCGTTCGTTCTAGCCAAGGATGTGACTCAGGTCTTCTATGTCAAGGACATGTCTACCAAACCAAAGAGGGGAAGAAACGACAAGCTCTCCGGTGAGCCAAAGCGTCACATAATTCTTTCAGGGAAAAGAAACATTGTGGGAATCGAAGACAAGTCCGACATGTCTGAAGAGTATGAAAAGATCGATGAAATTCCACCCTTCACGGTTAACACTGACCCAAGCATCATAATAAATATTGAGGATGAACCATGGCTACGGCGCGATCATACTAAATAGTTTATGTAATAATATTTTACCGATTTATGTACGATTCGTAGCGTTGTGAAATGTAATGGACGTATATATGTAAGACTCGTTTTAATCGTCAAATTATATTCTCCATGCAATCTAAATTTAATTTACATTGAAATGTAAATTTAATTAGATTATTTGAATGTAGTTAGATGTAAATCTAAATTTAATTTTGTTCTCATATTTGGATTTGAATGTAGTTAGATGTAAATTGGTAGTATAAATGTAATTAGATTTAATTAGATGTTACTTTTGTACTCATATTTTGTACCCATAAATTCAATAATTAGATGTTAATTTTGTACTCATATTTTGTACCCATAAATTGGTAGTATAAATGTAATTAGATTTAATTAGATGTTAATTTTGTACTCATATTTTGTACCCATAGATTTAATTAGATTTAATTGGTACAATAAATGTAAGTAGATTTAATTGCTACCCATAAATGTAATTAGATTGAAGTGGTACAATAAATGTAATTAGACGTGATTAAGCGTATGCCCACGGTCCCAACAAATTGTAGTTTTTTCAATGATAGTTTGGAACATAAATTTTATTTTTTATGCAATTTACAAATCTCATGGTTTAGTTATTTAATTTTAAGTAATTGTGTAATAGTGTGCGCGGGAAGCAAATATTTTTGGCTAAAAATTTGGCTGCGCGCGCGAAGTGAACCTTTAGTCCCGGTTCTAGGTTGGAACCGGGACTAAAAGTTTACTTTTAGTACCGGTTTTAAATTACAACCGGGACTAAAAGTCCCTCTTTAGTCCCGGTTCCCATCTAGAACCAGGACTAAAGGTCTATGGTCCCGGTTGGCGCCAAGAACCGGGACTAAAGGGCCCCTTCATCTACCGCCCGACGCCGCCCGACGCCTCTTCATCTTCATCTTCAAGCCGCCGTCACTCTACCGCCCGACGCCGCCCGACGCCGCAAGACCCCCCGCCCGACGCCGCGTCTTCTCCGGCCTTCCGCCGCCCGACGTCGCTGTCTTCTCCGGCCTTCCGCCGCCCGACGCCGCCGTCTTCGATCTCCGGCCATCCGCCGCCTGACGTCGGCCAACGGCGTCGGCCTCGGCGACCTCCACCGCCACCGCCACCACCGCCGGTCTCCGTGCCATTCGCAAGGCGACCTCCACCGCCACCGCCGCCCGACGCCCCACCGCCTACCGCCGGCCGCCCACCGCCAACCGCCGGCCGCCCACCGCCCACCGTCAGCCATAGAGACCGCCGGTGATTTTTTTTAATTTTTTGGGTTCAGTTTTAATTTTAAATTTTATTTTGAAATGTATATTTAATTTTGTACAGCAATTTTGTACCCATTAAATTCAATAATAGGGTAGATTTAATTTTGATTGAGTTGTAGATTTTAATTTTGATTAAAATGTAATACTCTAAATTCAATAGTACGGTAGATTTACTTTTGATTGAAATGTATATTTAATTTTGTACAGCAATTTTGTACCCATTAAATTCAATAATACAGTAGATTTACTTTTGATTGAGTTGTAGATTTTAATTTTGATTAAAATGTAATACTCTAAATTCAATAATACGGTAGATTTAATTTTGATTGAAATGTATATTTAATTTTGTATAGCAATTTTGTACCCATTAAATTCAATAATACGGTAGATTTAATTTTGATTGAGTTGTAGATTTTAATTTTGTACTCATATTTTTGGCATTACCAATTTAACGAATAGATGGCCGACCCAAATGAAGAGACCATATTTGACATTATCAATGAAGGCTCACAGTATGTCGGCGACGATGAAATCGATGACGGCAGCCAGTTCTTAAATCTGGAATGCGCGGAAGAGCAAGTAAATACCGGCGAGGTATACATCGTACATTTAAATTTAAACACAATTTGTAACGAATGTATTAATGAAACAATCGATATGTATGTGTAGCCCTTTGGATCGACAACGACGTCGTCGTCTAGAAAAGTAAGGGCCCGACCAAGCCGTTGGAGGGGCGATTCATTATCTCTGAAGTTAGGAGTGATGGACAACCGCTCGCGCCACCAGAAAATGCAAAGAAATTTGTATATGAGTGCGGAGTAAGGGTTAGGGATAAGATCAGCATCAATCATATGTATTGGAAGAAAAACACTTAAGAGCCCGATGCAAAATATGTCACCGACAGAGACAAGGATCTCTTATGGAATGATGTCAAGGCACACTTCGATTTACCAGAAGGGACAGAACCAGTAGTTAAGAAATGGGCTCTAAAGAAGATGGCAACGCTATTTGCTAAGTACAAGATGATGCTGAACAGAACATACGTAAAGAAGAATAAGACTTCGTCCTTCGATGGTCCCCTGCAGAAGATAAAGGACTTCTGGGATGAATTTGTAATCAACCAGACTTCTGATACAAGAAAGATGCGGCAGGAAAAAGCCCAACAGAATGCATTAAAGAAGAAGTATCATCATACACTTGGAGCAGGTGGCTACAAGAGTGCAATGCCTAAGTGGGAAAAAATGGAGTCGGACTTGCTTGCAAAAGGGATTAGGTCGGCAACCATTGATTGGCCTGAACGTTCCAGGTCTTGGTTTTTGGGGCATGGTGGAACACTAGACCCCGATACCGGTGCATGCATTGTGGGTGAGAAAATGCAAGCAGTTTGTCGACGACTATTTGCTGCCATAGACGCTGCGGCCAAGGGTGAGTTCGAGCCCAACAGAGAGAAAGATGAGCTAACTTACGCCCTCGAGAATCCTGAACACCCTGGGCGAACAAGAGGCAAAGGAGTGATCCCATGGAAGGAAGGCTTCCCTCATGATCTGGAAAGCTACAGAAGCCATCAGAGGAGAAAGGCTGAGGACGCAGAGCGGTTTCAAATTTTAGAAGAGGCGATCCTTCAATCGCATGAGCGAGAAAAACGCCTTGAGTCCAGATTGCAAGAAGTTGAGGGACAATTGGCTAGCCAACGAGTGAACACATCAGAGCCGACTGTCAACATAAGCCCAGCTCAGCGTAGAAGCAGCGTGGCTTCCACGGAAATCGAAGAGGATGATGATGTCTTACGGCGTTACCCCGTGGATGACGTCACAACAAATATGACGCCTTGTGAGCTGCACACTCCCGCGAGGAACATCACAATCATGGTGGCCACCGGTGTTGTCATTCTTCCGGAGTCAACCAACTCGCAGCAAATACATTGCCGTCTGATTCAAGCTGGATATGCTAAAGTCGCGGTGGATAGAGTTGTAAAAGAATTTCGACAATTGACACTAGACATTCCTGGCGGTGAGGGGGAGATGACCCTAGGTGAAGTAGAGCACGGATTCATCCTTTGGCGTAAGCGCTACATCGTTATACCTGGAGCGCCTCCTAGACTACCTTCGCCTCCTAGGCCGATCATATCTCCAATTCGATCTCCAGATCGTGAAAGTGCACAACGGCAAATTCCGACTCCTCAGTCACCGATACGGTCTCCGCGTCCACGGTCTCCGCCTCCCGTGTCTCCGCCGGCCCAAGTGATTAAGCGTATGTCCACGGTCCCAGCAAAACATGGTGTAAAAAGGAAGCTGCCATACGATATGACTGCAGAGGAAACCGCCGAAGTGGTAAAGGGAGAGGTGAAGGCGTTTTTCTCTAATGTGAGGGAACAAATGAAGAAAAATGCCGAGGATGCAAAAATGTTGCCAAGCCATAAACTAAGGCAATTAGTCGTAAAACACGAGAAGGCAAGGAGGGAAAGAAATAAGTCACCGCCTCGATCGGACTACGAGCGCTCTCTCGACAAGTCTTACAAGGAGTCGAAGAGAACCAAGAAACAGGGAAAAGATGTTGCACAACTCGGTATGCAATCGAAGCAAACAATCGAGCCGCTCGTTGTTCAACAATCACATGCAGAGTATGATCATGACGCGCTCATCCAAATGATGAAAGACACTGGTCTGACAAGGGAAACACTCGTGGGGCTGAAATCGCCACCAAAGGCCACCGTAGACGTCGATAAATGGAAGACCAACTATGTGTATGGCCGGAGTCTTGTTAACCCTAACGCGGTAAAATCACTTCCTACCCAAATGTACAAGTTACACAACGGTACATGCAAGCCTGTCAGAACGGAACAGAACTCATTTCGGCTAAAATTCAAGATGAGCATTTCTTCCGGGGCGAGGACTTGATACACGTTGAATTCACTGAATTACACCCGCTATTTCACAGGGACGCTCTCGACAAATCTCTATTGAGCTATTGGTGTCTGTAAGTGATTCCTTTTTAAAAATTAATGAGTCTTGTGTATGTGTAAAGTATATATCTCTCACTGTGTATTTTTCTTACCCATGCAGTATGGAGATGATGAATCAGAAGAAAAACATGGTGTTCGATGTTGGATTTTTCGATCCATATATCATACACGAGAGGACTGTGAAGGAAAAGCCGGAAGAAACGGAGAACAATATGTTCCGCTTCTTTGACAAACAACATCACAAGACGACCATACTCTTCCCTTACAACTTCGAGTGAGTGTTTGTCTTGTGCACATTTTATTTCGACTACTTCGTTCTAAATGTGCAATTAACGACGAACAACTATAGGTTTCACTGGATACTCTTGGTCATCTATATTGACAAAGGCTATGTTATGATCTTGGACTCCTTGAGAAAGCCAATGTCCAATTACCAAAACATGCTAGACATGCTACAAAGGTAATTATTTGTCTCACACTTCACATTTTTACGCCATTATCTCGATATGATATGAATAACTCAACTGATTTATTTCTCTTAAGCAGTGCCTGGGTAAGGTTCACTCCGAAACATCCTGGTCAATGGACTGTGCCTCTTCGAATAAACCCACACAAAGTAAACTAGCTAGGCCCACATCTTTCTCCCATTAAATTCGTTACTAATAAGATTAATTGATTGATATATTGTTTTCTCTTATAGTGGTGTCTGCAGCAGCCAAAGAATACCAATTTATGTGGATACTGCGTTTGCGAGCACCTCTTGCATTATTCATTAAAAACAGAGAAATCTATAGACGTACGTATAAACACGCAACTTATTTTTTCCTCTCTTATTAATAATATATACATACATACATTAATAATATACTTATATTTCCCTCTCTTATTCATAGTTTCAATGGAAGAAGGACAGGGTCATACGAGATGACCAGATAAAAGCTATTCAAGAGTCATTAGCAGGGTTTATTAATGACCAAGTCATAAATCCCGAGGGAGCGTACCACTTTGACGGTCGTTTGCAACCCAAAACATTTACTCAGGAGGGTCCAAATTTGGATGATCCAAATTTCGAATAACTCCATGTATCTAGGTGCGGTGTGATGGTCAGGAACAATATGTAAATGTGGTTGTACATATATTATTTTGCGCTAATATTTATATAATATTTCTTAACAAGAGCATTAAACTAATTATATGCATTCAAGATGTCTATTACTAGTATGTAATATATATGTACATATAAGTATACGAAGAAGAAACGTATAATACGTTAGATATTAGCGTAAAGAAACAAAAAAAATTGAAACATAATAAAATAACCGAAAAGCAAAAAAAAATACTTTTAGTCCCAGTTTTTACCTAAAATCGGGACTAAAATCCCCTCTAAAACCGGGACTAAAAGGCCGTACCCGGTGGCCCCGGGGGGACCTTTAGTCCCGGTTCGTAGCTAGAACCGGGACTAAAGGTGTCTTTTAGTCCCGGTTTTCCGGGCCGGGACTAAAGGGGCCCTTTAGTCCCGGATAGGGGGTCCCGGTTGGGAAACCGGGATTGAAGGGGTTTCCCAATCGGGACTAGATCCCGTTTCTCTACTAGTGGGCGTACGGGACTACGGGTCCGGGATGTCGTCGAACACGCCGCCGTACAAGCGCTGGAGCGAAGCCCGAGCTACACCGCGTGGGAGTGCACCTACTGATGACGCCAAACACAGTCCGATGGGCGATGCGCTCACTGTCTGGCCGCCGTCCGGCGAAAAGCGGCGCGGGGAGCAACGAGAGCGCATCCTCCGGTCGGGTCAGGATGGAAATGGTTAGGATTGATCCATTTATCCATTAAATCTATCCGTTAATTTGCTCCAACGAATCTTCAAGATTGCTCCAAAAATATAAATGGATCAAACGAATCAAACCATTACAACCTAGGTTTAAAAGGTTTAACTCAAAATTACTTCACATGTATAAATGTGTCGAAAATATGTACAAAGTTGTATCTCTATATAATAAATCATTCCTACGAAATTCAACTGAATTTAACGAGTTCTCATAGTGTGAACGCGAGTTTAAAAAATTTGGGTCCAAGTTTTACACATGTAACTAAAATTTTTGTCTTAGTAATGCATCGTGGGCCACGCATGTCTAAATGACTCAAAATTTGTACAAAGTTGCTTCTACATATAATAAAACATTTCTCCAAAATTCAACTAAATCTGAAAAGTTTTTAAAATGTGAACACGAGTTTAAAAATTTTGGGCCCGAATTTTACACAATGTAATAGGAGTTTTTTAGTCTACTAATTTAGTTGATCCATTTGAGCATCCATGGATAACCTATTAATATAATGGACTTGTGATGGATTGATTCTATTAAACCATGGATCAACAAACTCACTGAAAATGGTTTAGGTTCGATCCATATCCTAACCATTCCTATCCTGACGGTCGGGCATTGCGTCGAACTACTGAGTGAATTTGTACGAGAGCGGCGCATTATCCTACGTCCCTCAACTAGTAGTTAATATTGTTATGTAGTATTACCTTTCTAACAAAACAGCTGATGTTAGCATGATGCTTACCTATCAGATCGGGGTACCATGTATGGTACTAGAGGTATCATGATGACGTTAGTATGGTACCTAGGTATCAGATGTGATACCTAACGGATATCATGCATGGTACCGAGGGTACCAGATCTGTTACCTATGGTATCATATTGACATCGGTATGGAATCTAGATACCAAATCTGTTACCTACAGAGTATCGTCTTAACGTTAACTATTTTATCGGAACAGTATACTGTTACATACGTAGTCTTCGTTTGGATTTGAGAAGATGGATCTAAAAGGGTATGGGATGGCACCATTGCACTAGTATCTCAAAGAGAGAGTTTTGGGAATTTTGATTAGTCTATTACTCTGTTAGCACCAAATTACCATTGATTTTAGCAAATGATTAATTCTTTTTTCTCGTGTACACTCAGGGGTAGAGGGCCTAACATTTTAGCCTACAAAATTTAAGGATTGAATTTAAAATAGTGTGGGCTAATTTCTATTATTTTTAATCTAGAAATATATGAGGGTTACATGGATTGTGAAAGTGTGCATAGATAATTAGACATTGATCCATTACCACCCTATTGTGCACTTAGTCTGTCACTTAGCCATGTGAGTACGTGACACGCCTTATTTTTGTTACTCCTCAACCTCACGCATGACAGGATTATCTAGTTTTGCTCCAATCACAGACTCATGGCATTGTACAAGAACAATCACCAACTTCTCTAAAAAAAATACAACTAACAATTGTACAAGAAAAATCTAGTACACCATCCATATCAAAATAAATTCATTTTTTAACCATCTCATGTATACCAATAAGAAACTAGAATATCCCTATTTTATTAAAACAATATAATTATTCCTCTTTTAATCTATTCTCAATGAATTTATTTTTACTTTCATAAGCTTCAATGCAATGATTACTTCTAAAAAGTAATCTTCTTCTTAGACAAGAATATTTCTATTTCTAGAAGGAGCTAGATGATGAGTATTACTCCCTCCGTCCTATGATTATATTATTTTGAATACAAATTAAGAAATTTTCAAAAGGATATCTTATAGTACAAAAGGTGACAGATGAGAGGACAAAATAATACAAGCGTTGATAAGTGGGGAATAAATTACTCCCTACATCCCACTCAGTAAGGCGCGCACACATTTTAAATTTTAACTTTTTAAATTTTGACCAATAAATATTTTATTACATTAAGTTTTATTTGATGAAAATAATATCATTGGGTTGTTATTTAAATTTACTTTTATATGATTATGATTTTGTTGTTATAAAAATTGTAGTATATGAGAAATTTAAATTCAAAGATTAGTTTTGGAGCCTGTGTAAAGTTCAACCGCGTCTTAGTGAGTGGGATAAAGGGAGTACTACAAGAATTGATAGGTAAGAGAAGACTAGTATTTCCCTAGCCTCCATCCTAAAATATAAGGTAGAGATATGACACATACTAATACTATGAATCCTGCCCAAACTCGTAGTACTATGATATGTCTTATCTGGTCAAAGTACCTATTTTCGGATGGAGAGATACAAAAGTTTGTAGGTAGTAGAAGAATAAACTAGTACAAGAGTTGATAGGTAGGAAAATGAAGTGTTGTCTTAGATCCAAAATTTTTTATATCATAGGACAAACTATAGGCACAAAATCCTTTATATTATAAGAATTTTTATGGTCCTTGTGAAATTACCTAGAAGTATCAAGATTTTACACTTAAAATCTTAATACATTAAAGTACCTACATGGAGATACCAAATTTTACACTAGAAAATATGATGCCTTCCAGTACCTTCTTAGGTAGAATTAGTCTATATAATACTTTTTCTGTTCATAATATAACTTCTTAGGATATGATGTGATATTTCATAGTTCAACAAATCTAAACAGGAGGTATGTCCAGTGTACTGTGAAATATCTTATTCTATTCTAGGATGATATATTATAGGATAAGGGGAGTGGTATGGAGGGGGCACTACATCATTGGTGACTTATAGCATGCACAACGTATAATTTGAAAAGGAATGCTAAGATGGAACCTACTAGTACATGTAAGAGCAACTGGGTAAAAATTTCAGCAACGTATGGAACCCGCAATCTGTCCTATAGGTGGGTCTATCTTTATTAAACAACAGAAAGGAGAATCAAAGTTGATAAGTTAGAGGTCATTGAGTGACAGACGAGTGGATCCGGATCCTCTCTCTCTCTCTTTTCAACCCGGTGGCCGGTGCTATGACTGATGTCCGTTCCCATCTTGAGACCAGCCAAAAGAAGTTCTGTAGGGTACTCATCACCCTCTCTTCCCTCTTGTGACAAATCCCACGTTGGACATGCTTTACAGGAGTGACAGCCGACACTAAATTGCAATAAATTGCGAGTACGATAGCACGCAGTAGTATCGAAAACGAGCAGTTGTTGCAATAAGCCAATAAGTACTACAATTCGCAGAGCTCGCACATTGGAGCCGTTGCATCACATGAGAGTGAGTTAGCGAGTGACAACTCCGACACAACTAGCTATAGCTACCAGCTCAAGACAAGTTGAACCCTACTCTCCCGTCGATGATGCCGCCATCAGATGGCCGTGGCAACTCCGACGAGGTTGGCGCTGGCGCCGCCAAGGCGCACTTCGTGTTCATCCCGCTGGTGTACCAAGGGCATTTCATCCCGTCGGTGGACACGTACGTCGCTGATGGTGGCCACCCACGGCGCTGTGGCCAGCGTCGTCGTGACGCCGTCCTACGCCGCGCTCGTCCGCCGCACCGTCGAGCTCGCGTCGTCGGGGCGGCGGCCCGGCTCGCCCGTCATCGACGTCAGGGTCGTGGAGCTCCGGCTGGACCTCTCCGCGGCGGGCTTGGCTGATGGAAGCGACAACGTCGACAAGATACCGCCGGGGCTCTGGATCAACTACTTCCGCGCGCTGCCGCTCCTCCGGGAGCCGATCGAGCGCCACCTCCGCGCCACCGGCGCGCCGTACCCGACGTGCGTCGTGGGGGACTTCTGCCTACCGTGGACGCAGGAGCTCGCCGCGGGCCTCGGCGTCCCGCGTGTCTGCTTCTTCAGCATGTGCGCCTTCTGCGTCCTGTGCCAGCACAACGTCGACCGGTACAATTCCTTCGACGGCGTCGTCGGCGACGGCGAGGCGGTCGTCGTGCCTGGCCTGGGGGATCACAAAAGGTTCGAGGTGACAAAGGCCCAAGCACCAGGGTTCTTCCCTATATCCGACTGGGGCGACTACGGCGACGCCGTGGAGCGCGAGCTGGCCACGGCCGACGGCATCCTCACGAACACCTTCATGGAGATGGAGCCCGAGTTCGTCGCCGGCTACGCGGCGACCATGGGAAAGAAGGTGTGGACCATCGGGCAAGTATCTCTGTATCACCATCACACGATGTCGCTGGCGGCGAGAGGGAAGATGGCGGCCATTGACTCCGACGAGTGCATCCAATAGCTCGACAGCAAGGAGCCCAACTCCGTCATCTACGTCAGCTTCGGGAGCATCGCGCACACGGATCCGAAGCAGCTCATCGAGCTCGGGCTCGGCCTCGAGGCGTCGGGCCACCCGTTCATCTGGATGGTCAAGAACGCGGAGTTCTACGGCAACACGGCGCGCGAGTTCTTGCACGAGCTCGAGGCGCGCGTCGCCGGCCGCGGCATGGTCATCAAGGGGTGGGCGCCGCAGGTGCTGATCCTGTCGCACGCCGCGGTCGGTGGCTTCGTAACGCACTGCGGGTGGAACTCGATCCTCGAAGCCGTCGCCGCCGGGTTGCCCGTGGTGACATGGCCGCATTTCTCCGACCAGTTCTGGAACCAGAAGATAAGCGATGAGTCAATGAGTCAATGGGCTAATCGATAAGCTAAATGAGTCAATGGGCTAATCGATAAGCGATACGGGCCAAGTTCTATTTGGGCCATGTAATGCGTCACGTTTCAGGCTACAGGCCTACAGCTGTCTTTCTCCCCCAATCAGGATCGCTCTGTTTGCTCCTGTTCATCTTCCTCACGCAAGAAACGTCTGCTCATCTCACCTCCAACCGCTACTATATGTATACCATATATACTTGAACTTTTTTCTTGAGAATTGGAGGGTAGGCTAGAGCCTAATGGAGCCTACCTGCTGAATTCGCTCCTGCAAGAGGCCATCAAGGACCAAAGCCCATCAACAGTTCATCATACAGCTAAAGCATGCTTGCCTAGGCTCTGGTACAGTTTAAACATCATTTATCTTCTACCGAACTAAACTCGTATATAAATTTTCAGAGTTGCTAAAAAAGTGGTGATAGATTGTTTGGAAAAATTATGTCGATTTTTGGACCGTCCAATATCCTCAAGATTTGTGATGGAAGAGAAAATAAAAACATGTAGCAACGGCAGGCTGGGGAATCATCAATCAATTACCCTCCTACCCGTACAGTTTTTCTCCGTTTTTTGATTTCTTTTTCTGACTCCTCAGAACTCTAACACGTGGATTCTAGTGCCTGGGCTCCTCGATTGGGAGAGCTAGAGTGGCTTGTGTCCGGTGCCTCCAACTGGTTATCGATGGTTTGCCACGCAAACTCCCTTATATTTTTAAAGGAAGGCTCTTGATATTTTGTGAAATAGTGAAACAGTTCTTAACCGATTACACCGAGTTAAACTTTTTTATAGAAAACCCTTATCTTTCCGTGAATATAATGTGAAGAAGATAAAATTTCATTTTTCGATAGAACTGTGAAGCTCAAAACTACAAGGGTATTTTTGCAAGAAGACATCTCATCCATATCTATCTCATCTCCCTTATTTCTCTCCTGTTCTCCTGCTCGCTGCCAACCCGCCCAAACACGCAGTCCCTCCCATCCGCCGCGGCGCTGCCCCTCCGCCACCCTCTGCCTATACCTCCTGCTGCCGACGCTTCACCCCCAATTGAACCTGAGACTAATGCCATCCAAGCTAGGGCACATACCAACTGAGCACAAATCTCTTTTTATCAATTTGCATCCAACTTACATATAACTTATATATATTTAATTACACTAAATTTACACTTTAATTACATTTGACACATTTTTACCTAAAAATATGTCTCCATATTTCTACATAGACCCTAGATTTTCAATTTATGTTGTTTTTAAACTTGTAGGTGACACATATTACTTGATTACCATATATGAACACTATACCATTGGCGATTCCCTCACTACTTTTTGAGGAAAAAATATTGATGTTCTTAATTTATACCACAATTGACATTTCTAATTTAAGTGTAGTGGAACTTATATTTAGAAAGAGTTGAGAATATCAAAACAACTTACATTTATAGTTGAAGGGATTAGTTTTCATGAGAAAACAAACAACAAAATACTAATCAAAATACTAATTGATTACATAAACACATACATTGGGAGTAGTAGCATATGCAATGCAAGTAACTACTTTATTACATATAGCCTTGGTAAGGCCTTTATTACTTAAATACATAACACATTTGCATCTTCAGTAGCGTTTTTGTAGGCATTATCGGCAACATTAGTTCTGATGAAGACTCTATGGGTGCCAACCGGCGGATCCAGAACCGCTTCCTGAGCCACTCCCAGAACCACTACCGCCTGAACCGCTTTGCCCACCACCGCCACCACCACCTTGACCACCTGCCTGAGCATATCCACCACCGTAAGGCCAATATCCACCATTGTAGGGCCCATATCCGCTAGCTTGACCATACCCAGAACCAGACCCCGAGCCCTGCCCAGATCCACCATTTTGTCCACCGCCACCACCTCCACCTTGGCCTCCACCTTGAGCATATGCACCACCACCACCATAAGGACCATAGTAAGGACCATATCCCCCAGCTTGACCATAGCCAGAACCGGAACCAGAACCAGATCCGGAACCACCATTTTGTCCACCGCCACCGCCTCCACCTTGACCACCTCCTTGAGCATATGCGTTACCACCATAAGGACCATATCCACCGGCTTGACCATAGCCAGAACCGGAACCAGAACCATACCCAGACCCACCGTTTTGTCCACCGCCGCCACCGCCACCACCACCTCCTCCTTGAGCATATGCTCCACCACCATAAGGTCCATATCCCCCTGCTTGGCCATACCCAGAACCGGATCCAGAACCATATCCAGAACCACCATTTTGTCCGCCTCCACCACCTCCACCCCCACCCCCACCACCCCCACTAGCATATTTTCCTCCAGATCCACTTGCTTGGCCATACCCCGAGCCAGAGCCAGATCCCCACCCAGAACCATTCCCCGACCCACCACCACCTCCCCCTCCACCTCCGCCGCCCCCAGCACTAGCATATCTCGCTACCCTTGCCGCATTGGATAGTCCAATGCCCAGTAGCACGATGAAGCTAAGAGCTACAAACTTGGTTCTAGCCATCTTGAGCTTTGCAAGATTGAAGGATGAGATGCGTGGAACCGATGATAGCATGGGTACTTATAGTAGCCGGAGTCCATGCATGCAAGGCTGTAGTGCACAATGACACTTGGATACTAGTTTAACAAAACGATATGCAGTGTGCTTCACGAAGGAGGAATAGACAATATGGAGTTTGGACGTTATGACTTTACAGGATAGGGCTTGCAGACCTCTCTTCTGACTATTACGCGTGGATCTGAGTTGATAAAAGCGGCTAGTATACCACGCGCGCACTCTGAGAGTTCAGGCATTTGAAATGCAGGCGAGATTTGCCACTAGTATTAGAAATTCAGACAACATTTGTCTTTGTATACAAAGTCGTCGATCGTCGTACCAGAGACTAGACATTATACTACAAAACTATTAATTACGTGCCAATTATATGCCCATTAGCAGATAGGCTAATTTGTCTAATACATGTAGCGCATTCCTGCACACTGTAGCAGTCTGAAACTCTGAAGTCTCTGAACAAATCGAACGGTGCTGTACTGCAGTGTTGACAAATGACAAGCCTACAGGCTGCGTATTCATGCAAACTTTGACTGCCAATATATGTGTCAGTCTATCTTACTGCCTTTGTTAAGTGCCCTACGTGTGTATTAGAAATGCACCTAATCGGTCTGACAGCTCTAGCTATTGACTCGTTCAATTACAGACTGCATATGATTAGGTCGAAAGCCCATCGATCAGAGAACCGTATGCACAACTGTAGCTTCTTGATCTTAACTTTACTTCCCTTAGGTGTGTAAAAATGAAATGGATTAGGACAGACAGTGCTTACTTCTTAATGATCATTGCAGAGACTTCCTCTTATGAAAACGATCTTTTATTCTTTTTGCAGATGCAACTATACATGACCTTCAGAGTGAATGTCTAGTTGTGATCAAATTAGTTCTCCAAATAGTCTATATGCAAGTGCATAATATGATCGTGGTCATCCTCATGGAGAGAGTTGACATCATCGCTCTTCTAGCGATTGACATCATCACTCGGATCAACGATCGAGCTGATCAGCTGAATCATCAAGTAGATCGGAGTATTTTTCACATATATAAACAGTAATATGCGTGATAGCTGTCTGGCGCACAAACATTTTTAGTACATTTACCTCCAAAAAAGAAAACATTTTACTACGAAGATGGACGCACGCAATTAAACTGAACCAGTTCAGTTAGACTTGCTGACGAGCTGTTAAGCATTCAGACATCCAGAGTTCGTAACCATGACGTGCATTGACCTTAAGTCATTGACCATTACATAGAGAGAAATTTTATATAGCTAGACCGGTTAATTTGTTGATGACAGTGAGTCAGTGAGGTGAACTCCGAGGTGAGCTTCCTCGCAACTCGCAAGTTACAGCTAGTCCGAGCCAAGTTGCCTTGTCGACGAACTGAAACCTACGGTCACTTAATTCCAAAGAACGAATTCAACCCACCACAAGATTCAGCCCATTGTTTTTCCCTAAATTATGCCGCCCATAATTGAATTAGGCCCATTTAATTCCCATCTACAAATTCTGGCCTCGAATGAATTCACGTCATCGCGCGCCCCACTCGCCTGGAATTATCCTTGGTGCGGACAGCTGGATCTGTGAATTTCACGTCTCCCAAGTCAGAACAAATTGTAATCCATTTCCCCCAAAATATAGAGGTTTGGCTGTTAAAACAAGCCCATATTTCGAATGGAGAAATTCCAAATTCCTTGGAACTTGTTTGGATCTCTTGTTTTATCCAAACAGGATTTTGTCAAATGAGATTAGGGGCTAGCAAACTAAAACCATGTTTTGGAGGGAAAAACTGATATAAGAAAATTTGGTTGCTAAAACTGAGAATTGAGAAACGAATCAGTGTCCGCTCGATTCAACTCAATCAAACAAGAATAGTCGGCAACTCCGCATTTGAGATATAAGACCACATGGAAAAAAAATGCCAATTGACCATGATTCACCGAACCAATCAAAGCTATCACAACCACAAGACAAGCAAATGCACTGCGATGAGCCGATGATAATCGTTAGTGTATCCTATACATGTGCAGCTGAAGGAAACTTCAGCATGATGAACTTGCAACAGGGCTACACTCGCATGTTGCATGGAAGTGGTGAGTGTATAGTGTATACCATGGCATGGAAAAGCATAGCTTCTATAATGTCAGTTTCAGTAGCACCAGACGAATGGCAGATATTCTGAATCAATTGGCTAATGGTAGCTTACAATGATCAGGTGGAGGCGTGGAGCAGTGGAGGATTTGAACCTGGAATCCTAAACCAAGCTCTTATCTTACACCCTGTCGAAGTCACAAGGAAATTTATTGTCCACAAAAAAAGTTCACAGCCTATATACAATGTCCAGTAGTTAGCTCATATTGTATGAAGCAAAGTAACTTTTTAAGTTCTTCATACAAGACATCTCAAGAAAAGATTTGTCATATTCGTGGGCCTTCTTCATATTAGCAATTATGAGAAAACGAGTGATAACACGGTTAGTAGTCCAGCAGTTAGCTCGTTCTGTATGAAGCAAAGTAGCCTTTTGAGTTCTTCATACAAGACGCCTCAAGAAAAGATTGTCATATTTGTGGGCCTTCTTCATATTACTAGCAATTATGAGAAAACGAGTGATAACAATATTACTAGCAATTATGAGAAAACGAGTGATAACACAGTTACAAACACCTTGGATCTTGTCTATCACAAATATAAATGCTAACCCTAACAACCATGGAGGTGAATGGTTAAACGGTTATTGTGATAACAGGCAAATGAAACAGTTGAACACTAATATGGCTACAAAGTCTGCTCTAAACCAGTATAACCCTGTCAAACTCGAGAACCAGTATAGCCCCATAAAACATAACGAACTCTATTATTACAATGCATCACTCAGCCCTTTAAAACTAGTAGATCTTCACAGCACAATGCAGTGCAGGGTAAAACGGCACTGCCAAGCAGTTGCTAGTTTCATTATAGAAATATGATAGAATCACTATAGGCTCTGTTCGGAAGCTAGATACTGCGGCTGGACTGCAGCAGCTTGAACAATGTTTCTATTGTTGATTCAGTAATTACGGATTTGCAGAGCAGCGGCTCCAGCTGCGATGCAGCGCTGCCGAACACAGCCATAGTGGGTATATTCATCAAGAAACATCAACAGACATTGGATCATATTACCATATATAAAAGAAAATCACAATAAACAATGATTGAACTTGATATCGGTGATAACTCCTTGATATCGGTGATAACGTTAGCCATGGTAACATCAGGCACTCGTGTGTTGTTTCTGTTTTCAGTTTTTCCCCCATTCTATCAAACACAGTGTTGCAACTAGCAACCCTTATTACCAACCTCGCCCAAACAATATAACTTTAACCTTCTACAGTTTGGAAGGCTTGGGGAAGATATCCGGGGTGAACTTCTGCGCTGCGCTTATGCTCCCCTTGATCTTTATCGCGCCTCTGCACACAATTTCAGAAATCATCCGACACCTACCAAAGCTAAATTCGAAACAAATACAAACAAAAACATAAACTTCTTCTTTGTTGTTGTCCTCACCGAATGAACGCGATCTGTGGGTTCATCTTCCCCAAAGCGATTGAGAGGAAATCAGAATCCGTGAAGGAGAAGGTCGCATCTGGCTTCCCCTCGTACGGCCCTGCACACCAACCAACGAGAGCCAGGCATTTCAGTACAGTAATCCAGCCAACAAAAGATGCAGAAAGAGAGATTCACACAAACACACCTTTGGTGACCTCGCCCTTCTTGAGGTCGACGACGAAGATCTCCTCGTCGACTCCGATTTTCTGCGAAAGGCGCGCGACGAAACAGGGTCTCAAGACGGGAGGGGGAATTTCCACCCAATCTAGGCAAAAAAAAGGGATATATATATAGAGAGGGAGAGATTGACCTTGGGGGCGATGTTGAACTGGTAGACGAGGCCAACCTTCTTGGCGGTCTCCTTGCCGGCGTCGGTGGCCATGTGCAGGCGCATCTGCTCGAGGAGCTGCGCCGACTTGAGGCTGCTGCTGCCGTCCATCTCCTCTGCCGGCGGCGGCGGAGAGCAGATTCGGCGGGAGGAGATGCGATGCGCAGGTGGGGGCTTGCGCTGCTGTTCCTCTCCTCTTTGTGGGGGAAGTGGCAGCTGCGGGAAGGGGAAGAAGAAGATGAAGACGAGGCAATTAAAGCGGGCGTACGACGACGCCAACCGCCCCGGTCCCCGGAGGAGTTGCAGACACGCCACGCCGACGCCCACGCCCACGCTGGGTAGATGGCCCTATCCGGTGGTTAGCTGCTGGCAGATCATCGAAGAATCGGTGGTAATAATTTTAAATTTTTATTTCTAAGGGTTTTAGTTCCAGCTCCATCTCTACTGGAGCTAAAGTTCAATCAAACAGTTTCAACTCCACTAAATTGGAACTGGAGATAGGTTTAGATAACTCTACAACTCCACTCCAAACCCAACTCATAGAGTTAAATTTTGGAGTTGGAACCCTACCAAACTGGTTCTAAATATATTTTTCTACTACATTGTTAATTCCTTTTTTAAAAGAAAGAGTACAAACCTCACTCCTCGTTGTTGATTGGTATGACGCCTACCACTAAAAGAATAATTAGTAAATAGGTACACCGTCTACCACTAAAAGAATAATTAGTTGTAAATACGAGCACCTCTGTTAAGTTTAGGACTATAACCCGAGTGGACTGAGTGGATTGCTAGTTGAATTACACTCATTTTTGCTACTACATGAAAAATTTTGATGTAATTGAGAGGTGTGTTCTCAACTGGAGTACACTTTTCTATTCCCTCCATCCTATAAAAAACTATTCCTGGATTTGAATTTGGACATACAATATATTCAGATTCAAATTTAGGATTAGATTTTTTATAGAATGTAGAGAGTAACTTATATTCTCTCTTTTTCACGCACGGTTGCCAAACTAATAAACGGTGTGTGTTTCAAAAAAATCTAGAGAAAAATTACTTTAAAAACCATATTAATCTATTTCAAGTATTTTTAGCTAATAATTAACTAATCACGTACTAATGAGTCGCTCTATTTTCTATATCGAGAGGAAGGGTTCCTAACCCCTTAAAAGAACACATCCTTACATATGCGTAAATTTAGCTTCGGAGGTATTCGGAGCTACCAAATTTTACATTAAAAAATATAAAAATTATAACATCTTTGATTGCGAAATCATTGTTTTCGTATATTTATATTCCTCCTGCTGAAAACAACTGGTTGCCTTATCATGCTGCTATTTTTCAATAATGGTTATAGTATCTCTCGTATCTTATAAAAGATTGTAAAATCATTGTTTTCATATATTTGTATTCCTCCTGCTAATAACAACTGATTGCCTTATCAAGCGGCCATTTTCAATTATGGTTACTAACAGAATGACAACAAAGCAAGCACTTTGTACACGACATGTTGGTGACGTGGTTGTTTAGAAGATCCGTTATTCGAGTTCTCATGGAAGAGGGATATTGTGCGACATGTTCATTATCCATACCATTGTATGGTTGTTTAAACCATCAATTGTTAGTTTTTGAATTATAAAGCTGGCACTCATAAGTTATAACTACTTACCCTGTTATAGATACTTTTAGAGTTCATAAATTTATCCTTAATATAATTATTTCTAGAGTAATGAAGTACTTTGCTCATTTAATTTTTACATGTTTGGATTGGAGGATTTTCATAGGATTTACGAAGGATTCAAATCATTAGGATTTTATTCAGCAAAATTTACTATAGGACATCCATGACGTGTAATTAGTTAGGGGACATCGCAAGAATACGTTTCTGCTACTGGACACCCAGTGCACTATTTTATTATATTTAGAGAAATTGGAGAGAGAAACAACTATGAATAGGGGAGGGTATTCGGTCAAACCGAAAATTTTAGTCTCGGTCTTTCGGTCAGTTCGGACATTGAAAAGTGAAAACCGAATTTCAACGCAAAAATATCAGGACCGACAAATTTGGTTTCGGTCTCAGTCCTAACCGAAATTCAGCAACACTTTCATATATGCAAAGAAATCATAAAAATTTTCAACATAAAAATCAAAAAAAATCGTAAGCAAATGTGAGTAAAGACTCTTATTGGGTTGCATACCTAGGAGTAGGGATGTGAAATTAGAGTTTAATCCTGAACTTAGTGGATTGTATTGTAGGTTGCATTTAGATATTTTTCTGTTAATTCGGTCTTTTTGGTTAACTGAGGATATTAACCAAATTGACCTAACAAAATTTGATCTTTTACTGCCTAGGACCGAATTGATAATTGATTTTCTCGATCTTAGTCTTTTCGGTTCGATCTTTTTCTACCCACCGTTAGCTGTGAAAGTATAGTTCTACCCTTCGAACCCAATAAATTTCACCCCTATGTTAGGACCCACCTATTAGGAAATATTTTTTTTCTTTTTCTCTCTCCTTCTCTACTCCTTGTTCCTTCCTTCTTCCTGCTTTCTTCTTCTTCCAGGAAAACGAGAGGAGGGAGAGGAGAGAGTCGGTGCTCCGATGGGTAGGGGACTGTGATGTTAGCGGTGGAAACTAGGGGAATGGAGTCGCCTCGACTAGGCAAAGCTGATGGTGTGAGGGTTTTGCTGGTAAGGCTCCGGTGAGGGAGATCAACCGGTGGCAAGCATGGTGGAGAGAGAAAAGAAGAGGGCTCGGAAGCTTGGTTATGGGTAAAAATGGAGACCTCACTGTCTACGTACCGCCACGGCGACCTCAACAACCGCACCATTTGCTCCCTCCGCCGCCCCTTCCACCATGAGAGCCCCATCTGGAATAGGGAACGATAGGTTGCAATGAGTTGAGCCATAGGTAAACTTGTTTTTAATGGATATTTCTCTCTCCATTTTCTCCAGAAAATAATAAAATAACTAGAAAATCGGGCACGATGTTGGGGCGCCCTATCAAAAATAATTCCGAAAATTGAAAATCATATATGTAGGTAGAATTGGTTAGTAGCTTAGTGGATACTAAGAACAATCGATGTACATGAGCTAATGGATACTAAGAACCAGGAATATTGCATTGTCTTAGACATATTGCTTAAACCATGAATTATATCAAAGTACCTTGTAATGCATAGTGTAACATAAGTGCATAGGTATATACATTAGGACTAACATTACATTATATATATTTTTGAGAGGACATCATCTTGATGTATCTGCCACTACACGCAAGAGACATCATACTGATGTGCGATCATGATTCCAAACCAAAAGCAAACTATCTTCATAAGGCTTGAACAAAATAGAGCTATCTTTAGGAAGGTGCTGCAGAGAACTTGACTTGCCCTGTAAATTGATGTCTGTGCTTATCTATTTATGCAAGAGAGATTATACTGAGATACTATCCCGATTTCGAACCAAAAGAGAGCTATATTCTAAGGGCTATCTTTAGAATGCTGTTCAAGACAACTTCACTTCCTCTGTAAACTGCAAAAGGGTATAGCTACATTTTTTATTTATGCAAGTGTTGTGAACATAAAAAAGGCACATCATCAAGAAGTATGTGCTAGATTACCTGCAATACTTGATAAAGGATAATACTTGAGGGGTTAGTTTTGACTTCTAGCTTTCTTTGCTGTAGCAGCTGTTTTTGTTGTGGAGAGTGGTATTTTGTTTCCGTTCTTGTCATCCTCATATTCCTTTGAATCAAGAAGATGGAAATGGAAGTGATTTGCTGTAGCAGCTGGGTTTTGGGTGTTTGTGATTTGTGAAGATGGAAATGGAAGTGGAAAGGTTCAGCTAAAGCTGGTACTGGGTTCTTCTGTAGATACAGACAAAGTGGAGAGGACTCGGTTACACGGGAAACTGAAACACTTCTCTCTTATTTGGTAGTATATTGGATTGTTCCTCTTCCCAAGGGCTCCACAAATTTCTGGATTATTCCAATTTTTTATTTAACTTTTACATGCATGTTGACTGAACTAATGCGAGTTCTACTTGCTATTGTTCCACATTTATCTAGAGCTTTTAAGAACATATTCAATCCAACGGTGAGTTATTTGCCACAGTTATCATCCAATGGTTTGTTTTAATCTAATGACGTGGCCTAATGTATTTTCAGCAAAAGATCCTGAATTAGTGAGTAGATGTTGCGACTGTCCAACAGCTAATTAATAATTTTTTTCGATGGCCTAAAACAAATACGTGTATGTTTTTGTAATAGTCCTCTAGCAAATTACACGTTTCTTTACTGTACTGCAGTAAATTCTGTCTCATTCGTATGTTGCCTTTTGGATTGATTGTATGAAACTTCGAAAATCCTATGGATTTTGGTTTCCTATGTCCCATTTCAAAGGAAAGTAAACTTATTTAGAAAACGATAAAGGAAAGTAAACATGAACTGTAGCTCTGGTTTTACTTTCTTTTCAAAAGTTTTATGCATCCTCCTCCTTTCTCTCTCTACCCTCTCTTATCTGAACAAACTTACTACTGAACCATCCAAAGATACTAATTTCAGTATTCTTCTGTTTTAAAATCCTGCGGGTTTTATGAGTATGACATAAAGCATGTTTTCCTATTCTTGCATTTTACGAATCACACGTTCTTAGCCCGAGCCATCCACGATCTTTTCACTCACCAGAGACATCAGTCTTTCTCCTTCGTCATTAAGTTAACAAAAACTTAAAATACTTATATTTTAAAATGGAGGGAATAGGTGTAAGATATTGAACGAGTTGTTTATTCCATTATCTAGATATGATATGCAAAGTTTCTATAGATAAGAACAGCTGTACTGATTGCTCTTGACGAATTGTGCAAATCGTGGTACACCCTGTAGTACAGGAACAGCAAGCACCGCCGAGCCGTCCTTGTCGGGGCACTGGAATTGCTACACTATACACGTCCGTATCATCATGACGATCGACCAAAACGTGCTCTCCGCTAACCCAATAGTAATTAAAATTGGCAACGATATTGTACGTTATATGCAGGAAAACAAGTTAGTTTTACTCATGTGGATTAGCAGCTGGGCTGAGAGAATGGATAGGCCAAGATTGACCATCATCCAGTCAAACCAGGAGTGCATTAGGAGGACAGCAACTTCGTCTCGCATATTCTTCAGTCACATCACCCGGAAGAAAGGAAACCGTAAAGCTCAAATTACACGCAGATTACTGAAACTGAATCCTCTTAAACTTGGGTACAGAACAGAATCACTGAACTGTAAACGGGATGACATGTCAACGCAACAGCAACATACAGAGCAGATGCAACAGCTGCACAAAACAACAACACAGATGGCATGCCCCGTTTTCACCATGCCAAATTGCCTAAATAAGGAGTTAAACAGATTAGATAGTATGCATTTGCTCACGCAACGATCTCGCAGCTAAACCTAGTGAGTAATCGTCGCCAGCATTCGACCGTCCAAAAGACTGAACCTTCACCAACAAGGAGATAAGCAACTCTGAAGCTGGGCGCCACGGGGAAACCGGAGATTCTGGCTTCAGCTGATATATACACCGGTGATTGGTCACATCCAAGGAAGCTAACGATCTTAACTTTGGTCAATGCTGTGCAAACTTCAACTTACCAAGGACCAGTCAGTGTTCGTCGGAGGCAAAATCTCTTTGCCTTTGGTCCAAGTTGCTGGGTGATTCTCTCCATGACCTGCAAAACCCATTTACAGATAAACTCCTGTTAGGGAAAGAAGAATCTATGAAGGGAACTCTCTCTCCATTGCTAAGCATCTAAAATGTACTATCTTCAGCTAGTAAACACTTGTTAGATTTCAGTGAGATCGTCAGAAGTAGGAACATAAAAATGCACCCAGTTAAGGCCTTCTAACTGAGACAATTACTGATTATAATCAAAGAATTGCTTAAACTTCAGAATGATTAAGGCAGAGGTTTACTGTTTGAAACTCCTGAGTAGCAACCAAAATGATTTATGTAACATAAGATTTTGCAGCCTTTCTACATTCAAACCGACATGACATCTTTTATTACTTTTAGTGTCCTTAATTTGAATGCCGGACAGGCTCACTCTAGAGTCTATAGTAGGGCTGGACTAAATTTAGAGTCAGGATTCATTTTAATACTCCAGATCAGACTGGGTTGAGGATACGACCCAGACAAACCTACCCAATGTGCATTTTGTTGTTTTAGCATTATATGTCCAATAAGGCACTTCAGATCTCCTTGGTGAAAGAGTAACATTCTTTGGTTAACAAATTGAACTGATTAGTTAAAAGTAAAACAGAAGGTAGAAAGCTAAAATACTTCAACTACGGAATGCTTAATGACATGGAACAAGTATGCTGATGGTACTACATATATGTCACTGCACTCATACTAACTAAAGAAATGTATAATCACAGATAACTAGATTTTGAAAATGAAAACTTGAGCTTATGGGGTAGTATGTTCTCCGAGGGAATTTTGGTGTTACAAGCATGTGTGCCCGAAATGCGACACCATATTCAGAATGGTGCACATCTGGACATTTACTGTCCATGGAAAACTCAATTATTTGACAGCAGGGACAACTGTAGGACAAATTAGTGTGCATTTTTTTTAACAAAAAATACATCAAAGTAGTCCAAACCGTGACAGCTGAGAATCATGATGTGCTAATTTTCTATTGCAATGGCAGGAGGTCCAGCATTGCATATCTCTGTTAGTTTTTTCAAATTTGATTTATGAAAAAAAAACGCAAGTGGATGGCACTAAAATGTTAAGAAACTGAAGATGAATGTAACACCATGACCCTACATAGATAACATGATACAGGAAAGAAAATGAGAAGCGATAAGAAGCCAGAGTGTCAGTGACATGAAATATATGGCCAGCACCAGCATCTACATTTATGATGGCAGTTGGTTAAACAATAAGGGATTTCTGAAACATAATTTAAACCATATGTAGTAAGATATTTTCTGACATGACCACAAAGAATGCAATAACAACAAATACACCTCACAGCCAGAAATGGGAAAGCATGCATGCGTGCAGCTCATTAAAAACAATTTGAATGTCATGCAGCTCTAATAAATGACCTAATTCTACTGTCGCTGTGCACTTTGACAAACTACAGCCATGAAGATTCTAAGGCATCAACCAATTTTAGGAAATGCTTACAGCAAGAAAAACGAATTGGTTCGATAGTGTGAGCTTGTTATTTTGCCCCAATTTGGGCCTGTTTGGATATAGAAGGTATCTGGATTCAAGTCATCACAACTTTAGTCCAAATTTGCAGAATGCCCCCAAAAAATTCACCCAGATACAAAGACCCCTTAACCAGCAAGTTTGTGGAAATGAACTTACTCTTGTTTTTTATTAAAAAAAGAAGAAGAAACTATGGCAGTGATCCAAAAGAGGTATAGAAAACTTCCGTATCAATGAGGACAAACATAGTGTGAATTCAGAACCATGGTATTTATTACCAAACTGTAAGGTCATTACCTCGTCCTTTTGCTTCTGTATCATTTCCACCTGCAAATTAGAAGCATAATAAGTGAATAAAGCTTCTTGGATTTTTTTTTCTTGTCAGGAATTTGGAAGAAGCAAAGGTTTGGTACTTTTGTTAAGTTATTCAATTACAAAATCATGATACGATGTGGAACGCATACTGCCATGACAATAGTAGGCACATGGAAAATGTGTGAACATGCAGATACCACATGGCATAGGATTTCAATACAAGTTTGGACGACAGTAATACAAAATTATTGTAACCCCATCAATGTTCAAATTAAAAGGATATACCTTTTAAAGTTTTAAGTGCAAACCTCCAACAAGTATTAAAGTCAGATAAATTCCACAGGAAATACATACAACAAATACATTTGAATGCTATTTGTGGTCACCTACATATTGCCATACCAGCAACAAGCATGCTAGGGGCAGATTAAAACAACAGTCATTGGTAAGCCCAAATCCTCACACAAATATGACATTTGTGGCAAGAAACTCATCCAAATCCAAGAGGATCTCTAAGGACCACTAACTATTACATAAATCAGTAATAGAAACAAAAAATAAATAGTATGCATGAATCAAAGCAATTTTATATGACAGCAGGTATACCTGCTTTTTCTGCAATTCAGCCTTCTGTTCCTTCAGTTTTGCCACCTCAGCTTCCAACTCCATGATATAAGCCTGTTGTATATCAGAAAGCCAAAATTTAATGTTCAAAAATTGTGTTTCGCAGCACAACCAGAACTGTCTAGAACTATTCTCTGTCAATCAGAGTATCAGAAAGACTCGACCTTGCTATGTTAGAACAATAAAATAATATAGTTTTTATAGAAGTATGAGTGCATCATGGCAGCACAACTTGCACATAAAAAAGGCCTATTACCCCCACACAAGTTTTTTTTAAAAAGATCACCGAAAGGTATTATTTCTCGAATTGGTCTTGTCGATTGCCCTTCCAAGCTTCATGGTGAGCATGCTATCCCTATCACAGCAACAGTCAATCCAAAAAAAAAAAAAAAAAAAACTCAGTGCTTGGCCAGTGTCCCGAAATGAACAAAGCCACTCATCATCTCTCTGAATCTGAGAGCATCAACTTGAAGCATGGCTTATTCACGCATAGATTCTTATCCTCTGTGGTTCAACAATATTAAACGACGCTAACTTGCTATTTGCAGTGGCTATTAGGCATAAATTAACATCTACAAGCTGAATTAGAAGTGGGGGATCACATCATGTGAATAAAGTACAGCATTATCGAGAGGCATTCCAAATATAGGCACCACTGAGCTTGATTTCGGATCCCATTTCGAAACTAATTAATCAAGTAAAAGGCCATAAGATTTGCTACGACATATCCTACTGCAGTTGAAGAACAGAGAGGCTTCACCTGCTTCCGCGCACGAGACCTAGCAGCCGACTCCCTGTTCTTGATCATCCGGCGCTGCCGCCTCTCCACCACCTTCTCGACGGTAGGGCCCTTCCTCACCCTAAGCGCGGTGTCGAATGGGTAAGGCACCGGCGAGAGCGACGAGAGATCCCCGCCTTCCACCTTCCCCAACCCATTCAGCACCACCGGCGTGGCTGGCGCCGCCACCGACATCGCCGCGGCGGCGCCCGGGGCGACGCCGACTACCCCAGGCAGCATCCCGTTACCGAGCTGCATGGCCGGGGCGACCACATTGCTCCCGGGGAACAGCGCCTGCGCCTGCGGCGGCAGCACGATGGTCTGCCCCATGTCCTCCCGCACGACGCCGGCGCGCACCAGGAACTCCTCCAGCGTCATCTCCCCCAGCGTCGGCTGCCGCTGCGCCTGCTGCGCGGGGGCCGCCGCGGGTGGGGCCGCCGCCGCAGCCGCGGGGTCGTCGTCGTCGTCGCCGCCGAAGCCCATGATGTCGCGCCACACCTCGTCCACCGTCTTCTGGCTCAACGTGCGGGGCAGCGTCAGCGACCCCTGCCTCTGGATCGGCTGCTGCTGCTGCGCGTCCCCGACCACCGCCGCCGCCGCCGCCGCCGCCGGCGGAGTCGCCGTCGCTATGGCCTGCGACTCCTCCGCCGTCCAGATGTTGCGCAGCAGCTCATCCATGTTCATCGACCCGAAATCCTTCCCGGCGCTGCCCAGCGCGCTCTGGAACTCGTCGAACGTCAGCGAGTAGATCGACCCCTGCCTCGCCAGCGCGCTCCCTTCCGCCGGCAACTCCATCTCCTCTCCCACCGCAAAATCCCTCACCAAAATCCACAAACCCGCACAGAAATCCTCTCCCCAACTAGGAAGAAACCAAGATGAGAAAGAGGAAGAAAAGGGCAGCGGGATTATAAATACGAGAGGCGGAAGCGACAGGGGAGGAGTGTGATTAGGTGGGGGGAGTGATGCCCGAATTAGCAAGGGGGAAATCCAGTTTAATTAGCATATTAGATTAGAAAAGCGAGCATCGGGGGGCGTGGAGAGTGGAGAGAGGGCAGTTGGTGCGGCTCTGAGGGAGGCGATCGCGGCGGGGGGGAGGGACAGGTGTCGCCTCGGGGGCATTAAAGTGGGTGTCGCGCGCCGGAGACGGACAAAGCGCTCTCTATCTATCGGTCAGAGGACAGCGGGGCGCTATCCGCACGGTCTCCACGCCCAATCTCGCCCCGCGCACAGGGCTTGCTCTACACCGGCAGTAAATTTTGGGGGTCTTTTTTACGTAAGCTTACTCTGTTTAGGGAGGTTACGGTAGCTATAACTTCTCTCATAATCATAATTTCCTAGAATTCAGATAATAAATTAGAAATCAGAAGTTGTGAAGTCAAGTTTTTCTAGATTCTTATAAACTAGATGAGTAGACAATTTCTTAAAAATTCTTAAGCTCACTCAAACAGACCTGCGATCTTTTGAACCTTATAATTTTTTTAAGGTGAATTATATATAGGGAATAATAGATAGCTCAGGTAAGTTTTGTTATAATTTTTTGAGACAATTATGTGATTTATAACAGGTCTGAAGTTGATCCTCCACAAACTTCATAAAAATACAAAGGTCGATTGTGGTTGTACGTAAGCACTCAATCTTGGAGATATCAAGATAGGCATGATATTTCCATAGTTGTAGATGTATGCATACGTATAACTAGGGGTGGCAGCGGGGTGGGGCGGGGTCGGGTTGGACAAGAACACCCCCATCCCCGCTCCCCGTATTTTCCCCCCAGCTCCAGTCCCGCATTGGCCACCGGGTGGAAAACCTCACCCGTCCCCGCCCCCGCAGGGGATCCGACAGGGGAACGGGGCCCCGCAACACCCGAGCGAGCTCCGGCGGCGATGACAACGTGCGAGTTCCAGCGCGCGGGTGAGACGGAGGGTGGTGTCGCGCTGGGGATGGGGCAGGCCGGCGGACGGCGTCTTGCCTTGCCAGAGCGTGGCTACCTTGTCGGCAGTCGGCTGGTCGCGCGCTGGGGGGTGGAGGGGCGGGTCGGCGTCTCGTGCGACGGAGGCCGGAGGAGGAAGGATGGTGGACGGCCGCGTGGCGGAGCCAGCGGCGCTAGCGGTCGTGGCCCTCGCGGACTCACCGCTCGCGGCTGGGAGAAGAAGGTAGCGGCTGGCGGCTCGGTGACGACCGGTGAGGAGATGAGACGGGTAGAGAGAGGGCATGCAGATGAGGCAGTGAACAGCGAGGGGGCGCGGCAGCGCGGGGGAAGGCGGCGGATGCCGAGCGTGCGCGAAGATGAGGTGGCGCCGTAGGTGGACGGCACGGGAGACAGGAGGGATGGGGGCGGCGGCTAGGGTGAGGGGAGTAGGTTGGGTGAAGAGAGGTAGAGTGGAGAGATTAGGGTTAGGTTTTATATGTGGGCTAGTTGGGCATATATTTTTTAAATGGGCTATTTTTTACAACAATAGCTCATACTCCAGGGCCCCGCCGGGTCACCCGCCGATAGTTTTGAATCCCCGCCCCCATCCCCGGTAATTTACGGGGCCCCGCCCCCGCTCACCAGCGGGTGAGAATTTTAACCCGGCCCCGGCCCCATAGGGGCGGGTACCCGCCGGGTCCCCGGTCCCAACAGGGAAATTGCCATCCCTACGTATAACAATGTGAAGGCTAGTCGTGGTAATCAATTGTTGACGTAAAAACACGACAACTTGGGATATCTACTTAGCTATAGTGCAGGTTCAAAATAATGATGAGATGTGGGCGTGCTAGTCAGTTTGATCCTGCAACTGACAAGATATATAAATTGAATATCAAAGAGCCGATCAGCTGACAAGCCGATGTAGTAATTCCAGCCGATGCCGATACCGGCCGATATCCAGTATAGATCTTGATACTTGAGTAAATAATGGCATAAAGATAATCGGCTGATGATAATGTAATAAAACAATAACATAATCTAGTAGAAACTAATCAGCTATTAATGATAGATTGAATAAGCACTGATCCGAAGGTTAAAGCATTCATCGGCTGGAGGTCCGATGTCAATAAATCCAAACAATTAGATAAAACAGTGAAACCTTTGTTGTCATCGACTAAAACCAACTTGTAAGTAATCCTTGTAAGCCGATGCAACGTCCAGATAACTTATCGGCTGAAACCCCGATGAAACCCTTATTTGCAATCAAAAAGCAGGCTAGAGATTATGGTTCTAAGCACGACTTAGTAGATCAAACATAACTAATGCAGCACTAAGTATGAAAAGAAACATAATATCTAGACAATCAAGCTTTTGACTGATTTTTAGGGTGGTTGATACATTATATAATCTAAGCCAACAAAGTATCTAGCCGATATCAACAATACCCTAGGTGGAGATCGGCCGATGCAAGTAGAAAACATTGTCAATCTAGATTATATAACGTATATGATAACTCATCGGCTAGCACTCCGATAAAATATTAGCATGAACCTATTGACTTAACAAGATTTATATTATCAACAACAATCTAGTAGGTTGAACCTAACCGATGCAGCACGAGATTGTATATGATAGTCTAATACTTGATGAACCGATAGATCTGTCTAATGTGATGGATATAACAAACCTATTTAAAACAACATTGTGATTGTAGAGATATATCGGCTAAGATAGAAGATCAAACCTAATCGAGACAGTCCCAACTAAACCGATGCGTTTCTAAACACAATGCAATTAAAATAGAATTGAGATATCAGGTAAATATATCAACCAAACCAGAGCGATCCAAGAGATCGAAGCGATGCAACCTTGAACAACACCAATGTAGCCGATAGATTCACCAGGGCCCGACGGAACGTAGGGCTTACCCCTTGCCGGAGATCGAAAGCTGATACAGCCCCGCGTCAGGTGCCAAATTCCGTCGGTTGATAAGTAAAATCTTAGAAAGAGGGTGTCGATGCGCCGAGAGTAGTTTTATTGATCGAGAGATAATTTACATGGACCATGGGTGTACATATTTATATCCATGGGTAGATATTAGTCCATATCGGACACGACTCAAACTTTCCTTAAAAATAAAAGGAAAAACATAAAGTCCTTATTGTACACTAAATACACTTTCCTAAAAACAAAAGGAAACTAACAGACTCTTCCTAATTAATAGATAAACTGCCATACCACATCCTCCTTGAACTCGGTCTCTTTTGGATAAGCTTCCTTTAATAGATTAATTTCCTTAACCGAATTTGATAAGAATCCGACCGTTGGCGATTGATAACTTCCATCAACCGATTTCACGACTCTGAAGCCGATACTGACTCTAGGCCAATGATGACTTCGAGGTTTACCAAATTTCATCGTTAACACCAATCCATCTTAAAGATGCCGAGAGCAGGGGTGGATCCACTATGTGGTCTACGGGATCTCGAGCCCCTGCTACCGATGTTGTAACCATGGGAGCCTTCATTAAGTTCCCATAAAAATTTTTCATACATCCATTAGAAGAGAGGATTATAATTTTGTATAGTTTATTCAGCTCCTACTTTTTATCCTTTCTGAATCTGCCCCTGACCGAGAGCACGTGGCATCAGACATATGAAGTGATAACGTCAAACGTTGTATTACGCTATATAGTAGGTGCATCTTGTGAATTGTGCCTCCTATGCGTAATGATTTTATAAGAAGTCTCGAAAGTTCGGAAGGTAAAAAGGTTTATCCTCGTGAAAAAAAAATCAAGTTTTCTTTAAATGGGAACATGCTTATATATATTACAGCAGAAGTTCTGTTACAGAGTAATATACATTTCATAAACATATAAAGATCAGATTAATTATATATACAACTAGTGGTACGTAGTTGTAATATGGCAAAGCATATACTTGTAAATCTAAGTAAAGAGTCCAATAAAAATAATAAGTACAATAGCAAAGGAGTATGCTGAGTAAATTTATCGGTAATAATTGTTTGAGAGATTCTATGATTTATAGTAGGATGGATGTCGATCCTCCGACTAACATTGGTAGATATACATAGACCATGCGAAACTGTAAAAGTTGTGCGTATGCAATATTCTATCTTGAAGATGTTGAGATAAGCATGAAATTTCTACGTTGATACATGTGCGTAAGACTAGTTGTACGAAATAAACCTATCTTAAAGATGTCTATAGCTGTAGTGTCGAGCATGTAAAGGGATAAAGTTGAACAATTCTATGTAATAGATGCATCATGTAAATTATGTTTCTTTTGTGTAATATCGACTTCTGGAAAGTTGAAAAAAAAAAGAGAGGCAAATTCAAGTTTTCTTGTTAGTAGAGAAAATTCTTATCACAATTCAACTGTAAAAATTAGTTTGGTTAAAAATACTAATATGTTTTTATCGTAGCAGAGGTATATTATATACATACAAATATGAGGAAATGGTCCACTAGAAATAATAAACAATGAAAATAGAAAAATAACCTATTCCAGAAGTTGTTGAGAGTACGTATAATTACCAAGGTAGTTTGGTTAATGATAAAATGAGTACCAAAATAAACTTTAAGGCACAATCTGCAGGATAAAAAATGCTGCAAAAGGGTGTGCAACAGGTGCCCATAAATTCCATCCTCAAATGTAGCTGTATCGCTATTTGCACAAAACTTAACCTTGTGCACTAAGTATGCTGTTTCTTGTGTAGCTTTTGGTGAGTGTGCCTAGCATTCGTTTTACCGGCGTAGAATAGCGATGCCTCCGATTATAGGGTACCAGAGACAGCGCAACGTGTCGGGCTCTGCATGATGTAGAGAGATGAAAACTTGGATGCATCCGTACCGCCCGCGTGCGAACGGACTGACCAGATCAACATCAATAGCAGCACGAGGAGATGCTTGAAATGAGGATAGGCAGCGGCATATGCCGATATGCTCACTATATCCTTGTCCTGTGTGTGTTTAGGGGGACCGCTATGGCTGTTCGAGATACAGATGATAACTTGATATTTGATAAGCCATAAAAAGTAAATTTTAAATAATAAGATAATTTATAGATAAATTTTTTTTTATGTTTATGTTATTATTAGCGATGTAAAAGTAAATGTTGAAAACTAAGTACTAGAATACAATAAAGAAACCCTAAATTCATTCCTAAAATTAAGTCTATTAATAGTTCATCCATTTTTTAGAAAAAGTTAGCAGCAAAGATATTCTTTGCAACTCTGCAACATTTTTGATCCAAATTTAGTCCATGTCGAAACAGAATGGAAAAACGAGACAAGTTTCTATAACTGCATTTCCTTTTTTATTTTATTTTTTCCAGTAGATTTTCCCGTTTGGTTTGATCAAATTTAGATGTAAATTTATATGGTAGATTAATAGAGAGACGAGCGTACCTTTTTAAGAGAAACATTACATTTATATGTGCATATTATGATTGGTTTGAAGCAAATTACACTAGTACAGATTCTGTTTTTCCGTGTGGAGGTCTTATCACCCAGGGTCTGGGAAAATAAATATTTTCGCGTGCGGGCGGTCCAACCGCACCGGAAAATATATCTTCCTGTGCGATCCACTTAACCCGACCGCACGGGATAATCGTTTATCCCGTGCGGTCCAGTTATACCGACCGTATGGGAAGATGTATTCTTGCAGACGCTCTAATATATGCTAGCCGTTTAGGAATATCTCGTACGCACTTGTATATTATATGTGAATAGTGCGGTATTTTTTCTTTATTTTGTACTAATTGATGTGATATTTGTTATTATATTAATTGTGTAGATACTAAATATATTGAACATACTATAATTATATATACTACTACAGTATACATAATTACAATATATCCATCAAATTCATCACATATAACTAATATAGTATATATAATTACTATATATTCATCAAATTCATCAAACTTACAAATTAATTCATCACAAAGTCCATCTCAAAACATTCATCACAAATATAAGTAAATTCATCTACAAAATGCATATATATACATCAAATTTCACATATAATCATCACATCACATCATTTTCAAAAGCACATATAGTCATCAAAATTCACATATAATCATCCAAAATTCACCTATAATCATCCAAACATACATCAAAATAATTTCGCATTATATCAAAAACCAAAAAAAATCACACATACTAGGAGGCGCCGGCCGGGTCAGGAGGGAGGAAGGTGGCGGCATCGTCGGTGTCCTCCAAGAGGCGACGACAGTGAGGTTATCGGCGAGGGAGGCGGCCGCGGAGGAGGGCGGAAGGCGGCGGCGTCGACGGCGTCGAGGTTGTCGGCATGTGGAGGGAGGAAGGCGGCGGCGTCCTTGCCGCCCGGGCCGGGTGAGAAGGGGGCCGGAGGCGAGGGAGGCGGCCGTGGAGGAGAGCGGAAGGCGGCGGCATCGGCTGCGTCCTCGCTGCCCGGGCCGGGTGAGGAGGGGGCCGGCGGCGAGGGAGGCGGCCGTGGAGAAGAAAGGAAGACGGAGGCGTCGACGGTGTCGAGGTCATCGGCATGGAGGGAGGAAGGCGGTGTTGGCCGCGTGGAGGAGGGTGGAGGGGAATGCGGCGGCGGATCTCGGTGGGAGGCGATTTGAGTAGCCTGGCAGTGTGTTTTTGGAAACCTCTGGAGTTAGAAAAATTTCTGTTCCCGCAAGCGTCTTTATAGATGGCATGCATCATCGCGTGCGGTTGGATTAAGCGCCCTGCACGGGATAATCTATTATCCTGTGCGGGCGTCTTAAGCTGACCGTACGCGGCAATTGACGATTATCGCGTGCGGGCCTATGAAGACCCCACATCCAACCTCGTGTGTGAGGCCTTAAGAGGCCCGCACGGGATAATGAGTTATCATGTGCGGGCAATGACCTGATTCCGGTGGACCGGTTTTTCCAGGTGGCGCTACTTACGGCCCGCCTAGAACCAAATAGGGCTTATTGAAAAAAAAACGGGGGCATTGATGTTAATTTGAACCTGACGTACGTGTACGTACGTGGGTCAACAGATGGCTAGGCAATAACTAACTTTAGCTCAACTAAATTGTATAAATAACAGACATTGTTAGTTGTTGTTCGTCTTAGGAAAATTTGGAATTAATGGATAACTTTTCTGGCTGTCTAGATTTCAGGCGTCCAAAAATTTAAAATTTCAGTCACATATTTTCATCCCTCAGATGATAACCCAACTGTTCTCATCACTCCCCCTATTACTTATTACTTTTCACTATCCAAACAATAAATTGTTCTAATAAATAGAAATTACAAAATTACATGACAAAACTAATAACTCACAACAAATTAAAAAGATATATGTATATAAAATTACACAGATAAAAATAAAGTAAAACTACATACAACAACAAATTGCAGTTACAATGAACTAAAATCGCACACTGCGTACAGCACTGTAGTTTTAGGCATATAGTAATACAAGATTTTTAGGTAACTAAAAACTTAATATAAATTTTCAGGCACCTATTGAAATGTAGCAATTCCCTTTTTCCTGGGTTTCAGCACAGCATATGGATTTGTATTTTGGTGTCTTCAGTAGTTCTTTTATCTTATAAACAGGTCTATTTTGCCAGCTCTCCGAGCTTTGCTGGTGCTAGTGTTTGATTGATTGAGCTATGACTAAGCAAACTAAAAAAATATATAAAATTATATGTAAAAGTACACGCATATTAATATATACAATATCACATGTGTGTTAGAATTGGATTTTAATTAAAGAAAAAATATCATTAATCGGTTATTACCATTATTTTCATCATTTTTGTCATATGTTATCTCTTAATTTGTATGTATATTTGTTACTGACATATCACATGTGAATCATTTGGTCCCATGTCATTATTTTTTCCTACTCACAAAATTAGGGAGTTAGTAGTGGGGGCGGTACACATGTTGGTCTTCTGGTTTCATAATTTTATTTTCCCTTTTTCACAAAAAGTATGGAATTGGTGATGAGGTGATGGTAGACTCACCACTCACCATCACTACTGCTCTCTTTTAAAAAAGTATAGACTCATCGTAGTTCAAAAATCAGTGCTAAATAAACTACGATAAAAAACCATAAATCAATACCAACATTATGTTTCAAGATTCAAATTTGATAGGCTAATAAAAGAATAAACATATGAAGAGTGTGAATTACTATTCGATAAGATCACAACCGGAATTTGAGTCTTACATTTTATAGTAGTGTTTGTATTATTGCTAATTATTTTTTTCAGTAGTATGTAACGTAGTCATTGATAACAAGACGCTTATAGTGAGTGATTACTTCATTAACAAATATTCATTAACAAATATATACCGATACAAAATCTCTCGAGGTGCTCATAGGGTAGGATGTACATGTGTGTATACGTGTGTCTATATTTGTACTGTGTTTAAAAACACTATATCTAAAACATTGTCATATCAATTAAAATCATCGCAAGATGAAATCAAGCCAAAAAAAAGAAATTTGCCCCTTTAACCTAATGATTTAGATTATCGGTAGGCTATTACCATTAATTATCGATTTGATTATAGGAAAATATTAAATATTTTTAAAGATAAATTTAACAAATAGCTTAAATAAAGTGGTCTAATCATGCATCGTAGAAACTTATTTGAGAAAAAATAGTAAGTTTCGAAATATTGAACAAATAATTTATTTTAACAATCTGGTGAATAAATTAAAAGGAACATGATCACTCCTAAAAAAATCAATTTCTAAATACGAACTAAAAAACACTACGTTCAGATTTACAGGTAGAATTTGATTTGTTTCAAAACGGAGGGGAAAGTCTTTTACCGACGTCACAAACTAGTGAAGAATCCAAAACTAGAATTAAACCGTCCTTTGTCGCCGGTATCTCATCTCTAACCCCAGGTCCCACCATGTTCAAAAAAGGCTAATAACCCCATCCCTAATCTGAATCCCCCGCGCTTTTTGGATGCGGTAAAGACTTAGTTAAAAGTCCCCTCTAAAACGTCATCACCAACACAGCTGTCACCACACCACCCCCAACACAGGAGTTCCATTCCTGTTTGTGCCATTCCTCCCGTCAATTCGCTCCCCTCCGATCCCCTGCACAGGAGTTCCCTTCCCAAGGCATCTTGGGAAACACCACCGGTCAGTCACATTTGGCTTGGCTGGCAGGCAGTTTGGCCGTTTTTTCTTCTTTCTCTATCCCCAATCCTCCTATCACCCAACGCCACCAGGAGATGTCCACCCCTTGTCATGCATATCATGCGTCCCGTTTCCATTTGATTAATCCTCGTCTGCTCTGCTTACACGTAGCTCGTTCTAGTTCTAGCGATTGATCTGTCTTCCAATATTTTTTTTTAGTGTTTTCGCAACGACGCTACTGCTGCTCTCAGACTCTCATCTGATCATCTCACATTTGATCTGCAAGTATAGTAGTACTCATGCATGCGAACTCCAACAAGTCATCATCTGCTGCTGCTGGTGATCGGCGATTTCAGCGGCGATGTGGATTGGGTTTTTGGATGGTCATGATTATAAGTGATTTATATTTTGTTCCTGTCCCTGTCAATACCTACCGGAGCGTCACTTGGAGCGGAAAATTTTAAGCAGCAGGAAGGCAGCGTCGGTTTTCGTAAGGTTTCTGCTCGTCTTTTACTCTGTTGGTCGGGTGGTTTTCTAAGCGAAAAGGAACAGGGAGGCGATGGAAATTCTTGTTTAGCTTCAGGTAGGTAAGAAGTATATATATGCGACGAAATTTCTAGAAGAGGAGAGGGTAAAATATTGGCCGGGGGCACATGCGAAACAAGCTTCTACATACTTACAGCTGGACACTGTTCTTTTCTTAGTTTATGGTTGTCGCTAGCTCTCATCTGTTGTTAAGTATAGTAGTGTGGAATTCTTCGGTAGCTCGTAATTTAAGTAGAGTGCTACTATAAAAAGGACTCGTTGGTGCAACAGTGTGATTTGTGTTGCAGCGTGCACTAATTTATATTTTTTTCTACCATTTTTGTGGTTTGTGTTGTAGCGTGCTCTAATTTATTTTTTTCTACCATTTCTACAAATACTAAGTGCTCATATACACGCGAGACTATGACATCATATGATAAGCTTGACCCTCAACCTCCGAGAGACTAGGAGGACATAGCGTTTTACTACTGTTGTACGTTGCATACTAATAAAAAATAATTAACTTTAGATACGGCCACCGTACCAAATCTATAACTTGAATTCTTTTTGATAGATTCTTCCAAAAAAAACTTAACTGAGCTAAGCTCAATTCGCTATCTTTTTTCTACTTGTTACTTGTGAGAAATTATCAAATGAATGGAAAAAATACTTGACATATTTGAGTCAATTATATTTCACTCATGCAACGGGCAAAAGATCATATGTTTGGATATACTTTTAGAAACATGAATTTCTACACTTATACTCCTCGCAAAAAAATATGTTGTACATATGGTAAACCTTTTATCTGAAAAACTTTTTGTTTCTGGCGGTGCAACTTATTTTTAATGAATCGACTCTGATTGTTTCAATTTTATTGAATAAAGGAAGAAAAAAGTAGTGTACATGTATGAAAAATGAAAAGAAAAATTGTATAGGGGATTAGCGGGGTACAGAATTAGCCCCGCTAGGTGTTTGGTTCCTGTAATGACCCAAGTTGTAAAGTGGAGAGCTCCTTTTGCTGGAAGACCCTCCAATTTTCTCTCCTTCCAGATTTTACATACTGTTAATTTATTAGGAGGGCGAGTGTGCGAACCCCTTTTTCAGCATTCCCGGGATAGTGCCAAGTGTTGTTCACCACTCATGGACCGTTGCCGTTTTCTTCCAGATTGAAAGCTTTAGCTATTCCCGCGCTATCCATTCCCTTAGCATGTCCTAGTTTTTTTCCATGCATCTGCATTGCACTAGAAGGTGAGGTGGAGGTAGGTCTCTGGGATATGCCTACATAGCGGGTAATAGGTGTTGTTTGGCTAGCCACAGGGCCTTAGCCATCGGCTATCCACACTCAGTTTTGCACGATCAGCCAAGCAAAAAGCTTGCACTTTTCATGGAGCACATGGCTTCCAGATTATCATGTCGTAGTTTGTGCTGACCGCTCCAAGGAATTGGGCTCTGTATGCAGAGCCTGCCGAGTATTCTCCATTGGTTTTAGCTTCCAGGTGATACCATCTTCTCGTTAATATTTGTGTACGCCTTGGACAACAGTACATAGATGAGTTAGTCCATAAGCTCAATCGTTACTGCTCCATATAAAAGGTTAAGGTATTGTATCCATGTGTTACTTTCGATGGTTTTGCTGTAGCGTCCAGTTTTTTCTTCTCAAGATCGCGTACACTTGCGGCGCCTCCCATTGAGCCAAGCCACATCCCAAAACTGGATTGTGTCCCGTTGTCAATTGTTATCGTGGATGCTACAGCCGTACCGTGAAGAGTAAATCGTCCGTGTCATCGCACGGGGTTTCCGTAGCCACCCAAGATTTTCCTAGTACCTTCCATTCATACCATAGCTATCTGACTCGCACAACCCTCACAAACTTTCCCAGGTTAAGTACCCCAAATCCACAATATGACATTGGCACACATGTTTTTATCGTTGATCTTGCATTTCTTCCTGTCCTGCCCATAGGTAGCGATTGCATGCGAGCCTTATTCGTTCTACCGTTCTTTTGGGTTTGGCCTGCGAGATTTTTTTGTGCTCTTGGGCTGCTTGACTGGCAACCGGGTGGCCTCGCGGATTTTGCTAGCGGCAACGCATGTTAGGCCATCCAGACCCATATCCCATGGCTTTGTAGGGTCCAAATTCATTGGTGGGCTGAACTCGTTGACGGAAATTAGGTGGGGGAGCAAATTTACTCTAAGAATAAGTTCACTTGTCATATCTTATCTTTACATTAAGTTTAATTGATATCTCTAAACCGTAATACCAGAAATCTTCACCATCTATTTCTGCAAAACCATCCAAATCAAATCCCATGGTGATATTGGAGGTGGTTTTGACTGAAGTGGCACTAGTAGCAAAAAATAAAAAATAAAAATAAAAAAACATGTAGATCCACACAAGTAGAGTTGTAAGTTGTTCGATGGTGCCCCACCACTGCTCTACCGACAACGTGGCAACGTTCGGCGCGCCGGTGAGCGACAAAGTGAGATGATGAAGCTGGCGATAATTGACCTCTGCGTCGGCGAGAACTTATCATACCATAGGATGGACACCGGGATGTCGCCACAGAACACACCATCATGGTGGTATGTGAGCTGGTCACTCGCCGGAGGTACGCACAACTACATCAAACCTCCTGCTCCCCATGGAGAGCTGCATGAGGCTCAGAAACACCGTCAGTATCATTAGCGAAACCAAATCCATTGATCGCGATATAACACAACCAAAATGGAGCACTCGTGGGATCGAGCTAGCTAGAGCTACTTGATGATCGAGCTTGTTGTGTAATTGTGTTTTCTTCCCATGTGGTGATGGAAAAGGCCGTCTCCCCGCTCTTTATTTTAGGCCAATCCGTGAGCCGTGCTAACTTGTGTGACTGGCGATGGTTCATGTGAGCCTATCCTGCACCTACGTGCGGTTGCAACCGGGGGCAGAATGGCGCGGCGAGCGGGGGAAAACATGAGCTGTGTTGTGTATGCGGCCACGAAGGAGGAGAGTCCGGAGAGGATGGGTCATTGGGGGTGGGGAGGGGGTGCCGCGGCGGTGGCGCCGGGAGCTCGAGTGATGGTGTCGTCGCCCGCGATGCTGCAACCGCTCATGCGGTGCTGTGCTAGGCGGTGGCGCTCAAGGCGCTCAAGCTCGCGCAAGGCTTGCTAATGTGGTCCAACCTCACCCCACGTGCGGCATGCCTCGGCGGCGTCCCCTTCGACCTCGCCGGCCAAGATGTCGGGGTTCTCCACCTTCGCGTGTTCATACTACCACTTCCTGGACACCCGTTCCCTCTTCGCCGCGCAGGACATAGACACCACCACCAACAACAGCAACTATGACACCGACGATAGGATGCGCGCCTCGACAACGTATCGAAGAGAAGGCATTGGTCGCCGTGTCGTCGAGGAAACGGGGAGAAAGAGAGAGAGGGGAGGGGAGGAGAGTGAGGATGACACATGGGTCCACTTTTGTTTTTTTTTTCTGCGTAAACGTCTAGACAAGATGAATGGATCGGGTCAACTTACCACATCAGCGAAACCACCAATCCATACTGCTGGAGGACCTAATTTAATCCGATTTCGCAAGTTGAGTGTTCAAGATTTTTTGGTATTGCGACTTAGGGATGCAAATTAAACTCGATGTAAAAATGAGGGATGACATCTAATTCCTTTATTCTAGGCCTGAAATTTTTGACAAGAACTTGTGGGCCTTAATTTTCTTTCGGCTGAATATGTTTAAGAGAATTAATTGGTCATAATTAAGTGATGGACCGAAATCATTGATGAACTATGTGGGCCAAATTTAATGGCGGCCCGAATTAGTTGATGGATGTTAAGTCGGCCAAATTTATTCGTGGGCTGAATTTGTTGATGGGCAGAAGGTGGGCCAAATTCATTTTTAGGCCGAATTCTATGATGTGAATTAACTGGGCCGATTTCGTTTTGATGTCTTGGAGGGCGAATTTGTTGATGGGTAAATAATTTATTCCTGGGCTGAATTGTTGGCTGTAGGTGGGCCAAATTTACTTTTAGGCCGATTTCATAGACATGAATTAACGGGCCTATTTCGTTTGAGGCCTTTGTGGGCCAAATTTGTTGATGGGTAATTTTATCCTGGGCTGAATTTGTTAATTAAATGGGCAGTACGTGGGCCAAATTCGTTTCTAGGCCGAATTGGTTTGTATGAGCTAACTGGGCCGATTTCCTGGACCAAATTTCTTGACATGAGTTAAGCAGGCTGAATTCGCTGCCCGTGGTTGGCCCAATTCGCGATCTGCTTTGACTGAGTACGATTTACGACCGCTTCTGATTAGGATCTCAACCATGAGAGAAAAATAGAAGAGTTTTTCATTTAAACCCCTTCCAGATTGCGATTGCCTCGCTGATCGGCGGTGGAGGCGGCCGGGGATCGCCGCGGATGAGATCGCTATGGCGGCGCAACCCCACACCAGGGCCCAGTTTCGCGGCCATTCCCACCTCGTCCTCGCCGTGGAGTTCGACGTCGCCTCCCTCCGGCGCCCGCCTGGCCCGTCCCCGATTTCCCAGATGCGGCGGAGAAACGGGAGGCAAGGGAAAGCGGGTTCCTCTTCCGGCAGCCACGCTGGCCTCTCCGTCGATCGCCTCCGCGTGGGTCTCTCTCCCCAATTCCCAAGCATGCATTCGAATCGTTGAGCCGCTCGCGTGTAGGTGATGCATCTGTCCTGCTTGCTCCGCTCTCCTGCCTGCGGCCATTGTTACCTCCACGAGATCATGTGGTTGTTTAATTAAGCCTGATTGGTGTTGGTATTTTGGTGGTAAAATATGGTATTATTGCTGCAGCTGCAGTGTGTCGAGTGGTGAATGCGTGCTTCATGCTTGGGAGGTGGGAATTGGGATAAAAATCTGTCCACTTCGAAAGTGTGGGTTTGTTAATCCTAGCTTGATTTGAAGGCCATAGATTGTGAAACTCCTGAAGAACTGCGGTCTAATCGCTGAAATGAGGTAAGCAACGATAAACAATTATTTATTATGTCATTTTACATACTCATTACTGCTTCTTTTTCGAGGATTTATTTGTGCACAAAATGAGTGATATATATATGGAAGCAAATGTCATTAAGAAAGAGTAATGAGAACATATATTTACAAACAAGACATATATATATCCTCGAAAAAGAAGTAGAATTGTATTTGCGTGCAACTCTTTATTTATATAAATACAAAAGTATTTTATTTTATATAAAATTAAATCGATCAATCTACAACGTTATACTCCGTCTGTCCCAGCTTATGTGCATAAGATTTTTCACTGAGACCAATAAGATGCGCAATAAGAAGTTAATCTTGTTGACTTTTTTATATATACCCCTTTAAGTAAATGGAGGATCTTTGTATGCCTGCATGAATGCTGCTTTGCTAGAGTAGGTAGAGTAAGTAATAATAGTAGAGCTGTATACACCCGCGTTGGTGTAGAAGCCGGGTTTTATGAATACCCATTATCTTAAAAAAATATAATAGTAGAGTTTACTACTAGCTATAAACTCATATAAAAATAGTATTAGAGGTAACATGTACAACAGCATATATAAGCTTGTCTTCATTTTTATCATCCTCGCTCTCTCACTTATTTATTTGATGTATTTCTCTTAGAGCATGTGTAAAGTTGACTCTTGTATAAGCAATTATAGCTCGCTTTCAGTTTGCTATTGCACTTGCTCTTACTGCAACATACACATATCCAATCATCTTGCATGCATGTAGGACACTATCGGGAGAAAATGGCATTAAATTGAACGACGCCTAATATAGTAGGACAATGGTAGAAAATTTACGCACCTAAGAGCATTACCAACAAAAGCCAAAAGAAAACCATCCCAAGATTCTTTTTTTAATCCCAAATCAGAATTTTTAAGTATGAACATATTCTTCTCTTCAAGAGATCGCTAAAAAATGACTTTCAATAATAAAAAGTGGGTTCATCCTAAATTACCAACCGAGCCTTCCTCCCATTTTCTTCAGGCGCATGTCCCTTAATCGCAATCGCGCCTCCTCTTGTCCCGATCATGCATGTCCTCTCCTCCAATCATGATGGCGACTCCCTCATTTCACTCATGATCAATTCCATCCCCTCCCCTTGCCGCCTCTTCCCTCCCCCCAACTCTTGTTGCCGCATCTCCCCTCCCCTTCCCTTGCTGCATCTCGCCCCTTGTATAATCGGTTGGCAAAAGAGCAAGGAGAGATAGAGATGAGTCACTGTAGCATTCTCATCCAATTTCTCTTGGATGAGTATTCATCGGATGTCATCAAAGAGTTATTTTTTTGTGACACAACTAGTACATGATCAGTACATGAATAATCATGAACAGAAGCGTGTTGGGTCTGTGTTTGGACACCAAGTACTTCATCGGAATAGGTTGATTGACCATTGGAGACTATATGTTGACTACTTCTCAGAAGAACCTATGTATGCCCCTGTTTATTTTAGGCACATGTTTGTAATAGTTAAATGTGTTTTTTTTGTCTCTGTTGCAAATATTGATACACACGTGATTTACTATTGATAAAACATACGCAGATTTAGAATGAGATGACCTCTTGCTTTTACGCATAATGCATGTTGTGGAACAATATAATGGATATTTTGTGCAAAAAAAAGAAATGCATCTGGTACACTTGAATTATCATGTTTGTAAAAGATTATAACAATATTCCAAATGTTGATTTATGGAGTAGCGTCAGATGTGATAGATGAGTATATTCATATTGGAGGAAGTACTACTAAAGGAGGTCTAAAATGGCTAGTTAAAGCTGTAGGAGAAGTTTTCAAAGAGGATTATTTGAGGACACAAAATGAGAATAACATTATTGGCTAGTCCTCAAAGCTATAGATGATGTTTTCCGAGAAGAGTATTTTAGGACACCAAACGAGAATAACATAGCTAGATTACTTGCAATTGGGGAAGGAGAAGCATTTCCAACAATGTTGGGCTCCATATGTTATATGCACTGAAGTGGAATAATTGCTATGTTGCATGGCAAGGTATGTACGGTGCGCATGTATAGGTCATGTGAGGCAACGGCTTCTAGAATTATAGTAGGCCCTAGCATATACCCATGCTATATACCTTCCCATGCAATAGAGCAATTCTTATAGTTCCAATGCATAGTGCATACAATCTATAGAGCCCAACGTTCATGAATTTTTTTCTTTCCTAACTGTAAGTAATCTAGCTATGTCATTCTTGTTTGGTGGTCTTCAAATACTCCTCACCGAAAACTTTGCCAACAGTTTTGACCAGCCTTTTTAGACTCTATAGTAGTACTTTCTCCAATATTAACATAATCATCTATCGCATCTGCTGCTACTCCATAACTCAATTTGGAATATTGGTTTAATATTTTACAAACATGATAATCCAAGTGTACCGGCTACATTTATTTTTTGCACAAAAAAAATCATCATGTGCTTCAACATTATGCATTATGTGTAAAAAAAGGTTGTCTAATTCTAAACTTGCACAATAACAAATAATGAATCATGCACAGAGACAAGAAACACATTTTACTATTACAAACCTGCGCCTGAAATAAATTACGTGTACATACCTTTCTGAGAATAGTCATTGTATAGTCTCCAATTGCCATTTAACATGTTCCAATCAAATACTTGGTGTCAAAACACAAACACACCACATTTCGGTTCACAATCATTCATGTATTGATCATGTACTGGTTGTGTTGCCGAAAATAAAAATTCTCTGCCATCATCCTGTGAAGACTCATCAGAAAGAAATTGGATGTAATTATTACGATGACTCATCTTTATCTCTCCTTGTTCTTTTGGTGACCAATTACATGAGGGTAGGGGAGGGGAGAGGCGGCAAGGGGAGGGGGTGGAAGCGATCAGGAGCGATGGGAGGGAGTCGCCATCGTGATGGGAAAGGAGGACGTGCCCGATCAGAACGAGAGGGGGAGGCGCGATTAAGGGACGCACTCCAGAAGAAAATGGGAGAAAGGCTCGATTGGTAGTTTGGGTAGACACACTTTTTATTAGTTGAAATCAATTTTTAGTTATCTTAAATCTGACTAGGGATCAATTAAAAAGGAGTCTTAAGGATGGATTCTTTGGTTTCCTTCGGTAATGCTCTAATAAACTGGGACAATGGGAGCAATATAGATACACCATTATTAACAGCATAATCTCTCTTTTCCCCAATCAACGTGGTAATTTCTAAGGCTCATAGAGCAGACATGTTTGTTCCCTTTAGATTCTCTTTATGATACAAAATATTTTTTGCTGGTTGGCCCGTTATTGGGTTCAGACGTTCAGTACCCTGTGAAACCACTTAAAATGTTGTAGTACAACCTTATTTTTAGAGAGTAGGTAAGTTTTTCATCACCGGGGCTTTGGGAAAAAAGTCAAAGAAATCAAACATAGTCTTTTACAGCTAGAAGTTCTACCTGAAAAGGGATGTTACGCCTATAAAAGAATCCACCCATGATTTGTTTTCAGGCTGTAACATGGATGTTAACTTACCAAAAGTTTTCTGAATGAATCAGGTGCGAATAGTTGTTTTTTTTTTTGGAAATATGAAGTAATTGTAGCTGAGAAAATTGGGAATTCAGCATTACTAAAATGCTATTTGTGTGAACATGAGCAAGGTGATCCAACCACTCCCAATCAGTAAGCAGTAGTACTACCAAAAGGAAAGGGGAACGGTCTCATCATGCTTATGCTAACTTCCCTAATATAACTAATATATTGTGGAGTTTTGGGAAACCATGGGGTCCTCTGGACTCCGGTGGCACCCATCACCCGTGGATTGCAACAATTGAATTGTAGAAATCCTACCCATGTATGGTAAACATTCATTTTGGAATGGCCTTTTTCAGATTGCACAGTTGCGTGCTTTGATATAGTCTGTAGATAAACAATTTCTTGGATACGTTTCAACCAGGGAAGCAGCAACCATTGGATACCACGCTCTCTTCACAAAAATCATACAGAAGCTGCTTCTTTGAGATTCTTCTGAGAGTTCCAATTCTTTAGATTCAGGCGCCTTCCTCGCAGTCTAAAATTCAGAGTTGAACATGCGACACGATCGTTCCATGTGCCATTGACATGCTGCCCAATACTGCCTTGAAGGGTTTCGTTTTTCTAACTGGAGCAATACTACCCCTAATAGCCGACATTGACACTACTAGTAAACACTCTTTTTTTAAGATGGATTAATTAGTCTCTCTGATCGCATCGAACTTGTAATAATCTACTATTACTACATCGGTTGTCGGTGTCGATCTGTTCTAAAATACTGGTCATAATGCATACTTTACTTGTGTTTTATTCCTCTGCAAAAAAAAATCTACTGAGGACCAGCGTAGTTACTCTTGCCAGGCGATAATTAACAAAGTATAAGCATTAAGCAAATGTGCAACTTGGTGTACTTAAGTCCAATTTGGTTTACTATACTTGCGTTTACCTCAAGTTGTCTAGGTACAGCAAACAGGAGATTTTTTGTAATTTGTGTACTGCATCAAAAGGTTAAGCATGGCAGCACTTTCAAGTATGGATCTTGATGAGGAAACCCATGCATGTCAATGGACTATAAGATGTCTGTTAATTTCCATCCCTCATTTGCCAATGCCAAAGAGGAAAAAAATATATATATATATAGCGAGTGATTCATGTATATTCCCTTCGTCTCAAAAAAATATAGTAATTTAGTATTGGATATGATATAATTTAATATTATAAATCTAGATAGATCTCTAAATAAACGTGTCTAATTTAATAGTAGGTTATCCAGATTTATAATATCAGTTGGTTTCTAATTCAGTACTATATTACCATATTTTACCATATTTTACGACGAAATTATTCGTATTATGTTATTAGCAGCAAGCCAGCAACTACAGGCACCGTAGGTCCATTCCATATATAGGTAGCAGCCACTAGACACCAGTACAACTCTACAAGCAGCTGCTTGCTCACACGTGCTGGCTGGTGTAAGTGTGTGATTAGTGTCAAAGATGGAGAGGGAGAGCAGCACACCGGCGAGGGAGGAGCTACCGGCGAGCTGGCTGGGGATCGATGAGGCGGCGCCGTTCGCGGGGAAGAAGGCGACGAAGGCCGCCGCCGACGCCTTCGTCCGGCGATGGCCCAAGGTGGTGAACGCCACGCTGGTGGCGTTCATCATGACGATGCCGCCGCTCCTCATCCTCCTCGGCGGCGGCCAGCCCGGCGCGCCGGCGGTGTGGATCAAGTCGACTGTTGCCAGCCTAGCCGCACGAGGAGGTAAAGTAGCGTAAGTTTTTTTTTTTTTGCTCATTTGTTTCAAAGGAACCTGGTTGTTCTTCTCGTGAAACCAGAGGAACCTTGGGTTTTTCATGTTCTTCATGCTGCCGTGTTTGCAAAATTACAGCTCGAGCAGAGGCAGCTGCAGAGGGGCTAGTCTTTGGTTTGGTTTTTTTTTTCTGATTAAGATTTAGATTCTAACTTGATTTTTATAACATATTTATCAAACTATTAAACGGTATGTTTCGTGTGAGATATTAGTATTAAATAATCTAATTTTTAAGTTTATAATAATTAAAACTCAATGAATCATATGCTAATGGCTTACTGGTTTCACAAATGAACACGGTTAAAAATAAAACCGATACATATTGGGAAATTTATTTATTTCTATTTTTAATAAAATTTTACTCGATTATTATTTTTTTTGCGGGGAACTTTACTCGATTATTGAAGATTATGCATGATTGTATTGGAGATCTGGAGGGGTTAGGGAATAATAGTGGACATTTGTAGAATTATGTAACCTATTAGAACTCAATAACTCATAGTGGAATTAAAATTATCTATATTTAAACTTTTATCTTGTTATTTTTTTAGTGCGATAAACATGGATAATTCAGGTGGTGCCAATGGGATAATTCCGCTTGCTCACCAGCCTAGACGTAGTCCTCTTTATGTTTGGGGGATTTGCAAAACCCATGTCCAACACTAGACTTCCTAATTAGTTGTGTGGTCAGGTCCTCCTTTTCAAGTAATTCCATACTAGACTTTCTATTTTTACCAAAGTTTCACTGTAGACTACCTTTAACGATTCTTTTAGTCTACACCGCTCTTTTTGTTAAATATTAGGTTTTACTTTTTTTTTTTACTTTGATCCTACTTACTCCTCTAGCTCCGTCGTCTTGTATCCTGGCAAGATAATAAAGCTTTGCGCCTGCTTGCTTTGATCGGTGACACATGTATTGTAGGCCTGTTGAAACCTTGGTCCAGGCCAAGCTTCATATTGGGCCTAAAATAACCCGAGGCATAAAATACAGGCACGGGTTTTATCAGGTCTTTTGAGGTTCTCTTGGGTGTTTTCAATTTTTTTGGCTTTCAGACTGTAAAATATATAAAGCCGGGCTAAGGCTCCTTCGTTCCATCAAACAGAAATTTTTAGCGTGAGTAAAATAAGAAAGATAATTATCACATGATTAATTCAGTATTAACTATTATAAATTTGAAAAAGGATTTATTTGATTCTTTAAAACAACTTCTATATATAAATTTTTTTTAAAAGAAATGCACATTTAACCGTTTGAAAAGATACTAATGCAAAATGAGAAAGTTGAAGTTTGTTGTTGAAGAAAAGAACTATGCCTAAGTTTGAATAGGTCAATTATATTGTGTTGGTTTATAGTCTTGTTTTTGGGTTGAAATGCAAGTCCACTGAGATGAAAAATTTCATAATATCTCAAACTAGACATCAACCGAACGGTTTGGGTGATCTTTGATGAAATTTACTTGACGAACTTCGAACGAGATTCCCTACGTGTTACGAGAGATTGAGCCAATGAAGGTGCTGGACTACTCATTTTGTTCTAGGGATCAAAGGACCGGACTACTATTTGGTTGATGGACACATGCCTAAGCTAGCTAAACTTTTGTGCCACACTTCCTACAAAAATAAAGCCACGCTTTATTTTTCTAAGTCGATGACATGAGGACCCTTCATGGAAGGAAAAATATTTTGGTATAAATGTGGTCATAAGCTAAATGCGAGTAACTTGTAACATGGGCGTATCATAAAGATGAAGCAATGTTTTGTAATGAACCAAACAACCTTCCTCGTGGTGGTCATGGTTCAAATCTCGGAAATAGAATTTACGAAATTTTAGGTCTAACGAATAACCACCTCCACCCCAATAGGAAACTATTGTTCTTGAACTTTTGGAATTATTCATTTTGTTATGAATTTAACAAGTAATATTTAAATTTGATCAAAATTTCAAATTATTTCGGACCAAAATTAGTGGATTTTCTGAAATTTCAAAAGATTCGTTCCTATTGAGTGCAATATAGGCAATCCGATTTATTAAACCCTGGGTGGTATCGCTTTTGGTGCATTCTTTGACCATATTTACTCGGAAAATATGTAATGCACACTATATATACAGTGAAAATATGGAAACAACCGTAGGATAAAATTTTGGATGTACGAAATTCATCCGTGTCACCGTGAGTAAAATTTTTACTCCTAGATTCAAAATTTTCCTTATGATGATATGAAAAAAAAAATCTCAGAAGTCTATTTTTTATCCTACGATGATTTCGGGGTCTTCACTGTACATATGGTTTGTTTACACTGTTTGGACTTAAAATTTTGCTCCATTTCGCTTGCAGAACCCAAGAAAGACGTGCTTCTCGGTGGCCTGCTCCTCCCAGGATTCGACGAGCAATCGTGCGTCAGCCGGTACCAATCCGTCTACTACCGCAAGAACATGACGCGGCCGCCGTCGCCGCACCTCCTCCGTCGGCTCCGGCAGCAGGAGGCGCTGCAACGGCGGTGCGGCCCCGGCACGGAGCCGTACCGGCGGGCGTCCGAGCGGCTCAGGTCTGGCCAGAACGTCGGCGACGACTTTGTCGCCACGGTCGACGGCTGCGGCTACCTCGTGCTGATATCCTACCGTGGCCTCGGCAACCGCATCCTCGCCATCACCTCGGCCTTCCTCTACGCCATGCTCACCGGCCGCGTGCTCCTCCTCGACCCAGGCAAGACCATGGCCGACCTCTTCTGCGAGCCGTTCCAGGGCACGTCGTGGATGCTGCCCGACGACTTCCCTCTCGAACACTTCAGGGACCTCGATGAGGACGCGCCGGAGAGCTACGGGAACGTGGCGGTGAACCGGAGCGGGTCGGTCGCCGGCCTGCGTTTCGTGTACGCGCACCTCGACCACGCGGCGACGCCGGCGAATAGGCTCCTGTACTGCGACGACCACCGCCAATTCCTCCACCGGGTGCAGTGGGTGGTGCTGAGGACGGACAGCTACATCGCGCCGGGGATCTTCCTCAACCCGGCGTACAAGGAGGAGCTCGACATGATGTTCCCCAAGAAGGACGCCGTCTTCTACCTCCTCTCCCGGTATCTCCTCCACCCGACCAACGACGTGTGGGGCATGGTCACCAGGTTCTACCACTCCTACCTCAAGAACGCCGACGAGCGGCTGGGCATCCAGATCAGGGTGTTCGACGGCGACGAGCCGTTCCAGCACATCCTGGACCAGATCCTGGCGTGCACGTCGCAGGAGCATCTTCTTCCTGGAGTCGTGAGCGGCGGCGGCGCGCCGCCGCCGATCGTGCGGTCGAAGGCCGTCCTGACGACGGGCCTCAACTCGTGGTACCACGACAGCATCCGGGACATGTACTGGCGGTCGCCGTCGGCCACCGGCGAGGTGGTGAGCGTGCACCAGCCGAGCCACGAGCTGCACCAGCACTTCTTCCGGAGCATCCACGACATGAAGGCCCTCGCCGAGATGTACCTGCTGAGCTTGATGGACAAGATCGTCACCAGCGGCTGGTCGACGTTCGGCTACGTCGGCAGCGGCCTCGGCGGCCTCACGCCGTACATCATGATCAAGCCGGAGAACCACACGGTGCCGAACCCGCCGTGCGTGAAGGCCATGTCCATGGAGCCCTGCGACCACGGCCCGCCCTACTTCGAGTGCACCAAGAAAGAAATCGACAAGATCATCGACACCGGCAACCTGGTGCCTCATGTCCGTTCCTGCGAGGACGTGCCATGGGGACGCAAACTGGCTGATCCCATTAGCTAAACCAGAATAGTATTAGTACTGTTTTTATTAACAATTTATACCATGTTTTGCAACCTATGTTAAAGAAAATATACCCCTTTTTGCCAAATAGCAATAACTGTTCATATATATATATATATATATATATATATATTCATTTGTAGATGGAAAAAAATGGTCGTGTAATTCACAGTTATCTTGTACGGAGTAGAATAGCAATTAATTCAATAATGGTTAATCAAAAAGCTTGATGCCTCCGGCTAGATCCTCACAGCGCTTGATGTGTCGTGTCACGTTCTCGCTGACAGCGACCTTGCTCAGCTGGCATGTCGCGGCGGGCGGCGGCTTGTGGAAGCATGGCTCCATGGAGACGGCGCGCACGCACGGCGTCCGGGGGACCTTGTGGTTGAACGCCGTGAGCAGCATCGCCGGCCGCAGCCCGGCGAGCGCGCTGCTCATGTACCCGAACGTCGACATGCCGCTGGTGAGCAGCACGTCGGAGAAGCTGAGCAGGTAGATCTCGGCGAGCGCCTTCTGGTTGTGCGCCCGCTTCCCCATCTCCTGCTGCTCCTCGTGGCTCGGCTGGAACACGCCGACCCACCGCCCGCCGCCGCTGGCCGTCGCCGCCGCGTGCTCGTAGTACTTGGCCTTCAGCCTCTCGTAGTATTCCGCCTGCAGCGACGTGACCAGGATGGCCGTCGTCATGCCGGCGGCGAGTCCGTCGCCGGACGCGTTCGTCCTGCCGCCTGCCGGCCCCGGCGCGTCGCCGTCGGTGTCCGGCAGGATGTGCTCCTGTGACGAACACGCGATGACCTGCTTGTACATGTCGTCGACGGGGATGGACGCCCAGGAGAACATCCTGAGCTGCACGCCGATCATCTCCGTCGCCGGAGCCAGGTACGAGTGGTGGTATCTCATGACCATCCCCCACACGGAGTTGGAAGGGTGAAGAAGATAGCGGCCAAGAAGATGGGTGACGCTCTCCTTCGCCGGGAACATCCACCGGAGCTCGTCGTGGAACTCCGGGATGGCGTACAGCGACGGGACGAAGTAGAGGTCGCTCTGCAGCAGCAGCCAGTTCACCTTGGCGAGCACGAGCTGGTCGTCGTTGCAGTAGAACCTCTCGTCATCGCCGCGGAGGTCGTGCGCCAGGTGGAGGTACACGTACGGCGGCACGGACACCGGCGTCTCCTTCGCCGGGTCGCCGGTGATCTTCTTGGCGGTGAGGAGGTTCCCGTACGACTGGTTCGAGTGCACCCCGAGCCGCCACAGGTCGGCGACGGGGAAGTCCGGCGGGAGCACCCACGTCGTCGTCGTCGTCTCGCCTTCGCCGCCGGGGAACGGCTCGCAGAAGTGGTCGGTGAAGTCGTTGGGGAAATGGACGAGGAAGACGCGGTCGGTGAGCAGCGCGTAGAGGAAGGAGGCGACCAGCGAGAGCATGCGGTTGCCGAGGCCATTGTAGGGGATTCCGACGAGGTAGTTGCACTCCATGACCTCCGAGCTGAGGCCGGACCGGAGCTGCTCGACGGACTTGGCGTAGCCCGGCGTGCCCGGGGCGCACCTCCGGTGTCGCGCCTCGTAGTCGCGAAGCTTCTGGAGGAGGTAGGGGGATGGCGCGAATGGCGAGCGCTTGTAGTAGCGCGGGGACTCGTGCCGGCTCAGGCACGCGCCGCGGTCGAAGCCGCCGGCCGCCAGCAAGCCGCCGAAGTGCTCGTCGGCGCCGTTGGCGGCGTCGCCGGTGGCGCTGGGTTTGGACGCGTTCGTGAATCCTGAATTTGATTGAGAGTTTGAGACATGCCAATACAAACTGTAAAAAATATGTGAAAATTTACTATCAGTTGAAATGAAATTCATAATTTTCGTTCCTCACGCACAATTTTAAATGTACATAACGCAATTTAGGATTTCAGAAATGCACGATTTCAAATTCGTAGAGATTTAAGAATTTCTGAATCCACCAGAGACGTACATTCAAAATCATGGCCCGAGATGTAGGATTTCTGAAACCACGATAGAACTTTGGCACACAAAATCACGGCCCAGCTGGATCTAAGAGAAACTAACCTTTGTGGTTAAAAAAAACAGAAATCTGTTTGTTCCCTTCTTCTCTGTTTCTCTTAGTGGGATCTTAAACTGTTTGATGTGAAATCTGTTTGTTCCATGCAGGGATTGAATTCAGTAATCTGAAATCGATAAAAGATGGACATGTACAACATCTTTCTTAGTTTCATGGACACATGCGCATCTTTCTTAGTTTCTTCCAAGCGTATTTACCAGCTGTAAATTAAATCACAACAAAATACCTGCACTTCTTTTTAGTTGCTTGATTCACAAACTGCAAAAGAGCACTGCTAGTCTGCTACACGTACTAATTTAGTAAGAAAAATTTAGGTAGTACAGAATTTTTCAGCTGTAAATCACACCAAAACGCATGCATTTTATTTTTCTAACCGCCTACTGTACAAGTGTAATCTCATACTGCAAAAGTGCAAACCATAAACAAAAATTACCTGCAGTCACAGCAGTCAGCCTCGCCGCGCTCTGCCAAACCGTGGACGCGCTGGCCCATCCGCCGAGCACCAACAGCACGAGCAACGGCACCGCCATGACGCAGACGACGCCGATGACGCGCACCGCCGCGCCGGCGCCGGCTGCGCCGCCGCCCAGCTTCTTCACCCTCGCCGCCATCACAAGTTCACACAGCCTCTTCCTGTCACTGACGCCGTCGCCGCCGATGCTGCTACTCTGCTCGTCGATCGATCACCTCTCCTTCGCGTGCACGGCCACCGTCGCAATCTTCGTCAGCCTTTTTATCACATCTTTTTTCGCGGCCATAGCTTGACATGCGAGCCACAGCACGTTGGAGAGGTGGACTTCCGTTCGTTTGAGTGCACTGTAGCTTCGTACATAGGAAGACGAGGTGCAGCTTTGCGTGTCAGGTTGGGGTTTCGATCATATAGTATATGTCCTGCCTGATACTATGGAACTATGGCACTCCATCTCGTTCGGATTAATCTATCTATCTATCTAACTATCTATCAAGACAGCTTGAAATGAAAGCACCACGTTTACCGTGGAGACTAGAAATTCCACATTAATCAAAGAAAAAGAAAAAAGAATCCAAATAGAAATACAATCTAAAAAATAATTGAAATTCGGAACTAAGAATAAGTAATATTGAAAGAGGAGTCCATAAAAGACCCAATATGTGATTAATTAAATTTCTGAATAAAAAATAAATAAATTTCTGAAATTAGGAAATAAAAAAAGAGTTCAAGTAGGAATAAAATTTTGAAATAACTAAAATTAAGAATAAAAAAGAAATATTGAAACAACAATTAATCCATATATAACACAAAACGAGATAAATTAGAATTCAAAATAAAAAATAAAATAAATTCATAAACTAGAAAAATAAAAAGAAGAGTTCAACTAGAAATACAATTTATAATAACTAAATTTGTAATAAAAAATAAAGATCCATCTAGAACATATGACGAGATTAATTAAAATTCAGAATAATAAATAAAACAAATTTCAAAAATAGAAAAATAATTATAAGAGTTCAAGTTGGAATACAATTTACAAATAAAAAATATGGATTTTTTGAAAAGAATAGTTCATCTAGAACACAACGATATCAAGTGGCAATAAAAAGGAGAAAACAATAGGCATATAAAGAAGTAAAGTGGTGGTTGTTGATTGGACATATAAAAACTATAAACATATAAGCAAAATCCCAAATAGAATCCCAATGACGATTAAGAGGAGGGATAATGGACAATCCATTAAGCAGCACGGTCGCGGTAGCTGACGGGATTCTAGAAAGTAAAAAAATTAAACCCCAACGATAATCATGTTCAATTTTTAAAATCTCAATGATAATAAAGAGGGAGGCAACGGGCCGGGTCACGCGTAGAGGAGTACAGTAGCAAAGCCGCTGACGGTTTAGTGGGACTTTTAAAAAGTAAAAAATGAACCCAAACGATAATTATGTCCGATTTTTAAAATCCCAATGATAATAAAGGGAGTAGGCAGCAGGCCGTAGAGTAGTATAGTGGCGGTGGTTGACGGAACTTTAAAAAAATTATAAAAACAAAACCCGACAAGATAATGAACACTAAAAACTAACAGGTCTAATTTTTAAAGCTTTCATGGAAGGTGAATAGATATAGTGATAGATCGACAAACAAATAAAAGCCTGACAAATGAGTAAGGGGTAGCGACCAAAATAACTTTTAAAAACTATAAAATTAGAAATACACGGATGATAAAGTTTGATCTTTCAAAATCCTAAGGAGATAGATATTTAACAAATTTTATGTAAAATCATATATGAAAAATGAATAATTTTGTATTGGTGCTAGCCGCGTAATTGAGCGGGCTACCCAGCTAGTTATATTATTAAGACAACTCTCGAAAAGAAAGCACCACGTTCACTGTGTAGGCTAAAAATTCCAACATTAATCGAAGAAAAAGGAAAGGAGAGTCGAAGTAGAAATATAATATAAAAATAACTAAATTTCAGAATTAAAAATAAGTAATATTGAAAAAGGACTCCACATAAGAACCCAATACGTGATTAATTAATAATCGAAGAAAAAGAAAAAAGAGTCCAAGTAAAAATACAATATAAAAAATAACTGAATTTCGGAACTAAAAATAAGCAATATTGAAAGAGGAGTCCACACAGCTCTCGAAAAGAAAGCACCATGTTCGCTGTGTAGGCTAAAACTTCCAACATTAATCAAGAAAAAGGAAAAGGAGAGTCAAAGTAGAAATATAATAAAAAAAATAACGAAATTTCAGAATTAAAAATAAGCAATATTGAAAAAGGACTCCACATAAGAACCCAATATGTGATTAATTAATAATCGAAGAAAAAGAAAAGAAGAGTCCAAATAAAAATACAATATAAAAAATAACTGAATTTTGGAATTGAAAATAAGCAATATTGAAAGAGGAGTCCACAAAAGAACCCAATACGTGATTAATTAAAATTTGGAATAATAAATAAATAAATTTCTAAAATTAGAAAAAGAAAAAGAGAGTTCGAGTAGGAATATAAAATTTTAAAGTAATAACACTAGAAATAAGAAAAATATTGAAACAACAATTCATCTAGAACACAACACGAGTTTAATTAAATTTGAAATAAAAATAAATTGAAATACTAAAATAGAAAAGGAAAAAAAAGAGTTTCAGTCGGAATACAATTGATAAATAACTGAAATGCGGAATACAAATAATGAAAGTTGAAAGAGAGAACATCTAGAACCCAACTCAATATTGATTTAAAGTTAAAATAAAAATAAAATAAAATTAGAAAATTAGAAAAATAAAAATAAGAGTTCGAGTAGTAACAAATTTCAAAATAACGGATATTTGGCATAAAGAATAAATATTAAAAGGAGAGATCTTATAGAACGTAACACGAGATTAATTTAAATTTGAAATAGAAAATAAAATAACTGCATAAATTAGAAAAATAAAATTGATTTTTCAAGTAATAATACTATATATAAATAACTGAAATTAAAAATTAAAAATAAATAATAGTAAAATTAGATTCTACAGAGAATCCAATACGTGATTAATTAAAACTCAGAATAAAAAATAAAATATATTCTAAAATTAGAAAAATAAAAAAAGATTCAAGTAGTAACACGATTTTGAAATATCTAAAATTCAAAATAAAAATGATTATTAATAGAAACAGTACATGTAGTATACAATATAAGGTAAAATTTAGAATAAAAAATAAAAATGAATTCTGGAAATTGGAAAAATAAAAATAAAAGTTCAGGTAGAAATACAATTTATTAATAATAAATGAGAATGAAAAATATTGAATGTTGAAAGAACAATCAGTATAAAACACAATGGTAGTAAACGAAAATAAAGTGCGAAGAAGCAACGAACTCGTAAAGGAGTAGGGTGGTGGTGGTTGATGGGATATCTAACACTATAAATAAAACCTCAAAAATGATTATATTTTATTTTTAGAATCCCTATAACTATTAAGAGGGGGATAGCAGGCATATTGTTAAAGAGCTCAGTCACGGGGATTGGCGGGACTTTTAGAAGTAAAAAAATAAATAAAACCAACGATAATCATTTTGATTTTTAAAATCCCACTAACACTAGAGAGGGAACGCAACGGGCAGGCTGTAAAGGAGTATAGTAGAGGTATTTGGCAGGACTTACAAAAATTATAAAAAGGAACCTGATGAGGAAATAGAAACTAAAAGGTTCAATTTTAAAGGTTATAAGGAGTTTGAATAGAAACTGTAGTAGGTTAGGTAAACAAATAAAAGAGTAAGGGGTAGTGACTTGTGTGATTTTAAAAAAGCTATAAAAATAAAAACCTTAGGATGATAAGATGATTGTTATTTTACAAATTTGAAGTAAAATCATGTGAAAAAATAAATAATTTTGTGGGTGCTAGCCATGCAATTACGTAAACCACCCAGCTAGTTGATCATTAATTTAATTTAGTATACGGTATGAATGTACGATGAGCACGCTATGGCCTGCAAGGCTTGCAAACTGGGAGCTGACCTGGGTAACAGAGCCGGCCCCCATGTGATAAGATAAGATGTAGTGTTATCTTAAAATAGGGAGATCATCTAGTCAAAGTTTCAAAACCCACGAACACAAAAGGTGACTACGTTTCTTTTAAAAAAAAAGAAACAAAAGGTATACGACAATCCCCTGTTCATGGACTTGATTAACAAATGAAGCAAGTAATTTATACATCGTATCTTAACTAGTGAAAAGTTAATTTCAAAATAGAACCAGAACGTGCCACATCATGCCGCAAATGATAACTATCGAATCTATAAAAGATATAATATAGAGAAGAAATCTGAGCCGTTAAATATGAAGTAAATATGTGTGGCCATGACGTGGTATCGGATAGTGACGGTAAATATCTAGATCCTTCCGAATTCTCTGAAAGATAGGAGAGAGAAGGAAAAATATTTTAAATTCATGCCCTATTTTCTAATACAGACCTAGATTTATACAACACTATATATACAACACTATATAGTAAAAATATTTCGATCAAATTTTACGTCGAATACTATAAACTTAATGGCACATAAGAAAATGGTTATAGTCGCACTATAGTCGTGCGACTAGTGAAGCTTATAAGTAATCACGGCCGACCCATCGCAAGCCTTAGATACTACTGATGTTAATATGCAAGTCCATCTTGCAATGGTTTTATCCAAGTACATGTTTCATGCAAACTTGCAACTGTTTTGTTGGCGGTGAATTGCAGCAACGCACGAGTCAATTTATATCCTATAGTAGTTTGCAAGTTCGTACTATATATTCTCCCACGAAACAATACCTCGTGTAACGTGTGCTACTTCAGCAGCAGTGTGTTGGTTTGCATGCCATTGATCCGTAGCACGCATGCCTCAAAGGGACCCCATCGGGATGTGTGCATGTCAGTTTTTATCGTAGGCTCGGCAAGCCAGATAAAACGTCCTCAACTCCAGAAAGAAAAGATGGTAAAGAATAGGGGATTGGAAGGATAAAGTGATAAGAGTAGAGCAGTTTTGGTAGATTGATTGTGATTGTTTCGATTGAATAACCCACAGTCCTTATAAATGAGACTGATCTTGTGTAAATAGCATTTCTTCAAGTCTTGCTAGGCTTAGGCACACATTAGGAATCTAAAAGAACATATCCAAACATAGGTGTCAACAAGTTTTATCCATGTAGGATTAAGAGTTGGCTTTGATCATTACATTTAGTTTATCAGCTGCAACCAAAATTTTTTAATTTTAAATTATAATTTTAGAGTTGATTTTGATTATTTTCATTGTAATTGACTTTTCAGTCGCTGAACGCTGAAAATACATGTATAAAAGTTTTACTATAAATTAATTTTTGTTGCTAATAAATGTTACAACTTATAGGCAAAATAAAATTGTATTTTGGATACTATGCACAATGAAGCTTTAGGTAAAAGGTTCTTCAACTCTACTAACCTTCAACTCTACTTTCCAATAGTATAGTCAGATGGTCGTGAATTAAATTTGAAAATTATCTTTTTGATTTGTTTTTTCTCAAAAATATTCAGGATGTAATTTTTTTAATAAATATATCATCGATCTTGTACAACCGTTACACGATAATAGCGCGTGACGACGCGGGCAGACTCGTGCGATGAAACAGCGAGACCGAGCGTCCTGTCCAACGGTGCGACTTAATTAGTGATTAATTACCCTAATTAACGATTTATTTATTAATAATTAGTGTTTAATTATCCTGATTAGTGATTAATTAATCGTTAATCAGGATAATCACCGAATCGTTAACGGTGCCAGCCATTCGGTCTCGCTCGCTGATAATGCGAGATCAAACAGTTCTCGTTGATTCGTCGCGTGAGACCGGTCTTGCGCTGTCACCGCGTGATACCGTACGATCGTCACACCCATGTCATTACATCCATATTATTCTCGTGTAATGGTTATATAAGATCGATGCTATATTTCTATTAAAAAATTTACATTCACAATATTTCTAAAAATAAAGTAAATCAACAGTATATTTTCAGATTTAATTCTATGGTCGTGTCCTCGACTCCACGTACCTCGTTATCGTTAATCCTTCACCATTCCGTTCGGTCGACAAGCTTGAGCCCCGCGGGCATGTCGTGGCAGTGCCGGACGTGCGGCATGATCTTGCCGGCGTCCTCCCATCGCTTGCAGTCGTACAGAGGCGCGACGTGGAAGCACGGCTCCATGGACATGTCCCGGCGGCACGGCGGCGCCGTGCCATTCACCTCCCTGCGCGGCAGCACCCATGGCGTCAGCCCGCCGAGCCCCTGCGCCACGTACCCGAACGTCGACGTCCCCGTCGTCACCAGCATGTCCGTCGTGCTCAGCAGGTACATCTCCGCCCACGCCTTCCGCTCGTGCGCCTTCACGCCGTACATCTGGTGTTCCTCGTGGCTCGGCTGGTCGACCACCACCACCTCGCCGGTCTCCGTCGCCCTCTCCCAGTACATCCCCTTCATCTTCTCGTAGTACCACGACTTGAGCGAGGTGATCACCACGGCGCTCGACCTGAGACCGCGACGCGCCGCGGTGGCCGCCGGCGCCGGTGGTTCTTGATCCGTGTCCAGCACCCGCGGGAGTAGCCCTTCCTCCTGCGTGCACGTCGTGATCGTCTTGAGGATCTCCGGCGACTCCCACTCCCACGAGGAGACGCGCACCTGGATGCCCACGCGGCGGCGCGCCCACGCGAGGTGGCCGCGGTAGTAGCGCGTGACGAGGCCCCAGACGTGGTTGGTGGGGTGGAACAGGTAGCGGCCGAGGTGGTGGAACACGGCGTCGCGCTCCGGGAAGAGCGCGGCGAGCTCGTCCTGGAACGCCTTGACGAGGAACAGCCCCGGCACGATGTAGCTGTCCGTCCTCATCACCAGCCACTGGATGCTCGACAGAAGCCGCTGGTCCTCGTCGCAGAAGAAGAGCTGGTCGTAGTCGGTCTGGTTGTAATCGAGGTGGATGTACGCGAACGCCGGCAGCGACGCCGCCGCCGCTTCGCCGCCGGAGGCGGGCGCGTCGGGTCTGAGCACTCTATTCTCGCGCATCTTCCCGTACCGCTCGGCGGTGTGGAGGTAGAAGCTCTGGTAGTCCACGAGCGGGAACTCCGGTGGCAGCAGCCACGTCGTTCCGGGGAAGGGCTCGCAGAACAGGTCGTCCATCTCGTTGCTGGGGTCGATGAGGAGCACGCGGTCGGTGAGCATCGCGTACAAGAACGCCGACGCGGCGGCGAGGATCCGGTTGCCGAGGCCGCGGTAGGAGATGGAGACCAGGTACCTGCACGCCTCCGGCGAGGGCGCCGCCGGGCTCTTGCCGGACTTGAGCTGCTCCAGGGCGGCGCTGTAGGCGGCGGTGCCAGGGCCGCACCGCCTCTGCAGGTCTTCGTGGCGCCGCAGTTTGGAGACGAGGTGCTCAGATGGTCGCCGGCCGGCGTTTCGCCGGTACGCGGTGGATTGGTACCGGCTGTGGCAGGATTCTTGGTCGAAGCCGTCGACGAGGAGGCCGCCGAGAAGCTTGTCGTGTGACGTCGTCGGGTGCTTCACGAAGGAGACATCATCATCTGGACCTGCAGAAGTCACACAAACTTTTGGAACATGGATATTTTTTGGTTTTCCCGATCACTTCCAGAATATAAATTCTTAGGTGATTTTTATGTGATTTTCCCCAAAAAAGATTTTTCAAATGTATAGATAAATAGTTACCTTTTTAAATTCTTATATTCTAAATAAAATAAATTTGCATTGTAATTGAGTGCTTAAAAACAAAGCTTAGATGTGATCGATTCTAACAAAATAAATTTCGGTACATAGTATGTAACTAAATAGCCTGTGCGAATGTACAAGCTACCAACTCGTATGTATGACAGATAAGTTCGAAATTGGGAGGAAAATGAAAGAAAAACTAGCTTAATTACCTCCCCGAATGCCAACCACCGCCGTCTTTATCCACATCGCTTGCTCGCCAATTCGCCCGCTGAAGATGACGACGACCTCGGCGGCATGGTCATCAGGACGGCGACGAGCACCGTGCTCATCATCCCCGGGCGCCACCGCTTGCTGCCGGCGGCCAGCTGCAGGACCTTCGTCTTCATGGCCGCCGTCGATACCAACTGGCCGGAAGGGAGCCACCCTGTGCTGCCGCTCGATCTCTACGTGCAGCGCTCTCACTCTCAGTGACAATGGTTGCTAGCTCAGTGTGAGATTTGGTGATTCAGCCAATTAAATTAGATGCTGCACAAGGTCTTTCTCTTGAAATGCAGGAACTGTATGCCTATGCAGTACTAGTACAGTACAGGAAGTAGATAAGCACTCTCTCCATTCTCAAAAATTTGATGTCCTAAGCTATGTGGAGTAAAAAATCTTGAAATCTTTAAATCTGTCATTAGGAAACATTTTCTAAAGTTATGTTTATATTCTTTTTAGAAGTATAATGAATTTAGAATAAATAATAGTGAAACATGTATTGATGACTGTGTGACCATGTGTGGTTGTCCAAAATGTCAAGAGAAATTAACTAACAGCAGTTAATCTTAAATTAATTAACGTACTAGTAATAGTAACCTGGTAAGGTATGTGTTTTCTATTGAGCACTGCAGTGTATTACTAGTCCTTGCAGAGTTGCAAGTATAGATTACTGCACATCGGGTTATGTGAATTCCACAAGTGGACAAGCTAATTAATCTTTGGACTTTGTAGGTAAACGATCCTACACCAATCTGAATGGCCTCTGAGAAAGTTCCTTCCATCTTATCAGGAAAAAACAAGAGAGATTGTGCCTCGGTACTGTGATTCCCTATCATTGGGATTCGTGCCTTGGGTACTCCAACAGTGAAAGGGGGACATTGGCACGCTGCACAGCGATCGATTGACTTGGCCATTCCGTTCCGTTCCAGACTTTCAGTATTTTTTTGCAGAACCAGACAAGCGAGGTACCAATGGCGGAATTGCTAATGTACGGATAATGGATCGAGGCAACGTGACCGTTATTTGTTTACAAACGCTAGTCCATCGCCTCGGTATGGTTTTCTCTCCAGTCGATGAGGGTACATCAGACTTAACACACAGCGCACTCATACTACGTATTTATAGGGATAGGTTTATTTCACCTCTCTCTCAACTCTAAACCCAGATATACTACCTAACTTTTAAAATCGTTCAATTTGATTCTTTATTTTAGATTTGAAACTAAAGTTACTTTTACTTACATGACGCTTATATGGTGTAAGTTAGAAAGTTCGTCAATCCCACGTCATGGTCCCTTTCCTATTTTCTCCCTACCCTTCTTTGCCTCTATTCCTTTTCTTCCTGGAGAACTCCAAACCATGTTGACCAGAGCTTCTGTCCACCAGCTAGCGTTATTTCAAACTGTTCGCTCATGCTACTACGGCTTGGGAGAGGAATCGATGTGAGAAGATTAGGTGGCGGTGGGAGAGGAAGCGATGCAACGGTGGAGGCGAGGTGCTTGTGCAGGGAGCTCCCTGGCGATCTGCCACCCGAGGAAGGGAACTAACGTGCAGGTGGGTGAGGGTACATTGGATAGACGGGAAGAAAAGAGAGGGGCACACCGCTGAGGACCGATAGGAGGAAAGAGGTGCTTGCATGACGCGCGCGGCGAGAAGTTGGAGCGTGCAGTGTTGCAAGCATAGTAGAAAAAACTGAACCGGAGGTTGAACCGGTTAGACTGTTGGTTCACCGGTCCACCGGTCTAACCAGTGAACCGCCAGTTAAACCGCGATCTGAAAGTATAAGTATCATTCACATGTCCAAGTGGCAACCAATGTTCAGTTGCTCAGTTAGTCACCGCGGAGTGCTAATATCCCACCAGCTAGGGATCAATTCTCAACAAAGGCATCTATTTTTGAGTTTATTTCGGAGAAATGGGCTTGCCATGCTACATGGCCCAAGTTCTGTTGCTGCACGTGTTGACCCAGCCGGCTCGGTCCGCTTCGGTTCGCCGGTTCAGGCCAAAAACCGGCCGGTTCAGTCGGTTCATCCGGGTCGATTGCGGAGGCAGTCTTTTAAGTAAACCGAACCGCTGTTCCGGTTTTTTCCGGTTTAACCGCTGGCCCGGTTCCCTTTTTTTTACTATGGTTGCAAGTGGTACGGGGACGGGGATGATTTAGGCCATCTCAATTGAGCTTTTCGCTCTAAAAGATTGGGTCGTACTCATCGGAACAGAGACAGACTACACATCAAAGCAATTCAGTTAGATCCAACAACTCTTCTAATTTGTGGTGACGTGGCTCAACCTTGGTGTAAGAAATTGCTACTATAACTACATTAAGTAGGATGCACTGTATAGATTTATAGAATAAATTGTGAATGGTATTTGTTAATGACTACTTTATGTATATCATAATAAGTGACTACATTACCTTTGATTACTTTATGTATATCATAATAATTTATTAAGTTTTCTCCTATGACCCAATTAATACAAGTTATAGATATCCAATCACATAATAAGTGACGTTTTGGATTGCAATATAGTCACAAGGTACTTAGTTGATTAAGTATTAATTGTTAGTACAAAATATAAGAAAAATGTCAAAAGGTAATGATATTTTGAAACTATTTTTTAAAACAAATCAAGCTACACTATTTTAAAATTTCAATTTTGAATTGTTTAAAAATACATTCACAATTATGTCATTGTATTTGTTGTAACATTGAATCTTTACAATAAGATATTACTTGATTTTATATTCCGATAAAATAAAAAAAATATGTTTCAAATATTTAAGTTAATGTTTCATACTCCCTTTATCCAAAATATAAGGCTCAACCACTCATAACACAAAGACCAAGGAAAATTTTAATGACCACCTTGATTGGATCATATCCATACATGCAAGCAATCTGATTGGGAGGTTTAATGGTAGAGGATTTAAAATAAATCAAATTTAAAGAACCAAGAGATGATTGTTAATGTATGCATGCATGCCTTATATTATGAGACATGAGAAAAAAGTGGTTGTGCCTTATATTTTGGGATAGAGAAAGTATGTGATAGCAAAATGTTTCAACATGTGTTTCACATTTTTCACAAAATTTTTAAATATTTCAATGACTAGTTTTTTGTTTCACTATATATAACTTCGTGTTTCACCTATAGTCAGCTAAAATATTTGACCTTCTGATTTTCGAGAGAAAATCAGGCTTCCGATTTGTAGTGGTGTTAATGGGAAAACTCTTTTTATCCTCCCTCGATGGGATATTCACTCCTTTCATTCTAAAGCTATCCAAATAGTTATTTAAAAATTTAACAACGACATACATATATGTATAAACCACTCCATAAAATATTAGGTCTAATCTCAACTCACACATTGGGATATAAAGAAATTATAAATTCAGCGTATAAATAGTAGTGATACTATTTATACCTGAATTTGGTTTTCCAATGTGTAGGTTGAATTTTATTTTATTTTTTGGTAGAGTGATATATGTCAATGTACTCTACATTGTCAAAAAGTTTTAAAAAATTATAACAATTTGCATTTAACTAGAAAAAAATGCTTGTGTGTTGCAACAGGGAAAAAGTTGATGAAAGAGAGCGTGATCAATAAAAAGCCAAGTGATGCGGCAGCGTGAAAAATGAAATGACCAATAAAAGGAGTAAGGTAACACTGCACTCAGACTCAATGTGTGAATTGAATGACATACCAAGAAAAGCAAAGGATAACGAAAACAAAAAATTGTGTGGACGAACAAGACATAAAGCGTGTGTGTGATGATTGAAAAAGAATATATTTTTAAGTAGATAATCCCTCGTATTTTTAATATATGACACCATTGACTTTTTATATATTTGACCATTTATATTATTTTAAAAATATTTAATTATTATTTATTTCTTTATAACTTGATTTATCATGTTGTATATTAAAAACCAGGGAAGTATTCAAAACCATGGAGAGTATATTTCTATATATAAGAATATATAGGGATATGGAAGAAATAGATATTTATCCGAAGTTAGAAGATGAAGGTGACAATAAACATTACCATATATAAAATACTTATTTTGCTATATATTTTGGTATCATGTTTCTCTCACTCTGCATATACTATAGTCCATGTTTTTTTCTTTCGAATTTATTTGTTTTTGTCTTTTACTATGGTACAATAGCTCTATTTTACTTTTTCCCTTTGACGTCCTGGCCATCCAATTCCATCCCTTTTGTTGAGAATTGAGATGTGTGAGAGGGAAATGAGAGAGAGAATTGAGTCCATCTTTATTGATCAAATGGTACAGTATATATAGAGGGGGAAGGGATGTGTTGGTTGGGAAAGGATGCGACCAACCGTCGCATCTCTTCCTTTTCTCTGAGTCGGTTATGGATGAGAGCATCCAATCTATTTCTTAACACTCCCCCTTGATCGAATCCAAACTTTGATCATCGCTCTCTTATTGTTCCAGATATCTGTAAAGATAATCTTAGAAGTAATTATAATTAGTATAGTAGATACATCAGGTAAACTCCTCAAAAACCCAGTGGGAAAAATAAGGAGAATCTGATATATTATTAGCGATATTTAGACTATCATGAGTAAAGCTAATAGTATAGTCCAAAATTGCATGATGTCTATAGCTATCATTTAGTAAAAACCCCAGTGGGGAAAAACAAAATGATAAGACATATAACTTGTGTTGATATTACCTCGTTAAAAACTTTGAATGAGAAAACCTAAAGGTAAAACTCATACAAAGGAAAAAGAGTGTAATATAATGGAAAGAGATTATTTTCCAGAGAGAGGTACTCCCCCTGTGTCTTGCAAATTTTTAAGTCGTCTCATACCAATTCCCTCAACACATTTAAAGAATGCGGAGTATGGTAGAGATTTTGTGAATAAATCAACAAGATTATCACATGACTTTGTTTGCAAGATGTTTATCTCTCCGTGTTGTTGAAGCTCATGGGGATAAAATAATTTAGGAGCAATATGCTTAGTGATGTTGCTCTTGATATAACCAGTTTCCATCTGAACAACACAAGCAGCATTATCTTCATAGATAATTGTAGGCAAATCTAATGAACCTATACCACAAGATTTTAGTATGTGGTTAACCATTCTGCAAAGCCACACGCATTCACGTGATGCCTCATATAATGCAATTATTTCAGAATGGTTTGTGGAAGTAGCTACCAGAGTCTGTTTAGATGACTTCCATGAAATAGCTATTCCACCTTGTAAAAACACGAATCCTGTTTGTGATCTGGCGTTGTGGGGATCAGATAGATAGCCAGCATCAGTATACCCAATTAAAGTCGGATCTTGGTCCTTTTTAAAGAAAAGTCCTAGATCGCTTGTGCCATTAAGATATCAAAAGATATTCTTAACTCCAGTCCAATGGCGTTTGGTAGGAGCAGCGCTGTATCTTGCTAATAGATTTACCGCAAAAGCAATATCTGGTCTTGTACTATTTGCAAGATACATAAGTGCGCCAATAGCACTAAGGAATGGAAAGTCAGGTCCAAGCACATCCTCTCCATCTTCCTTTGGTCTAAATGGATCTTTCTCTACGTCTAGAGATCGAACCACCATAGGGGTTTTGGAAGGATATGACTTATCCATGTTGAATTTCTCCAATATTTTTTTGGGTATATGCACTTTGGTGCACAAGGATTCCAGAAGGTAAATGCTCAAGTTGTAGACCTAAGCAAAATTTGGTTTGACCCAAATCCTTCATTTCAAATTCCGTCTTTAAATGATGACGTGCTTCATTAATATCTTGTGTATTTCCAATGATGTTTAGATCATCGACATATACCGAGATAATGCAAAATCCTGTGGGGGATTGTTTGATAAAGACGCACGGGCAATCATCACTTTTAGTGTATCCCTTTAACGAAAGAAATTCACTTAATCGGTTGTACCACATTCTGCCCGATTGTTTTAAGCCATAAAGTGACTTCTGCAACTTGACACAATACATGTTACAATTTACCTTTTGATTCGGGATGTCAATTCCGTCAGGAACCGTCATGTAAATTTCAGAATCAAGTGACCCATAAAGATATGCTGTCACTACGTCCATCAACTGCATAAATAGACGATTTTGTACTGCCAATGATATTAAAAATCGGAAAGTTATACCACTCATAACCGGAGAATAAGTTTCGTTGAAATCAACGCCAAGTCTTTGCGTAAAACCTTGTGCTACAAGCCTTGCTTTATATCTCACCACCTCGTTGTTTTCATTTCGTTTTCGGACGAAAACCCATTTGTATCCCACAGGGAAGATACCACGAGGAGTAGGCATTACAGCCGAGAATACATCTCTTTTATAAAGCGAGGTTAATTCTATGTCAATTGCGGCTTTCCATTTGTTCCAGTCATAGTGCTTTTGGCACTCTTTTATAGTCCTAGGTTCTGGATCAACTTGGAGGCAATCAGCAATTTGTTCAGAAAAATAAGTGTCGACTATTGTAGATCTTCTATCAAAAGATTCTCCAGTTTCAGAGTAGTTGATGGCAATTTCATCAACCCTTATAGACTCATCTTGTTCTCCCAAAACAATGTGTCTACGGTCTTCCGAATTCCTAGTCTCAGCATTGTGCATCACCAAGCTAGGTTGCAGATTATCACGATCTGCTTGATATATAGTATCAATTTGGTGTGTACCAACTAAAGGTTGGTTTGCATTTACCATCTTTCTTTGCTTATTAGCAATTGTATCTCGCTGAGTGGCCATACTTCTTCCTCTCTTTTTAGTGAGTGGAAGTTGAGCAGTTTTATTTGGTACCTCTACTCTTTCTGGCGCATTCTGAGCGGGAATGAAAGATTTAGTCACACCTTTGTAATTAGTAAATGCATCTGGCATGTTATTTGCAAGGCGTTGCAAATGTATAATCTTCTGAACCTGAAGTTCAGTTTCAGTAGTACGTGGATCTGAGGCTGGAATACCCTGGGCATCCCAATCAATTTCCTGGCATTCATTCTGGTACTTGAATTCTCCCCCTAATACCGGGAAATGTTCCTCATCAAATATAGAGTCAGCGAACCGGGCAGTAAATAGATCACCTGTTAAGGGTTCTAAATACTTTATGATCGACGAAGATTTGAATCCCACATAGATCCCCACTTTCCTGTGTGGACCCATAGCAGTACGCTGTGGTGGTGAGATCGGTATGTATACAGCACATCCGAACTTACGCAAATGGGAAATACTCGGAGGATTTCCACGCACTAACTGCATTGGGGAAGTGTCATGATATGCAGTTGGTCGTAGTTGGACAAGGTCAGCAGCGTGCAGAACTGCATGACCCCAACATGACGAAGGTAATTTGCAATTCATCAATAATGGTCTAGCAACAAGCTTGATTCTTTTGATCAATGATTCAGCCAAACCATTTTGTGTGTGGACATATGGAACAGAGTGCTGAACCTGAATTCCCAATGCCATGCAATAATCATCGAAAGCATGAGATGTAAATTCGGCAGCATTGTCCATACGGATTGATTGAATTCTATGTTCAGGGTAATTTGCCTTCAACCTTATAATTTGAGACATTAGTTTAGCAAAAGCATGGTTTCGTGTCGATAGAAGACACACATGAGACCATCTAGTAGATGCGTCAATCAAAACCATAAAGTACCTGAACGGTCCAGATCTTGGCACAATGGGGCCACAGATATCACCTTGAATGCGTTCAAGGAATTTGAGTGGTTCGGCTCTAATTTTGAGATAAGATGGTCTCAAAATTAGTTTCCCAGTAGCACACGCAGTGCATACGAAATCAGAGGATTTGGGAAATTTTTCAGTAATCAAATGATGACCAATAGAGTTGCTAATAATTTTTCTCATCATCCCGATGCCGGGGTGTCCAAGTCGATCATGCCAAGTGTGGAATGCATCAACATTTTGAAAAATTACTTTATACGCAACATGTGTAACAGGCTTAATGTATGTATAGTACAACCCCGATGTGAGAGATGGAATTTTTTCGCAAATGCATTTGCCATATCCGTTTTGTTTAGTTAAGAGAAGAAATTCTTCTCGATTATACATATGGGTTTCAATGTGGAAACCATTTTGACGGATATCTCTATAACTTAGTAGAGTACGAGTTGAATCAGGATACAGTAAGGCATCCTCGATTGTAATTAGTGTACCCATTGGAAGTGTAATAATTGCTCGTCCAGAGCCAACTATCATAGTATCACGTCTAGCGATGGTCAAAACTTTGCCTTCTCTCTTTTTGAGAGTTTGAAAGTATTTGATCTCCCTAAGTATAGAGTTTGTGGTACCACTGTCCACAAGACATAATTCCTCTTCAATCAGAGCTATATCCTTAGACATCTATAGAGATAAAAAAATTTCTTAGTGAAGATTTTTTTTATTCAATATATATACATACATACAATAATTAAAACATCAAATACATAGTCTGACATTTACATAGGTTTTAAAAGTACATACTCTAATGACTAGTAAGTCTTACAACCTTATAATCTAAGGGAGTTTGTACTTGACTACTATTACAACAAATATTGTTTGACAAACTAAATGATATCAATATATAGTCTCACACACTGAGATAAAAATAACTTCATCTCCAAGTGGGACGCACTGAGATTACTGTAAATCTCCAAGTGGATCCGATGAGCAGTATTCAATGAGCATGTCGTCCATCGCAGAGAGTGGAGCAACATCCTCTGGGTGAAGATTGAGATTGTTCTCTGGTTCAATAGGAGCCTGGTGAGAACTTCCAACCTCAGGTCTTGTTTCACTTGTAAGATTGAAGTGGGCTTCAAATCTTGGTTCCTCTGAAGATTTTTTCTCTTTAAGGGATTTCTGATACAGAAGAACAAGGTGTTTTGGGATTCGGCAATCTTTAGCTATATGATAGTCAGATCCACACCTATTGCAATGCTTGTTGTTGTTGCCACGAGGTTGTGGTGCCTTACCCTTTCCTTTTCCTTTCTTTCGACTATTGGATTTTCGCTTGTTGTTGCGTTTGCGTTTTCCAGCAGGATTCTTAGGGTTATTTGAATAATTTCCCTTGAATCCTTTCTTGTTCTCAGCATTATTTTTGGTATTGAAATGTACCTCAGGCAGTGGGGTAGAGCCAGGGGGGCGCTGTTGAGCATTCATTTTAGCAAGCTCATGATGTTTTTCTACCTAAGATAATGTATGTATAAGCTGAGAATATTTCTGGAAATTATTTGTGCGATACTGTTGATTCAGTATCCTGTCCTCCGGAAGCATAGTCGATAGGGTTTTCTCTATCTTCTCTGCCTCCGTTGGCTCTTTTTCGCAAAACTTCAACTTAGAGCAAATTTTATGAACAGCATGATTGAAATCTGCCACAGTTTTGAAATCCTGTAAGCGTATTTGACTCCACTCATAATTGGCTTCTGGCCAGATGATTTCCTTTTGCTGATCATAACGCTCTTTAAGAGCTTTCCATAAGTTGAGAGGGCTCGTCTCCAACATGTACTCATGTTTGAGATCTTTATGTATGTAGAGCCTTAAAAGGAAAAGTGCAGTATTTATCTTTCTGTTCTCAATTGGTGGATCCCCATCATTGGGTTCCTCAATTGTATTTGAAATCCCACGAGAAGCAAAATTAATCTTGATATCAGAAGCCCAAATTGGGTAGTTACTCCCATCAAGGGCGAGTTCGTCGAACTCCTTAGTTGTCATGTTCCTACAATCATGGTTGACATTATTAATTTACAGAGGTAAATTAATAAAAACATGATATCAATGTTGTAATGATAATACTTAATGTAAGACTTCATATTTTGTAATGTTTCGGAAAGATGTAGGTAATAGACCTTACAAATTTGAGTAGAATTCAAAAATGAAGAGACACAATATGGATAATCTCCAAGTAATTAAACAATGGAGTAGATCTCTTAATAGTGGGCAAGTTATACGTGCTGCCTAAAACATGGTCTCCAGGCAAATATATTATAGTGAATATACCGCAACCAATGTTTAGGACTCCACTACCTTGTGCTCATTCAATTTCAAATAACCTCATTTTCCAAAAACATATGCTCAGAAAATAGTCACATGTGGGTAATCATCGTAAGATGTAGACCTCTTTGTGATGGGTGAGATACTCGCTGCCTAGGTTATGACCAGTGTGGCCAATTAGTAGGACTCCATCGGGTAATCATCTTAAAATGTAGACCACTAATGATGGGCGAGTTACTCGCTGCCTAGGTTATGGTCATTGTGACCAAAGTATAGGACTCCATCTACATGTGATTAAATTCCAAGTCAAAATGTGCAGTCAAACATGTATTAACCTCCATTAATCATGTTGGACATAATTAAGAGATTTTGCTAAATTAAAGTACAAAATTTATAGAATTTTGTAAAATAATGAAGCGAGGAAATAGAGTGTGTCTTGAAATAATATGCAAAAGGCATTTTATTAAGACAATTAATTAATTTAGTGAAGCAGGGTATTTAAATAAACACCTATGTTAATTAACATATAACATGAGCGGTCTATAGGACCATTACTTAATTGTTTGTACAATTGATGATCTGCTGAACTAAATTAACTAAACTATAGGGACTAATCTGTAAATCTGCTAAGAAACAGAAAAATCCAATAAAATAAAAAAATAAAAGGGTAGATGGGTAGTGGGCCGAAATCAACAGGATTCGGCCCACCACCGCTTAGGGGCAGCGCCGGCCCAAGTGGCCCGTGGGCAAAAGGGGCAGGGGCGTGGGGGTTAGGGTTAGAAACCCTAACCGCCTCCATGCCGCCTCCTGCGCGCCGCCGTCGCCGCCATCTGCGCGGTCGCCGCCGAGCGCCGTCTCCCCCTTGCGCCGCCGCCGCCCGTCGCCATCCCGCCGCCGCCGCCCGTCGCCTTCCCCTCCCGTTGCTGCCGCCGCCATCCCCCCTCCCCCACCATTTCGCCTCGGCCGCCCCTCCGTCCGCCGGCGAGGAGCCGGGCAACTTAGGCCGGCGGCTCCCTCTCCTCATCGGAGTCGGAAACCGGCCGGACTCGGACGCCGTTCCCCGGGACCCCGTTTGGCAAGGTCCGGCTCGGAGAGCCATGGGGAACGGCGACGAAGGTGTGGCGGAGGCCAGGACGGCGAGCGGCGGCTTCACCGGCATGGCGGCGAGAGGGAGATGACGTGAAGTAGGCCGGCTCCCCCGTGCGCACGGCTAGGGTGCCGGTCCGGCCGAAACCTGGTGGCGCGGGGGTTGGGGAGCGGCCTCGGCTTGGTGGAGGTGGTGGAGGCGGGGTCGGTGATGGCGGTGCCGCGACGAACGGGAAAGGCGGAGACTGCATCTCCAACGGAAGAGAGCAGGAAGTGCCGCCGGGTGTAACCACCGTTGTCCATCCATGGGTGGTACAGTATTGTATCCCCTGGACTTGGATGCGGTGGGGAACTCCGGCGATCGTTGAGGCAGTGGGTGGAGGAGCGGTGGCTGGTGGTGCGGAGACCGGCGTGGCAACCACCGGTGGGGTGGCAGCCACACGACGGCGAGGTTGATGGCGGCGGCCACCAACCCTAGCCCGGCCGCCGCGAGATCCCCGGCGCATCCTCCTCGTACGGCGAAGGAGTTGTTGAAGGCGGCGAAATCGCTGGTGGCGAGGAAGACCAAGAACGGCGTCGAGGATTGGATTGAAGGTAGGCATACCTTCTTTTTTTTTCTCTGTTCTTCACTTCTTCTCCTTCCCTTTCACTTTGTGAGAGCAAAAGGCTGATAACGTGTTGAGAATTGAGATGTGTGAGAGGGAAATGAGAGAGATAATTGAGTCCATCTTTATTGATCAAATGGTACAATATATATAGAGGGGGAAGGGATGTGTTGGTTGGGAAAGGATGCGACCAACCGTCGCATCTCTTCCTTTTCTCTGAGTCGGTTATGGATGAGAGCATCCAATCTATTTCTTAACACCTTCCATTGCAGAGACCACGGTTCTATAGAAACGACTTTTCATGACACTTGGGTTTTATTAAAAAACTTTGCTTGTAAAAATAACATGAGACCCTTAAAAAACCTAATATTTTTGCAAGCGGCGTTCTTCTGCTAAAATGTTGAAAGTCCTCCAAAATGAATAGGCCCTAAAACTTATTAATTATTATGCATTTATTTTTATGAAACTTTTACAATTTCTTTTTTCACTATTTATATTATCTCAGCAAATATTAAAAAACAAGAACTGATGTTTTTGTGTCATCAATAAATTAAAAAAGGAAAAGAAAACAGTGAGCAGTCGCTCTGACGAAGTGACCAACGTGAGCTATCGGTGAGGCATAGAGGTCTCTCTTTCTCTCCTCACTTTCTCTCTTTCTTTCTTATCTCATCTCCTAGCTCAGCTCTCCTCTGCTCCAAGATCCAGCTCTCCCGACTCCCTCAAAATATTCTTCCTCTCTCAATTTGATGGGAGGGGTGGCCGTGGTGGCAAGGGGAGCCATGGGTACAATTTCTCCCACAGCTAGCAGGAGCGAAGGTCAAGTCGCGGGCGGCAATATCGGCGGCAGAGCTCGGGGTGATGGGGTTAGGCCACATGAGGTGGAGCTCGGACGCGGACGGTGGAGTAAAGCCACAGGAGGTGGAACTCGGTTACAGGCAACGGATCAGGCGGTGCCTCGGGTCGTGGGCAGCGGACCAGGAAGTGGTTTAGGTCGCGGGCAGCAGATCCGGCGTCGGTTCGGGGCGCGGGTGGTGGCGGAGCTCAAGTCGTGGCCGGCAGTACCGGCGGCGAAGCTTGGGGTGGTGCGGTCAAGCCACAGGAGTTGGAGCTCGGTCGTGTGCTGTGGGGGGTGGATCTGGCGGCGGCTCGGGTCGTGGGTGGCAAATTCGGCGTCGGCTCGGGGCACGGATGGCGGTGGAGCTTGGGTTGTGAGGGACGGTACCGGCGGCGAAGCTCGGGGCAGTGAGGTCAAGCCACAGGAGGTGGAGCTTGGTCACGGGCTGTCATACCCCAATCTGGTACCGTCGTACAACGGCACCTGACAGGAGCGTGTCGTAGGAAAAACAGTGCGAACCGTTTCCTACAAAATCGCGGTGTCGATACTAGTCCTAGGACATAGTACTAGTACCTAGAGTGATAATTATGAATCATTGCAATTCTTAATTTAAATAGATGATTTATTTATCTTGACTTTAAGTTGTATCTTTCGGGAGAACCGGAGAATGACATTACTGCTCTCTACGAAAATCAAAGTAAAGTCATTTGTTGGGTCATAGCTACCAATTAAGAACTAACTCTTTGGTTCATATTGGATGTGGTGAAAATTCGTTTTGAGTCCATGGTTCTTTAGGTCCAGGCCGGCAGGCCCAGCCTGAGTCATGACCCAGCTAGCCCAAAATATGGGTCGACTCAGCCTCCTAGGCTGCTAATTTATCTACCAGCCTCATCTTTTCACTTATATTTATATACTTAATCTTAAGTTGATCAGGTGAGTATATTTTATAGCATTTACTTTTAAATAGCTAAGAATACATATACAAAAGTTTTCCTCATAAATTATCATTTGATTGCTAATAAGTGGTACGAATATACATAAGCATAAACCAAACGATGACTCCTTCCAGTCTCCGGTAAAGCTTTCTATCAGCTTTCATTCTTGCATGGATGCCGCTAACATACAAGTGTACACAACATGCGAGTGATACCGTGACAACTACAAAAACTGTTACTACAATGTACGTACTACTATTCACCCCGACGAACCAGCTTCAACCCCCACTGCACGTCGTCGCAGTGCCGGACGTGCGGCACCATCTTCCCGGTGTCCGCGCCCCGCTTCAGCCTGCAGTCGTAGAACGGCGGCGCGTGGAAGCACGGCTCCATGGACACGTCCCGGCGGCACGGCAGGTCGTCGACCGCCGCCGCGGAGTCGTTCGCCGGCTTGTGCATCACCCACGGCGTCAGCCCGCCGAGCCCCTGCGCGACGTACCCGAACGTCGACCACCCGCTGGTCACCAGCGCGTCGGTGAGGCTGAGCAGGTATATCTCCGCCCACGCCTTGCCGTCGTGCGACCTGGCGCCGAAGTGCTGGTACTCCTCGTGGCTCGGCTGGTGCACGCTCACCGCCTCGCCGGTGGCCGTCGCGTGCTCCCAGTACTTGCTCTTCAGCTTCTCGTAGTACCACGACTTGAGGGAGGTGACGAGCACGGCTTTGGTGTTCTGTCGGCGAGCCGCCGCTGGTGCGACTCCGGTGTCGATCACCTCCGGGAGCAGCTTCTCCTTCTGCGTGCACGTGGTGATCCGATCAAGCAGCTTCGGCGACTCCGGCTGCCGGCCGAAGACGCGCACCTGGATGCCGACTCGTTGCTGCGCCGTCGCGAGGTAGGCGTCGTAGTAGCGGGTGACAAGACCCCAGACGTGGTTGGTCGGGTGGAACAGATACCGGCCGAGGTGGTGGAACACGGTGTCCGTCTCCGGGAAGAGCAAGTCGAGCTCCTCCTGGAATCCGGTGACCAGGAACAGGCCCGGCACGATGTAGCTGTCCGTTCTCATCACCAGCCACGGGATGTCGCGGATCGCCCTCTGGTCCTCGTCGCAGAAGAAGAACTTATCTTCCACGGTGGATGTGTGGTCGAGGTGGATGTACGCGAAAGCCGGCAGCTGCGCCGGCGGAGCATCGCCGGCGTGTGTCCTGATCACCTTGTTCTTCACCATGTTCCCGTAGCTCTCGGCGGTGTCTACGCTGAAGCTGGTGTAGTTCGCCAGCGGAAAGCCCGGCGGAAGCAGCCACGTCGTGCCGGGGAAGGGCTCGCAGAACAGCTCGTCCATCTCGTTGCTGGGGTCGACGAGGAGCACGCGGTCGGTGAGCATCGCGTACAGGAACGCCGACGCGGCGGCGAGGATCCGGTTGCCGAGGCCGCGGTAGGAGATGGAGACCAGGTACCTGCACTCCGGCGGCGACACGATGCCGCCGCTCTTGCCCGACCTCAGGCTGTCCACGGCGTCGCTGTAGGCGGCGGTGGCCGGGCCGCACCGCCGCTGCAGCTCCTCGTGCCGCCGCAGCTTGGACACGAGGTGCGGCGAGGGCTCCCTGTTGCCGGCGTTTCGACGGTACATGGCGGATTGGTACCTACTGTTGCATGATCCGTCATCCAATCCGTCGGCGAGGAGGCCGCCGAGAAGCTTGTCGCGCGCTGCCGCCGCCGGCCATTGCAGGATCGAGCCATCGCCTGAACAAATGAAATCAATTCTCAGTTTCTCACTTCGTCAGTTAGACACGCATCGTTACACGGCAACATAATTCAGGCTTTGCAGATACTACGTTGACAATTGACTGGCTGCAAACTACACATTTGACAATTGGATGATTGACATGCATGTCAACGTCTGGCCTGACCTCGGCGCAAGACGTTGATGGAGCTAATCCAGACGGCCGGCGCACCGGCGTGCACGTCGAGGAGGATGACCATTGGCGGCACGACCATGACGAAGGCCGCGAGCACGACGTTGACACCACATCTCCACGCCCTGTGCACGTGCCTCTTGGCCGCCGCTGGCACCACGCCATCTTCGACCTCCGGCCACCGGCCGGCAGCGGAGCGTTGCTTCTCTTTCCGTGGTGGCGCGGCGGCGGCGGCACCGCCGGATCCCATCTCGGCTCCCCGCCGGCGACGTTGGTAGAATGGAAGGTAGGCTACGAGCCTACCCCCTACTTGGCTATACTTAGTTTTCTGCTCTAAGATGCAAATGCAGATGCTCTGGTGTGCCACTCCTTCGTTTTTTTACTCTCTGTGGGTGAATCAATTTACTCTATGGTTATTGGTTAGTACTAATCTTGGTTGCTAGTGTAGAAACACTTTGATTCCGATCTCAGATTTGTAATTACCTGTAAGTTGACAATTGTTAAAGGATACCGAGCTGGAAATTAACTATTCTTAACCGACAAGTTGACCTACACTCATTTTGACACCTCCCTGATGCCAATGCTAGCGTTGAATTGACACGAGAAATTTTAACATGGCCGAGACTGCTAGTCACCGACACAATTCACATGAACTCAAATGTTTTTTTTTCTAGACTCGATGACATAGAACGATGATTTGCACAAATGTCGTATAAAACGACGTATGAAACATTTATGAGACTCATCGACTTGTCACTTACCTCTTCCATTTATGAGCCGAAGCACTTGGGACTCGGAGGCTATCAGCACCCGGCGATCGGCGGAAAGCAATAACACGAGAAGCAGAGGGAATGAGAATAGCACGATGACCCAAGGCCGTCCTCCCCCTCGCTTCTCCATATTGTGACAATCTTGGTCCTCTCGACTGGAACCAACACCAAGTTTTAAGACCTGGATCAGAGCAGCAAATTCATAGGGGAACATTTTGGTGCAGGTCGTGAAGTCAACTGCTCTGTTCGTGGCTTCGTGCCAGGCACGCACGCAGATCCAGAATGTACAAGTCTACTAGATGCATGCCGCGACGTGACCAAAACAAGATGTTGTCTTTGCACAATGTTCAGGTGTTGTCTGCATGTCACTGACCGGTTTTGTGGACGAATAATCTATGGAGATCTCTGCAACGAAAACCGAAACCGAAACGCGTCAGATCCTTCTGATCTGCGCATCCCAACAGGCAAAAGGCCCGCGCCGACAGTCTCGCGGAACTCGCCACCAGGGTCCAGGGGCAGGGAGGGAGGCACGAATTCCCTATCGGCGACCAGTCGCACGCTTCCCCTCCCGCGCGACGCGGCGACGCGTGCGCCGGTTTTGGCCTTCTTTTTTTTTTCGTTTTTAAAGTTTTTCTCCGGGTTTTTTCTGTTTTTTTGTTCTTTTTTCGGTTTTACACCGATACAAACTTTGTATACGACTATATGCATCGTATACAAGCTTTGTATACGCAGTATACAAACTTTTTTTATCTTTTTTATTTTTTTTATTTTTTTATAAGTATGTATACAAACTTGTATACGTACGTATACTACAAAGTTTGCATAGTACGTATATAAACTTTGTATACGTGTGTATATTTTTTTTATACAGTAAAAGTGTACGTGTATACATATAAAAAATTGGTATAGTTATATGTATAAAGTTTATACACATATTATATATATATATATGTATGTGTGTATGTATGTATGTATGTATGTATGTATGTATGTATGTATACACTTTATATACATACATATAAACTATACAAAGGTTATACGTATATGTACCAAGTGTATACATACGTACCTATATACTATAACAGGCTAGAGGGGAGCGGGGACTAGTCGTGCGCTCGCACGACTGGGCGCGGACCAGGGATCCTTGGGAGGCAGCGGCGGAGGGAGAGCATCACGCGAAAAATGCAGAGAGGAGGATGAGGAGGAGGGGGCTGCACATCTCGCGTTACGTTACGTGCAACTAGGGATGCAAGTGGATCAATCCACGAGTTTACTTATGGATCAAATAAATGATAACTCACGAGTTTTCGCGTCGTGGACTGGCTTGATTATCATCGGCCCTTGTATGAACCATATTTAGGTGGTAAGTCCGATAATTCCTCCTATCATCTTCATTATCATCGGCCCTTGTATGAACCATATTCATATGAAAAGGATGACCATCAATCTTCATCGGCTTTTTACCATCATCAAACTTAATTCTTCCTTTCTCAATGGCCGATTGAATCTGCTACATGAACACCTTGCACTCGTTGGTGTTCTGAGAACCCGTATTATGCCATTTACAATATTTCCTCTTATTTAGCTCTTCATCAGATGAAATAACATGACCTACCGGAAGGTAGATTTGTTTCTCATGGAGAAGCAAGTCAAATATCCTATCGGCTTTTTTAATGTAAAAATCATACATCTCTTCTTTCCCAACATCCTTAAACCATTGACAAACGACAGTTTTCTTGTTCCTAGACCACTCTGTGAAACCTATCTTTGGATCTTCATCTTTTGACTCGGAAGGATAATTGTAAACATTGCTGACATTATTAACTTTCTTGGCAAATCTTTTAGCTTCCTGAAATTTTTGTTCATGGGCCGAAACTTTTTGAACAAGGTAGGCCAAACTCTCAAAATCTTGAGAAGAAAATATTTCCCTTATCGGTACCAACAATCCTTGAAAAGCTAGGTCGGCCAACTGCGAATCAGTCAAGTTCGAACTATAACACCTATTTCTCATTTCTCTAAACCTCTAGATGTAGTCAGGAACTGATTCATCAGATTTCAGCCTTATTGATGTTAAAATCGATAACTTCATCTCTTGAATCCCACTAAAGAAATATGTGTGGAACTTCTTTTCTAGATGGGCCCAGCTGCTAACAGAATTATATGGCAATGAAAAAAACCATGTAAAAGCCGATCCAGATAATGACAAAGGAAAGAATCTAACTCTCAAAGCCTCTGTAGCCCATGCTTCACCACACTGAGCCAAAAATCGGCTAATGTGCTCATAAGTTGAGACATTATCTTGGCATGAAAACTTAGAGAAATCCGGAATCTTGTATCGGTTTGGCAATGGCACTCTGTCAAAAGATTCTGGATACGGATACCGATTCATGATCCTATTGTATTTAGGTTTAAGCCCGAACTGCTCCCTCATTACATCAGGAATCATATTGGCCCAAGGGTGCTGCTGCACACCACCTCCATATCGTTGTTGCACTTGCTCATACTAGTTACATTGAGGTTGATGCAGAACCTGGTACTGCGGTGAGTTTTCTGGCCGATAGTGAACAGGTGATGGCGGTTGATACTGAACATTGAAATTTTGTCCCAAGTTTTGCTGAGGCAATTGATACTGAAAGTTTTGAGGGACTTTAGGAACATGCTGCTGCCCGATTGGTTGAGATACACCAATTGGCTGTTAATATGACTGTAATAGCTGGTCGATTATCGGCTGGTGTGGGCTTTCCTAAGGTATTCTAGCCGATATCGGTTGCTTTGCCCTCAACAACTATGTAAGTTGCTCTTGAGTCATTTGATTAGATGGCTACTCCCCTTGTGTCGGTGGCTGTTTTGTCAGCAACGTAGGAATAGGCACGACAGGAATCGGGATAATAGTAACTGGGGCCGATGAGATAGGAGCCGATGCGGTGGCCATCTGCTATTTACCACTACTTAAATCAGTATTGATAGTCCTGTAAGGTGGAAACGTTCTATCTGGAAGATACACTGGCCCTTTGGCTTTCTCTTCAGCTATTGATCCATCTACCACTATTTTGATCATATTTGTTAACGTGTTGACCAAGACACTAGATTGGTTTATCAATGCATGATGGACAGCAGAATCAATCCGGTCTTGCAAAGTAGGATTGATCTCCAATCTTGGTCTTGTCGTCTTCTAATGTACTTGCCTCGCCCTCACTAGTCTTCGGCAGGACAATCTTAGTTTATCCATGTCGGCTTTCCATTCTTCAATCAACTGTTCAACCGTTATAGGGATGACGTTGTCCTTAGTGATCTCAACTGTCATGATTGAAGTATTGTCGTGTCCCAACAGGTGTGCCATAAGCGTGTTGTTAACGATAAAATTTGGTAAGCATCGAATTCATCATCGACTTAGAGTCAGTATTGGCTTCAGAGTCCTAGAATCGGCCGATGGGCATTGTCAATTCGCTAGCAGTTGTATTCTTGATGGATTCGGTTAAGGAAATACATCAATTAAAGGAAGTTTATTCAGAATAATCAGAGTTCAAGGAGGATAGGGCATGGCAAGTTATCTATTAATTAGCATATTATATAATTTTCTTAGAGATATTTTTGTCAAGAGTCCGCTTAGGGACTTGTTCGTCGGCTAAAGTAATATTAGGAAAAGTTGAGTCATGTCCGATATGGACTAGTATCCACCCATGGGTATAAGTATGTACACTCGGGGTCCCTGTAAATTATCTCCACAGATCAATACATAAACTTTCGGCGCATCACCACCCTTTTACTTTCGACTAGTTCTTGTTTCAAGTTGGGCTGCATCGGCTTCGATCTCCGACCAGGGGTAAGGCTTGTTATGGCAGGTTGCGTTGTCGGGATTAGTGTTTCCATCACTTCTACACTCCAATCTTCTCCATGTAAGTCGTCGAGTTATCATATACGTTATATAATCTAGATTGACAATGTTTTCTACTTGTATCAGCCGATCTCCATCTAGGGTTTTGTCGATATCGGCTATGTTACTTTGTTGGTTTATATTATATAATGTATGCACCACCCTGAAAATCAGTCAAAGGCTTGATTGTCTAGATATTATGTTTCTTTTCATACTTAGTGCTGGATCAGTTAAGTTTGATATACTAAGTCGTGCTTAGAACCATAATCTCTAGCATGCTTCTTGATTGCTGATAATGATTTCATCGGGGTTTCAGCTGATGAGTTATCTAGACGTTGTATCGGCTTACATGGATTACATACAAGTTGGATTTAGCCGATGACAACAAAGGTTTCATTGATTATTTAATCAGTTGGATTTAGTGACATCGGACCTCCATCCGATGTATGCTTTAGCCATCGAATCAACACTCATTCCATCATATCATTATTAGCCGGTTGATTTCTATGGGTTTATATTATTCTTTTATTATATTATCATCAGCCGATTATCTTTGTTTACTCAAGTATCAAGATTTATATTTGTCGGTGTCCTGGGCCCAGGGGTATGCCGACTATGGGTTTGAGGCGACCCCGTCTGCCCACGTGGCTATTCCCCGAGGGGTGAGAAGGCCCGAGGGCGACGTGGCAGCCGCCCTCCCATGACACGTTACCCCCTCGGGGGAAGGCCCAGCGGGGGTCAGGCTCCCCCGACCCCCTCAGGCCGTCGCCATGTGTAACGAGGCGGGTGAGCGCTCCCAGCGCTCACCTACCTGCATTAATGATGGTGCGGGTGTAGTGCGCCTGCATCGTGCGCGTGCCGCATCTATCGTGAAGCGATGCGCACGCATCTGACACCGGTCATCGTCAGCTGACCGGCGTGAGACCGGTGCGAATGACCGATGGGATAGCATACAGTGCCGCGCGTGCCGGCGCACGCCCGATAGGTATGATACGTTTCCCAATGAAGCTGCATCAAGATCGTGAGGACTGATCCGGCTCTCGCACCACGTCAAGGTTGGTGCGTCAAGTCTAATCACCTCGTGCACCGCACAGTTTACGGTGGGCTACCGGATTCTAGCCGTTTAATGGAGAGTGACGTGCTGGGCCGATCGCCATGATGGGTGGTCTGATCGATGCCATACCGGCACTACAGGAGCGGAAGACTTCTACTCCAAGCCACGACGTAGACTTCGTCTGTAAAATAGTTTTCTCCTTTCTCTCTAGAAAACCACCTGTCTGGCCCCTGTGGTGTCCCCTTGAGATATAAAAGGAGGCCCAGACCTAGAGGAAGGGGATTGAATTCTGCTTTCTACTTCTTCTCCCTGGGTTGCGACTAGCTAAGTCCAACTCCGGAGAGCTAGAATCCACACACATAAATCCACCACACAAGAGTAGGGTATTACGCCTCATCGGCGGCCCGAACCTGTATACTTGCTCGTGTGTCACCGTCCTCTGTCTGGCGATTTTCGATCCTCACCGGCCTCACTGGAGCTGGGCCTGAGGAAGCCTCTTTCACGCACCCCTGGGGCGAACTCAAAAAGGGGGTCTGTACAGTCCCCCGCTGCGGAGTTTTCCATCTGACAATATTGAATGTATATAGCTAATAGTTTAGAACCCTGTCAATAACGACTGGTATCGACATCGACTGGAATTACTATATCAGCTTGTCAGCCGATCGACTGTTCGATCTTCAATTATTCTATCTTGTCAGTTGCAGGATGAAACTGACTGGCACGCCCGCGTATCATTAATATTTTGGACTTGCACTGGAGCTAAGCAGATCTACCAGGCCATCGTGTTTTTACGTCAGCATGTGTTGATGTAAAAGCACGACGACCTAGGAGATTTGCTTTCGAGTTCTGAGCGTGTCAGTTGGCTTGATCCTGCAACCAAGAAGTTTAATAACAAAATTATGTTAGAATACGATAACCGATCGCCAGAGGCCGATGACGTATCGCTTGTGACCTAGTCGATGCAACTAGGTTAAATCAGCTGTAAGGTGTAGCCATGATTAACGTAAAGAAACCCTAAACTTACTCCATCGGCTGTAGGGATAAACGATATTATCTAGAATTCCATATTCTTTTGAGTGCAAGCAACTGGGATAGATCGAACCAAATCGAGATAGTATAAATTGCTTGTATCCAAAAGTATATGAACTTCAAATTACAAGTGTTTAAGTGGTATATCATTGCCAATGATGTAATTTAAGTGGTATATCGGCTATAGCTCCGATATGACCTTATGCTACAATATCAATCTGAGGTAAATATTTAAATAAGTGATATTTTAATATAAGGGCCAGATATAACTAGTTAAGCAAGTTTAAACAAAGCAAAACAGATATATCAGATAAGATCAGCTGAAACCCCGATGCTACCCTTATTGGCAATTATAAGCAAGTTAGATCTTACAAATCTAAACACGACTTAATAGGTCAAACCCAAATGATGCAGCACTAAGTATAAAAAGAAAAATAGGATTTAAACAATCGAGCCGATGATTGATTTTTTGGTTGGTAGATACTTCAATTAATCTAAACCAATAAATAATGTTTAACCTTTGTCGATAAAAACCTTTAAAAAGGTCTAATTAATTCTAGTAAACAAAGTAGTTGACTTAGATTAATTAAGGTATATGATGACAGACAAGTCTTACCTCTTGTCGACGATCGAAACCAATGTAGTCCGACTCGAAACAATAACTCGTCGAGAAAAACGAAAAGAAAAGCTTTGGTGATGCACTAAGAGTATATTAACCTGGTGTCAAAAAAAACTTACACGATCCTAGGCATCTTTTTATACCCTAGGCAGACTCTTGCCACGAAATCCTTAAAAGAAACTACTTATTATACTAATTAATAGATACAATTGCTTACTTCGGACTCTATCCTTATGAATCCAACTATAACTGTGTTGGCTAACCGTGTTGAATCCAACTATAACTGTATTGGCTAACCGTGTTCAATTCCATATCGGGCGATACAGCTTCCAGCCGATGCGCACTTTGTTTTCGAAAATATCTTATCTCCTCGAGATCCGCCTCAGTTTAATCTTCATCTCCGATTCCGCTTTACCAAATTTTGCTGTTAACAGCTCTATAAGATACATATCAATTTCTCAGACCGGGCAAGTAAATAAATGAGAGGTAAAGGAGTAGAGATGGTGGCTGGTGCGACTAAAAACTATAAAATTGAAAACTTGATGATGATGATGGTAAGGTTCGATTGTTAAAATCCTAAGAAACAATTTTCTTTAAAAAAATCGTGTGTAAAAAAATTAGGAAATTTTAAATAGATGCTAACCAATTGCACGAGCCACCCAATTAGTTTTAACTATCTCAAACGATCTTACTAGTCGGTAAGAGATCCCTAATGATCACCATGTATGTCCAATGTCCAAAACAGTACAAGTACCACGTAGTAATGTTTACATGTTGCGATCTCTGCTCTGAAAGAAACGGCTAGCCCCATTCGATCCGCTGCACACACGCACGCACGCGTTGCATGGCTTACCGACCGGACCGGTCATCGAACCAGTGAGGGTGTCGGTTCACTGGTTCAATGGTCCAACCGTTAAAAATCAGTTGAACCACTGGTTCTATAGTTTTGGACCGGATGAATTGAACCAGCCACAAATACTTCAAACCGGTGTAATATATAATTCATAATAGGAATACATATTTGATCGCAAATCAAAATAAGCTGATAAATAATACAACACAATTACGTAAGCACACAAAAATTCAACATGTGAATCATACAGTTTATAGTCTTATACTTCACTTCATAGCAGGTTCTCCGGTCTCAAGTTCATATAGGTGCTAAATCTATACTACTAAAAGACAAAATGGAAATATTAAGTATGACAATCATCTGACAATATATACCTTATTATACAACTCATGTTCAAGCGTTCAGCCTTGTCAAATTTAATGCCACTGATGTGTAAAGACAGCAAGAACGTTAAGAATTTGAGATTAGTATATTGTATACGAATCCAAATATCAAACACACATAATACCAAATCTGGCCTTGCCTCTGTGCGCATGCAGTGGGGATGGGGAGGAGTCGGGACCACCGCTGCAAGCTGATGAAAAAGAACGGGAGGAGCAACACCGGGGCGTTGCTGCAAGAAGATGGGAGGAGGAGCGGCCGCCGCTACGGCTCGGCTGCTCGCTTACACCGTCCTGCTCTCCGACCACCAGCTGCGGTGCCACCGGCCTGCAGCGCTACTCGCCACTGTGAGCCCGGCCGCTCGCCGCCGCCCTTGCGTACTCACCCCGCCACCGCCAACTCCCAATCACATTGTTGCTACCGTCCCGTAACCCCTAATGAGATAAAAACTCATTATTTTCAATTATACCTATGCATGGAACACATTGCACCGAATAAACCAGGGTAGCACGGTAAACGTGAGACCAGTGCGGTTCACATGGAACCGGCCGGTTCACCGGTTCCACAAAAAACCGCTAGTTCATCTAGTTTATAGCGGTTCGATTGCACTTTGAAATGAATCGGACCAGTGTAGTCCCTGGTTTGTTTTTTCGGTTGGACCGCCGGTCGATTCGATCCTAATTACTCCCTCTATCCCATAATATAAGGCGCGGACAAAGTTGGCACAGTCTCCAAAACTAATCTTTAGTTTATAATTTCTCATATACTATAAGGTTTGTAGCAACAAAATTATAACCATATGAAAGTAAATTTAAATGTCAATCCAATGATATAATTTTTAATAAATAAAATTCATTTCATATTATACTAAGCGTTGATCAAATGTTTTAAAGATTGAATCTTGGAATGCGTGCGCACTTTATATTATGGGATGGAGGGAGTACTGTATGTACGTGAGCCCACGCGCTATACCCTACCTACGCTCGTCAAGTACTGACGTCGCAACAGCCGCCGCATTTACTTTGCACGATCGATTTATAAAAACCACATCACACGCACCCGATCGATCACGCCCCCACCCCCCACCCCCACCCTTCATCGCGCGACGCAGTTTTCTTTTTAAAATTCGAAATTCGAACGCCGCCGCATCCCCAACCGTCCGATCGGTCGATCGAATCCCCCCTCGTGCGTGCGTCTCATCACGCGCGCGCCGTGCGTCTTCCAACGGTTGGATCCCGTGTCACGGAAACAGGCTGGCCGTTGGATCCGTATCTGGCAACAGGTTTTTGTACGCGGCGATCGAGCGATACAGGTGGCGGCGGCGCGGTTGGGATCGGACGAAGCGACGGGTTTTTGCTCGGATGGGGAAGAAGCGCGACGTCGCCGCGGCGAGGAGGCACGCGCGGGTGGTGGTCGGCGGCGTCCCGACGCGGGCCGCCGTCACGGCGAGGAGGGTGGCCGCGAAGAGGAGGAACGCCAAGGCGACGGCGGTGGCGAGTGCGGCGGAGGAGGGTGGTTTGGTGGGCCGTGGCGGCGGAGACTATGGCGAGGGCGGATGCTATCTGCGTCTGCGGAGCAGGAGGCTGTACTTCATGGCGGCCGCGGTGGTGTCGTCGCGGGAGGAGGCGTTCGGTGATTCGGAGGCGGCTTCGTCGTCCTCGCGGGCGGTGGAATTGTTGGGCTGTTCTGGTGAGGAGGCTGTTGCCGGGAACGCGATCTCGCGCAGCGCCAGCACGGCGTCGTCGGTGGCGGACGCGGATGCTAGGGAGAGGACTCAGACGAGCGGTGGCGCCGGGGAGGTGATCGAGCCCTAGAATTCCTCCACGACTCGAGCTAGCTGCCGCTGCTCGCACCAGCTTCCATCTCTTGCTGAATTATGCGGTTTGGGATGTGGTGGTTTGCAGGTTTGCACGCAGGCAGGCGAGGATCACGATGAGGAGAGCTCCGTCGGCGACTCCGGCTGCGACCGCGAGAAGTGAGCTCCTCTCCGCGCGTTCTTGCTTGTCCTTGACATGATTAATAAACTGCCGTTCTCAACTGAATTATCGCAATTCAATCCAGGATGGTGACGACGCCGTCGAGCCGCCCGCCGGGAGATGCGGACTCGAGCGACGCGGAGTCAAACCAGGAGGCCAAGCAGCAAAAGCGCCGCCGGAGTTCGACGACCTCAGCAGCTGCATTTCACGCGCCAGGGACGACGAGGAGCTTCAGGATGATGGCACCGCCGGCGGCGGCGGCAGAGATCGAGGACTTCCTCTCCGACGCGGAGAGGGCCGAGGCCGAGCGCGTCGCCACCAAGTGAGTGTGGTGCATCACATATGTATAGCTTGCAACCGTAGTGCCTCGTGTCGTACATATCGTCGTCGTCGTCAAAATCGGCCTCGCGACATGATGGACGCATGGGAGCTGATTAACGTGCGCTTTTCCTCCTTAGGTACAACTTCGACGTGGTGCGCGGCGTGCCGCTCGACGCCGGCGGCGCCGCCGGGCGGTTCGAGTGGACCGCGGTGGGCAGCGGCTGAGGCGAAGCATGCATGCGGAGTTGCAAACCGGCAGCGGCCAAGGCATGGTAAAAGAGATGCTCTCAGTTAATGGAAAAATTAATCCAAAAAATGTAAAGTGAAAATAATGATCGAAAGGATAAATAGAAAAAATAACAGAGGGATTTCATTTACCAGCAGCCTAGACAGTTAGCTCCATTGATCTGGTCGATTATTTTCTCTAAATAATTATTTATTTCTTTTCGTAGTTCAAGTTCATCATCATGCATGTCACTGGCCATTACAGTTTCTTCACTCTTCTGGCCATTTCGTGCGACTTCAGCGTTCAGATTCAGATTCAAACTGGGTTTGGGCCAACGTGTAACGAGGGTAAGGCCGGAAGAACTTGGACCCGGCCGACCAAAGCAGAAAAAAAAAAATTCATACTATTATCTTCATCCTCACAATGTAGAGTAATGTATAGTATACTGATATGTATCGGTACACCTGAAGTTAAAATTCGACCTACGTATCGAGAAAAAAAAACAAATTTAAATGTGAATAGTACGCTACTATTCATACACTGAATTTATCTTTTTTATATCTCAACGTGTGAGTTGAGTTTAGACCTAAAATTTTGTGAAATTGTATAGATATATTGTATGAGTGTTGTAATTTTTTCATAACCTTTCGGATGTGTTGGGGGATTAGCTTCGCCCTCATCGTGAATGGTTTGCTACTTTCCATTTCAAGATCCTCCGGATCATGCTCACAGTCCAACGATGCGGAGGTAGCTCCGAAGCCCCCGGAGGAAAGTGTTTCCAGGGCTTCGAGAGTTTTCCCTCCGGAGACTCCGGGGTCCGGCCTTGAATTTGGCCCTGGAGAGTGGCTCTGGGGCGGACTCCGTCTCGCATACGGAGGCATCCTGCACCAAGTTACCAAGACTAGGTCCCCGCTTCGGAGCCCAAGACGGAGAAGCAGGAGCGAAAAAGTCGGCCATAATGGCGCAATAACGGTGCCAACTACCTCTGACATCAGGGCGTGGCCGGCGAGGAGGAGCCTGCGGTAGGCTTTAGCCTGGACGTGGCCTCGAGCAGTGCATCCCGGGAAATCGGATGCTTTAGGGGTGTCGCTTTAATGGGTGTAGCAATTCTCTATCCCCCAGGGAATGACCGTAATGCCCACCTGTGGGGGCCACCTGTCAGTCCCGAGTAGGGTTCACAAAATCGATGGAATTTCGCGAAAACCTGTTGGTTTTCGTGAAACCGCTAGGTCTCGGTTTGTAAAAACCGGTCGATATTAGACGGTTTTCATACGGTATTGACTGAAATTCATCGGTTTTTACCGGTTTTCGGTAAACCGGTGAGGAGCGGTTTTTACTTCGAAATCGATAAGGTAAACCCTGGTCCTGAGTGAGGGGGATAGCTAATAGGGTCATCTCTGTAATTTCCCATGCTCTTAAGGGGCTATAAAAGTTGTAATACAATCCTTTAATGAAGGGAGATAATTTTCTCCCTTGCTGGATCTTGGTTGGTTTTGTTCCAACAGGATGGTTTTTAAGCTAATGAGAAAACATTCACTCGAGAGATCAAAAAAGTTTCCTATATATAACCAACCGCCATACATTAATTAAAGGCAAAATTAAAGATACCCAAAACTTGTGTAGTTTGTTGGTAGACATCGTAAAAACGTGTCATGGCTGAAAGACATACTAAAAAACTGGTAATTTGCTGGAGCACACTTTCGACCCAATTGGAGAGAGAAATTCTTCAAAAAGATAAGAATGCCCCTAGGGTCAAATGCTTTATGAGCTGAGGCTAGAGTGAAAATGAAATATAATGTATGCTAGTGATTTACTTCGGGTGATGGTAAATTTAGAGTTACATAATGTCTAAATTTTTACTCTAATGCCATGTTTGAAGCATGTGGTCATAGGAGTATTCTCGTCTTTATTAAGAATTTATCTCTCCAATTGAGCCGAAAGTGTCCTCTAGCAACTTACCAGTTTCTTAGAATGTTTTTCAGCCACGGCACGTTTTTTTCGATGTTTATCAGCAAATTACATAAATTTTGGGTGTCATGTAACAAAATTTGCGTTAATTAAAGACAGATTGAGTATATATGCTACTACATCCATCCCAAGAGGACTTTGATTTTGCCATGATTGTTTTTTTTTACAAAAAGTCCTTTTTGGATTAGGCAGTACCCCTCCATCCCAAAATAGTACTTCGAATATCGAGATTCGTAGTACTAGAAAGTATCACATCCATACAAATTCCTTATATTTTAGGATGGATGAAGTACTATTTTACCAGGACAACATGTTCCGGCCTTCTCTACAAGAGTACTGATTCAGAGCAGCAACTTGAATTTAACCAGGATGACAAAAATGTATTGTCCTTGGATTTTCTAAACACAGCGAAGTTGCAATATATGCCACGAATTTTAGAAAGGCAGCAAAGGAAGCAACATTTACATCAGAAAAGCAGAGTTATCAGATAGGGCACAGAACGTTAAATGTGTGAAGACATTTTCTTTCTTTCTTTTGTGTAGATATGAATGTCTTATCTGATGATAGTTAAATAAATTAAGTTTGCATTTTGAAAAGGACCGGAATTGTCGCTGTCCTGGACTGCTCTCAGTCACATCCCTTGATTGTTCTTTTATGAGTCTCTCTTTTTTTTTTGGCCATCAGAAGATTAAAGTTGATCATGACTTGCTTGGGTTGTTTATGTAGTATCTCAGTGAGAGTAGTTGTTATTTCCATAAATATATTTCAACATTTTATATAAGCAAACAAACTATTCTAGAAATACCAGCCAAACTCCTGTTGAAGTGTACCCGACAAGTTTCTTCAATGGTCCTAGAGGAACATTACAATAAGCATATGCTGATGCTGTGATGCATGCCACGACTTCAACATAATTGGAATAGTCAAGTGAATTGTACGTCAGCAACTCTTCTTATGTAGGAGTAGTTAGCTCGCTTGAGATTTACTAGCAAACGTATATGGAGCTTAAAGATCAAATCCCTTACCTCTATCTATACTAATATTAAAAAACATCAGTTGTTTCTTTTCCTACATCCACCCAGAAAAGTGTACCAGAAGTTACATATTTGTTGGATCCTCTCATCCAACTATCCACGTCGGATCAGCACTTGGATTAACACTGGATTAGCGCATCCTCACCCCCCTCGCAAATCCCCGCGTCGACCCTTTCCCCGCGCGTGGTGGAAAAAAAAAAGAAAGAAATAAACGTCTCCGCCCCTTCCCCCTGCTCGCGTGCGCCGTGCCGCCCACCGCCGCCGGGTGGCCACCCCGCATCTGCGCACTCACGGCGACAGGCGACCACCCCCCGCGAGGTGGGTTCCGACCTCCCGCTGCAGCCACCATGTGCAATAATTATTTTTCTTCTTCCAAATCATCTCCTTCCTGTTTTATGCTGGCGGACTAGGTACAGGGGACACTGGTGCAGGAGTGATTGCTAAACCGTCAAACCATTGTGGATCGAGCTTACCAGAACCTTCGGTGATGGAGCCGGTTCAGGCACCCTCCAATGGAAACAATGTCCAAATCCCCAAAAAATCAAGTAATTTGCATACTTTTCTTCTGAATAAACTAGCATAAACGCATAACAGTGATTCAGTACTTTTTGTTTTTCCATAGTATAGTTATGTACAGTTGTTTTCTTGCAGGTGAATGTTTATACAGATAAGGCATAGTAAATCATCGTGGAATGAGCAGCTCCCTGTGGAATTCTGAACTTTATACTTACAGCTTCAAAATAGTGCACAATGAGGCGCGGGAGACGGCATGGAGGCCGGCATGGCGAATCTGGTGGTGGCGAAGGCCGCGGTAAGGCTTGGCTAGCAGTGGGGCGCTGGTGCGGCCAAGGTGGTGATAGAGGTTGGCAATGATTGTGTAGGTGGTGAAGCTCAGGGGTGGCGATGATAGGTGTGGCGGGGAGGCTTGTAGGTGAAAGCCTAGCTCGGGACTCCCCGAGCCGGCAACAGCGACGTTTTCGGACACCGCGTCCCCCCCTTTGGGGGCGTTGTCGAGAGCGGCTACCCTTACACCTTTGACATGACCCTCCAGGTGAAACCGTGTCCTTTTGGACGGGTAACGGTAACGTCTAAGATGCCATGGCCTTCTTGAAGGCGTTATCTAGGAGGTCATGTTCCTTGTCTTCATCGCCTTCTCCCTGATGGTCGACGGTAGCTCTTGGTTGCCTTCATCGGGTTAGGGAGAGAGACGAGCGGTTCTCTCTCTCGCCCTCTCCCTCTTCTCAACCTTTCTACGTGAGGATAACTAAAAGCCTTTTGACGTCCTTCTGGGTTGAGTCGGTGTTAGGGGGGCGTTTCCAACCCCTTGTTGGCCTAGTGGTGATCGATCACGCTTACGGTGGTCGGTTTGGTGCTAGTGTCTTCTCCAAGGTGTGGTGTGTGGAGCTGCCAGCTCTTTGTGGCAGGGTGTTTGTTTTTCTTGTTACGATCTCTCAAGGTTGTAATCTAGTAAATTTTTCTTGCTATATCAATATGAATTTCACAGTGTCTGATGTGAGTCGTTAAAAAAAAGACACAACAAGCACATATGCGGAGTCAGATATACATTGTATTTTGCTAGCTTGTTGGACGCATGCATTCTTAACCTGTTTTATCTATACAACTTTGATTCAGGTGATTCAGTTCACACATTAGTGCATGATTATTCTACGGAACAGGCCCAAGAACCAAGAGGCAGCTCTCTAAAGTCTGCACATCAATAACTTTATGTTTCAGTACATGTATAAGTTGATTAGTATACACACGCTTTTGTTTTGCTATCTCGGACCATACAAAGTTTATACTTTGTTTGCCACAACAAGTCACCACGCACCAAAGCACTTAAGTATGTGGGCATACAACAAAATTAATTAAGCCATTTTAGGTACTTCCTAGGTCTTTACTCCCGGAGATGGTGTTTACTCATAGTGTTGTTCATGTTTAAAAATCATGGTTGTGAAACAAAAAATCCATCTCATTATATATATATCCTCTGGAAATTCATTCAATGATTCATACTACCTCCGTAACACATTATAGGTCGTTTGACTTTTTTCTAATTAAACTTTATTAAGTTTGACCAAGTTTATAGAAAAAATAGCAACATCTAAAATATCAAATTAGTTTCATTTAATCTAACATTGAATATATTTTGCTAATATGTTTGGTTTGGTTGAAAACACTAATATATTTTTCTATAAACTTAGTCAAACTTAGAGAAGTTTGAGTAGAAAAAAGTCAAACGACTTTTCATATTTTATAATATGAAACAGAGGGAGTACCAGGCAGATTGTATTCTCTAAAGCAAATGCTTCAGTATGGGAATGTCACGATTAAATCTTCTATCCCTATAAGCTACAATGGATGTACAGGTAAGATACATCAACCTAGGATTTATTAGGTGAATTTATTTCCTTGCTTAGTAAGAAATGCTCTTCCTGGAATTATTTTTATGGACACCATTATTTGCACTATTCTCTGTTTCCATTTTCCCCAAGTTTTATACTAAGCTTTCTATCACATTTATTTGTTGAGTTGCACGAAGTTGCTGAAGTGATTAAAATTTGGTTGTATTGTGCATAGCATTCAATAGTTACATATATATTCTTGGCATTCTCAAGAATTGGATAGGGCATCAGAAGCATAGCACGAGACTCTGAGTTTGCTAGAGACAACAATAGGATAATGATTTTTATAAGGTACAGGACACTGAGTTTGACAAGGTTGAAACCATAAGGATTTTAGCTTTTTTTTCGTTGTCTATGAAATACTACTACTATGTAATCTGGTATGATCAAATGGTTACCAGATTTAATCCTTTTACATTCTATTATCTAGAGACTTATTTTGTCATGCAAGATACTTTTTTTGTTTCAAATGCTGGAGTTACTCTCTTATCATTATAGCACAGAGGTGCTTTTAGTATGTAGATCTAGTTAGGTGCTTTCAGTATGTAGTTCTAGATGGTGTTATGATACAATCTCTGCCTGGTGCTCTGTTTATCATCAATTAGACATGATTTTTCATGAGTTACATTGTTTTTTCAATGGGAACCACAAATAAATAATGTTTGAATGTGCTTTCTTTAAAGAGACGAATGTGCGTTGCAGATAATTGAATCAACATATACTTCTTATTAAGAAGAATCACTACTATTGGTGCACATTTCCCATGGTTTGGTACCTAATTTGATTGCAGTTGTCCATGGGTGTGAAGCAGCGATTGCAGTTGTAGTTCTAGGAGAACATGCCCTCAAGGAAAAAGCATGGTAAGATGCAGGAATGTTGGCTGGTGCTATTTTGCATGGTCAAGTAAATTGTTCATTAAGTTATTCTCATTCATGCTTTTTTGCAGGCTATTTCATGACTTAATCATACCATTAAGCATTCTCTTTCTATCCAATCCGTTCCGTTGATGTTAACCTAAATAAATCCAAATCGTTATTTGACTAAATGTTCTAAGATATAACATGGAACAAGAGATGCTATAGAAGGAGCTGGATCACACACCAATTGTAAAACTAACCCTTCATATTGGGTGGCAGGACCATCAGCTACCTTGAATAACTCTATTGGTACATGTAAGAATGTACAGTATATTCAGTAGAAAGCATGTCACGTGCATGAATTTTGATAGACTACATAATGTTGTAGGAAGTATGTATATATTGCGCAGTCTTACCTGAAGCTAATTTGGCCTTTGCTATTCATCTGGCATAAGCTTCAAGATTTCTTCCCCAGGCAAGGCAAGAAAGAAAGCATCTAAATTGCCAATATACCTGAACATTCCATATTGTGCTTCCTTTGGTCACCATTTACATGACCTATCAATTTTTTTTTGTTGACTAATAAGTGCGTAGGTTGTTTTGATGATAGTGTGCGAGTTTGCTCTGGTGATATCTGAATTTTTTTATACGATTATCACAGAGAAAAACATTTGTTATAAAAAAATCATGGAAAATGCGTTGTTTGCTGCTTGGAACAACTCCCCTTTGAGATTCTGCTGAAAATCAAAGTGCTTTCCCCCCTGAGATTACAAAAAAAAATACCAAGCTGGAGTATTCAACAAGCTTTTGACTGAATATCGGTACCAGTAAGTAAACATTTGTGTCTTAATTGAAATATACAATGCTAATGGCTCGTGGTTTTCATTACTGGTGATGCAACATGAGTTACTTATTGGTGATCATTTAAATGATATTTTTATTGTAGATTGTTTGTAGCGTATTTCAACTTATCGTGAATGAAGGAAGCTATTATGTAGATAGGGGACACCTTTTTTCCGATTAGATGTTGTAGGTAGAGTTAAGTTTAGTGCATGTATATCAAATCTATGGCACCATGGTACATTTTATATCGTTCTCTGCTTTGCATTTTTTTTAGAAAGTGTCTAAAAACGAGTTATTAAGATATGCCAATTTACTAATTCTTGAACTTTAGTTGTTTGCAGGTTGGGTGTGATATATGTTGTGGGAAAATGCAGTAATCTTCGGGTGATTTTACATAATTAATTAGTGTGACATGAAGTGGGAAACGTGTGCTGCACGTGCACGTTTACTAGTTACTATTAAAGCACAATCATCATCCTTCTTGTATAAAAAATCGCTCTGCATTGAGAAAAAATAGGGTAGAAACTACATTTTCCATATCCCTGTTGCAAACGCACGGAATGTAAGTAGTTTATGCATAGGAGTTAGGAGTAGTTGTTTAACTTCTCTTTTTATTTATTTGAAACCGTCTTTTTTCTCGGAAGAATCTACAAATTGGACGTCCGATTTGTAAAAAAATTGGATGGTCAAATGTTTCAGTTGACCAACGAGTGAAACACAGTGGCGGAGCCAACACTTTCGTGAAGCTCGGGCGACTAGTAGCGTTTTCCGGTGATCAATTGATTTTTGTAGGCGTTGACGGCTAACGGTAGTGGAGACGATAGCGGCGGAGTTCGGGCGGCCGCCCAACCTACCCGGGAGCTGTCTCCGCCACCGGTGAAACATTTAAAACTTTTGTGAAACACAGTAAGAACATACCTTGTAACATGTTGCTATCACATACAAAACAATGCGTTTTAGTGTTCCAAAATATATGTTTTTCTTTCGTCAGAATATAATCGTGCGATACTTTTAACAAAGATTTAATTACAACAAATATAATGGTATAATTAAATCGTAGATTGAATAAGTAGGTTGAATAAGTAGTTTAGGAGAAAAATAATTTTGAAACTCACTAGATGGATAGAATGGATAGAGAAGCAGGATAAATCGACTACGTTCACGTGCGACACTACGCACAAATTATTGCCACCAAATTAATGAAAGAACAGTCCAACATACTATTACAAATCCTCAAATCTTCGATGATAGAGCAGTAGTATGCATGGCTGTTGCGTCAGTCAGACATGCTCATATGAATGCAAGTAGGCAAATCAGTCTAATGGTTAGGCACAACTGAATGCAAGGCTGATTGTCGCTAGTAGTACTAACAACAAGACTCCTAATTAAGGGAAACATCCTATTAATTCTGGCCAGTAAATCAGCAAACCCAATAGAGTTTAGAACTTATTTGACACAACTCTATGTACAACTTCATCTTTTCTGAAGTACTCTCACAAAATAAACTACAAGAGTGAAATCTGATTTAGGTAGCTTCATAACTCTATCTCAGATTTAACTTCTGAAATTAAATTTAAAAGTTAAAACTCTATAAAATATGCTCTTAGTGCGGAGAAATTGTTCGGCTTTGATGGTTTGAATCCGCCGAAGCTCAACCAACCGCTAATCTTGCCCAAGAGGTGAATTTGTCGCTAAGTAGCTAAATTTGCAATGATATATGAAAAGCACGGAGTCCAAACTTTATGACCCACCTGTATTTGCATTTTTACTGACAAGAAGTTAACTTCCAGATGTGTTTATCCATATTAAATAACTACTTATCAATTCTAGTAACTAGTTTTCATTCCAATCAAAAATTAACTCAGAGCAGGTATAATACTAGCAAGCTAATAGGTTGCTTAGATAGAATTTTAGTACATGTGACCAGAAAAGGAAGCTCGGAGAGAAAAAAAACAAGTGACTATTTAGTGAAGCGACTATTTAGTCGTCGGCTATGCTCATGCACGTAGGCATTTTGTTTGCCATGCGCCCACTAACTACTCCCAAAGTCACAATAGTCTATGAAAAATAAAATAGGAACGCGAAGTAGTATGGCGGAGATTAGTTATCGGTTGAATGACATATTTATTGATAGAGCAAACAATCAACTACTACCTTCGTTCCGTTTCATTTCATATTATAATTCGTTTGACTTTTTTTAAGTTAAACTTTATTAAGTTTGATTAAACTTGCAGGAAAAACTAGCAGCATTTAAAATATTAAATTAGTTTCATTTAATCTAATATTAAATATATTTTGATAATATGTTTGGTTTGGATTGAAAATAAACTTAATTAAATTTAGAGAAGTTTAAGTAAAATAAAATCAAACGATTTATAATATGAAACGAAAACGGAGAGGGTATACTACTCTCATATCAATTTTATCTGAACACATGAATTTCATGGAAAGTTATAAATCCCAAGAAGAACCGGTGCCTCAACTAACCCTCAATCATTGTAGCTCTGTGAACGGTGATTATCGTTGACCTACGACCGTTAAAAAATTCCTTGCACATATGCCCGGCCGAAAGAAAACCAATTCCGCACCCGTGCACAAAGTCACACACCTCACAAAAAAGGCTTCCAGAAAAAAAAAAATCCACCAAGCGAAAATAAGAAGAGAAAAAAATAAAAAAGAAAAGAAAATCAGCGACGAGCCAAACGCCGAAGCGACTCCTCGTCTCGTCTCCTTCCCATCTCTCCCCTTCCGCTTCCGAGCCAAGCAACCGAGCGGAGCAGCACAAACCCTCCTTCTCCGCCTCGATTCCGCGCGCGCGTGGGTCCCCCCACCTCACCGGAGGAGCGGGAGCAGGGGGTCGCTGGCCATGTGGCCCGGCTGCGGCGGCCGCTTCTACTGGGCGCCCGCGCCGCCGTCGTCCTCGTCGGCGGACGCGAGGGGCGTCGTGGTGGTGTTCGGGTGGGTGTGGAGCGACGAGGCGCAGGTGCGGCCGTTCGTCGAGCTCTACGCGTCGCTCGGGTGGCGCTGCCTTGTCTGCCACCCCGACCTCGTCGCGCTGTGAGCACCGCCTCCCCTTGGCCCCTTCCTCCAATCCTCCCCTTCCCTGCTTGGCTGTGGTTTGCTGCTGCAAGTTGTTTCGTTTGGTCGTGCTATGTTACTTCTCGCGTGTGCTCGTGGAAGTCGTCAGTTGTAGTTCTATAATCTCCTCTGCTTTCCATGGAGTGTAGTTATAGCTGCGTTTTGGTTCAATTTTAGCGATAGCTTGGATTGTTCAATTGGGGAGGAGGATTTAGGTTTAGTTGTATGCGACTGTTTTTGGGACCTAATTGGCTTGTTCAACCGGGGAGGCGGATTTAGGTTTAGTTATATGCAACTGTTTTTGGGATCTAATTTGTTGGTTGGAGGGTGTTGAATCGACCATCTCCCTCCTTGAAGTGCTTAATCATGGTCCTTTTTGTTAACTTAGCTTGAGAATTGCTGCAGCCGTGCAATCTCGAAATAACTAGTAACTGCAGTAAACAGATGTTCAGCTCAAATGCTTGGTTGGACTTTGATTACGCTATTATGTTCGGAGGTTTTGGTGTTATGGTATATTGATTGGAGGATGGTGGAAGGTTTGCACTGTGTGGATTTGTGGTAACCTGATCTTTGTATGATCAGGTTGGGACGATTATAGGGATTTTCTTGGATCTTATTGAGTCTGTTTAGAAAGAACATTACGAGATTTAAATCCTTCTTCTGTTACATTTTGACCTTTAAGGTCTTCTTTTATCTTCAGCTACAATTTCTTAGCATCAGTATTCATAGTCGTTATCCCTTTCTTATTCTCTTTTTCTTTGTACATGTGTTGAAGTTGAACTAGTGAGATAATATCAACAAAAGAGAGGGAATTTTCCCAGTTTCATTAACGAAACCAGAACAGTGTACACTTGCGCCAACAAAAGAAAGGGGAAAAGGTAGAGAGGGTGGGCATCATCATGACACACTACATAACAAGTTCATTAAAAAAAGTACTCTATTAATCAACTATCAGAAACGGCAACAAAATAATCGAAACACCAACAAGAACTCACACGATGACAACATCAGCAACTCAGATTTCTTCTAGAAAATGAGTATTACCCCCATTACCAAACTTCTTTTCACAGAGACATACAAGGGCATATTGTGCCCTACCATAAATGTGACTTCCCAAGTTATCTTTTTTATTTCAGAGAATCTGGAGCCGACATATCTCCTCAAGAGTTAAGAAGGCCTTTATTTCTCGCATTTAGATTAAGCACTCGAAGACACATTTATAAGCTTTTTAGTCATTAATATAATGAATCTATACACAATTAAATATATCGTATTGACTAATATTCGTAAATTAAGTATGTAATATAATATCAGATAGTGCTGAAGGGTAGGGTTCTTTTTATCAGCATCATTAAATTCGCTGGAGGAGTGATAAACATTATTCAATAGTGTGATTATGGCCTTTTATCCTTAATGAGATATAACCGGGGTCTTATACTTGGAGAGATCAAGTATAAATTTCAGGTGATCCCTTTGTAGATTTTATACTACTACTTCATTAACTCTTTCCTTCATGTAGGTATCTGTCTGAGAAAGCAGCGTCGCTGGCATCTGGTGTTATCAGTGAGTTAGTGAAGGTTAGTGCTCTATTGTCTTGGCATACACAACAAATACTGCATTACATAGGGAACACCGATAGCTTTGTTGCTCAAAGTGGGAATTATTAAAATGTATGCTACTTGGTGTTTTGGCAAGTGGTGACACTGTAAATAAGCCCATCCCTGTGTTAGCACGAATAAGCGTTGTGCGGTGTACTTGGGAAATCCTCAGTTTTACTTGTTAGTTCTTTATTTGTTATATATACACATTAAATCCATAGCTGTAACCGGAAATTCATGGGTGTAACTGTGCATCCCTTCATAATCTTATTGCTGATGAGGATCTGTGTTATGCATGCTTTCATATGATAAACATTCATTACTGTTGAAATTGTGTAAAATCTACCAGGAATACTGTTATTCTTGATTTTTTTACAGTCTTTCTGGAATTACATGAAATGGTGCTGTTTCAGGAATTCAAAGTAAAGCCATTGCCAACTGTGTTTGCTTCCTTTTCTGGTGGTTCAAAGGGATGCATGTACAAGGTTATTCAGGTACAAGCCTGACGACTATCTTTTGAACGGTCTAATCGTAAACAATATCTATTCTTTCATTTTATTCTTTTCACAGTTGAAATGACTGAATTTTCTTGTCTGTTCCAGTTACTTGATGGAAACTGTGAAGGAGATGCAACCATGGTATGCTTTTTCTTTTATGTTTTTTCCCTGAAAAGAGCACATCCATTTCTATTCGTTACTAGGATAATGAAAACCTACTAAGAAAATCTTGTATAGGTCTTCTAGCAATTGATATGTTAAATAAATGGTTATCATACAAAATTGGGTACTGCAGCTTTGTTTATGTATTCTAGTTTTATGTCATATTCTAGTGATAACCTTGTGTTTTTTTGATCTAATCAACCAGATTAACGGTAATTTGATCGTGTTAGGAGAATCCTTCCTTAGAAAATAACCTTTCTAAAATGTCAACTCATGATCATTTAATGTTCAATATGCATCTGAAATGTGCATTTGTATTAGTATTTTCACCCATGGTTTGTGGTAAGTGTAACTTAATTGCTTTAAAAGTCCCCTATCATCATTGTATATGTCATCCCTAAGTGTCGTCATTATGTTATTGCTTCACTTACATTTGGTTGTGTGTATTTGATCTATTTCATTTGAACATACCTTGTCATCATATGTATGCTATACTGTTTACATTTTGGATACTGGCAAGTGTGACAACAGCCTTGAATATTTTGGCAAAAGGGTTGATCTATTATTGACACAAAATTTTCATTATGCAGGACTATAGGTTGGTGAGAAACTGTATCTGTGGGCAAATCTATGACTCTGGCCCAGTAGATTTTTTCAGTGATGTGGGTACCCAATTTCTCCAAAATCCTATGATTGGCAACTCATCTCGACCATCCATGTTACTTTCATGGATGACAAAGGCCCTTGCATCTGGAATGGACACACTATTCCCAAGCAGAATTGAAGCTCAGCGTGCAGAGTACTGGCACACACTATATTCATCAGCAGTAAGTCCAGATTCTGCCCATGTGATAGCGTGATTGTTGCATCTCTCTCACTTGTCACAACTGTACCAACTATTTTCATTTACTGTTTGCAGGAGCTGGGTCCTGTTCTTATGCTTTGCTCTGAAGATGATGATCTTGCTCCATGTCATGTTATCTGTGGTTTTGCCAGGCGTCTTGTTGAACTGGGCACTGATGTTAAAGTTATCAAGTGGAGTGATTCCCCTCATGTTGGTATGTTCTTTTATTTTATGTTCGTATCCAGCTATATTACGTGGAATCTCTGATTACAAAGATTGTAAAATACCTTATTCTGTTTAAGAACATAACAGCTTGGATATTCAGTAATCAGTATGTGACTCTGACCTTCACTTCAATTCCCATGACAAATATGATGGCACTATTTTCACATTATAAGTACTCTTTACCTCTTTGACACTAAATTTAATTACATACTTACAATCAGAGAATTTTGACTGACACTTTCCAGAAGGACATGTATTTCTTAACAGATGGGATTGTAGGAACATGGATTTTGCATGATCATTATTGCACCTAGCATTCAGAGCAGGCATTAATCTGATATTGAATTGTCAATAAAATCAACTGACTGATTTGAAGATGAATACCTTTGAGCTCATGTCATAGAGCAATTCACAACTGAAGACACTGAATTGATCATTTGCATTTTTTACTAGTTAACATCCTTTCCCATGTATGGTGATGAAAATATTTTGTACCTATCAATTAATCAAAGAATGCACTTTAAGCTCAGCTATCCAATATGACCTGTTTGCATGGTTATATTCCTAGACATGAGGATGATACACTTTAATCTTATGGTCTACACTACAACCGGCAATATAGTCTACAATTATTTATGGGTGTATCGTTATCAACTTAAAGCTTTAACATTTCTTCTCTGCTACAGTGCTACTAGACAATTATCAAATTTAATGGACTATCAGAATATCGGATAACCTCCCTTGATAATATGCAGGCCATTACATGTTTCATGAAGCTGAATACAGGAGTGCTGTAAATGATACGCTGAGAAAAGCTCTTGTCACCTTTTGCCACAGAAGCCAGCTGAATGCCACAAGTGATCAGGAATACAAGATAGCACACTCCGTGTGCAGTCTGCACAACGTGGCTGCTAATTCAAATGAGAGCCTGAGAAGGGTAGCCAACAGCCCCAGTGACCACTTCTTCTTGCCAAGTTCAAAGGACCATAATGAATCTAGGGATCCAGATTCTTTGATTGATGAACAGAGGCGACAACTATCCTATCCACCCAGCATGGAGCCTCAAGGAGTCCTTGGCCAAATTCTGTTTGATGTTTGTGTTCCAAAGAATGTTGAAGGATGGGACATCAAACCAACAGTGTCCCCAAACGGACGGCCAACATTGGCTTCTGTGCGGCAACTCGGCCCGTTCAATCCCATCAAGTATTTTCGACGCTCAAGGCTATAGTTTGTTTGCTGCAACTGAGAATTTTGTGTACATAACGGAGGCAAGGTGTCTAATATGACTCTGAGCAAGCTTTCTCCTATGTAAGTTTCCTTGAGATTGACTCACCTGCAGTTTCTTGTTTGCACCGATGACTGTACATATGTTGTATATAGTTATACTAGTGGATATATTAGAAGGGGCCTTCTAGGTTGGGATGGTAAGGTGTATACTAACAATGTATAGGGGAAGGTGTGCACTATTATGGCCCTAAATTATCTATTTTTGTGCCCCATAGTCATATGATCTAATCTAATTATGAGAACTGTTTCTCTTCTCACTCTCTTTAAAAATGACAGTTTCTGCTATCGTCTTACATTGTCTATCGTGATTCATGTTCTCTTGTTTGTCTCTTTGTTTAAGAGCATACAGTCTGTTGTTGTATTAATTGTTTTTTCTCTTATAGATGCGTCGTTCATAAGTTCTTATCACATCTTTGACTCGTTGGTTTCTGTTTAACACGCTACCATGGATTTAGCTTGCTGTCTAAAATACGGGAAAAATGATGTTGGCATGTCTGCCTTATCTGTTTACGTGGCTCTTAGACTCAGGAAACAATATCAATGATCAATGAGAAGATAACTCTATTTTAAGAGTTTGCCGAACTTGTTGATAAAGTTAGCACAATAAGCACCTAAGAAGGCGTGTTAAACACTGATTAATTACGTATGAAGAATCGAATTTACCTGAGCTTTACTTGCAGTCATAATTAGCTGATTCATTACTATGCTCTTGTTCCTTTCCTTTTCCTTTAACTTTTGACAACGTGTTCTCTGACGGGCCAAGAGTCATATCTTAGAACATGTGAATTATTCAGCGGCATTTTTTTTCTCGAAAACGCAGGAGAGCTACATTTCATTTCATTAAAGGGAAGAAAAAACAATACAAAAATACAACACAAAGAAACACACAAAAAAAAAACAAAGTAGGAGTACCCGAGCCCTCCTACCGAGACCCACACACACTAGACTACCTGGGGAGTTTAGTTGCCAAGATTAGTCATCCGGTAAGGAGCTTTTGAAGGCTAGAAGCTCCAGCAACACCTCAAAGATAGCCCTCATTTTCTATCACTTGCAAGACCGTTGCTATCCTAGGATTGGCGTCGTTGAAAACGCAGTCATTGCGGCATTCATGGAATCATGGTGATAATTGGGTAATTCTGCACAGTTGCTAAACGGAGCTTTTCGACTTAAGTGAGGTCGACCATTTGTAGCTGCATGTGACTTGTTAGAGGTTATTTGCTTCTCTCTGTCGTTTCGGTATAAAGTTTATTCATCGAATATGATCTTTGGTATATGTAGCGCTGGCAGCACATGTGCGCGCGCTTCCCGCTGAATTCGATTAGATGGAGCTTGTCCTAAATGACGCGCTTCTGCTTGAGCACGTACTTAAAGAGAAATGCGATCGTAGGGTTATTTACAGGAATGACAGTAACTCATGGATTGGTTATTTTATTTAGATCATGCAATCTTTATACTGAGGGGATCCTTGAACTCTGATGTATGTCAACATGACCGGTATATAGGGATACTGTTATATGGGATACGGTCCAAAATTTTAATAAATAACTCCGGATATTATGGTAATATAGTTTTATAAAACCTCACCAACTATTGTTTGGTCATCACTACCGTGAGTTCTAAAATTACATATAAAATTTATAACTTCTTTGATCCATCGTATACTAGTTGTAGCTATCTTAATTTAAGTATGTTTACTTTGCTATAATAACAAGTTAAATTGGATGCTATGATTTTGTGAAACTTTTGGACTGCAATACTGGGGTTATATGTCAAAACTTCTGTGGTATAACTTGGATCATAATACCTATGGTTTGATGAAATTTACTTTATTTTAATTTATGGAAAATTATACATACGGATGGGCTGTAATCATCAATTTCTATATATTTACAATTTACTAGGCAGGCCCTGTTTGAGATAATTGAAATTGATGGTTGATGGATTAAGCTTTTGTGATAGCTATTTGCTGAGAGTATAAATGAATGAATTAACTCCTATAAAGTTAAAAAGTTGTTCTAGAAAAAACTATTCCAAAATTATTTTGTGTAGAAAATTTTCGCACAAAACATATCATTTTGAAGATTGGGAGGTGTGCAAATGAAAATAAAAAATCCAGATTTTTTAAAAAAATAACATGGTTTAACTACAGTCCAGTATAAAGGAGCACATGTCACGTCATCAAAATATTAGACACAATAACTGCTAAATTACTACGTGTCTTACATTCTGGCGCTTGCTTATTTAGCACACTTTGCGCAGCAATTTTCTTGTCCACAAGAATCTGATTCTTCATAAATAAATGGATATTTCTGCATCATTCAAATTAAGAATCTTGGGGACTAGAGGCTTCAATGGAAGTAGTACCAGAATTTAACCTTTTTAGATAATACTAGAACTTTGCTTAAATAACTATTATTCTGCTAATACCCTATGATTTTCTCCTACCACCACTTGCACCGGTGAATATTTTACAGAAAAGCACGTAATGATAGAGCCGAGATGATTCACCGGAAAACAAATTGTAGACCATGATGAGCATACATTATGTTATTGATCACCAGGGGAAATTTGTTGGGACAACCAGCTCTGAACTGAAGATTACGCTACCACGAAAAGAAAGGGTTACTGTGAAATTTCCCTTGACAAATGAAAGGTTAGAGCTCAATGACTAATGAAGAGAGAGAGAGAGAGCGCGCGCGCATAAGCTCAACTTAGAAAAGAATATGTGAATTATCTGTCATTTCTCCAGTTTAACTCTCAATACAGTAACCCGCAAAAACAAACTCTCAATACAATAGGCCATAGTGATCAGACCTAATTTTCAACATATTTCACTTATCCATTACAAATGTACACCCACACTAAACTAAAAATAACCATTAGAGTTGCTAGAATCTAACACGCCTGATCTGCGTTTGAACATCAAGAATCATCATTCTATATATTTTTTAAATTATCATAAATCATATTTTTATGTCATCAAGACTTTTACTTAAACTTTTATAACAATGCACGAGGTTTTACCTAGTTTATTAATACACGAGAAAAGGTTATATTATATCACAGTACCACAACGTAATTATCAGGTGATAACCGTGGTGCGTAGGCACACTCTCAAGACCACAGGAAGAGAGTATACAACAGAACACTACTGTCACATCTACAACATCATCACGCTCTCAACAAGGAACAGAAGAGATCGCTCCCGCCACACCAACACGTGATCACGCGTCGAAGGCCCTGTTTAGTTACCAAAAATTTTTAGCTGCTACAGTAACTTCGAACGTTTAATCACTAATTAGGAGTACTAAATATAGAGAACTGATAAAACCCATTCCATAACCCCGGGTGAAATTGCGAGATGAATCTTTTTAAGTCTAATTGGACTATAATTAGATAATGTTGTGCTACAGTAAACAACCTCTAATGACGGATTAATTAGACTTAATAGATTCGCCTCGCGATTTTCCGTCCATCCGTGTAATTAGTTTTATAATTAGTTTATATTTAATACTTCTAATTAGTGTTGTAAAAGTTACCAAAAACATTTTGCCAAAATTTTTTGGCAACTAAACAAGCCCGAAGTTCACCATTCTTCCGTTTTATCATCGCCCGCCTCCATCAATGTGCTTGCTACTCTGTCAAAAAGACACGAGCATTTCTTTCCATAAACAAGTTTCCCAAATATTCCTTGTGGATTTTAGTGAGCACTCTAGATGCTTTGAAACTCAATCATCTCTATACTCTTTGCTGCCCTGTACCTTTACACTGTAAGGTTGGACTGTACCTTATCAAACACCAAAAATGGTGCACTTTTAAGCTCCACCACCTATTATTCTCGTTGAAAAAGCCCAAAGCCAAGCACCGCATCCTCCTCTAGCAAAGCTCACCCACTTATCAATAACTTTTAGCACTCAGGATTTATCCTAAAATATAACAACTTCTTCACTCATATTCTGTTCCCGTCCAATCACAACTCTTCACCATTCATTTTTTCCACCTATCTCTATTTTTTAACCAATCATAACCTATTTAATTCAATCTATCTAATTTCTTAATAATCGTATTTAACTTTAAAACTTCTTATATTCTGAGACGAAAAAAGTATTATATAATATCTCAATTATTTTACACCCAAAATTGTATCCAAAGTTCACCTGTATATCACTCCATCAACCAGTCGATTAGGTAATAGATTGACACGCAAAGCTTTTGCATGTTCGCGAAAACAGAAGGAAAAAAAAAAAGCTGCATCAGCATCACCACCGTCCTGCCAAACGCGCGTGCGTGGGAAACGTGCGGTAAATGGTTGCGCCGTAAAACTCGTAGAAGAAAGCCAAGCTCTCCCTGATCCTATATATTGTTCGACGCTGCCTCACACTTGTCTCTCACCCAGACAGATCGAGCTGTACACTGAGATAGCAACTGAGCAGAGTGATCGAGGCAGCGGCTGGACGGCGGCGAAGCGAACATGGCGTTCAGGAGGTACAGGGCGCTGCCGCAGGGGGAGGTGACGGTGGAGGAGTTCAGGGCGTGGCTGGGGCAGTTCGACGGCGACGGCGACGGGAGGATCAGCCGGGAGGAGCTGCAGCGCGCGCTGCGGAGCCTGAACCTGTGGTTCGCGTGGTGGAGGGCGCGCGCCGGGGTGCGCGCCGCCGACGCCAACCGCGACGGCGCCGTCGACGGCGACGACGAGGTTCGCAGGCTCTTCGCCTTCGCGCAGAGGCACCTCCACGTCAAGATCGCCGAGCTCGGCGCCTCCTACTACTGAATTAACCTCTCTTTCTCATACTGTGATCGATAAGTGTTCGTCAGGAACTCAGGATGTACGTAACCGTGTGGATTGCTGTGCTGTGTATGTTTCTGTTTTTGCACATCTTGTGATGACTTGATTTTGGTCCTGGAGATTCCATTCTGTCTTTTACTCTCATTTCTTCGATCACTGCGGGATTTGGAGAAATTATGTGTGATCTTTGTTGACCTCTTTAGTTGCAACATGTGTAACAAGCATATCAAAGGCCCAATTTAAGTTGCCCATCGATGGCTTACTAACAAAGGGGAGTTCAGTTGGTGTTTGGTAACGCTATACTAGTATAGATTTTTAGAGGTTAAAAAGGAAGATAATATCTGAAACGTAATTGCTATATTTATTGCGTCATAAATCTTGCATATGTAATTACACTCCACTTATACACCACTTACATATGTAATTAGTATGTAATTTTAGAAATCCTAAAATTACATATGTAATTTAGGGATTTACAAATACATGCCGACTATTTTTTGGTGAAAAATATAGCACCATAAATATATAGCTACTCCCTATCTAAAACACAATCCATAACCGAGAAAAATGATTACTTACACCAATCATTCAATCATTAGTTAATAAGGCTGAGAAAAATAATTTATAGTATATGAGGCACCTCAGTGGAGAATTTGATGATTTGGTACTATGTTAGTCCCACTCTAATTGTATTGATATTTATGAGGATGACATATGAAATCATATGAGTCAATGATAATGGCTCGATAAGTGGAATGATGGAAGCCTATTTTATAGGGTGTCAAAATATCAGATCTCGGCAATTGAACCAATCCTCATATGGCCGAGGCAAAGCCCCGTCTGTAAAGCTAGTTGCTGGGCCTGGGCCAAATACATGGGCTCATAAGACTAATTTGATTGCACGGAAGGCAAAAAGATACAGCAGCCGTTGGATGGTAGATGGACAGTGCACGTACCTGTCGTAGCTCAATCCGATCCGCGTCTCCTCCCTTTCCTCTGCACCCTCTCCTCCTCCATGCCGCTTGTGCCTCCACGACGAGGAGGTGCCATGCAGCCGGACATCTGCCGGAGCAAGGCAAGCCGCCGGCCACCACATGCCTGAGATGTAGAGGTAGAGAGACGACCGCCACCCTCTTTTTCTTCCCCGAAGAGCGCGCACGGAGTCGACGAGATCCACCGACCACCGGTCCTTTCTCCTAACTTTGTGAGTAAAACCCTATTTATCGCGGTTCTTTTATTTTTGTTACTGGGTGAGACCAATCACAATGATATGCTTGTCTTCTCTCCTCTCCGTCAGGTTTGCTGTAGATTTCTTCTTGCTGCTTGATCGGCATCGGCACCACATCCAAGATTAATCTACCTCTGAAGCCCATAGATTTGGGGTTTAATATTGTCTCGTGGTTATGGATAAGGCACACCTAAAAGTGTTGGGTTAGACTCGGTGGGTTCATCATATACCAATACCAAATCTTATACGGAATCATGCCTCATATACGGAAGGTGTTCCGGATAAAGAAGAAGAATCAGAGTTCAAAATGAAAACTACAAGGATTATTCGGATTGTATCCATGGGTCACATGAGGGATCCAGCGCTACCCTCTATCTCACCGAGTTCGTATTCGAGACTACTATATCGTCGAGTACGTGTGGAGATCTCTGCCGCCAAGTCGACGACAACTAGTCTAGGTTATCCTAAATATGGTACTCGAGTGATACTGATATATAAAAGCAACACTGGTTTTGATCAACAGGAGTATGGTTAGTACCTGATAGTTTAGGGGTCTAGATCTGTATAAAAATCATTGTCTTCGTCTTTTTTACCTCAATATCGTATATACTCTGGTATTAACGATCCCTATACCATGCAAACACCGTAGTCGCGATCTTACTCCGTTGACACACTGGAATTGGATCGGGGAGTGATGGGGACACCTAAGCGTGATGAGTCTTCGGATGCTGGATTAGGCGTCCTGACCAAGTACTTCTCTAGCCATTTTCCATTGTCGGATCCTGGACGGGAGGCTCTCATGCGCAATTGCACATGGACAAGGCCCTCGAAAGGAAGCTTTTCGGGAAGGATGCCCCAGTGAAGAAAGAAAGAGATGCGCGAAGCAAGAAGAAACGCAACAAGTAGCAGCGGAGGCAGCAATCAACTCAAACATAGGTGATGGATATTAGTGGTGACTGGGATTGCTAGCACTACTACAATCATGGGGTCGCTCGCCTGAACAAGGCCCGACTGCAAATCCTGTCTTCCAAAAACACCACGTCATGTGAGCATTGCCACCGGGACGATTCCCCAACAAAGCAACGTGGCACGGGGAGCAAGGAGGGAGGTGGCAAGGAGAAGAAAAAGAAGAAAGATGTTGCTGCCATGGAGCAGAGGAGCCAAAGAAGAGCCTTGTGATCTGGGTATGTTTGGAATGAGGCCGACATTTTTGTGGTGGTGCATATGCAGAGCCATACGGCCATTATAGAGCCCATTGTTGTGAGAGCCAGTATTGGTGGGCTGCAAACTTTGATGATCCAACTCTGGTGTATTGTTTCAAAATGTAGGGAGGAGGTTTTGCTTAAGATTCTTGATTTTTCGCACAAAACAAAGAAAGACTACATGGTCAAATTACATATAGTTTTGGCGTTGGATGTTGCAATTGAGTCGGAGGAGACAGAACTGGTGGACTGGAAATGGAACTCCAATCATGTATAAATGTCGTTTCCTCCAATCAGATGGACAACTCCACGGGTGAGGAGTCTCAGATTGCTGATATCAGCATGCAACATCGAACAGGAGCTTAGTTAGCGATTCCCCTCCTCTATCCATGATGTTCTCCATGCATAGATGAAGGTGTTCCTACAATTTTTTCCCTTCCAATATTACTAAATCTCAAGCCTGATTGATTAGGTTCACTCTTCCAAGAGAGGAAAGACCATATTAGCACTGTGAATTGTTTAACATGGTTGAGAGATGTTTTGGATCACAAGAGCTAAATATGCATTACTCACATATTCTTAGATATTCAAAATACCTTGCAATGGAAGTGTGCAATGCTACTTTACTTACCTATCTCTTCTAGTTGTTTTTACGTACTTATCTTTTCCAATTGGTATGTTTTAATTATCTATTAAATATATGTGTCCTTTGTATTTGCCTTTGAGGTTCCTTGATTTCCATATCTTGACAGTAAACATTATTTTACGGAGTAGTTAATATTGGAAGACTGATATAAATTTAAACACAATGAGACAAGTATGGCTCATATAAAAACTATTTCATCTTACACCATGTTTTGTTCTTACATGAATCATCGGAATATTTGCCATGAAGTTTTTAATAGTGGGGTTGAATTTGACGGAAACCTAATAAGTGTATGCAGCAGTTGGCAACAATGGATCTCCTCAGAGATTGAAACTAAAATTCCAAAGTGTAATTTTCTTACGTCTTAACCTTTTTTATATATAAGAATCTGTTTGTTTTTATTCTAGTGATCTTGATATTATTCGGTTTCTAAAACAATTATAAATGACATTGTAAGAAAAAAGAGATAAGGAGTTGAATTAATGGTTTAGAATTTGATTAATGTAAAATAAAATGAAAGACACCTATTCACATAACGAAACAAATTATACACATCCATTATCTTTGAATGTTTCCAAACTGAATATGAAAAATTTATGGCATCACACACAAAAGTGTAAGATTGAAATAATCAATATGCAATTGCAATTGAATCCAGATAAAATTTCACACTGAAGAGTATATAGTTTCCCATACACTTGTGGAGAAAATATCTTTATGCATTTGCGAGCAAGTCAATAGTATTGGAATATTGTGTGGTCATTATCTAAAAAGTCTTCATTAAATAATTATCAACGGATTATATATTAGAGCGATGGCTATGGGAAACATGCCATGGAACTTGTCATATACCCAATAATCTTGGGTTGGGCTCAGCAGGGGCCACCATATACCAAGTCTTATATGGAATCATGCCTCATATACGGAAGATGTTCCGGATAAGGAAGGACTGACAGAGTTCAAGTTGGAAAGTACAAGGACTACTCGGATCGTATTCATACTTGTCTCCCTAGTTCTACTTGGACAAGGAGACATCCAAGGGTATAAATAAAAGACCCCCTACGAGGAGAGGGGAGATGAGAATACATACCAAGACAAACCAACATGAGGGATCTAGTGCTACCCCCAATCTCGCTGAGTTCATATTCGAGGAAGAAGACTACCCTGCCGTCGAGTACGTGTTGGAGATCTGTGTCCAAGTTGACGCCGACTAGATTAGGTCATCCCAGATAATGTACTCGAGTGATATTGATATATAAGAGCAGCACCAGTTTCGGCCAACAGGAGTAGAGCTATTACCTTCCGAGGGGCCCAAACCTGTATAAAAGTCCATGTATCCCGTCTTTTTACCTCAATATCACGTATACCCTAGCACCAACGATCCCCATACCTTGCAAATACCGTAGTTGCGATCTACTCTGTCGATAGAACTATATAGGAGAACCAAAGAGGGAAAAAAATCCTAAGTCGGATACTATGCTTGGGTACAAATCCTATGTTGGATACTATGCTTCGCTACAAAAAATCCTAAGTCTTGAGTGAAAGAATAAGAGAGTGAGTTCCCGCTCTAGGGTTCACTCATGGGTATATATAGAGGAGGGAGAAGGGGAAAACCCCTTTCTACCCTTCACTTATGTGACCCTAGTAAGGGTAGTTAGGCACAATAGAAATGAATATTCCTTGGCCATTTCACAAGCATATTCCTTAGATACATTCCTTAGAGGATTTGACCTATTCCCGACGCCATAAGGGATAGGGGTAACTATTCTCCAACAAAAAACAAATCGAAGAGGGAATACATTCATGTAGAAGTAATCCTAGAAATTCACGTGAAGTCCAAGAGGATGCTTAGGCAACTGATTGTTAGTGATGCACACCTAAAGAAAAAATAAGTTTGCACAAGACGCTCAAAGCACCAAAGAAGTTGGCTTGTTAAGTAATGCAAGAGGAATGAAACAAGACAAAGCAAAAAAAACCAACCGTATATTGCTAGAAAACAATTGTATTCAAGTTCTATCATCCAATCTCAAGTTGTATTTAATTAATTAATTAATTTTCTTCTCAGCCATAAGAGCTTGCTAACAAGCACAAATAACAGCTAGTAGGAGATATTGCTTCCATGGACAAAGAGAAAGAGTTTGAAGAATGTGGTGCCATCAATAGCTACATTGAACTATTAACAATCCTGTTATTAATTCTAAGTTTGCATACTCAACGATTCTTACTTGTGTTTAACTTTACATCTTTACAGGGGCTAATTACTTAAGATCTTTGTAAGACCTATTTTAGTAATTAAGCTTGTGGTATTGAGCGTTATACGTTTGTTTGTTTCAGACAAGCATATGCTTCAATTACAGTTGTTCTTGCTAAGCTCATGTAGTTTTTTGGATGATGTTATTTGCGAGATGTTGTTGTAGCAATTCAACACCATCATTTGGCTTTTGGCTTATAAATTTGAATTTTAGAACTTAATTTTAGAGTTGAATTGATGGTTTTCAACATTCGCTTTTAAATTGCTAATGACACACATACAAATGTTTTACCCACTAGGTGAATTTCCGTGCTAAAGCACGGAAAAAGAAAATATATTGTAATATTGCCTAAACAAATAAAAATATATTTTCATGAAATTTGTTACCCATTATTTTACAATAGGAAATATTCATCGAAATATGGTTTTATATGTCACTATCCATCTAGATCTGATTGTTTTCTAATATTATGAGGTTCAAGCGGATATTTGCAAAAATTATAATGGGATAGATGGTGGTGGCAGATTCACTTCCACCACCATTATTTTTTTTAATAAAGGAATATAGATAAATTATGTTTTTTGCTAATAAGCCATTTCATGGCTTATCATTCCTTAGTATATTAATCTTTTGGTACGTTCATCTTTGTAATATAAAATTTTCCAATAGTTGGAAAACACTATTCACACCCGCCCAAAGTGCCCAACGAGCCCAGACGGCCACCTAGGGTCGTCGGTCAATGAATCCACGACCACCTACGTTCATGGGCCAAGTAGCATACTGCAAGCTTGATGTGCATTTCATTGGAGAAATAATTGGGATAGGAACATATCATTTGATCAGTAGGACGATGGAGATTTGTGTTAAAGTCACGTTGTGACATGAGGATTTGCTGGTTTGGACTTCAAAACAAGATGTGAAAGACTTACCGATTTGGGCATCAAAACTGGGCATCAATTTTTTTTTCTTAAAAGTAAACAGGTTGGGTGGGTAGGGGAAGAGGGAAGGCATTGGTGGGTTTACCGGTTTAGCAAATTAGCCTAAGCGGTTTGTTTTATAGAAAGTAATAGACCTGGGCTTGTTCGGCTGCCCTAGCTGCAGCAGCTGCAACCACTACTCATATTCGGAAATTGACTCCCCGAATAGAAGGTGTTCGACTCATATTCGGAGGAGACGTGGGCTCTTTGATCTTGTATGTGGTAGGTTCTCCTCGAGTTCTACTTGAAAGCCAATGTACTTGCGGTATAAATATTAGGCCCTAGGGGGTACGGGATCATCGAATCATAGCATAGCCACTCATCACGGTAGAAGTAGTCTGAAAGACTTGAAGCCAACTCGTCGGTCGATCTCGTCGAGTTGTTCTCGACAGGGATCTAATCGGTAACTCGTTAGTTCCGTTGTTCTCTATTGTAATCTTTATGGTTCTCATCATAATCTCATATAAACTAGATTAGGACTATTACCTTACGAGGAAGCTGAACCAATATAATTCTTATTTTCTGTGTGTTTGATATCGTTTCGTGTAGATCCTCGTACCAACGTACCCCAATACCCTCAGAATACGGTCTACGAGTATCACCCTCATAACGTATTCATGTCTGGATATGGAGAAATGTATTTGCACATATACATCATATATTGGCATCCCCGTGTGCTTTGAATTTTGCATTAAAGTGATAAATATGAGTTTGTTCATTTGTCCGTTCGTATTTTGAAGATACTAGAGTAATAGGGGAGCTTAAGATTCTTCTTGTTTATTTTTTGAATTACAAATTACATATTCTTAAAACCTAAACATTTTAACAGCTGAAGATTGTAGAGTTACAGTTGCTAGAAGTTCATTTCACCTTTCATGTCGTAACTTAACATATTTTCATGGCAAAAAAAGTGATAATGGATTCATCATCACCAGGGAAGACCTGGCTGAAGCAAACCCCCCGACTTAGGGACTTAGGGATGAAAACGGAGCAGATAGTTTTTGTCCATTCTGGAGAAAAACGAATATAGATACCTTTCGGAGCGGATAATTCTCGGATAGTTCGAATACGGATACGAATACGAATATTTTCTCCTGGATATGGATAGGAATATGGTATCGGGGTTTTCGTCGGATACGGATATCCGGTGAATAATGCTATTCGGATATCTGCAGAAGTCATGAGACATACCCTATTTCTTTATAACTCTACTACCTTCAATATATCCTTTTAGATTTTAATAGTAGTCCATCTCTTAACACTAGTCCACACTATTAATATTATTTTAATTTTTTTAAAAATATAAATTATACTATATTTTATATAAAATGAGCAAATTATATACTATGATATCTGTTTCCATTAGAATTTGAGTTGATTTTCGTGTTCCGAGAAAAGAATATTTTCGAGTTCGTGTCCAATCATATTCGATTCTTATTTGTATTCGAGATAATCTGTATTTGTTTCCATATCCATATCCATATAAAAAAATAAAAACAAATATAGCATGAACATTGTCCATCCGTATCGGTTCCGTTTTTATCCCAACCCCCGATCAAACCCAACCAAGGCCGCACCAGCTGCAGTGCACCACGAGGCCACACGGTGCGGCTCGACCGAATCCGTCCGCTCCACGGCGACGCCGAGCAACAGGACACCTCCGCGCGCCGCCATCCAAGTCGTCCGTCGCGTCGCGTGCCGAAAACCCAGCAGCAACCAGCCAACCACGCCGATGCCGCCGCCAAACTCCTCCTCCCTCCCGCTCGCCGCCGCCCCCACGATGTCCAACCTGTCGGCCCCCTCCTCCTCCTCGCCGCAGCCGCTGCCCCCCAATCCCCTCGCCGCGGCCTCCTCCTTCCTCCACCACCACCTCTCCCGCCTCGCGTCCCGCTTCGCCGCGCCGCCGCGCCCCGCCCTCGCTGCTGTGTCGGCGTCGGCGGCGCCTCCGGGGCCGCAGGGCGCCTCCGCCTCCTTCTCCCTCGCGCTCGCGCCCGACGAGGTCGCGCGCGCGCTCACCGGCACCCCCGTCTTCACCGTCTGCAACTCCAGCAACGAGTTCGTGCTCGTCTCCGACCCCGCCACCGGCCTCCGCTCCCTCGGACTCCTCTGCTTCCGCTCCGAGGACGCCGACGCCCTCCTCACCCACGTATCCTCATCTTCACATCTGTTAAGCTTTTTGCTGTTTAATTTGTTTTTTCTATTTCCCTAATGGTTTGGGAGTTTCTGTGGTTTAGGTGAGGACGCGGCAGCCGGTGGTAGGGAAAGGGGCAAAAGTGGTGCCGATTACGCTTGATCAGGTGAGATTAAATCGATATTTTGTGATCAGTATTGTCATCACTCTTCTGGGACCAACTCTGCATAGGAAGTGTTAAGTGTAATGGAGCATTGGGGTTTATGAAAGAGTTAAATAGGGGCATACAGTGTATAATAATTTAGTAACTGAATGACATATTAACGATTAGCAAAGTGAGAGCTGGATTTCTTCCAAGAGCAAATCAAGGAAAGCTGCCGTTTCTTATATGCTGCTCTTTTACCTAGCTTAGTCTATCTTGTTTTATAACACCCATGCTTTGAGGATTCTTGGGCTTAGGCTAGCCTTGTTACAACTTCACTCGTTTCTACTTCGTTCAATACAACTAGTATATTGCTTACATTTAACTATGCTGATTATTTTTTATGTTTTACAATGTAAATAGACCTTAAGCCATCCTTCTAAATGCAGGTTTATATGTTGAAGGCTGAAGGTATTGCGTTTCGGTTCTTACCTGACCCTCTTCAAATTAAGAATGCGCTGGAGGTTAGTTCTTCTCAGGATTGGTGGCTTTTTGCTCCATCTTATCTATAAGTGGATATGTCTAGTACGCCCATCAGGCCATCATTCTATCTCACTAAAAAAGTGGAATTCAGTTCCTCAGGTTGACAGCATTACTCTTAAAAGCATCAATGCAGCCATTGCATCTTCCAAAATTCCAATGGACTCCTTAAATACCAATTTTACTCCCATTTCATGTTTTTAACTATTTACCAACAGTCCGAGATCTTGGCAGTTGGGGTACGTGTGTACCTATTTTTTGTATCACCACTCAAGACTTTACACATGGACTTGGTTCCTTGTATATATTATTGGTAGAGAAGTTGTACTGTCATTAATCATTGCCTTCACCAGAATGCACAAATGATATGCACACACTAGACAGATGCACGCAGAACATATGGAGTGCTGTCACATGTCGGCCTATTTCATAAGGAGAAAGTCCCTTCCTTGCAAAAGAAAAAAAACATATGGGAAGGTGGCATTTTAAAATATAGATAATCTTTATTGTTTTTCCTGTTTTCTGGTGTGGACTGTCCACATTCAGTGGTTAGACTTCAGAGTATATCATTGAATGTATATATCAGAGCTGAAGTATTAACAGTGTATAGTATGTAGATTATTACTATCTTATGCATTGTTTCTCTAATGTAAGAATGCTAACAAACTTACTTCAGCCCAGTGACGATTACCCTTCGTTTTTTCAGTTAAAATCTGGCTTAACTGCTTTTGATGGTGTTCCTGTTTTTCAGGTAATACTCATGTCTGTATTATTATTTACTGAAAAATTATACTTTTATGGAAAGCATTGAGACATACCCTTTGCAATTATTAAATGATACTTTAGATTATTAACAATAAATATAATCTGTGTGTATTACAATATGGACTAAGTTGATTTGCTGATTAATATCTTGACTCTGAGTATAAATTACTCGTGAATTTAATATTACCAAAGTGCATGGATTATGTTATTTAGGTAGGTTCTGAAGCTATCTGCTTGTTCCTGTTAGTTATTAGCCCATACCTATTTATTAAATGCAAATGCATGAACTGTCCTGTCATATTTCTTGTTACTCGCCACATGTATGAATCATCTTGTGAAGCTTTAGCCTTATCATATTGGCATGACTTGTTGGTACTAAAATAGGACTAGAAGATAAATGGATAGCCAAAACAATTTCAGTTGAAAGTTTAGGCGTGCAGTAGTCTAAACCTTTTTATGGAATATCAGATCTCCTCATGTTTCTATTGTCATAGAACAAGGGAAGCCCTGATTTTCTTATCAAGGAAAAAACTGAAGTATACAGCTTTAGGTCCATCAACGCAGTTGATTACATGTTTATTGCAGTATGATATGAAAAATCACTCTGAATAAAAGCATCATAGCAGGAGAGCAACTTTCTTCTGGAGATGCTTCACACTTTGTTTTGAGATATTGTGCCATTATCTGTATAATTTTCCAATTATTCAGTTGTTTGCAGCACTGGACTTGTCAATTTGACAGGCTGATAGCTGTTTTTGATTATCATAGCGTTCTATCCTAAGTACAGACTGTTTAAGATATTAAGTGATATATTCAGCATTTGGTGAATTATTCTTTCCAATGGCAATAATGTCCCATTTGAATGTGCAGTCAGACCTATTAGTTGTTAAGAAGCAGAAGAAGCGTTACTGTCCGATATATTTTCAAAAGGTTTGCCAGGCTTCAATTTCTTTCATGTAGTTTACCCAGTCTGGTTTAGGTCTTCACCATTTTCTCCTTAGCTCAGGAGGACATAGAAAGAGAACTTACAAAGGCATCTAAAACTTCTAGAGGATCTGCCTTATCTAAGCAAATCATGGTATGTGATTTTATCGTTATATTATCTGATTGCTTTCCTAGGATCTGATGATATTGCCTTCAAATTGTGGTTTCTTTAGGTTGGGAGTTTGGAGGATGTCTTGAAGAAAATGGAGGTAGGATGATAGAAATGCGTTCTGGATTGTTTTTACTTTACCAAATACTAAGCATTATAACGTACTTGTTTCTACAGATGAATCAGAGGAATTCTGGTTGGGATGACTTGATCTTTATACCTCCTGGGAAAAGCCTCAACCAACATATTAATGAGGTATCAGCATAATTTTGTTCTTGCAGTGATACCAGAGTTTGAGCACACATGCACTTGCTCACTTCAAATGCTGTGATGGCCAGCCAATCAACAGTGTCAAGTAGCTGCCTGAGCTTCTTTTTAATAATTTTTTGTTAGTGGTTCTTGTAACAAAAAAAAATCAGGATTAAAGTGATAAAATATGTTTGTGGTTTTTTAATTGTTTCAACCTTCAAACATCAATACAAGCTCCACTTGAAGCTGGCGAAGTGTATGAGGCGCAAAATCTCTGTTGCAGGAAAATTATTGTTATGTGCTAGATTACAGTCATAAAAGAAACAATAATTAACGTTGCCATGATCACTGTGTGTCTGGTCTTTCAATGGGGATATAATCCAAGTTTCCCTTGTCGTGCTATGAACCAGAGGTCCAACTAGTTAGCCACCTGGACTGAAAAGGACGTTCGCGTAATCATTTTGTCTCGCCAATGCATGTTTTGCACTTGAGTTTCTATAACAAAATGATCTGTATTTTCTTTTCCAATGCTACTCGTTTTCATTTAACTAAACTGAAGAGTGGTAATTGCACACCTGTTCGACTCATCTTTAAGAATTGCATCTCAGAAAGTCAACGGGCAGAATTTCTCGATCCACTACAGATGTGTATATAATATCTCGTTCGTTCAAATTTAAACGAGAAGTATATCATTCCTTGATAAACTCCATTTTATCAATTTGTAATTCATCCAATCAATTTCCTATAGTTGGCAGCCGGCCGGTATGAAACTATGAATGCAGTGATGTGTTTTGTCTTGTTAGTACTTGTTCGCACGTTTGCTTATATTTGTACAGAATTAACTTCTTGTCTTGAATAGTCCTGTCTTCAATGTACATTTTTAACTGGTATTTTTTTTTCTATTGTAATACTATATCTCTAGCACCGAATGGAATTACTAGTACTCATATTTATGATGGAAGTACAAAATATAATTTTTGTATGTGTTTAATCTAAATATCCAGATATCAATGTTAACAAAAAAAGTTTGACTATAGATACAATTAATGTTTATTATGAACTACTCCTATTTGTTTTTGCCTAAATTAATAGCTTGGGACTTAGACATTGTACTAAGTATGTGTTCATGATGGGATCTGATCTGTACTGGCCAAATCGATAATTCTGTAGCTGTAAACTTTTGCATGGTGCCATGTCCATACTGCCATTCCATGTGTCACCAAGAATGGCAGCTAAATAATTAATGAATTGCCTATGTTGACCTGATCTGCCTGTCCACAACAAAACAGAAGCCCGTACTAGATTGCGACGGAGTTGGAGACTTCGGAGAGCGTCGGTGCGTGCCATGGACACCGACAAGCTGGGCGAAGCGGCGGCGGCGGCGGGGAATCCGCCAGAGGCAGAGAAGCGCCGTGGAGTGGCTGCGCCAGGCGCCGCCACGGTGTTTGTCCTCGTCGCGCTGCCGCTGATGCTCGTGTCCTCCTACTTCTTTGGCGACCTCGCCGCCGACGCCGTAGTCCGCCTCCATCGCTTCAAAGAATCGTCGTCGTCGTCGTCACCGGCGCCGGCGCCGGCAGACCGGCTCCTCGGCGGGCTTCTCTCGCCGGGGTTCGACGAGGCGTCGTGCCTCAGCCGGTACGAGGCCTCGCGGCGGTGGAAGCCCTCGCCGTTCCCGGTTTCCCCCTACCTGGTCGAACGGCTGCGGCGGTACGAGGCCAACCACCGGCGGTGCGGCCCGGGCACCGCGCGCTACCGGGACGCCATCGCGCGGCTCCGGTCCGGCGACGCCGACGGCGACCGCGGGGAATGCAGGTACGTTGTGTGGCTCCCCATCCAGGGCCTCGGCAACCGGATGCTCAGCCTCGTCTCCACCTTCCTCTACGCGCTCCTCACCGGCCGCGTCGTGCTCGTCCACGAGCCGCCGGAGATGGAGGGCCTCTTCTGCGAGCCCTTCCCGGGGACCTCGTGGCTGCTGCCGCCGGACTTCCCCTACAAGGACGGCTTCTCCGCCGCGTCAAACGAGAGCTACGTCAACATGCTCAAGAACGGCGTCGTCCGCTACGACGGCAGCGATGGCGGCGTGCTGCCGCCGTACGTGTACTTCCACCTGGAGCAGATACATCTCCGGCTGCAGAACCACACTTTCTGCGAGGAGGACCACCGGGTGCTTGACCGGTTCAACTGGATGGTGCTCAGGTCCGACAGCTACTTCGCCGTGGCGCTGTTCCTCGTGCCGGCGTACCGCGCCGAGCTCGAAAGGATGTTCCCGGCGAAGGGGTCGGTGTTCCACCACCTCGGCAGGTACCTCTTCCATCCGGGCAACCGCGCGTGGGGCATCGTCGAGAGGTTCTACGACGGGTACCTCGCCGGCGCCGACGAGCGTCTCGGCCTCCAGGTGCGCATCGTGCCGCAGATGGCCGTCCCGTTCGATGTCATGTACGAGCAGATCCTCCGGTGCACGCGGGAGCACGGCCTTCTTGCCCAGGTGACGAGCACCAGTGAACCGGCCGGTGGCGGTGGCGCCCGGCCGCCGCCACCGACGAAGGTAAAGGCCGTGCTGGTGGTGTCGCTGAAGCGGGAGTACTACGACAAGCTGCACGGCGTGTACTACACGAACGCGACGGCGAACGGCGAGGTGGTGGCGGTGTACCAGCCGAGCCACGACGCGGACCAGCACACGGAGGCGCGGGCGCACAACGAGCGCGCCCTGGCGGAGATCTACCTGCTGAGCTTCTCCGACGCGGTGGTGACCACGGCGTGGTCGACGTTCGGGTACGTGGCGCACGCGCTCGCCGGCCTGCGGCCATGGCAGCTGGCGCCGCTGGACTGGAGCAAGATGAGGGCCGACGTGGCGTGCGCGCGGCCGCCGTCGGTGGAGCCGTGCCTGCACTCGCCGCCGTCGCTCGTCTGCCGGGCGCGGCAGGATCCTGACCCGGCGGCGCATCTGCCGTTCTTGCGACACTGCGAAGATGTGCCTGCCGGTCTCAAACTGTTCGATTGAGTTGACTTGAGCAAGAGATCTTTGCTTCTTTTTTTTTTTTTTGAAAAATGAAAGGAGAAACTTTTGGGTTCGATTCCCACAGTAGTAAAATCATTTAAAAGGAATGAATGAATTTGAAAGGAATTTTGGGAATTGAATTAGATCCTATAAAATTCATTCGCTCCAAAGGAGTCCCTTATGCTGAAATGGAACTGAGATTTTGACCCTTCGTTTGATGTTCCAATGTACACACCCTAAACAACAGTAGGTTCACAAAATTCTTGAATTTCACAGGATTTCCTGTTCGAATGTACACACCCTAAAGCAGTAGGTTCACAAAATTCTTGAATTTCACAGGATTTTGACAAAACAGTTGTGTCCTTGCAAATACAAATTGGACGCCTTTTCAGATATTAAACTGTCACCAGTCACCACCAATGGCTGCCGTCCGTACTCAGTACTCCATAAACAAGGATGGTGAAGGTGAAATATCTAACAACAGAGCATGATCCAAAATGTCCTAAAATTTCTTTGTTTTTCTTTACATCACCAATTCACCCTTCACTCTGGGTGAACAAGTTTCAGTCCCCAGCTCATGTCTTCACAGTGTCTGACATGTGGGACCAGCTTCCCCGTGTCGGCGCCACGCTTCACCCTGCAGTCGTAGAAGGGCGGCCCGTGCAAGCACGGCTCCATGGACGTGGCACGCCGGCACGGCGGGTCGGGCGTCGTGAGGTTCTCCGGCTTGAACATGACCCACGGCGAGAGCCCACCGAGGCCGTGGCCGACGTACCCGAACGTCGACCAGCCGCTGGTGACGATGGCGTCGGTCATGCTCAGCAGGTACATCTCCGCCATCGCCTTCATGTCGTGCGTCGTGTTCCCGGACAGCTGGTGCTCCTCGTGGCTCGGCTGGTGCACGCGCACCACCTCGCCGGTCGCCGTCGCCGACTGCCAGTACCTGGCCCGGATGTTCTCGTAGTACCACGAGTTCAGGCCGGTCATCAGGACAGCCTTGGACAGCGCGCCGGCCGCCGCCGCCGCTGCCGGAGCTGGAAACGACGACGGTTCTTGCTCAAGCACCTCCGGCAGCAACCGCTCCTGCGACGTGCAAGCGGTGATCTGATCCAAGATGTGCTTGAACGGGCTGTCACCGTCGAACACCCTGACCTGGATGCCAAGCCGTTCGTCCGAATCCTTCAAGTAAGAATCGTAGAACCTCGTGATCAATCCCCAAACCTTGTTCGTCGGATGGAGGAGATAGTGTGCCAAGAGGTAGAACACCGAGTCTTTCCGGGGGAACAGCCGGTCGAGCTCGTCTTGGTACGCCGGGTTGAGGAAGAGCGCCGGCGGGAAGTAGCCGTCGGTCCTCATCAGCAGCCATGGCACCCGGTGGAGGAAATGGCGGTCGTCGTCGCAGTAGAAGAGCTTGTCGTGGTAGGTGCAGGCATGGTCGAGGTCGACGAAGACGTAAGGGAGCTCTGACACCGACATGGCCGGCCGGTCGTTCTGCACCAGGTTCCTGTAGCTCTCCGGCACCTCGCCGGTCAATCCTTCCAGGTTCTTGATTGGGAACTCCGGCGGCAGCAGCCACGACGTGCCCTGGAACGGCTCGCAGAACAGGTCGGCCAGCGACTCCCCCCTGTCGACGAGCAGTGCCCGGCCGGTGAGCATCGCGTAGAGGAACGCCGACGCCATGGCCAGCATCCTGTTCCCTAGGCCCCTGTACGGCACAAGCACGAGATACTTGCACCCTTTGTCGGCGCCCGTGCCGTTTCGCCGGGATTCCAGCCGCTCCGCCGCTCTCCGGTACGCCGCCGTGCCGGGGCCGCACCGCCGTTGCAGCGCCTCCTGCTCCCGCAGCCGCTTGATGAGGTGCCGGCAAGGTGATCGCGCCGTGTTCTTGCGGTACAGCGCGGAGTTGTATCGGCTGACGCACGTCCGTTCGTCGAATCCCGGGACGAGCAGGCCGCCCATGAGCACGTCTTTCTTGGACCCTGCAATGGCGGAGGTAGAAAAATTATTTTTGGGATCCAATTAACATGGAGAAATAGAAAATGGAATTGTGAGATTGACAAGGCGTATTTACCTTTCGATGTGTACGTCGGCGACGGCGACGCCCAGCCGGACATGGACGGGAACGGCGAGTCTCGCCGGCTAACCAGGAGGATCAGGATGGGCGACGCGACGAGGCAGATCGCGATGCATGTGATCTTCTTCTTCCCGGTGATCCATGGGAATGGCCTCTCGTCCCCGTCCTCCGCCGCGCCGGCGAGGTGAGCAGCCGCCGTCTCCGCGGCAGCCGAGCATTGCTGCGACGGGCGATTGGTTATGCCAACGCCAATCTCTCCCTCCAAGTTCATGGTTATTTGGCGGATGATGCGTTCTTCTCGGGATCAAGAATCGCATATTAAAATAAGATATTTAGGTATTAAGGGAGGGTTCTTACAATTTGGAAAGAGACTAAAAGAAGAACAATAATAATAGGAGACGAAAAGGAAAAAAAACAGAGCAGCGAAGTTGATGATTAACATGTTATGAAATCATTTTTTATGCCCGCAAAAAAAAGAAAATCATTTTTTTTAAAAAAAATCATCTATTCTATCAGATAGATTACGAGGGCTGAATTCTAATAACCAAGAGCTCAAAGGTATATAAATTGGCAAAAAAATCGTAGAGTGGAATCGTTCATACATAATAATTCCATAAGTACTAGGGTTAAATTCAAAAATTTTCTGTCAATTAGGACTAGTCTGCAGTAAATACAAATTAGAAGTTTCTAGCTTTCTGGCGCCTACAAATTTGTAAATTCAGTCATATATATAAAATTGCACGTGGCTAAGTCTAAATTTGCAATGCTATATGATGTGTAATTTTAGATCATTTGAACTGTAATTTTATTGCTATATGTAGTTTTATCTTGTTTTTATATAAGTCCGAATTTTTTGCATATGCTTTTGTATACTTTTACAGTTGTAAGTATTGTTCGTGTCTTTTATATTTCAATAGTTTATTGTTCAACCATTGAGGAGCGATCATAGAGAATTGATAAAAACCACTAGAGGACGGGATGCGCCCTAGCGCGCTGCCTGCATTCAATTGTGTTATTGATTTTATTGTACAAATAGAGTTAAGGCAACAAAGGCTGAGTTCTTTCCCAAACTTCCCAAGTCACATTCTTCGTTTTTCACGCGCACACATTTCAAATTGCTAAATAATTCGCTTTTTGCAAAAATTTTCTGTAAGAAAGTTACATTAAAAAATCATATTAATCCATGCTTAAAAAATAGTAAATACTTAATTAATCATAAGAAAATGTGTCGCTCCGTTTTACATGCGCGGGAGGTGAGTTCCCAACCTCACCTCCCACCTCCCGAACAAAGCCAAAGTTATATTAACAGTTGAGCTAAATCTGACAATGAACTTAATTATGAGGTTGGTGATCATCCATGAACGAAGTACTGAATTTCGATACAGAAGGATTTGTTAGATTGATAATAATTGTTCTGGAATATTTTGAAGGTAATAGAACACACATATCTGTTTTTTATAGGCAGTTGCCAATATAATATAATGGCCACTGCTTGTATGCGGTCTGTACAACAGACATTTTCATGCGCAGTGACTGAAGATAGCAGAGTTCTGGTAGCAACATAAGCTAATATCATAGATATCTATATATAAGTTGCTTCTACGAACATGCTGCTGTAGGTTCTTCGGGTGTACTCTACAGAGAATATGAACGGTTGCTTGGAAGGAACTTGTCTTGTAGAAGTGGAAGATGCACACAGTTCCTAGTTGAATTGCATTTTTTGTTACAAACTTGTTCCATTCCTTTGTTAAATTGCAACGGTCACCTGTTGAGTTGCGAATAAGCATGGTGCATCAGCCACCTGTTGCAGCTTGGACCTGAATTTTCATTTCTTTCTTATGCATGAGGCGTGCTATGTAATGCACTGAGAATTGCTTTGTGAAATACTGGAATGAAAATCAGCTATAAGATTTATGTGCTACCAATATAGAAAAGTAGTAAGTGGTTTGAATGTTTACCATTCTGTCTTGCTGCATTGTTGTCGTGTTCATGGTGACGGCATATAACATGCAAACATCCAAATATGAATTGGAGACTACTTGGAAAAGCAGTTTTTGCCTGATTCGTAGTCCTGCTATTTCTACAGAGTGACACCAGCCTGTTGCTAGGCATAACTACCCTTGATTGTATTGGATAGTGATTTTTGTCTTAGGGTGCCCAGCCGTGAAAACATGGTAAATAGCTGTTGAACACTGAACATAATATTTTATTATATCTGATCCAAGAGCATGTTTCTTTTTAACCTGACCAGATCTAATCAGACGTACACCAGAAGAGTGATGATGGCTTGCATTGAGTGAGAATGGACTGGTCTGATTCGAACAAGATGAGTCGTCTTACAAGCCGATGGACACCAGGGAAAATTTGTACTTCCTGTGTTGTTTCCCTCTTCATTTGCATCGGCTATAATAAATAATGCGTTCAGTGTTCAACAACTAATTACCATGTTTTCACGGTGTCCTGTAGCAAATACATTTTTTTGGATGTCCTGCAGCAAAGCCCGCGAACTTTTATCCTGTAGCAAATTTTGCCTAAAACAAATGCCTTGATAATAGCTGGTGGTACAGGCTTTAAAATTTAGGAATGGCTATTAGAATCTGTGATAAACAGTCACTGAATGAACAAGTTAATTTTAATAAAGAGATGTACCAGGTAATGCTGATTAAGGGTGTTAGGAAACGATAGGCAAATAAACGATGAAGAACGATAGATCAATCACAGAAGACACGAGATTTAACGTGGAAAACCCTCCCAAAGTAGGAGAGAAAAAACCACGGGCGCCAGCCAGCAAACTATCTTCACTATATCAGGATGAGGTTACAACGCCGAATGACGGCTTACAAAAGATGAGAGTCACGAACGGTGGAACCCTAAAGGGTGTATATATAGCACGATCCAAGCCTCCGGCGACGGGCCTCCGCTACACTCCGGCAGAAGTCTGGCCTTTATAATGGCAACTGAATTTGGATCACAACTCAACAAACTCCACCTTGAGACAAATTTTCTTCTTGTAGCATAAATCAATCCTTCACCCTAAACATAAGAAAGACAAAAAACACTTTTGGCGCCAAATAGCCTCTTGGGCTAAACCACTACTCCAACTAAGCTTGAGCAGAGCTCAAACTTAGCAACAGGAACAGGCTTTGTCATCATATCAGCAGGATTATCATGAGTGCTTATCTTGCATACCTTTAGCTTACCTTGCGCAACTACATCGCGAACATAATGGTACTTGATATCAATGTGCTTTGTTCTCTCATGAAACATCTGATCTTTAGTGAGGTATATGGCACTTTGACTGTCACAAAACAAATTGATGCAAGAATCAACTCCACAGAGCTCTGCAAACAATCCTTTTAGCCAAACTGTTTCCTTACATGCTTCAGCAATAGCCATGTATTCTGCTTCAGTGGTAGACTGGGCAACAACAGGCTGCAATGTTGCCTTCCAACTCACAGCACAACTACCAATAGTAAACACATAACCTGTGAGTGACCTTCTCTTATCCAAATCAGCAGCAAAATCTGAATCCACATAGCCAACAAGCCCCTTATCAGTCCTGCCAAACTTCAAGCAAGCATCAGCTGTGCCTCTAAGATACCTGAAAATCCACTGAACAGCCTTCCAGTGTTCTTTACCAGGATTAGCCATGTATCTACTAACCAAACTCATAGCATAAGATAAATCTGGACGGGAGCAAACCATGGCATACATCAAAGAACCAACAGCACTAGAATATGGAACTCTTGACATGTATTCTATATCCTCATCAGTACTAGCACATTGTTGAGCTGATAATTTAAAATGAGGTGCAATAGGAGTACTAACCGGCTTTGCATCATGCATGTTAAAACGATGAAGAACCTTCTTAATGTAACTTTGCTGACTAAGAAATAACACACCAGAATTTCTGTCTCTAGTGATTTCCATACCTAGAATTTTCTTAGCAGCACCGAGATCCTTCATATCAAACTCACTACTCAACTGTTTCTTCAATGTAGTGATTTCTTCCTTGCTCTTGGCAGCAATCAACATATCATCAACATATAATAGCAAGTATATAGGTGATCCATTAACAAATTTAATGTACACACAGCTATCAAATTCAGACCTCTTAAAGCCTTGTGACAACATAAATGAATCAAACCTTTTATACCATTGACGAGGGGACTGTTTCAAACCATACAAGGATCTTTTCAATTTGCAAACATAATCCTTCTTTCCAGGTACTATGAACTCTTCTGGCTGGTCCATGTATATCTCCTCCTCAAGTTCTCCATGTAAAAATGTTGTCTTCACATCTAACTGCTCAAGCTCAAGATCATGCAAAGCAACAATACTAAAGAATGTACGAATTGAACTATGCTTTACAACTGGAGAAAACACATCATTATAATCCACACCAGCAATTTGACTGAAGCCTTTTGCTACTAACCTTGCCTTAAACCTTGGAGGCTCACTGGGAGATAAACCTTCCTTTCTCTTGAAGATCCATTTGCAACGGACAGTCTTCTTTTGTTTTGGCAAGCTCACAACCTCCCATGTGCCATTCTTCTCAAGAGACTGCATCTCATCCTGCATCGCTGAGATCCACTTCTCGCGATCAACACAAGCAACAGCTTCAGTGTACGTAGCTGGCTCATGAGTGTTCTCCACCTGTTCAGCACAACTAAAAGCATAATAAACCATATCACATTCCTCAATAAGACGAGCTGGAGCACCACAACTCCTCTTTGTTCTACGATGTGCAATAGGTTCATCTTGTGACTACAAGACAGGGAGTGAGTGCTGAACAGTATCATGAACTTCACTATCAACGATTTCAGTTTCCTGATCATCCACGTGCTCCACCTGCACGCTGACATACTGCTGCTCCTCATTACAACCACCTGGTATGACATCTGTGGATAAGCTGTCATTAAACATAACAGATTCATTGAAAACAACATTTCTGCTCATGAGAGTCCTTTTAGTTTCAGGATTCCACAACTTATATCCTTTTACTCCTGAACCATAACCAAGAAATAGGCACTTAACGGCTCTAGGCTCTAATTTTCCATTATCAACATGAGCATAAGCAGTGCATCCAAAAACTCTCAATTGTGAATAATCAGCAGGCATACCAGACCATACCTCAATTGGAGTTTTCTTATTAAGTGGGATAGAAGGCGACCTGTTGATCAAATAGGAGGCGGTGTTAGCAGCCTCTGCCCAAAAACGCTTGTTCATGCGAGCGTTGGACAGCATACAACGAGCCTTGGATATGATGGTCCTGTTCATGCGCTCAGCCACACCATTCTGCTGTGGAGTGTGCGGGATGGTGTGATGCCTAACGATGCCTTCCTTCCTGCAGTAATCATTAAAAGCATCCGAACAAAATTCACCACCATTGTCAGTGCGAAGTACTTTTATCTCCTTTTCAGTTTGCCTTTCTATCATAACTTTCCAATCTTTAAAAGCAGCAAAAGTATCATCTTTATATTTCAGGAAATAAGGCCACACTTTTCTAGAGTAATCATCGATAATAGTGAGCATATAACGAGCACCACCTAGAGAGGGCTTACGAGAAGGCCCCCACAAATCAGCATGTACATAATCAAGTATACCTTTGGTGCGATGAACTGAGGTATTGAACTTTACCCTCTTGTGCTTACCAAAGACACAGTGCTCACAGAACTTCATGCTACTCTGAGTGCAGCCGTCCAACAGGTTCCTCTTCATCAATTCTGCCATACCAAGTTCACTCATATGTCCAAGACGCATATGCCACAAGTTAGTCTTACTAGGTTCATCTTTTGACACAGCAGCAGCGGTAACAGAACCATGTAATGTGCTTCCTCTAAGGACATATAAGTTTGCAGAATTCATATCACCTATCATATAAACGAGAGAGCCTTTTGATACCTTTACAACTCCACCTGAACCGGAGTATTTGTATCCTTCTGCATCAAGTGTGCTGAGGGAGATGAGATTTCTTGCCATCCCTGGTATGTGTCTCACATCTTTCAGTGTGCGTGTCATGCCATCATGTGTCTTGATCTGAACGGAGCCAATGCCCACGATCTCACGCGGGTTATCATCTCCCATGCGCACAACATCCCCATTCTGCACAGACTTATAAGAACTAAACCAATCTCTGTTAATGCAGATATGAAACGAACATGCAGAATCAAGTATCCATTCGTAATGACCAGCAACACAACCAGCAAAAACGACAAGAACATCTCCTGAATCAGAGGATTCAGCACCAGTAACAACAGAGGCCTTACCATCAGATTTCCTTTTCTCCTTATTCTGCAACTTCCAACACTCTTCAACGAAGTGATTTTTCTTTTTGCAATACTTACAGAACTTTTTACCTCTAGACTTCGAACGGCCTTTACTCTGGCTCTTGTCACGATCATTAGTGTCGTTGTAGGTTCTCTGCTCAGATCTGCCTCTGACTTGCAATGCTTCGCCCTTGGAGGACGATGCTTTAGACTGAACCATACCTTTCATCTTCTCCCTGTTCTGGAGTGCCTCATAAACTTCCGAAAGGGTTAGTTCATCACGGCTTAAGAGTATGGTGTCACGAAAATTTGCAAACGAACTAGGCAGTGAGCACAATAAAAGTAGACATAAATCTTCATCATCAAACTTAACCTCCATTGACCCTAGGTCAGCAACGATCTCCTTGAAGACCGATATGTGGTTCAACACAGAACCACTCTCCTGCAACTTGTGCGTGAACAACTTCATCTTTAGATGCATCTTACTGGTTAGATCCTTAGACATGCAGATCGATTCCAGTTTGAGCCAAAGTTCTGCAGCAGTTTTTTCCTGCAACACTTCTTGCAAAATATCATTAGATAGATGAAGTTGAATCAGCGACAGTGCCTTACGATCTTTCCGCTTCTCCTCAGCGGTCCAGTCCTCCTTCTTCCTCTTCCCGAAGTTTTCCAGCGCCTCATCAAGATCCGAAGATTGCGCCAGCACAGCCCGCATCTTAACTTGCCACAGCGAGAATCTCGTCTTGTAGTCTAGCAGCGGAAGATCATACTTCATCGATGCCATCGCGAAAACCCTAATTAGAGAACACGCTCTGATACCACTTGTTAGGAAACGATAGGCAAATAAACGATGAAGAACGATAGATCAATCACAGAAGACACGAGATTTAACGTGGAAAACCCTCCCAAAGTAGGAGAGAAAAAACCACGGGCGCCAGCCAGCAAACTATCTTCACTATATCAGGATGAGGTTACAACGCCGAATGACGGCTTAAAAAAGATGAGAGTCACGGACGGTGGAACCCTAAAGGGTGTATATATAGCACGATCCAAGCCTCCGGCGACGGGCCTCCGCTACACTCCGGCAGAAGCCTGGCCTTTATAATGGCAACTGAATTTGGATCACAACTCAACAAAGGGAATTTAGCTTTACTGTTGAGAAAGATGATTCTTCCATATCTGAGTACAAAGGATTCATGTTAATAGAACGTATAAGAATATTAATTGATGAGCAAATAAATTGTATTTCTATGTGTATTATGTTGCAATGAAAAGTAGACTGGCGAATAGGGAAAAATGTGTTTGTGGCATCATAAATTTTGCATTGAATTTAAAAATGATAAAATCAAAAGGACAATTAGAAGGTTAAGGTCTGTATAATCTAAAACAAAATGCGTTGGGTGGTGAATTGTAATGATCTTTTGAGGGAGGTATCATTTCAAGATTAAATCTCGCAGTTTTAGTTGATTTCTTCATGTATTTTAAATGTCAGAGTAGATGTCGTAGATAGGTTGGCGGAGAGAATTGATGTGTATGTATAATATAAAGCTTGTGCAGTAATTTGGACAGTGTAATGAAGGTACAGCGAGGTCAAGAAAAAAATGAGTGTATATAAGAATATTAGTATGATGTGAAGCTATAAAAATAATTATCTTGTTCGTGAAGAATTGTGTTTATGTTTTTTTCTCTGTGTTTATCCAGTGATATTTTTTGTTTAATTCTGTACAGCATGCCGAAAGGAAGTGGTTTGAATAAACTAACCAAAGAACCCTGATTGATGGTTGGTTAATTTCTCTGAAACATTGAATTATGTGAAGCCCTGTATTAAATTGGTTCATTAGTATCAACTTTGCATTTGATAGGAACAATGGCTTCCACAACTCAAGTAAAGCAGAACTTTTTCAAACTGAAACAATGGTACAGTGAAATTATGATAGTAGTAGAGCTCAATAGAGGAGTCACCTTCTATTTGAGCTGTCAACAGCCCAAGTACACATCCCCATCCTTACCGTTTGGCTTGTTGCTATTACCACCCTACTACAATTGTACAAGGGGGATCACCCACAACAATTAGGTGTTTCTATCACCTGAAATAGTAAGAAACAGGAAAAAAATTTCCAAGTTAATGACATGGTAACGATTGAGACCATTCAAAATAACTTATAGTTCAAAATGCAGCAATAAGTAATTAAAAACCTTCATCTAATGCATGAGATAGCCAAAGAACAAATAGGGAAAATGATATTTATCTTATCCTTGCAAATTTTGCATACCAGCAGATTACTTGCCCATAGTTTGTAGTGGTCTGGCAAATATGGGGTGCATAAGATAAATTATAATGACAAATAATCTGTATTTTTTCAGAACAAAGATCTCCACACAAGGAACTTAACAAGAAGCAATAGTAAACGTGAAGCCCAAAAGAAGTTGCAGGAAAAAAAGGGGTGGAGTTTAGCCTAATAATTCATAAAAGAGAGTGGATCTTAGTTTTGATCAAGAACTAACCCAAAACAGCCTGGCCACTCATCGGCACCGTGCCACCACTTCTCCATGCTATGCGTTCCAGTCGCTTTGCATAACGAGCCCACTGCATCTGTCGATACATGGATGAAGCCACCACCATTTGCATTACCCGCAGAATAGTCACCTCTACAACAACACAAACATGAAAAACCAGTTTTGAACAGAAGGAGAAACCAAATTACATATTTGATATTAGTTAAGTTAGTGTTTCAGAGAATATCATTGACCTCAATTTGATCTTCCAAAAATCCTCAAAAAAAAATTCAATACTTGTACAACTTTGATGCTTTAGATCAAATGTCTGATGATTGAATATTTGAATGAGCCCTGACCCTAGGGTTGGATGTCGAGCTAGCTCGGCTCCGTCTGGCTCGTTATCCTAACGAGCTGGAAACCAAGCTTGGCCCGGCTCGTCTGCAAGCTTGAGCTAGCTCATTTAGCTCGCGAGCTATGGGGTCAAGAGAGAAGGGAGTTCGATTAGCCGGCGACCACGGGGAGGAGCTCAACCTCACCGGCACCACGACCACAGCAATGAGCTTGCCGCAACCACATGGAGGAGCTCGACGGTGGATGGGACGACCTCGCCAGCACTGGAACCATGGGGAGGAGCTTGACGATAGAGGAAACAAGCTTGTGCTCGCCGGCGACCACGAGGAGGAGCTTGATGATGAAGGGGACGAGCTCGACCTCCGTCGGCACTTGGACCACGAAGAGGAGCATGGTGGAGAAGACGACCTCAAGCTCGTCGGCACCATGGGGAGGAGCTAGTGGGGCTAGCACCGTCGGCGGGCAGCGGCATCGAGCGTTGGGGGCGGGCAGCGGCGTCGGGCGCTGGGGGCGGGTGGCTGCATCGGGCACTAGCCACTAGGGGCTAGGGTGGTGGACGGATGGAGAGGAGACTGAGTGGGGGGTGTGGGGAAAGGGAACTAGGGTTTTGAGTGTTGTGACTATTGGGCCATTGGGCCTTCTAAAAAAATGGCCCTATGTGGTCAGTGGGCCTACGGCCTGCTGGTTCGCCTAGCTCATTAAGGCTCGCGAGCAGCTCGCGAGCCAGCTCGAGCTGGCTCGTTATCTCTAATGAGCTAAAATGCTAACTCGGCTCGTTAGTAAAATGAAACGAGTCGATCCGAGCCGAGCCAAGCTTGTCACGAGTTGAGCGAGCTAACGTGTCACGAGCTTCCTATCCACCCCTACGTGGCCCCAAATATTATGCCTACCACATGACGTAACATTTCCCTTCGTATGAATAATTTGTATGGATTGAAATGCACGCGAAAATAACATACCAATGTTGCAAACTGTAGTGCAGTGACACTTTCACAAAAATGGTAGATGCAAAACAAATAAACAAAAATGTGAAATGCTATCTCATATCATTAACTAATAAGTGACCTCATATGCAGTTTTCGCAATAATCCACTCACATCCATTCCATTGCTTGTGCATATCGAACATGAACATAGCACAATTATTATGGACAAAGTGTTAGCAGAGTAAATTATTTTGATAGCAAAGTTTCATCCTAGAGTGATAGGAAAGTAAAAGTTCGAGACTGACCAAAAAATTATTATGATACCCACTTATCAATTACATATTATAAAGATAATTTATGCAGTGACCAAACAACTATTGAAACACGTGAACTTGTATCTATATTACATACAACAATGAGAAAGCAAGTATTTTTATGTTAAAAACAATCTTCAACTGAAATAAAGTAGACCATTTTCAACTTGAAACAATGGTACAATATAATCATCAAAGTTGTCAAGCTTCAGTGACCAATAGATAGTCACCTTTTAATTGAGTTGCCAATGGTCCAACATTATAGCATGATCCTTACCTTTCGGCTTCTTGCTATTACCACCCTACTACAATGGTAGTAGTGGAACACCCATAACAATAACAATAAGATGTTTCTATCACCTGAAATAGTAAGAATCATGAAAAAAAGATTCCCGATTAATAATGGCAAGGATTGAGACTCTAACCGTCCAAAAGAAATAGTTCGTGCAGCGATAAGAAATTAAAAATCTGCATCAAATATATGAGATAGCCAAATAATGGATAGGGGGAATGACATTTATTTGATCCCTGCAGAATTTGCACACGAGCTTACTACTTGCCAATAGATGATGGTGGTGTGGCCAATATAGGGTGCATAGGAAAATGTTGCAAGAAAAAAAAGGGTATCCTTTATACTGATCCAGAAAAAGAAGTGCATTTTAGCTTTATCAAGAACTAACACAAAAGCAGGCTACTCGTCAACATTGTTTCACTCCTTCTCAGTGATACGTGTTCATGTCTATTCGGCCAGCGAGCACAGTGTCCGTCGATACATTATGTTGTCGCTGCCCTTTTCATCGCCCGCAGAAGAGCCACCCCTGCATGCACGCAAACAACAACCAGCTTTGAGTTGAAGGGAAATCTAAATTATATATTTGGTAGTAGTTAATTCAGTGTCTCAAAGAATATTATCAACTCCAATTTGATAACCAAAAATCCTCCGCAAAACTGATATTTTACAACGTTGATGCTACAGATCAAATAACATGACTGAATGTGCTCTAGCTCTAAATATCACAATATAGGTACTATGTGTTCCTATCGGGCTCACCTCACCTACTTTAGGGAAGAGATTTGTCAACAGCCATACTTGGACAACAGCAGCATGACAGTCGCCATGGCCTCGCACCACCGGTGACCGGCGCACACGCAACACACTAGGTCCTTCCGCTCTGGTCACCACTTGCCACTCGACGCCTCCATGAGCAACACCACCTCAACGACAAGCCACCATAGGTTTGGCCCCAACAATCACTTGAAATGAAAGTTGAGATTGCAAATATGACAAGCAGGAAAGCCGGTGAAATCAAACTGCAACATCATGCCATTTTCCTCTCAAATATAGCCGAAAACCAACACGAGAAGGGATTTTCTTTTTACCTCTCAAATCTGGCATGGGGGACGTCATCTAGGCGGTTGCCGACACCACCGCTGTGGAGAACGGCATGGTGGAGGAGGCCACCATGTAACTCAATGAGCATGGTAATAACCATGCGCTGCAGTGGTCCTCGCTACCGCCACCATTGATTGCAACTCCCGCTGGCTTCCACACGCATATACTCGAGTGCGCCATCACCGTGCTCCTCACCACCAACGTCAGTTCCATGCGCACGGTCATTGGTGCCGGAGATCCAGGATGTGCTCGACAGCCTTGGATCTCCTCACCACCGAGCAAGATCCCACCGAGCCAGAGGCCGGATCCGGACGCCGATGGCCGAAAGCGGCAGTCGGCAGGGACGATGGCAGCAGCGATGCGAGGTGGAGGCGGAGGCAAAGGTGGCGCGCTCGGCAACGGTGACTGCATGTAGCGAGGGGAAGGCGCTCGACAATGGCAGAGGTGGAGGCGGAGATGGTGGCGGTAGAGGGGATGGAGGCGGCGGAGGACGGAGGATGGCTAAGCGGTGGCGGCGGGAGTCGAGGGAGAGGAAGAGGGTTGGACGAGAGGGGAGGATGGGATGCCGGCAGCGGTTGCTAGGGTTTGGGGAGTGAGTGGGTTAGTGGGCGTTATTTTGCCAAAAACCCCTATTCTTCCAGTTTTTATAGGGCGGCCCTAATTCACGATTTCTCTCCTTCAAATGGAATATCCGGCTTCTATAAGGGCCTATAAGTAAACTATCAGCTCAGGTTCGTGAGGGACCTATATCGAATTACGCTCAAAGTGAAGGAATTTTTTGCAAAATTTCCAAATCGCTGGCACTATTCCTTTCCTGTGTGGCATCGCCTAGCGGCTGCGCCATACGCGAGCCTTTCAGTTTTCTGATTAGATTGTCACGCAGAGAGCCAATTTAAATTTTCATCTTGGGAGCCAATTTATACCTGTGTACACTGGCAGTGCATCCAATGTCAGCAAAAATACAAAACCCAGCCTACGCAGTCGCCTCATCAGCCCACGAAACAATGGACTGCACGGGCGATGCAATAGCTTGAGGGCCCCATCATCATCTCCTGCACTCCTGTCCGGATCAAATAAACAGGGCCGCACATATGCAGTAATCATGTTCAGTCCCAACTTAAATAGGCCGTAATTGAGTTGTAGTCCTTTTCCGGCCCAACTGGGTCAGACGATTACGTCTCCCATTTTCAGAACATTTGCAAAGTAAAACCATCCCTCATTTCAGTCACTTTTAAATGGTCCAAACTACTTTAAAATTAGCGGTGTTACAATGTTTCTACCTTATCCTCTTCCATTATTGTTCTCCTCTGAGCGCTCCGGATCTCTTCCGATGCTGATGTTGCCTCCTTCGCCCAGCGCACCGTCACCCGGCCTCATGGGCTGGTTGGAAGGCCCTAATGGAGCAGGCATACCCCTCCCCCCTCCTCACCCTCCTCCTCAAGCTAGCAATAACAGGGTGCCCTCACCCACTAGTTTTTCTTTAGAATAAGTTCACCTGACGTCCCTCAATTGTATACCGAGTCTGTCTGAGATCCCTTACCCGCAATATCAAAAATATGTACCCCTAAATTATATAAAACCGTTTAAAAAAAAGTCCTAAGGTAGTATAGATTCCTGGTTTCGCTAACGTGGCATCATAGTCAGCAAAAAACATTAATACGTGGACCCCACATGTAAGTGAGAGAAAATAGTGTGGGACTCACATCTCTCCTTTCTTTTCCTTTTCTCTTCTCTTCTCTCCTCTCGAGTAGGCGCGGTGGCAGACTCGGCATGAGGCGGCCGACGGCGGAGCAGGGGCAGGGGCTGCGGGAGATAGGCAGCCAGCGCCATGGCGGCAGCGAGAGAGGGGGAGAGTCAGCGGCGGGCGCGACGGCAGAGCAGGGGCAGGGGCTGCGGGAGAGAGGCAGCCAGCGCCACGGTGGCGGCGAGAGAGGGGGAGAGTCGGCGGCGGGCACGATGGCAAGCTCGACGGCAGAGAGGAGCGGCACGGTGGCAGGGGAGAGGAGCAGCGCGCGGTGCGGCGGTGGGGGAGAGGAGAGGAGCGGCGCCCGCCTCCTCCCTCTCCGCGCGCTCGCCGGCCTCCTCGCCGCCTCCCGCTCCGCTCACGCTCGCCGGAATCCCCGGCACTCCCAAACCCTTCTTCCTTCCCCCATCTCTCCGCAGCCACCAGAGGGGAAGATTCGTGTGACTGCTCGCCACATCGTCACTGTCGCCATGTCGGCATTGTGCACCGCCACCTCCTGCTCCACCCTGCTTAGCCTCAGGCAGCATCTCGTGCGGTTCCACCGCTCCGGCGCGCCCGCATCGGTCGTATCCACGACACGCGCAACGACGGCTGCCCCGGCAGTCTCCGATGACCTCATCCTCCGCATCGTGGAGCAGCTGGAGTCTGCCGCCGTGCCTACTCGAGATAAGGAGGGAAGAGAAGAGAAAAAGAAAAGAAAGGAGAGATGTGGGGCCCACACCATTTTATCTCACTTACATGTGGGCCCACATATTAATTTTATTTTTTGTGATGACTAGGATGCTACATGAGCAAAACTAGGCATCTATACTGCCTTGGTACCTTTTCTAGACGGTTTTAGGTAGTTTAGGGGTACACATTTCTGATATTGTGGTTAGGGGACCTTAGACAAACCCGGCATACAATGAGGGACGTCAGGTGAACTTATTCCTTTTGCTTTGCCCCACTACCAAATGCCAATACCAGCCCATGGCTTTTCTCCATTCACACGACTCTAATACCGTAGCCCGCACCCGTGTCCACTACCCACCATCAGGACACTGCCTCCCACGACCGTCTCTTTAAGTCTAATGATCTTCCCTCTCTTCCCCCTCTTCCCAACCCCTTTCTACCCGAAAAGTACACCGGGACTCTATACCCTAACTCATCGGATCTGTCAAATCGTCAGAGCTAGAGGAGATAGAGTGGGGGCGTACGAGTCTTCGAGTAAATTGGAGAGATTTAATCTGTAAGAAATTCCTCTCTATTTTCTATCGAATACCATTTAATAGTTTTCTTTATAAAGCATACGCACTACGGAACATGATAGAGTAGTTACTACATGACATGAAAAATATAGACACTATTAACTGTCTTACAATGAAACTGTCCTCCTTAGTGTTGGAAGTGTATATTATATGCAAGAGATGCTGCATAGAAACATCCAAAGTAATGCACCCCCCGATGCTACACCGACCTGCACAATTAAACAACCAAGAAAGAGGAATTGGGAAAATATATAAAAGCAGTCCTCTAGTTGTTTGTCTCCATGTATTTTATCTCCAAGGTGTTTGATTCCATACATCATGAGAGTTATATCTAACAACGATGTTGTCTAGGGAGCTTGATTCTAACAGGTACTCTCACCATTCTAGAATATTAGGTTTTTTAATTTAAATTATGTTTCACAATATAAAAAATTCTACCACTATTTGTTGTATTTGTTCCATCAAGCACTTTTCATTTAAATTTGTTCACATTCTAACCCCAAGTTCCAAACCACTCTACCAACCCTAACCCTTCCTCATTTATCGTGGGGCACCGAAGTATTTTGTTTCAACTTCAATTTCTGCTAAACAACTTGGAAATGCTTATATTTTGGAATGCATAGAGTAGTTAATGAGTAGATAGTAATTTTTTTTAAAAAAAAATTGGTTTTGCATATTATAGGTTCTAACTTAATTTCTAGATTTACCTAAGTATGAATATGAACTGTTTAGAAAAAAATAGGGATTATGAAAGAAATTGCAGCTATAAAAAGCTCCACCAAACAAGGCAGATGGTAGCTCATCGAAATACTCCAATATAATGCACACACATTTTATTCCAAGGATATGAATATGATACGAGATAGACATTATACGAATGTAATGCTATACGCTCCGAACATATAAGTTGATTGTGAAATGGTACACGCATAGAACTCAAAATATCCTGCTAAGATTGTGTAAATCTACTACGGTTACACACTATATAGTAACTGAACTGTGAAATGGACTTCTTGTTGGTATCTAATCGACACGATGAACGAGCTTCAGCCCCCATGGCACGTCATGGCAGTTCTGGACGTGAGCCACAACCTTCCCGGAGTGTGCGCTTCGCTTCATCCTGCAGTTGTTGTACGGCGGCGTGAGGAAGCACGGCTCCATGGACACGTCCCGGCGGCACGGCGGGTCGGGCACGGCGGACGACTCGTTCGCCGGCTTGTACATCACCCACGGCGTCAGCCCGGCGAGCCCCTGCGCAACGTACCCGAACGTCGACCAGCCGCTGGTCACCAGCGCGTCGGAGAGGCTGAGCAGGTACATCTCGGCGAGCGCCTTGGCGTCGTGCGACCCGGAGCCGAATCGCTGGTACTCCTCGTGGCTCGGCTGGTGCACGCTCACCGCCTCGCCGGTGATCGTCGCGTGCTCCCAGTACGTGCTCTTCAGCTTCTCGGAGTACCACGACGTGAGGGAGGTGACCAGGACGGCTTTGGGCTTCCGGCGGCGGCGCGTCGCCGGCGCGACGACGGGCGGCTCTCCGGCAGCGATCACGTCCGGGAGCAGATTCTCCTTCTGCGTGCATTTGGTGATCTGTTCCAGGACCTTGGGCGACTCCTGCCGCGCGCCGAAGACACGCACCTGGACGCCGACTCGCTGCCGCGCCGTCGCGAGGTAGGCGTCGTAGTAGCGCGTGACGAGCCCCCAGATGTGGTTGTTCGGGTGGAACAGGTACCGGGCGAGGTGGTGGAACACGGTGTCCGTCTCCGGGAAGAGCATGTCGAGCTCCTCCTGGAATCCGGTGACCAGGAACAGACCAGGCACGATGTAGCAGTCCGTCCTCATCACCAGCCACGGGATGTTCCGGAGCACGCTCTGGTCGTCGTCGCAGAAGAAGAATTTGTCGTGGAAGGTGTAGTCGTGGTCGAGGTGGATGTACGCGAACGCCGGCAATTGTTGGTGTGGCGTCGGTACGTCACCGGCGTCGGTCGTGATCATGTTGTTCTTCAGCATGTTCCCGTAACTCTCGGCGGTGTCGACGCTGAAGTTGGTGTAGTTCGTCAGCGGAAAGTCCGGTGGCAGCAGCCACGTCGTGCCGGGGAAGGGCTCGCAGAACAGCTCGCCCATCTCGTTGCTGGGGTCGACGAGGAGCACGCGGTCGGTGAGCATCGCGTACAGGAGCGCCGACGAGGCGGCGAGCATCCGGTTGCCGAGGCCGCGGTAGGATATGGAGACCAGGTACCTGCACTCCGGCGGCGACACGATGCCGCCGCTCTTGCCCGACCTCAGGCTCTCCACGGCGTTGCTGTACGCGACGGTGCCCGGGCCGCACCCCCTCTGCAGCTCCTCGTGCCGTCGCAGCCTGAAAACGAGGTGCGGCGAGGGCTCCTTGCCGGCGTTGTTTCGACGGTACACGGCGGATTGGTACCTGCTGTGGCATGATCCCTCGTCGAATCCGTCAGCCAACAGGCCGCCCAGAAGCTTGTCGTGCGCCGCCGCCGGCCGGTGCAGGACGATGGAGTTATCGCCGGTTAGTCCTGTCAAAAATTTGCACGGTATCAAGCTTGCCCCAAACAAACATGACACGATTCTCACAAAACATGTTAATTCGTCGGAATGCAGCACAGTATCAAACTACACGCACTGTGTGAAAAAATACCTTACCTCGGCCGACGATGGCAGAGCTGATCCAGACGGCCGGCAAGCTGGCGCGCGCGCCGTACAGGACAACCATTGGCGGCACGGTCATGATGAAGACGACGAGTGCAACATTGGCTGCACCGTAAACGAGCCTTCTCATCGGCGGCGGGAACGCCGGCGCGCCCTCTTGGGCCTCTGGCCACCGGTGTGAAGCAAGCTGCTCCTCCTTCCATGGCGCCGCCGCGCCGTCGCCGCCGATTGTGGCATCGTGCCGTCGCATTGGTAAAGACACGAGCTCCGTAGCAAGGTTGCTATGATTGCACTGCAGCAGCAGCTCAGCTGGTCAGGTGATTTACCAGTACGAGATAGTAGTACTGGATTAGCAGCCACTTCCAGGATTAGCAATCACCTAAGAGTAAGATGCATGTGATTTACCAATAGTAAATACGATGCGTGTAGCACTGTAGTAAATCCCGATGCATGGCTGTCTCTTTTCCTAAGTCGCATCTTTGCATCAGAGATTCAGAGCTCGAAGCCTAGAACCCTCGCGATTTGCTATATAAATAATATTTCTAGGGATGATTCATTGACTTGTTCCCCATTGACCTGCTCCAAAAGCCCTAAATCGACTAATATTGACCTAAATTGGAGTAGTAACAATTCTGATTCATCTATTACCTCTGTCGTCCTAATAGCGAGTACAATAAGAGGGAAAATATTTTCATCCTCGAGAGGATATCCTCATTTGGTGCATATCATCTAAATAGTTATTAAAATAATTAAAAAAATTGATAAGATAGGTTAATATGAAATATATCATTGCACAAACGTACAAGTTAATTCAACTTCTGTAAGTGTAACAAAAATAAAAGATATAACGTACGTTACCTATTTTCAGTTTAATTTGTTCTTTTTGTGTAACTTGTAGAAGTCGAATTTGATCTTGCATGTTCGTGGAGTAATATGTTCATATTAATTTATGTTATCAATTTTTTTCAAATTTTTTGATAACTATTTAGATGACATGATATCGAGAGACGAAAATCCAATATCCATAAGATAGTGTAAGTGAACAGTACAAATTACCATATTAGATTTGTATTTATGGGGAGGAGAGGCGAGATGAGAGAGAAGATGAGAGAGAAGAAAAGCAAGCTACATATCTGTAGCCAGCTGCAACACGAGTTTCAATAAACTATGTGAATGAATTAGGTATTAATTATGTAGTATATATCTACAACTAACTATTATAGGAGTAGACTATATTAGATTAACTATAGATGATGTTTGAATTTTTAGAACTAGTAATTGGATATATTATTAAACTTGCTCTAAAACAAGTTAATTATTCATCTACCCCGCACATATCAATATAAAGATAAAAAGACTCAAAAACATCTTTCATTTTTTCAAGTACCAATGCAATTATGCTACTTTATTTTTTCCAATGTATTTGTTTTCTCTTTCACATAAAACTCCGATACAATTATTTTGAGACAAATGAGAGGAAACAAAGTAAATTTATTTTGGAATGGATGAATTAATACTAGGGGTGCTCTTCAAAATGTTTTAGCTCGATTCAGTTCATTTTAAACTAGTGTTCATTTTAAAATGTAAGGCCAATAACCTCATATTTGATCAGATGGTCAACACAATCGCCCAGGATTAGCACCTGTCATAAAATGCATGGCTCGCTCACCTGTGCTGGCGCTGCTGCCAATTCTGTTTCCAAAACCAATGAAATTCAGCAAAGATAACATAACATTTTTCGGACAGTTTCATCGTTGCCTTTTGAACTCTACACTTCCACATGAACCAAACAAGATGGAAAAGGAAATCTATCATCTGAAAAGGAAATCTGTCATCTTGTTGATTGCTTGCCGATTATATCGACCAGTGATGATATAGAGTTTGAGTAAAACGCCTGACTATCATCAGCTTAATGACGAAGCATTAACCAAATCGACTATGCCCTATTCTTTTATGATTAAGATTAGGATTTTACTTCGGTTTACGTTAACACGTTTTTCAAACTACTAAATTGTATGTTCCGTGTGAAAACTTTGTATATATAAGTTGCTTTAATATCTAAGTATATTCATGTTTCAAGTTTGTAATAATTAAAACTTAATTAATCATGTGCTAATGTTTTTGCTGTTTTACGTGTGCTAATTTAATCTTTATTTTCATCAGTTTCAAACACCACCTAGATGATAGAGAAATAGATGACCATCAGTTTAATGAAATTAAAAGCAAAATGTCGAAGAAGCAATGTCTTGGATCAAAGCAGGAGAGACAAATCTAAATGGGGTTTCGCTATTTCATTTACGATAGATTTTTAGCTTTTTGTCTTTTGATTATTCGTTCATAGGATTTTACATCAATATTCTCATGTTTTTATAGATCCAATTTACTCTTACACTCATCTCCTTTTTATCTCTAGATTTACGATTTTTATATGTTTTTTCTTTTTTCTTTTATTCAAAACGGGTCGTAGTTATTGGTTGAAAATTCTGCTAGATTTAAAGCCCTCAATCTTTTCGGAAGATCGATATGTAGTCTCAGTCTAAAAGAGCTCAATGTTTGGGAAAGATCCCGTAGTTTTTGGTTTGTCGGTGATAGGTTTTCTGGCTTCCTACTATGTAAAGTACTCGTCTGTTTGCTCCTGGTCTATTCACACGCAGGAGGCAAAGTTTTTGTCTTTTTTTCAAAAAAAAAAACAAGAAGCAAAATATCTGCCATAACTGCGGGGAAGTTAAGCAAGTACTCCAATGTCACATAATACTTCCTCAATTTCAAAATATATAACACCGTTAACTTTTCACATAACATTTAACCATTCATTTTATTCATATTTTATATAAATATCTGACTTGTTTTATTATAAATAAAATATAATCTTAACTTATACTTTTACATATTTATTTACTTTAAATTTTTAAATAAAACTAATGATCAAATATTATAGAAAAATTAATAGTATCATATATTTTGGAAAAGAAGGTAGTATAGATAGTCGAATGGGTCGTCCAACCCGGGCACGGCCAGGCCTGGGTTCGAGATCAGTCGGGCTAGGTCAGGCCGGGCTCACCCACGGGCTCCACCTACGGCACAGGCACGACCCAATAAGATTTGGGCCGTGTCAGGCCAGCCTGAAGGCACGACAGGCCATCGTGCTCATCCTTCGAATAAGTTTATTTTGCCTCCGTCCTCCTTAGGCCGCGCCTTATATATAGCTGGAAAAAAAATCTATTTTGCATCCCTCCTCTTTAGGTCGTGCCTTATATATGACCGGAATAAGTCTATATTGCCTTTCTCCTCTTTGGGTCGTGTTTTATTTTCGCTGAAATATATCTATTTTGCATCCCTCATGTTTCATGTAGTGCTAGGCCAGTCCATCATGCCAAGTCACACTAGTGCAGATACTCTCATCTATGACGACCTGTAACATAACTGGATTTTGTGGGTCGTCACAACGAATACATCTCAAACGGGCCTAAAAAGAGGTTGATTGAGATATAGTCGAAGAGACATGTTAAATGTCCATAAAACTCAAGCCCGTCACGGATGACACATATCTTTGACGGGCCCTAGTTTAGACCCGATTGAGATAACCTTAAATATCTCAATCGGGCCGTAGTTGGAGCCCGTCACAGATGACAATCATCTGTGACGGGCCCCAACTTGAGACCCGTTTGAGATAACAACAAAGCCTATCACAAATGACACTCCTCGGTGATGGTCTTTTATTTAGGCCCGATAAAGATAACTTATATGCCCGACAGAGAAGTTATTTATTGGACCGTTACAGATAGTTATTGCACACTATAATAGCCACAACCGCCAGTATAACTGTATCCCACTATTCACTATTTTGGTGGGAGGTTGAAGGGGGCGAAATTTTAATTTTTTTTCCAAAGAAAACAGTAAATTCATAAAGGTAAGTGATAAATAGTAATCAGTAATTTAGAAAATTCTTCAATTCTCATTAATTTAGCAGTATTTATCTTATAAGATGTTTCTCTAATTCTTTTTTCATTTCTGTAGTGATGGATCGAAGTTGGATGTATGCGAAATCTATAAAACGTCATAGTCCAGACTATAGAAATGGGGTATTAAATTTTATAAACGCCGCGGAGGAGGATAGGAAAAGAAGAAACAGCGATTACAAGTGTTGTCCATGTGCAGATTGCAAGAATGAGAATATGTTTGATAGCCGAGTGGACGTACACGCTCATCTGATACAACGAAGATTCATGGAGGGCTACACATGTTGGGTCAAGCATGGAGAGCAAGAATCAGGAAGTGGTGCAGCTGTAGACAGAAGTGGTGCGTAAAATCAGGAAAATGAAGATAAGCATGACATGTTTGTACCTTCTCCACTGGGCGGTGAAATGGTTGATGTTGATCACGATCTGCTGCAAGACATGTTACGTGACGTTGAGGATCCAGCTTACAACGAGAGAGATTCCATAAAGTTCAGCAGGTTGGTCAGTGACTCGCATACGCCTCTATACGCCGGATACAAAGCAAAGCACACCAAATTATCAGCTACCTTGGACCTAATGAAGCTGAAGGCAAGTAGTGGATGGACAGACAAGAGTTTCACAGATCTTTTGGGAATTTTGAAAGCCATGCTGCCTGATGGGAACACATTGCCCGAGACGACATATGAAGCAAAGCAGGTTTTGTGTCCCATGGGGTTAGAGGTCCGTAGAATTCACGCTTGTCCAAACGACTGCATATTGTACCACAAGCAATATACGGACTTAGATGTTTGTCCTGTCTGCAAGGCTTCTCGATACAAGCGAAAAAAATCCTAACGAAGGAAAAAAGTCAAAGCGGGGTGGTCCCGCGAAGGTTGTGTGGTATCTACCTATCATTGATCGTTTCCAAAGAATATTTGCCAACCCCAAGGAAGCGAAGTTAGTACGTTGGTATGCCACGGAGAGAAGGAACGACGGTATGCTAAGACACCCGGTGGATTTGATTCAATGGAGGAATATCGATCGAAAACATAAAGACTTTGCTGCCGATCCCAGAAACATGAGGCTATGTCTGTGTACGGATGACATGAATCATTTCGGAGACATGAGTAGTACTCACAGCACTTGGCCAGTTCTTATTTCAAACTTTAACCTACCACCATGGTTGTGCTTTAAAAGGAAATATATTATGTTGTGCTTGCTAATCCAAGGACCGAAACAACCGGGCAATGATATCGATGTGTTCTTGGAGCCTGTTATGGACAATCTTGAGATGCTCTGGAAAGAAGGTGTGGAAACTTGGGATGCATATGGTCAGGAGAATTTCAAGCTACAAGTTCTATTGTTCTGCACCATTAATGGCTATCCCGCCCTCGGTAATCCTTCCGGCCAAACCGTGAAAGGAAAGAAGGCTTGCTCCGACTGCATGGAACATACATGCAGCCGGTGGTTGAAGAAATCACGAAAGATGGTTTATATGGGTCATAGGAGGTGGCTCCCGCTACGTCACGCATTTAGAAGGAAGAAGAAAATTTTCAACGGTAAGAGAGAACTTCAGCCTGCTCCCAAGGATTTGTCCAGAGATGAGATCCACAACTTGGTCAGGGACATAACCAATGAGTTTGGGAAGAAAAGAAAACGTATTCAGGCAAAAGACAAGGGTATGTCGAAGAAAAAAATCCATATTTTGGCGATTACCTTACTGGAAAGATCTTGAGGTTCGTCATTGCATTTATCTCATGCATGTAGAAAAGAATGTGTGTGAGAGTTTGGTTGGCCTGCTGCTGAATATTCCCGGCAAAACAAAGGACGGGTTGAACGCGCGCCTTGATCTACAGGAAATGAACATTTCGCAATAAACTCCAGCCCGTAACAGATGCAGAGACAGGTAGAGTGTACCTCCCTCCAACCTGCCACACACCGTCGAAGGATGAGAAGATCGCAATGTTATTATGCCTGAAAGATATTAAAGTTCCATCGGGTTATTCAGCGAGGATTAGTAAGTACGTCAAATCGGAAGACCTAAAACTGGTTGGAATAAAGTCGCACGATTGCCACGTGCTAATCACACAAATCTTGCCAGTTGCTATCAGAGGCATTCTTCCACCCAAAATCCGTCATACGATCCAACGTTTGTGTGCCTTTTTCAATGCAATCGGACAAAAAGTTATAGATCCCGAAGATCTAGATGGGTTGCAGACCGATATTGTCAATACCCTCTGCCACATGGAGATGTTTTTTCTACTGTCTTTCTTTGATATCATGGTTCATCTCCCTATTCATCTTGTGAAGCAAACAAAACTATGTGGTCCAGCTTTTCTAAGAGAAATGTACCCATTCAAGAGGTACATGGGAGTTCTGAAGGCATACGTTCAGAACAGAGCAAAACCGGAGGGGAGCATCATTGAAGGCTACACGACCGAGGAGGTTATTAAGTTCTGCGTGGATTACATGTCTGAGGCCGAGCCTATCGGAGTTCCAGCATCTCGTCACGAAGGAAGGTTGTTAGGTGCTGGCACAATCGGGAAGGCCTGATCAAGCTTACTACGTGCAGGCTCATTTTGCTGTGCTCCAACATATGGCAGAAGTTGGCCCATACTCTGAGGAGCACTTAGCGAAAATCCGGCAGGAGAACTTGGGTCGATCTGAGACGTGGATTAACAGAGAATATAACTCTCGGTTCAACGCATGGTTCAAGAATCGTGTCACAATATCGACGGATATCCCAAATGAGATAATACAGTTGTTGGGGATGGGACCGTATTGGGCCATAGACACATGGCAAGGATACGATATTAATAGATACACATCTTACACCGTCCAGCAAGATGACAAAAGCACAGTGCAAAACAGCGGGGTCTGTATAGATGCCTTCTAGGATCAAGTTGGGTCGAACACTTACTACGGCTGCATTTAGCAGATCTGGGAGCTGAACTACGTGAAGTTCAAGGTTCCTTTGTTTCGATGCCGTTGGGTGAATATACACACTGGTGTTAAAGTCGATAAGGTTTCACTTTAGTAGATCTATCCAAGGTTGGATACACCGACGAACCATTCGTACTTGCGAAACAGGTCGAGCAGATTTTCTACATAAAAGACCCCGCAAACAAGAAGATGCACATCGTGAGAGATGGCAAGCGCCGAATTGTTGGTGTTGACAACGTCGTCGATGAAGAAGAATACAACCAGAATCCTCACGTACGACCTCACATCGACCTTAACGATGATCCACAAGAGCTTGTGGCATATACTCGATCAGATCATACGGAAGGCATAACCTTGTGACCGATCCCGTTGTGCTCATTTGTTATGTTGTTTTTGGATACTAATGAAGTATTTTGTATTAGTTAAAAACCTTAGGTCATTTGGTGCAGCTTGTAATAATTTTTGTTGTGAATTTAGTAAATTTAGTGAATTATTGTACTTTACTTAATTATTTGGGATAATAAGTGAATTTTTTTATTGCAGTTATTTATTGTTAGTTCAGGTCAATGTACAGGAGTCGAATGTCATCCGTGACGGGCTATAATTTAAGACCCGATAGAGATGAAGCAGCCTCTATCGGGCATTAAACCAGGGCCCGTCACGGATGTAGTCATCTGTGACGGGCTCTAGTGTAGGCCCGATAGAGATTTCGTGATCTATATCGGGCCTACACTAGTGCCCGTCACAGATGATTCATCCGTGATGGGCTCTAGTTTACGCCCGATTGAGATGTTTACTAACCGTACTAAGATAACGACATTGGATCTAGATCTGGATCAAAAATTTTTCTAAGTCAGAACCCTAGCACCGCCGCCACGCACTGAGAGCTCGCCGCCGACGACCAAGACGCTGGCCACCTCCTCTTCGAGCCACCGCCGGCCACCTCCTCGCGAAGCCGCCGCCAGCCACCTCCTCTTCGAGCCGCCGCCAGCCACCACCTTTCCAAGCCGGTAAGCTTGAAATGTTAGATATATATGTGTGAAATATTTGATATATATGTGTGCAATAGTTCAAATATGCGAAATATATGTGAAGTTTGAAATGTTAGATATATATGTGTGCACTAGTTGAAATACGCGAAATATATGTGAAGTTTGAAATGTTAGATATATATGTGTGCACTAGTTGAAATATGCGAATTATATGTGAAGTTTGAAATGTTAGATATATATGTGTGCACTAGTTGAAATATGCGAATTATATGTGAAGTTTGAAATGTTAGATATATATGTGTGCACTAGTTGAAATATTAGATATATATGTGTGCAATAGTTCAAATATGCGAATTATATGTGAAGTTTGAAATGTTAGATATATATATGTGCAATAATTGAAATAATAGATATATATGTGTGCAATAGTTCAAATATGCGAATTATATGTGAAGTTTGAAATGTTAGATATGTATATGTGCAATAGTTGAAATATGCGAAATATATGTGAAGTTTGAAATATTAGATATATACGTTACCAAATCATCTATGTATGGACTTAGTTCCTAGGTTACCAAATCATCGTAGAATCCGAGGTGCGTAGGGTCTGAAGTTGGTTTGATCGAGTTAGTGCATTCACAAAACCGATTAAGACACCGTCAGACCCCAACACACCTCAGTTTCTATCATTTTTTGGTAATTAGTCATCTATGTATGGACTTAGTTCCTAGGTTACCAAATCATCGCAGAATCCGAGGTGCGTAGGGTCTGAAGTTGGTTTGATCGAGTTAGTGCATTCACAAAACCGATTAAGCCACCTTCAGACCCCAACGCACCTCGGTTTCTGTCATTTTTTGGTAATTAGTCATCTATGTATGGACTTAGTTCCTAGGTTATCAAATCATCACAGAATACGAGGTGCTCCGGGTGCCAAGTTGGTTTGGTTGGGTTAGTACATGTACGGAACCGACCAAGACACCTTGGCAACCAGAACACTTCGTAATCTGTCATTTTTCGATAATTAAGAAACATATGAAAAGAAGCGACGTCGAGCGAGGAATCAACTGAAGTACAATAATTCATTCATTTCGAGCGAGTGATTTTAGGACTTAGGGTTGTTAGTTATGTTAGTACTTAGTGATTTTAGGACTTAGTGATTTTAGGGCTTAGTGATTTTAGGACTTATGTACTTCCGGTGCCAACGTACTATAATATTAAAGTAAGTACGTACATACGTAATTTTAATTAATTTTGTTATTTTGTAAGTTGTTTAGACGATGTCTCAACAAGGTGAACCAATGTCGATGATATCTAGTAGGTCCTTAAGGGCACGAAGTCATAGGACAGGGAACAAAATCCTTAAGGAATGGTACACCATAGCAGAGGTGAACCAGGTTGGACTGCCGACTCGTCCTCGGAATGTTCTCGCTAAGTTTAGGTCGACCTGAGGTGTCGTAGCGAGGGAAAACTTCACAATTCTCGTGGATGACATCAAGCATGTGCCCGAAGCAGAGAAGAACGCAGCTTGGCTCAAATTCAAGGAAAGCTTCGAGTATCCTATAGCCGACGAGGCCAGGCTCAAGCAGGCTGCTTTCAAGATTATGGGCAATGCTTGGAAGAACTTCAAGAGCAGGCTGGTCACGGAGTACGTCTTAAATTCGATGACCCCGGATCCAACTGAGCAATGGCCTTTCATCACGGCTGACGCATGGGAGAAATTCTACGAGAAGAAGTCGACCTCCGAATCCCAGACCAGAAGCGACGCTTATTGAGCACTGCAGGCCAGGAACTTGCACCTGCACCAGCTAGGCACCGCAGGATATGCCGGGAAGCAAGAGAAATAGCAGGAGGAGGATGAAGCGGCAACGGTAGCGAACACACCGCCAGTGTTTGCCGATATCCCACACCCATGGGCAAGGAATTGGGCCCGGGCGAGGTACCACAAGAATGAAGATGGGACAATTTCGCTCCCAAATCCCCAAGATTAACAAGTGTACGATAATATCGTAAGTGCCTAATCTCAATATTTGTTCGCATTATTTCCAATGAACTTTTCATTGAATCTGAACTCAATTGTACTGCAGAAAGAGTTGGTTGCCGAGCAAGAAGCCTCGCAAGAGGCCAGCTCTCGAAGACGCGAGGACGACATTCTCACTAAAGCGTTCGGCACCAAGGAACACCGTAGATGGACAAGGGGACTTGGCTCCAACGTGCCATGGAAAGTTGGATTTCTAGACTATACATGGCAGTACAAGAAGCGTACAGTCACAAAGGCGCAGAAAGATGCACGCCTTGCCGCCCAGATCCGGGAGCAGGTCAGAGCCGAATTGAGCTCTAAATTCGACGAGAAGCTCGAATCGGTGAGGACCCGTTCAGGCAGGAGATTCGAGAAGAGCAACATATCCCGGAGGCTGCCGCTGCTGCTATGCAACAAGATTTAGCAAGTCCCACGCAAAGGCGCAGCAGTTGCGCATCAACTGAGGCGGGGGAAATTCCACCATCGGTCCCCGTCGCCGTCGACCACATAATGGTACATCTCTCATCCGCAACGCATAAAAGTCTTAACGAAACCATATGTTATGTAATATTCTAAAAATATGGATGAATCTATCGTAGGAACCAACTAGTTGCACCCTGACAGTAAGGGTGATGCCGACCTTCTCGGTTCCTGCAGCCGAGGGCCTTGCTTTCAAGCCGACCCCAGAGACAAGAGTGCATGGGGCGCAACTTAGGACTGATTGTGCAAAAGTGAAAGTTGACTCGGTGAAGCCCGAATTCGATCATTTCCCACTTAGGCATCCACCGAACGACGAGGTCCTAGCCCTAGGAAATGCACGTGGAACCTTCATCCAATGGCCCAAGGACCTCATTGAGATAAGGGTGATTTCGAGGCCAAACCACTGCACCAAGCGGTCGTCCGCCAGTACAACCTACCCCTGCTCCTTCAGCCCCTCCAGCTCCCGCTCGTCATGAACAGATTGATGATCTGGAGTTACAGTATGACACAGATTTTGGGGTCGAGCATATGGAGGCCGACAACATGGCAATCACTAAACCCCCACCCATGAAGAAGAGCAGGAAGGCGCATTCTTCCCCCCAGAGGATAGCTATCGAAAAACCTGCTGCAAGGGGGCGAGGAAAATGAAAGCTACAGGTCTCACATCTTGCTCCAACAAAGCTAGATATGAGCAAGGGGCCGGTAGTACATAGGAAGACCGTTCCTCCATCGTTCTTCCAACTAGGCATGGCATTGGTTGGAGACTACGTGCTAGGAACGATGGGCACCGCTTGCAAGGAGCTTCACATTTACTACATCGAGAGATCTAATGTGAGGAGGAAGAATAGAGAGAATGATATAATAGGCAAACACGATAGAGCGCCATTCCTTCGGCCACCAAATTATATCGTGGTAGACTTCAAGGATCTATTCGACCTCTACAGGCTCCGCTCGGTGGACACAACCCTCCTCAAGTGCTACTCCTTGTAAGTACTCTTGCTCATGAAAATTAGTCATCTCAATCCGTGTAACATGCTTATAAGAGCGTTTGTCTTGCGTGTAGAATGCACCGGAAGTTGCCTTCCTTGATCCTCAAGTAGTCACTGTCACAAATCTTGAAGGGGACCGTCAAGGAATGATAAATTACTTGTTTGACACCTTCTGGGCCCGACAAGGCAAGGAGTACATCATGTGCGCCTATAATCAATAGTAAGTGTGTTCCCTAAATACATTGCATTACACGTCTAGCTTTAGTATTTAACTTTAACTATCTTAATGCCACAGTGGCCATTGGATCCTTCTAGTAATAACGCCTAAGTGGAGTACATGCCACTACGTAAACTCTAGAATAGATAACAAAGCATACGATTGGACCCCAATTCAACTAGCGATAGATGAAGCGTGGGGCCGATATGTGCAAAAAGGAGGCCTTCGAAAGGCAGGACAGGACACACTTATCCACAAGAAGGACTTCCCAGTAAAATAACAAATAGGTGAATAGTGCGGATTCCATGTCTACCACAACATGCGCCTTTTGTGCAAAGATAAGGTGAAGACTTTGGCTGAATTTGAGTTTTGTGATCTCATTTGTGACATATTCTAACTACATCTCCTCACGAATATCCTCAAAACTGCTACCCGGATCCTTTGAAAATTTGTCCTACATGTACGTAATTCGAAATTAGTCGATCGATCTTTACATATATATAATATATATATATATATGTAAAGATCGATCGACTAATTTCGAATTACGTACATGTAGGACAAATTTTCATATATATATATATATATATGTAAAGATCGATCGACTAATTTCGAATTACGTACATGTAGGACAAATTTTCAAAGGATCCGGGTAGCAGTTTTGAGGATATTCGTGAGGAGATACCCGGCTTCATCCTCCGCGAAATTATTCACCCTAAAGGAATGTCTAGGGTTAAGATTAATTGATGAACATTTTTTAACATCTTAATTGAATTGCCAAACACATGTTATTATGTAACATTGATGTTTATTATATTTTTTATGTCTACGTAAATTCTTCCTAGATATATATTGCGGGTTATGATGCTTACCACTTGAGCAATATGCATGTGTGAAATATGTGAGCAATATGGATGTTATGTGTATGGTTCTGTAAAATATATGTGAATGGCATATGTGAATGAGGATGCTGGGATGTATAATGTGAATGGCATATATGTTTCTGTTATTTTGCAGCGGACATGGCTAGCAAAGGCCTGAGGCTAGCCAAATAACAAAATTTACTTTTTTTTGTGGGTCATACTCATTAGTGATGGGCTATAAGTTAAAACCCGATTGATTTATAGTCAACCATGATGGGCTTTACATCAGGCCTCATTGAGAATATAAGTTATCTGTGACGGGCTATAGTTGGGGCCCGATTGAGAATAATAGTCATCTGTGACGGGCTCCTGTTTAGACCCATTTGAGAAAGAGCGTCATCCGTGACGGGCGCTAGTTGGGGCCCGATTGAGATAGGTCATCCGCGACGGGCTCTGTTTGACTGGTCGTCTGGGTCAAAGCTATCGGTGACGGGCTTTAGTTAAGGCCCGATTGAGATAACTTCATCCGTAACGGTCTTATGCCCGATTGAGATAACTTCTCACATCACTGACTTCTACGCTGTGTCGGGTGCTATACCCGATACAGATGTTGATTGCCGCCCGATTGAGATGTGGGTTACCGTTGTAGTGAGGGGATAGACCACCCCTCATAAAAAGGGCAACCTCTTCACAAACGACTTCATAAACAGAAGAGAAAGAGTGATGTTGATTAGATGAGAAAATAAATAAAAAAATATGTTATATTGAGGCGAGTATATTAGAGGCAATGTGTAGTATATGTTACCTTTTTAATAGTTACTCCTCCGTTTCATATTATAAGTCATTTGACTTTTTTCCTAGTCAAACTTCTCTGAGTTTGACTAAGTTTATAGAAAAATATATTAGTATTTTCAACCCAAAACAAACATATTGTTAAAATATATTTAATGTTAGATTAAATGATACTAACTAGCTGGGTGACCCGCGCAATTGCGTGGCTAGCACCCATACAAAATTTTCTATTTATTAATATGATTTTACTTAAAATTTGTTAAATAGTTATCTCGTTGTTTTAGGACATTGAAATACCAAAATTTACCATTCCCGTGTTTCTAATTTTATATTTTTAAAAATTCACGCTAGTTGCTACCCCTTACTCCTTTGTCACTTCTTTATTTGCATGTTGATCTACCACTGTTTCTATTTATCCTCATTGGAATCTTTAAAAATTGGATATTGTAGTTTTTAGAGTGTATTGACTCGTTGTGTTTCTTTTTTGTAATTTTTAGAATCCCCGTTGTCACACCCTGGAGTTCCCCTTTCTAGCTCTAAATTCATAAAATAAATGGCTTAAAATAAATTGTCTATTTAACCTAGAGCAAATTCTAATTAAAAGTGTATTTATTTAATTGTTATTAGCAAGGTGGGATTTTTCTTGAGCTCCCCTTCTTAAAATGCACTAACAGGATTTTTACTGGAATTTTTAGATCATTTAAAATAATTTTAAACAATTTAAAAACTCCTACTGCAATTTTAAAATCCCCCTCAATCTTTCTTTTCTTTTTCCTTCTTTTTCCTCCTTTTTCTTTTTTCTTTTGGGCCACCAGCCCATTTCTTTTCCCCCCCTCTCAGCCCCTCTCCCCTCCCGGGCCGCCCCTCCCTCTCTCCCTCTTTCCCCTTGGGCCACCGGCCTGCCGCCCCCTCCTGGGCCGGCCCACGCCCGGCCGCGCGCGGCCTTCTCCTCTCCCCTCCTGGGCCGCCGCCCCTTCCTCCTTCGCGGGCCGGCCCGGGGCCACCGCGCCGAGGTCCGCGCCGCCTCCCTCGCGCGCCCGGGCCGCCGACAGGTGGGGCCCACCTGTCGGGCCCGTCTTCCCCGCCGCATCCGCCGCCGCCGCCGCCGCAACCGCCGCCCGCAACCGCCGCCTCCGCTTTTTCCGGTCGCCGTGCCCTATAAAAGCCGCGCCGCCGCACCTCCTCGCTCTCCTTTCCGCCGCCACCGCCATCACCCGCCACCGGTAAGCCGCCGCCTTCCCGTCGCTCGGCCGCCGCCGCCGCCTCGCGCCGCCGCTTCGGCCGGCCGCCGCTCGGCCGCCGCCGTCGCCTCGCGCCGCCGCCGCACGCGCCGCTCGGCCGGCCGCCCCTAGGGCGCCGCCGCCGCGCGCGTCGCCTCGCGCCGCCGCCTTGCTCCACCGCTCGGCCGCCGTGGCCGCGCGCGCCGCCGCCGCTGCCGCACGGCCGACGCCGCCGCCGCACCCGCGCGCCCTAGGGCTGCGGCTGACGTCAGCGGCTAGGGCTGACGTTAGCTAGCCCTAGCTGACGTCAGCCCTAGCCGCTGACGTCAGCCCTAGGGGGATTTTATTGCGCAATAATTTATTTATTTATTTATTTTCTTTTCTGTTTAGTTTAAAATGCAGTTAAACTTCTAAAATTCATAACTAATTCATACGGACTCCGTTTGGGTCCGTTCAAGTCTCAGAAAATTCATAAAAATGCCTAGAATTCATTAAAAATAATTTTGTTTACTGTTTCAGTAGTCTTATAGTCTGTTTTGCTTGTTTGCTTTGTTTGTCGTGTAGAATCCGATAGTTCCGACGCTCCGACATACTTCGAGGTCGTTGCTGAGGTTCCTTTCGCGCCAGAGCAAGGCAAGTCATACTTTTTGTTTGATCATATCGTACCTACTTGTAGACCCCCGATTTTGGGAATCGGAAATCTTACGTGTTTATCCGTACCAATCCCTGGATCAGTAGTTGGTACACACATACATAGCCGAATCACAACATATCACGAATGAATTCAGGCTAAGGGGGTTAGATGCTTACATTAGGGCCAGGCAGGCCAGCAACTATCAGAGAACAACAGCGGAAGGCGAAACAATACAAGGGCCCGGTTGACATGCCACAAGCAGTCGACTGGGGAACGAGACCTAGAACGGGACCACACTCCGATCATCCTGTTGAGTACGCAACCATACCAACAAGGGCTTCTCTTCAGGCACTCTGCTAAAAGATATATAGAGAGCAACAATGAGTACAAAAGTACTCAACAAGCCACCACACAAGAATGCACATGATAGAAGGTAATTCAAGGAATGGCTTCCGGTTCTTTTGCGTAAAGAAAATTTTATAAATCTTTTCACAAGCCTAAGACCTAGCATAGACTGATCAAATTTTTATACCATAGTTCATTAATCAACGACGGTTCTGTCCACCACCCATTGTCATCCAAGGATAGCTTCCCGCCATTGAGTCGTCATGGTTTTCTGGGGTCTACCCCTTCTCGCTTCTCGAGAAGTTGATCCACCAGCACATAAAAGTCATTATGCATACCCATCCCAACCAGTTTAAGATTTTAGAGTCTAGCCAAGTGTAATACATGTCCCGGTGCTCAATATCCGCGAGCACGGCTATTCGAATAGATTTAGTTACTCACACTGCAGTGGATGTACACTTTACCCGTACTCCGTAACTTGCCCAACAAATGAGCCGAAGTCCCAACGAATGAGACGCGTCACGGCAAAGCCTTTCAATAACCTCACATTGGCAGTACCCGCTCCATGAACTTACATCCTCATGCACTCTAGGCGTACACGGTTTCTAGCAGTGAGAGGAGTTCTGGCGCTCCCGGGAAGGGAAAAACTCACACATGCATTAAGTTATATTAAAATTTAGGTTCACACGTGGCGGTCCTACCGGTGGCTACCCCACCGTAGGCCCCGCCCCTCATACACACTAAGAAAACCACTATGCAGGGATACTGCCTCCGCTCGGTTACTTACTCCGCTAGGTCTATACCCATCCGAGAAGTACGGTTGTACGAGGGTCGTTTCATGCTTAGCTTCATGGCTCGGTCCTTAATTGACCGGGGACGGTGCTAGCCTTTTCCGGATACCACCCAAATCCACCATCCGCCCCAGTCGAAAACAATTGTTTAATTTTTATTTTCCTTTCACAAATCATGTCATCAATGTCATGGCAATGTGGCGCTCATGTCTCCACATACCGCATCTCAATTACCTTCCCAAGGTAATTGCCCAAGCATATAGCATTTTGATAAATATGAGTATGCAAAGTTCTAAGATAGCATTACTAAGCATCTGTCATAATTGACTAGGGACTCATACGTAACATGGTTACAAGGGGATATGGGGTAAACAACATTCAAGGCATGGCATAACAACAAGTAGGATGTTTATCATTGCATGCATCTTTATTTGTAAACAAAGTAATTTCGTAATTGGGATCAACATGTTCAAGGGATAGTGATGACTTGCCTGCTCAGGATAGTCCTTACTCTATAATCTTGATCAACCTTCTCCTCCTGGAAGCTGTGCACGTTGCCTCACGACTAATCGATACACCAATACTATAATACGCGAGAAAAACCAATATTCAACCAATCAATCAATCATGCGCAAACAAATATAAATGTTGAAGTCGCAACTAGGGCCGCTCATATTACTCGCTTCTATCTAAATATAATGGTCATAGTATCAAGGTCGGATTAACGAATCACTTCGGTGAATTGTTTGACTAGTTTATCAATCGAGCCATTATTTTAATTATGGATAGATTTTACCCGACGCTGTAACAGGTTAATAATTATCCAAGTTTTATATGTTAGATTTGTGAGGTTGTTAATATTAGATGTGCGGATTATCTTATTACATAATTCTATAATGGATAATCCTAATTCGCAGTTGGGCTACTAATATATGAGGTCAAGAATTATAACTAGTATTTTCTCTATCTTAGATATTTTATCGTATAATCTATAGTTTAATAGGTGCAACCATAAGTGACCGTGTTACCGTATGTGTAAATACGGATGTACCGCACATGCGAGTCAAGGATGTATTAATATTGGATTATTTTCTAAACACTTGCCTCCTATTAGAACTGTACAGTATATGTGTGCAAGAATATCCATGGGTTCGATTGCCTATTGTCCATGAGCTTTTCAATACAACTTATACCGCATATGCAATTAGGATGGCTCTGTTTAGTTAATTAATGGATGACAACCAAATTATATATACACTACCCCATACAATATGAGATTTATTAATTTCGTGTAGGTGATTTAATAGCATTAGCGCTGTTATTATTTCTCGTAAATAAGCTATGAATTGACCTAAGCGTACTCATATTTTATCTACAAAATTACAAGGCTAGACTTTATTTAAATAATTTATAAGTCATGGGTTTAATTATATTTGGACAGATTAATATATGGCACTAGTATCTTCTATGCTTCAATTAATTTAAAAAAAATTATTTCTAAATAGTTTACATAGTTTCTACAGTGATAAAACATGTTAAAGATAATTATTCTCCTACCTAGTTTACTGTACAATATCAATTTGTATTTATTAGCACACTATTTCGGTTAACTTTTATTTTATTGATTGATATTAAAAAATAAATATATTTTATTAAATAGTGAATCATATACCATTGGAAAGAGCATGAATTTATATGAATTTAGGTTCAAGTTTCACTCGAATCGGAGCTAAAATGAATAAGTTACGCTTGTTTAAAAATTCAAATTTGAATTAATCCGAGAAATTGTGAAAAGTCACTGTGCACTAACCTCAGTGGGGCCCACCTGAGATATTTCTCTCTCTCTCCCTTTTTCTTTTCTTTCTCTTTTTTTTTTCTTTCCTTCTTCTTCCTTTCCTCTCCTGCTTCTTTCTTCTCTCTCTTTCACTTCTCTGCTTGCTCTTTCTTGCTCTCACTCTTCCTCTCTTTTCCCCGGCCGAGCGGCGGCGGCATGGGCACGGCGGCAGGTGGGCGCGGTGGCGGGCGGGCGGCGCAGCGGCGCACGGCGGCGAGCGGGCGCGACAGCGGGCGCGGCGAGCGCGCGGCGGCGGGCGCGGCGAGTGCGCGGGGGGGGAGGAAGATTTATAGGGCGAGGGGGAGGGGCGGTGGCCGACGGGGACGCGGATGGGACGGCGCGGCGCGGCGGGCTCGAGGCGCACGCGCGGCGGCGGGGCTCGGCGCGAACGGGCGGGCGCGGCCGGGCGCGGGGCTCGGCGCGGACTGGCGGGTGGATGGGATGGTGCGGCGTGGCAGGGACGCGGGGCGCGAGGCCGCAGGCGGCAGTGGGCCGACGGCGACGCGGGCGCGGCGCACGCGCGGCGCGCGCAGGGGGAGCGACGGCGACGGACGTACGGCGGCGTGGGGCGCGAGGCGCGGCGAGGTGACGCCGATGGCGACGCGCGCGGGCACGGGGCGCGAGGGCGCGGCGCATGGCAGCGGCAAGGGGATAGCTGGGCTCGGATCGAACACCTATAGGACGATGAATAGTGCATTTTCTGTTTTATTAGGTTTTCAGTGTTTTGGTTGATTTAAAATTTGAACAAAAATGCAATTTGAACTTGTGTTTCCTCCTAGGCATTAGAGTGACAATTTTAAGTGTTCCAATGTAATTTTGACCAAAATTTAATATTGTGCATTATTTAATATTTATTATAGATTATTTCATGTTTGTCATTTAAAACCTCCTATGTTTTGGAATTTATTTACATTCACCCACATATAAATTTGTGTTATATTAATCTGGATGTTACCCTAAAAGTTGTGATGGTGCAAATGTATTTTTATTGTATTAATCAAATGATTTTAGCCCCAAAAATTTGTCTAGGTAATTCGGAGGTTTTCGATATTTCTAAAATTAATTAAAATATTCTAAGGTGGCTTTTGTCAATATGATAGCACATTTGTCTCAATTTATTTATGGGTTAGTTTATTTTATGTGGGTTTGATATATTTAATTACAATCTCCCAATGCAATTTGGAATTTGGCGCAGCATTGATCTACATATCGGATTAAATATTCCCGTAATTCTATCTATATATAGGGCTTAGTTTATTTGAACGATTATCATTTCATGTGTATTTATATTTCATGGGATATTCTGAGACTCAGTACAATATTGATCTCAATATTGAATCAAATACACCCATGAGCCTATTTCACACATAGAGGTCAATTTAGTTATATGACCTATTATTTTATATGAGCGAATTTTATGCAACGGAAGACTTGATAAATTGTTTTAAATATTAATTTAAATATTCCAACGAAACATTCATATATAATAGGGTCATTGTAGTAGTGACCATTATTTCATGCGTACTTATATTTTATGACACTCATCACATGGTTAAAGTATTTATTATTTGATTTGTACTTTATGTTACGGAAGTTAATCATTATATTGCACTTTATTTGGCTTGCTTTCTTGTGCAAAAATATTTATAGGGTTAATAATAAATTATGTATTCTGGTAGATTATATTTATTACTCAAATATAGACCTTTACTTACTTTCATTGTGACCATTTATAATTTGGCAAACAACAGCAACCATAACATCCAGCATGATGCAAAAGTTTTAAAAAGTTCGAAATTTTAGTGATTTTTATTGCCGGAATTTTCAGGGTGTTACAAACCTACCCCCCTTAAAGGAATCTCGTCCCCGAGATTCGGGTGAAACTACGGAGACACTAACCCAGTTCAACTTTAAATATTGATTGACACACTGCGCGCTAATCAAAGGTAGAAAATCCGAGGTCTTCGTGGCTTCCAGACGTCATGAGCTGATGAGCGAAGCGAAGCGACATTCTTTGTACTTCCGCCGTCTTGGTCAGCAACGGCCTTAGATGACAGTCTTGGGGCACATGATCCATCCTTTCGCAGAGTAAGCAGGTGATCTTCGTTGTAGGGCATTCTCCGATTTGATGGTCTTCGTCACAGTAGGGGCATTGAGAAACGCAATTGCTACCGTAGTGTCCTATCTCTCCGCAACGACTACATGCCTTAACCTTCAAAAATCCTTTGAATGGTCCTTGAGCTTTGTTCTCTTCCGGACTGATCGGTGAAGGCGGTGTTTCTTATTCTTCATTGGTGCCTTGAGTACAGTCTATCGTATAGTGTCCGAATTTTCCACAAGAAAAACAGCAGCCATTTCTCCTTGGTGGCCATAGTTGTATTTCTTCAACTTCTTCAGGCAGATCACCCATTTCTATTCCCATTTTAGTGAGGTCAAGCTCGGCATATGTTATCAATGATGATGTCTTTCTCTTCCGATTTCTTTCCCACCAGGGTTGTATACGTCTTTGTCTAGGGAATTGTCGATACCGAGATTTTGGATGCACCGATTGTGGCATTGGTGTTGGTAATATCCCTGAACTCATATCATATATCGTGTGCCCAAGCTAATTCCTTGTCTGTCCAAGTCGCAATTTTCCTTGAGGGCATATATTGGCATAATGTCCTTTTCTGCCACAACTGAAACATGTGATATTTGCCTTCCGTCCTGCTAGAGTCAAGTGGTAGCTCTCTTCTGTAGGGTATTGCTCTATGTTGTTTAGACCAATGGTGCACTCTTCAGGTCTTGGCGATAGTTGGACTCGTCCCTTGTCACTAGAAACGTGGAGAGGGTCTTCAGAAAGTGGCATAGGATGGTTTATCCCCATATTGTATAGGTCTTGTGAGTTGGGGGAATCCTTGTTTCTTTTTGTTAGTTGGTCCATGGTCTTCTCGTCCTGCGGTAGGTTACTCGGTTAGAAGTTAGTAGGTTGAAGGTTAGCAAACCAAAATTCTTGATATCAATAGTAGCATGACAATGCTGATTTGTTGTCCTCATTCTTCATCTACTCAATCCTTCACTTCTTGATATTATATCTCCCTACAATTTCCGTTGGTGAGGGTCGTGATAGTATCTTGTGCAGTCTTACTGTCATATGATATTGGATATGCTCAAATCCTTGTCCGAGGGTGAATAAAACCTTGATATATGGTATTCTTTCTCCATGTTCCTTCTCACAAGTCGTTGGTCCTCTTAAGGTTTTCTTATCGTAGGCTACCCCCCTTAAAATAAGAAAGTTTAAGAGTAGGTTTTCTCTTTGACATAAAAAAAAAATGGCTTCGCACAAAACATCTTTGAAGACGGTGTTTGCAAGGTATTTTAAAAATTTCAAGAGAGGTATTTTCTCAACCAACATAATTTGATAGTAACATCTTCAAGGGAAGCTTTAGGCAATAGTTGACGAAGTCCAGCTTGAAAAACCTTTTGAAAGAACGCTTTTGAAGACATGCATTTAGAATTTGGTTTTGCATAAGGTTTTATTTTTTTTTTAAATTCCTAAGAATTTGCAACCTTTTTATATGGAAATCATCATTTGGAAAATAGTTTTCACAAAGGTTTCGGAAAGGTTTCGCAATATTTTTAAAAGACGACCATGAAATAAGGTTTTCAGGGGATTTAAGCCTGATAAGTTTGATTGTTCCAGGAAGTTTGGTAGTAATCCGAGCTGAATCCCAATAACTTTCTCTTTCTTCCATCTTCTATCCATGTATTCTTATCCACCTTCCCGCTTATAATGTTTTATTTGTTAATATTTCCTGATCTCCATACCATCTTGTGTTTGTCTTTGATCCGTAACCTTCAAATCCTAGTATGCTTATCGAAACATCTAGCGATCTTGCATGGCCTCCATATAGTCTGTCTCCCATAATTTTGGTTGTCCTTCGCGATACTCCCATGCCACCGGAAATACTTTGTGGTTACTAACGGCTTAGTCGAGCCTTCACTTCTACTGTACGAGGGTGTAACTAAAGGAAACTAGTACTAATAACTATAAGTTACCATGGTTAATAAGTTTGTTTCTGATCTTTTCTTTTTCCTCACTTTGTTTTCCTATAATATGATGCAACCGTCTACTTTCGAGGATGAGGTTTCGGCAACAATCAATAATGTCCCTATAGCGTCTTAATTTCTTTCGACCTCATTCTAAGATTTTGAAGTATAGGTGAGAGTATAGAACCAATATTTTTCAATAATAAATGAAGTGGTAAGGTCACCTTGTCAAAGAAAAGGTTGAGAGGTAAGGTAAAAATATATTTTTTTTTTGGCGCATCAGAGTCAGACATTTTTCAAGAAAGGTAAGACGAATCCACAGTATTTGAAGTTTTTCGCAAAATTTTTTTTGTACCATTTAAAATTAGTCTTGGAAAATATAGGGTTCTTAAACTAACGGCCATTCTATCTAGGGTCTCGTCCTACAGTCGATATGCTCTGATACCAGCTCTGTAGACCCCCGATTTTGGGAATCGGAAATCTTACGTGTTTATCCGTACCAATCCCTGGATCAGTAGTTGGTACACACATACATAGCCGAATCACAACATATCACGAATGAATTCAGGCTAAGGGGGTTAGATGCTTACATTAGGGCCAGGCAGGCCAGCAACTATCAGAGAACAACAGCGGAAGGCGAAACAATACAAGGGCCCGGTTGACATGCCACAAGCAGTCGACTGGGGAACGAGACCTAGAACGGGACCACACTCCGATCATCCTGTTGAGTACGCAACCATACCAACAAGGGCTTCTCTTCAGGCACTCTGCTAAAAGATATATAGAGAGCAACAATGAGTACAAAAGTACTCAACAAGCCACCACACAAGAATGCACATGATAGAAGGTAATTCAAGGAATGGCTTCCGGTTCTTTTGCGTAAAGCAAATTTTATAAATCTTTTCACAAGCCTAAGACCTAGCATAGACTGATCAAATTTTTATACCATAGTTCATTAATCAACGACGGTTCTGTCCACCACCCATTGTCATCCAAGGATAGCTTCCCGCCATTGAGTCGTCATGGTTTTCTGGGGTCTACCCCTTCTCGCTTCTCGAGAAGTTGATCCACCAGCACATAAAAGTCATTATGCATACCCATCCCAACCAGTTTAAGATTTTAGAGTCTAGCCAAGTGTAATACATGTCCCGGTGCTCAATATCCGCGAGCACGGCTATTCGAATAGATTTAGTTACTCACACTGCAGTGGATGTACACTTTACCCGTACTCCGTAACTTGCCCAACAAATGAGCCGAAGTCCCAACGAATGAGACGCGTCACGGCAAAGCCTTTCAATAACCTCACATTGGCAGTACCCGCTCCATGAACTTACATCCTCATGCACTCTAGGCGTACACGGTTTCTAGCAGTGAGAGGAGTTCTGGCGCTCCCGGGAAGGGAAAAACTCACACATGCATTAAGTTATATTAAAATTTAGGTTCACACGTGGCGGTCCTACCGGTGGCTACCCCACCGTAGGCCCCGCCCCTCATACACACTAAGAAAACCACTATGCAGGGATACTGCCTCCGCTCGGTTACTTACTCCGCTAGGTCTATACCCATCCGAGAAGTACGGTTGTACGAGGGTCGTTTCATGCTTAGCTTCATGGCTCGGTCCTTAATTGACCGGGGACGGTGCTAGCCTTTTCCGGATACCACCCAAATCCACCATCCGCCCCAGTCGAAAACAATTGTTTAATTTTTATTTTCCTTTCACAAATCATGTCATCAATGTCATGGCAATGTGGCGCTCATGTCTCCACATGCCGCATCTCAATTACCTTCCCAAGGTAATTGCCCAAGCATATAGCATTTTGATAAATATGAGTATGCAAAGTTCTAAGATAGCATTACTAAGCATCTGTCATAATTGACTAGGGACTCATACGTAACATGGTTACAAGGGGATATGGGGTAAACAACATTCAAGGCATGGCATAACAACAAGTAGGATGTTTATCATTGCATGCATCTTTATTTGTAAAAAAAGTAATTTCGTAATTGGGATCAACATGTTCAAGGGATAGTGATGACTTGCCTGCTCAGGATAGTCCTTACTCTATAATCTTGATCAACCTTCTCCTCCTGGAAGCTGTGCACGTTGCCTCACGACTAATCGATACACCAATACTATAATACGCGAGAAAAACCAATATTCAACCAATCAATCAATCATGCGCAAACAAATATAAATGTTGAAGTCGCAACTAGGGCCGCTCATATTACTCGCTTCTATCTAAATATAATGGTCATAGTATCAAGGTCGGATTAACGAATCACTTCGGTGAATTGTTTGACTAGTTTATCAATCGAGCCATTATTTTAATTATGGATAGATTTTACCCGACGCTGTAACAGGTTAATAATTATCCAAGTTTTATATGTTAGATTTGTGAGGTTGTTAATATTAGATGTGCGGATTATCTTATTACATAATTCTATAATGGATAATCCTAATTCGCAGTTGGGCTACTAATATATGAGGTCAAGAATTATAACTAGTATTTTCTCTATCTTAGATATTTTATCGTATAATCTATAGTTTAATAGGTGCAACCATAAGTGACCGTGTTACCGTATGTGTAAATACGGATGTACCGCACATGCGAGTCAAGGATGTATTAATATTGGATTATTTTCTAAACACTTGCCTCCTATTAGAACTGTACAGTATATGTGTGCAAGAATATCCATGGGTTCGATTGCCTATTGTCCATGAGCTTTTCAATACAACTTATACCGCATATGCAATTAGGATGGCTCTGTTTAGTTAATTAATGGATGACAACCAAATTATATATACACTACCCCATACAATATGAGATTTATTAATTTCGTGTAGGTGATTTAATAGCATTAGCGCTGTTATTATTTCTCGTAAATAAGCTATGAATTGACCTAAGCGTACTCATATTTTATCTACAAAATTACAAGGCTAGACTTTATTTAAATAATTTATAAGTCATGGGTTTAATTATATTTGGACAGATTAATATATGGCACTAGTATCTTCTATGCTTCAATTAATTTAAAAAAAATTATTTCTAAATAGTTTACATAGTTTCTACAGTGATAAAACATGTTAAAGATAATTATTCTCCTACCTAGTTTACTGTACAATATCAATTTGTATTTATTAGCACACTATTTCGGTTAACTTTTATTTTATTGATTGATATTAAAAAATAAATATATTTTATTAAATAGTGAATCATATACCATTGGAAAGAGCATGAATTTATATGAATTTAGGTTCAAGTTTCACTCGAATCGGAGCTAAAATGAATAAGTTACGCTTGTTTAAAAATTCAAATTTGAATTAATCCGAGAAATTGTGAAAAGTCACTGTGCACTAACCTCAGTGGGGCCCACCTGAGATATTTCTCTCTCTCTCCCTTTTTCTTTTCTTTCTCTTTTTTTTTTCTTTCCTTCTTCTTCCTTTCCTCTCCTGCTTCTTTCTTCTCTCTCTTTCACTTCTCTGCTTGCTCTTTCTTGCTCTCACTCTTCCTCTCTTTTCCCCGGCCGAGCGGCGGCGGCATGGGCACGGCGGCAGGTGGGCGCGGTGGCGGGCGGGCGGCGCAGCGGCGCACGGCGGCGAGCGGGCGCGACAGCGGGCGCGGCGAGCGCGCGGCGGCGGGCGCGGCGAGTGCGCGGGGGGGGAGGAAGATTTATAGGGCGAGGGGGAGGGGCGGTGGCCGACGGGGACGCGGATGGGACGGCGCGGCGCGGCGGGCTCGAGGCGCACGCGCGGCGGCGGGGCTCGGCGCGGACGGCCGGGCGCGGGGCTCGGCGCGGACTGGCGGGTGGATGGGATGGTGCGGCGTGGCAGGGACGCGGGGCACGAGGCCACAGGCGGCAGTGGGCCGACGGCGACGCGGGCGCGGCGCACGCGCGGCGCGCGCAGGGGGAGCGACGGCGACGGACGTACGGTGGCGTGGGGCGCGAGGCGCGGCGAGGTGACGCCGATGGCGACGCGCGCGGGCACGGGGCGCGAGGGCGCGGCGCATGGCAGCGGCAAGGGGATAGCTGGGCTCGGATCGAACACCTATAGGACGATGAATAGTGCATTTTCTGTTTTATTAGGTTTTCAGTGTTTTGGTTGATTTAAAATTTGAACAAAAATGCAATTTGAACTTGTGTTTCCTCCTAGGCATTAGAGTGACAATTTTAAGTGTTCCAATGTAATTTTGACCAAAATTTAATATTGTGCATTATTTAATATTTATTATAGATTATTTCATGTTTGTCATTTAAAACCTCCTATGTTTTGGAATTTATTTACATTCACCCACATATAAATTTGTGTTATATTAATCTGGATGTTACCCTAAAAGTTGTGATGGTGCAAATGTATTTTTATTGTATTAATCAAATGATTTTAGCCCCAAAAATTTGTCTAGGTAATTCGGAGGTTTTCGATATTTCTAAAATTAATTAAAATATTCTAAGGTGGCTTTTGTCAATATGATAGCACATTTGTCTCAATTTATTTATGGGTTAGTTTATTTTATGTGGGTTTGATATATTTAATTACAATCTCCCAATGCAATTTGGAATTTGGCGCAGCATTGATCTACATATCGGATTAAATATTCCCGTAATTCTATCTATATATAGGGCTTAGTTTATTTGAACGATTATCATTTCATGTGTATTTATATTTCATGGGATATTCTGAGACTCAGTACAATATTGATCTCAATATTGAATCAAATACACCCATGAGCCTATTTCACACATAGAGGTCAATTTAGTTATATGACCTATTATTTTATATGAGCGAATTTTATGCAACGGAAGACTTGATAAATTGTTTTAAATATTAATTTAAATATTCCAACGAAACATTCATATATAATAGGGTCATTGTAGTAGTGACCATTATTTCATGCGTACTTATATTTTATGACACTCATCACATGGTTAAAGTATTTATTATTTGATTTGTACTTTATGTTACGGAAGTTAATCATTATATTGCACTTTATTTGGCTTGCTTTCTTGTGCAAAAATATTTATAGGGTTAATAATAAATTATGTATTCTGGTAGATTATATTTATTACTCAAATATAGACCTTTACTTACTTTCATTGTGACCATTTATAATTTGGCAAACAACAGCAACCATAACATCCAGCATGATGCAAAAGTTTTAAAAAGTTCGAAATTTTAGTGATTTTTATTGCCGGAATTTTCAGGGTGTTACACTACTTTGCAAATATTCTATTTATTCTTAAATACTGCATTGTTTTATAAGGTCATTTTATGGGCTTATTGACCTACTGTACTCAGCCATGTAATTCCGCTTACCTTGTACCTTTGATAGCTTGGGGATCAATATGATTAGTGCTAGATTAGGACATGCTTAGTCCTGCTTAGAAACTTTAGCACACCAATGGGAAAACTAAGGTATCTATATCATTTAATGTTTAATGGTAGCTCATGATGGTTATTCGTGAGTGGTTAACCAATTGGTTCAACTAAAATTTGCTAAATGGTGGGTTGCGAGTACAAGGTTATGATGGTCGTACTCATGACAATTAAGGACCGGTTCGCGGGAAACCCTGGAAGAATTACCGTGCTTACCACAAGCTAGCGTGGGTAATAGCTTGACTCGTAGTGTAGCTTTTCTTAGCCGACGCATCCAGGCAAGGGTGGGCGTGATGGAGTTGGGTCGGCGGGGGATTTACCCGTTGATCGGCTGCCGGATTCACCTAGGCACGAGGGGGGGCTGCCTGCCTTGGGATTAAAGGTGGGGGCGAAACCCGAGGTGTGGTGCGCTTGGTTAACGAGGGTTACGCGAAAGGTCTTGTCACAGTTCTCTTTCCAGTATACCGTGGTGGTATGCTGGCGCACGGTAACGTGTTGTGGGGCTGTGTCTTGTGGGTACAGTTGTACACCTCTGATCAGAGTAAAACTATTCGAATAGCCGTGCCCGCGGTTATGGGCGATCAACCAGATTCATCGTGATTACTCATAACCTTAATAACTTGACTCAATGGAACCGGAGTAGTTCAGGTGGAATGGGTTGGGCCTGTTGCAACGTGGTGTAGCGTTGGACAGCGATGATTCAATATTGCATAATTTATTCAACTGTTTTACCGCTTTCAACTGTTGTTTTAAAATGCTTATATTATGCAAATCAGCCTTTAGCCTTTCCATTGGAGCTATTCGCATCATTATCTTCCATTCCGGTATGACTTGTTGGGTACAGTGGGTGGTGCTCAGTCTTGCTTCATTTTTTCCTCCACACCAGAGTTTGAGTATGTGTATGAGGATGGTTTCTCGGAGGAGTAGGCTTGCTGCTATCGTCGAGGATGCCTGTGGATTGGAGATGCCACGCTGCGAGCGACTTGTTATTTAGATTAGTTTATTTATCTTTTCCGCTGCGTTAATGTAAGATATTTTTATGGTGTTTTGTAAGACGTGGATCTGTGTATCAACTTTGTCGTTTGTGTACCCTGGCTGGTTCTGGACAGGGGTTTTTAATACACATTCTGCTTGGAATTCGGGTTAGCGAATCCCTGGGCGTGACAAGTTGGTATCAGAGCCAGGTTGACCGTAGGACAAGCCAACTGGAAACCCTAAGAGCCCTCTGAACTTTTTCATATGCATTCGTCTTTACATTTGGAGTTGGTTCGGGAAAATTCGGGATTTCTGTCCCTAGGGTTATGAAAAAAATGGGTCACTTGGTTGATGGGGATTATTTTGACTAAAATTAGTCTAGTGTTTTGGAAAATTTGGGGATTGTTAATTTCGGAGTTCGGATATTTGGAATCCTAATGTTAGCTTTATGATTACTAATACTATTATGATATTTTTACATTATTTATTTTGTACTTTCCTATATAGTGATAGTTTTTATTAAGTTCATATATAAAATATTCCTGGCTTAAAATTTTTTTTTCTTTCACTTGAGTCTTTTAATTATTTGTTTTCCTTTAGTTTGGATTTGAGCATGCATTGATTCCCCACCCCTTGTCTTCTGTAGATGACTGACTTTCCCCCTACGCACCGTGGTGAGGACATGGACGGTTGTGTGGCCGAGCTCGCACGCATGACCTTGGTTGTTGGGTATCCGAGAGCAGCTGAGTATACCACCATCGAGCCCCTCAGTGGAGAGTTCCCGTGCCGTGTTCGTTTGGAGGTTCATGGCTTTGTTGGCACTAACCTTCCCAACATGGTGGTCGAGGCTTCGGGAGGCACGGTGGTACATGCTTGTCAAGAGGCTGCTTACAAGATGATGACCAGGATTGGCGATAGGCACTCCTACCAGTTCTGCGCCACAGCGTACCGCTACCATCCTCGCTGCTCCGCTACCAGTACTGTCAGCACCTTCCGCCCGACGACTGCAGAGAACGACACTACATTTGGGCATATGTGCACGGTGATGAAGGGACTAGATAAGATGCATGCAGATCTTCACAAGGCGTCCAAGGCCCTCAATGACCAGAAGCTGATCAAGATCGCTCGCCTGGAGGAAGAGATCACTCGTCTGAAGGCCGCGAACGCTAGTCTGCAGGGGCGTCCAGCGCCCAGTGGCCCCAGGACCCGCATGACGCCGAGGAAGACCACCACCGCCCCAGTGCGCACCCAGCTTGCACCGAGGAACCCGTCTCCAGCTCCAGCTCCAGCACCCATCGAGCCGCCTTCACCAGTGTTCATCCTCGCCTTCGTGCCAGCATCTGCCTACCAGGGTCCCGCCAGTGGCAGTGGAGGTTGGTTGCGTGCTACACCCAGTGGCAGCAACGGCAGTGGTTCCAGTTCCGAGTCTACCAGCGACGACGCAGAGATGACCGACTCGAGGAGCCGATCCGAGGAGCCGGGAGATGAGCAGGGGCCCAGCTACGACTCCACCGACCGCAGGAGCCGCTCCGAGCATTAGGCTCGCTACCCTTAGCTTACCGTCATGATTAGTTTGATTCCTTGTTAGTTTCTGTGTGCTAGGTTTGATGTCTTGTGGGTTAGTCGATGGTCGATACCATGTGCCTATGGTATGGCTATCTTATTAAGGTTTCTGCTTGTTGTTTCAGTGTTTTAATTAAGATCAGAACAATTACAATTTAATTCTAGTATAATGAAGTTTAGTTTCTGAGCATCTGTTTTACTTCTTTTCCATCTCTTTCTTCGGGTTCCTTCCCTCCAGATGGTTAACACCAGGACGAGTGGCAACACCAGCGGCAATGAGGACCCCCCGACTAGGACACAGACCAATGGAGCAAACAACAACGGCCCTCCACCACCACCGGACAACCCCACCATTGCTCAGGTTTTGGCCAGTCAAACACAGATGATGGCCGCAATGATGCAACAAATGCAGCAACAACATCAGCAGATGCATCAGCAGATGCTACAACAAATGCAACAGATGCAGCAGCAGGCGCAGCAACAACAGCAAGGCCAGCAGAACCAGCAGTTTGGCCCTCCACCCCAGTCTAAGCTACCGGAGTTCCTCCGCGTCCGTCCACCAACCTTTTCAAGCACCACCAACCCCATGGAGGCAAATGATTGGCTCCATGCAATTGAGAAGAAGCTCAACTTGCTGCAATGTAACGACCAAGAGAAGGTCGCCTTCGCCACTCACCAGCTACAGGGTCCTGCGTCAGCATGGTGGGACAATTATTTGGTTACCCGCCCACCTGGGGCTGATGTCACCTGGGCGGAGTTCTGCCGCAGCTTTCGGAAAGCCCAGATCCCTGACAGCATTGTGGCACAGAAGAAGCGGGAATTCCGAGCACTTCACCAGGGCAACCGGATAGTGACGGAGTACCTTCACGAGTTCAACCGCCTCGCTCGCTATGCTCCGGAAGATGTGCGCACTGATGCAGAGAGGCAGGAAAAATTCCTCTCCGGTCTGGATGATGAGTTAACCAATCAGTTGATATCTGGGGACTACGCCGACTTTGAGAAACTGGTCGACAAGGCGATTCGGCAAGAGGACCAGCGAAACAAGATGGATCGCAAGAGGAAAGCAGCGCAGTTCCGTGCACACCAAGGGAACCAGCAAAGGCCCCGTCTCGTCGCTGGGCAGCAGGGTGGACCTTCCACCCTGATTGTTCGTCAGCACCGCCCCTACAACCCTGGTAACTTCGGCAACAACAGCACGGGCAACCGTAATTTCAACAGTGGACAGTCCAGCCGTAATCCTGCACCTCGTCCACCGATGGCACCAACTCAACCGGCTCAACCTTCTCAACCCGCTTCGGCCAAGAAGGATTTTGGCGGGAAGTCGCTAGTTTGTTTCAACTGCAACGAACCTGGGCATTTCGCCGACAGATGCCCGAAGCCGAAGCGCGCTGGACCCAAGTTTATTCAGGGTCGCGTCAACCATGCGTCCGCAGAGGAGGCGCAAGTTGCACCGGAAGTGGTTCTGGGTACGTTTCCTGTCAATTCAATTCCTGCCACCGTACTTTTTGATTCTGGTGCTACGCATTCGTTTTTATCCAAGCATTTTGCCGGGGCACATGGGTTATCGGTAAGGGAACTTAGAACACCCATGTGGGTCCATACCCCTGGGAATGAGATGGCCACCGCTCACTACTGCCCCTCTGTGACAATAGAAATCCAAAGTTCAAAATTTCTAGCCAATCTCATCCTTCTTGAATCCAAAGGCCTAGATGTCATTCTTGGAATGGATTGGTTAACTAGGCACAAGGGAGTTATTGACTGCGCAAGCCGCACCATTACCTTGGTTAATGAGAAGGGCGAAGTGGTGGAATTCCAGTCGCCGACACCCCAGAAACTGAGAGTATGCCTGAATCAGGTCGAAGGGGCAGAACAGACCACAGTAGTAGAGAAAACCCCTAAGAAGTTGGAGGACATTCCCATAGTGTGTGAATACCCTGAGGTCTTCCCTGATGACCTAACCACCATGCCACCCAAGAGAGAAATTGAATTTCGGATTGATCTAGTACCGGGGACTGCCCCGATACATAAGAGACCCTACAGGATGGGAGCCAACGAGTTAGCAGAAGTCAAGAAACAAGTTGACGAGCAGTTGCAGAAAGGGTACATCCGACCGAGCACGTCACCTTGGGGTGCTCCGGTGATCTTTGTGGAGAAGAAAGATAAGACCAAGAGGATGTGCGTCGACTATCGCGCCCTCAATGATGTGACCATCAAGAATAAGTACCCGCTACCTCGGATTGATGATTTGTTTGATCAGTTAAAGGGAGCAACAGTGTTTTCCAAGATAGACCTGCGATCAGGCTATCACCAGTTGAGGATTAAAGAGGAGGATATCCCGAAGACCGCGTTCGTAACTCGGTATGGGTTGTTCGAATGTACGGTCATGTCTTTTGGACTCACCAATGCACCGGCCTTTTTCATGAACCTGATGAACAAGGTGTTCATGGAGTTTTTGGACAAGTTTGTTGTGGTATTCATCGATGACATACTCGTCTACTCCAAGTCTGGCGAGCAACACGAGCAGCATCTCCGTTTGGTACTGGAGAAATTGAAGGAACACCAGCTATATGCCAAGTTCAGTAAGTGTGACTTTTGGCTCAACGAGGTTCAGTTCTTAGGCCACGTCATCACTGCTCAAGGAGTGGCTGTAGACCCGTCAAATGTGGAGTCAGTTACCAAGTGGACCCCACCGAAGACCGTTCCACAAATCAGGAGTTTTCTAGGACTCGCGGGTTATTACCGCCGGTTCATCGAGAATTTCTCTAAGATCGCCAAGCCAATGACGCAGTTGTTAAAGAAGGATGAAAAGTTCAAGTGGTCCGCAGAGTGCGACAGGAGTTTTGAGGAACTTAAGAGGAAATTGGTGTCCGCGCCAGTTTTAATTTTGCCTGACCAGACGAAGGATTTCCAAGTGTATTGTGATGCATCCCGTCAAGGGTTAGGATGTGTCTTAATGCAAGAAGGCAGAGTTGTCGCTTATGCTTCACGTCAGCTACGTCCACACGAGAACAATTACCCCACCCATGACTTGGAGCTAGCAGCAGTGGTTCACGCTTTGAAGATTTGGCGGCACTACCTTATTGGTAACCGTTGTGAAGTCTACACTGATCACAAGAGCTTGAAATATATTTTCACTCAGCCGGACCTAAATCTCCGACAACGTCGATGGTTAGAGTTGATCAAGGATTATGATATTGGGATACATTACCACCCCGGTAAGGCTAATGTGGTGGCCGATGCTTTGAGCAGGAAAAGCTACTGCAATGTTACCTGTGTAAAGGGAATATGTGACAGCTTGCAACAGGAGTTTAAACGCTTAAATTTGGATGTTGTACAACATGGATTCGTGGCTACCCTTGAGGCACAGCCCACGCTTGTGGACCAAGTACGAGCAGCTCAGGTCAATGACCCTGAAATAGCTCAACTCAAGAAGAATATGAGAGTTGGCAAAGCACGAGGCTTCACCGAGGATGAGCATGGAACGATCTGGATGGGAGAAAGAATATGTGTTCCGGAGAATAAGGACCTAAAAGACTTAATACTAACCGAAGCGCATCAGACCCAATACTCGATCCACCCCGGCAGTACCAAGATGTACCAAGACCTCAAGGATAAATTTTGGTGGGTTAGTATGAGAAGGGAGATCGCCGAATTCGTCGCGCTCTGTGACGTGTGTCAACGAGTGAAGGCAGAGCATCAGAGACCCGCAGGGCTACTGCAACCGTTGCAGATTCCGGAATGGAAGTGGGAAGAAATCGGGATGGATTTCATCACAGGTTTACCGAGGACATCAACCGGACATGATTCCATTTGGGTAGTCGTGGACCGACTCACCAAAGTCGCTCACTTTATCCCGGTACACACCACCTACTCAGGAAAGAAGCTGGCAGAGATCTATCTATCAAGGATAGTAAGTTTGCATGGGGTACCCAAGAAGATTGTATCCGATCGAGGGAGCCAGTTTACTTCAAGATTTTGGCAGAAATTACAAGAGGAGTTGGGGACTCGTCTGAATTTCAGTACAGCTTATCATCCTCAAACCGATGGTCAGACCGAGCGAGTCAACCAAATTTTGGAAGACATGTTAAGGGCTTGTGCTTTGGATTTTGGTGGAGCTTGGGACAAGAGCTTGCCGTATGCCGAGTTCTCCTACAACAACAGCTACCAGGCTAGTCTGCAGATGGCACCATTCGAAGCTTTGTATGGCCGAAAATGCCGCACCCCGCTCTTTTGGGATCAGACCGGGGAACGCCAGCTGTTTGGGACCGAAGTTTTGAATGATGCGGAGGAGAAAGTGAGAATGATTAGGGAAAGACTGAGGATTGCACAATCTCGGCAGAAAAGCTATGCTGACAATCGCCGAAGAGAGCTCATCTTTGACATTGGAGACCATGTATACCTCCGGGTTACGCCACTTCGGGGCGTACATCGTTTCCAAACTAAGGGGAAACTGGCACCACGCTTTGTGGGACCATACAAAATCTTGGAACGTCGTGGTGAAGTTGCTTATCGGCTCGAACTCCCCTCCAACATGCTCGGCATTCATGATGTTTTCCACGTATCCCAATTGAAGAAGTGTCTGAGAGTACCCGAGGAGCAAGCAAGCCCGGATCAGATTGAAATCCAAGAGGACTTGACGTATGTGGAGAAGCCAACTCGTATCCTTGAGACCAGTGAGAGGAGGACAAGGAGCAAAGTCACCAGATTCTGCCGAGTCCAATGGAGCCACCACTCAGAGGAAGAAGCTACTTGGGAAAGAGAAGATGAGTTGAAAGCCGCCCATCCGCACCTCTTCGCCAGCTCTTCCGAATCTCGGGGTCGAGATTCCGTTTAAGGGGGGTAGGTTTGTCACACCCTGGAGTTCCCCTTTCTAGCTCTAAATTCATAAAATAAATGGCTTAAAATAAATTGTCTATTTAACCTAGAGCAAATTCTAATTAAAAGTGTATTTATTTAATTGTTATTAGCAAGGTGGGATTTTTCTTGAGCTCCCCTTCTTAAAATGCACTAACAGGATTTTTACTGGAATTTTTAGATCATTTAAAATAATTTTAAACAATTTAAAAACTCCTACTGCAATTTTAAAATCCCCCTCAATCTTTCTTTTCTTTTTCCTTCTTTTTCCTCCTTTTTCTTTTTTCTTTTGGGCCACCAGCCCATTTCTTTTCCCCCCCCTCTCAGCCCCTCTCCCCTCCCGGGCTGCCCCTCCCTCTCTCCCTCTTTCCCCTTGGGCCACCGGCCTGCCGCCCCCTCCTGGGCCGGCCCACGCCCGGCCGCGCGCGGCCTTCTCCTCTCCCCTCCTGGGCCGCCGCCCCTTCCTCCTTCGCGGGCCGGCCCGGGGCCGCCGCGCCGAGGTCCGCGCCGCCTCCCTCGCGCGCCCGGGCCGCCGACAGGTGGGGCCCACCTGTCGGGCCCGTCTTCCCCGCTGCATCCGCCGCCGCCGCCGCCGCAACCGCCGCCCGCAACCGCCGCCTCCGCTTTTTCCGGCCGCCGTGCCCTATAAAAGCCGCGCCGCCGCCCCTCCTCGCTCTCCTTTCCGCCGCCACCGCCATCACCCGCCGCCGCCTTCCCGTCGCTCGGCCGCCGCCGCCGCCTCGCGCCGCCGCCGCACGCGCCGCTCGGCCGGCCGCCCCTAGGGCGCCGCCGCCGCGCGCGTCGCCTCGCGCCGCCGCCTTGCTCCGCCGCTCGGCCGCCGTGGCCGCGCGCGCCGCCGCCGCTGCCGCACGGCCGACGCCGCCGCCGCACCCGCGCGCGCGGCTGACGTCAGCCCTAGGGCTGCGGCTGACGTCAGCCCGGCTGACGTCAGCCCTAGCTAACGTCAGCCCTAGCCGCTGACGTCAGCCCTAGGGGGATTTTATTGCGCAATAATTTATTTATTTATTTATTTTCTTTTCTGTTTAGTTTAAAATGCAGTTAAACTTCTAAAATTCATAACTAATTCATACGGACTCCGTTTGGGTCCGTTCAAGTCTCAGAAAATTCATAAAAATGCCTAGAATTCATTAAAAATAGTTTTGTTTCCTGTTTCAGTAGTCTTATAGTCTGTTTTGCTTGTTTGCTTTGTTTGTCGTGTAGAATCCGATAGTTCCGACGCTCCGACATACTTCGAGGTCGTTGCTGAGGTTCCTTTCGCGCCAGAGCAAGGCAAGTCATACTTTTTGTTTGATCATATTGTACCTACTTTGCAAATATTCTATTTATTCTTAAATACTGCATTGTTTTATAAGGTCATTTTATGGGCTTATTTACCTACTGTACTCAGCCATGTAATTCCGCTTACCTTGTACCTTTGATAGCTTGGGGATCAATATGATTAGTGCTAGGTTAGGACATGCTTAGTCCTGCTTAGAAACTTTAGCACACCAATGGGAAAACTAAGGTATCTATATCATTTAATGTTTAGTGGTAGCTCATGATGGTTATTCGTGAGTGGTTAACCAATTGGTTCAACTAAAATTTGCTAAATGGTGGGTTGTGAGTACAAGGTTATGAAGGTCGTACTCATGACAATTAAGGACCGGTTCGCGGGAAACCCTGGAAGAATTACCGTGCTTACCACAAGCTAGCGTGGGTAATAGCTTGACTCGTAGTGTAGCTTTTCTTAGCCGACGCATCCAGGCAAGGGTGGGCGTGATGGAGTTGGGTCGGCGGGGGATTTACCCGTTGATCGGCTGCCGGATTCACCTAGGCACGAGGGGGGCTGCCTGCCTTGGGATTAAAGGTGGGGGCGAAACCCGAGGTGTGGTGCGCTTGGTTAACGAGGGTTACGCGAAAGGTCTTGTCACAGTTCTCTTTCCAGTATACCGTGGTGGTATGCTGGCGCACGGTAACGTGTTGTGGGGCTGTGTCTTGTGGGTACAGTTGTACACCTCTGATCAGAGTAAAACTATTCGAATAGCCGTGCCCGCGGTTATGGGCGATCAACCAGATTCATCGTGATTACTCATAACCTTAATAACTTGACTCAATGGAACCGGAGTAGTTCAGGTGGAATGGGTTGGGCCTGTTGCAACGTGGTATAGCGTTGGACAGCGATGATTCAATATTGCATAATTTATTCAACTGTTTTACCGCTTTCAACTGTTGTTTTAAAATGCTTATATTATGCAAATCAGCCTTTAGCCTTTCCATTGGAGCTATTCGCATCATTATCTTCCATTCCGGTATGACTTGTTGGGTACAGTGGGTGGTGCTCAGTCTTGCTTCATTTTTTCCTCCACACCAGAGTTTGAGTATGTGTATGAGGATGGTTTCTCGGAGGAGTAGGCTTGCTGCTATCGTCGAGGATGCCTGTGGATTGGAGATGCCACGCTGCGAGCGACTTGTTATTTAGATTAGTTTATTTATCTTTTCCGCTGCGTTAATGTAAGATATTTTTATGGTGTTTTGTAAGACGTGGATCTGTGTATCAACTTTGTCGTTTGTGTACCCTGGCTGGTTCTGGACAGGGGTTTTTAATACACATTCTGCTTGGAATTCGGGTTAGCGAATCCCTGGGCGTGACACCCGTCAAACGCTTCCACTTTACTACTCTACAACCTGCCCGCTGCCTTATCTATTTATTGTGATTAAGATTTTAAAAATTGAACATAATTATCATTTGGATTCATTTTTACTTTTTAAAAGTCCCGTCAAACCGTCAGCGGCTTCACCACTATACTCCTCTACGATCTGCCCCCTACCTCTCCTCTTTTTTGTCATTAAGATTTTAAAAATCAAACCTGATTATCATTGGGATTTATTTTTTAGTTTCTAAAAGTCCTACCATCGTGACTGTGCTGCTTAATGGCATGCCCATCGTCCATCCACTTAATCGTCACTGATATTCTAATTTTTTTATCTTTTATTCTGAATTTTAATTAATCACGTAGTGGGTTCTTATATAGACCCTTCTTCTATTGCTTATTTTTAATTCCGAATTTCAGTTATTTCTAAATTGTCTTCCTACATGGACTCTTTTTTAATTCCGTAATTTATTTTATTTTTTATTCTGAATTTTAATTAATCTCATGTTGTACGTTAGTTGTTTTAAAATTGCATTCCTATTTGAACTCTCTTTTTTATTTTTATAATTCATAATTTATTTATTTTTTATTCTGAATTTTAATTAATCTCGTAATAGGTTGTTATATGAACTCTTCTTTTAATATTGCTTATTTTTAATTCCGAATTTCAGCTATTTCTATATTGTCTTCCTACATGGACTCTTTTTTTAATTTTGAATTTATTTTATTTTTATTCCAAATTTTAATTAATCTCGTGTTGGGTTATAGTTGAACTATTATTTCAATATTCGCCGAATTTCATTTATTTCTAAATTATATTTCTATTTGAACTCTTATTTTTATTTTCCTATTTTTAGAATTTATTTTACTTTTTATTCCGAATTTTAATTAATTTCGTATTGGATTTTTATATGGACTCTTTTCTAATATTGCTTATTTTTAATTTCGAATTTCAGTGATTTCTAAATTGTAATCTTATATGGTTTTTTATTTTCTTTATTTTATTAATATGGGAATTTCTAGTTTACACAACGAACGTGGTGTTTTTTCTTTCAAGATTGTTTTAATAATACAATAGATAGATAGATAAATTTGATATTTTTTATGTTACTAATTTTTTGTATAAATTTAGTAAAACTTAACTAAATTTAACTGGGAAAAAAGCTAAATAATTTATACTAGGAAACGGATGGAGTAATTAGTTGATGATATGGATAATATTAGAGAGGGTAATCATCAAAACTACAAAAGTTAAAGTGGCCACCCAAGTCCAACTCCCACCTCGCTGCCAAGTGGGCTGCTACTGGTGTCGCATGTCGCAAGTCGCACGCCGCACTTCTCCGGACGAAAGCGCCACCTCCTCCTCTTCCCTTCGCCAGTCGGTGGCTCGGTGCACGGCGTCCTGTGCTTCTTCCGTCTCCTCTCCTCCCTCGCCCTCCCAGTTCCTTTGCCTGGGACAGCCTCTCCTCGCCTCCTTCCTGACGCCGGCGAGTCGCCATACCTCGCTGCCGTAGCAAAAGTGCCAAAATTTGCAGTGGCATATTTTCAGATTTCACCCCCCAAACTTTCTCCTCCGATTATTCCTCCCCATGAGGTCCCCATCTAAACAGCCCGAGTCCCCCGACTCCCCGAGCCCGAGGTCGGCGCTGTCCGCCGGCTCCCCCTCGACGGCGGCGACCCAGCCGCAGCGTCTCCGGTGTTGTTTTTACCTTTCTGCGAAAAATAAACGGTGAAGTGGCTACCGGGCACGGGCTCTACAAATAGGAAATTGAGGCCTTCTCCGACTGGGAAACCCAATCTGGGGCGACTTATTTAATGGGATTTTCCCCGTTTGCAATCTTCAAACTTGTACTTCTCGCCTTCCGATCGAAATAAACAGGGAAACCCCTAGTTTCAGTTGCCTGAAATAGGCGAAAAGTTCTCGCACAGCCCTTACCGCCTCACCATCTCGCAAGTAAGTACAACAATATTATCGTGATTATATCCATAGATCGAGTGATGGTAGTCTTTTCTTCTGTTCGGCGATCTTAATTGATAAAAAAATTGTTGTTTTATCTGCAAAACAACAAGATGTAATATTTATATATCTTGCCGTGCTTGTTCAAACTGCTGTCTAGGAGTACTGGGAGATGAATCCTGCTGAGAGGTTTACTGTGCTGAGTAGCATTGGTGATGAATGCATGTGTGAAGAAGGGCTTTTGCAATTGCTGAAGAGGAAGGCTACTCCTATTTGTTGCATTTGGTTTCAGCCAACCCCTGAGATGAAAATAGAGCAGGTCTAACCAGAAGAAAAATTCTACTCCTCGTAGTAGCATTCTCAAATACTTCGACTCAGGCAAACTACATTTAGTTTATCCTTTGATTTAAGACCTTATATTTTTATTTTTATTTAATTAATCTTGTTTTCATTTGAGTCATAATTGATATTCCTGGTATAGTTGTAGTTGAACTTGAGGATAGATAAAGAACTCATAAGAATCACAAAACATTTGAGTTTAATGAATTTATGTTAAATTGGATTTGGATAAATATTGAAAAAATACTGGAATATTTGTTATTGCACAGATGGTACAGTTGATATCAATTATGTCTTATATTTTATAATGTTCATTCATCTGTGCATTACTCGGGCCATTAGTTTGCTAGCGCTCAGCATAAGATATTTAATCCTTAAATCCTACATGCTCCAACTTTGATAGACAATACCCACAATTACAAATGACTTGCATGCATTATTATTTGTCTTGCAGGGTATCATGAAGACAATCCATGTCAACAGGATGATCAAAGCTGGTTTCCAAGTTAAAATCTTGATGGCAGATTGGTTTGCGCAGCGAAAGTCTAAGATTGACACTCTAGATAAAGCACGGACCATTGGTCTTTACAACATTGAGATGTGGAAAGCAGCTGGTATGGATCTTCATAAAGTAGAGCTATTGTGGTTGTCAGATGAATTGAATCATCATGCACCTGATTACTGGCCAATTGCCATGGATGTCGCCAGAAAAACCACTATGGATGAAATGATAAGGTGTCCCCCTGTTACTTTATTTAATGTCTTCTTCACTTTTTTTTTTTGAAAGGAATGTCTTCTTCACTTGCAAACATTTCAACTTGAACATTTTCAATGCTATATCATTTTGTATGATTGTACCACGCTAGTTACTATGTTCTTTTTTACTGAGCAGGACTTGTGGGTTGGAAATGTATGAGCCAGAAGTAATACCTGCTTCTGAGTTCTTCTACCCTTACATTCAAGTTTCTGCCATATTATGCCGGAAGGTTAGTTTTTTCTTTGGTTACACTTTCATAATTTAGTATTACATAAAGAACAATTGTGCTAAGCTTGCCAGTTCTTTCTAGTTTCGATGCTTATATTGTGCATGACTGCATTCAACAACGTATATGTACCAAATTTTGATAAAACCACTAGATTCATAGGAAATCAAATGGTTCATCTTAAGTTCTTAACTTAAGTGAGGTGAACATATGGTGGCCATAATGTACTGCATGATACTTGTGATATATCATATATGAAGAGAAGGTTCTGTGAGTCAAACAATATATTCAGACATGACTAGAACAGATTTCATGGACTTCTCTATTAATTCTATACCTACTTTAGCTGTTGAGATTTTAAAGGTAGATTAGTGTGTTCGGTTAGTACTCGGGAAATAGGGAGCTCATGGGTGGTTCCAAGGGTGCTCCCTATGGGCCTAGGACCACCCTGGATTTTTAGCCTAGAAGCCCCCCCCCCCCCCCCCATATATATGTAAATGCTGATTTTAGTCCAATTTATGATATGACATATTATTGATGTATTTGTATTATACTTTGAGCAAATTTTACATATGTATGTGATGTTATGAAAATTTATTATATGAAGCAAGCACACCCAACAAAAAATTTCTGGAGCCACTACTGTGTGGAACCATCCTTAAACTGAAGCCATGCCACTTCCAGTTTTTTTTTCTGTAGTTTCTGTATGGTTACAGATTATTCGTTTATAACTTGTTGATCCTTTTGAGGTATATGCAATACTTATTTGTTATTTCACATAAAATAGAGATTCAAAGGGGTTTTGGGCCTAAACTGCTGTCTGCAAAAAGGAAAAAGCCCCCACCCACCCCACTCGTTTGACTCCAATTCAGTAATTAAATAGTTTTCTGGACCTTCTGATTCATGGTTCATGAATATTAGTGAACACGCATAAAAAATTAGAATACTTCTGAATTCAGGTACAGAAATGATGCTGTCCTGAAACAAACCTAGATACATAGATGCTAGGAAACATTGCACGAGGAAAAGTTCCCTTGTAAGCTTAGGCTTAACTATTACTGTTAGTCAACTAGTTGATTTAAAGTGTCCTCTCTGGACCATTGATAATCAATATCAGGATATAATTACCACATTATTTTGTTTCAGGTAAATATCTTTTGTTTTCTACATTAGGCCACTTCTGAATTTTCAGAAACTAGCTAAATGCCCGTGCTTTGCTACAGGGAAATATATATTATATTGCCTAAAATACATAAAAATAAATATATTTACCATGATGTGTTATGATGTCACCCATCATTTTCTATAGGGAATAGTAACCTTAGTTTGATCTTATATATGGCTATACATTTAGGTTTGATTGTTTCTTAACATTAAGAAGTTAAAAGGGTAGTTTGCAAAATTTACAAGGGGAGTAGGTGGGGTGGCAGATTCACTGTCACCACCACTACCTTCTTTTAAAGAAGTTATATAGATTAGGTTATTATTTTCTGTGCAGATACGTATAACTAAATTTGTGATTTCCATATCTCGAATAGAGGAATTATTTTATTGTTTCACCTGATAAAATAAGTTATTTACACGTATATAATCTCAATCCTGCAGAAAACGACTGACAGCCTTTTATTTTTGTCTTTGCAGGTGGACATATGGCTCCTCAATGTGGATCATCGAGATATATGCATGCTAGCTATTGATTACTGCAAGGACATAAAAGGAGAAAACAAACCAACTATTTTGCTGCACAGTATCTTGATTCAGACCTTTTGATTTTTATTTTCAATAAATATTTTGTTATGCCAATTATTTTTCAATGATGTATGCCAAAATTCATGTTGGGCGATGGATAATGTACCCTTAACTTGAAGTTCAGATACACTCCCTAGTTTACTGAAAGACCCTGGCTTTCGCAACAAGGCTAATCGAGGTCGAACTATCTTCATGGAAGATGAAGGGGTATGTATTATACTCATCTCACGATGGTTGATATCTGACCTTTCATGCCATCTCTGACAATATCTACACTACTGTTGCATTTGGTGTACCTTTTGCATAACCAAGCTGAAATTCAAGTGCAAACAAATACAATTTTATTGTGGGTTAGTCTGATAGGACCCCCCTTTTGCCTTGTTGATAAACAATAACAAAGTTATGTGATCTGCTTGGTTTATTATGACAAGTCCTATATGGACATGTGCGGAAGAGAAAATCTAAGTTCCTTGCAACTTTTGGTTTTTATTAGTCCCAAATAAAGAGAATTATCAGGGAATAAGTTAACTTTGTAATGCTTCCTAAGACCATCCATGAGTATGCATGATGTATAGTCTAAATTTAAAAGAGGGATGGCTATGAAATTTATTTATAAAAAATAATGGTACACTGTTTAGAGGTGCTAACATCTTTACACTAAGAGGGAGTACAAACAAGTGTTACAAGGAAAAAATGAAGTAAAATTTTTAGCTTATTTTGACTTCATATTTGAATCCTTTTAGATTTTAATGAAGTACTTAGATTTTTAGCTATTCTGATTTTCTTTTTTATCATACATAGTAATGTGGAATCTGCTATATTTTGTGCTTCAGTAGCGTTGTATAATTGTAGGGGCAATATTAGTTTTTCTGACTCTGTTCACTGTTTTTGTGAATGTTGTTATTCAAAATTCTTTTTTTTTCTCTGCAGGAGTTTTTAGAGTTAAAAATAAGGAGTGCTTTCTGCCCTCCAAAAGTAGCAGGCAACCCATGTCTGGCGTATATTGAATATGTGATCTTTCCATGGTTTGGAAAGTTTGAGGTTGCTCAGAAGGAAGAGAATGGCAGAAACAAGTAAGTCACTTTCACTTACCACAAGTCTTTTCTGCTTGCTTCTCGTGAAATGCCAATTAAAGTTCTATTTACCAAAATAACATACAAAGGTACGAGCCTATGCTATTTCAATCTACATTAAATTGGCAGCTGCATCATAAATAAATTACCGTCTAGTTCAAGTTAGAACTCTTCGCTAGTGAAGTTACTACAAATCTACTGCTATAACCAAACATCATATTCCACTGTTTGTGACAATTGTTTCTTTATACAGGACATTTGCAAGTATGCAAGAGCTTATTGCTAGTTATGAAAATGGTGTTATTGATTGTGCTGATGTTAAGCTGGCTTTTGAAAAGGCAATAAACAATATATTACAGGTACTTTTCTGCCTAAATATTTTTTCTCAATATGCACACTACCTGATTGTTTCGATTATTTGAGAAAAATGTTCAAAACTGCAAGGTCAATGTGTCAATTATGTAACTATGGCAAATACTGAATCGAGAAATTTTAGATTATACAGCCATTGATCATGTGGCCAGAATTTGTAGATGTTTGCAGAGATATAAATGTTACCCTCATAAAAAATATATTCTTTTGATAGGTTCATGTTCTAATATATGGAATTTAATATTTTACCCCTGGAATTTTGTTAAAAAAAAGCTACCTCATTCCCTGTCTGCTTTTCATGGGGTAAAGATAACGCAAGCGTTAGAACTTAGGAGCAAGAAAGCTTATCATGTGTATTATATGTGTGAAAAGGCAGTTTTAAAAATCAGTTAAGTTTTTAAAATACGGTACAACTGGTCAAATTGCCTACTGAGGCATGGGGTTGTTCAGACTGTAATTGGCTTACATAAGTGCTTAGAGTGGTACAAAATATATGCAATCATCAAAGATCCCTCTAGATTTTTAAAATTATATTTTATTTTGAATCTAGGTTTTCGTAATTTGTTGCCATTTGTTCTTATTGAAAATATGTTCAGCTGTGCTAATATGTTCTTAATACTGTCTATTTTTTCAAGCCTGTCCGTGACTACTTCAGAGGCAATGATGAAGCTAGAGCTCTAATTAACGCCCTTAAGGTATGTTTTCTTTATTATAAGCTTCATTGGCAATGATGTTGACTAGGAATCTAGGATGTGCCAACATCGTAACTCCTACTTGCAGTGACAATTAGGATAGCAACAACCTAGTTGCAGTGACAATTAGATTCACAACTACTTACCAATATTTGTAACACTGCATATGCAATAGCACCATTATTGCGTTAGTTTTCTCTCCTATTACTCCACCTATAGGGCTTGTGTTGGATTAGAAAAAAGCTTTCAATTTCAGAGTTGGTAGCGGGTTGGATTTGTCTTAACATGAAGTGTTAGTCTGGTATAGAAAAGGGGTCCACCAGACTAAAAGTGTTAGTATGGACAGATCGAAATGGACAGGATAGGATTTGAACCACACATCCTAAGGATTTGGGTATGTTATCATGTGGGTTCTGCTGTGGCTTAGATTCCGCTATACTTGCCTGCTGAGTTTGGTTGCAAACTTGCATTCCATTAGTCTATACACAGTACACACATGTTCCAACTTATTTGCATTTTTGCTGGGTACTTTATCATTTCCAAAAGCTTAAAATATGATGGATCTATCATCAAAATATGATGGATCTATCATCAAATACCAATAAGCAAACCGCACACCCTTCTCCATGCGTCATTTTGTTACTACTTGCTAGGATTCTGGGTTGTCAAAGCTTATGCTATACTGTGAATTTGCTTATATCTTTGTTATAGTAACATGTATAATCAAAATCCTATGGTGACACTCCTTTTTTTTATGTCAGCAAAGCAGGGTCAGATGAAGATGAACAGAACCAAAGGGCAGGACACTTCGGGATAAGTTCTAGGCTCAGTTTTATGGCGGTTGTAATTATAAAGTTCATAATAATTATAATTTGTTTATATTATAGCAAATGAGTGTTAAGACATGTTATCCGGTTCCTTTTTTTGGAATATCATTTTTTGTAACACAGATGGAAGGAAAACAGTGTGTTAAATGTTATATCTAAAAGTTGTTGCATCAAACTAAATCATGCATCCTTACATTTCCCTGCCTTTGCCAACAAACCATATACTGTCTCCTAAACATAATATGCCCCCTTTTTTATCAAGTAGCGTGCACGAAATAGTACAAAAATTCTACAGCATCTACCACTCTTTGAATGAATTTTGGTATTGTACGGCCATAGCACTTGGGAGGTATTTAGGGATGAAGCCAGGCCAGCTCATGGTACTGTACAAAATTTGAATATCCATACATTGGAGTAATACCGAAAGCAATATGTTTGTAACCTTCACGTATTTCACCAATGTCTTGGCCACAAGAATCGCAGCATCGAGAACGGTTAGGACAATCCCAATTAGTATTTTTGCCTGCAGTCCCCCGGAAACAGCAACTTATACTCTCTTATCAATTCAGTCGGAATCTTCAGCTTCAGTATCATTACTATCCCTTCCTTCGTTGCCCTCCAGCTTCATCTGTAAAAGCAACCAGTGAAATCAAGTAAAGTGGTACTAGTACTGGAGTAAGTAAACAACGAAGTCCTTCATATTTATCCATTACCAGTATGTCACGGGCAGAGAGCCTAGAGACTGATCCCGCAGAAGCCATTCGTTGAAGTAGATTCAAATCGTCTTCCCAGTCCTTCCAGAGAGATTGACATCCCCAGACAAAATTTGGCTTTCTAGTTCTAATCCCGTAATTCATTTTGTCTGAAAATTGTTTCACCATACGGTTCCTTTGGTCTGGGGATGCTATGTACAGCTCAAAGTATATCACACCAACGCTGTATATATCTACCTGCATAACGTGCAAGGAAGAAGAGACTATCGATATTTATACCGTCACATTTTTTTGTCAAAAAACAGTCAACATTTTTAAGCATGTATTTACACTATAAATTCTATATTTTTCATAATTAATTTTATATATTTGTAATGTAAATTTTAAATACCACAACACTACAAATTACAAATATTATATTGTAATATTTCTAATACTAACCGTACACGAGAACTATGACTAAAAATACTAAGTAGATATACAGTACAAAACATGTACTAAGAGAAGAAAACACGAGAGAGAGCGGGGAAGGGAGGGAATACATCGAGAACAACCATATACTAAGCTCGAAAAGAACTTTCAGGAATTCAATTGAGCGTATCTCACCTTTTTTGTCCTTGCCCTAAGGGGGCCATCGAGCTCAGGGGCACAATAAAACTCTGTACCACATGTCGTATCCCAAAAAGGTTGCATTGATGAATGTGTGATTATAGCTGAAAGAGAAAAAAATAGTAAATGTTAGATTGTTTTCTCAAGAAAAAAATTTACGTTCTAATATGTTAGTTTCTTACAGCAGCCAAAGTCTGTAATGAAAATGTTCAGATCATCATCGAGGAGAATATTTCCTGGCTTCAGATCCCTGTGGATTATTTCCAAGTTATGGATTTGTTCAACACCAGCAACTAGTTTTTTGAAGATCTTTTCTCTGTCCAAATCATCTAATCTTCCTTGGAGGAAATTTTCCAGTGATCTCTGGTGCAAATCCATAGCAATAAAGAGATTTCCCACCGCAGGTGAAGATGGTGGAAATTCAGCCCATGCCAAGAAAAACTGTACAATATTATCACACTGAGAGAGCAGTGTCAGAATTTCCACTTCCCTGCATGGCATCATAATGATTCAATCAATAAAATAAGGACCACATCACTATTAGCACCAATAATTATTTCTTCTCGCACGCCCTCATGTAATTACGTATATCAACTTCTGCCTTCAAAATTTATCTAAAAATATATCGACTTCTTTGCCTACTCCTTTATTTCAATCAATCATAACCATTTCTCAATTAATTTCTTCACCTACTTCCACATCCTTAATCCCTTCGTGAAGAACTTCATAAGTTTTTAGTTGTTGGGACAGAGATAATTTCTCCACTTACTTCCTCCTATCAATCCATCACAAGCATCCCATTTAATATCATCCCTCTTCTTAATTCCCATAAAAAACTCTAAAAGCACTTATATTTTGAGATGGAGTAAGAAAAACTAGCCTGGGTATGATATTTGTTCTTATGGCACTATGAAATCCTGGAGCTTGTAAGGAGCATTTTTGTACAAGACCTTCCGCGCCTCGACCTATAAACATTTAACACAATATTTATATTCTCAAAACAAAAATTGAATAAAATAATTAGAGGTCATATACCAAAACTATAATATAATATTTACCTATGTTCTCAATGACTCTAAAGTTCGCAACCTTAGTCACATTGAATGGAAAAAAGACTTCACCGTCAGATAAAACTCCAGTATAATCCAATCTTTCATGTCCAAATACCTGTGTTAAAATAACCTATTAAGTTATTGTCAAAAAAATAATATCGATTATTGTAAAAAATGATTTAGAACATACCATCTCGATAGGAGTTAGGCATCCTGTGATCACACTAAATTTCTTAGTCATCATGCATAAGTCTTCCCCCATGAGCTGCTCCAAGAAGAAAATACTTGTGCAAGACCAATTCCTCAGAGTGTCTAGGGGTAAATAGACAATTAGTACAAACTCCGCATAGATGCTGTGCTCCACCGACCATTAATTAAGTTTCCCAATTTCCAGCAGAAGAGACTCAAATTACTCCATAGCCACTAAACTAAACTTCCGCAGAGATTTGTTTAAACCATGTAGCCGTGCGAATGCACAGTTGATGACTAAGTGAATCCTAAAACAACATTCACAATTAATCAGATCAACTACTCAAGAGGCACCTCTACTAGATTGCCACGCTCCAACAGCCACCAATCAATAGGAAAACCTCCGGCAAATTAGTTCAATTAATACTGTAATGATTTCTGCTGCGATCAGAGTACTGCAACAATTTTGTTTTGTGATTATTACTAATAATGAAACCTAAACAAACGAAATGCACAATTCATCTGGCACGAATCGTAGTTTGAAATACCTTCCAATATGTACGACGACGCGATCGCCTCATTCTTTTCCGGCACCAAGGAGATGCACAGATTATCGCCGGCCTCTTGTCTCTCGGCGACGGCGTACAGCTTCACCGCCGAGATCACCCGCTCGCCTTTGGTAGCGATCAGGAGCAATTGGTCCGGTGGGTCGCTGGCGACGGATCACTGAGCGCCCTCGGCTACCTCGTCGGCGTTGGGTCGTGCTTGAGCGGCGTCTGGTTCCCCGCCGCCGTGCCTACCCCTCCGCGCGGGCCGCTTCCATGGTGGTCGCAGGCTGAATGCCGCACCGGCACCGCTTCCCTCAGGTACGAGAAGGAACAGGTTGGGATGGCCCGCCGCCATTGTAGTTGCGGGCGGCAGTGGCGGCAACAGCGGCGGCGACGCTGTGGAGGATCCGCGCCGACCGAAACCTCCGATTCCACCGGCGGCGATGTGGCGATCGCCCTTATTTCTTCTTCGGGAAGAAAGGGGAGAGGAGAGATGGAGAGACGGCAGCTTCTGGAAGGGGAGGGGGAAAGCGTGGGCAGCGCGGGGGTTTTGAAATATTTACACGGGAATAATCTCTGAGCGCTGAGGCGATGAGCGGCCTCGCCCGGCTTTGCCATTTGTGTAATGTATTTTGTCAACTGGTGTAGGTATTACTAAAAGTTTATTCAGGTTTTACATTGGGCTGATCACCAGGTTAGTAATTCCATTGCGGCAATGCTTTGGTTTACTCGTATCAAATGTCAGGACACTACTGACATCAATTCTGCAATTGTAGTCCAAACTCTATTTGATTCGATTCTCATGCAACTAAAAGGCAGCCAAATCCAATTCATTTTGGACTTTGTCCCTGGAAATTTCTTTTGATTCTTTACTCCCAAACCATCCACCATGTTTGGATGAAAAAAAAAATGATCAAACTCTTAGAAAAAAAACAATGGTCCTCTCCAGTTTCCCATGCTTTCAGGTGTTCCTCTTGGACATACTGAAGCAGTTACAAAAAGCTCTTTCTGGGAAAGCAACATGATTGAATTAATCAACAAAAGCAGAATTCAGCATTTACAGAATTCATCAGCGCATGACATCAGTTTCTCAAGTTTCTCTCTCTATATATGTATATGTCATGTCAGTACATCAAGTACAAAGAGAATCACATCTCTATGGATACTACTCCTACATTGAACCTTGCAATTTACAAAGCATCCAGCATCTAACATGACGGCATTCGACACTGGATTCCGCGGTCTAAAATGTGCCCAGCCTTCGTAATTCTTCCTGTAATTATCCCTGGGAGAAACCGTGAAAGTCGACTCTATCACATCCTGGAGATCAAGCATTGAGTGTGATCTCGTATGAGCTGAGAGGTACGGGCAAGGTACAGGTGGAGAAGGCAAATGACACCCATGGCATTGCTAGTCCTCTGATGTGGTGTTGTTTATCACTGCCACTGTTGCTCCATGAACTGCTTGTGGCAGCTGCTGACAATTTCATTCTCCAGCAATTTGTAGGGCTGGTGACCACATCATCTTCAGGGAATATACCCCACTTGAAACTTGATGAAAGAAGACTTCTGCGCTTCCTAGGGAATGGGTTTTCTGGCTTTGGAAGGCCTTTAGATTCTCAGGTGGAGATGGGATCACTGAATCTGGAAGCTCCGCGAAAGATCCATTGTAGAACTTTGATACCCCTTTCCTGTCATAGGTAAGAACAAAACTATTCAGTAAAATAGAAGATTGTAAGATACTGAAGCAAAGACTTGACAGGCATCACCACTATAAATGTTGCTCACAATGACAACAGACAAAATCAAGTCGCCAGATCGACAGTGAGACATGCCGCTGAATATTGTAATGATCAACTATAGTTTCTATGAGTGCTCAGAATAAAACATACGTACTATCATTTGAGGCTCCTTCCAGAAACCTGCATCTGAGTAGAACAGCCGGAGATTATCCTAATGTTCAAAAACTGCCATGACTGTAACATGTGTTCATGAAAACTATGCTAGTTAAACACTGTGCAACTGTGGCTTAGGGCAAATGGGTTTTGATTGGCGATACTACGACATGGTAAGACATCATTTTTTTCTCTCTACAAATTGGGACAAAGCCAGTATGTATCATGTATGGGTACTCCATATGCCTGTTTCCATTGGAAACTGTGGACATGTTATTGAATACATAATATTTTACACTTCAAAGGTCAAAAAGGAGTGCAAGCAGACCTGTAATCCTGCATCAGCCACACAGCATCCTTGTTACCTCTTGACATTGCTTCATAAATAGCAGAACCAAGTGATGAAATATATGCTGGTTCATTTATGGGTGGTGTATTATCACTGAAGGTGTCACTGAAAGCAAACAATATTGGTCATGAAGTATGACAAGTTCACATGAGGTAGACCAACAAAAAAGATACACCTGGTATATGCTAGCTGACAAAGCATGTGAAAAAAATTGTGGTGTCTGTTTAATCCTGTTTCTGTGCTAATCCCATGTTATTTGTGTTGACTTATGTCCAAGGTCAAACCACCCAATCTCTGTTTCCATCATATGACTGGAATGCACCACTCTTATGCCACAACGAATGGCAAGTGACAACAGGTAGTATGGACTATGAATCAATTTCTTTGTTTTGTGATGGGGTACTGTTTTTATGGCTGTGTGCATTTATGCAGAGGTCGGAGGTGGACTCAGTTGTAATGTATCATCTTAGTGTATTTGACTGAGTCTTAATAAAGTTTCTATTATCTAAAAAAAGTAGTACGCTAGTAGTCTAGTCAAAGAATTCAAATCGCACTAGTAAAAATTGAGCAGCAGTTGTGCATGATCAGATGGAATAAAAATGTCCCCATGCAACAACTAGAACAGTTCATGACTCTGTTTCGAATAAAGCAAAAAAATTCCTGCCAGAACGTATATGCATCCACCGATCTCAGAGCCTACCTCTTGCAAACAAAAGTCAGTAGAGGTTGCAGGAACACAAGCGAGCAAACTCAAAATCATTACTACGAGGCTACGAGAAACATGTAATATACATCAGTAATATATGCTACAACCAATTTGCTGAAATAGAAATATGGCAAGGGCTTATCAGATGAAGTATTCAAGTGCCGGGATACTTGGTTATTCAGTTTATGAACGAATTGAGACACTAATAAAGTAATAATTACATGTCGTTCTTACTGAAGCCTAAAAAAACTCCTTAAAAAAGGCTTAATCAAAACTTTTCATGCTCTTAATGTTCCAGCATCCAGAGTTCTTGGCATGGCAAGAATTTGAAGGACTAAGCATTTAAGCAAGTATAACAAAGACATGCACAAAGGTATTGAGATTGCCTAATCTCACCAAACACATACCACATTGGATGTAAGGCAACACAAAGAATCACCAAGAACCCCAAATTACCTCAAGTTTGTCACAGTTGACTTCAGAGTTCAGACAGAAAAATAATTTCCCAAATTTCCAGCAGAAGAATCGACTAGAGGATAGGAAACCAAACCGCCCAGCTCAAATTACTCCACGGCCACAGAAATTCCGGAGAGAATCAAGAATCTTATCTGTATTTTCGCCAACTAAAACCGATCAAGAACCGATCAAGAGTGATAGACCCTCATCACGAGTCAGGACGGAGCAAATTCCGTGGTTTGTGACGAACTGGAGAATCTACCTGAAGAGCGGGGCCTCCTGGAGCTGAGTCCAAGGCGTCGAAAGGTCCCTTGTACAAGCTCAGCACCTCGCCGTCCCACTCCCACTGGGCCGTCGCCGCCGGGATGTCGCCGTCCCGTCCCACCGCCACCGGTGGCGCAGTAGCAGAGGAGAGTGACGCGGCCAAACCGGCGACCGCCGCCGGGCTGCTCTCCAGTTTGATCGGCATGGCCACGCTTCCTCTCGCCTCGCATCCCCTCACATGACCGCCTCTTGGTGTTTCGATTTCGCTCGTCTGCAAATATGCAATTGCACCCCCGAGGTTAAGAAAAAACATATTCTAGATCCTTCCCCTTCGCAACAGTCGTGGCCGTCTCGGAAGCGCACCCAGAAACCCACGCAAGTCGAAGGCACTACCACCGAGGATGGCGGATCTCGCGGGCGGCGGCGGCGGAGGAGGAGGCGGCGGGAGCGCGGGGAGCCGTCGGCCGCTGGGTTTCCTGAAGAACGCGGCGAAGCACAAGCACGGGTTCGTGCAGCTGCTCCTGATGGGGAGCGTCCTCATGATGAGCCTGCGGACCCTGGGCCAGAAGCACCGCCGCCGCGACCTCATCTACGACAACTCCGACCTCCGCCGCGAGCACAACGACCTCTCCCTCCGGATGCGCGACGTCCAGGACGCCCTGCGCCGCGAGGCCGACGCCGACGAGTCCGGTGCGCTCGCCTCCCACCTCCGCCGCATCTTCGCCGCCCACCCCGCCTCCACCGACGACAAGTAGCTCGTTGCCTGGCTAATCTTCGCCGCACTCTCAGTCCTCCCCCCGCGATGTGTGATCGCCGCGTATTTACTTGTCGGATTTTTCCCCATGGCGTTTAGACTTGCACGCGATGTGTTCGTCGAAATGCCGCACAGGCTGTCAAACTGTACCGAACTGTGAACTCGCTATCTGAGGCAGAAACTTATTTTTGTTGTTGGACAGATCAGACGTTCCATAATTTCTGAAATGCCTGTTTTTCTTGCGAATTATGACCTGAGTGCTCGTAGCCTGATCATTTATCAGAATGGTTTGCTGTTTTGATTTCTGAAGTGCACTGATGCTACTGATTGCAACTGTTATGGCTTAGTTGTGTTTTTTTTTCCTTTGTGTGTGTCTGAGGACTTACTGGTTTGTGTTTACAGGGTTGCACCAGATGGCATAAGATTTTTCATAGAATTTTACATTATTGCACAAAATAATCTCACATGCTTTCCGTTCTTCATTTTGCAGATAGGTGTACCGTGTACGCTGTTGGGCGAGGCGTCATGGACACTGGTATAATGCTGTTCCGGTTGCTGCTGCTCGGTGTTGAACGAGCTGACGACCCATGGGCCTTGTTGGCAGTGGGCATGCATGCCACAAGCCCATAACGGCAATAGCAACTCAGTTTGTTCGGCCTCTCGTACCATCTCAGCCCAATCCATGAGTAGGACACCGCGACCACACATGCATGCGATGGATGGAGGGGCTTTGGGGGAGAGCGAGATCACGCGAAGCCAAGATGCAGCCTTCACAGTGGTTGTGGCATGATATTAGTGATGTATAATACCTACTTCGACTTAAGTTTTAAGAATTCCTCGCAATGGCACAACCAACTTCGACTTAAGTTTTAAGATGGCATATTAAGAATTTTAAGGACTAAGCATTTAATCAAGATGTAGCCTTCCTCGCAATGGCACGAAAGAGACTCCACTTAAAATCAGAGAGACATGGGTCATTGATAAGTGGGGCTCACTCCTATGAACCTACATATCAGATAATATGTTCCCCTGACTTAAGTTAGAGGAGTCTCATCGGAATGGCACAAGGAGTCTCGAAAGGGGTGCTGCAAACATGGAGGAGAATCTTAACCCTATGTGGCACCTCAGGACCGAATGTTATGTAAGAGCACTGTGGCTACGTTCGGAGATGGAGGTTGGGAACTTCACCTCCCCACACGCAAAACAAACTGATCTATTAACACACAATTAACTAAGCATTAGATAAATAAACTTTAAAAATGGATTAATATGAATTTTAAAATAACTTTCTTATAGAAATTTTTTTTAAAAAAGTATACCTTCAGTTCGAGAAACATGCGCATGAAGAAAAATGGAATGAAGATTAGAAACCTCGATGCTGAACGGAAGGAGCTCCTTTAACTTAAAATCAGAGAGATATTGACCGATAGGTGGGCTCACCCTAATTACCCCACACGTCGGAGACACACATCCCTCGGGCTCGTCGGGTGCCGAACACAGTCTGAGTGCTATAACAAGGATCAAAGGCCACCACCCATGTGTCCATGTATGGTGGAAGATGAACCGTGTTTTGAAAGTTTCTGGCTTTCTGCAGGCTGGCTGCGTCCCTTTCCCAGTTCCATTTGATCATTTTCATCTTTCTGAAGAGAGAGGAACAAAGTACGACTCACACTCACAGATCCACACATATAGAATAATGGTTTCCACCAAATTACCAAATCATTAGCACAGGCCAGCTCGACAGTAAAAAATCATTCTAACCAGGCAACCATAGCAACCACCCTATCCTACCTGCAAGCCAATCAGCCCAAAGATCGTACAGTAACAGTAAACTATGACTAATTCCCATCACTTCGCGGTACAAAACGAGGTGCTCGCATAGTCGTATTCCACTACTATCGCTGCCAAAGAGCCCAAAGACCATTTCTAATCGCCAAGATCGTATCACAGCCGTCCACGTCCCTCCCTTTACCCCAACTCAATGCCTCCGTCACGCCAACCCAACACATACCGTGACTTGCCGTGGGCCCCATCTCCCCCCCACCACACACCACCCAACTAAAGTTACGTGGGACCCACAAGACAGGGATCTTTGGGACCCACGTGTCAGGGAGCAAGGCACTTAGGTCGAGCCGCCGCTCACCGCCTCAGGTGAAATTACCGTTTCGCCGCCTCGCTGCTCCCCGAATCCCCGGCTCCTCCTCCTCCTCCGCCGAGAGGGCGCCGCTCCTCTGAAGCGAAGGCGCGCGCGCGGCGGCGGCGTGCGGAGCACAGCTCGTGCTTGGCGGCGGCGAGAAACCCTAGCGGCGATAGGAAGGATGGTACTGGCTGTGGCGGCAGCGGCGGCGGAGGCGGCGCCATGATGAGGGGCTTAGGGCCGCCGCCGGCGGCTGCGCTCGGAGGCCGCTCGGCGGCGAGGTGGTGCACGTACCGGCGCGTCACCGTCGCCGTATGCCTAGGGAACCTCGTCGCCATGCTGCTCGTGCTCCGCTCGCTCTACTCCGCCCCAGGCTACTTCGCCTCCCCGGCCAGACGTGCGCTAAGCTTCGTGGCTTGCTCTTTGTTGGTTTATTTTCCGATTGCTTTTGATCCAATTTTGTGTGCTCAGTTTGGTGCGGTTGCTGTAGGCGTGGCGGTGAAGTATTCGGAGGAGCAGATTAGGCTGGTCGAGGAGTCCATCCGGATTCGCCGCGCGGCCGTGCCCGTCGAGCTCGTGGAAGCTGTATAACCATTCCTCTTACAAATCACTTCTGTTGGATTTTAATTAGTGTTGCTAACTTGCTGTTTTTGTTGCGATTTTCCACTGGGTGCGAGCAGGTGAAGAAGCTGGAGAAGGTGTTCGCTAGGGAGGAGAAGAGACGGAAGGAGTTGCCGCTCGAGCTGAAGCAGAAGGTTTCCTATCAGATTTTAGAGAGGATGCGTGATTTGGGGGAGAACAGCAACACGACCGAACAACGAGGTACCGTAGTCTTACACTTGTATTTGTTGCCAACTTGCCATATTGGTACCGACCAGGTTGGAGTTATTGTCCAATTGCATCTGGAATGTAGCGCTTTCATGTTCATATTCAACACTGGAATTTTGCAACCCTCTGTGATTTGGAGTCATATGTTCCGTTGCTAAAAAAAAGAGTTGTATGATTGTGTTGTTTTGGAGCCGTATGTATTTTGTCTGTCATATTGTTCCAACTTGACTAAATGGGTGCGAGTATGTTGTTGTGTTTGGCCTGTTGTTCCATTTGACTAGCTGGGTGATTTATTGGCTTCCATCCATGGCATATCTTAGTGCACTTGGTTCTAAGACATGCATTAGGATGAGTTTTGAGTAATACATTTCCTTGAAATTTAAGAATGTATAGAATACAAGATTGTAGTATTTGCCTGTTCCAAGTGTTCTATTCAATTCGTGGCTTCCTTTTTTCACATGCAAGCAACAAATTGTAAACTTACTTTTGGAAAACAGTGTGTTCTATCTTTGGTATGTCACCCTTTTAAAAGGTAGGACTAAAAGCTACCTTCTGGACTTTGTTTGCCTTTCTTATATTCTTTTTTCATCGATTTGAAGCTGAAGTGTGCTTCTTATGCTGGTCCTTTCTGGTCCATACTTTTTATGTCTTTACTTGTGTGCATGTGAACGAAGAATTGAACTCCTTTTCATATGTGGACTCCTAAGGTATAGGTTATAAATTAATCCTTCATTGAGAAAAATAACGGCATTATGATGGCCAATGCTGCTGTAATTCTATTTGTGTTGCAGTGTCTATGGTTCTTGCATTTTATAGGTTTGACAATTATTACATAATTTATCGAATGAAAAAAATGTTTTGTATGTTGCTCATTTAGGTTGTGGACATCTATCTTGCAAAGTCATGAATAGCAAGATTGATAATATGAGGCGGAATTCTATTGAACAGCAGGGTGCAAAGGGACATTTATTTCATGTCTTTACCGCATAAAAAGTGACATGTTCTTTTTGTAAATTATGCAGAAGCTTTAGAATCCTGGCGTTTAGAGAAGCTGAAAGATATCAGAAGTGCATCTGCTCAGAATTTGTCGATGCCAGATCTCTCTAATGAGGAATCAAGTATGTGAGCTTATTTGTTCATTTTATACTCATATCTAGGTTTTCTTTCACCTGCAATAATGTTGTATGGTCCAATACTTAGGGATGTTAAAACGAGCATTGGAGTTAAATTGGCGAATGCTAATGGAGGACATTGGTCTTTGGATACCTGTTAGTGTATGGCATACTGAACATAATGACAAGCCTGAGAATGAACCAGAAGGTTATGTCCTTTACACCATTTGTGTAGCTGCTACTTTTTTATACATATCTTGTGACATATTGGTATTGGTTTTCCTTTTGAGGAGTTTAAAATGCTGCGAGAAGATTTTGACTGATAGCTTTTAACATGTATGTTGCAGAAGAAGAGATAATAGCAGGTCCACCTTTACCCCCAGAATGCAATGCTCAAGTACATACCGATTACGGTGGCGCTGCTGTTCGGTGGGGCTTGACACACCATAAAGAAAGTGCAGCTGATTGCTGTCAAGCTTGTCTTGATCAGGCTAAAAGGGCCAGACCAGGAGCATTAAAGTGCAATATATGGGTTTACTGTCCATCAGAGTATGGATGCTACTCGCCAGATAAATATGAACACAAACATCAAGAGTGCTGGTTGAAACAGGTATCATCATGTTGTCTTCTTTTATATTTGATGACGGGGTAGTTGGGTACTTCCTGTGCTGCTTTGGTGATATTGATTCTGAAAATTATACCTAAAAATAGAGGGAGTGATCAGTTCCTGTTATGTCCTTTCCATAAAACTATTTTGTCCTCTATATTTAAAAATGACTGCATACATTGAATCTACTTGGTGGATATATCTAGAAGTTTTCATGCATATCTTAGGGCATGGCCCTGCTTGTAACTTGGTTTTGGTGGCTTGGAGGACATGCTTGTTTTGTTTGCCAAACAAACCAAACCAATTTGATAACAGCAAAATCTCACAGTAGCAAAATTTGGTAAGCTAAGTAGTTGCCAGTTCCTGAATATTGGAACATGGCTGGTGCATAAGTTGTAACTTTTAGATCACAAGGTAAAGCATGGCACACTACTTTTCTTCTTTTAATTTAGTAGCAGGTTCAATACTTGAAGTGGCAAGGTTTGTATGTTGAACACTCCATACTGAATTCATGATGTTGTTCAACATTTAGTTACTTGCGGTTGCAGGAGAATCTTGTTTTGCAACATGGAAGTTGATGGGTTCCGTTTTAATGTATTGTACTATTGTTGATACAATTTTATCATATCTTTGCCAATAAAGGTCATAGAATTGCAATCTGATTATCTTAAAGTGCATCACTCTTATTGCTTTTGACATGCACAAACATGATTGTCCAGTTGTTCATTGGAGGTTTGGGTGAACTTCAGCTACAGTATTTAACTGTAATATTTCTGTGGATTATTTCACTGACAACTCCTTTCACATGAACCTGCATTTGATGTTTGATCTTAAAGGTTGGGCCTCATACTGCCTAAGAATGGCGAAATAACTTTGAATTCGTTGTTGCATGCTTGCAGGCTGATCACCCTAAATTGAACTTCAAAGACAGGTATTCTGAGACGTACAGGGATGCTCATCCATCTGCTCCCGTTGTTGTGCCATGGATGTCAGGCGTCATCACTGTATGAGCTGTAGGCTATCTAGTATCTACTGCCTGCAGGAGCCAGGAGCTCCTTTCGGATGTGCAAGACCACATCAAATTTGGTACAGTTCCACGAACTCATACCATTTTTCAAAATTCTTCTTTGCTTTTGTAGTCTTTAGATTAGTCTAGGCGGCTAGCTAGAGTTCATGTGAGATAGCTGGTGTATTTTTTGGATGGACGGGTGGTGGCGAACTCTTTTTCTAAGAAGAAAGGCAGAAAAAGAGTACAAATGATTCAAGTTGAAATCATTGTGTTTGCCTGCCCGGTACTTATGTTATAGCTGTATTGATGCGCCGGGTGATGGTGGTGGTGAAAATTTTTGGCACTCCACTACAATTTGATTTGAATATTGTTTTGAAGGGTGCGCATCAATTCATCCGTGTGTTCGTTTACTCAACAACTAGGTAAGTTGGACTTTTTTTTACCAGAAAATGATTTGTTGCACATTTTTCTGCTACCATATTATAGGTGTTTTAACTTTTTCCTAAGCTAAACTTCTTTAGGTTTAATCAAATTTATAGAAAAATATAACAATATTTTTAGCACAAAACAAAGAAACTATTAAAATATGTTCAATGTTAAGTGTTAGATGTAATTAAACTAATTTGATATTATAAGTATTACTATACTTTTTTTTCTATGAACTTATTAAACTTTTAAGAAGTTTAACTTTAAAAAAGTCAAAGCATAATCTGGAACTGAGGGAGTAACATTTATTTTCCGTATCACGATTACAAACCAACCAGTCGCCACATTTTGAAACTATGTTCAACATTAACCTGATAAATTTGCGCCACATTTAACGCAAAAAGAATGAAATTGTGTCATTTTTTTACGCCATAATTTAGTGGTCCCATTTCAATCATTTCTAGCCTTAGATGGACCTAGTCTGTCTATCGTCTTAGATAGGACTAATCTATTTCTAGGTTTACATAGGCCGAATTATAGTTCACCAACAGAGTCTTACATCCTTCATAATTCATTTATCGAATCCTACGGTCTACATCATCTAATCGAATGATCCAAATCGTCCCACGGTCGTCCTCACCTCTCCCACTCACCCCGCAGCCCGTAAGGCCCACACTCCTCTCAGCGTAGCATGCACGGCCCCAACTCCTCGCCACGGACGTGACACCTCTCTCGCCCTCTTGCACGCGCTGCGGCCTAACCCTAATCGCCGCCGCTCCTTCCCTCTCCCCTAGATCGTCGTCGTCGTGATGACCCCCTTCCCCAGATCGCCATCACCGCTACCGATACCGCTTCCCCGTGTTGTCGTCGTTTGTCTCCCATCGGCCGCGGCTGGCGCACTAGGACCGGAAGGCTTGAACCCTACCGCCATGACAAGCATCACAGCCATCACCCACTCACCCAGCGTCCAAGGTTCTCTCGGCCAAACGGCCAGACCCCAACAACAGCTGCTAGCAAGGTCTTGTTTCTCCTCAACTCTCACGTATATATGTTTCCTTAAGCTAATTTCATATTAAAAAAAATACTAAGCCTTAACCTGCGAATCATGTGAATTTTGAACAGAATATGGTTATGGTTTGATTCACCGAACCTGTTTATGAGCTTCATAGGCCAAATCTGCTTATTTACTTAGATAGGCCTAATTATTTTCTGGCTTAGATGGACCTGTTCCTGGGCATGGACCGAATCTGTTCCTGGGCGCCGAATCTGTTTCTTGGCTTATGTCCAGCGAACTCCTCCTGCGGCTTTCTTTCTTTGGGCCTAATTCTCGAGGCTGGCGTACGAGAGTTAAAGAACTCGTGGGCTCCGTTACGGCCCAACTTAACCATGTGAAAACTCCTCCTACAAAACAGAAAAAAAAAAGTAAAAACAGGAATGTGACGACTGCCTGCTGTGCACTGACACCTGGCAGTGCAACGGGTGGCGCACCGCCGTGCATGCTGCAATAGGCTATTAATTCCGTGTTTAAAACTTTAAATTTGCGTGAGCTCTCGCTTCGCTTGCCCAGCACTGTACTCTCCCGTCTCCAGGCTCCATCTCAGTAGCTGAAGTCACCACCCAAGCGTCCGCACGCGCACCGCATGGCTTCCACCGACGCCGCCGCCGCCGACGCGGTCGCCGTGGAGCTCCTCCCGTTCATCCGCGTCTACGTGAGCGGCCGCGTGGAGCGCCTGCTCGGCACCGACACGGTTGCGGCGTCCCTCGACGAATCCACTGGCGTGGCATCCAAGGACGTCACCGTCGACCCCGCGACCAACCTCTCCTTGCGGCTCTACCTCCCGCCGGCGGTCGCCGCCGGCGAGAGGCTGCCGATCGTCGTGTACTTCCATGGCGGCGGCTTCATGGTCGAGTCGGCCGCGTCCCCGACGTACCACCGCTACCTCAACGCCCTCGCCTCCCGCGCCCGCGTCGTCGCGGTGTCCGTCGAGTACCGCCTCGCGCCCGAGCACCCGCTCCCCGCCGCGTACGACGATTCGTGGGCGGCGCTTGCTTGGGCGGTCGCCGCCGCCGCCGGCAGCGACGACCGCCCGGAGCCGTGGCTCGCGGCGCACGGGGACGCGTCGCGGGTGTTCCTCGCAGGGGACAGCGCCGGCGCGAACATCGCGCACAACGTGGCCGTGCGGGCCGCCGCCGCCTCGCTCCCGGGCGGCGCGGGGATCACCGGCGTGCTCCTGATGCACCCTTACTTCTGGGACGCGTCGAACACCATGGGGCCGGCGCTGGAGGACCGGATCCGCCGCGAGTGGCGCTTCATGTGCGGGAGCCCCGACGTCCGCGTCGACGACCCGAGGCTGAGCCCGACGGTCCAGGGCGCGCCGTCGCTGGCGGCGCTGCCGTGCAAGAGGGTGCTGGTGGCCGTGGCGGCGGACGACTTCCTGGCGGCGAAGGGGAGGGCGTACCACGCGGCGCTCGCGGCGAGCCGGTGGCACGGGGAGGCCGAGCTGGTGGACACGCCGGGAGAAGACCACGTGTTCCACCTCATGCGTCCGGGCACGGCGGCGGCCGCGAAGATGATGGACCTCGTCGTGGATTTCGTCACCCGTGCTCGATAAGGTTGGTGTCACTATCACCGGGTGTCGTCATCGTTGTGAGAAAATAAACAAAATCCCAAAATAAATAAACGGGTAGTCTCACTGCCTCTGGATATTTTTCAGATTGCTTAGGATTAGACGAGAGAAGTTGAGATGTGATGGAATAATTACTATAAAATCGATGTAGTCCAAATGCCCATGATTGAGGGGCTTTTTTTTAATCGGGAATAATTGCTGACCTTCCGTCGGTACAAAATTCATCCCGAAACCTTATAGATTTTGGGTCATGGTATATACCATACGATTCCTGCTCTAGGTGATTCTTCTCTGACTCCGATGATTTTCTCTTTTTCTTCGGTACCGATGATAACTCAACTCAGATGGAGGAATTACGAATTAAGATCTCTTGAGTTGATGTGAGCTGGAAAGGGTAGGGGAAAGGATAGAGAGGTAGCCAGACTTAGGCTGCGTTCGCAAAAAAGTTTCCAACCCGTGAACAGTGATCACGGAAAACGGAATGATCCATTAGCGCGTGATTAATTAAGTTTTAGCTAATTTTTTTTAAAAAATGAATTAATTTGATTTTTTTAAGCAACTTTTGTATAGAAACTTTTTGCAAAAAACACACCGTTTAGTAGTTTGAAAAGCGTGCACGCGGAAAACGAGGGAGAGGAGTTGGGAAGGGGGGAGAAGAACACAGCCTTAGAGGGATAGTCGTGGGAGATGGTGATCGGGTGGTGGGTGGTAGAATGAGCGGGTAGTGAGGCGGTGATGGCATCGGTGAAGCCGTGGAGTCGGTAGTTGGTGGTGGACAGGTGTTGATGGTGGGAGCAAAGCGGAGCGATGGGTTAGAAGGCGGTGGTTGGTAATGGAGGATCGGGCGATGGGAACCAATGGAAATGAGGAATACATGGGGTAGGGGCACCTCACCGCCACCAGATTGAGGAGTAGTAGATAGCGAGGGGGATGGATAGGGGTAGGGAGGAGGCCATCTGGGAGGAGAGGGTCCTCGCTAGTGTCGTTGATGCCTTCCAGCTAGCCGGTGAGGTTAGATGATGGTGCGCTAGGTGGCAGCGACAAGAGGCATCGAGCAGCTTCAGTTCGGGTGTGTGGCGTCGAGGAAAAAAGGAGAAGAGAATGAATGGATTAGGGTTTGAGTACCTGCACGACTCTCAAAGAGATCTAACTGTTTAAAAACCATAAAATTCTAAGGGATGTTTTCTGTCAAATATGTAATAGAGATTCCTGTTTTCTAATTGCAGGGACGAATATTGGGGTCCGGCAGATGTTGCTCTTGTCTACTTAGTACTACTCCTTTGAGGAGGTACGCTAAGTTTAGAGTGATAACCAGGGTTTACCAAACCATTTTGAGTGCGGTTACCACCACCCCACGGTTAGGCGGTTATCACGGTAACCGCACGATTACCGGGAAAACCATGCGGTTATCGCGAAAACTACGCGGTTATCACGAGATATACCGTAGTTTCAAAAATTGAAAACGTAACCGTGTGTGATAACCGCACGATAACCGTGAGGTTTATAAACCCTGGTGATAACGCTATAGGACCTGTTCCGCTGCTCCGTGCAACCGTTACGCTGTAGCAGTTGTAGATAGAAAACACTATAGACTGCAACACATGGTAAATAAGGGCAGCCAAACATGCCCATATTTTGATAGTATGGATTTAACGATCTCCCAATTTTTTTACAAACCCTCAATTTTCAATTATAATGACGAATTGAGTTGATTAAGCCAGCTGAAATGCTGAATGTTTCGCTTGCCTAGCTTCATCGGCTGCACGGTTCTCCATCCTCGCAGCACACTTCATAAGTTCTAGGAGAAATATGAAACAAGTTATTTGCTCGATCTTTTGATTTTTTAATAAAAAAGAGAATACACAGCACGGAACTACACAAATTTCTTGCAATCCTTATTATGCAGTCACAGTATCAACTGCATGGGATCGTAATCAACTCGCAAAAGAACCCACACAGTACAATAAATTTTTTACGAACACGTAAAAAAAATTACACGTTAATATATTAAAAAAATAAAGTTCAATTACACATTGACTGCAATCTGCTAGAGGACCATCGCTGAGGGATGAGGAGAAAAACAAATAAAAAACTGAAAGGAGAAAAACTGAAGACTCTAAGCTAGAGTTGGGCGCTACTCCTATACGAGGTACAGTGTAGTTGTCACTTTGTTAGTAACTCGTACTAAAATATAGTAGTATACTATGGGATATGACATATCAGTACTAAGAATAAGAGAATGGAGATAGAACACAACTTCTTACTCCGTTCATCCTACAATATAAGAAATTTAAAGTTAATATGATATTATAAATCTAGATAGCCTATCTAGATTTATAATACTATAATATATCACATCTACCTAAAATTCTTTATATTTTAGGGTAAAGAAGTATTATTGATTTAGCTAATCTTATTTTGTACTTGGTTATTATATTATGAGATGGAGGAGCTAAATCGCTCGTTCACAGGCAGAAGCACATTAATCGTCTACCGACCTGACGAACGCCAAGTTAATCATCTCTGAGCGTCAAGATCCACCAAACCCAGAACGGAGCGCAACATCATCGCCACTACGCCAACCGTCCGGTCCCCGCATCTCTCTCCATTACAAAGCGCCGGTCGTTCGCCGCGGAAGCCAACGCCAAGTGCGAGCACACAGACTGGGCACAATGGCGGCGGCAGGCGGTGCGGGCGTGGGCGTGGGCGTGGACGCGGAGGTGGATTTGGAGTTCTTCCCCATCATCCGCCGCTACAAGAGCGGCCGCGTCGAGCGGTTCACGAACATCGACCAGCTCCCCGCCCGGCACCGACCCCGCCACCGGCGTCACGTCCAAGGACGTCGTCGTCGACCCGGCCATTGGCCTCTGGGCGCGCCTCTTCCTCCCGCCCGGCACCGGCGGCGGCGGCGCTGCGCAAGGTAAGCTCCCCGTTGTCGTGTACTACCACGTCGGCGCCTTCGTCATCGGCTCCGCCGCCGATCCGTTCACGCACTCCTACCTCAACGGTCTCGTCGCAGAGGCCGGCGTCCTCGCCGTCGCGCTGGAGTACCGCCTCGCGCCGGAGCACCCGCTCCCCGCCGCGTACGACGACTCGTGGGAGGGGCTCAGGTGGGTGGCGTCCCACGCCACGGTGGGAGGCGGCGGCGGCGCGGAGCCGTGGCTGCTCGACCACGGCGACTTCTCCCGCGTGTTCTTGGCGGGTGTCAGCTCCGGGGGCAACATCGCGCACTACGTCGCCGCGCGCGCCGGCGAGCACCGCGGCCTCGGGCTCGGCATCAGGGGCCTGCTCGTCGTGCACCCATATTTCAGCGGCGCGTCGGACATCGGTGTGGAGGCTACGACGTCGAAGGCGGAGAAGGCCAAGGGCAGCGAATTCTGGCGGTTCATCTACCCAGGTTCCCCGGGGCTGGACAACCCGCTGTCCAACCCGTTCTTGGACGCCGGCGGCGGCAGCGCGGCGCGCGTCGCCGCCGACCGCGTGCTGGTCTGCGTCGCCGAGAAGGACTCGCTCCGGGACAGGGGCGTCTGGTACTACGAGAACCTCAAGGGCAGCGGCTACGCCGGCGAGGTGGAACTCTTCGAGTCCATGGGCGAAGGCCACGTCTTCCACCGCATCGACCCTCGCGGCGAGAAAGCGCGGGAGATGCAGGCGCGCATCCTCAGCTACCTCCGCAAGTGATCTCATCACAGAACGCGCAGAGCAAACACCTTCAGCGGATGGGTTCCCATGATGGAATAATTCTTCTTGTAAAAAGAAAATGATGGAATAATTCTGGCGCTTGTGATGTCGCCATTGTTGAGTTCGAGGGCACTTGTAGTTTGTTTGCTCGTCAATTCAGGCATTCTTTTTTTTTTGTGTGTGTGTGCGCGCGCGCGCGCGCGCGCCAATGGATGGTTTTATTCTTCAAGAGTTGGAAATCATCAAACAAACTGGAAACTTTATTCGAATGTTGTCAAATTCAGGCCCCATTTGAAACTGATTAAGATATAGATTTTACATTGATTTCCATTAGCATGTTTTTCTAATTGCTAAATGGTATATTTTGGATAAAATATTCTATATAGAAGTTGCTCTAAAATATGAGATAAATTCATTTTTCACGTTTGAAATAATTAAAACTTAAGTGATCATACGCTAATGACTTTCTCGTTTTGTGTTCGTACTTAACCTTCATCTTCATTTATTTAAAACGGGTACTGTTTTTCAGGTTGACTTGTGAACTCGAGATGTGAGAAGTGAGAACCTATGAAGTAGTATAAGGCTATGAATTGTGTGATTCACATGTTGAATTTTCATATGGTTATATAATTAAGCTGTGTTATTTATGAGCATGTTTTGTTTGTGATAAAAAATATATTGCAATTTATGAACTGCAGGTTTATTTGGTATGGTTCCAACTCTTTAATTTAACTCTAAAAGTTTGGTATGAAGTGGAGTTGTGGATCAGCGTAAATCCCGCTCCATATCTCTAGTTCATTTTGTAGGAGTACTCCAGTCTGCTCTACTCTCCTTTTAGTTAGAGCTGAAACTGTTTGATTGGACTCCAGCTCCAGGAAATATGGAGTTGGAGTTGGAGGTAGAGCTTTGCCAAAGAAACTCAACATATGCTCTGGTTCAAAGTATTTGTAGCCAGCTCAATTCGATCGATCCAAACTATTGAACCGATAGTTTCACCTGTTTTTAATGGTTGAACCAATGAACAAGTGAACTGACGTTTTTACCAATTTGATGATCAGTCCAGTTCTTGCTTAACTATGCTTACAAGAACAGATATTGGGGTGATCACTCAGTTATAGACCTTATATATGAACAATTGAAATTTGGTGGATTCGACAATTTTTGGTAGATTTAGACGAAATTTTAAGGTTTGTAATGTTGTCGGCGAGTTGTCGGGTAGAATACCGGGTCAATTATCAATCTCCGAAATGTTTCTGCAAACCCTGAATTCCAAGTGCAAGGACGAATTGAGTTGATTGAGGCACAAAGGACAAAGTGGCAAACAACTTTGTACAGGAATCAAGAGTAAAGTGCATAACTGGTTCATGTAAACTTACTTGCGTCTATTATTTAGGTTACTGTACTTTTGAAATGCAGAATTAGCATCCTAAATTTATTCTATCATGTCATTTAGGTCCTTGTACTCTCACAGTAAAGAATTACCATCCTAAATTTATTTTAGTGGCTATCATTGCTCCAAATAGTCACCAACCCACTCTATGTGCCGACGTGGAATACCAATATGGAATCATCGTGAATTCATTATACAATTTCAATAGTGTTAGTACACAGTTTCAACCATTCGTAAATATAGCATATATATTAGTCACCACAACACATACACATGCTCGTACTAAACATTACAGTGACAGACAATGTCCGTGTCAATATGTACCAAAAGGCCAAGTTGAAACTGACGAACTCGAGCTTTCATCCATGCCAATGGGACCTGATGATCGAGACATCGAAGTAGAGCACTTGGGGGATGGCGAATTGGAGATTAAAAGAGAGGACAAACAAAGCAGGGCACAACAAAAGTTAGGGATTTGACGTGAATGAGAAGTTGTGGACGACAAAGCAAGGACACAAACAAACTAAGGATCTAAGAACATCACCAACAGAATGATAAATTAGACTCACCAAATACCCATATAGCCAGCTCTCCACTTGATTTGGAGAAACCAAACTCATTACTCACTCCAACAGCCTATCTATCTACACACTCTATTTTAAGTCTATGACAATGGGACCCACAAGTCAGCCTCTACTTTTTTTTCTTCCTCCTTCCCTTCTTCCTCTTTCTCCGGCATGTGCACGAGCAGGACGACGCACCCGGCGCCGGCGGAAGGGCTGCCGAAGACGGCGACACGACGGAACATCCAGTCGCGCGCTCACTTCGTGGTGGCGGCGGCCGTCGAGGGGGAGTAAAGCGCGGTGGCACCTGGGCCGTAGGCGTTGCAGGCGTAGAGCAGGCATGGTGGCTGCCTCAGCGCCGGCAGGTGGTGGTGGTGGAATGCGACGGCGGCGGCGCGCTATGCAGGGCACGCGGTGCCAGAGCAGACGATGTCGGGGACCTCCATGAACCCCATCACAGTTAGCAGGACATCATCTGGCAACCCCAACCAATAATGATCTCCGGCGGCAATGACGTCGGCTTCGGCTTCTTCCATATTCTCATTCGCCGGAAGATGGGGATGACAACGGTGGTGGCGCTAGGAGAACGACGACGACGACGACAGCCTCGACAGCGAACGATGATGCGACAGTGGCGGACGGCGCTAACGCGCTAGATCTGGGAGAGGCGGTGGCGGCACGCTCGATCTGCGAAGGAGAGAGTACATGATGGGAGGGGAGAGGGGAAAAGGCATGAGCCCATGCGTGGGGCTCACGATTGGCAAGGTAATTTTGGTTGGCCAATTTTGGCTAGTGCGAGGAGGAGTTTGGCCAGTCGGATGGCTTAGCTATCCAGTTGGCCAATCTGTTGAAGTGCGATTTTGATCCAAAATTACCAAAATTTAACTTGGAGAGTGAGATAGCCATGCTGTTGAAGATGCTCTTAGGAGGGGAATTTTTAAGCCTCATTTTAACCATATACCTTTTGAGTTATGTGCAAATTTACCAACAAAACTCCAGCATGATCCGTTGTGGCTCCACATCGGCATGCGAGGTAGGTCGCGATCATTTGATCCAAAGATAAAACAAAGAAACAAGTTTAGAATGTTATTCTATATTTTGAGAACTGGATTAGGGCTATTACCTTATGAGGGGCCTGAACCAGTATAATCTTTATCTCCTTGTTTGCACCCTGACAGCGATCAATGGGTCGAACGACTACGTGCAACAGTGGCGAACCTCAATAGCGCTTTAGCCAAGGTGGCGACGGGACCAAGGCCTCAAGACCCTCCTCATCTTCCAGTTCGAGGAGAAGCAGTTCAACTCGACGCCCATGTCGAGGCCGCCAGCAAACATCCAAGCCGTGATCCAGGTCGCAACCCCCGCAACGCTTCACCGCGTGGTCCTCGCCAGCAGACCCCACCGCCTTAGCACAATCGCGATCTACACGACCACCTGAACGGGTGCTGACGGGAGCAGCGAGATCAAGACAAGGCAAATCAGCATCAGCGTAGTTCTCCACGACGACGTAATTACAACGCTAGCCAAGGAGACCATCCCAGCGAGGACCGACACCGATAGGATCGCCAAAGTCACCACGATGATGATCATCGCAGGCGGCGAGCTCAGGGCGACTAGGATCAAGCTCAGCGACAAGGCGACGATAATCGATGATGTTTGGATTTGCGTTCACCAAACTCCCAATGGGATCGTCAACGAGGATGTCGATCCAGGGGTCGCACGCCGGACCCAAGCGATCCCTCGTCGTCGTCATCATCTTCCTCATCATCCGCTAGGCCGCCTCGATGACAACACAGGTGCCGACCACCTCTCGTACCAGGAGGCGGATGTAAAGCATTCACACCAACGCTACGAGAAGTACGGTGGCCCGAGAAATTCCGACCAGGAGCCATAGAGAAGTACGATGGAAGTATTGATCCTGAAGAGTTCCTTCAGGTCTATTCCAAATTACCTGCCAGCTGCGTTGAAAGGATATGCTCGGTCATGGCTAATTCATTTCCCGCCCCACTCGATTTGTTCATGGGAAGACTTGTGGCAGCAATTCGTCGCTAATTTCCAAGGAACTTACAAGCGCCATGCGATCGAGGACGACCTTCACACCTTAACTCAGAACCCAGGTGAATCTTTGAGGGACTATATTCGGCGTTTTAATGAATGACGAAATACGATTCCTGCAATCATCGACGCTTCTGTAATTCGTGCGTTCAAGTTGGGTGTCCGAGATCGCTACACTACCCAGGAGTTGGCAATAAGACGGATTACTTCCGCACGCAAGCTGTTTGAGATCGTGGACAGGTGCGCTCATGCAGATGACGCCCTGAGGCGAAAGGACGGAAAGAGCAAGACGGGTGACGAGAAGAAAATAGCCAACAAGGATGCACCAGAGTCTAGCAAGAAGAAAAATAGGAAAAGTGGGACGCGCAAAGCTGCAACAGAGGTTCTCGCCACAGAACAGGCAGACCCACCCAAGCGCCCAGACCCTCAAGGTAACGACTCGCGTCGACAATGGTGCCCAATTCACAAATCCAACGCCCACTCCTTGGAAGAATGACACATCTTCAAGAAGGCATTAGCAAGACAGATGGCAGCGGAAAAAGGAAAACAAGTATGCGATGTCGAAGCTGATACTGATGTGCCCACGCCCGACAACAAACTCGTCTTCCTAGATTTCGACTTCCATGTCACACATATCTTCGGCGGCTGTATCCTCGAAGAGAGAGTACAAGAAGATAGAGCGCGAAGTTTGTTCCAGGTCACAAGGAGTTGCTGCCAAGATGAAGTGGTCCCAGCAGAAGATTGAGTTCTCTGAGGTAGACCACCCGATGACTATGACCATCCCAGGGAGATACCCGATAGTGGTCGAGCTCACCATTCGGAACATTAAAGTCGCACAGGTTCTCGTCGATGATGGCAACTCAATTAACCTCCTCTTCGCCGGCACCTTGGACGCAATGGGAATTCCACGAAGCGAGCTAGTCCCTTCGACCAACCCTTTCACGGAATCACACCAGAGTCGTCGTCCAAGCCATTGGGCAAGATTACGCTAGCTGTCACCTTTGGACAGGCCGACAACTTCCGAACGGAGTAGATCACCTTCGATGTGGCCGAGTTTAACATGGCATACAACGCCATCTTTGGGAGGACTGCACTTGCGAAGTTCATGGCATTATCCCACAATGCATACCAATTGCTCAAGATGATAGGACCAAAAGGGACAATCATTATCCAGGGGAACACGAAGTTGGCAGTACAGTGCGATAAGCGGAGCCTCGACATGGTCGAGCATACTTCCACACCACCCACCACAACTGAGCCACCTGCAAAAGTGAGCAAGCCCAACAAGGCGCCAAAACCGATGGCGCGACCAAAATTGTCTCGCTTATCAGTACTAACCTTGACAAGGCTGTCAAGATCGGGGCAATGCCCGGCAACAAATAGGAATTCGAGCACATCACCTTCCTCCGCAACAATGCAGACGTGTTCGCTTGGCAGTCGTCAGACATGCCCGGAGTCTCCAGGGAGGTGATCGAGCACAAACTCATGGTGTGACCCAATGCCAAGCCAGTTAAACAAAAACTGCTGCGAATTGCACCTGACCGAAAATTGGCCATACGAGAAGAGTTGGACAAACTCCTCAAAGCAGACTTCATCAGAGAAGTTCTCCATCCAGAGTGGCTCGCCAACCCAGTTATGGTTCGCAAGGCCAACGGGAAGTGGAGAATGTGCGTGGACTTCACCGACCTTAACAAGGCGTGCCCCAAGGATCACTACCCCCTTCCTCGAATAGACCAATTGGTGGACTCAACAGCCAGTTGCGAGTTGCAGAGTTTTCTCGACGCTTACTCCGGCAACCATCAAATCAGCATGGCCAAAGGGGACGAGGAGAAGATAACATTCGTCACGCCTTTCGGCATCTTCTGCTACACTAAGATGCCCTTCGGGTTAATCAGCACAGGCAATACGTTCCAGCGCGAGATCCAAGGAGCCCTTGGTGATCAAATCGGACGAAACGTCGAGGCTTACGTCAACGATGTCATCGTCAAGACAAAGACGGGTGACACACTGATCGATAACCTCAGAGAAACGTTCAACAATCTCCGACGACACAAGCTGAAGCTGAACCCGGAGAAGTGCACGTTTGGAGTACCATCGGGCAAGCTGCTCGGTTTTTTTCGTCTCAGGACGAGGTATCGATGCTAATCCCGAGAAGATCAAGGCCATCGAGAATATGAAGTCACCCACAAGACTCAAGGAAGTCCAGAGACTAACAGGGTGCATGGCAGCACTAAGCCGTTTCATAGCCAGGATGGGAGAACGAGGACAACCTTTCTTTGCTTTACTCAAAAAGCAAGAGAAGTTCGAGTGGACTCAAGAGGCCGAGAACGCGTTCTTCGCGCTCAAGCGCTACTTGTCAAATCCCCCTATACTCGTTGCTCCACAACCTAATGAAAAACTTTTTCTCTATATTGCTGCCACACCCTATTCTGTGAGTACGGTTATCATTGTCGAGAGGAAAAAGTACAACATCCAGTGTACTATGTCAGTGAGGTCCTCCACAACGTCAAGGCCAGATACCTGCAAATTCAAAAGTTACTCTAGCTGTGATCATGACATCAAGAAAGCTGCGTCACTACGTCCAAGCCCACAAAGTCATAGTTGTCTCTTCTTTTCCCTTGGGAGAAGTTGTCAGGAACATGGACATTGTCGGCCGCATTGCCAAATGGGTAGTCGAGCTCAGCCAGTTTGACGTTCACTTTGTACCAAGAATAGCCATCAAGTCCCAAATTCTTGCTGACTTCATCGCGACTGGACTATTCCTGAGAATAGCACAGCTAACCAAACGGATAATGAGACATGGACTATGACATTCGACGGTGCACTCAACAGCCAAGGAGCAGTAGGATTCGTTTTGACATCTCCGACTGGAGATCAGTTCAAACATGCAATCTACCTCAATTTCCGAGCAACAAACAACATGGCCAAGTACAAAGGACTCCTCGCAGGAATTCGAGGAGCCGCAACACTTGGAGTTAAGCGACTGATTGTGAAAGGGGACTCAGAATTAGTCATGAACCAAGTGCATAAGGACTACAAATGCTCCAATCCTGAGTTGGCCACGTACCTCACTGAAGTCAAGAAGATGGAGCGAAAATTTGATGACATCGAAGTGCGACATGTTTACCGCAAAGATAACATCGCGCCCGATGAACTGGCACGGTGTGTGTCTAGAAGAGAACCCTTCGAACCAGGAACTTTTCTAGATGTCCTAACAAAACCATCCATAAAGGAGTCGCACGATGAAGGCACCACAACCAATACCGACATCAACTCGGGGGCTACAGAGGTCGAGAAAGTCGTTGCCGATATCGAGATGACAGAAGACTGGCGAACTCTGCTCATCAATTTCTTAGGTGCCGACAAGTTGCCAGAGGATGACGCAGAGGCAGAAAAACTATCCTATTAGGCAAAAATCTATTGTTTGGTTGACAACGATCTTTACAAAAGGGCACCAAACGGAATTCTGCTAAAATGTGTTTCGACCGACGATGGCAAGGCTTTGCTTCTCGACATCCATGAAGGCATCTGCGGATCACATGCCAGCGGGCACACTTTGGTAGGAAAAGCCTTTCGACAAGGATTTTTCGGCCAACCGCCCTCAAAGACACTTGTGACATGGTACAACGGTGCGAAGCTTACCAATTTCACAACAAACACACCAAGATACCAGCACAAGCGCTCCAGACTATCCCTCTGACTTGGCAGTTCTCATGCTGGGGGCTCGATATACTTAGACCATTCCCACGTGGACAAAGCGGCTACAAGTTCTTGTTTGTGGCAATCAACAAATTCACCAAGTGGATTGAAGCAGAACCCACGCGAGAAATCAAAGCCGACAACGCTACCAAGTTCATAAAAGGGATATTCTGCAGGTACGGATTGCCTCATCGCATCCTCACAGACAATGGCTCGCAATTCACAAGCGGTGATTTCCAAGATTACTGAATCGAGTTCGGAGTCAAGATTTGCTTCGCTTCAGTTTCCCATCCCCAGAGTAATGGACAAGTCGAACGGGCTAATCGTATTGTGCTCCAAGGGATCAAAACTCACGTATACTGTAGACTCATGGCCTACGATACACGCTGGGTTGAAGAACTTCCATCTGACTTGTGGGCCGTACGCACTACACCGACTTCGTCCAACAAAGAGACACCTTTCTTTCTCGTGTACGGATATGAGGCCATGCTCCCTTCGGAGTTACGACATCAGTCAACACGAGTTTGAAAATACTCTGACGAGGAGCAAGAGGAACAACGAAATGACGATGTGAATCTTCTCGTGGAACATCGTGAGCAAGCTGCAGTTCGAGCAACTGCATATCAGTAGGCCCTGCACTGACATCATGAAAAGCGTATACGTGCTCGCACACTTGCCATCGGTGATTACGTCCTCCGACGAATTCAAAATCAAGCAGGGCAAAATAAGCTCTCACCAAAGTGGGAGGGACCGTACACGGTGGTTCAAGTCTTGAGACCAGGCGCCTTCAAGATAGCAGATGGTGAAGGCCACGAGTTATGAAATTCCTGGAACATCGACCAACTACATAAATTCTATGTATAGCATCAACATATTCAAGTCTGTAAGTTTTTCTTACAGTTCAATAGATAAATACACATATTTAGAAGAATACTAATATTTCTGACTTTATTTTACCAATGTTTTACCCAGACATCCCTTACCACAATAACACCTCAAGTTGAGGTCGAACCTAACGTTCCTTTACGCTATTCTGACAATGCCTCCGAGAAACCTAAGGGGATTTCGGTTGGGGACGCCCAGAGCTGATAAGGCCTTGTTAGATGATTCAAAGCCAAACGACCATGTCATACTTGGTCATGTCAGAGTGCTCCCAGGATGCGTATTAACCAAGCCGTGTAATCGGAAATTGGCTTTTTCAACTTCACGGCTGGGGGCTAGATAAACCGCAGCTTCAACTAGGCAGGTTATGGGTTTTCAAGCCTCTCTCTCTGAGAACGACTTCTCGGAGAGCGAGGCTGGGGGCTAGGGAGAGTACCTGAGTCGAAAAAGGCTAAGGATAGCCTGAAACGAGGATACTCGTACACATTCTATTTGCAAATTGCTTAGGGCATAGATTTCAATTTGACTGCAAAAATTAAAGTAAATAGCGTTATATTACATAATCTTTTCAGATGCTTTCAGGTACAAACTTTACCACGACGGCCATTGCTAGTCCATGGAGAGGAAAACTTTCTCTCCTAAAGGAGCTAGTGATAGGGCTAGGTATTTATCTCGTCTGCTGACAGTCGCGTATGCCTAAACCGCTCCCTAAGGAAGTCGAGGTTCATCTGCGGGCGGTGATCTCGGATGCAGTTGAGGACGTGACGGCTGGCATACCGACTCACTCGACGACACTCCTTCTTAAGGCTGTTGTCTATTCGTTTGTCGATCCCTTCTAGCTGGTCACACGACCTCTTCATCCATGAAATATACCCCGCCGTGGACTCCTCAGGTGTAGGGCGCACGACTCGCTGCAGAGATCCCACATCGCGTCGCAGCAGCTCTTAAGATACGAGTTCAACCAGACCTCACGACCTCGGAGTGTCTCGACATCACGATCTTTCTTGGTGATATCGATGGACCGCTCAAGTTCCGCCACTTCAAACTTTGTCCTCCAATACTGCATTTGGCGTTCTCGCTCTTCGAGTGCATCTTCAAGATCTACAAAAGGGACTAGCTCTAATGATCCGCCTTCACAATATTAGTGGAAAAAGTGATCTGAGGGCTGACAACCCAACCTAGATTTTGTTGGAGGTGGGAGATCAAGTTTGAACCTGATGGAGCGAGGACATCGTCGATATTCACGGCGACCATGGCATTCTCGCTCACATCCGGAACGGGTGGCTGGACAGAAGGGGTGGACGCGACATCGAGAATATCGGGACATCCAGACATCTACAAAAAATGAGGAGGCTACAGATAAACTTAAAGTGTACCAAACGGGGGATTGTTCTACTATAGGATAGCATGGACCCAATATATTACACTTACAAGTAAAAACAGCAGGACACTAATAAATTACTCTTCATAAAAGGGGAGAACGGTCTCCCCCGACTCCGCGACCTCCGACATCACGTCCTCGCGCGTGTCATCGGCACCACCGTTGGTGAGGACCTCCTCGAGGTTGATCTCCGGGAGCGTGAGCTTCACGCACGCAAGAACGTGACACACGCCTGTGCGCAGACCAGTGCAGGTGTCTTCCATGACCTTGGCGACGTGCTTACTAGGAACTTTTTCTAGTTCCTTGATAAGGTCCACCAGGCCGGCCACCAACGTGGTCTCGTCAGAGTACAGGGGATCTCGATGTTCGTGCCGAGATTTCGCGCCAGCTGGTCGAGGCGCGTGTAGTTCTGGTGGAGAGCATCTCGGATTGACTCCAAGTGGCTGGTGGTCTTCGCCATCTGCACCTCCAGTCCATGCCGTTGTTGGCCGTGCCCGACGACGAGTTCCCTCATATTCTTGAGGTCCTCGCGCGCCTCCTCGAGATTGTTCTCGAGTTGGGCCACTCGCCCGTCCGATGATGAGGTGATTGCACCCACGCGAGCCATCTCGGCTAGTACCTCCTGGGTACCGGCTTCAAGAAGACGATGGGCCTCGGCGAGCTTCTCGGTGCCCGACATAGATGCCAAAGCTGCCGGCGGTGGAGGAGCAGGGGCAGCAACCGGGTCAGCCACGCGAGTCGTGACAATTGGCAAAAGAGGGCTTGTCGCCACGCGGTCCTCGATGTGTGCGGAGGACGCTGGTGAAACCCTATTGATGTCAACGGAAATGATAGATCCCAGGATCATATCGAAATATATAAAGGCGACGTTAGAGTCTAAGGCTTCACTTACTTGGCCCCGCCCCCCTTCAGAAGTCTCCTCCTCGAGGCTGGAGGTGCGCTGGCAGTGGCCTGGGTAAGAAGGCAAGTAAGAACTCGCTGTCGAGCAGTATGCAGTTGTTACCGAGAACGTGATGCTAACCTCAAAGCCACTCGATTGGGTGCACAAGCTGGTTCTGGCAGTGAGACCGGCCCATTTCCTTTTGGAGGGTTTGGACCCACTGCCACTTGGTGCAACGGCGACTTCGGTCGTCTCCGAAGAGACCTTCTCATTGAGGCAGGAGGAAGCTTGATGGTCGATGAGTGGTCCGATGGCATCCGTGAAAGGGAGCGCCTGCTAAATATTAGGTCACTTTGTCTTCAAAGTCATGAAGGATTGAGGAGATAGAGCATCGTGAAATCACTTACGTTGACGGCAGCATTCTTGTCAGCTGAAGCCAGGTCGTAGATCGGAGCTGGGGGATTGTTGACTCCTGATAGGGCACTGACAATGATCTGACCAACCCTGCTGGCCACGGTGTTGTCGTCAAGACCTATGAATGAAACGTGAGGTTAAAAATTAAGAACAAGTCCCTACAGGAGGATCGCTGACAAGAGGATTGCGAGAACAAGTAACCCGATCAGAGATCCATGTCTCATCACCGATCCCAGCATAATCATACGCAGGATGAGCGCGAGCTTGAAGGGTCCAAAGATGGCGACGTATGAAGTCGGTAGCGACTTCATACCCTGATAATCCCTGATCTCGGAGGTTACGAATTTTTTCGACAAAGACCAAGAGAGAAGGGGTTGGAGGGACTTTAGAAGTCCAGTCGGAAGAGCGTTACGGCTTCTCGTCAGGAACTACGAGAATGGAAGAAAGCTCATCCACGTGGAGGTAGAACCATGTTGACCTCCAGCCGCTTCGAGAGGAAGGGCAGTCGAAGAGGATATATTCCACCTTCATCCCGTCTCGAAGACGGAACCCGCAGCATCCTGAGATCCTGCAGGACTCCATCCACCGGAGTTCATAAAAATAACGGAAAAGGTCAAGAATCGGCACTACACCGATGTAGGCCTCACAAACATGAGCAAAAATGCTCAGAAAAGCAATGGAATTGGGGTTCAGATGAAGAAGGTGAAGGCCGTAGAAGTTCAGAATTAAGAGAAGGAATTCGGAGGGAGGAGGCAAGAATCCGCACCAAACAAAATCCTCTATAGCGACAATTTTTCCTAAAGCGAGATGTGGTTCAATACCTCCCGTCGAGCGCTTCATGGTATTGCATCCAAGGATGGAGCCCTCCACTTGTAGTTTCTTCATCTCGGTGGTATCGACGGTGGATTTTCCCAAATCCATAAGGTTGATCTTGAGATGATTGGAAGGGGTTTAGGGTTCTTTGTTTCTCTGGCAGCGGAAGGAACAGGAAGGCAGTGCGCAAGGAAGACAAAGGGAATATTGGGCAAACGGACTTGAAATGAATCCCAAAATCAGGTTTTATAGGCGCACTACTTGATGGTTCGCATTTCGAGGAAAGGAGAGAGATTACCGCCGAAATTTTCTGAGGCCCGTTGCTGGCGGTTGTTTAGACTTCAATTCAAATTCACTTGTGGACTGTTGATCGTCTTTCAATGATGTCGAATACTCCATGTCTTCTCGATTTTCATCGAGAACGACCATGAGAGAACGACGACGTTGACAGAGAAGTCGTGGATGACAACGTGAGTTCATTTTGAGTTGAAGTCGGGGGCTACTGTCATGGTTACGGATAAGGCATACCTCCTATACTACGACTTATGGAATATACGAATATGGCATACCTTTGTGTATATGGTTTGTCTCCGTATATGATAAGTAAATTGCTGAAAGATTAGGGAATTTACTCTCACGGGCAAGTAATTAACGGAGTCCTACTCGGGGAGGATCAGGTTTGTACCATATCGTGCGGAGTCCGTGGTCTCCGAGTTTTACTAGGAGACTAAGGTGATTCACGGTATAAAAGGTACACCCCATGAGGGTTTACGCCAAGGATTTTGACAACCAACACATCGACCATAGCCTACAAGCCGGAGGATATGAAGCCTACTCGCCGGGAGATCTCGTTGAGTCACATCGATAAGGATCTCACCGGTAACATAGGAATCATCGGTTCTCATTGTACTTTGTGGTTTTCCGTATCAATCTCATATAAACTGGATTGGGGCTATTACCTTACGAGGGGCCTGAACCAGTATAATCTTTGTCTCCTTGTTTGCTTGATATCGTTTCGTGTAGATCCTAGTATCAACGTACCCCAATACCCTATACATCCGGTCTACGGGTATCACCCGTCGACACATTAGTTCAGGTACATTCAGCAATTCATACAACACTCGATACATTGGTAATTTCTAGCTAACATTGAGATAATTCTAGATGCAATAATAGATGTTACATTATTGCCAAATTAAACAACACAAGTACTACTACTTTTGAGAAAATATCTGCCAACCCAAATAATCCTTCAAATTGTTATGTTCCTCTAACTGAGTTTCACTATAGTTTGTGGTATCTGTTTCGATTAGCTTGAAGTATTGATTTACCATTGCTGCTTCAGCCATTTTTTCCATTGTTGCTGCTCTTTTCCCTGATGCTTCATGGTAAAGTTTCATCCTCTCGCATTTCAATTTCAGGTCTTCTGAGGATGTCTGAGCATCACCTTTCCCTTTCCCTTTCATCCTAGCTTTGGCAGCCTTCTGCCCTTTTGGACGATGAAGACGAACCGGGTTTGTATTCTCACTATCTTGATTGGAATATGATGTGTAAGTGCCTGATTCATTGTGCTTCAATTTCTTGTTCTTGTTTGTGTCACTCTGCATGTAAGCTCTTCCCCATTTTGGTTGGTCTTTGACAAGTTTCCAGCAATACTCCAGTGTGAAGACTTGTCCTTCTATGCCTTCCTTTCGAGTTGCTTCTTTGTAACATGCATGGGATTTTTCCATATGTTGGTTGTCAGATTGACCACTCACATATGTGTTCTTCATTCTTAGCCAACACCAATTGAACAAGACAACCTTAGGGTTCATCCTTCCCCAATGAGCTTTGCATTGCTTTGCTGTTCTTTTTCCATCTCTTGAACTAGTGTTGTTGAATTCATCTACAACTTTTTCCAATAATGTTCACCCTTCTGTGAGTTTCCATCTATTGGGTCATTGGAGTGATTCAACCAAGCGCTGACTAGTTGTACGTTGTCAACCTCACTCCAATTCCTATGACCCTTTGATTTTTCATCATCTTATTTCTCACTCCATTCTTCGTTGCTAACTTGCTTTGCATATATTAATTGTACTGCAGAGGCTGGAGAAGCTGAACCTGTACTTGAACCCATGGCAATCGACTCAATTGGTGAGTATGATCGACCATCCCGACCACCTCCAAACATCGGTTGCACTGCATGCACGGGAGATGCTGAACTTGAGCCCATGGCCACCGACTCAACAGGTGAGTACGATTGACCAACTTTAATTACTCCAAACACTCTACTAGGAGATTGATTTATATTGGCTTCATATGGAAAAGGATGATGAAAAGCTCCATAAGGTTGATAATTTTGTTGTGTTGAAGCTGGGGGAATACCATATGGAATGAAATGTTGTGGAAGTGGAGTCTGGAAGTATGGGATGTATTGAGAATGAGAAAAATGGTTGGGAAATTGAGATGATGGTTGCTGAAAGTATTGCTTATTTCTGTCTTCTTGGTTATCAGGTGGGGAGTTTGAAGAGTTGAAAGCAGGTTGAGAAGAGTGATCCATGGGCAAAGTTTGTCGCTAGAGTTTGTGAAATTTTTAGATTATTATGTTCCTTCTTTGGTTGTATATATTGAGCAAATGTTGTCAACGGCTCAGAACCTAGAAAGACTAGTATTTGTAGCTCTTGTAGGTAGGTAACGGTTGTCCGCAACATTGTAAAAAAGAATTATTATTTTATTCAGAGTGCCCGTCCTCACGCGAAGTGTCTATTTGTAATGGCTAAGAGCATCTTCAAGAGCTCTTGTATATCTCGTTGGCTAGTTAAAAAAAGAGGAAAGAGAGAAAAAATTGCATCCAACAGACTAGTCAACTGGATAGCTATCTTTTCACGCTAGCTATCTCCTCCCCTTCGCTAGCTATCTTTGCCTAGTCAGACGGGCTCTCCAACCACGTTCGCCAGTTTTAAAGAGTCTGTTGGTTTACCCTGCTTTTGGAAAGCTTTTTATTTTTTAACTAGTCTCTTGTTCTTTAAATTTAGCTAAAATTATTACTAGTCTTTAGTCTTTTGGAGATGCTCTTATAGGGATCACACCACTCTTATGGAATTATTGCAAGCACACCGCTTGCAATATATGGAGCATGTGCTATGGTGAAAAGATTCTCTTAGTACTCCTGTTAATTCACCCATTAGCGATGCTCAAGTAACACAACCTATATGTTAAGGTGCTAATTCTGTACCTATCGATCTGCGAAATGTTTTGCGAACCCTCGATTCTCAACACGAAGGATGAATATTAAGACGTAAAGGAGAAAGTGGCAAACAACTTTGTACAATAATAATTGATAATGGTCCGAAATGCTGAATGTTTCGCCTACCGGGCGCCCCGTTCTCCATCTTGACAGCACACTTCAGTTCTTCTAGAAGGAAATATAAAGTCGAGTTCTTTGCTTGATCTTTCGATTTATTTTTTTTAAAAAAAATAGAGTACCACAGTGCAGTGCAGTTGAGCACAAGATTCGTTCACCGACCTGACGACGGCAAGTCAATCATCTCTGAGCGTCACGGTCCACCAAACCCAAACCATGAACGCAACGCAACAGCATCGCCACTTCACCAACCATTCGGTCGGTTACAAATTGCCGGTCGCTTCGCTCGCCGGGGAAACCAAGCCAGCGTCGAGCCAGCCAACGCCAACCACCGAGGCGACCGGAGAAGCGCGGCGAGGTAGGCCACGATGGCGGCGGCAGCTGGCGCCGGCGCGGACGCGGAGGTGGACTTCGAGTTCTTCCCCATCATCCGCCGCTACAAGAGCGGCCGCGTCGAGCGGTTCATGAACATCCCCCCGCTCCCCGCCGGCACCGACCCCGCCACCGGCGTCACGTCCAAGGACGTCGTCGTCGACCCGGCCATCGGTCTCTGGGCGCGCCTCTTCCTCCCTCCCGGCGCCGGCGCCGGCACTTCCCAGGGTAAGCTCCCTGTCGTCGTGTACTACCACGGCGGCGCCTACGTCGTCGGCTCGGCTGCTGATCCGTTCACGCACAGCTACCTCAACGGCCTCGTCGCCGAGGCTGGCGTTCTCGCCGTCGCGCTGGAGTACCGCCTCGCGCCGGAGCACCACCTCCCCGCGGCGTACGACGACTCGTGGGAGGGGCTCAGGTGGGTGGCGTCCCACGCGAACGGCGGCGGCGGCGCGGAGCCGTGGCTGCTCGACCACGGCGACTTCTCCCGCGTGTTCTTGGCGGGTGCAAGCGCCGGCGGCAACATCGCGCACTACGTCGCCGCGCGCGCCGGCGAGCACGGCGGCCTCGGGCTCGGCATCAGGGGCCTCCTCGTCGTGCACCCCTACTTCAGCGGCGCGGCGGACATCTGCGCGGAGGGGACGACGGGGAAGGCGGAGAAGGCCAAGGCCGACGAGTTCTGGCGGTTCATCTACCCGGGCTCGCCGGGGCTGGACGACCCGCTGTCTAACCCCTTCTCGGACGCCGCCGGCGGCATCGCGGCGCGCGTCGCCGCCGACCGCGTGCTGGTCTGCGTCGCTGAGAAGGACTCGCTCCGGGATAGGGGCGTCTGGTACTACGAGAGCCTCAAGGCCAGCGGCTACGCCGGCGAGGTGGACCTCCTCGAGTCCATGGGCGAAGGCCACGTCTTCTACTGCATGGATCCGCGCTGCGAGAAAGCGCGGGAGATGCAGGCGCGCATCCTCAGCTTCCTCCGCAAGTGAAGCTCCCCCACAACGCGAAGGCTTCGCCATGATGGAATAATTTACAATTCTGGCGCTTGTGATTTCGCCATTGTTGAGCTCGAGGGCTCGTGTAGTTTGTTGCTCGTCAATTCAGGCATTCTTTGTGCTAATTGACGATTTTATTCCTCAAGAATTGGCGATCATCAAACATGGCAATTTCTGTTCGAATAATCAATCTTCGTACATGTTTACAACCTTGCACATATTAGAGTTGAAGTTTATAAGGTCGATTATTTGCAAATGATTCATTCAGTTTTTCTAATTGATTTTGGAGGAATTGATTTTTTTCCTCTATGACAATCTGCTGAGGTGCATTTGATCATTTTTCGTCATTTTCACTGTAACAGATTATCCATTAGAGGTTATTAATGTCATTTATTCCAAACAATACCCTTTCCCTCTTTGTACCCTCATGGAATAGGAAACATGCAGCATTCTCCATTTGAAGGGACAAAAATGTCTATAATGACAAACGATCATATTAGAATCAAATTATTAGCAAGTTCCACAGGCATTACAAATTACTTCGTGGCGAATAATGGTAGAAGCCACCACAACAATATGAAAAGAAAAGAAAAATTCTCCCATCTTATTTAGACTAAACACTCTCCAAATCTGACTCGGCCGCCGGCGATCTTCATTTCTTGATGAATGCAACGTTGCGCTCCAGCAGCTCGACGGCCTGGTCGGAGTCGGCCATGCCGACGAAGTGGAACGCGTGGCCGACGCCCTTGGACTCGAACAGCTCCACCTCGCCGCCATAGCCGCTCGCCTTGAGCTCCCGGTAGTACCACAGCCCCCGCTCCTTGAGCAGGACGTCCTGCTCGGCCACGCACACCTGCACGCGCTCGCACGGGATCGCCGCGGCGGCGGCGCGCGCCGCGCCGTCGACGAACGGGTTCACGCGCGGGTCGTCCAGCCCGGACGTCTCCGGGAACACGAACCGCCATGTCCGGTCGAAGAACTCGCGGACGTCCGGGCCGAACGCCGCCTCGCCGCCCACGGCCTCCTTGCCGGTGAAGTAAGGGTGGACCACCACGAGGCCGCGGAGGGTCACGCCGTCCGGTAGCGCGCCGCCGCCGCAGCGGACGGCCATGTTGTGGGCGATGTTGGCGCCGGCGCTGCACCCGGCGAGGAACAGGCGGGACAGGTCGGCGTGGTCGAGCAGCCACGGGTCGGCGCCGTCGCCGCGTGTTGCCGCCCACCGCACGGCCGCCCACGCGTCCTCGTACGCCGCCGGGAGCGGGTTCTCCGGCGCGAGGCGGTAGTACACGGACACCCCAATCGCGCCGGACCGAGCCACAAGATCGTTGAGGTAGGCGTGGGTGCTCGGCCTCGCGGGCGAGCCGGTGACGAACCCGCCGCCATGGAAGTACACCACAACCGGTAGCTTCTCGGTCGACACGGCGGCGCCGGGCGGGAGGTAGACGCGCGCCCTGGCGTCGCCGGCGTGGATGTCACGGGAGACGACGCCGGTGACCGGGTCGGTGCCGGCGGGGACGGTGGGGTCGCCGCCGGGGCGGAAGATGCGGCCGCTCTTGTACTGGCAGAGGTAGGGCTGGAAGTCGAAGGCGACCTCGGAGTCGGGATCCATGGCGGGTGGGGAGCGGTTGGTGGCCGGATCGGGAGATGGAAATGAGTTGGCCACCTGCAACAAATTGAGCTGGAAACTTAAAAAGAAGTCTAGTTCACTTCAACAAGTTCAACGCGGGGAGAGATAGTGGGAGCGTGGTTGGTGAGGGTAGAGACTTGCGGCGAGTGGCAAGCCAACGCCGCTTTCTCAACTTTTTATTTCCCCATTTGGTGATTGGTGAATAACTTTTATAATTATTTTCCCCAAAGGGATGACCTGCTCAATACTAAGTACTACTAGTATTAATAAAGACTATTTCTTCTTGTGTTTATTTATGATGTGAGAACTGAGAACCGATTACGATCGACTTCTGTTCAGTAAGTGAGCTCGCGCAACTAAAGAACTGAACATATACAACGACATTCACCGAAGAAATCGGCGAGGGACGTACATAAGTTGTTGACTGTTCTTGAAGATGGGCGATGGCACTAGTTGCAGGCTTGCAGCTGAATTAAATTTGAAAATATACTATTGATTTGTTTTATTCTCAGAAATACTCGGGATGTAAATTTTTTAGTAAAAATACATCATCGATCTCGCACAACCGTTACGCGAGAATGACGTGAGCCCATATTATCATGCCCACGTCATTCTCACGCAACGAGATAACGGTATATTTCTGCAAAAATATTTACATCCCGAATATTTTTAAGAAAAAATAAATGAATAATATATTTTCAAATTTAATTCGCTTGCAGCTATCCTTGGATTTTTTTTTCAGGAAGTTCACAGCCAGTCATGTCTGGATCCCCGACCGACCAACCAGCATGTTAAAGACAACAGTGTTTTGACTGTAAGGAGATCGATGTTACAAGAGCAAGTCTAATAATATAATATAGTCAGCTGCTGGCTGTATAGATTTTTACAGTCTACCTCTCAGCTACCTCTCAGCTACCTCTCAGCTCACTCATACAGTGGTTAGTTCTTAACTATAAATCTATGGTCCACCTGTCTCTCTCACGAATTTTCTTAGTTCATGTGCCTAAGCTGGTTATAAGTTTACAGCCCGCTTCTCCTCTCTCTCCTGTTCTCTCTCATCCAACTCAGTATTCAGCCTTCTTATAGCCCACTATTATACTTGCTCCAAAAACGGTTGGTGGACTTGGCATCATCCATTTGGTCAGACTGCCAGCGACCCAGAAGCCAACAGAGCAAAAAGGAAGGGCAGTGGTTTTGGTGGTTGAGGACTTGGGGGAAGACAGCCACAGCACCACCAATGAACTGAGGCAGGTTAAAGGGCTCAAACCAGAGATTTTATAGGATTTTCATAGGAATTCATCCAAATTCCCCTAAAAATCCTTATAAATTCCTCCCTTCCAAAGGATGTATTAGTTCCAGGCTACCCCTTAGAGACCACCATATGGAAATCCATGTACTACCAATGAGTAATTTAAGCACACGTAGCAACTGAAGAGCGTGAAAACTCAATTCAAGAGATGTAAAGTATGGTAAAAAAAATCCAGCTATTTGATAAGATTTTCAAATTAATACACAGTATTGATCTCAAAATGTTCTCGATGTCATTTGACTCAGAGGTTGGTACTTTCCCAGTTCCCATACATAGTAGTAACATAGACAATGTTATTATCATGGGCTTGTTAGCATGTTACTTACCACGTTTTGCAGGGAGGCAAGTGAATCAACTGCAGTCTTTGTGAGCCAACTGATTCCAACCTTCACTCGATGTTCATCTGTGGGCATCCTAAGGCAGTATACAATCTTCCTAGCTGCAGAACCAAGTTGAATGTTATTCTTAAACGTAAAATTATGCAAAACAGGAAAAGAACATGCCGGTGAGGATTCATACCAGCATGCCCTAAAGGTCCTTCCAAGGTCAGGCCCTCAATGAAGCTTGCTGTTATCGCAGCATCACTTCTACCAAGTGTCATCATCTCACCAAGATTTTGAAACCTGAAAAGTTACACAGGATATTTAGCTCTTCTATGCAGTTCAACTATTCCTACAAACATGACAGAACATTATAGCATTAAAAAAGAAATGAAAATCCTTAGTACATCCTGAATACATCAACACAGACAGTTCAGCTAGATTTAAACCTGAATGGCAGAAGAGGTCGGTCATTGATTGCTGCCCAGAGATTCCATCCAGCAAAATCTGCTTGTTGAAAAGCAACCTGCATGAAAAGAGTAATCATTGGTTAAGAAACGACCAAGGCAGCATCTGCCTAAAGTTAGTCCAGTAAAATGCCTTACCTGTGCAGTGGCTGGGAGAAGTTTGCCCGATGGGTCTCTTAGAGCTGCTGAATCACCGATTGCAAAAGTTCGAGGATGGCCTTTTACCTGAAGGGTTTCCTCAGTCTCTACCTGGCCCCGACCATTTAAAGGAATAACATATGGAGCATCTGGAGGCTGTAACCGAGGAATCTGAGAGGTTGAACCCACTGTCCATAATACCATATCAGCCTCCAGAACCTGGCTCTGGATGCCCCTTTGAGCAGGTTGAAGTTCCAATAGTAGTTTCTTATGGTCACCATTAACTTCTTTTGCATCTGTAACCATGTTACTTGAATCCTCAGATGCAGAAGCTTCTCTGATGCAGTTCACGAAATATCCCAAGAAAAGTTGAATATTTCGAGATTCAAGAACCTGGTGAGGAACTCATGAAACCATTTTTCTTTCATTAGTTAGGTGCCACCTCAGAATATAGCGGATTGCCCAACTGACAGTGTTTATAACAACTGTCTCTGATGCATAGAGTTAGTTCTCACCTTCAGAGCAGCGTCACGGTTTCCTGGTGGTGCACTGGGACAGATAGTTGTCTGAACGTTGATGGCTTGAACAGTCCCTTTGTTCTTTAGTCTCTCAGAGATAGTAGCAGCTAACTCTACACCAGAGTAACCCAATCCCACAATGGCCACCTGAATATCGGGAGAATTTTTACCAAACCTTCTCCTTTCCAACATTTTCAGCTGGCTTTCAACTTTCTGAAAATAAAATAGGACAATACAACAGCATTAGGATTCTGGATGACCATGGGGACCCATCCAACAACCCTAAAGCAACTACTGATCTATATCAGCTATAATAGACAAGCAATGATATTTATGAACTAATGGCTAAAAATAGGCAATATAACATTAGTTTTAAAAATATGATCACTTATATAAACAATTACCGTAACACATACAACTTCATGCTTTCACAAGTGAATTGTAGTATACCCTACAATCAGTATTCCAAGTTGTAGATGAATAAAACAAAAGGTTTAAGCAGTTTCACACAGTGATTGATCATTACCAAAGCATCATCCAAAGTCGTAAAAGGAATTGCATATTCAGCAGATCCTGGGACAACATCAATTTTAGCTTCAGCCCCTAAAGCTAGAACGAGCCTGGCTGCCCATTCCAAAAGGTATGTCATCAGTTATATCACTTGAAACTTGTAAGGATGCCATAAAATTTCAAATGCAAGATATCCTGAAAAGATCTTGTACATTTTCATGAGCTAAACAAAGTAACCATATAATCTTATTTAGTGGTATTGTACTGTCCTACAGTTTCCTAAACAGAAGATAGAAAGAAGTCAGTCATAGGCTCCACCACTATAGGATAAACTCTAAAGTATCATGATTCAGGGGTGGCACAAGGAAGAAATGCTGCTTGATCATTTGGTATTTATATAAAAATATATATATACTATTGCGTTGCCACTTGTGAGACTGATGAGCACATTAACAAGACACTAAATGATATCCACAAATTTCAAAATGTTATACCAGCATTTAACAATCTGTCCCCAGTCTAAAAATTTTCACAAAGAATTACATGAAGGAAATTCAATGATACTGTGAGAGATATAGAGTTTCTTAAACTTGTTTATATCAATGATATATATAAATTAAACATGACAGCCATTGCAATTCTGTAGAAAGTTATCATTCATACCAATCATATTCAATAACGGTGCCACTTTCCAGATGAACAACTCCACCAGTGCATGATCCTCCAGAATCTCTTCTAAAGTGATCAGAAGGGCGCAGAAGCTTTACACTATCCTTCACGAATTGAACACTAGTGTTCTTCAGTAACTCTGCAAATGATGGAGCTATCTCCCAAACATCCACTTCTGGTGACCAAATCAAAGTTTCACATTTAAAAACATGAAACCATATGATAAAATCCAGTAATTTATAATATACACAAGCAAAGGTATTTTTACACTTGAAACTACAGTACCTCCTGACAAGAGCTCATACAACATGGGCTTAAATACAAATCTGTCAGATTGATCAACCAGCATGACCTGAAACATGATTTCGTTTTCTTAGTAAAATATCACATCAATTGTTTAGCGAGTGCACATGATTCACTGATAAATATGTCTAACTGCAAACACAACTATGACCCTTATGTAGATATATAAAACAGGTATAGCACTCTACAAATCTAAATGAAATTTCCAGCATAAGAGCATCATCATTTTACCTGAGGCTTCTTATCATTGGGCCATACAAGAGATTCTAATCTTAGAGCAGTGTACAGACCACCAAATCCACCACCCAAGATGCATACTCGTGGACGCTGAAAATAAGAAAGAGGGCATATTCAGTAATACAATTATACAAATATAGTGGTTATAGCATAAGCACGTTGTAAATCTAACTTTTTCTCAAACATTTATCCTCACAACCTGGCGTGCATAGACAAAACAAAATATGAAAAGATTTAACTCATAAGTCAAAACACAAGCACTTAAGACACCATCAGTATAGGCCAGTTGATTTGTAGTTATAATAAATTGAACTATATTCTGTGAGTATCTACACACTGTATTTTAATGTATGTCATAAGCTCTGAGTCAAGTGTACCGAAGTATGTCCCCTTGGGATTTCCGTATACTGAATTATGCTTCATCATGAAATAGAGAATTTGGCAAACAACTAAACATATAAAACAAAACCAACTTGCAGAGAAAATGAAAAGGAAAACCACCAAATAACAGGGGGTTCAACTAAGGATGTCTACAGTAAAAAAATACCTGCTTATCTGGCCAAGAGTATATTGGCATTGGCCCTTCATCAGTTGATGTAGGCCGTGAAAAAACACCATCTCCTGAGCTACTTGAAGCCATAAGTCTGAACAGTCTAGATGGTAGTCCAAACTTCATTGGAGTACCACCCAGCCTCCATGGGTTCTTAAGGATTGAAGTCCTCCATACATTCAAACCTCCTGTCAGGAACGAAGAGCTAACCCATTAGATCGACGGCTACATTAACCTAATCAGTCCTTTCAAATCGGAATATGAAATCACTGGAAAGTGCACAAACATTTTACCAACCAATGGTGTTGTCCTACGAATGTTCCCGCAACTTATGTACCATAAGAGAAAATCTACTCTACTTTAGAGTTCAAAAATCAATTTGAGTTCATATTTGGGAAATCGCATGTGGAGTAGTTCAAAAACATCAAAACCCAATGTTTTCGAAATTTCGTTTTAAATGCTACCACTACCAATTTACCATGTACGCGCCCGAAAACTGCACCTTCTACTTTACGATTCGAAGCATCCAACGTAAACCCTAACTGAGCAGCACAACACTACGCAGTCCACAGCAGCTTAAAGTATAGAGAAGCAGTAGGTGCGAAGCTAAGCTCATGAATCTCACCGAATGGACCGCGTTGCCGCGCCCAGTCGGGGAAGGGCCGCCCGCCGGGGAGCGAGGGGCGCCCCCACGGCGCCGCGCGGCAGCTCATCGGCGGGGAGGGGTGGGGGGCGCGAGACGTGGCGCGCCTCCGGTCGCAGCTCCCGACGATAGGTGGGGAGAGAAGCGAAGGAGCCGTCTCCGGGAAGATAGCTTCAGGTTGATGTGATGGGCCATAATGGGCTTCGAATTTCGGCCCATTAAGTAGGGGCCTGTAGTGGGATGCACGTTGAGGCCCATTTGTTTTTGCTGGGGCCTTTTGGAACCCAACGAAGAGTAGTACAGCTCAGAAACTGGAAAATGGAAATTTGGAGCTCTACAGCACCCTCTACATTTTGTATGAACAGATATTCTTTTTTCAATAATATATCATATAATGTCTTTTTAAAAACATAGTACAACGCATATGCTCACAACACGCGCGTACTCACCTTTATAAATACACACACTTACATCCTATCGCTACGAGCATTTCCAAAAAAATAGATCAACATATCTTAAGATTAATGAAATCATCATAAATACCTTGTTATCAAGAGATACGTCATTTATCATTAAAATAATTATTAACTATAAATACGAACACTCCTAATATATAATATGTTAACGGTATGTCTACAACACTTTGATTACAATAATAACATTATCTGTATAGTATGTTTGCATGTGCAATTGTCGTTGATTTCTTGACATGTCAAATATCCACGTAACTGATGATAAATATTTTATGCTCCTCATACTTAGTATTCTAGTCACAGCCCATGCTTCCTCGAGCGGTTCAGTGCTTATCTGAGCAGCATCTTTTCAGTCAAAATAGACTTGTCAATGCAGGAGCACAAGTTCAGAAACACCAACAAGAGGGAGAGACAGACAACGATACGTCAAACGCGATTGGTCCGTTTCCGAGCTGAAAAAACGAAGCCGTTTCACACGCTCACGACACGCACTACGCGATCGTGAATTCACGATGGGGTTGGTTTCAGTTAGGCGCGCGAAGAACTTTCCTTTGCCGACTCGAGAGATATCATCTGCTACGTGCAGGGAAGCAAAGGCCAGACACGGCGCCGGCGAATTTAATTCTGCAGCGATTGGATTCGATTTTTCAGAGTAGAATTGGAGCAGACATCTGTAGAGGATGATCAGTAGAGACAGATTTTCCTGGCCTGACAAACGGCGAAGAGACAGACATGATCTTGACAAGTTTGTGTTCTTTTTGCTCACCGCTATGGTGAAGCAATTTGCTCACCACCAGCTGAAAAAATATCGTGAAAATTTAGAAAGAGTTTTTTTTTTTAATGGAAAAGGCAGGAGCGCTGCCGATCAACTGAGGCTCCGTTTGAAACAAATTATAGAGCGGACTGTTGCTTAATAATTTGTTTGAAACAGTACATGAGAAAATTTTAGAAAGAATTCAGTTTATATTTAAAATGCATCCAACCAGGGAAGGGAAATTCTCTTGAAGAGGTCTTCATTCGTCAGCGGCATGGTACTGCAAAACTGCCTAAAGAACGTTCTATTTTGTCAGCGTTTCCAGTACAAGCTTACCCGTCAATGAATTTACACCGGAGTTAGTGGCGTTCTAGGGCAAGGAATACCTGTTCTTTTAAGACAGCTAGAACATAAAAGTGTTTAGTCAACACGCATACTTCTATTTTTTTTTCATAGATTACATTGATCAGCGTGAAATCGGCACTAATATTTGCCACGTGGTATATTCAGAGTTCAGTCTAAACAAGCAAAAAAGGCTTCCAAGAAGTTCACTGAAATACAAACAATTGCTTTTTCAAACCACAAACTTAAATAACATTTCCCAGATGCCTTCTACCAGAAGTTTTTTGTGATCTCGTAGTAAAAAAGGAATGCATCAGAAGATTACGGAGAAGCTGGAAATTACGACACAAGGCAGAGTGGACATTTTTATTTAGCACAACAAACTCAAGAACTTCTGAGTCTTCAAACTCTGAATTTTTCAATCTTTACATGTCAATGAATCGATGCTTGCCACTAAATTTTGTGATTTTCGCATTCGAGATTTTGTCAGAATTAGAAACTTTCCAGTTGACCCGAGAGGATAGCCAAAGAGCTGACCTATTACCGTTTCAACTGCACAGTGACATCTACTGCTATTTCACCCCATAAAAGGAGATGCAACTTGTCATGTGGTTAATGTCGATAAAGTCTAAAATGATCAGCTCTTTGCTAGAGGTAAATCCATTTCAAAATCAATTGATCACTCACAAACTCTTCTAATACCTTTTGAACACCTGTATAATAATTCAGCCATTGATTTTTCTTAAAGTAAAGGTACTAGTACCTCTAGTATGCTTCAAGCATAATAAAACATCTATGCAATCAAGTAGGCATGGCATTTGGGATCACTAGGAGCATGAGAATCAGAAGAGCATGAGAAAGTGGCAATCTGTTTCCTTGCTGATTTTTAATCGATTTCCAACCCGTGTCATCACCAATCAAAGCTTTTATAAAAGGAGCGAATTAGTCCATGAAAACCACGCTGTCTAAACCATTGTTTATGGCTCACAGTATCATACTAACATATCACCATCGCCAAAATTTTTGTTTATCTTCTCCTTAGAGCCCTGGCAAGCACAAAATACTTGCACGAAAACTTTCCGATTAATAAAAGGATGGATCGGATGAATGTTCATATTTTCCGAGCTTTTAATCGGTACGACTTTTAAAAACTTTATATATATGAATTTCTTATAATAATGTTTTAAATTTATTTTAACGTTAAAATATTTAATTCATTCGTTTGTACCCTCAAATAATTATTAAAAGTTCATTCAGCTATTCGAAAAAAGAGCATACGTGCTTCAATACCAGTCGATAAATATAATGCATGAAATAGATATAACAGATTTTGATGTTTCATAACTCTTGACGTCTATCTTTATATACTTACACTATCATTAATTGAGGAGTTGATAGTTTAAGTTCATATTGTTCTTTGATTGAAAAAAAAAAGATGGTGAGTTAAATCATTTGATGATACATCAATTTTACATGAAAAATAATACAAATTCAGTTAGATTGCAACTTTTCAAGTGGGATCATGCAATTTATGATTTATTAAATTTACGCTTCATACAGATAATATTTAAACTACTTTGAGAAAGTATAAAATCAAATTTGACGCCCAGCTCCCTCTTGTACCATCTCATTTCCCTCCTTCCTCACGGCTTCCTCCCTCCCCGCCATCTCCACGACTCTTAAACCCGCTCGCCACCGCGAGCTCTCCGGCAAGCCGAGTCAGAGCCACCCAAAATGGAAGTAATGGTGCGCCCCGCCTCGCCGCCGCGGCACCACGACTTCCGGTTCGACAGCCCGGCGGCGAGCCCGTACGCCACGGCGCCATCCAGCCCGCGCGGCCGCCTCGCCACGGCCACGTTCTTGACGGCACCGCCGTCGCCGGACCCGTTCGAGGCCATCATGGCGCAGCAGCCGGAGACGCCGCGCCTCACGCGCGCCAACCCGTTCGACCTCTTCCAGCACTTCAGCAGCGCGCCCGCCAGCCCCAGGCGCGCCGCCGCCATATACGCGCACTTCGCCGAGGGGAACAACGGGGGTGGCCGCGATGACGGCGAGGAGGAGGAGGAGGACGACGACGACGAGGGGTTCCGGCCGCGGGCGTCGTACACTGCTAACGCCTCGTCCGTGCCGTTCGATTGGGAGGAGAGGCCCGGGACGCCGAAGGCCGGGCTCGGCGGCGGCGCGGCGTGGGATACGGACTTCGAATTCGGTACGGTCGTCGACAAGGCCGCGCCGGAGGAGAATCTGACGACGGCCGACGAGCTCTTCGAGAAGGGTAAAATCCGGCCGCTGAAGGCGCCGCTGCCGAAGACGGCCGACGAGCTCTTCGACAAGGGCAAGGTCCGGCCGCTGAAGCCGCCGCCTGGGCTGCTCGACGGCGGGAGCGTCGCGTCGTCGCCGCGGTCGCCGATGTCGAGAGGCGGCGGCATGTGGTCGCCTCGCCGACGGAGCAGGGTCGGCTCCGGCGTGGACTTCGACCCGTTCGCCGCTGCTCTGCTGGAGGCGACCAAGGCGCCGTCGCCGTCGCCGCTCGGCGTCGCTGCCTCAGGCTCCCCGGCCAAGAAAGCCGACCAATTCACCACCCGTCCGGCCTCCAAGAGCGCCGGGTGGAGGAGATGGCGGCTCAGCGATATCCTCCTGTTCCGGAGCTCGTCGGAACATGGCCGCGTGACCAAGGACCCGATCTTCAAGAGCTCGCCGGCGAGACATCCCGACTCGCCGGTGAAGAAGGCGACAGCACAGCCATCGACGACGATGGGCAAGACCAATGGCAAAGCCGACACCGTGAGCAAGCCAAGAAAGCACGCCGGCGACAAGAACGCCGCGGCGGCGGCGGAGGGCATCCTCGGGTCCGTCAGGCTGAGCCCGCTGCAGCGGCTGGCGAGAGGGCTCAGAGGAAGCTCGTGGTACCACGGCCATGGCGGCATGGAGAAGCTTGGGACCAAAGGGTGAACGAAATCCATGGCGATCGATATAGCTCCATTGCTCGCATTGTTCATACTTCATACAAGAGGTGATGGTTTTTCATATTTCTTCTTCTTCTTCTTTTCCTTGGAAATAATTTTGTAAAACTTATTTGAAAGTTGAAACCATGTACAATGTGCCGAACATTTTTGTTTTTGGTGTTTGGTTTCCTTCTCTTTGTCGAGCTTGACCGTATTATCATACATGTACTTTATGTGATTTTTCTTTAGACATAGTTTACATGGCTATACATAATAGAAGAGAATATAAAATGACAAATGGTTAATTACTTGCTAATGTGCGCTTGATCATTCGCGGTCCAGCATATCTGACGTTTGTTCTAAAGTTATATTGTGCATCCACGCAAATGCTTAAATTATTGGACTGCGGCGTGCCTGTTTCCCAGGAAAAACACTACATAAACTGTTGCAGAAGAGGACAACGAGTAGAAAAAACTGTTTCATAATTACCTCTAAAATGTTGTTGATATTGAGTTATATGCATCAACCCATTCAAACAAAAGACTAAGCTTATGGTCATTTGATCTAAAACTGATAAGCTATAAAAAATAAATAGAGCGAGAAAAATAATTTATAGATAATCTCTAATCTTAGCAATCTAAAAGTTAATACTGAGAAATAAACTCAATGAAAAGATCCCAAAATCACCTCTAAAATTAAACGCTAAACAATTTTTGGTTGCTACTAGTAAGCTAATAAGCATAAGTATAAACTAAGAGCATCCGTAGTGTTTGGTTCGACCAATCTGATCGAAGAGACGAACGAATTCTGTTCGATAGTTGTAGCGTTGAAATTGTTTTCGTGGGACCCGCAAAAAGAATCAACCAATCACTAGTCTACCTTTTATGCATGCATGTACAGTAAAATAATTTCTTACTGCTTCCGTTCGACTCCAATCTAGAGTTCGATTTGTTATCTGACACCTACGGTTCGGCAGCCACAGTGTGCATGTTCGGTTCTTTTACCGTAAAATCAATTTTGTGTTCCCACAGCAGATGCTCTAATGGGTGAGAGTGTAAGCTGATGAGGAAACGCGGGAATGCACATATACTCCAACATCCCCTATCTCAAGATATCTAGATATCTAGCTTTGATACCATATGAAGTTACACACACCGACTAATTCAATTCAATAGCCTAAGTTAATGAAGAAACATGGATAATTCACTTATACTCCAACAGTTGGATACTATTTACGATCACCCTTGAAATGGTGATCATGTGGCTACATTGTGCACACACGAAATTATGTGAGAAATGATTTTACTTGCTTGGTCACCTACATGAAACTTATCTTTCCCTTGTGATATCGCCCACCTCCTCTTCAGAAACTCCTCTAACGTCTTGCCCTCTAGCTATAGGGCCAGCTAGGGCCTCATGTTAGCAACTTAAAAAGTAGACGGCAAATAGTTGATCCGCTTCCGTCCTCTCGAGCCACTCCCTTCCCTTCAAAATTCCCCCGTCCTCTTCCCTAGTCCAGCCATCATCCTTGTCCCTCTTCACTTGCTTGTGCTGGTAAGGCTTGTAGGCTGTGTTCTTCAAGTCACCTCTCTTATTTTTCACACGCACATTTTTGAAACTACTAAACGGTGTGTATTTTGCAAAAAACAATTATACGAAAGTTATTTAAAAAATCATATTAATCTATTTTTCAAAAAAATTAGTTAAATACTTAATTAATCATGCAATAATACGTATTTCGTTTTGCGTACCGGGAGGAGGGTTCCTAGTCCCTCCTCCCGTACGTTGCCTTAGGGTGTGTTCGGGAGATGAGATTGGGAACTCACTTCCCGCGCACACAAAACGGAGCGACGCATTTTATTATGATTAATTAAGTATTTACTTTTTTTGAAAAATAAATTAATATGATTTTTTAACGTAACTTACCTATAGAAAATTTTTACAAAAAATACACCATTTAACAGTTTAAAAAGCGTACGCGCAGAGTACGAGGGAAGTGAGTTGGAAAAGTTGGGAAAAGAACTTAGCCTAAGGCTTCATTCGTTCTCTCCAAATGGAGGATATTTCCGATGCACGCAAAACGAGAAAACTTATTAACACATGATTAATTAATTATTAACTATTATAAAATTAAAATTTTGATTTTTTTTAAACAACTTCTATTTATAAACTTTTTGTTAAAAACATATCGTTTAATAGTTTGAAAAACGTGCTAACGGAAAAGGAGGAAATTGATATTTGGAGTTGAGAATATTGGTGTCCGCTTGTTAGCTTATTAACCGAATACGAAATTTTAATTTTGAAACATAATTTGAAGTTGATTTTGGGTTTTCTTTATCGTATTCTATTTTCAGCAATGGCTTTTAAACCATCAATATTACATCTATAAAATTCATAAATTATTTTTTATTGCTTTCTTTATTTTTTCCATTGCTTAGCGGTCCTAGCTCAAACGATCAAAACCAAGTCATTGGCCCTAACTGTCGTCACAGGTTTGTCACACAATACATTTGCCATCCTTTGCCCACCGCGGCCATCTGCTTTGCAAGTGAGGAGTGTTACTGGAAAGTGATAGATTTTGAGTTGATTTTTTGATCCAAGTTGAGTTTTTCATAACATATTTTCCGATGATACATTTTTTTAATAAAAACATATTTTTGGAAAGTTACTTTTTCTAATAGAAGATGAATCAGAGTTGAATTTTTTCTTTTAGTTGAAAATCGAAATTGTAAAAATTATAGGACATGAAGCCTCCTCCATAACATTTGGAATTTTCTAATTACACCATATGAATTGTACAGAATCCTAAAAAATCAACCCTATAAAATTTTATTTGAAATTCCAGCACCCAAAGGAGGCCTGGAAAGAGAGAGCTGAGAGTGTGAGTACATGGTGGGGGACTGGAGAGTGCTGTGACAAGTTGGGAGAAGGTGATCACCACTAGGTAAATCCTAACAAAGTTCCATCATTGATACTGAAGTGTAGACGAGAGTCAGAATCTTGTTCTCTTTTCTTCACTTCCGTTCTTTTCAAAGGTGCCACTGCCTCCACCACCGAAATTCCTTTCTTGCAAACCATAAAAAGAGCAAATGTGCAGTGGTAGTACTTATTAGTGGAGCATAGTGAAGCTCAAAGTGGAAGAGGTACGGTAGTCTCCTCTTCTGTTCAGACCACCAGATATGATGTGGTGATAGATCTACAAATATTGGAGCCCAAAGGTTCAGAGTGTATATGATAGCAATTTTGGAGTACTATTTTAGTCTCCCTGAGTCCATCATTTATCGAAACTAATGATCACACTCAAGTTAGTTGATCAGGCAGAGCTCCTGCCATCCCCTTTCCCTTAAAAATACACTAATGATAATGAAGATTAAGTTAATATTTCTGCATCTTTAATTTACAAACAATGTGTGTTCATCATTAAGGAGTACAAAAGCATCCGAAAGCGTCCCTCCCACTCTAAAAAGAATGGAAGACTCAAGAAAAATAGGTTTGTACAATTGTTCTTGTGTTAATATCTTGTTTGGCACGAAGATTTACAACCGACGGAATGAAAGCATATTATTTCCTAGGTACTTGAAAGATCCGATCGTTGATGAATGACAATTGACAAATCATTGGGCTCGTGTTAAGATACATTTGTCATGTACTGCTTAGGCATCTGGAATTGTAAGTTATGTTGGTTTAGTGTTAATAGGGCCATATTTAACTCATAGCCTCTGTTGTTGGGATGCATTTGTATTTTGGATCTTTAGGTCGTAGTCATTGTTAGTTTTAAGTATGTGTTCTGCTCATGAGCTATGGTACGAGGCACAAGCACGTTTGTGCAGCGTCCAAATTAGTTGTAGTTAGGAGACTACGACTCTGCCGTACGTATCCAACTTTAATTCTTGTTACTAAATTTCTTAACAAGAAGAAAATAATCTTATAAGTAGGTGCTAACCATGTTGTGTTGTGTAGTTAGTGGTATTCGAATTAGCCGGCATTTTACTGGTCGCCGTCGACACACAACGAACTGGTTGGTGGGATGCATGGGTCAATGATCGGAATAACTGTAAGCAAATAAACTTACACATTCCTGGTCTCCTTTCTTTAAAAAAACAAAATACCCATGCTTTGTTATTGATAAAGAAGATATATTGTAATATGTCATAGATAAAATATATTTTCTTATCAAACACTATATTAGTATCACTTGGCTTATTTAAATATATAATATTCACTCGTTTGAAACAAATACTTGACTATTCCTTAATATAAAAAAATCAGAGGATAATTTATAAAAACTACAAAAGGAATGGTGGGGTAATAGTGAAAGATTTACTGTCACCACCACTAATATCTTTTAAATAATAGCATACGACCACATTGGAGCACAAGAGATTTTCCTTTTTCTTATAAAAAGATAAATGTTGCGCAATAAAAACTATAGCGACCAAATTTAAGATTACATGACAAACATGCCCACACCCACAACACCACACAAACACACCCGTAAATATGACCCGTAAATATGGCTCATAACATGTTCTAAAAGGCGAAGACGGACGACACGCTTACCTCACTAAAATTCTTTTTATATTCGGATATAGTAAGATTACATAGGAGGGATGCAATTTAGCCATAATTAGCCACCCAAGCAGTGCTAACCAGCTCTTTTCATGTACTATCAAACATGACCATTTTAATAGTCTAGCCCTAACGCCCTGTGACTCTGTTAATTAGTCTGTGATGTGTTGGGCATCACCAATCGTTTTATTCCTCTCCTTTTTCTTTCTCTAACTTAAATTTTGTTTATTCTTCTTGTGAGGCCCAAGCCGGGAGTGTGCAGCAGTAGACTAGTAGTAGTAGCTATTCCACGGCCCCGACCGCCGCACGCTTAGTTTGACCGGAGCTGTCCACCCGTGATCCATCCGGTTCCACGGCCAACTTTCCCGGTCAAACACGACGTGACGTTCCCCGTAATCCCCACACGATCCACGGGAGAAACGCCCACCAAACAAAACCACAAATTCTTCCAGGATAATAAGGGAGCTGACGTTCTTGTGACCATCATCCGAACGTGCCAAGCATCTTCTCTCAAACGAAATCGTGTCTTAAAAATTATAGACTACTTCTATGCGGTTTCCATTTATTACTGTGCGATATTATCGTAATCCTAGTCGTGATCGCGATCCTGACACGAAAAGAAACGACCGTGTGTAGGATTGTGACGCTGATAACGTTTTGCTAAGTGTGTCACCAGTAACAGCAGTGTACTAGCAGCTCACATGGGCATGGCCGCTCGCTCTGTTCAACGCCGGGACCGGTTCGTTTCAACTTTCAACTGCTTCTGCATTGCCGACCGCCAGTGTCTCGCCGACGGAAGTCGCCGCTGAAACAGGTTGGCAATTGATGGCAACTCTGCTGCAGAATTATTTGCAGCGTGACAGGTGAAGTTCTAGGCATCTAGCTGCAAGTCGTATCACATGATAGAGCAGTTAATCATAGCTCGATATCTGCAGTAGTTAGGCTTCAATCATACAGGAGGCATGGTAAAGATGATTTTTCCCTGTAAAGTTGATCACAAAGGACTTCATTTCTGAGCATACACAGTGTATCCATTGTGTGAAATAGCAAAAGAAATGCTAACGAATGTAGTACTTTACATGTTTCACAGATCACAGTTTCAGGAAAGGGAATTTATCCAATTCAGGATATTTCTGGTAACAGTGATATTGTACACTACAGAATGCAGAAGACGTTCTTGAAGACACCCAACGCTAATAATCTCGCAATTCTTCTTTACAGAAGAATCCATCCATTAGCATTTCTACTAGCAGGGCCAAACATTGTATGAGAACATTGACACCTTAATACGATCTGTATAATCCCATCAGGGGCTTCTCCCTATCCTCCATTCTTTTTCTCGCAGCTTCTCGCGCTTTAAGGGCCGCTTCCTCCTCCTTTGAGATCACTTTGGGCTTGCTGTCCTCTCTTTTTCTCTTGTTAACAGCAATTGCAGATGGAGCACCCTTTACAGTTCTCATAGGGTTCAGTGGTTTCTTGACGACCAAACCTGGTGCTTGCCCCCCTTTAATTGTGGGGACAGTCGCAACTGCAGCAGATGGTTTTGTTTTTGAACTTGAGGATTGGCCAGCATTAGCTTGGGAGGTTTTCGCCCATGCGTATGCCTCTTCCTGAGTGACCCATTTACCTGCTCAACAATAAAGCATAAATATTAGTGAAAAATAGCAGCCACCTTAAAGGCATGACAGAACCACTTAAAAATCCAGATACACATGTTGGCTTAAGAGAAGTACCTAAACCATCAGAATAGTAGAAACCAGAATTTGAGTCAAAATAGAGCCCAGTAGATTTGTCATAATAGTATCCTGAAGTAGAGTCGAATTCCCATCCTGCACAAACGAGATGTTATCTAACAGATTGAACAAATTTTGATAGATAGCGGAAATTGTAGTAGTGCTGGCGGACAGAATGATCAGCACATATGCAAAAAACGCATCATGGTTCGTGTTACTCAGTATTCCATTTAAAGGTAGTAAATAGTCTGTTCATCTGTTATCTTGTCCTTAATGGCATATAATCATCAGTAAAGAGTAAGAACATATGTTGTATATACTACATATTTTCCCATACTTTTGAGCCAGGAGAAAGATGTGTTTGAACAGCTGATTTAAGATCAAACAATTTTGGGCTTTGAAAATTGACAGTAGTTAGACATTTCTGCTAACCAAGGTACTGTGTTACATGGTTCACCAATCAATCTCATGGCATGAACTAGGTTGGAATAAATTTCAAGCATGTAAAAACTAGAATCAGCAGGGCAAAATTAGGAAGATAAGACTAAATAAGACAAGAAGTTAACACAAGCTCAAATTAGGTGAACAGAAAGAAAATAGAAATCATGACCAATTAAGCCCTCTCAGGATCAGTGAATTAACCTAACCATCACCTAAAAAAATCCTACAAAAGCATAATAGAAAAGTAGGAAGGATGTTCCCAAAATTCCTAAAATAAAAGGAAAAATACTTTGCACTACTCTAAACAAAGGACAGAAGGAAGACAGCAAGCATATCCTCTAAAAATTGGTCACCCTCAAATAAGCTCTTCCTAGGGTAGGGTACTGTCTGTCCCCATAAATAGAAAATTCCAGCAGTAATAAATAGAAGTAAAGTAATGAATAATTGGAATTGCCGAAGCAAATACTAATTTACTAAAAACAGAAAGTATCTCATCCAAAGGACTCGTTTTATATTTTAGGATTAAACAAAAGGGTTCGCAGATAAAAGCGCTTAGGGATAGCTTCATCAGAGATGAAGGCCTAATTTTTTATACAAAGCAGAGATGACTAATGGCACAAAATATAACAGGCCATGCAGTACATCAGGTATTGAAGAACAATATTGATAGACAACGGTAAGCCATACACACCATCTCCAGGTGCCGCAGAAGTGTCACCATCCACAGTTCTTTGACTGTTCTCTAAATCTTTTTGGTAGCTCTTTTTAGCTTTCTGCAGTGAAATGTAAGTTACAAATAATCAGGCATGCTGTCTCAGATAGTTGATCAACCAACTGCAAGATAAATTGAAACAACACAGCAATAAGGGAAAGGATTAATTCAAAAAGAAAAAGCCTACATGGTTTTATCAATGCAGCAGTGTTTACCCTTCACAAGCTCTGTAGTTTGTGACATAACAATATGTACATTAGGTGATTAGGATACCAACATATTGAAAAAAAAGAATAGCATAACAAACTTACAGCTTCTATTTGCTGGAGGGCCCGGGCTGCTTGTTGCTGCTCCTTTTCTTTGGCAACACCCTCCTTTTGCATGGTTGCCAATCTTTTAGTGACATTGTCCTTGTGGCGCTTACCGATTTCATGTGTTCTGATGCTTAGCGGGTTATTAGCTATGTAAATCTTACAGAAGTCGCACCATTTGTTTCCTTGGCTCACCCAGTACTGAAACAAGATAGGAAAAAAAGTTATTGACACCAAAAAAAGATTGCAAAGTTCGATGTTTGTGATGACAGAGTATGACAATTTAATAGTCAGAAGATGATCGAAGGTAACTTTCGAAGGGCTAATAGGGAGTTAGGGCCCCTTTATACCAGAAGGAAACTACAGTTGGTTCTTGTACTGTAACCTTTTCAGATAGTGACTAAATACTTTTTTTTTCGCAGCGGTGAACCGTATTAATGCCAAAAAGTTAATTAGCAGGATTGGATGTTTTGTAACAACAGAGTTTAACAGCGTAACATAGAGCATATGATTGATTGAACATGATTTTTTTTCGAAGGGAAAAAACAACTCAGTATTATCCCATAAACGAACATTATAGGCATTTGTATCCTGATTTATTCAGAAAGAGAATAGATAATATTGCCATGATGCATCGCACTGGGACTTTCAGCCTCTAATCTCCACTTAGCATTGCAAATTCAGTTGCAGTTTAATATAAACAAGTACTAAACATAACATACCATTAACCTACCAAAAGAATCAAAGCCCTATTTGGTTAACTGTCTCAATCTACAAAGATGACAGAAGCACCCATGTGAAGATGGAACCACTTCAGAGGCTCAATCTTCCTCAGTCCAGCCTCACCAAGCCGCATATTCTACCCTACCATAGCATCCGAACACAAAGGGACACACACAAGCAGCATACGAAACTAACCCTAATCCATCAAAATCCACGAGACTAACAGCTAGACTACGACGGAATCCCTAAAACATTAGCTAACCCCGTATAAACTCGCATTCGGAAGACGGCCGCCATCGCCGAAAATACCCCCAAAAGGAGAAAAAGCACCGCGGTTTCGCTCAGATCGGTGCGCGAATCCCCACAGCGGCCGCGGGAGGGCAACACGGCAACGCGCGATGTCGGGAAATTGCGGAGGAAGAGGGGAGAGCGTACCTCCGTCATGGCGGGCAGGGTCTCCGCTCCGCAGCGCGGTTGCGACGGTGAGCTTTGCCTCCGCAGGCCGGGGGGGGGGGGGGGGGGGGGGGGGGGGGGATCGCCGGAGCGGCCGAGCGAGCGGGGGATTTTTGGTCGCAGATGGTCGCGGCTGCCGGTTGGGGACGCGACGGTCACGGGAGAGTGTGTTGGTGTGAATTAAAACAATTAAAATAATTAGGTAACGAAAAAAGTGTTAAATTATCAAATTTCTCGTGTTACGGGGGTGAGGATTATTTCTGCGGGTTGTGAGCCGGAGAGGGGAGAGGGACGGGAACAAAGCTGCCTGTCTAGCTCTAGATTCCAGACGTTCAGAATTCAAATTCATTCTTTGTTTGAAGTTTAAACACATGATTTTTCTTCCAAGTAAACAAATTTTAAAAAACAACAACTATTTTTATCGAAACTATCATTATACTGTAATTTTTTTTACCAAATCACCGGAGGGGAGAGTTTCCTCATCTAAATTTCATTTCAATGTAAGATTCAAGGTTTACATAGCGATTACATCAAGGTAGGGATTGAAAGGGAGGAAAAAATATTTTTTCAGACATCTACAATATTTCTATCGCTATTCTTCAGTTGCACAACCCAAAGGTTTGCTTCCTCCAAGTACTTTTGCAAGACATTCCTAATCGAGGGTGGAATGTGTCTGAAGACGACGTCGTGTCGATAATTCCACAACATATAACGGGTGAAAGACGACGTCGTGTCGATAATTCCACAACACCTAAAAGCATAGGAGGTATAACGGGTGGAAATGTTTTGTCGGTAGGGTCGGAGAAGGCTTCAGGCGATGGAGGAGTATTGTATCTTCAATGTTTGGGCGGATACCAATAGCATTCTAGAGTGGTGGGCGAAGGGGTAGGTGAAGCAAAGATGGCTTGCAGTTTCTGTTGCTTGGTTGCAAACTTACAAACAGCCGGGTCGACGATGTTCGCAGATAAACTTATGCAACTTTAACTACATTTTTGATAAAACTGCAACAATAACAAATAATAAGCCTTATATATAAGCTAACATGCAGACTTCAGTTTAATTAGAAATTTTACTGCATTCCGAACTTGTCCTCAAGTCCATCCCAGGCTATTATTTCTGAAAGAGGCCGTCCCAGGTTATATTATAACCAGTTTTCGGGGCGTATATATAGCTAGAAATGTGTGTCAGCACAATCTGTTTCCAAACGTTGGCCTATGCAAAAAAACATACGGCCGAATGTTTGTGCAATAGATGACTCTTATCTCAGAAGAAATACTGGTCTATAAAAATAAAGTTAGATATGGGTGTGTCTCCTGTTGCCTAATATGGGCGATTTCTGGAGTTTCCGAAACTCAAATATGCGATTCCATTGCCCCAGACTCCAAAATTGATTGATTTTAATGAACATGAAGTCAAGAGTACATGGACAAAATTCAAACAGATGCAACCTATAAGAGGTCATGTTCCACGAAATGTAAGCTACCGCTGTACTTTCTTCAAGCGATCAGTCAAAGTTTTCGATCTTGATTGGAGTTATATCATCTGCCACCTTAAAATTCCCGACTAATCGAGCAAAGAACACCATCTGCTGCTCCAAAGTGAACTTGATGTTCTCAGCCTATTCAAATGGAAGAGCATAATCCATCACAACCTTATCGCAGGGTTTAGGGTGTAAAGAGACTTGACACTAGCGAGAAGTGATACGGTTTGGTACCTTGCGGAAACCATGCTGCTCCCCTTCGTATTCCACCAAGGCAACAGGCAAACCTTTCTCTTTTAAGGCCTTGTATATTTTGCGTGCCTGATCTGGTGGGACTACCTGGAATGAAAATGAATTGAAGCAGATGAAATTTTTTGCACTTCACAGTTGCAATTATGCATCAGTAATTTCTCGGTTATCATGATTATGCGTGAGACCAGCATAGAAACTTCCAGTTTATGAGCTCATAGGAAATGTTGCACAAGGAAATATTGCAGGAATGATGAGAGGCAATTATGCATCAGTAATTCCTCAGTTATCATGAATATGCGTGAGACCAACATAGAAACTTCCGCTTTATGAACTCATAGGAAATTTTTCACAAGGAAATATTGCAGGAATGATGAGAAAAGGGCTCAACTACACAATATAGAAGTTTTTTTTTTTAAAAAAAAAGAATTTTTAACTCTAAGATATAAGTACCTAGAAAGTGAGCCTGCTTCTCCAGGTGAGTTACAAAAATTAATACAAAAAATTTAACAAATAACATGTGAATATGAGACTTATTACTTGTCTTATATAGATACTAATACTCCTGTAATAAATCAGTAAGAACTAGTGAGTACCAGAGGATATGGTTTAGGAAAAGCCATTAGTTAAACAGGACTATAGGAGGAACTACAATATGATGAATTGATGATCTGACAGAAGCGGATAATCTAACAAACAGAAAATAAAAGCTCGAGTCAAGAGTCCCACATTAGCTTGTCTTCTGTTCTGCTAGATATTGATCTCTATTCAAGGGTGCAAGTGCAACAGCGTAGCATACCTTATACAATAAGTTTTCACCTCATGTAACACTTTGACATGTTATACAACTATACACTGACAAACATGACTTGTCTAGAAAAGTTGATCCTCAGCAATCATAACATACCTTATCATCCAGGCCTTGAAACAAAATCACTGGGCATGTAAATTTGTCAACAAAGTTGATCGGTGATCTCTCATAGTAAGCTTTTTCATTTCCTGAAGAGCAATGCGGCAAAAGGTGACTATTACATTGGACATAAGGGTTGGATTGAATATTTTTACCAAAGCAGAATAGTGAGACTCTTATGGTCTTACCTACAAGATTGTCAATATAATGAGACTCGAATTTGTGTGTCTCTGCTCTCAACAAAGATAAGTCACCAATCTGCTCATTAAGATGGTAACAAAAATGACAAGTCAACAATCTGCTCAGTAGTTCTTATGTCTATGTAGACACAAAAATGACTGATGATACAAGGGTGGACCACTCTGTGAACTGCACTTTAGTCTTTTATCAGTTTTCCATATCAAATTAGTCATCATACAAATGAAGTATTGAATTAGTACCTCAGTTTCATGTTATAAATCAAGTTTGTTAAATTCTTAGTTATATCTGTGAAAAACAGATCCTACAACGTTGTGCACTGGGCTGAAAAATATTCTTGAATATTCCTATCTTGGATATGGACTAAGAAAAGGATCATATCGCCAATTATTTTCTAAAGATAATGCAATTGATGTGTAAAAAATAACTTTCACTTGAAAGCAAAAAGCAAACACAAGAAACCTAGAACATGCAGCGCCCATTGTTCCTTGTTATGTACATTTATAGGAAAGCCAAAAAAGCAGAATCCTAGAAAGATATAACTTACACCATACAAAGAAGCTCCAGCCTTGAATGTGTCCCTGAATGCGAGCGAAGCTAACGTAGTGTACCCACCTGCTGATCGCCCAGTAATACAAAGACGTTGCTCATCTACTTTCCCATTCTCCACCTAAAAAATGCATTAAGGTGTTTTGTTAGCATTACTACAATGAAATGCTATTATAGAATTATTACAACCATTACTAATAGGATGTACCAGGAATCTTGCACAGCTGCAACAATCATCAACATCGACGATACCCCATTTCCCCAATAGCCTCTCTCGATACTCCCTCCCAAAACCTTCAGTTATATTTTACTACAGTTACATTCAGTGATAAAACTAAAGGCTTAAACAACCTAGAGCCTTTATTAAATCAACTATGACATGACTTAGCAGCAGGAAAAAAAAACAAGTTCCTAACATTGTACATAATGGTGCAACCAAAAATCCAAAACAGTGGGAGCTAAAAGGACAAACCAGTGCTTCCCCCATAGTTAACATCAAGATATGCCCATCCTCGACTTGTCCAATACTGAACACTCAGGTCCAGAATTCCACGTGTTTCTGCTGTTGGTCCTCCTGAAAGATGTGGGGAATATCAATATGCCATTGCCATGATTGTGATAATGGAAAAGAAGGATGCAATAACCTAACAAACCAAATTAAACAGAAACCACATAGTGAAAATTGTAAATACAAAACAGAACACATAACAGTTGGGCCTAAATAAATGAATAGTCGTTCTCTGGGATCAAACTACAAAGATATTCTGAGGAATCACAAGGCTTCAATAATTTACTTACCATGTGTTTTGACAAGCAATGGAGGTTTTTCGTCTGGCAAACCTTGAAAATTTGGGTTTAAAGGTGGGTAGAAATATGCATAAGCTTTCTGGCCGGTGCTGGATGTTGGAAACTCAACAAATTCTGGTGCACTGAAGAAAGAACTATATTGTACAACATCTGATGAGGATGACCAAATTATTGAGAAACTAACTACTTTTGTTCTGTCCTCGTTTAAAGCTACCTGAAAGAAACAGAACATGATGCTTCATAATTGATACACCAAACATTCTAAAATGGAAAAAAAAGGGCACCAACACATCATCAACAAAGCAGGAATGTGGATGTGAGATCCTATAAACCTTTGCGATTGACATTGGAACAGTTGCAGATGCACCTTCAATATAGAAGTAATCATTTCCAGTAACCTGGCACACCACAGTAGAGGACTAGAGGTAAGTTATCATAACCACTCCAGAACGGAACTAAACAAGGCAGAATATATTATGGTTTGAACGAAGGGGAGAACACCCCCCCCCCCCCCCAAAAAAAAAAAAAAAAACAGAACATACACATGAGAAAAACGGACAGTACAGTTTTTCAATTAAAAGTGATGCAGAATACGATGCTTACCACATTGGATAAATCAGTGAAGGGGGTGTCAAGCAATGAAACAGAACCTATATCAGAGTCCAGAACACCAAGATATGACCTTCCATGCTGCCTGTGTGACATATAGGTATTGTGATGGAGTTTTTATATATTTTCATCAACAGAACTATAACAGTACTATAAAAACCTGTAGTTGAAAATGATGTGATTGCTTTCACCAAGAAAACCATAAGAGCTGATACCAAAAACCCACAATGGCCTTGTGAACTCAGCATCTAGTGTGTAAACTGGAATAACCTCGTTGGTGTGCTCAACCTGATGACAAACAATTGCATTGGCAATGTATGTCAAACAAAATTCAGATGATGACAAAGAATGCTGTATTTGATCATGCAATGAGCCATGAACATTGAAGTCGCTTACAAATTCCAACTAAAAAATAGAGATGTCAAACAAAATCAGGACAAAAGATATTTCAAATGTTCAGTGAAGAAGTTCAAGGATTGGGAGAAAACTAATTACCCATTTATAGATGTTCCAAAATCCACTCCCTCTATCGGTTATGAAAAACAATTCGCCTGCAAGTTCATATGAATTAGACGAATCTTTGGTAGCAGAGTTGCCAGCAGGATGATTATAATCATGATAATCAATAATCGCCTCACCGTCAATCAAATAAATTGCTATTGCTAAAGTTGCAAAGGGGTTCATGGGTTATGGAACCAACGAATTTAATCACTGTGATTGTGAAGAAAAGGCTCGGGGAACAATAATAAATACAAGTAGCTGGCTGAGCTAAGAACACCTTCCATACCAAAGATAACATTTTCTTTTAAATAAGACAATTGTATATCGTAGATATGAACTATGCTAGACCATCTAGTTGGAACTACTCAAGGAAATAATCCACACAGCAAATACTGTAAGACTAACAAAAACAATTTTTTAGAGCAATACTGACAGAAACCATGATGTAACATCTCGGTGGAATAGTATTAGTTCCAACTTCTGGCGTCCAGTATTAGAGTCAATTAAGAAAGTGAATATGCATGCCTAAAGAAAGAGCAAGATAAGGTAGGTACTGCTTCACAATGTTACATTTGTATAATCTTCTCATACAAATATGTTTGAATTCCTACAAGCATACGGGCATGAAAAATAAATAAATAAACAAACATATTACAAACAAATAATGGCTTCCTCACTCAAGCAACAAATAAATATGCAACATGTTTCAGATAATCAGACAAAATTAACAAGCAACATGACACCTTTTGGAGACCATTTAGGCTCAGTTGGGGACTCCACTAGCATTGGATTGCTACCAGCAACACAGACCCGTTTGGTCAAGTCTCTGCAAACAAAGAATACATGGGTGCTTAATCATAAAAAGCTAACAGTTGAAAAAAAAATCAGAAACAGGTCGAAAATGGACTAGAATAAGGTAAACAGACTGCGACACTAGAGATTGCAACAGAAAATAAATCCAAAAATTTTTAGTATCATGAGATATTCCTTTGTAGTCGGACTAACTTCTTTACACACACACACACACACACACACACACACACACACACATATATATATATTCCATGCATTAGAGATAGGGTTCCTTAGGGGCACTCAAAGTTTATTAAGGTGTACCATCAAATGATTCCTAATTAGCATGTATTATGAACCAAGAAAGAGAGAATGAATCCATCTAAATTTCTGTCATCCCGAATGTAACATTTGTTTTGTTTATATTACCTGATGATTGGAATAAAAATACAGCATGTTCTAATATGCATTTCTAAAGATAATGTTGTTTACCCGCTTTCAGAGAAGTAGCCAACCCAAAGTTCTGACTTATCCCAGGGCATATTTGGATGACTCCACTCTATCCATGCCATCCGCTTGTTATTATGGTCAATACGAGGAAAAGCATAGAAATCATTGCCACTGATCAGCACCTTTGGTTCTTCAATACAGAAAAAATGTAAGATTTCTTACAAAGAAAATGCAGATATGAGAAAATTACAAGCAACAAGCACACATAGATTTAACTTTGTGAAAGTTATAAACATTTTGTATAGTCTTACCCTGAACATCCCCATTACTCAAGCTTATAGCTGCGATTGTTGTGGTGGGATTCAAGCTACTCTTTCGACGGTCTATCAAGATATTTGAGCATGTCAGAAATTCAGTATGTAATTATAGTTTGTAATAAAATCATATGCAAATTTACCTTCTATCACGGTAACATAACGGCTAAAGTGAGGATCAAAGACTCCATCAGCATAACTGACATCAGGCCCACCATAATCGGGTGTAAGAGGCACAGGTACACCAGCTGACAAGGGAAAATAATCATGTGAAATATTTCAGCAGAAAAAAAATACCATTATTTAATATACATATTGATCATCAAGCATCAAGTGGTTCTAAATATTTAACAGCTGAATAGTGTGGTTAGATTTCCTTTTTAGTCCTGTCAACACAACCTATCATTTCACTGGCTTTCATTTCATTATAAACGCAAGTCTTTTCGCTTGTTAAGACATGTTCCACCAATTCTACTTATTTGAATGTGCATGCTATACAGTAACCTATAAATGCATATACACAATGAAATATTTTTAAATAATAGTACTAGACAAAGAATTACTATAAGTAATGAAAGTAAAAGCATATCCTTCCAACTAAATTATGTTTCTTTATTGGCATGCTGATTCAGTTAGGTTCACCAAACTCCTTAGTCCAACAACCATAGCCAACGACAAACGACTCACTTTCAGTAGTTTGCTTGTACAGACGTTGATCCTTGTAGTTTGAGAACACAACAACATTATCTTTGACTGCAAATGCACCACCTCCATATTCTTGAGCTAGAGTACGTGCTGCAAATTCTTGAGGTATGATATCCACAGGCTTATCATCCTCCTTGACAATAACCATACGCCTGTGTCCAATATGGTTGAAAATAATTAATTCCGAGTGACACAACATAACAGGGAGCTACTAAAGTTGAACATGACATGGTACACTAATAATCGACATTAACAAACCTAACATGAAGTTATTGTAACCATCAATTAATTAATTAATTACAAACTGCTAGAAATTCATGGAATTAGCAATTGCCAGGCAGAAAGAATGTATCATATTACATTAGTCTTCTGGCATCATGTTGTCTCATTGTGCAGTAATGCACACACATCAAATGCAAATAAAATCCATTCTAGGTTTCTTAAATTTGCATATTCAAGCAACTCTAATTGTCAAAGCCCATAAGCCCATCGTTCATGTGACAAAATATCCTCGTGTAATTCTGTAACTTGCTTTCGTTTTACACACAAAAATCATGTGTAATCTGCTGAGAAACTAAAACTCCAATAGTTGTTCAAACAACAAAGAAAGTGAAACGAAATCACATTATCCTTCCAGTTTTTCTGATATAATCTCAATGCAAATTTGTGCCAACATGTTACAAAAACAATCCCAGATACGCACACTTACTAAGAAACTAACAAACATCACAACAGGTCGAGACTAACAATCACAATAGCTCGAGGCCACCAAGACACAAAAGAGAATCAGAATCTCCCAGTGCCTTAACGTATAACTAAGGCACCATACGATTATACAAACCTCCGTAAAAAAAATGTGTAGTAGTAGTACCTGAGTACATGACATTACCAAAAATTTGGAGGAAAAAAAATTGTCTACAAGTGTTATAAGCTCAGAAACGGCGGTTAACTTACCCTTTCTCCTCGGGTCGGCCCTCGATCCAGAGGAGGCGGCCGTCACCGGCGAGGGCGATCCCTCCCAGCCGCTTGTCGGCGCCGGAGACAACGTCCGCGGTGATGGGCGACCTCCAGGATCCGTACGGCGCCGCCACGGGCTTCTCGCCGCTACCGCCACCGTCAGCGGCGGCGGCGGCGGAGGAGGAGGACATGCGGGGCGCCGACGCGAGCGCGCGGCGGAGGCGGATGCGGGGCAGCGCGCGGAGGAGGAGGTGGGGGGCGGAGGCGGAGAAGCGTGCGGGTAAGATGGAGGCGAGAAGTGTCGCCATTTGTGGGGGCTGCTTTTTATAAGAGGTTTTGTGGGGTTTTTTTGCGGTTTATAGAACAGTGGAGGAAGCTCCATTGTTTCATTCTAGTATTCGCAGGGAGATCTTAGCAGGGAGATCTGATGAAAACGGTTGGGAAACTAATGGAAATCATTTTTATCATTTTTATTTCCATATTTTCTTTGAAATCGGAATCGGAAACCCTAGATAGGAAAACGGAATCGAATATTACCGAATATGAAAACGGAGCGAATACGAATCGGAGCGAATACGGTAACGGATATTTATCGGAATATAAAAAACCCTTAAATTGAACTTCTCAAATCAACGAAAAGATATAGCTAAATATTTTATTCTAAAACAATAAATCAATATTTCTATATCTTATCAATTAATAATAATACAACTAGTTGTATTAAAAAATAGTCGTTAGGCAAATAAAGTTAGGCAAATAAAATCTAAAGTACCGGACTAAAAAATATCTCTATTTAATTAAACACCTAAATACATAGTATAAATCTAAATATTTAGAGTGGAGAAAGCTGTTGTATATGAGAAATTTTTCGATTCCGAGAAAAAACCTGAATTCGTTTCCAGAAAGTTTCCGAATTCGTTTCCGGAAAGTTTTCGATGGATTCCGATTTCCGACGGATAATAGCCTTATCATATTCGTTTCTGTTTCCGAGAAAAAATATTCCGAATTCGTTTTGTTTCCGAAAGTTTCCAAAAAAATTCCAACCGACGCTTTCCATTTCCGAAAATACGTCCCGGAATCTGGAAACTTTCCGAACCGTTTTCATCCCTAGCTATTGCGCTTTGTTAAAATATTTTTGTTTTCTTTGTAGGTGTTCATTTTTAGTGAATTTTATCGATGCTACTTAATTTGTTTTAAACAAACACACCATAGATACCTCGTTATTAGCGACACGTCATCTATCAATAAAAGAATAAGATCATCCCTAACCCTCCTCCATGTCATCTAGTGTCCATAGTATTAAATACATTATCGCATAAGTAGAAATCTGATGTGGCAAGAGAGTTAATAAAGAGAGAGGTAAAAAGATAAAGATATCATTTCTCATAAAAAAATCATCGCTACACAAGAAGCAAGAATAAAAATAAAAGGATATGTGGATAAAAGGAGAGAGAAGAGAGGTGATTGGATGAGAATTTAATTTGAAGACATAATTTATTAGATATATAGTTTCCATACATAGTGTCTGTATGAGATAACAAACAATATAAAAACTAATTCATAGTTTCTGAATTGAGGATGGTCTAATAAACTGTAAATGCAAGTACCCATGCTAAATTTAGAACTTGAATCAATTTAGGACTTAAATCCAGAGAGACAAGATACACCAAAAAAACCCAATCAGTTGAGCTATACTTACTTCGAAATGCTACTTAAATATTAAGTTGCTTCCAATTATAGTTTCGTACACATAAGTGCTTGAAATTTGCTTTATGAAAACCCTTAACCCCAGCCAAAATAGTAAATAGGCGAAAGCCTCTTTCGGAATGGTTAATTAAGCCAAGTTTTGTAAAAAGTCATACAAAATTCTTGTAAATTCCTGCAAATGTGCTATTGTGCTGCAATTTGAAAACATGGGAGAAATGCTAGCTAACGGAAGCATTTATTCCATTATATTGACCAGAGTCCTATGCAAAGCTTCAAGAGTTTATTTCAAACTACAGCTTAGGACAACCTGCTCCAGAGTTCTATCGGTTTGTTCCTAGAAGTTGAGCAGTTCACGAATAACTTCTTAACTCTTACAAGGAGGATTCATCAAAATTGTCGATCTTGAATGGAGTGGTGTCGTCAGCCACCTTGAAGTGCCCCACTAATCTAGCGAAGAACAGCATCTGCTGCTCCAAGGTAAACTTGATATTCTCGGCCTGCTCCAAGAAATGCAAGTCAGCTATGCGCCTATGTAAATTGTCTAATTTACTGGTCTAAAAGATGTAAGTTCGTATACTGAAAAATGATATATACAGTTAGCCTTCATGATCTAAAGAAACAATTCGGAAGGAAAAAATAATCGATCTGACACCATTAGTAGTAAGAAACATATAAGTTTGGTGTTTGCAAGGACAAATAAAAGAGGTACTCGTCAGACCTTGCGGAAACCATGTTGTTCCCCTTCATACTCAACCAAAGCAACAGGAAGGCCTTTGTCCTTGATCGCCTTGTATATTTTCGTTGCCTGATCTGGTGACACAACCTGAAGATCATGGAACAAGTGAAAGGCTGGTAAGGAGAGCAGAATGTGGGAAATGCACCTGCTGCTAAGTCACTCTTAGCCGATTCGTGTTCCCTCTGTTCTGGGTTAATAGATTACATTTGATTCATCAATAGATAACTCTATCAGGAAGTTTCCTAACTTCCTAGACATATACATATTGATCATGGGATTATTTACACATGAGGACTAAAGTGCATCAGCGATAATTAAATAACCCTTCGTCTTTGTTTATATTTTGAATATTTTGATAGTAAAAACAATTAAAACTTATAACTGTATGAAGAGGAAGTTCAGATCGTATAGCTTTACCGTGTCTTCCAATCCTTGAAACAATATAATTGGACATGCAAATCTATCAACGAAGTTTATCGGTGATCTCTCAAAGTAAGCCTGCTTATTCCCTGGAATATTGAAGGTGCATTAATGATGTTAATCAAACCATGAACATATACAGATGGCTATTTTCCAGCATAGATGAGTACAAAATTCCTTACCAACAAGGTTGTCAATGTAGTATGCCTCAAATTTGTGCATGCCTGCCCTCAATGAAGCTAAGTCAGCAATCTGCTTTCGATCAAAACATAACACCAGATGCATTAAAATCTCAGCAAATAGTTGCAGCAAATTAGAGAAATTTTACGGAAATCTGAGACTTGCCCCATATAAAGAAGAACCAGCCTTGAATATCTGTCTAAAAGCAAGGCAAGCTAAAGTTGTGAATCCACCAGCAGATTCTCCTGTTACACAAAGCCGTTGTGCATCTACTCTTCCAGTTTCCACCTTAATAATCAGAATGACATGAGCATAAATGCTTACAACATCTACGCAAAAATATGAAAAAGGTCTGTCTGTCTGATAAGATGTACCAGAAATGTAGCACAACTGCAGCAATCATTTACATCGACGACGCCCCATTGCCCTAGAAGCCTCTCTCGAAATTTTCTCCCATAGCCTTTAAGATAGTGAAGAAATACCAAGAAACTAGTCCGTATCAAACACCAAAATCTTCTATGCTAAACAGATAGTATATGTAAATAAGAGCATTGTAATTCGTCGTAAAAATTAATTCATACATCAAACATCCAGGTAAAACAAATGCAAGTTCTTTATCAGATATATTAGAGCCAAGAAAGAGCTGAAAACCTGTGCTTCCCCCATAGTTAACATCAACAAATGCCCATCCTCGGCTTGTCCAGTACTGCACACCAAGATCCAGAACTCCACGTGCTTCATCTGTAGGTCCACCTAAAGAATTGTAGTAATGTCAATAGGAGTTTACATTTCCTTCCTTTCGAAAAGAAGTCCATTTCCCTATTTTAATGCTCTGCTTTCCCTTAGAAATTCACTTGTTAGTCACGTCAGTCAGGACTTCGGACCAATGGGTGCTCTGTGATCTTTTATCATCATTACAAACATTCTTCAAACAAAAACAACTGAACTAAAAGAGAAACAAAGTGCTGCTCTATAGCACTAACAAAATTAAACGAGAAAAACAGACATCATGTTTCCTGATAACTTCTGCTATAAATGTGACCAGTAAAGACAAAAAGAATAAAATAGGAAATATGATGTCAACGAAGCATCATTTAACTGATTACCATGGGTTCTGACCAATAGCGGAGGTTTCTCATCTGATGAACCTTGGAAAATATGATTGTGCGGGGCATAGAAATAAGCATAAGCCTGCTGGCCGGGGACTACAGTTGGAAACTCCATAAATTCAGGAAAACTAAAGTAGGACACATATTGCATAACATCCTCTGAAGAGGACCAGACGATAGAGAAATCAGTTGCTGTTTTTCTCTTTTTATCCAGAGTCACCTGGTGCAAAAACAAAGGTCAAAGTATTGCACTAGATTGAAGGAATTCAGTTTGAATAGGTAGTCAAATGAACCTTAGCAATTGACACTGGAAGAGTAGCAGATGCACCCTCAACATAGAAGAAACCATCTCCAGAAACCTAGAAAATCAGAAGGATTTGAGTTAAAAGCATCAACATTCCAAAAATTTAAGGCACGGATGAGTAAGATTCAAATCCAACCAGCACTCTAGCACATATGTTCTGAAGTTGACTCATCACATTTCATACACATACTATGTTAGTTACAGAAGAGAAGGGAATGTCCAGTTCTGAAAAAGACCCTGAATCATAGTCCATCACTCCAGCACATGACCTTCCATTCTGCCTGGATAAGATTTGAAGTTATGAAATTTTAAACACACAATAAACCAACACTATAAGTATGGGAAAACATGAAAAACCTGTAACAGCAAATGATTTTGTGACTTGTGTCATCTTTTCCAAGGAAACCATAGGAGCTGACACCAAAAATCCACATTGGCTTTGAGAATTCAGCATCAAGTGAATATAGTTGCACTATTATATTGCTCTTCTCATCCTGTTGTAAATGAATAGCACGTAAATGCCAAGTAACAAGACAAATCGCACTATTTTCAATATCCTTAGTACATAATGTTAGTCATCGTGGTTAGGGTGGACTCTTTTCTTTTTGTTTTTAGCGATGATACATGTTTTGGGTTTCCCTCATTCTAAAAGGTTAGAAGTTAGTGGTAGGATATTAACATGAATATTACGGCTGCCCCATATAATGGAGATGCCAACATAATAGTTCAATAGTAAAATGGTTTATCACAAGTTCTATTCCTAGTGAAAGATGCATATCAAATATAAAAAAGAGTATAACTGTTTGTATGAGAAATTAGACTGGGAAGTAGGCATAAGTAATAAACACAGAATACATTAGCAATGAGAGGGTTGCAGGGGATATAAGGTCCTGTATGCACCACACTATACTTCAATCAAGTAGTTTACAAATCAGATCAAAGGGCAATTGAATAAAAATAATTAGTTCAGGGAAGATCATACCCATTTATAAATATTCCAAAACCCACTCTGTCGGTCAGTTATGAAGAACAGCTCCCCTAAAGAAAATCGATTGAATTAAGTGATATTTTGAAAATGTATTTACACCTATCTTTTGGTGAAATCGAAACATAGAGAATGACTGGCATGCCAAAAAATCATAATCCATGTAGAGAAGTACGATATTAGCTACAAGGATGAGAGAGTATGTCTTGAACACATAAAAGAAACTGAAACTAATATAAACTGAGTATGAAAATGCTAACACCTTTTGAAGACCACTTGGGTTCAGTAGGAGATTCTACTAACGTTGGGTCACCACCAGCAATGCAAATCTTGTTTTGTACCTCTCTGCACATTATGAATATGTAATAAAAAGGTAGGCTTGGAAGATCATAGATCATTCAGCATTCACACGTCAACAAGCAACCCAAGCATAGTTATTCTTTTAAGAAAAATGATGGAAATAAGAGTATATCTTATTGAATTGACTATCTCACCATATTCTATTATGTATATACATCTTCAGTCCCAAGTATATAGTTATTTGCGGTAAACTAGTGACTACAAGTTTAGAGTGATCTAAAATATGGACTAGTGCTGAAGATTAGTAATATGCATGACCCCAAGTTCCTTGGCATAAGTAGAAAGATAAAGGATCTAAAACATCATTCAGTATTTTCAAAACAAAAAAAAATGGCAATCCAGTAGGTGGTAGAGTAGGACCTATTTCTTTTGTGAAAAAAAGTTGAGAACAGAAAGCAAGCAAGAGATTACCCTTTCTCGGAGAAATATCCAACCCATAGTTGTGCTTTATCCCATGACATATTTGGGTTACTCCATTCAATCCATGCCATACGCTTTTCAATTGGATCAATGCGTGGGAAAGCATAAAAATCATTGCCACTGACCACCGCAGTTGGTTCTGAGAGAAAAAGTTGAAAGGTCTCAAGAAAATGTTAGTGCAACAGGTATAGTCCAAAAGAAGCTTACCATTAACATCTCCGTTACTTATTGTTACAGCAGCAATTGTTGTCAGGGGATTTGAGCTATCCTTTCGGTGGTCTGTGTTTAAATTGGAAACATCCTTAAAAAAAGGTAATGGTATGAAGCATAACCTACTATTACGCTACGTGTGAAAGGAAATACCAATCACCTTCCATTATAGTTACATAACGACAGAAGTGAGGATCGAAGACACCATCTGCGTAACGGACTACTGATCCAGCGTAATCTGGTGTCAGAGGTTGTAGCGAGTTATCTGAAATCAACGAGGAAAAGATTTTCAAATATATCAGTTGGAGAGATGATATGCTTTGAAGGAGCAGTTGGTATGATGCCCATTTTAGCAATCATGGCTAATGATTTAAAGACAAAAAAGATAGTACATCGAACCAACCTTTTGAAAATCAAAGTAGTAGTACAATCTAAAGAATAAAATAAAAAAGCTTAACTACATCTGCATTTGTCCCAACTTCCATGAACCATGATGCATCGTAGTAAATCAATACTACCAAAAGAAAGCTTTACATCTGGGCTACATATGCAACAGCAGAACAGCAACTGCACCAGACCTGGTTTCTTGACCTGCATCGGAATTCGGAAGGTGCTACAGTAACCCAAATCAGCTACAGTTCGAGCTCGATTAGTCGAGTTCACTAGTACTAGCTATTAGCTACAGTAAAGAGTACGGTATGCAGTTCTTGGGTGTACCTCCAATGGTCTGCTTGTAGAGGCGCTGGTCGCTGAAGTTGGAGAAGACGACCACATCCCCTTGCACAGCGAACGCCCCGCCGCCGTACTCCTGCGCCAGGGACCTCACCGCGAACCCCTGCGGCGTCACATCCACGGCATCGCCGCCCGGGTCCGCCACTTCCTTCACTAGGACCGCTCGCCTGAAGAAGGAAAAAAAGAGTAATGGAGCATCAGGAGAGCAATCTGACCACGCGACGACGGCGGGGGCGCGGTAGAAGGCGGTGGATCGATGGCGTCGCGTACCCTCCCTCCTCGGGGCGCGTCTCGACCCAGAGGAGGCGGCCGTCGCCGGCGACGGCGAGCCCCTCGACGGTCCTCCCGGCGGCGGAGACGGCGGCCGCGCTGATCGGCGACTCCCATGACCCGTACGGCGCCACCACCGCCGCCGCCTTCTCGGCCGCGGCGGAAGCCTGCGAGTGCATCGCGAGACAGGGCGTGCGTGCGCGCGTGCGCGCGGCTGCTGCCGGGAGTTGCGGGGTGGTGGAGGAGGAGAGGTGAGCGGCGTTGCTGTCCAGACCGCGGGTAAACTCCACTACTCTTCTGTACCTCACCGCCACCGGCTCATCGGTCCAACTCGGGTATCGTTAAGAATTTAGGAATGAATAGGATACTAATAAATTTCTGAATTACTAGAACAGTAGTACTTTGGTAACAACGTCGGGTAGGCCTGCTCGGCACAACTTTGATTACTGGCGTACCTCTATTTTCTAACTATGGCTATGCAAACGAGACTTAAGCTAATACTTTGTTTGAAAACTCGTTTAGCATTCGGAATAGCTAGAAAACTTTCATAAATTTTTTTCTCTCGAAACTTTTAAATTTATAGTTATCGAATCACCTCGAGATTTATACATAAAGGGAAAAAATTATTAGAAATTTTTTTACACATATATCACGCGTAAAATCCTAGTGCTAGTATAAGTTTTATGAAAGTTATATCATATATATAGATTACAATGCAGTTAAAGTGCAGTTGTAGTGTAATTACAGTTTAGTTATAATATAATTGCACTTCAATTATAATATAGTTACATTTTAAAAGTTTTTCACTCAAAATAACTTAAGGTAGTTTTTAGATACTCTCTTAGTGTTAACTCTCTCGTTTATCGTTTATCATGAGCATGTTTTTCAAACCTTCTAATCGATAAAGATTTTGAAACACTAGTATCGTTTGAAACTAAAAACATTTCAAATGAGAGATGGACAGAACGAGAAGAAGATGAATTCTAGGATGGGAAGATCAAAGCCCAAAGGCACGTTCTGGTGTTCGCTCGTTTGTGAAGTAGTAAATGTTCGCATAATAGAAGCGCCCATAAAACAAAATCATTGATCATATAACTCATGTTTTATTCCAGTAAATCTATATACACATGATGCATGTCTTCTCACACTAAACATAAACAAGACGACAAGAGTCCATAATCACTTAAAAGAAAATTTAGCAGTAATAGTGGAATTTATAGCACAGTGTGCCTGCATTATTGATTATCGATGCAGATCGAGTTAATGAGTTGCACTGGTTTTAAGCAGAAGAAGCATTAGAGTCGTGGTGGTGGTGGTGATGCTCGTCAAGAAAAGGATAGTCGGTGTACCCAACAACAGGATCCTGCATGTAGAAGGTATTGCGATCGTAGTTATTCATGGGCGCATCGAGCTCGAATCGCTTGGGCAGGTCAGGATTCGCCAAGAAGAGCCTCCCATAGGCGACGAGGTCGGCATAGCCGTCGCCAACCGCCTTGTCCCCTTCCTCCCGGTCGTACCCTCCGGCGGCGATGAACGTGCCATTGAACTGCTTCCTGAAGGGCAGGAGGCCATGCTGAATTTGCCGGTGGCCGTCGACGATGGCCATGCGAGGCTCCACCATGTGGCAGTAGAGGAAACCCTCATGCTTGTTCAGTTGCTCCACCATGTACGAGCCGAGTGCCTCCGGATCGGAGTCGACGCAGTCCATGTAGTCCAAGAATGGCGACAGCCTGATGCCGACGCGGTGGGCGCCGATCTCGCCGACGACGGCGTCGATCACCTCCACAGCAAAGCGGCACCGGTTCTCGAGGCTGCCGCCGTACTCGTCGGTGCGGTCGTTGGAGCTGTCCTTCATGAACTGCTCCAGGAGGTAGCCGTTCGCGCCGTGGATCTCCACGCCGTCGAACCCTGCCTCGATGGCGTTCCGAGCGGCCAGCCTGAAATCGTCGACGATTTGCGGGATCTCGTCTGTCCGAAGCCGTCGAGGCTTGGAGTACACCATCCCAGAGCCGTCCGGTGTGATCGCCTTGTCGGTGCTTGAGATGGGAGCCAACCCGTCAGGCTGGAAACCTGTCGGTTAATTTCCAAAGTTCGCAATGCAATAGCAGAGCAGGATCAGAAAACACGGCCAAATCAGTAATTGACACTGACAACATCAACTGAACTAGTATGCACATACCGTTTGTGGAGACTCTTCCGACGTGCCAGAGCTGGCAGATGAAGAGGGCGCCCTTGCGGTGGACGGCGTCGACGATGGGCTTCCACGCCTCGACGTGCTCCCGCGTCTCCGGGTAGCCCTGCGCGGTGGCGGAGACGCCGGTGGCCTCCGTGATGAGGAGGCCGCCGCGGGTGGCGCGCTGCGTGTAGTACAGCGCCGCGTGCGGCTGCGGCACGTTGCCGTAGGAGCGGCACCGCGTCATCGGCGCGAGCACCACGCGGTGGGAGAGGTCAAGCTTCCCCGGGCCAGCTTGCTTGTACGGTGTCAGCAGCGTGATCGCCTGATCGTCGTTCGCCGCCGCCTGATGATGCAGCACCATCTTGTCTCGGTTTGATTTGTGATATCTTTGTTGGATGATCTAGTGCAAATGCAATGCGATGATCTACCTAGCTCTTGCCTCTTGCTATCGCTTTGCTCTGTTCTTGCTAAACGCTTTGGCTATGTGCCGAATGGGGTTTGAGTTTGGTTGTATTTATAGGTGTCGAAGCGGACTCTCGCGCGTGGCGCCGACTCCTGTCTCCATTGACTGGCCATTTACAGGGAAGAGTGCCTAATATTTTCGATGATTCGATCTGCATATATCGCGCTGCGCCGCTGGTTCCATATACTCGTTGACTCTTTCTCCTACCAACCATGCCATTTCATGATTTCGTCAGCCTAGCGTCGTCAACTTGGTCTGCCGTCTGCGTAACAGGAAGCAGCCTTGTACTATCTGTCACGAATACATTGTATCAGGACGTGTTTCGTTTGCATGACGAACATATTACTCATGCCTGTGGTCATGGCGGTTTATATATCCGATCATGCATCAGCATGAACAACAGATGACGCAGGTACATTATGTTTGTGCTCGGCCAACTACACGTGTTACGACTTACGGTGCTTTCTATACTATATATCAACTTCTCACTAACCACTATACCATATCCTAAAAACCCCGCAGAACATCTGTCAGCATATGTCACCTCCCATATCATCTTATCCAGGGGTGGATCCGGACCTCAGACCACCTAGGTCATGGTTCGAGGCCTAGGACTGAAGGCCCATGGAGATAGTCTATTTTCCATTATGTAACCATCACGTTGGATCATATTCTTCATATGCTGGCTCGGGTCTTGGATCAGTTCTGGGTCCGCTCCTGATCTTATCTGTTGGAAAAAAGCCTTACCCCATTGAAGAATTTTAGAAGAAACTATAGTATAGATGTCCTATTAAAACTCCTTTAAAATTCAATAAAAAAAGTATAAATAGAAAATGGTATGGCATATATGTTGATGTCTCATGAATTCTCTATGAGAGACCTTATCAAGGAAAAACTCACATATATGAGAAATTGAAAACGATGATTATGACCATTGGATAATAGTTTAGGATAACTTCCCTTAAAACAATAAGGAAAAAAATATGATAAATTATTATATATCTTTGATATCCCCTTAAAAACTACGTGGGAAAAAAATAGAGATACAATATATATTTAGATTCATATATTGCCAAATTAAAAGTATTTCAAAAGAAATCCGATAGGAAAAACTCATAAGAGGAGAAAAGAGTACAATATTGCTTGTATTGCTTTGAACATGTATAGTTTAGGAGATTACTCCCCGTGACACGTGCAAATCATATAGTCCTTGCGTACCAACTTCTTGAATATATTTCAAGAAATATGCATCCTTTTCTTGTACATTAGAACCCAAATATATCAGTGACCACAGAATTATCTAATTATCATCCAAAAACAACTAAACAACCAAATTATAGTTTCTGGTGTGATTTTTTTTGTTTGTTTGTGTTACTCTGGTGCAAATTTTGATTTGTAATGTCATCTTAGGTGCTTAAGGCTGTGTTCGTTTGGTTGTTGGGAATCCTTCTTCCGGCACACAAAACAAATCGGTAGACTAGTGCAAAATTATTAGTTATTAGCTTAAAAAATTTAAAATTAAATTAATATGATTTTTTAAAGCAATTTTACTATATAATTTTTTTTTGCAAAACTAATGTATTGCACGTGAGTTGAAACGGAATTTTAATTAAAAAATATCATCAACACATTATTATCACCATTTTTTTTGCATACCCCATCTCCTAATTGCTGCATATATTTGTTATAAATATGTGGTTCCTCTAGTCCCACACTGTACTTTTGTTAAAACTAAATCTCCATTAATTTTGTAATTTCGGGATTGTAGTTTTGTCAAATGTACACTTCTGCTAACAAGATCAAACTCAGAGTAATTTCCTTATCATGTGCGAAGCAATTCTGTCTCTATTTTCTATAGAAAACTCCCCTTGTTCTCAAATTCTTGCTCTATCTCTTTCATGTCTCTGAGTTTTATCTTATCCCCTATGTATGTTTATTTCATTTTGATCTCCTTTACGTTTTGACCTTGAGATGACCGCTATATTTTTCTGAAATAACTATATCTTGCCCCTCATTTGTACATAAATGCTAAGTTCTTATAAAACATAATATGAAAGTCAGTAACTTAAGTTATACAAATTGAAGGGAATAAAATGTTGACCAACTTTTGAAAGCATTTGTGGATGCGTGGGTTGATATGCATTTCTGGAATAAAAAAATCAAGATCGGCATTGTCAGTTAAGTATATCCATTAAAGGAAAAGTTAAGGTAATTCATTCGGAATCGTGACAAAAAAATTTGCACGAGTAATGGAAACAATTGTTTGCATTTAATTTGGATTTAAATGCTAAGTAAATTCAAGGAGAGAAGTTTTTTTTATATAAAAGATAATTTAAAAGGGACCCATGCTGCGGTGTGAAAAAATGACAACCCCAATACTTATAAAATTATACTCCCTCCATCTAAATTTGATCATCATCTAAAAATCAAGATGGGAATGGTTAGGTCTTGGATTGAACCTAAACCATTTCATGTGACAACGCTGATCCATGATTCAATAGGGGCAACCCTTAATGGTTCCATCTAATCCAATGGAGCAAAAGGTTAACCCATTGAACCTAGCTGACAATAGTATTCACAGTTAACCCATTGACCGTCGTGCAAGAGAGCGGGTCGAAGGAGAAGAGCTAAGGAGCAGAGCCGCCGTCACCGCGCCAAGGAGGATGGGTGGCAGCCGTCGGAGCGCCACCACGCCAAGATGGAGGAGTTTCAGGAGTTGAGGGGGCGTTGGAGGGCCACCGCCACGCGCCTTCCTAGCTGCCGCTGCGATGCTAAGGTGGAGTAGAGGATGTGAGGATTCGAAGGAGTGCCAAAGGGCCGTCGCCGCCGACGTGCCAAGGTGGAGGAGTTGAGGAGCGACGCGATCTCTCGCGAGGTAGATGGTACCGAGTAATCGATCTGGTGTTTCCAGGTTTTTAGGGTTCGAACCATGTGGCCCGTTTAGAGTTTTGGGTCAATCCTAAAGGTCCAATGGATCAGATTTGTAGATAGTTTCAGTGGATAAATGTGCCAAACCTAACCATTCCCATCCTGATCTAGGATTTTTATGTCTTCCCAAAATGATCATTCTTTAACAAGTGTCCCTTTGTTTATTTGTGTAAAGAGTAAATGAATATGATTTAATGTACTGCATGTTACTAACAAGATTAATTTTTATTGAGGCAACTCCATGCAATAGTTAAAACATGATGTAATCCACGAGACACGAAATGACGTAACACCTTGACCGATAGAGATTAATTTCAGAGTGATGATCAAATTGGCATAGAGACAGCATAAAAACACATATACCTCTCATGCGGTGTTAATACATCTGCGTTTATTAATCCCAATATATTTGCATGCATAACTTATCAAATATCAAAATGAATTAGTTGCATACATAACCATCATAAAAGAAAATGGTATCTTGCACGCAGACATATATACTAATGTAGCATGAATCGTGCACATTATTATTGTGGATACATAGAACCAACAATTAAAATAGCAAAAACTAAGCATCAGCAACTGTGTTGTTCTGATCCTCACGGAGGAAAGGGTAGTCCGTGTATCCAACAATTGGATCTTGTGTGTAGAAGGTGTTTCGGTCATACTTGTTCAATGGCGCACCGAGCTCAAACCTCTTAGGCAAATCAGGGTTCGCCAAGAAGAGCCTCCCGTAGGAGACAAGATCAGTGTAGCCATTTTCAACCACCTTGTTGCCTTCCTCCCGATCATACCCTCCGGCGGCGATGAACGTGCCCCTGAAAGCTTTCCTGAAGGGCAGGAGGCCGTGCTGAATCTGCCGGCGGCCGTCGACGACGGCCATGCGAGGCTCCACCATGTGGCAGTAGAGGAAACCCTCGTGCTTGTTCAGCTGCTCCACCATGTATAATCCGAGGGCCTCCGGGTTGGAGTCGACGCAGTCCATGAAGTCCAGGAACGGCGACAGCCTGATGCCGACGCGGTGGGCGCCGATCTCGCCGACGACGGCGTCGATCACCTCCACCGCAAAGCGGCACCGGTTCTCGAGGCTGCCACCGTACTCGTCGGTGCGGTCGTTGGAGCTGTCCTTCATGAACTGCTCCAGGAGGTAGCCGTTGGCGCCATGGATCTCCACGCCGTCGAAGCCAGCCTCGATGGCGTTCCGCGCGGCGAGCCTGAAGTCGTCGACGATCTGAGGGATCTCGTCGACCCGCAGCCGGCGAGGCTTGGAGTACACGATCCCTGAACCGTCCGGCGTGATCTGTATGTCGGAGCTTGAGATCGGTGCCTGTCCATTTGGCTGGTAGTCTGTTGGGTTCCCATGTTTTGCAGAGCAGAGTCAATACCAGAAGCACAACTCTACTAATCGTCTATACTAAGAAATTAGGAGTAAGCATTCGAGTTCGAGGACGTACCGTTGGTGGAGACTCTTCCGACGTGCCAGAGCTGGCAGATGAAGAGGGCGCCCTTGCGGTGGACGGCGTCGACGATGGGCTTCCACGCCTCGACGTGCTCCCGCGTCCAGACGCCGGGTGTCTCCGGGTAGCCCTGCGCGGTGGCGGAGATGCCGGTGGCCTCCGTGATGAGGAGGCCGCCGCTGGTGGCGCGCTGCGTGTAGTACAGCGCAGCGTGCGGCTGCGGCACGTTGCCGTAGGAGCGGCACCGCGTCATCGGCGAGAGCACCACCCGGTGGGAGAGATCGAGCTTGCCACCACCACCAGCCTGCTTGTACGGTGTCAGCAGCGGGATCGCGGCTTGGTTCACCATCTCGCCTCGTCTAATCGGTGATTCGATCTCCTAACTGTGATGGGAAATGCAGTGAGAGTTGATCACTTGATCGCTATCTGCTCTCTCTTGCTCTGACTTTGCTCTGCTTGACTTCTTGCTGAACGCTTTTGGTTGTGGTGAACTGCATATTGAGTCGGGAGTACTATTTATAGGTGTCCGTGCTTGAAGTTGAAGATCCATACCCCTCGTCGTGTGTGGGACCGGCGGCTCTGCACTTTATCATTGACCAATCATGCAACCAATCATCCACGCAGAGTTTCCCATTTTCAATGGTTCCCTGCACGATATTTCTGGCCCCGTTCTCATGTCACTTTCTTCGTCTCACGTATAGCAGCCACTGTCTCTCTCACGAATGGAAATACTTCTATTATTACTTTATCGACTATTACCATATCGAGAGGCGTTTCTTTTGCATATAATAACAAACAATACACGAGGTGTGGTTTGAGGAGTCTCCATCAGCATGACCAAGCAATGACGCGAGCATAAGAAAGGTGCGTGAGTGATCAAAAGCTGATCATAGAGATTTTGATTGTAAATCATCCCCCACTGTGGCCGTTTGTAATTTATTTGTGCTAATCGCGCGCCAAGTATTTTATTGATAATCATTTCAATTGAGAACTTTTACAGCACAATATACTATCACTATATACATGGGTAAATTAGGAATTTTATAGAAAATTCGAAAGGGGTTTCCTATGAATTTTGTGGTTGAGAATTAATCTCCGTTGGATCTCGTTTGTGCGTCTGCGAGAGACAATGACACGTGTCACAGTGGCACAATTCCTGATCAATTCTGATCAGCATTAAAAATTTTATAGATAATAGATATACAATTCCTGATCAATTCTGATCAGCATTAAAAATTTTATAGATAATAAATATGATTTCCATCGCAGCCTCTGCCATTAATCACACAACAAAAAGTTCTAATTCAAATATGAAAAAAAGGTTCGGGACAAACCCTAATTTACTCTAAATTATGACCAGCTAAATTAACAAAAAAAATACATAATTTATGTCACATCATTTTGTAGGTGCTACGTCATCTAAAGTAAAATAAATAACCCTTAGCTCGATACTAGCTTCAAAATAAATAAGATTACCAGTGTTTGTGGTGTTATGTTTTTTCTTTGAAATAGATAGTTATTTTCAGTTACTCTTCTAGAACAATCTTAACAAACCATTTCTCTGTTGTACATTAGAAATGTAGCATTCCTTGCTATCTAATTCCTAATTGGTAGCATTACGAGAGAAAGTTGAACAACAGTTAATCTTATTTTCTTTGGAGAAGGCAAGCCTGCTTAATTAAGTGCTTATCCGGATAGCTTAACTAAATGTTGGAGCCGACAAAAAAAGTGGAGCCAACTTTAACAAAGGGGATCACGGAGGAAGAAACAAAATTATTAGGTCCTCGAGGAAGCATCGTAGAAGATAGGCAGCATATCTCCGGGGATTAAGAAAATCGATGTTTATGCAAGCCCTGCCCAGATATATGTGGCGTTGAGCGCTGCTACGTCCTGCCATTGGCAACATCAGTGAATACGTTGGGTTCGGCCTACCTGTGTTGACGAACGGTGTTGCCTAATGCCTCGTGGTGGCTCACTGCGTGCAATTAAGACTTTCTATTAGTTAATCCATCAAAGCGATTGTGACTATCAATCACGTAGTGTACTTTTGTGGTATCAAGTTACATGCACCAACCAATTCAACTCAAAAACACAAATTTAATGTGAAAAGATGGATAATGTTACAGTACATAACCCAGCTCATCAACTATAGGCCACCTAGGTTACATTGTGCCTATTCTACCACAAGCCCAACCAGAACCACAACTTTAGATCCTGGACCTACACAACCTAAATACTAGTCTGATGGGTGAGAACTGCTCTCACCTTTTAAGTCGTGCTTCCCCATCATCAATTACCGATGTAGGACTAAACCCAATAATCTCCCCCATCACACAAACCCAATAATCTCCCCCGTCACACATCGGACCCAATAATCTTCCTCATCATATTAACCCATGCGATCCTGAAGACTTGTTACCTAGTCTCTCTATCATGTGATCCATGGAAATTGTTACAGGTTGATAACGGTGGAAAACCAATCGATGGGTCGGACACTTTGGGCGGGTGGCTCGAACTTTCTGGTGAGCTACTTTCACAGGAGGCGTGAGGCCTCACGCTCGGGGTTGATTGAAGTTGGAGGCGATCGGCGTTCTCGATCGGTGGAATCGAATACTCTGGGTGGGGTGGTCTGGGTATTTCGATGAGCTGCGTTCGACCGGGTGACGGCTAGACGTAGCGTTCGGATTGTTCGGCGGTTGTGAAGGCAACATGGTGATTTATCGATTTCGGCTCGCAGCTAGATTGACGGGTGGTCAATCGGAGATCGGAGTAGATTTGTTTGTGATGAACTCTGTGCGGTAAGAACACGATTTGGTGTGATCGACGTGTAGGTGCTGACAGGATTCGATCGAGCCATCTCCGGTGAGTGGAGATGGCAGCGTCTGCGGGGAGCAGCAGGGTCGGCCGTTTCAGGTAGAGGCGGCGGCGGCGGAGCGAGCTCCAAGGCGGAGGCAGTGTCACTCACGACGGCATACACGGGAAAGCACACGATCCAGATGAGCAAAAGAATCAGTTTGGGACTCATGCAGGCAGTCACGTACAGGAGGCGGTCGTGAGAAAGTCAAAAGTGCATGCAATTAATTAATTGCATGTACACGCAAGGGGTTAGTTAATTGGATGCATGATTTGTCATCTTAATCTTATGGTGGCTATGGCACGCATGAGGCATACAGGAGGAAATTTAGGACTGCTGTGCATGCAACTCTAGGGGCCCTAGTGCGTGTGACAGGGCAGCAATAGCGCATGCAAGTTTGGATTGGTTTGGATCGCAGGCACAGAAGGTGGGCGAACGTGGTGGTGCATGGCGCTAAGATCAGGAGTGGGGCCAAGAGAAGAGGCTGATGGTGCGGATAGATTTTGGAGCGAGATCAACACGAAAACTGGTAGGAGGGACTCCGAAGCCGAGTCCAGAACTTTTGCCAGCTGCGCGAGTTAGTATCTGTGATGGATGTAGAGACCGTGGAATAGCAACAACATCTAGACATCAGCGCTTCGGGGAGCCCTTTGATCAATTGTGGTAAGGATATCAGTGCAAAAGGTGCAGCTCGGATGCAGGTGTGTGATAACAAGCGTTGTGAAGAACTCCCGGATAACAACGGGTGAAAATAGTTGAGGGTATCAACGGACTGTTTACCAGTACAGGATATATCCAGAATCTGCGGGGATTACATGACAGGGATATATGGAATCTGGATCACTGAAGAGGAAGAGTGAAGCACTATGATGGTAATTTCTTCGGGTGATTCAAGGCAATGGTGGATTTTCTCAAATTATCGGATACTCAGTCTACGGATGCGGGAAAGCATGGATGTTGAATTTATTAGCTCGGTTCATATGAGAAGGAAGAAATGATTCTCTTCATATCTGGTGAATTTGGTTTATCTATTTTGGTAATGACATTGGTTATCCCGCTATGGATTAGATCAATTCAAATTAAAGATAGCAGATGGAATTGGATATGGTATGTTATAAAAGTTAGTCGATATAGCGGAACGACGACTAACCTTCTCAATCGCTTCAGTCATTGATTACCCAAGATATGCCAGTTGACGACACAGGAACACACGATATTTGTTAACGGAGTTCAGCCGAAGCCTACAACTCCGGGGCTCTGATTATGGGCGCTCCTCCCCAATCAATATAGCACCTGGCTGTTACGAGTCCATGGCCACGCCGCCATCATCTCCCTGCGTGTCTACGCTACATTGTAGTCACCATGGTTACATTGTGGTGCCCCCTCTCTATTTAAGAGAGATCCTACGATAGAGTTCGACTCTTACTCTAGTCCTAACACCTATTACAACTCCAAATCCAACTGTAACCAAATAGAACTAATATATTCGACACCTATTATAGCAAACTCCACCTTAGCGAATATACGTCACCTAGAAAAAGTAGAATCACCATGCTGAGCCACTGGTCCTCTAGACTTGGGTTGTCTCCTTTTGCAGCTTCACCACGAGCCACCCGACGAGCCTGCATCATACTCACCGCCTTCAAGAGACTCCGCTATCCCTGTAACTTCTTCCTCTGGACTCCACCTGCAATAGTGCTCCACCTTCTCACGTATCATCTCAGTCGTCTTGCCAAGCGAAATTGGACTCATCCTTAGCTGTCACATCATAGACTCCCCGAAGACCATGTTCACCTTCATCTTCTATCTTTAATTTGATCTTATCTAATCCATGGCCAGATAACCCATGTTATCACCAAATAGATAAGTCAAACACACCAGATGACGGAGAACCCTTTCTTCCTTGTAGTCTTATGAACCAAGCGAACAAATCCAACATCCATGCTTTCCGCATCCGTAGACTGAATCCATGATATTTTGAGAAATTCACCATTGCCTCGAGTCATCGAAGAAATTTCACCATAACGCTTGCTCTTCCTCTTCAGTGATGCAGTTTTCATATATCCCCATCATGCTGACCTGCATATCTTGGATATATCCTATACTGTCAAACAGTATCGTTGACCTCCATCAATGATATTTGACCCGCTGTTGCCCGAGAACGTTTCTTCAGTTCTGGTCTAACTCCATATATCTCAACTCCTCATCAAGTCCTAGATATACCCTGTTTTCGCCAGATAATTCCATATGCGGCCTAACTAGCCTGTTGCCACCAGTCTACTCGCCCTTTTCACCTGTAAACTATCCATCTGTAGAGCCTTCTTGCCCTTCTTTTGAATGTGTTTACAAGTTTCTATAGCAAACCACCCGTCAGCTACAACCCGATTTAATTGTCCAAGCTTCGTAGTCTTAACCAGTCCGTCGGTCTGACCACCCTATCGGCCCAGTCCAACCGTCACACACGCACACCTCGCGCACCTCCTCCCGAACCGTATACTCACTGCATCACCTTGATTACCACATAGTTGCACCATGCCTCTCGTCTTATGCCCGTGAGCCACGCTGACCTGCAACACCACCGCACAAACACTGCATCTTGCTAGCTATTAATGTGACCTCTAGCATGCAGCTAAGTAAGCTCAGTAGCCATCCGAAGTCAGTCTGCCACAGAACCTAGCCGAGCCTCCTAGAGATTGATTCGATTTCAAGCTTGCACTACTGTGTTCTGATCCGAGTCACCGACTCCATCTCCGACACCCCTGCAATCTCTGTTTGCAATCGTTCTCTTTGCTCGCTGGTTCTGCTCATGGCTTCCTGCTCAGTCACCATGCACTTATATACGTGTATAGCACATACTCTATATGCGCTGTTCGTGCCATCGCACGCACCGCAGTCGCAGCCCTCGTGTTCACCGTCCACGACCACGTCGTCCTCGGCCCTGCACGTCCGCCGCACCGCACCACGCTCGTCGGTTTCACCCTTCCGCTGATAGCCTCCCTGCTACCACGGATCCACGACCACCGCGTGCGTCGGGGGCGCCGTCCATGGCGCTACCCCTCCGATCTTTCCGGTCACCTTCGGTCACGCCCAGCCTCGTCTTCCGGTCACGTTCCACCATCGCCGGTCTGATCGCAAGCGAGGTCGCCGCCTCCGCAACATCCTCGTTGTCGCCATCAATCTCATCGCCACGGCTGATGATCTCCTGTCGATGCACGATCCCCACCTCGTGTTTCCTCCTCCACATGTCTTCTTGATCCAATGCTGAAACCTTCTGCTCTGATACCACTTGTTATAAAAGTTAGTCGATATAACGGAACGACGACTAACCTTCTCGATCGCTTCAGTCATTGATTACCCAAGACATACCAGATGACGATACAGGAACACACGATATTTGTTAACGGAGTTCAGCCGAAGCCTACATCTCCGGGGCTCTGATTATGGGCGCTTCTCCCCAATCAATATAGCACCTAGCCGTTACGAGTCCATGGCCACGCCACCATCATCTCCCCGCGTGTCTACGCTACATTGTAGTCGCCATGGTTACATTGTGGTGCCCCCTCTCTATTTAAGAGAGATCCTACGATAGAGTTCGACTCTTACTCTAGTCCTAACACCTATTACAACTCCAAATCCAACTGTAACCAAATAGAACTAGTATATTCGACACCTATTCTAACATGGTCTTCGGGAAGTTTATGATGTGACAGATAGGAAATAATTCAATTTCGCTTGGCAAGACGACTATGGTGATAGGTGAAAAGGTGGAGCACTATTGCAGGTGGAGTTAAGAGGAAGAAATTACATGGATAGTGGAGTCTCTTGTTACGGTGAACCTAGTGAAGGCTTGTCGAGGCAGCTCGGCGTGAGCGGCGAAAATGAACCAACTCAAGTCCGGGTACACGGAGGTTCACACATGGAGCAAATTAAGGTTGGTATGGCATATTCGCTAAATTGGAGTTTGTTAGAGTTTGTGTCGAATATGTATACAAAGTCGGTTACAGTTTAGTACTTGGAGTTGTAATATGTGTTAGGACTAGAGTAAGAGTCGGACTATATCCTAAAATCTCTCTTAAATAGAGAGGCACACCAGTTGTAACCGCAAGGCGACAATAGCATAGGTGTGGGTACGACTGGCTAGCAGCCTAGCTGGTGGAGGTTCGTGGATACCCGGATACACTGTAATATGCTGGATCGGGGAGGACCGCTCGTAATCAGTGTCCCGGAGATGTAGGTCTCGGCTGAACTCCATTACCAAATATCATGCATCAGTGTCATCATCGTGTTTGGATCTCCTAAGGTGTTTCTTACATGTTTGGTTTTCAATGTGATTTCGGGGCTGGTTTTATAACAAACAATTCACTCACTTTATATTCCAACACTTCCCTTCACCCGAGGTCCCCTAAAGCCTATAACATGGAATAATAGTGTGGACTACAATTCTATTTAATCGCGTGTCAGTCAGGATTCGAACTCTAAGATCTCTAGCTTAGATATCATATTGAGTTGCATGCACCGATTAGTTTAAAAGCTTAATGTAAGTTGATAAGAAAAGACAATTCACTCACTTTATATTACTAACATGTAGGCTAGAATAAAAGCTATGTCGTCCTCAACCTCCATAAGCTACGGATTCTCACCACACTCATAGCCCTTTTTTCTACTACTCTACTCTACCTTGAAGGGTTTTAAATTGAGAAACTAGCCACCAAGTTAATCAAGGTATATAATTGAGAAACCATTTAGTAAACTGGCCAAGCTGAAAAGGAGGTATTTAAAGTGAAATTCAAACTTTTGGCAAAACTTACTTGAATTTTGCCAGTTTCTGTCGTCAAACCAGCGGTAATCATGGTTATCGATGAGATCATTGGGGAGCTGTATGCCTAGTGACTAAACGGTTTTTGCAAACCTTGCAACACAGTATCGTTTACTCCAATATTAGTTGCTTTCATCCTATAAAGTTCATAAAGTTCATCCTCAAGTTAATGCTAATTCTCTCTTCTCTCATGAAGCCGCATCATCTCAATTATTTTTAACATTTGGATTATTCATCAAGGGTCAAATTGCACCATTTCTCCCTAAAAGTCATACCATACAACACAATCATTTATAATCTGTGAATAATTGATCAAGGTACCACATATATAAGCACATGAAAGAAAAATTGTATAGTGAGAAATATAAAAACATTACAACTCATATATACTATTTCAATACAATTCTCCGACAACAACGTGTGAGGTATCCATCTAGTAATACTTGGCACTTCACACCACAGGTGATGTACATACAAAGTTTAGTTTTGCCCTCTTTAATTTTTCCTGCTACATATTTGCTGTATATCTCATAAATTTTTGGGAAAGGTCCAAGTATCTCCGTTTTTAAACTATAAGTTGTATTTTGTTTTGTTAGGATAAGATTTTCTTTACCTGAGCTTAGACAAAGCTTTGACCAACAGTTTACTCTATTAATTGGATATAGTTTTTATGATGCGAAATTAAATTTATTAGATCCGTATTAAAAATTAATTACTTGTGCTCATTCTTTTGCATGATATAATTGATATTCTATGCAAGACAATTTTTTTAAAAGGTTATCCTAATGAAATAAAATATGTTTTATATTTTAAAATGGATGAAGTAGTGTATTAGTGCTGGTGCTCTTATATTAAGAATAGTGTACTACTGTTGATGCAGGCCAGAGAAGAAAAGAACACATTTTTTGGGCGGTATGGATAGAATAGATTAATCTCGGGCTCATTTGGTTTAGTGCCCTACCAAACCATTGTTAGTGTCAAATCATGAGCAAATTTTGGAACTACTAATGGTTTGGTAGAGTTGGGTTATAGGAGTTGTATTACATTTGGTAAATTTTGGCATCAATCCAAACATTTTTAAGGTACTATTTAAATTGTCAACTATTTGGTAGGGTAAGTTTTGACATCAAACATTACTGGGGAACCTATCTTTAATCCTGTTAACGATGGAATTTGGTAAGCATATGAATCGGAGTCGAGATCCAATCCAAAGCAGATTTGAAGATATGTGGAAATCTCAGAAACAGAGTGCGCATCGGCTGGAAGTCTATATCGACCGATACCGAGTTTGATATGGTTGGCTGATATAGCCGATATTGGTTAGATTGGTTACGTGATCAATGTCGATTCGGAAGGACTTGAATGACGTTGCCAGGCGAGAATAGAGTTCAAGATAGGCAATTGTACCTATTAATTATGATTTTTTATATGATTTTCTTATAGATATTTTTGGTAAGAGTCCGTCTAAGTCACTTGTTCGTCGGTTAGAGTTGTATTAGGAAAGTATGAGTCGTGTCCGTTATGGACAAGATTGTATTTTTGGGTATAAATATAAGCTCGAGATCTTTTAAATAATTAACACCAATTCAATATAATCTCGATGCATCGTCAACCTTTTCGTTACTTTATTTCGACGAGTTCTTACTTTCGAGTCAGACTGCACCGGTTTCGATCTTCGACGAGATGTAAAGCTTGTTATGGCGGTTTGTGCTATCGGGATTAGTGCTTACATCTTTATGACACTCTAATATTGCTCTCATGAATCACCGGGTTATCATATACGTTTTATAATCTAGATTGACAATGATTTCTACTTGCATCGGCTTATCTCTTTTTAGGGTTTTGTCGATAATGGCTAGATTGACTTGTTGACTTAGATTATATAATGTATCTACCATCCTGAAAATATGATCATCAATTTGATTGTCCAGTTAAGTTTATCTACTAAGTCATGTTTAGAATCATAATCTCTAGCCTGTTGCATGGTTGTTAATAATGATAGTATCGGGGTTTCAGCCGATCTTATCTGATATAGTTGTTTTATCTAGATTTATATCTTGTTTAATATACTGTATCTGTCCCTTATACCAGGATCTCAATTATTTAAATATATTAAGCTTATCATCAATATAATTGATATTAGTTTAATATATTTACTATGAGATGATATCCTAGTATAAGGTAGTATTAGAGCTATAGCCAATACATGCTTAAATTTGGACATCAGCTATGATATGAACATATATAATCGTTATTTCATGTTACTTTGGATATAACCAATTTATACTATCTCGGTTAAATCCGATCTATCCCAATTGCAGATTTCTGAAAGTAATATTGATTTATAGATTACATAATGTTGATCTTTACATCCGATGAACCAAATTTAGGGTTTATTTATTAATTAAATACACCTTACAGCCGATTCAACTGTCTTGCATCGGCTAGGTTATAAACACGATACGATATCGGCTTTCCAGTCGACCGGCTATCATTTACTAACGATATTTGCATGTTTAATCTTGTCGATTGCAGGATCAAATCAACTGGCACACCCTAGAACCCGAAAGCTAGCTTTGGAACTGCACTGGAGTTAAGTAAATCTCCCAGGCCGCCGTGTTTTACGTCAACATGCTTTCAGCACGCCTGGTGGGACCCGAAGGCTAGCTTTGGACCTGCACTAGAGTTAAGCAAATATCCCAGGCTGCCGTGTTTTACGTCAACAAGTCCCAGTTCGTAACCCTCTTTAATTCCGGATATGCAACCGGGATGACCAATCCTAAACATACCCATCTTTAGCACCACGTGACTGGTGCTACCATCTTTAGTCCCGGTTGGTGTGTTACCAACCAGAACTAAAGGTCTTTTTTTTAATTGATTTTTGCTGCCTGCATATTGATTTCGAGCCGAACTCACCAAATCCCACATCGAATTGCTCCCGACATCCCCATATCCCCACATCAAATTAACATCATATATCGAATGAACATACTCAACAATAAAATCATCCACAAATTCACAAATCATCTAAAAAAATCTACAACCTAGGCGTCGCCACCTGCCGGAGGGGAGGGGAGGGCGCCGCCCGCCCGTCTATGGGAGAGGAGGGAGGGCGCCACCGCTTGCTGCCCGCCGCCTCCCCCCTCGTGCGTCGCCGCCTGCCGCCTCCCCTCCCACCGGATCCCGCGGAGGGGAGGGCGCCACCGCCGCCCGCCACCTCCCCTCGGGCGCCTCCCACCCGCCGCCTGCTGTCGACGCTACCGACGCCGCCCCACATGCCACCGTAGCCGGATGCTGCTTCGCCCGCTGTCGCCGTCATCTTAGCCAACGGAGAGGGGAGGAGAAGAAGAGATAAGGACAAGATGAGGGAGAGAAAGAGATGGAGACTGTGCGTCAGAGATAAGGACGCGACGCGGCTCTCCCTCCCCGTGCACTTTTTTTCAATCTTTAATCCCGGTTGGTACAAGCAACCGGGACTAAAGATCATCGGTGGCCTAACACCGCCTAACAACAATTGAACCGTGGCTAAAAATGATCTTTAGTTCCGATTGGTGTTAACAATCAGGACTAAAGATCATAAAGTGCTGTTGGGCTTTTGAATCGGGGCTAAATATATTTTTTAGTCCCGGTTATTATTCGAACCAAAATAAATATGATTTTTACCATCGGAGTAAAGATCAGTTATCAGTAGTGAAACCACAACAGGCCCAGGCTTGCAACAGCCCGTGATGCCCGTGGTTATATACCTACATAAACAAAATTCACCTCAAGGTGCGAAAAATTGATATATGTAAACATAAAAAAAAAAGGTGGTTGGAAGTGAGGGTCACCTATGAGTGTATCACAAATATAGTGCACATTACTAAAACCGAACATTTCAATTTGACAATTTAATTGAGAATTAAGCATAAGTAGCAGCACCCTCGTCTTTCTCATCAAGGAAAGGATAGTCTGTGTAGCCAACGACAGGATCCTGTATGTAAAAGGTGGACCTATTATACTTGTTCAATGGTGCGTTGAGCGTGAACCTCTTGGGCAAGTCCGGATTGGACAAGAAGAGCCTCCCATAAGCAACGAGGTCGGCATATCCATCGGCGATGACCTTGTTTCCTTCCTCTCGGTCATACCCGCCGGCAGCGATGAATGTGCCATTGAACAACTTTCTGAATGGCAGGAGGCCATGGGTGATCTTCCTCCGTCCTTCGACGATGGCCATTCTTGGCTCCACCATGTGGCAGTACAGGAACCCAGGGTGCTTGTTGAGTTGCTGCACCATGTACGAGCCGAGTGCCACCGGGTCGGAGTCGACGCAGTCCATGTAGTCAATGAACGGTGACAGCCTGATCCCCACACGGTGCGCTCCAACCTCGGCGACGATGGCGTCGATCACCTCGACAACGAAGCGGCACCGGTTCTCGAGGCTGCCACCGTACTCGTCGGTGCGGTCGTTGGCGCTGTCCTTCATGAACTGCTCGAGGAGGTAGCCGTGCGCGCCGTGGATCTCCACGCCGTCGAAACCCGCCTCGATGACGTTCCGCGCGGCTCGCCTGAAGTCGTCGACGATCTGAGGAATCTCCTCCGTCCCCAGCCGCCGGGGCTTTGAGTACATGATACCTGAATCGTCCGGTGTGATCTGCCTGTCGGTGCTTGAGATTGGCGGCTGCCCATCAGGTTGGTATTCTGTCGGTTTCATGGTTTGCAATCCAATCAACGAAAGAAAACAATTTGCACCAAACCAACTTAACGAAACCTATGAATCAATTGCCAGCAACTTAATTATGTGAAGGAGTACATACCGTTGGTGGAGACCCTGCCGACGTGCCAGAGCTGGCAGAAGAAGAGGGCGCCCTTGCGGTGGACGGCGTCGACGATGGGCTTCCATGCCTCGACCTGCTGCTGCGTCCAGATGCCGGGAGTGTCCGGGTAGCCCTGCGCGGTGGCGGAGACGCCGGTGGCCTCCGTGACGAGGAGGCCGCCGCTGGTGGCGCGCTGCGTGTAGTACACCACCGCGTGCGGCTGCGGCACGTTGCCGTAGGAGCGGTTCCGCGTGAGCGGCGCGAGCACCACACGGTGGGAGAGCTCGAACTGCCCCATCTTGTACGGCGTCAGCAGCGGGATCGTCGCCGCCGCCGCCGCCGCCGCCGCATCCTTCTCCTCCTCGCGCGCCATCTAAACGCTAGTTAGCTTGGTTGGTGTGTGTGTGTGACCTCTGCTACTAGCTCACTCCGCTCTGCTCTGCTCTGCTTCTATAATCTATATTGTGTTTTGCTCTGAGTCCGACGGTCCTTGGTGTCGTGATGCGCTTCGGTTATAGTGTCCCAGTGGGACCCTGGTGGCTTGACGGAAATGTGCGCATGCTATTCCGTTGGATCTTGATCCTGCGTCACCCTCTCCGTCATCGTCTGGTCAGTAGGAAAATCTCTCATTCCCCGGGCGAACGCACTGATTTTCCTCGTGCACTGTATGGAATGCGTGGTTCTAATTTTCTAAACATTCTTTAATGCAACACCCGTCTGGTGAGGATGACCGGTGCCAATCAGCAAGATTAAGAGATGCACTGAGCTGTTAAGTTTTTTTTAGTTATAGGTTTTATCGACGAGCTATATCCACAAACAGTGGCGGAGGCAAGCCTAGAGCAGCTTGAGCTTGAGTCCTAGGTTTACCTCCATAATCATGTATAAATCCTTTGAAGTCACCATGTAATTTTTGAGAAAGCCAATATTCTATTAGTTGAGTCCTACTCGAGCCCTAGACTTAGAAAATTTCTAGCTCCGTTACTGTCCACAAACGGAATTTGTAGTGTATCGATATCGTTCGAATGAGGGTATACGCGAGATTGAGATAAAAGAAACGGAAAACATGGATTTTTATACAGGTTCGGATCCTTAACAGATGAGTAATAATCATACTTCTATTGGCCAAAACCAGTGTTGCCTTTATATATCGATATCACATGAGTACAATATTTGATCTCTATCGGCTTAGCGGCATGAAGCTCTCACACGTAGTCAATGGCATTAACTTGAGATGCACTGAGCCGTTAAGTTTTATTTGGCACTACTAGAAAACTGAATTTTGAAAACTAGCCAAAAATATTTTTCCAGGCGGAGTTCCACCCGGCCTGTACTTAAAGCACTGCAAAAATGATGATTTTTACCGGCGCACATTAGCTCCGCCTGCGAAAATCACTTTCGCGGGTGGACCTCTACATCTTGTAGGCGTTGCATCCACCCGCTTACGGAAACAATCACCGAATAAAAAAAATCCCCTGCCACCACTCCCACCCACCACCGTCCTCCCCCTCTGGTCGTCGGCTCTCCTCCACCTTCCCATCCGGCCCTCCTCCTCCATCCGCCGCCACTGCTGGCCGGCTACCCTCCTCGGGCCGGATATGGAAGAGAGGGAGGCTTTCACACCCCGAACTAGCCCCAGGCGGGAATTAGCGCGAGACGCTCCAAATTAACCTATAAGCCGATACCAGTCCAAGGAAACAGTGTTGATATCACACTAAGACATAATATCACAACAACAATGGTCTCTTTATTAAGAGTAATCATACAGTCATGGTTGGCTATGGATAGACCCCGAGCTCACAACTGTATTACAAAAGAGGAAAGCGGAAATGAAAACTGGACCAAGGCCACAAGCATGACTTGGGAATTAAGTTGAAACCCTAGAACTGCTCGAAGCCAGACTGCTCTTGGAAGAACTTCTCATCAGCGGGATCTTCAAAAACTGGGGGATTATTTATGTAGAGCAAGGGTGAGTACAGGAAGTACTCAGCAAGTCATGGGAATTATGTGTTTAGTGCAGGCTTCAAAGAAAGGCTGGTTGTTTTCACATTCTATTTTGTTTAACACTTTTCAATTGATTCTAAGTGAGTGCGTCTCAACGACTCGGAAAAGATGGAGCATCTCGCCCGGTCGGAGTAGTGCAATGTATCAATCTTTAACTGATCAGGAGTTGGCTCCCGGTCAACAACTTTAGATGGCCTCCCTGGCCCAGCCGATCCTGTCAGCCACAGTTTAAAAACAATGGGAACCCAGCCACCATAGCAATTTCACAAGTAGTAGTCAAACAAAACTACGCCGAATCACCTCACATCTGCCCATGACCATGGGCACGGCTGTTCGAACAGTTTGTTAATCTCTGCAGAGGGGGTACACTTTAACCACACGATGTTACTAACCCAGGTCACCCAGCCCGTGCAGAACAACCACGTCTGGTGACTTTGAGGCTTTCACGACAAGGCATTTTCAAAGCCGACACAGGGTCTCCTTATGCCAACGGGAGGGGTCATCCAGACCAACAACAAGTTAGGTCCCAGACCATGTTGTGCTAGGAAGCCTAGGGGTTCTCCCCGACACCACCCTAGCAAATCCACTTGTCCCTCGGCATCAACCGTCATTGTTTCCCTAACCTAGCTAGTTACTTCGTCAGGGGTGTCCCACTTCACCCATGTGGTCGCACTTGTTATGTTTGGATGAAATCCCAAAGAAGTCGGTCCTTAAGTGCGAGAACGGTGAAACCATACCACCAGTACGTCCCCCGCACTAAAGAAATTGTTTTGTTTTGCAGGCATCAACCCAGGTGTTGGGTTTTCCAAGAGTTTTATAAACCCAGATTTTACCCAGCGTTGGATATTTTAAATTTGAGGAGGATCACCGGTGTTCATGCCCGAGAGCACGAACACCGAGACCTAAATATCAGTCGACAAAGGTGATACAGGGTAATCAATTGATAAGGAGGATAATTGTAGCAATTTAGGTAGGGCCTATCAACTGTATTGCAAGCCGCAGCCAACATTTAAGGTGTAACCTAGAGACGCATAGTTTTGCAGAAATGAATTACTTAGTTTCAAATTATAGGTGCAAGATGATCAAAGGTGACTTGCCTTGCTCGAGACCTTGAGCTTCTGCCTCGTAATCCACGCACTGCGAATCTTCGGGCTACGAAGCTACACACGAAACGAGGCAACTCAGTAAACGGTCAAAAGAAAGTCCTATTAAAGACCACTAAGCGTGCCATTAGGTAGATCTCGATATTTGAGGAATTTTGGAAGTTGAACATAGTCAAACGGATGAACGGTTGAGGAGATATGGATTTTCTAAGGATAAATGATTTTCTATCTAAAGGAAAAGAATTATTAATTCCCATGGAAAAAGAAAAGGAATGAGGCTAATTGGACTTCTCGGCCGAGCGTGAGGCGCGACCCAAATGATTTGTGCGGCACGACCGAGTCAACCGGGCCAAAGCACGTGTGGGAAGGCAGCTCAAGCGGGCGTGCAGGCGCAGGTGGAATCAAGTTGGCCAAACGGGCCGGGCGAGGTGCGACAGTGAGGCGAGCGGGCCAGCAGGACACAGCCCACGCGGCGCTCTCATGAGGCAGGCTAGTGGACCGCGGTCCACTGCACGGGGTCCTCCTACCGGTGACCCGGTTCACGGGGGAACGGGCGCAAGGAGGGAGTGGTGCTAGGGTTTTGGGTGAGCTCGGTCCACATCCAGTGCGCCGGGTGGACGGAAAGACGGTGGGCCCACGCGCAGTCTCTCGGCTCTCTGTGGGACGCGCGCACAAGGGAGAAAAGGGGTGACGACGTGGTGCCTACGTGGCGGCCACGCGGGCTGGCGGGGAGAGGAAGAAGAACAGGAGCTTCATCCTATGGCTGTCGGTGATGGTGTTTACCGGAGCAAACCGCGTCAATGCAAGCGAGAAGGAGCACACCGGAGCGATGTGCGGAGCAAAAGAAAGACAACCAACTACTCGAACTTGACTGAGGACCACCAGAGTGGGAAGTTTGCGGTGGCGGCCATTGCCGGTGAGGAAAGATGGACTCCTCGCCGGAGCGGCGAGGGCACGATTCGCTGGAGTTGAAGCATATGCGCGGGATCGTGAATCCAATCCACTAGTCGAGAGGGCACGTGCGGCTCTAGGGTAGGCGGCGAAGCCGAGCTTGCCCTCGGAACAGAGCAACGGCATGTACGGCCATGGCGAGCGACGATGGAACCGAACCTGCGTCTACGCGGGCGGGAACAAGGACAGTGTAGCTAGCTGGCAACCTAAGAAGGTGTATGAGAGGGGGAGGGACGAAGGGAATTCTGTGATGGGAAGTGGCCCGTGAAGATAGGCTGACGGCGCGAAACATGATCGTTTCAGCCTCGAGCCAAGGAAGAGGAAGAAGACGGCGCCCGAAGTCCACGTCAAGCGGCCACGAGCGTGCCGGCTCCTCCAGCACGCTCTATGGCGGATGACGACGGAAGAGAGCGGTGGCAATGGCTTGGGTAGTGGTGTTCGACGGTGAAAGGGAGGGTGGCCGAACGAGGGAGGAGGGACGTGACTTTATAAGTGCGGATGGGCGGTAGAGGTGCACGGAGGGCTGGCGCTCTCCGGCGCTAGCGGCCAAGCGGCGACAGTGGTGACGCCAGTGGTAGTAGGAGAAAAAGAAAAAGGAGGGGGAGAGAAGGGGGCTTGGTTCCTTGCCATTTTGGGGAAAAAGGGAGAGAGGAGGAGGAGGGAGAGTTGCTGCAGGTCTTGGCCTTGGATGCACGTGCGCAAGTGGCCAAGACCCCAAGGATGACACCGACGGTCGGTTGGAACGAGCGGAGACACGGGAAAACGTCAGTGCAGGCAACAACTAGAGGGATGATGGCGATGATCGGATGGTCAGCCACGCTGCGTGGTGAACCGCTATAACACTGACAGTAGCCCCCGACTTCAATGCAAATGACCGAGTCAATGTTCTTGACCGAAGACCATGAAACAACAGTTATCGAACTCGCCTAACTGCTCTCGGATAACCGAGAAGGTATGGAGTCTGCGACTAAGTTTCTGTCCAGCCGTAATCGAGAATTTGGATTGAAGTGAAAAGATTCCATCTCAGCGGGTACACCGTTGTTTCATCCAGTAACCATTGTCAAACTCATCCAACTGCTCTCGGGCAGCTGAGCTGGCGCAGAGTACGCGACAAGGTCCTTCTCTTCTCGTGAACCAAGAAGTCGACTTGAACTTGAATTCACTAATCCGGCATCCATCTAGTCGAAATCAAAATTCGACTACTATGTGCTCCGGGACCAGTATATGTCAATTAATTGAGTATAAGAATTATTGGTTTGAGCTTTAATTAGTCAAAACTGACTACTATAAAGCCTCCAACTAGTCTCTGTCACTCAAAAAAAGCTAATTGCTCTAATATCTGATTTGCCTGAAATCAATCACTCAAAACAAATTGTTAGAATGAAAAAGCCCCCGAGTGAACGCTTGGGTGGGTAAGAGTATGAATTTAAAAAATTGGAAATGAATTGACAATAAAAGAGTACTCTCACCAGAGTTACCCTCACAATCGGAGTATGATACTCTCCCTAGCCCCCATCTGCTTTCATTGAGAAGCCATTCTCCGCGAAGGCAGCTTTAAGTCTTATAACAAACCAAGCGAAAGCTCCGAATTCCTAGCCCCCAGCCGTGAAGTTGGGAAAATCAATTCCCGATTACACGACTTAGTTAATACGCTTCAGGGGGTACTTTGACATGACCAATCTGAACATGGTCGTTTGACCCTATAGCGCCTAACAAACTTAGAAGCACTGGGCGTCCTCAGCTGAGCTCCATGGGATCTCGAAGTTTGCCAGGCCAGCGTAAAAGGATAGTAGGATCGACTTCGAGACAAGGCGATATAAGAAAAGGGGATCATCAGACAAATATTGCACATTATATATATATAAACACTTACAGAGATTGATGCATAGCAGGTTGATGAAATGGCCACCAAATTGGTCAAAGACCAGATGTAGTTGTACTCAATCACATCGCAGAGGCAGTGGAAGAATCGTTACAACCATTGGTCGGCGACCAGGTATGTAGACGTACTTAACCACTCGAAGACATGGTGTGAGGACAACTACGACGCTGGTTGAAGACCAGTCGTAGCCGTACCTCGACCACTCGAGGACGTGATGGGAGGACCGCTACGCCGCTGGTCGAAGACCAGTAGTAGTCGTACCTCAACCACTCGAGGACGTGTAGGGAGGACTGCTACGCCACTGGTTGAAAAACAATCGTAGTCTTACCTCGACCACTCGAGGACGTGGTGGGAGGACTGCTACGCCGCTGGTGAAAGACCAGTCATAGTCGTACCTCGACCACTCGAGGACGTGGTAGGAGGACCACTGCACTGCTGGTCAAAGACCAGTCGTAGTCTTACCTTGACCACTCGAGGACGTGGTGGGAGGACCGCTACGTCGCTGGTCAAAGACCAGTCGTAGTTGTACCTCGACCACCCGATAGGTGGCGACAGGTCGCTACAGCACTAGTCAACAACCAGCCGTAGTCATATGTCGACCACCTCAAGGCTACTGATAGTTTGGTGAGAGGTCACTACAGCGCTGGTCGACAACCAGCTGTAGTCGTCTCTCGACCACCAAAAGGCGACTGATGGGTGGCGAGAGGTTGCTACAGCGCTGGTCGACAACCAGCTGTAGTCGTCTCTTGACCACCCAAAGGCAACTGATAGGTGGCGAGAGGTCGCTACAGCGCTGGTTGGCAACCAGCTGTAGTCATCTCTCGACCAACCAAACGCAACTGATAGGTGGCGAGAGGTCGCTATAGCATTGGTCAACAACCAACCGCAGTTGTCTCTCGACCACCCGAAGGCAGCTATAGGTGGCGAGAGGTCGCTACAGCATTGGTCAACAACCAGCCGCAGCTGTATCTCGACCACTCGAAGGGGCACTAGAGTTGGTTATTACATGTGCATCTTATGGGTGGCCATCATGACTCACATATGCAACTTGTAGCATATCTGGATGTCCATTCGCAATTATGTCGGGTGATCAGGCCAACAACGTTCACGGGGGATTATCCGCAACAACTCTTTCTCAAATAGTCCGGCCGTGGCCGACGCTATATGTGAGATAGGTCATCGGTCTTCGTTGGTAGATTTGGTCCGACAACTTCGCATTTGTCCGAGAACATTCTCGATAATGGTGTTGTACCCGACCGCTGCCTACTCGAGTGCTCGGTTGTTCCTGAGAATATTTTCTAGAAGGAAAGACATATGGCAGAGAATATCGAGTATGTACTCAAAAAACTGTACGAATCTTCTAGTATTATCAAGATATAACGAGCAGATTCAGATTAAATATCGGTTACTATGTAAACCGTAAACAAGCATGATTTATATAGAAGAAACAAAACGAGCCCCTAGTATTAGACCATAGTCGGACTAACATAGGAAACACTCGTGCAACAGATATTATATAAAAACATGCTCTAAGTAAACATAATAATTGCATATAAAATATTGCGTATCTTTGTAGATACATGCCAGATGTATCTACGAATTTAGTAGATTAATTTAGAAAACCAATCTACCAATTACATTGATGCGTACTCGTTCGACATCATATATATTTGAATCTTCTGGTACGCCACGTGTCTTGAAGCTTGGATGATCTCAGTAGATCAAATTGTTGGTGACGATGATTCCGATCTAGTCGGGGAACATACTTTGGTCGGGTTAGATCTCCCAGGGTGAAAGTCGTTGAAGTATTTGAAATCTTCTGGTACGCCACGTGTCTTGAACCTTGGATGAACTCAGTAGATCAAATTGTTGGTGACGATGATTCCGACCTAGTTGGGGAACATACTTTGGTCGGGTCAGATCTCCCAGGGTGAAAGTCATTGAAGTATTCCTCATCGAAAAATACACAGCAGCGATGACTTGATGAAACTTGAGACTACGAAGGTCCCGATCCATTGGAGAACGCACTTCGGCTAGTTCGTATCCCCCTACATCTGAAGTCATCGAGTTTTTTGTCGCCGGAGAATCCGTCTTCTTGAAACCCATCTCATCAAAACCTTGAAGCACCAAAATCCCCTACCTGGCGCCACTGTCGATGTTGTAGATCACGACTACGGTATTCACATAGTATTGGGATCGTTGGTACCAGGGTATACGCTAGATTGAGGTAAAAGAGACAGGAAATAGGGATTTTTATATAGGTTCCGACCCCCTAAATTGATAGGTAATAGCCATACTACTGTTGGCCGAAGCCGGTGTTGCTCTTATTCATCAGAATCACTCAAGTACAATATTTGGGATAACCTATCTAGTCCTCGTCAACACGGCAGCATGGACCACCACCCGTCATCCCCGAATACGAACTCGGCGAGATCAAAGATAGCGCTAGATCCCTCTTGTCGGCCTCCGCGGGCACCAGATTGTGTATGTCTAAGCTTACCTCTGATGTCGATGTCTGGTGGCGTGTATTGGTGTTTATTCTGACTGTTGCATCTATCCACGGGCACCAGATTGCCTCTCCCTCTCCCCCTAGGAGATCTTGTATTTATACCCACAGATGTCCCCTTGTCGAAGTAGAACTAGGGTAACGAATATGGATACGATCTGAGTAGTCCTTATAGTTCCCGTGTAGAAATTTGCTTCTCCTTTCTTATCCGAAATAACTTCCGTATATGAGGCGTGATTCCGTATAAAACTTGGTATATGGTGGGTCCCACCGAACTCAACCCAAGACTATTAGCTATGTCTTATCCATAACACTGACACTTGTGTTCTATATTAGCTCTTTTAGAAAACAAATCATATTTTTCTTTCCGCTATTTTTTATTGATATATTATATTCCTACTTGAACTCTTATAACTATTATTCTATTTTCTGAATTTTTTATTTGTTATTCCGAATTTTAATTAATCCTGTCACGGTCTCTTATTTCAATAGTCTTTATTTTTAGAATTTTAGTTATTTATAAGTTGTATTCCTATTTGAACTCTTTTTTTTTTCTAATTTCAGAATTTATTTTATTTTTATTTTGAATTTAAATTAATCTCGTATTGTGTTCTATATGAACTATTCATTTAATATTCCTTATTTTTATTTTCAATTTCAGTTGTTCCAAAATTATATCCCTACTTAAACTCTCTTTTTTATTTTTCTAATTTTGGATTTTATTTTATTTTTTATTTTGAATTCTAATTAATCTTGTATTGGGTTCTTACATTAACTCTTCTTTCAATATTGCTTATTTTTAATTTCGAATTTCAGTTATTTTTAAATTGTATTCCTACATGGACTCTTTTCTTTCTTTCTAATTTCGGACTTTATTTTATTTTTTATTCTGAATTTTAATCTCGTTTTGAGTTCTTATATGGATTCTTCTTCCAATATTGCTTATTGTTAATTCCGAATTTCAGGTATTTTAAAATTTTATTCTACTTGGACTACTCTTTTTTTTATTCGATTAATATGAGAATTTTTAGCCGTCACAGTGAATATGGTGATTCCTTTCAAAACTATCTTAACAATATAATAGATAGACTTTCAAAACTGTCTTAATAATATAATAGATAGATTTTAATTGTATCAGGTTATACTAAAGGAAGAGTCCACACCAGCTATGAGTTGCTACTTATGAATTCGAATTTTAGAATTAAATTTCATGATGGGTACGTCCTCATATTTATTCATTTTGAATTTTTTGAGTTATTGAACATTAGAAGAACTAAAACTTAAGAGTTAATAGTGATTTAACAATTGAATGTTTTAGTTAACAGGTTCTCCATACGATATATGGTCATGGAAATACAACCCAACTACTAAATGACCAGATCGTTTGATTTAATATGCAAGCTTCTTCACAATGTCTAGTTAGAACATGTAGATAGATTATTGGTATGCCGAGGATAGGAAAATGACACATCTTCCGAGACACCCAGGCTACCGAGGTAAAGATTCGATTCGCACAAACAAATGTAACACACAAAGTCCTACGGGAACCATTTCTCAAGCAAAGGTTCGCAGGGAACAGGGGAAACAGGGCAATGACACCTCATTGGGATAGGCTGGCTCAGGACGGGGGGAGAAGTATCGCATCAGCCACCCAGATCATCACCCCACGCCAGAAACGTCGTAGGCGACTGACATGGTGACTCCCTCATCGACCATGGTATCGTCGACCTCGCCTATTAGCCAGGAGAGGCTCTCCTGATAGATTGCGATGTAGGCCCCTCATCGCAGTAGGGGCCACTCCTAGATAATGTGGTGGGTGGAGCAGGCTAGATCCGACGAAGAAGAGTAGGGTTTGAAGGCACGGCGCCAAGGTGGTAGATCTGAGGAGAGAGGGACGAGAGATGGGGGCTGTTAGATTTTGATCTCTGGCCATCGAGCCAGATGGAGGTGTACGACACGGCCCACCCAAGTCCGGTGCTCTCCCTAACAGAAAAGGCACGAGTCTATGGGCTCGTGCGCACGTCGCACGCGTTGATCGGATCGCTCGCAATAATCTCCAACAGAAACGCCCACAAATCCTATAGCGCTATAAGAGGACTAAGCCTCGTACGAGAAAATCTCTCTCTCAACACACGACGTGGTTCCTATTCCTCAAAACTGTAAACCCTACCGATCCTACTTAAGTGCTAAAGGGAGATCGAAGGACATCATCCACCGGTGATTCAATTTCATTGGAGTTCATCTACTGCATCATCGACATCTACATCTACAACAACAAATCGATTTCAGCGGCTCCCATGGCTTCTTCAATTTCCGGTCAGTTTATCACCTCAATTCCGTATAAGAGAAATTAGGTGATCATATATGATCAAGCTCATATTATTGTTTAAGTGAATAAATTTACTAACAGGGGTAACCTGAAACGAGGGAGGATAGGGGAGGACGGGGGAGGTGGATCCATGGAGGTGATCTCGATCGGCAAATCCAATGTAGAAGTTTCTATGTCTTCTGATTTGTCACATGATGATGATGATGATGATGAGTAAAAAAAGTCAATGCCACATGTAACCCATAAATTTGGCGCGTCTATTATCAATACAATAAGTATCATTAATAAGATAATTTTAACTAAATTACAAACATACATACACCATGACAAGGGCACATTATTGATCCATAAAAAAATTAAACTCGATTTAGGTGACAATCAAGCAATGGCTATAGTTGAGTCCTCTTCCTTCTCCTCTAGGAAAGGGTAATCCGTGTAGCCAACAACGGGATCATGTGTGTAGAATGTAGATCTATCATACTTGTTTAATGGTGCATTCAGCTCGAACCTCAATGGCAAGTCGGGGTTGGCCAAGAAGAGCCTCCCGTAGGCTACGAGGTCGGCATAGCCATCATCCACCGCCTTGTTCCCTTCCTCCCGGTCATACCCTCCAGAGGCAATGAAAGTGCCATTGAATTGCTTCCGAAATGGCAGGAGGCCATGGGTGATCTTCCTCCGTCCTTCGACAATGGCCATCCTCGGCTCCACCATGTGGCAGTAAAGGAGTTCTGGGTGCTTGTTGAGTTGCTGCACCATGTATGAGCCGAGAGCTTCGGGGTCGGAGTCGAAGCAGTCCATAAAATCCATATACGGCGACAATCTGATGCCAACACGGTCTGCTCCCACCTCGGCAACGACGGCGTCGATCACCTCAACGGCGAAGCGGCAACGATTCTCGAGGCTGCCACCGTACGGGTCGGTCCGGTCGTTGGCGCTGTCCTTCATGAACTGATCGATGAGGTAGCCGTGCGCACCGTGGATCTCCACGCCGTCGAACCCCGCCTCGATGGCGTTCCGCGCGGCCACCCTAAAATCGTCAACGATCTGAGGGATCTCGTCCGTCCGCAGCCGACGGGGCTTGGAGTACACCTTGTGTGAATCGTCCGGTGTGATCTGCTTGTCGGTGCTTGAGATCGGCGCCTGTCCATTCGGCTGATTATCTGATTGGTTCATTTTCGCAATTGAATCAATCAAGAAAGCACAATTTGCAAAGACCTTATTGATCGATCAATCACCAGCAATATATGTAGTTACCGTTGGTGGAGGCCCTGCCGACGTGCGCTAGTTGGCAGAAGAAGAGCGCGCCCTTGCGGTGGACGGTGTCGACGATGGGTTTCCATGCTTCGACTTGCTGCCGCGTCCAGACGCCGGGGATCTCCGGGTAGCCCTCACCGGTGGCGGAGACGCCGGTGGCCTCCGAGATGAGGAGGCCGCCGTTGGTGGCGCGCTGCGAGTAGTACAGCGCCGCGTGCGGCTGCGGCACGTGGCCGTAGGAGCGGCACCGCGTGAGCGGCGCGAGCACCACCCGGTGGGAGAGCTCGAACCGCCCCATCTTGTACGGTGCCAGTAGCTGGATAGCCGCCGCCGCCGCTTTCGCTTGCACCATGTTAACTACTCCTAGCTTGATTCTTCTGGGGTTTTCAGGTGTGATCTCGCGATGCCAAAAAGCCCAAAACGCTCTGAATTTCTCTCTGTGTTGTTTCTTGCTGCTGCTCTGTTTTTAGTTTTGCTGCGCTTCCAACCGGGTTGGTGCCCGGTAGTACTTATAGGTGTCGGAAGACGGAATGGGAGTATGGTATCGGGCGGCGGCGGCCAAGATGGCCAATTATGGCAAGTGTGCGCACGCAAGTTCGTCAGCTCTTGACTGCACTGGTCACGCTTTCTGTTCCTATATGCTGTCGTCACCCTCTCTGTCATCAGCTTGGTGGTCAGAAAAGGTTTCTGTCTGATCCCGTCGGAACAGATTCATTGCATGGAGTAGTGATGCGTTGCGTACGTCCAATCAGCATGAGTATCATGGCCCGTTCTTTTCTAATGAGCGGATGGATGTATTAAATAAAGGTCACGTTTCTCTAGTTCTTAAATAGCGTGATTTTTTAAAGAATTTTCTGTGTATTAATTTCTTAAAATAATGTTTTAAAGCCGTTTGTCGAATCCATTTTTAATAGATAATTTATTAATCTGTAAGCTCCGATAGTTATTACTAGAAACCATTCGGCTATTCAGTCACTTGACACAAATGGAGCACATCAAAGATGTAGGAATCCGTCATGTTTTGCTAGGATACAGGATTCTGATTCTAAGAATGGAAGTCACTCCACATAATTTGCTTTTTAAGTACTTCCTCTAATTTAAATATATAATGTTGTCAGGGGTGGATCCAACATGGGTGTTAGGGAGACTCAAGTCTCCCATACCCGTTGGATCACCGTAGAGAGGAACGGAAAGAAGAAGGAGAAAATAAAGAATAGAGAAACTAAAGAAGAAAGAAAAAGATGAGTTTCTCCTTCAATCTTGTTCTGAGTCCGTCCCTAAATGTTGTTGATTACTGGACATAATATTTAAACTTTCGGCATATTTAAAACTTTAGTATATATTTAAAAACATAAAAATAAAGTTTAAAGTCCTTCAATATAAAACGAATCTAAGTAAAATAAATGATACAACACTTACATAGTATATAATACAGATGATAAAACATCATGTCTAAAAGTAAAAGTTAATAGTGTCGTGTGGTTTTACACTAACATGGTTGACAATAGCACGCACCACTATGTGCCAATATAAATATAATCAACTTGCTAGTTAAAATAACCAAGCAGAGTGGAACATATCATTTGAAATTTTGAATAGCATGTTATAACGTTTCTGACTTATAAATTTATCAGGATCTTAGGAGTGCATACTTAAAAACAACGGAATGTTTCGTACTTTTTTGTCAACAAATTGAAAGTGTGACAGGCTTCATTGGTTCTTCCTATTCGGTTCTGTCATAGAGTGCTTTTGACATATTGCTTCCTACTCCCTTCGTTTTAAAATGTACGATATTATTAACTTTTCGCATAACGTTTAACCATTCATCTTATTTAAAAATAAGTATAAAAATATAAAATTATATGTTAGGATTATATTTTATTTGATAATAAAATAAATTGCAACAAAATAAATAATATTTATATAAATTTTTGAATAAGAGGAGTGGTCAAAAAGTTAAAAGTCAATGATATAAACGGAAAAGTCAATGATATAAACGGAGGGAGTATTTGATTATGTACCACGTATGGGCCGCTTCGCCGCTTAATGTTCAGTTTCGTCCATCGAGAATCCCATTGGTCCGTGATATACCAACTGTACATATCATCAGATGAGTTACCGCCGAACAACAAATAAGAAGCATCTTTGCGAGCTTCAATTGTACATTTTATGCATGTAGAGATATCCAATAGAAATCCGATAATCTTGGTGCCACGCTGAAGGGGCGAAACTAGCCATGAATATCAATCAGGATCAACCTCATTACATAATAAGATGAACCTTGAATCAAACAGTGTCTTTCTAGAGGGTTTTAAAATTTCATCGGAGTCGGCTCACTCAACGAAAAGGGCTAGATCTGCCCATGCCAAGATGAAGATAGAGAAGGGACACTTTCTCGAATAATATATCATATATATTATATATCAATATGAAAGGGACACATCTTTTATTAAAAAAAACTTATTCATGAATGTACATATCACATGAAAATGTTACAGTATTAATCCAGAAAAAGAGCTAAAGTTGGATTATTTAGGTGACAATTAAGCATAAGTCGCTGTTGACTCCTCATCAATCTCCTCGAGAAAAGGGTAATCCGTATAACCAACAACAGGATCCTGCGTATAAAAGGTAGACCTATCATACTTGTTCAATGGCGCGTCAAGCTCAAACCTCCTCGGCAAGTCAGGGTTAGCCAAGAAGAGCCTTCCATAGGCGACGAGATCGGCATAGCCATCGGCCACCACCTTATTCCCTTCCTCCAGGTCATACCCGCCGGCAGCGATGAAAGTGCCATTGAACTGCTTCCTGAATGGCAGGAGGCCATGGGTGATCTTCCTTCGTCCTTCGACGATGGCCATTCTTGGCTCCACCATGTGGCAGTAGAGAAACCCTTGGTGCTTGTTGAGTTGCTGTACCATGTATGAGCCGAGAGCTACCGGGTTGGAGTCGAAGCAGTCCATGAAGTCGACGAACGGCGACAGCCTGATCCCGACACGGTGAGCTCCTACCTCGGCGACGACGGCGTCGATCACCTCGACGGCGAAGCGGCACCGGTTCTCGAGGCTGCCACCGTACTCGTCGGTGCGGTCGTTGGAGCTATCCTTCATGAATTGCTCGAGGAGGTAGCCGTGCGCGCCATGGATCTCCACGCCGTCGAACCCCGCCTCGATGGCGTTCCGCGCGGCTCGCCTGAAGTCATCGACGATATGAGGGATCTCATCCGTCCGGAGCCGCCGGGGCTTGGAGTACACCATGCCTGAATCGTCCGGTGTGATCTGCTTGTCGGTGCTTGAGATCGGCGCCTGTCCATTCGGCTGGAAATCTGTTGATTTGATTTCGAAATTTATCAATCAACGAGCACAATTTGCAACGACCCTTGAATCAATGAATCACCAGCAAGTTGCTAGGTTAGTTTAGTTATCTGGCAGGCGAACGAACCTGTGGTGGAGACCCTGCCGACGTGCCATATCTGCAGGAAGAAGAGGGCACCTTTGCGGTGGACGGCGTCGACAATGGGCTTCCACGCTTCGATCTGCTGCTGCGTGTAGATGCCGGGGGTCTCCGGGTAGCCCTGCGCGGTGGGGGAGATGTCGGTGGCCTCTGCGATGAGGAGGCCGCCTCTGGTCGCCCGCTGCGAGTAGTACACCGCCGCGTGCGGCTGCGGCACGTTGCCGTAGGAGCGGCACCGCGTCAGCGGCGCGAGCACCACACGGTGGGACAGCTCGAGCTGCCCCATCTTGTACGGCGTCAGCAGCGGGATCGCCGCCGCCGCCGCCTCTTTCGCCGGTGCGTGCACCATCTTGGCTAGGAGTAGCTTGTTGATTCTTCTCGAAATTGCTCTGCTTCTCTCTCTGTTTCTTGCTGCTGCTCTGCTCTGTTCTTTGTTACTCTGCTTCCATTTGGGTTGGTGTCTCGTTCTACTTATAGGTGTTGGTGGTCGCCGAGACGCCAAGTGTGCGCATGCAATTTCGTCAGGTATTGACTGGTCGACGCTCTCTGTTACCAACTGCTGTTGTCACCCTCTCCGTCATCCGAATTGGTTGTTAGAAAAAGGTTTCTATTTGTTCCCGTGGGAACAGATACATTGCATGTGGCCGTTTTTTAGTTCGCGTACGGCTGTCACTGTGTGGTTCGAATCAAGCCATCAAGGTGGTAGCAGGAGTTTGGTGCGGAGGACGGTGCCAAAGAACGTGACTGCGTGTAAATTTTGATTCTGAATTCAAACATGACCCTATTTGTTTATGGTTCCGATTTCTCTTGCTTGTTCTAGTGCGTGTGGATGCCGGGAGTGCTTTGAGTAAATAAATAACTTGTTTATAGTTACTCCGTATACTAAACTAATAGTACCTCCGTTTCATATTATAACGTTTCATATTATAAATCGTTTGACTTTTTTCCTAATCAAACTTCCCTAAATTTGATTAAATTTATAGAAAAATATATTAGTATTTTTAACCCAAAGCAAACATGTTCTTAAAATATATTCAATGTTATATTAAGTGAAACTAATTTGATATTTTAAATATTGCTAATTTTTTTATAAATTTGATCGAATTTAATAAAGTTTGATTAGAAAAAAGTTAAACGACTTATAATATAAAATGAAGGAAGTAGTATTTTACGTTTCAGTACTGACGCGGTTGACAATGGCAGATTTTCCAATACAGTCTACTTGTTTTAGTTAAAGCTTAAAACAACCAAGTTGAGAGAAGAGTATGATTTTAAAGGAACACTCTAGATCTTTCGAATTGCATGTTACTACTGGTAATATTTTGTGGCTAAATTTATTATGTGCCCACCAAGGATAAACTGAAATGCTAGCTCGTTAAACATAAAGTTCGAAATACGTAGGATTCTCAAACACTACAAACAGACCAACCATAGCAAGTAAACAGAATCAGGCGAATTCTGGTCGAGTCAACAAAAGAGGGTGTTGCATCGAAAGAAGCGACGCGAACGTTGGGCCGCACGCGTGCTTACGTCCTGCCGACGTCAGTGCAAACGGCAACACGTTACAAATCAGTGGCTACGCATTTGATAATTGGCGTTTTGATACGGGAAACTATTTTAATCATTTAAAACATATCAACGGTTATAAAAAAATTCCAGAAAAAATTGACAACACTCATACAACATATATATATATATATATATATATATATATATATATATATATATATATATATATAACTTCACAAAATCTCATGTCCAAACTCAACTCACACGTCGAGATATAAAAGAAACAAATTCAGAGTATGAATAGAAGCGTACTGTTTAAATCTGAATTTATCTTTTTTCTTGATGTATAAGTCGAATTCGAACTTGATTTTTTATGGACAGATAGATATCATAATACTCAACATTATCAATTTTTTTCATAATTTTTAACAACTACTTGTATCGAATTTGGAAGAAAAAAATATACGAGAGGATATCCCCTCGAGAGACTAGAATCCACTCCCGCTTTGATACTAACATTAAAAATAAAGTTACCTACTCCCTTCATAAAAAAACTACTTCGTTTGTTCCACAATATAACAATCTACTACCGGATAAGACATATCCTAACACTACGTATCTGGATAGGAGTCTACGTATCTGGATAGGAGGCTCCAGATACGTAGTCCTAGGATGTGTCTTGTCCGGTACTAGGTTGCTACAATTTTTTACGGAGGAAGTACATCCCTAAATTTAGGTTTTTTTTGGACGGAGGAAGGAGTAACTTTTAGAGTAAAATAGAATACCTGTACATGGCTACCACATCATTGACAGCAATTGACGACAATTGTCATGAATCCCAGACTAACAATAATCTTCAGTTCTTGCATCCTGCTAGATCATGCAGCTGCTCTGACCAGGCAGCTTATGGCGCACCGCCGCGTTCACCTTGCTCCGGTGCATCTCCACATGATCCCACCTCTGCAACGAGGCGTACATGTTGGACAGACCATAGGCAGCGCCGTCGTCGAGGTCCAGCTCCGCTATCCGGTCCGCCGCCCACTCGCCCACCCTGACGCCGTCCTCCTCGTCCGAGCGGCGAGCGTGGAGCAGGAGACACCCGAGAATCTTGGCGTTCGGCCTTACGGGCATCGCCCGCACGACGCGCACGGCGTCGCCGAGGAGTCCAGTGCGACAGAGGAGGTCGACCATGCAACCGTAGTGCTCCTCACCGGGCTCCACGCCGTGGACCGGCACCATCTCCTCGAAGAACCTCCGGCCCTCCGCCACCAGCCCGGAGTGGCTGCACGCCGACAGGAGCGCCACGAACGTCACCCCATCAGGCCGGATGATCTCGCGTCGTGTTCGACTCCTCCCGACCATGTCGTGGAACGCCCTGACGGCGTCCTCGCCGCGGCCGTTCATGCCTAGCCCCGTGATCACCGTGTTCCAGCAGAAGAGGTTGGGAGCGTCGGGCATGGTGGCGAAGACGTCGAGGGCATGGTCCACGCTCCCGCACTTGAAGTACATGTCGATGAGGGCGTTGCTTAGCACGGCGTCCATCCTTGTCCCTAGCTGCCGGATGTAGTGATGGACTCGCCGGCCAAAGGCAAAGTCCCGTGCCTGCGTGCACGCTGTCACCACGGTGGCCATGGTGACCGTGGTGGGCATCATGAGCGTCTGTTGCTGCATTGTCTGTCGCATCAACCGGCTGAACATGGCGATGGCGGTAGTGGGGTCCCCTCGGCGCAAATACCCGGCCATCATCGTGTTCCACGTGACAACGTCCGGCGACGGGGAAGAGGAGAAAGAGCAGCCCATACGATCGAAAAGCACCTGCGCAGCATCCATTCTCCCGGCCTTGCAGTACCCATCGATCATCGTGTTCCACGACACGATATTGCTCGCCATCGCCCGGAGGCTCGCCTCGAATACCTCCCTGGCAGAGGTGAGGTCGCCGGCCTTGCAGTAGCACGCAACCATGGTGTTCCAAGAGGCGGGGGTCCTGTCCGGCATCCGCTCGAACAGCCTCTGCGCGTCTCCCATCCTCCCTGAGGCGACGAGCGCGGCCAACATAGCGTTGAACGCGACCGCATCCCTCTGCGGCATTTCGTCGAACAGCCTCCGCGCGGGAGCCAGGAGGCCGCGCCTGGCGTAGCTGGTGAGCAGTGCGGTGGCCAGCACCGGATCGGAGGCGAGGCCCAGCTTGCAGGCGAGGCAGTGGAGGGCCTGCTCTTCGCGGCGGCTGGGGGCATCGGCCACCGCGCGGATGAGGGCCGCGCGGGCGTTCGAGAGCAACCGAAGCTGCATCAGATCGGCGGTGCTTGTGAACAACTCGTTGCTCCTCCGAACGGCTGCTCCTCGGCGCCCGGAGAGCTGATGGTGGTGGCCTTCCCAACGTGTTCTCCGTCCATGGGGGTGGGTGCTCGTGCGGCCGTGCCTCACCGGCTCACCCGTAGAGCTCGGCTTTAGCACCAAACAATGCCGTGGGTGCCCGGGTGTAGCCGTGTAGGGAGAGGGAATTAGGAGATTTTTCTTTATGGCGCATAGGATATTTGGAGGGGACGAAGGTGGAAACGAGATAGTTTATTCCGATGCATACCATTATAAATTTACCCGTTTTAAAAAATATTATTACTATTTATCTAACTAAAACGGAAGCATTATAAGTTTTTTTAAATTGCAGCTAAGAAGAGAAGAGACTGAGTACACTCCCTCCCGTGTTGCCTCTCTCGGCGACCTGGGAGGCCAAAACCCGCTCCCCCGACCTCCCCGGCACGCCTCGCCGGCCTTGCCGCCACCGGCAACGCCGTCGCCTGTGGTGGTGGCCGGCAGCGGCGGCGCCTCCGTCCTCCCTCGCTTTCCTTCCCTCTCTTTCTCCCTTCCCCTTTCCTCTAGATATGTGGCGGCCGACGTTCTCAGCGCTAGCCTGCGCCGCCTGTGGTGGTGGCCGGCGGCGGCACCACCCCCTCCTCCTTTCCCTTTCCTCCCTCTCTCTTCCTTTCCCCTTCTTTCTTTCCTCCCTTTTTCCCTTCCATTTTCTCCAGATCTAAGGCGACGCCGGCCATCTCGTCCTACATCGGCGGCATGCCTCCCCACGTCCGGCGCTGGTGTACCCATTCCGAGCTGTGGCGGTGTTGCGGCGTCGACAGCAGGTGGTGGTGAAAGGGGGACGGCCGGATCTGGATCCTCTAGGTCTAGATTCGGCACGTCCTTAGTTGGGCTTGGGTGTGGCTGGGCCCCCGGTGGTGGCGACGATGACAAGGCTGCTCGACGGAGCTTGGCGACCTGTGTGGTCGTCCGGTGGCGTCATCAGTTCGGCTCCGCCACTCAGTGGAGTCCGATCGTTGTGCAGGTGGTGTGAATAGTGCAGGTACTTTTGGTGTGCATGTGGCATTTGGTGGCTTCTGCTTTGGATGCTATGGTTGAAGGGGACTCCGAGGCGAAAGCCTTGTTCCGCTTGCCGGTACTAGCAACAACAACGCTCTCGAGCGTCGTTCACCTTCTTGAAGGTGTTGCTATAGGAGCCCTCGTTCAACTCCACATCAAGAGAATTCTCCGGGAGAAAACCTTAGATTTGTTAGGATCGGACGATGTCGTCGTTCTGTTGGTGTATCCTTCTTGAAGGCTTCGCTTAGGAGTTCTTTTTCCCTTGTTGGACTATTGTTCTTAGGTTCAGTATGTCAATGTCAAGGTTTTCATCGGTTTTCCATAAATTAATTGTGTCGTTGTAAAGTTTTTGGGTTCAGTTTTACTAGATCAATTCTCTTCTTCTATAGTGAAATTGCAGGAGTTCCCTACATGTTCCCTCAATTTTTTTTTGAAATTTAAGATAAGCGAACCGATAAAATCATTGTCATGCCTGTTAACTAATACCCCATCCATCCCATGATTTAAGAAATTATGCTTTTTTAAAAAAAAAGAAAGTAATAAAATGGCATATCTTATCTTAATATTAACTACTTAAAAAATCCATAACTTTCCGATCGTCATGACCCATCTTCGTTCGTCGCGGTGCGCCTTCGTGCGTTTGTTTTGCGTCACCCCACGTTCGTCGCCTACGCGTGCGCGAGTCGTCCGTGTTTTCTAAGCCAAACGAACTAAACTCTAGGGTTCGGTTGTTTAGGATAGGGCTCGATTCCGAGCTCGATACGAAGCGGATTTGCTCCGATTCTTGAAAAAACAGAAAGAGGAGGAGATAAGGATGAAACCCCTCAATCAATTTTGGATTATCTTCACGGATGCGGCTGGATTTCATGGAGGAGGCGACTTTAGGCGGTGTCGGGTAACCGAGAGACTCCAGACGTATGTAGGAGATGATACTGTAGCGATGGGGCCCATACGACAGTCAGAGGAGCAGGGGCACACCGATTAGACTTTGGGTTGCTTGTTGGATCGGACACGCGCTTGCAGGCCGAGGCTAAGGGGAGGAGAAGGGAAGAAAGCGGGCTAGGTCGGCTTCGGGCTGAGAAAGGAATTGGGTTGAAATTGGCCCAGAGAGAAATGAGGGTTTTTATTTAGATTTTTATTTAAATAAATAGTGAAATGATGTTTGTATTATTAAAATTAGCAATTGAGCTCTGAAAATTCCGACAAAACTTCAGATAGTGTAATTAATCATAAAGAATATAATAAAAATTAAATCCAACCATATATTTTTTTTCACACTTACTTTACTTGTAGATTAATTTAATTCTACACCTCCCTACTTAAAAAATACCCCAAATATTGGAGAAAATTTGTATTTTAATTAATTAATAATGTAAATCCTTCTCAACTTTCCCTCAATTTCTCGTCTTTTCTTCTCGTTGCAACGCACGAGTACTTTTGCTAGTCAATATAAAAGGTGATAGTTGGAGCTTAATAAGTGGGGAATAAATTAGTACAAAAAAGTTGATAGCTGAAACAATAAACTAGTGCAATATTTGAGTAGATGAAAATAAAATACTATCTTAGTATCACAAAATTCCTTATATTGTGGAATAAATTAAACATGTAAAATCACTTATATTATGGAATGGGAGGAGTACTAGACATATTCTAATTTTACTATTCCCTCTAAAAAATTACATTCCTAACATTTAAATCTTGTCAAATAAAATATGACTCTATAGTATTGTTTTCCCTCCAACCATCCCTCTTTCAATTTTTTTTTCTTATCTTACCTCAATCAGCAGCACTCCTTCAATGCTACAATTTTGTTTTTTGAATGTTATAATTGTATTCATTTTAGAATGGATGGAGTACTACTGTCAAAGCACTTAACCTTCTCGTTTTACCCTCAGGTCATGTCCTCAGGTCATGTTTGAATAACGGGAAATAAGAGTTGAGATTGGGATAGGAAAATGTATAAAGGGCTAGGATGAAATAAAGCAGGGAAAAAGGATGGCTAGGATTAAAGTTATCCCCTTAATAGGTGTGTAATCATTTTTCTTTCCCATTATTCAAACGGGACTCAATTAGTAAAAAAATGGTTTTGCTCTAGTTTTCAATGGTATTTATTTTTTCTCTCCTTATACTAAGATATTTTTTTAAGTTCAATTTTTGTGAGGAGACATCTGAGTCTTTCATCCCAACATTTTTTGGATTAATCATAATTATTGTTTCCCTAGGTTGCAAGCACGTCAACCGACTTAAACATTGAGATTTAAAACAACATATTTTTGTGAAAACTTTTAAAAATACTTTATAACAAGTTAAGTTATCATTCACAGCATTTCAACTTAAAATATGACTTGTATAAACTATAAAGAAAAACAGAGAAAATACATACTGTATCATTTAGCAGTAGAACGAGTGATTTTACTATTTCAAGGATAATATGAACCAGATATAGTTGAAGTAGTTAAGAGATCCTTTGAAATAGTACTAGGGGTAAATTTGACTTTTCTTTAACCAAAATATAAGTAGCATAATTGTATTAATCCACCACAACACACCATGACATGCATATGTATATATATTAACAATCCCCAGTGTTTCAAAAGAAAACCAACACTTTAGACCTCTCACCAAAAGCAAAACCAAGCTAATATAATTAATTAATACTACTGGAGCTACTGCCGTCGCCGTCGCGGCCGAACACGATGAAATCCGCAGAATCAGTTGGAGAGCAGGAGGCGGCGCACGTCCCTATTCGGGGGTTTGCTCAGCTGTCGGCAGCAGCAGATGGGGTAATATTGTCCCGACTTGCAGTACGTGGTATACGGGTACACGTAGCCCCTCTTCTGGCAGTACTCCGGGCATGTCACCGAATCACATGGCACGACCGCATGACACCAATCATCTATACGTGCACAAATATTCGATTAAGGCTCCGAACGTATGGCTGAAAAAACTGATAAATATAAAAACATAAAATTCGATAAATTTGGATACGAATACATGTATAAACAATAAGATTTTAACAGATATATGAGTATGAAATAAAAAATACATAAATAATCTTTTGAATATAATAGACCACCAGAAAGATGGGAATCGAATAAGAGAGATCAAAAATATATCCCAACAGGTTGAAGTTCTTGCTATTTTCCTCCAAATTTTTTATATAATTATCCATTTCATAGGAATTTAAATGAGTGGATATATTCAATCCTTTGTTTCAAAGGTCTTTCTTGGAATTTTTTATACAGTTAAAATCATCCAAGTTTCCTTTTTTTTTCTAACAATTAAAGGGAGGCTAAATGTATGAATTAAATTTTGGAAGACACTATGTTCAAATTCATCTATATAACATGAAACACCATATTTTGTTATTCTTTTGATATGACACATAAAGTATGTGGCTCATATATATAACACAAAACACCGGGTTTAAAAATATATTTCATAATTATTTACCAATGCAATTCTTCACATGATAAATAACGATATTTTTATGTATAGTTGTGTCCAAAGTTCTTCGAATTTGACTGTCTATAACAAAAATAACATCTATTTATGAACGGATGGATAATTGAGTTATACGTATTGATACTTTTGTAAATTAAGATGGCAAAAACTCTTATAATTACCTTGTGCAGCACATGAATAGACCATGGCCATGAGTAAAAGAGACGCCAAAAACATGACCTTGTTAGTGTCCTTGATGTTGAGAAACGCCATGATAGACAGATATGGCCAGGATATTGGAAATTCAAAAAGGCTAGCTGACTCTCTATTCCTTAACTGAATCTCTTGTGTTCTAAGCTTTTCTCTTACTCTTCTATTGCAATGGAATTGCTGCTACATTGCTCAGCAGAGCAGCTTATATAGAGAGGAAAAGGCCATCAACAATAGAGTTAAATTAGATCTATCCTAATCTTTGCTTTTATTGACCTCTTAAACCATATGCTATATTTGAATGACATTAATTTGCTGCTAACAAATCAATATTTTGGCTTGTTGGGCCGACCATTGCATTCCTAGGCCTGCAAACTTGTAATGGGCCTACACAAAGAGGACCTGGAACCATCCGTTTGACAATTTAAGGGCTCCTTTGGAACAAATAATATTTAGAAGATTTTTAAAGGAAAGGATTTGAATCCCATGGAAAATTTTCGGTAATCATGAAAATTTCATCTATTCACCCCCTGCGAATAATAATATATAGCTCCTTTCATCATCATGGCTATTAACCAATATATCTTTACCATTTCCTTGCAAAAAGAGTATATAATTTCACAATAATCGAGCACAGTACAGATCTAGTATTACAGTTTTTTTCTTATTATTTTCATGCTGTTTCAGAAGGAGAAACTAATATTGTTGTAGCAGATCTATCGTGCCGCGCCGTTGTCTTCATCCTCGGACACGATGAAAATAATCTTCAGAATATCATTTGGAGAGCAGGAGGCGGCGCACGTCCGGCCGGTTGCTCTGCTTGTGGCAGCAACAGCTGGACACAAACTCATCACCTGGCTTGCAGTACGCCCGCGCGTTCTTCCCGCATAGCTGCGGGCACGTTATGTTGTTGCATGGCACAGTCGGCTCACAGTAGTCTTCTGCATGAACAGATACATATCCAATCAAAACTTGTTGAAACTAAATTAGTGTGTGTGTGTGTGTTTAAAAAGCTATTTTGCTCCAAGATTTATATTTTTTTTCCTGAAAATAAGTGTTTTTACCATCGTTAGAAAGTATTAAGAGTTACTGTCATATGCATATCTTTATCATTACTTTCCTACTATACAGATATATAAACTACCAACAATACAATGGTTAAAACTGTTTTTCTTAAAACATATGTTAATGTAATTTTCACGACAAACCATAATATTATTGATTATATACGTATTTTAACCCATTTTTTTAAAGCTTCACTACACGCATTTTGCAACAACATGGAGTATTCTTGAAAAGAAAGAGTACCTTTGTTGGTACTTATGCTTATAATTACCTTCTGCACAACATATATAGACTATAGTCGCGATTACAAGAATAGCTAACAATATAGCCCTTTTTACATCCTCGACACTTAGAAGCTCCATGATCAAGGTATGTGACTAACTAGGGATATATATTGGAAATTGAAAAGGATAGCAAGCTATAGCTATTCCTTAATTGATTCTACTCTCTTGCTCTTATACTGCAATGGAACTGTTGTTGCATTGGTAAACAGCGTATCTTATATATAGAAGAGGAAGCGGCCGTCAGTAATCAAAGCAAATCATATCTATGAGATTTCTTCAAAAATACAATCTATGCAAATCTTGCTTTTTATTGACCTCTCAAAAAAATATATCACATTTGAATGCCATTAATTTGATACTAATAACAAAAAGATTTTGGTCTCTTGGGCCAACCCTTATGTATTACTCCATTCCAATATAAAATTTTTTCTACCTATGAATCTGAATGAGTTGTCTAAATTCATACGTAAAAATAGTTTCATTTAGTTCAGATTCATATCTAAAAATAACTTTATTTTGGAATAGAGGTTAGTATATGGGATAGAAGTGGGAAAATATCCTCAACCAAAATCATTAGGTGAGACTTGAGGACCTTAATCTTGCTATGCTTGGAAACAAGCTCAAGTAAATCCTCGGCCTTTATGTGTAATAGTACCGAAAACAGCTTTAACGGTAGCACTATCTCCGTTTGCGTTTACTTGGCAAATTTAACCAAAAATTTCTTCTACAAGTATTTGGCATTACACAAGTCTCAAAGCAAGCTTCCCCATTTTGCCCTTGTGCCTGCATAGAGAAGAGGGATATAGAACTAATGAACTATCCCGGGTACCAAATGGTGCCTCTATTCAAAATTTGGACTGGTGCTAATGCACTTACTACCAATCTACCATAGCTACCAAGGAGTATATTAGTAGCATACGGATCCTTTTTCACGAGGTTTGTTAGTAGGCCCATTTTGGGCATTCCTTGTCAAAAGTCGATTGCTTAAGTATGCGTGCGTTAGTCAAAAGTGTCAACTAAATGGAAACAAAGGGAGTAAAAAATTGATTTAGATCTTTCATCTTTTTTCATAGAATGAAATATATCTCTATAGGCTATATCAACTTGAATTTTGAATGAGCCGGAATTTTGAATGTAGATCTCTTATCTGGACCAATAATACTATTTAACGGGCCAGTATTATCTCCTATATGTGGGCCACAAGTAAATCGGGCAGTTTTCCCATTTAGGCCCAGTATCATTTTCCTTTGGGCAAAATAATGGATTTACTAAAAAAATGGAAACCATATTTTTTTCTTCACTTTTTTCTATGTGATTGCTCTCTCTATTATATGTAAGTATGATTATATCTCTCCTATTTTCTTTGAAGTAGATAATAAATTACTTTTTAATCTTAATTATGTTATATATTGTCTATTAGAAAAATTACAATGTAAGTTTGAAATTTACAGTATAATTACAATAAGGTAGGTAATTAATTTACAGAGTAAAAACGATTTATCTGTTTTTTAAATGTGACTTCATAAATATAACACTCCCAAAATAATAAGCTGGAACTGGAACTTCGAAAATTGTATCCAAAAAATTGCCAGAACATAATTGATTGTACTGGATATACATGATCTTCAAGATTTAATTAACCATGTAACTCACTTCTTACTTTTCAGTGTTTATGGGGTTTTGCTGGCCAGTGGGCATGGTAGATATGTGGATCTTAGCTAAAGAGAGGGTGTTGAAGGATAACCGTGACAGTGAGACAAACAGCTGCACATATACAAAATCAAACAAGCCACAAACATACGCACAATCCCTCATTTATTTCAACCGAATGGCCCATGCATAAATATCACACCCAACCCAATACAAATTCACCACACGCAACGCAAGCGCAACACAATTTAGACATATACTGCAATTAATATAACTTACAATAATCAAAGCACAATGATGATCTGATATATATCGAACCAGAAGGTGGCATGCAGAAGAAGAAGGTCGATGTAGACTAGCTAGCGCCATGCCCCGGCGTGTGGCTAGCTAGCTAGCTAGCTAGTCCGGCCGTGTAGGCGGCGGCCGGCGGCGGAGGCGGAGACGGCGGCGAGGGGTGGGGTGTGGGGTCAGTCGTCGCGGCAGGCGGAGCTCTTGGGCTTGACGATGAACTTCATCTGGCCCATGGTGCAGTGGATGCCGCCGCGCTCGCCGCAGACGAAGTAGTGGGGCTTGCGCTTCCGGAGCACGAACTCGTAGCCTGACCCGGCGCCTTGCATCACGTTGGCCACCAGCTTCGCTGCCTTGAGGTTGCACGACTGGTAGTCCGCCGCGTTCCGCATCATGTACACGCTGTGCGCGTGCGTCGTCGCGTTCGGCGGGTCGTACATGAACACTGCACACCCCATACCATTATTCATAATATATGTTAGTTTCATCTACAATTTTTTTAAAAAATTCTAAATACTAGACTTAATTCAATTAAGGTTAATTAACCATGTTACTCCCTTCCAAAATATTCGCATTTGTAAGTTGTCTAGCAAGTAGCCAAATACTATATAAAGATTGCCTAAAAATGTATGATTTTTTATGTATTGGAACTAGCTAATGTCCTAGAAATACTTATATTACGGTGTAGATTTTGAATTTAAACATACTTACATTTTGAAACAAAGGGAATAAATATTGTGGTGTAATAATAAGCAAAAGATGTACGAGCTTTATTTATGTCATACTACTAGTAGCTTGTTACTATGTGAGATGTTACGTACCAAGGCTGTCGTTTTGGAAGAAGGGGCCCTTCTTGATGACCCAGTCGGTGTAATTGTAACCCCACGTCCACCGCGCCGCGTCGCCGACGATGAACCGCTCGCCGCGCGCCGCCTCCGGCACCAGCACCAGCATCGCCAACACCGCCGCCGCCGCCACCACCAGCGTTGCACTGCTAATCCTCCCCTCCATCGATCTCAACTAAATCCTCACCCTAATTAATTAATAACCAACAAATTCTTTTCAGTCTCCGGCAAAGCTAGCTAATTAACTGGATGGATGGAGATGCTTGTTATGAGCAATGACATGGCGATCGAGATCGAGCAGGCTGGTATAAATAGGAGCCAAGCTGGTAGCTTTGCGCGCGTAATCATGTCGCTAAGTTGACCCACACCCAGTTTAAACCTGGGCGAAACATCGGGAGAAAAAAAAATGGTGTGAAACTGATGTGCCATGCCGTGGATTCTGCATCACACGATTCGGTTGGGATGTAATTTTCAGGTAAAGAAGCACTCGATATCGAGCTCGCGTTCTGGATTGGTCATCGATCGAGTGCCCCATTAGCGAGCGTGCTTAGTGGCCTCGTAAAATTTGGAGCCCCGGGGGTTGGTGAGCAAACTGACCATATATGCATAATGCACGGATCTTTCTCTAGTCGCTTCCATTTTGCAGTGTTCAGAGCCATTAGCGAGGAGCTAGTCATGATTTTCTATTCCCCTATATATTTCGAGTCCCTTTCGTTGATTAGCCAATAGCCACCATGGCAGCATGATTACTGTAGAGGATTAGGGCGGTGATGGGAGATGATTAATTAAGCAGGCGTGTGTTAATTAAACGACAGTGTATGTATGCACATATATATACGCCTGCTTCATGATCACGTCATGCTGATATGGACTACGGAGTCGAGAGCTCGAGTGGATTAGTGGATGTTGCGTCGAGTAAGCATCACTTCCATTATTACTGGTCGATCGATCGCGAATTACTCCATGGTTCTCCGACAACCGTCAAACGCTGGAGCTGTATTAGCCGGCAACCACACGTAATTTAAGGTCAGCTTGTGGTCAAGTCTGGCCTAATTTTGTCGGAAAATCGCTTAGCTTAGAATACTTAAATATGCCTAGCTTCTCCTGTGCATTTAGCTTTGGGATGCAGACACAGATTTCGCCTGTAATGCGTGCACGCCGCTGCAACATAAAATCGATCGAAATTCAACGGAAGATCTTGCTTGCAGATGGCAACAAGAACTGTTTGCGCACATGCACAGATGCAGCTGATCCATCGATCCCAGTAGTAGTATATGCGTAACAGTGTGTATGCGTCATCGATACCAAAGCGTAGCAGAGCATCATGAGCAGGCCTCTGTATTCGAGTGTTGTGGCATGTGATAGAAGGCAGGCAGGTTCAGACTTTCTTCAGTGTCTTCAGAATTCTACTGTACTGTATTATACAATGCTACTGTTCATAGGTGCCCACTGACCAAGTGACCAGTAGTCCAGTACGTAGCTTGGAAGACAAGATTAAAAGATGAGCGGCTTAATGATCATGAACTCATGGCGTACATTAATTCGACCGGCCGGCCATTGCGAAAGCTGTGGCAGAGAGTATACGCAAACCACAACAGGCTGGGCTGGGCTGGGCATTTTCTTTGCTTGAGTGGATGATAGTCCTTATGGAGGATGATTGGGAATTTGGGATGCAATGAGCATTTGGGCGTTTGGCTTTAACAAATGGACTGTATAACTTACAACAGAGGAATGTCGGTTAAGGTCTTAGCAATCGAATGTTCATCTTCCCCTTGAATGCAATGAATGTTTTTCCCCAATGAAATGAAATTTTATAGAAGTTTGAAATTGAAACCAAATCTATGAAAATCAGATAAAAATCATGTCTTCCAAAGGAAGACTAAAATAGAGAGAGTTGCCGAAATAGAACAGGCACGTGAACTTTCCACTGGAACAGCAATTCTTCTCTTACCGGCGCGTGACGCTCACGCCACCCATGCACTCACGGGGGAAGGCTAAACAAACCAAAAAAAAAAAAAGAAAAGAAAACGTCGCAAGGTCCAGACCTCAAATGCCAATTGCCATAGGGAAACTAGTACAGATGTGGCAGACAAAAGGCAAGGCACCCAAAGAATATCAGGTGAGAAAAGCCACGCACAAAAGGTGTCAATTGTCAGGTTGAGCACACAACAGTCCAAGACTAAAGGGAAATGTCCATTGGCATGCCTTGCAGCAAAGTCTGAAAAGTGAAAACCGTACTGTTCAGTTCAATGTCTCGGCTTTAACAACGTTGAGACGCGTAATTACTTTTGTAGTAATGCAAAAAAAAACAAACAAAGGCTATCCTCTCCCCCACTATTTTTTTCCTTGTATCTAGATAGGGAGTCAGGCGTTTTTTGCGTTAGCTGCACAGACTCCCTTGTTATACCCTGCCAAGAGAAAGCATATCATTTAATCAGTACATTAACAAGATTAAAGAGTGTAAATGGTGTCGTATCGTATAATTCGGACCTCTTTAACGGTTCCAGTATGTATCCCAGATCAAGCTACCAAAAGTTCTGCCGGGGAAAGGAAACTAGGTATCACTTGCTCTCCTACAGGAGAATGAAACAGCCATTAGCACCTTCGCTTGATAAGTGCTGAAAGCCTGGATAAGAAATTAAAGAAAAAAAGGATAAGGATTGGCATTGAGAATTACTTCGTTGTCTTTGTCTGGTTTTCCAGAAGGCTGGAACATCCTTGCAAATGCCTTCCGCTCCTGATTCCTTCTGTCGGCAATCTGTAACCATTTGCATATAGTTGGTAATTACGAGCAGTTATCAAAGATTCTAGGTTCACAAGAATAACAGACTGACCTTCTTCTTTGCAGCAGCTAGCTCTCGTTTAATTCCTCCTAAGGATTTTAAAAAGATTATCAAATACACGGTTGCAACTGTACAGAAGTGTTGCCAGTGAATATGAAAAATAAGAGGTACCATCACTTGGCTCCAACTCCAATGCATGCTTGAAGCTCTCCACTGCTGCATCAATGTCATTGAGTGCAATGTGTGCCTGCAAATGACATTTAGGCAATATGAGTTGCGCAGAAACCAGATGATGATAATAATACGATATGAGTATGTTGCACATTGCATTGATTAAAATGTCAATAGTTTCGCCTTGAGCTAGGTTTAACGAATACTTTCACCTCACACCAGGGTAAAGCAAATTAAGATTCACTTTGCACCAACCCAAGCACCTCTCATCTACTAGGTTTGCAATCTGACAAGCATCTCACTAGCATTAACATGCCCATATGGACAACTCACCTACAGGTGGGCCATACTAATCAAGATGTGAACAGAGTCAATTTTGAAGTGGTTGGGCTGGTGTAAAGTGAAACTATTTCGCTCCACCTGGTGCGAAGTGAAATATTTGTTCACCCTAGTGCAAATTGAAACTAATAATGAGTGCTAGTGCACAATGCAATTTACTCATAATATCAACATCTAAAGATAAGCAAATGAACAGACAGAGTCTCAAACGAATGGTAATAGCATCACGAGCATGCAGACAAATCATAGTTCAGAAAAAAAAAAGCATCAACAAATATGTGAAACCATTACTGCAGGTCAATACCAACCTGTCCTTGTCGAAAAAATGCCTTAGCATTGCCCTCACTTTCACGCAGTGCAAAATCAGCATCCAACAGAGCACCCTTCAAATCTCCCAACTTCAATTTGCATGCCTGAACAAAGATTTGAAGGGCAATGTAGGTGAACAATAGAAATTTGAAGTTAGTTAAGTAGCAAGCAGGAACAGAAAGACACTGCTCCTGCAGGGTAGGTAGGATTTTGCAGTGATGAACGGAAGATTTATAAGTTTAGATGAGAATCCCATAGTACTCTAAAATCATATTAGAACTAGTGATCAAGGAACTAAAAGAAAAGATATTCCTCTGCTTTGCAGTTAATTATGTATAGGTACTCAAAGATGAACTCAGGAAGGCAAGCTAGAGCAAAGCAACAGACAATCAGATCATGAGAAAAAGGTAATTGGATATACACGAGCCATGTACCATTCTACCTAACTTGGGCCATGCCTATGCATATTCTACCACTCTGTTCCAAAATATAAGTATTTATGAGTGTTTTTCAAATGTATCTGGACATCCCTTCATCCACGTACACTTTAGGAAACGCAGAAATGCTTATATTTTAGTTCATAGGGAGTAAATGTTTTGCAAGTTGCTACAATCCAATAACCATATGCGGAAGCAGTGTCAGAGGTAAGTCTTGATAATATAAAATGACAATAACAGTTTCCTTTAAGATAAAATGTTCATCCACAAATAAGTTACTGGAATAGATAATGCAACTTACAGAGCTATTTGTGAGTATAATCGATTTGGTCTTCCGCAGTGCTGAGCTCTTCTCTGCATATCAACATGTTTGTCATACTATTAAGTGTTATGTGACATGTGTTATGATCAGTATGCATCATGTGACAGAAACAACAAACATTGAACAGTTGTAGTGAGAACAGTATAATTGCCTTCATCTATATCTTCTTTCTCCCAGCAAACGTCCAAGTAACGCAGTGCTTTCCTGTACTTTCTCAGAGCTGCCTTGTAATCCTGTTTCTGTAAAGACCAGAAGCACTAACTTCAGCTTCAGGGAACCAGATAATGAAATATTGAATTGTGCCCAAGTAATTAACTAGAATAGTTCCACCGATACAGGCAGGTATTTCATTAAAACAGCAGTAGTTAGGCTACTAAACCATTCAAAGATCAACAGCAGAAAGCTTAAGAAACATGAATCTGTAAATACTAGAACTATCTAAGCTGGTAGCAAATAACTAAGGACTACCATGCGCTAACTTAAGCTAAAACCTAAATATTTAATCCTGATTAGGATTTGCTGTCGTCACCTTTGCTGATTCGGTTTTATTTAGTCAATGATGCAATATTAATTCTAACAGACCAAACACTTGAAAATTAGCTTGAAGAGGAAATTACCTTGAAATTATTATTCCCAAAAGCCTTAGCAGACTCAACAGCATCCATCCACCATGAAACTTCCATAGGCTTCTCATCAAGATCATTGGGCCAATCAGGATACGTATCACCATCGTCGAAGAAGTTCACAACTCCATCATCAGCACCTTCCGGAAGTTCCCCACAATCAACAATTTCAACATCAGAAGTTGGGCGGTCAGCCTCTCCAACAGGAGCATGCTCAACAGAGCGAACCACCCCCATTCCCTTAATTACTCTACCGAAAACTACATGTTTCCCATCTAAATGAGGTGTCCGAGTTGTAGTGATGAAAAACTGAGATCCATTTGTGTTGGGACCAGAATTAGCCATTGATAGCATTCCTTTCCTCTCATGCTTCAAAACAAAATTCTCATCCTCAAACTTCAACCCATAAATTGACTCCCCTCCTGTTCCATCACCAGCAGTTATATCTCCACCTTGTACCATAAAGCCTTTGATAACGCGATGGAAGCAAGATCCCTACAATAACAACAATTACCAGACATGGTCTCAGAGATTACATTAATTTTTTGGCAATAACAACAATAACAACAATTACCAGACATGGTCTCAGAGATTACTGTGAAGATGTGGCAACAGTTCTCAGTAAAGTATATGCAGTTGTACCAGGACAGTTTTTCATCATCATTTTTAAAGCCCAAGTTAACGGAGAGAATGGAACTGTCCTCTTTTGGTGTTAAAGCAAAAGGAAGAAAAAAAGCACAACAAACTAGAAAAGAAAACATCCACGCAATCATATAGTAAATATTACTGTAGTATACGCATCCATTAGCTCAATGATCAGCAGAAGTTAAAATGAGGTGCAAAATGCCAAGCAGCTATTCAAACAAGAATCATGTCAGCATGTGATGTGCTCCTCCTGTAACCACTAAAACTTGTACTAGACTAAATGTCAAACTAATGAAAACATACAGTAAAAATGGCTAGCAAAAGAATCTCGGTACAGTACTGGCGACTGTCTCTGATTCTATTCTAAAAGGCTACAAGGCCTTTCTATGCGTACGGAATATTACTTAACGATACGCATACAAAACCCTCTTCATGTCTACCTAATAACAAAACATCCATGGCATGTGGCTGGGCCACCTGTCAATAAGTAAAACAGTACGGCCTTGTATGTGCTCCATTAAAAAAGAAGCACCTATATACAGAGATTTTGCACACAAGGCTAATCGCTAACCTTCACATGGAATATTTTGAGAGTAAAGTACCACAGAAATTGGTGCCCCGTATCCAGTTTCTGGATTAATCTACTGTAAACAGAATTGGGTTTACTCGTGTGCAAAAGAACGTTCATGTGATCAAGTCACAAGCCCTTGTCCCAACATATTGTACAAGTCTAATATGTACTACTGCCTTAGTTTACTTCTAATTGTCACAGTTGATTACACTATGCAAATTTTGACCATTAATAACTTTTAAGTAATACAGTTTGAACAGACTTCATACCGTTAGATTTGACAAGCAGTTAGAATGAATATTCACATCCTTAGATTTTTCACGGAGCGTAAGTTAATGATGCTATTTAAATATTTGCTCATTGCAAATTTATTGGAAAGAAAAATTTAGGTGAAAGTTTGGCAAAAGCAAATGGAGCAAGTACATCATCGTCTACTCTTATACATCAACTTACCCCCACTGTAATAGCAGATAACAAATCTGCCAAATTTTAACAGGAAAACTGTGACTGTTCCACAGGCATATGACAAACCACAAAAGTTAGCACAGGTGGTACTTGATAGGCTAATATCTGCAAGGTGCAGATACAAGGAAGCCAAAATGGAGGGACCCGTTTTAACAGTCAGAACATGATGTACCAGCAGTACCAGTGCATAGAGTTCATTTCATATCAAAGGACAATGATTTGACATCACAGCACAAATATTAGCAGGAAAATAAATCGACAGATACGAAATGGGCTGCATAAGTAAGAACATTAAAACATCAAGGCAATAATCCATCCATACGACAAAAGAAGACCAAACTTAGAACTGATTTGCAGGATGCAGCAGCCGATAAATACGCTAAATGGTCATTAGGAAAGCAAATTGGTAGCACAAATCTCTGCGGAAGTGTTAAACTAACCCAAATCTTTCAGATTACATGTTTGTGAAATCCGCATCAAAAATCCTAACAATTACCAATCGCACAAATTAAAAAAAAACAGCCGTTCTCTGTCTCTGATCAGACCCCAAAAAACCTATTTAAAGGGGTGAGCAGTCGATCGATCCAAAACACAATACATGTGCTAACATAACAGAATCATTCATTGCGCGCAATACTACCGCCCAAATCTCAGAGCCTAAGACGCTCCTCCACCCAACGAAACCAATTCAAGTCCCCGACACCCTATCCGAACGGAACCGAATCAAGGGAACGCCACAAGCATCTCGGCTAAGGCTCCAAGTCTCCAACCAAATCGGCGGTTTTCCGTACTCACCTTGTAGTGGAGCGGCTTGCCGGTGACGGCGCCGACGCCCTTCTCCCCGGTGCAGAGCGCGCGGAAGTTCTCCGCCGTCCGCGGCACCACCGACGCGTAGAGCTCTATCACGATCCTCCCCTCAATCTCACCGCCGATGCTGACGTCCATGAAGCACCTCGGGTTCTTCACCTCCACCTCCGCCGCCGTTGCCGCCGCAGGGGCAACAGCTGGCTCCGCGCCCTCGCCGCCGCCCTCCATTGCGATCTCCGGCCTCCTCGGGGCAAAACCCTAGAACTAGTGGAGCTTCACGAGGCGAGGCGGCGCCGTGGTGTGGTGTGGTGGTGTGGTGTCCGTCGGTTACCTCGGGGGCCAAACGGCGAAGTCTGCGTTGTGGGTGGGTGCCATCTGGGGTTTTGTGGGGAAATTGGGTTTATAGAGGTGAGGGCCGTCGGTGAGAGAGTGGATTGTGGTTTTACCGACATGTGGGCCTGCTCTTTAGGAGTACTCTCAGAATTCAGAAATAAAATTCAGCAAGAAAATCCATACGGAGTATTTTTTTTAGAGAAAGGTAAATAAAAAAAATCCATACCTAATATCCACCGCTAATGAAATAGACGATATAGAATATTGGAACATGCAAAAGTCTTGTATACCATCAACCTGAAATGGTATTAGATTTAACCTTAGGTTTTAATCCAATATAAAAAAACAACCGAATAGTCAGACTGAAAAATAATGTACTTAATGTTTATAAAGAGCTTAGATATCAAATGCCTTTTTTTAATGAATATGATGATAATGTACATGTTTAGATATAACAAGTGACTAGTTGTCTACTTTTTTTTTTCAGCCAAGCTATCATGACTTGTAAAATGACTTCATCTTTCTTTTTTTGTCAAACTATCTTAATTTTTAAAATGATGTTAAGATAACTTTCCTAGGAAAGAATTAAAACTTATCGGTCTTCGTTACAAGGAACGGTGTATCCCATCTCATATATAATATATTTATAACTCTTCATGGAGACAATTTTAGCTCTATGAATATTTCAAGGTCTCAAAAGAACATTATCTCATGTCATCTCAGATAGCCGAATTATACACATGGCAACATCTTATCGTGTATTTATATAGTATTGACGTAAAAACACGATGACTGGGAGATCTGCTTAGCTCCAGTGCAGGTCCAAAATAATGATGAGATGCGGGCGTGCCAATCAATTTGATCCTTCAACTAACAAGATAAATGAACAACAAATAAAATAGCCAATCGACTAACAAGCCGATAGAGTGATTCCAGCCAATACCGATAAATGATATGATAGAATAAGCGTTGATCTGAATGGTTAAAGCATACATCGGCTGGAGATCCAATGTCAATAAATCCAAATGAGTAGATAAACAGTGAAACCTTTGTTGCAATCGGCTGAATCTAACTTGTAAGTAATCCTTGTAAGCCGATGCAACGCCCAGATAACTCAACGACTGAAACCCCGATGAGACCCTTATTGGCAATCAAGAAGCAGGCTAGAGATTATGGTTCTAAGCACAACTTAGTAGATCAAACTTAACTGATGCAACACTAAGTATTAAAAGAAACATAATATCTAGACAGTCAAGCCTTTGACTGATTTTCAGGGTGGTGGATACATTATATAATCTAAACCAACAAAGTAATCTAATCGATATCGATAAAACCCTAGATGGAGATCGGCCAATGCAAGTAGAAAAACATTGTCAATCTGGATTATATAACGTATATGATAATTCATCGGCTAGCACTCCGATAAAACATTAGCATGAACCTATTAGCTTAACAAGATTTATATTATCAATAACAATCTAGTAGGTCGAACCTAACAGATCCAATATGAGATTGTATATGATAATCTAATATTTGATGAACCGAAAGATCTGTCTAATATGATGGATATAACAAATCTATTTAAAACAACATTGTGATTGTAAGAGATATATCAGTTAAGATAAAAGATCAGACCTAACCAAGACAGTCCCAACTAAACCGATACGTCTCTAAACACAATGCAATTAAAATAGAATTGAAATATCAGGTAGATCCAAGAGATAGAAGCGATGCAGCCTTGAACAATACCAATGTAGCCGATGTATTCACCAGGGCCCGATAGAATGTAGGGCTTACCGCTTCGCCGGAGATCGAAAGCCGATGCAGCCCCACGTTAGGTGCCAAATTCCGCCGGTTGATAAGTAAAAACCTCAAAAAGATGGTGGCGATGCGCCGAGAGTAGTTGTATTGATCGAGAGATAATTTATATGGACACCGGGTGTATATATTTATACTCATTGGTATATACTAATCTATATCGGACACGACTCAAACTTTCCTAAAGATAAAAGGAAACTAATAGACTCTTCCTAATTAATAGATAAACTGTCATACCACATCCTTCTTGAACTCGGTCTCTTTTGGATAAACTTTTTCTAATAAATTAATTTTCTTAACCGAATTTGGTAAGAATCCGATGGTTGGTGATTGACCAATATATAAATTCAACCTTGAAGATAAATCTTAGTGTACACGTGTACACTTATACGCGCTTCAATAATCAATAGGTATCATGAGATCCATGCATGTATAGCTCTTTGAAACTATAATTATGATGATTATGGACGCATTAGAAACTTTTTACGTAATCATAAACACTACAGTAAAGTAAGACCATCTAATAGGATAAGTTTATCGAAACACTACAAACATACAAGACTTTCAAATACTCTCATCCCACACATACATTAATTAGTACGAATAAGACATTGATAAAAAGTAATGGCAATTATGATGAATTTGCCATCCACCCATCATTGTACGTCTATTCTTTTATATGAATTCCTAGACTATATCCGTTCCAGAAAAAATCAACTTCCGAGAACATATATTGAAAATCAACTTCCGAGAACAGACATTGACAAATGTGTCGGTAGAAGTTGGGTTTTTTTACAGAGTGAGTACACAACTAAAACATTAACATACTTATTTAGTTCTTTACCTTTTTTACCTTTTTGTACTCCGTATGATTTTGTATGAAAAATATAAAAAATGACAGAATTGTATATAACGGTCATGTCAAACTGCTTAGTGAAACGTTACGCGAGAACAAGTTTAGCATAAGGCATGTGCTGGTTGAAAACAGTTGACTGCAATGTGACGTACCAAGCAACTGCAACACAGTGACGGGTCTGTAATAGAGAGACTATGAAATCTCGAACCTCCACTACCGATGTAATTATGGGAGCCTCCGTTGTATCCACGTTATTTTTTTATTTATTATAAGATAGGGTTATAGCTTTATATAATTTGTTCAGCTCCTTTTTCAAGTTCATTCCGGATCCGATAGCATCAATAATATCAAGGCAGAGTATTATGTTAATTAACATATAACACTTTCGATATATCCGTTAATTTTGGGTAATTACAACATGCATATTCTTTTATCTTTGTGGACGTGAAATATTCCTAGATTTACCTATCGGGAAGCTGTGGGCGAGCATCGATCGATCGACGGTCCCTAAAAATGTACAGCGCACTTGTACAGTGTACACCCTGAGTCCCTGACCCCTGCCCATGTTTCCACGCATTCATGACCCATCCCAGTTCACACCGGTCCATGAACCGTCGTGCTATATGCACAACGGCGCCCCCACACTCCTTCGATCTGCCCACCCACCTGGGTCCCACCACCACTCGTTCGAGAACCATCTACAGTTTCTACTGTTACTAAACCCTGCCCTCTGACAGCGGGCCCCACAAAATCAAAACCCCCCGTGGTCCCCACGCTTCAGCCTCCGGCTATCTCGGTCCTCGGCGCGTGTCAACTACCATTGCCAGCGCCGCTGTGCCTGCCAGCAACTGTAAACAAGGTGGGGAGGGGGCCGGGCCCACCCACCCCCCGATCGGACGGCTGTGATTTGGTTTGGCCTCACCTCGCGGAGTCGCTGCCGCTGCTGCACGCTGCCTTTTTCCGCCGCTCGTTTTGCTGGTCCTGGTCCATCCGGTGCTCTGCCTCCGCACGTCCGGTCGCTGTCCCGTCACCTGGCGACGGAGGGCGAGCGGCGGCGGGGCCCTCCGCCGGCGATGGCCGATCACAGCAGCAGGGACTCCATTGACCACGCTGCTGGGACGTGTAGACCGTAGACGTAGAGGCCATGGTTCAGTTCAGTGCACCGTGAGAAAAACAGTCAGTCGAGCGAAACGTGAATCTCTCCTGTGACCATGAGCGATTGGCCGGCAAGTACGTGATGAGTCCGGGTATGCTGCTGCTCACTCCATCAATTATTTGGGGGGGGGGGGGGGGGGGGGGTGGGGGTGGTTTGGATTCGGTTCGTCGTCTGGATTGAGGAGATTCATCAGTCAAATGGGACAGCCGAGCACAATCATGCGGCCTCAGACATCGGCGCCACTGCAGCTTTTGCAGCCTTGCGGTTGCGGATGCGATGCTGGAGGAGAGTACACTCCTTTACCAGAGTCGTCGCACAAGGGAGCCCCCGGATCACCGGATGGATAATGAATCGGATCTACTGGAGCACTGTACTAGTACTACTTTTTTCTCCCAGGACCCAGGTGTACAACGTAGTACGAACGGATTATGCTGACGTCCTCGCGACAACGTAGTACGGTTCCGTGCGTAGAGAAACGGTGTACGTGTACAGTGTACTACCATGTGGCCATGTGATGAGGGGGGGGGGGGGGGGGGGGGTGAGACGAGGAGCAGTTCGGCTGACGCGCGCGACGCAAACCGCCCCAACCGCACCGCGTCACGGCGCGTTTTGCCTCGTCCGGGGCGAAATCAACCGTGCCACCCAACACGTCGCGCGCGCACACCATCGCTGGTGGCGTGGCCCGTGGTGCGGTGCGGGTGCGTCCGTTTCCAGTTTCCACCAGCGCGGGGCCAACGCGCACCGTGCGTACCGGGAGATGCGTCGGCACGGGACACCGGAACGGCTGCACGGCGCGCGTGCCTCTCCGGTTTTGACGGGGAGGTGGGGGACGACAGATGCGGTCCCGAGCGGCGCGCGCCGCGCGGGACGAGGCCGGCCAACGCGAGCACGGGACAACCGGTGCCACGGCGTCGCGAGCATATGACTTGGCTCGCACGAGCTACGAGTTTTGTTGTAGTATAGCTCGTGGACCACGAGTTGTAGAGAAAATCGACGTTGGCCAAGTAAACCGTAAACGGGCTATATGTATTTTGGCGGCTGCTCGATGAGGCAGTGGCACACACATGCTCTGACCGATGTTAAATTGAGCCCAACGGATAGTTTTCTAGAGCCCAATACCTTGTTTTACCGCTCCAAAAGATCCAATATCTGTCCATATTGGTGTCATTTAAAATTGGGATAATTGTTTATTTATTCTGTTTTGAAGTGTAACTACCAATTTGATTTTACTTTTTCCAGTTTGCTCATTTGATCTTTTTTTTAAAAAAATGAACCAACTATCTGACCCTATTCTGTTAAGGTGAGTTAACAGTGTTAAGTTAGGGGTAAATAGTCCGTACCCTGTTTTGGATTGTTTTTTACCCTATTACATCATACCGTATATACATTCGAATATTTTAACATATTTGTAATAATTTTTATATATGTTTCACATTGAATATAAGTTTGACAGATTTATCATAAATTTGACAAGTTTGAATAATTTTGACAAATTTGACTTCAATTTAACATAATTTTAACAAAATAAATACAAAATTTTACACAATTATTACAGATTTTTGTAAGAAAATTCGACAGCATAACATCCTATTTCGTGGATCCAAATTGCATTCAATGAAGTATAGTAGCATACACATATAGCCAAATCCAACGGCATGTGACAACATACATCAGTCTAGCATAAGCACATTAATAGGTCCCACATAGCAATAGGGCCAACAAAAGCACACCACCAATCCAACAAAAGTGCACCATCAGGTCCAACATCACACATAGAGGTACACCATCAGGCCCAACATCACACAAACATACAGTAGATAGTAGGCACCTATTACATGATCAACCAAATAACACACAATCAACCAATCAAAGCAGCTAGCCTCCCTCCAGCTCTTCCCCTACCCCTACCACCTCCACCTCCACCACCACCACCACCACCACCTCCAGCTCTTCCCCTACCCCTGCCTCCTCCACTTCCACCACCACCACCACCATCATCACCTTGAGCCAAAGCATGAACTTGCCATCCCTCTAGCTCTTCCCCTTCCCCTTCTCCTTCCTCTTCCCCTACCCCTACCCCTAGCACCTGCATGTCCACCTCCACCTCCACCTGAACTTGCACTGCATATGGAATTATAATAAAGTTAGTTAGTGCAAAAGTTATAGATGAACTAAAGTGAGAAAAAAATCACTTACTTAGATGCATGTGCATCACTTTAGATGCTTTTTCCCTCTTTTGACTAGTTGTAAGGCCTCCTTGGCAATACTTAGCCGTATGGCTCAATTCATAACACTCTGAGCATTTTCTTTTTTCCTTTGGCCAACCTCATTCAGAAGCCTTTATCCTAGAGACTCTTGGTCTCCCCTGTTTCCTCCTCAATTTGGGCTTCTTGATTTGTAGCCTAGATCAAGCAAGGATCACAAATGCTTCGATGTCATAGGGTTGAAAAACCTTGCATATGCTTTCCTGAACCTCTCAACGGAGAAGCATTCATTCACAAAATCACCCATATGTACTTCTCTAGAAAGCTTTGCAATGAAAGCTAAAGCACGGCTAGATGGCTTTCCACTTATTTGCCAAGCCCTACAACTACAAGTTCTCTCATTTAAGTTAATTACTGCATGTGTAATGGTGGATACAGTTAACTCGGCGGTGCCATCTCCACATCTGAGAACTTCATGGTCCTTGATAGTCTTGCTGTGAGCATTCAGATCTTTGGTAATGACTGGGATTATTCTGCCCCCCATATTTTTAGCAATCTTGCCTCTCAAGTCAAACTTTGCAACAATCATTTTTCTTATTTTCTCATGCATCTCCACAACTTACAAGTCCTTAGTTTTTGACATACAACTATTGAATGATTTAGAAAGATTATTGTTGATGTAGTCTACCTTGCAAAGATCAGAGAATTTGCTCCTACTCCAAACATAGGTATGATTCTCATCCAACCATTGTATTGCATAATGGCACTTCTCCTTTATCTTGTCCATGTGGTATTCATACCTCTGAAAAGTGTACAGCTCTTGTCAGCTCCCCACATGTTCTGAGAAAACAACGTGCCATGATACTTCTTCATATTCTTCCACAAGTGCCTCATGCACTCTCGGTGCTCCACTCCTAGATAGACATCATCCACAACTCCCTCTATCTCTTTGCATGTTACAACAAAATGACATGGCATGAGAAAATTTGGACGGAACATTCATGAACAAAGAATGCAAAAGTAAAGACACATGTTAATATACCTTCATCGGTGCCGATGACCAATCCTGTAGGAGTACTGTCACGCCCGAAAATTCACTAGTAATTTCCGAACTAATTTGTGCATATAATCCTCGTCCAGGAATCAGCCGAGGTACACAAATCGACAATTTAGTAAACAGATTCATCATAATACAACTTACATACTTACATAAGAAAAGAAAACAACAGCGGATAAACGATCTAGCGAAGGCTCCAGCTCCACTCCCACAGGCAGCTCAACTGGGGTATAAGCCAAACGTCTTCTTCTTCGGAAACTTTCTTCAACTGAGGTTGATTGATTATTGCAAGGGTGAGTACATGGAATACTCAGCAAGTCGCACAGCAAATATGCGAGTGCACAAAGATACCAAAGGATGGCATAATATATAGGCTCATTTGCAAAAGCAGCATTTAGCAAATACTTGAGAATTGTAAAACATTAGAGTAATTATAATCATCAATATTAATCAACACTAAACAGCACACCAATGCTACACAGGCCCAACCATCTCTGAACAATCATACCCGATTGCACAGACCCAATCTCCAAACCAGGAATTTACCATTCCAAATCAGGAGCTAAACCAATTATTACCATTTATCACCTTATATTATTAATGAGTAGTGTGAGACTAATCACGAAAACATTGTTAGACCCGCCCATAACCGCAGGCACGGTTATTCGAATAGTTTTACTCTGGCCAGAGATGTACCACTGTACCCGCAAGACACAGCCCCATAACATGTTACCATGCCCTCAGTACCACCACGGTACCTCGAAACGGGACTGTGACAGGACACCCAACATAACCCAACTCAATGCAGTGCACCGCTCCCGGATCATAGTCACCCCCTTTTAGCCAAGGTATGGACTCCCCAGCGAACCCCCGTGGGCTTATCTCCGCCACTTCACAGTCTGGCACTCCACATTGAATCGTGCTACATCAAATGTCAAGCCGTTGCCCACGCTGGCTTGTGGTTGGTACGGTTAATGCTTCACAACAGTAGCTCGCGAACCGGTCCTTAATTGTCATGAGCACAACTATCCAAATATCATCTCCAACCATGTGTTCACAACCCACCATTAATCAGGTTTTAGTTGGCAAGTTAATTAACTTATCATTCACCATTGACCATCATGAGCTATCATTAAATAGCCATCATTAAGATATAAGTGAAACATTAATTATCCCATATGAAATGATATTAAAGTTTCTAAGCATGACTAAGCAATTATATTTAATATCTAGCTGAACCAAGATATAAAGTCCAACTAATCAAATGTATAACCCAAAGTATCAATGAATAGGGTAATCAATACAAACTGGCCATAACAAAGGAATAGGTTCACACCACCCAATGACATTCGAAAATAAATGCACATTTTAAATAAATAGAGAATTTAAATATAGGATCAACATGCTCAAAGGATTGTGTTTGGGATCTGTATGACTTGCCTTGCAATAATCGATCTTCAATTAGTCTTCTGGAACACTTCCGACGCACACACGAACCTTCGAAACGACGGGAACGACAAGCTAACACGCAAAACAAGGAAAAAGACTAAGGAACTCCAAATAAACAGTACATAAAAAGCAAACAAACATATAGACCATGATTTTAGATGAATTTAGAGACTTGAACGGCCTCATTCCGATTTCAAATGAATTAATTATGAATTTTACAACATTTAATCCAATTAAACCTGTTAAAGAAAGGACTATTCCAAATTAATTAAACAATTTACAAATGATATATAACTGGGAGAAAAGATTAAAAACATCCTCCGGCAAAAAGATTGGATCAAATTTGGTAGATTATATATAGTAGAAAGACTAATATATCATTGAAAAGAGAGGGGAAATAATCTATACTGATTTGGATGGCGGAGATCAGTTGACCGGATTTTGACCTAGAGCGAACGGCAACGCGACGACGGACACAGGGGACACCGGGAGAGAGAGCACGATGAGAGGAGCTCACCGAGGGGCGGCGCGATGACGGACGATGATGGACGACGACCGGCGGTGAGGTAGATGCGGCGGCGACGTCGGGTTGACGGTGATTACAGCGTTCCGGTGAGCTTCGGCGGCAATGGAGGGGTGGACGGTGTTCTCCTCGCAGCTGCGAATCCAACGGAGTTGGCGGTGATCAAAGGCGGCGACGGGAGAAGCAACAGGGCTTCGCCGGAGATCAAAAAAACGACGGCGAACTCGGCCTACACGGTGACAATGGAAACCGGCGGGTTTTGGTGGAGGAGAAGGGGTGGCCGGGGTAGAGCTCGGCCTTGCGAAGCCGGGGGAGATGGTGGCGCTGAATGACGTTGGCCGAGAAGATGGGAAAATGCGACCGGAGGCGAGGCCGATGACGGAGAGAGAAGGAACTCGCGAGGAGAGGCAGCTAGGGCACGGCGGAGAGAAGGAGGGGTGGCGGCCGAAAGAGGAGAGGGAGGGGTCTCTATTTATAGGCACGGGAGGAAGAATCCGGGCCCAAAACGAGAGGATTTGGCGATGGAAATTTTGGTTTATCCTGAGTTCACCGGATAAGAACGAGGTCGAAATTCGTGGGATTTAGCACGAATTTGATGGGGATTTCTTGGGGGAAAGGTAGAGGAGATTGAGGGGAATCCGTTCCCGCAACTAATTTTAGAAGGGGAGCAACGGGGATTTCGGATTTGGTGGAGGTTGTGGCACGGCACTGTGCACCAGCACGGGAAACAGACTGGCTGGAGGAAGAAGATGCACTGTAGAGCGAGGGAGGGAAAACAAACTTTCTGGTAAAAGGGCTGGCCCAAAAAGAAAAAGAAAAGGAAGGATGGGAGCAAAGCAGACTTAGGGGAGGGAAAGAAATAGGCTGGCAACAGAGAAAAACAAAAGGGAGAGAAAGCAGACTTTTCCAGATTCGGCCCAAACCTAGGAGAGAGGATTTTTAATTACTTTTTAATTAAATTAATCACTGAAATGATCTTTGAATTTTCAAAAATACTTCCGATACTCAAATAATTCCAAGAAAATCCTATAAATACTTGAACAATCAAAGTATTTAACAAAATTATAAACAGATCATTTAATGATTAATTTATTATTTAAATAATTACTGAAATGTTATTTGTATGTTTAAAATTAGTAATTGAGCTCTGAAAAATCCGAGAAAATTCCAGAGAGCAGAATTAACCATGGAGAATTTAATAAAAATTAAATCCAGCCATGTTTTGTTTAGAAAATTTTATTTCCCATATTAAGTTCACTTGTAAGTTAATGAAAATTTAATATAAATTCTAGAAATAATTTATTTAGTAATTTATAAATCCCTGAACGAAAATCAGGGTGTGACAAGTACCTATGGCGTGCTTCAAGTTTTGAATAAACCATGTCGAACTCTTCTTGGACTCGGTTTCAATCACCTCATAGGCCACTGGAAATAGCCAATTGTGGCCATCGACTGCAACAACAGCTGCCAACAGACCTCTTGACCTTCTAGTCAAGTGAGTTGAATCCATGGCAATATAAGGACGACATCCTTGTAGGAGACCATCAATGCATGGTTTAAGAGCTACAAAGAATCTCTTGAAACAAACATCCCCATTATGTTCTTCGGTGTCCAACTCAACAACACTCCCAAGGATTGTCTTGAGAAGTGCCTCTTTATAACTAGGCAATAGATCATATGCTGGTGGATGCATAGAACTTCTACTTGCAACCCGTGTCTGGTCGCCTACACTTTGCCCTAAACCTGTCCTTGTTTTTCTTAACAGTTTGGAAAGCATAATCATTCAAGATTTCATGGTGGGTTACTGCTGATTTGCATTGATCAACATCAGGGAACAACACATCTACATCAATGCATGGATCATCAACATCATATGAAAAATCAGGAATATCATCACAATCATCATCAACAACAATTTCATCATCAGGTTCATAGCTGTTATCGGAGTCTAAGCAGTTAGAATCATAGCAATTAGAATCAGATGATGCAACCAAGTCAGTGTCATAGCTACTATCACTTAGTGCCACCAATGATCCAGTTTCGGAATATGAGCCCTCTCATCAACCCCGATTGTCTCATCACTGACCCTTTTCCTTGCGGCTCTTTTGGTATGCTTAGCCTTTGAAATAGGTGGATCTACCAAACAAAAGTCAGAAGAATCAATGCCAGATTATATTCAGAGATCTGAGGAACTGATATTATAGCTTGGCACTCACCGGCCCCCAACTAGCCAATCTTGCTTTCCAAGGGTTGTTGGCACCAATAAAGGAGAGATTTTCGGCTCAAGATTTTAAGAGCTTGGCACATTTGGCACAGTTAAATCTAACAATTTCATCTCATGTATGCTGCTATAGAAGTATTTATGAAGTTGTTTCTCCAGATCAGCCCAGCTTCGTACTGAATTATACGCTAAGGATGAAAACCATGTGAAAGCCGATCCAGACAGTGACAAAGGAAACAACCTAACCCTCAAAGCGTCAGTAGCCGATGCCTCCCCGCACTGTGCTAGGAATCGGCTGACATGCTCATAAATAGAAACATTGTCTTGTCCTGAAAACTTCGAGAAATATGATACTTTGTATCGATTTGGCAGTGGCACCCTCTCAAAGGATTCCGGATTTGGATGCTGATATAAATTTCCGCTGTCGTTTGGCTTGAGACCAAATTGTTCCCTCGTAACATCGGCTATCATATCAGCCCAGGGTTGCTGTTGTGTTCCTCCTCCATATTGCTGTTGCAACTGCTCAAGTTGGTTGTACTGTGGCATATATTGGAGTTGGGGTGATCCTTCTAGCCGGTATTGAACTTGCGGTGAGTGAGGTTGATACTGGTAATTAAGATTTCCACCCAGATTCTGTTGAGGTGATTGGTGCAACATATTCAGTGGTGGTTCTGGAATATACTGATTGCTGATGGGTTGTCACTCCAATCGGCTGTTGTAGCGGCGGTTGTGAGACCGCAGGTGGCTGGACTAGCGGGACCTGTGAATTTGCTCAATGACCAGTTGCTTCGCCTTGAACATATTAGCCACTTGTTCTGGGGTAAATAGCGTCGAAGTTTGCCCCTCCCCATGTATTGGTTGTTGTCTGGTCAAGACATTAGCGATAAAGCTTTGTGGTGCTTGAGCCGATCCCGACGTTGTCTACTGCTTGCCGCCAATGTCAATCTTGATGGTCCTATAGTGCCGGAAATTGCCTTCCGAGAAGTAGACTGGTCCTTTGGCCTTTTCTTCAGCTATAGTTCCATCTACCACAGTCTTGATCATATTAGTGAGAGTGTTGATAAGGACACTTGATTGATTGATCAACGCATGATGGACGACTGAGTTGATGCGATCCTGCAAGGTGTGAAGTTCTTCGCCGTCTTTCTCTGCCTTAATGTCGTTCTCCTTGTCTTTGTCACTCCCTGATGTTCCAGCCTCCGCATTTTCGGATGGCAACATAACTTTGTGTTTTTGGATCACCGTCCCTTGCCTCGACGTGAATGAGTGCAAAAACCGTGTCTTGAGTTGGTCCATCAGTTGCTTCATGTCAGCCCTCTGTTCCTCAGTTAGACGGTTGACGGTTACTGGGATAACATTCTTCTCTTCAAGTTCCACCATGGCGAATAGCTTTTTAATGAAGTCCCACGTGGTGTGCCAAAAGCGTGTTAATGCAAAAAACACAAACTGGCCTGAGAGATTTGCTTAACTCTAGTGCAGATCCAAAAGCTTGCCTTCGGGTCTAGGGCGTGCCAGTTAGTTTGATCTTGCAACCAACAAGAAATGAAAAACACGATTAAATCCATAAATGATAGACTGTCAGTGACATGGGCCCAGGGGTATGTTGACTTAGGGCTTTGAGCGGCCCCGTTCGCCCACGTGGCCATCCCCCGAGGGGGTATCGGGCCTGAGGGTGACGTGGCGGCCGCCCACTCTAAGTCCCGGCGCCTCCCGGTGAATACCGCGACAGGGGTCGGGCTCCCCCGACCCCCTTGGGCCATTGCCACGTGTGCCGGAGTAGGTGAGCGTTCCCAGCGCCCACCTACTCCCATTAATGGCGGTGCAGCCGGAGTGCGCCTGCGCGCGCGTGCCGCATTAAATGCGAGATGACACGCACGCGCGCGCCTGACGCTGGTCACAGTCGGCTGACTGGCCTATGACCGGTACGAATGACCGATGGGAAGCGGTACAGTACCGGGCATGCCGCCGCACGCTCGGTGGGTGCGCTGCGCACCCCGTCAGGTCACATCAAAATCATGTGAGCCGGCGCATCTCACTCACCCTACCGGAGTTGGTACGCCAGGTCAAATCACCCGGCACACATCGCCGCGTACGGTTGGGACAAGCAAGTCTTCGGCCATTTAATGGAGAATGATGCACGACGCCATGCATGAAAGATGAGCGGTCTGACATGGGTCGTACCAGCGCTACAGGACGGTGGTCTTCTGCCGCAAGCCACAGTGTGGCCCTTAATTGTAAAAGAGCATTTCTTCCTTTTCTCTAGGATATAGCCTATTCGTCCCATGTGTTGTCCCCTTGGAGTATAAAAGGAGGCCCAAGCCTAGAGGAAGGGGGTTCGATCCCTGAGAACAAGAACACACATATAGTCCATCACACAGGAGTAGGGTATTACACCTCGCCGGTGGCCCGAACCTGTATAATCTCTCGTGCCACTGCCTTCTCTTGCACGAAACTCTTTCTCTATCTCTCTACGCGATCGGCGCACCGGGGTCAGAGCCGGGAACGCCTCTCTCACGCGCCCTGGGCCGAACCCAAAAGGGGGGCCTCCACAGTCCCTCGCTGAGGAGTTTACCCTCCGTCATAGACGATCAGCTAGATGGCTGGTGACATATCGTTTTTAACCTAGCCAATGCAATATGAGTTGATTCGGCTATAAGGTATATGATAATAAAACCTTAAACTCACTTCATCGGCTGTAGAGATCAACACTGTATAATCTATATATCAATGTAATTTTAAACAAAGTGATTGGGATAGATCGGACAGAACCGAGATAGTATAAATCACTTTTATCTAAATTTACCTGAAGATATATTATATAAGTTCATATCATAGCCGATTGGCGAATTTAAGTATGTATCAGCTATAGCTCTGATACAACCTTATATTATGATATCACATTGAAATAAATATATTAAACAAATATCGATCTACTCTTAGATTGATCTAACTAGATTGATGGTGAGCTTAATATATTTTAAATCTATTGAGATCCTAATATAAGGGGCAAACATAACTTGTTAAGCAAGATAAAGCAAAAACAGATATATCAGATAAGATCGGCTGAAACCCCGATGCTATCCTTATTAACAATCATGAAGCAGACTAGAGATTATGGTTCTAAATACGACTTAGTAGGTCAAACCCTATTGATGCAGCACTAAGTATAGAGAGAAACATAATATCTAGACAATCAAGCCGATGATTACCTTTTCAGGATGGTGGATACATTATATAAACAAGAACAACAGAGTAGTCTAGCCATTGGTGATGAAACCCTAAATAGAGATCAGTCGATACAAGTAGGAAACGTTGTCGCCACGCACGTAGAAATGTGTCCTCTTCGCCACGCACATAGTCATCTACGATGCGGAACAAGTGTTCGACCATCTAGGGCTCTTTCTTGCAATTTTTCTTGTCAGTTCGCCTGGGAGGAGTCCTGCTGAAACAATATTAATCACTGAGGCTTTGGTAATGTCTTGTACTTAGCACCTTGCTTATGAAAAATGCCTGCCGTATTCCCTTGTGGATTCGCCCGGCTTCTTTCGAATGTCGAACAAGTCTTGTTGGGTTTTCGACTCCTCGTATGTCCCTCGGAAGTTCATGATAAAAACATCACGGAGTTGCTCTCATGAGTAAAGGCTACTTGGAGGCAAATTGAAATACCAAGAGCGGGCGATCCTGTCTAGAGCAAGATGTATTAGCTTCGCCTTGGTATTTTCGTCGCCGTGAGCCACTTCGATTGTTGACTCATAGATCAACTAGAACTCACTTGGATCGGTTTCGCCCGAGTATCTCGCGACGGGTGGGTACTTGAACCGGGGAGGGATAGGATGACTTCTCAGCCCCCAGCTCAATGGTAACTTCCTTTTTGCCCCCTGCCCGCATCACCACGCCTTGCTGGAATGGTTGCATTAGACTTGGGAATGGCGCTGCGAAAGGTGAAACCATTGCTTGCACGTGCGGTTGGGCCATTGCGTTCGGCTGGGTAGCGTGAGGTGTGCCTCCGGATCCGATCAATGCCCCTTGAGGGTCTGCCGAAGGTGCCTGGTTCGACATGTGCGGGTCGATGTGACTTGTCTGCTGCCAAACCATCGAGCCTTGGCCTTATGGGTTTGCTTGTGGCATAGCACCGAATCCGGTCATCGCCTCCTGAGGGCCTGCCGAAGGCGCTTGGTTCAGCATGCTCGGGTCAAAATGACTCATCGGCTACCAAGCCATTGCACCTTGGCTTGACCCTTCGGCAACTTACACCGAGGGGATTGTGCTTGGAATTGTGTGGGTTGATTCAATTGCTGAAGAAATGCTTGGAATTGTACCTGGAGTGCCGAAGCAGCTTCTGCTGAGGCATGAGGTAGTTGGATTGGCCTCGTTGGCTAGTTCGGCACAACTGCTGGTCGTGTTGGCGCCATGGTTACATGAGGGGTTGCGCGCATGAGCACGGTCGAAGACGGTTGCACCAGATGAGTCGAAACTTGAGCAGTTTGCACAGCCGAGGTCGAAGCTTGTACCGTCTGAGCTTGCATGGCTTGGGTAAAACTGGGGTGTGTAGCCTGGGTCGAAACTTGGGTTGCTAACGCGGTTGTCATGGGTGTCGAAGATGGGTTGGGTCTTACCGAAGCGGTTGACTTGGCTTGCAGGGCCGCCTCGTAGGCTTGATGCTGCTCTTGCATTTGGCGAAGCATGTCCTGCAGCCTCATCATGTTCTGGCGCATAGCCTCCATCTCCTCCCCTTGTGCCGCTGATGCTTCGACTTTAGTGCTTGCTTTAGTTGAGACGGGCATGGTCGAAGCCGCTGCTTGAGTCGAAGCATGTACTGTCGAAGCTGTTGCTTGGGTCGTGGCTTGAACGGTCGAAGCCATCGCTTGGGTCGTTGCTTTGATGGTCGAAACTGTTGCTTGAGTTGAAGGCACGGTGACTCACCCCACTTCGCCCAAGGCCTGCTCTCCGCCCCCTTCGCCTACCGGTTGCTCCGTTCCTGCTTCGGACCTAGCAGGTTCTTCGCAGGCCACCTCTGCTTCGCCTCCACCCTCCTCTATCCTAGGTGCAACTCTCTCTCTCACCGTTTTCTTCGGTGGCATCAGTGGCTCTGCCCTAGGTTCCTCGCGGATGATGCCATCTGTTGTCGAAGAAACAACTGCTTCACGTCGAAGGACGTGGTTCACACAGTGGAATGATTAAATAGTAAAACAGTGTGTTAGTTGATAGAATTTTTTTGGGAACCCCCATTACATGCTACTAGAAGGCTATTTATAGCCTTAGTACAAAGCTCATACCCTCTAGGGTTTAATGTGTACAGGAGAATTTACATGAATATCCTTATGATAGGGATATTTATGAGAGCAAATAGTGTCACATCCCGGCTCAGGGCTTAATAGGATTAATAGAAGTTGCAACTTCTTTTCCCGAAGCCGATCTCCAAAGAACTATGAGGTTAAGCGTGCTTGGCCTGGAGCAATTTGGGATGGGTGACCGACCGGGAAATTCTTCCCGGGTGCGCATGAGTGAGGACAAAGTGTGCAGAAAAGACTTGTGTTGGTCTGTGAGGGCAGTATATATCCTAGGAAAGCTGCGAGAAGTAAGTGGGCCCGGCCTTGGAGAGGCGGGACGTTACAGAATGGTATCAGAGCCGACCCTCGCGGTTTCATGGGCGCGTGTGTCGCAGTTGCGCAGGCATGGTGCGCATGGCTGGTGTGGACTGAGAGTGGTCACACAGCATGGCACATGCGCTGGCACTGGATACACTGACGTGGCCAAGAGGGGACGTTCCTGGCCTAGGGTTGACCTAGGAAAGCTGCCAGAAGTAAGTGGGCCCGGCCTTGGAGAGGCGGGACGTTACAGAATGTTATCAGAGCCGACCCTCGCGGTTTCACGGGCGCGTGTGTCGCAGTTGCGCAGGCATGGTGCACATGGCTGGTGTGGACCGGGAGTGGTCACACAGCATGGCACATGCGCTGGCACTGGATACACTGAAGTGGCCAAGAGGGGACGTTCCTGGCCTAGGGTTGACAGACGAGGACATCGGTGTCTTAAGGGGGGTGAGGATGTCACATCCCGGCCCAGGGCTTAATAGGATTAATAGAATACTCATATCAACAAGTTGCAACTTCTTTTTCGAAAGCCGATCTCCAAAGAATACTCATATCAACAAGTTGTAACTTCTTTTTCGGAAGCCGATCTCCAAAGAACTATGAGGTTAAACGTGCTTGGCCTGGAGCAATTTGGGATGGGTGACCGACCGGGAAATTCTTCCCGAGTGCGCACGAGTGAGGACAAAGTGTGCAGAAAAGACTTGTGTTGGTCTGTGAGGGCAGTCTATGTCCTAGGAAAGCTGCCAGAATTAAGTGAGCCCGGCCTTGGAGAGGTGAGACGTTACAAATAGGGTCTATATGCCTCTTGGGGCCTACTGAGTGGGCCTTTAGGCCAGCCCAGGAGCGGCGAATGGCCTAGTTGGGCCGTACGGCCCCTTGGGTCTATTGGCGAAGGCATCTGGTCCGTGGGTGAACCTCTTCGGCTTCGCCCGACGGCTTTGCCTCTCGTGAAGACTTGACGACGGATCCCTTGGGCCTGATGGCGAACCCTCCTGGCTTCGCGCTTTGGCTTCGCCTCTATAGCTTTGCCCCAAGCGGACTCCTTGATCGTTGATTGACACTTCGCAAGCATAGTGGTTTCTGCATACTTGGTCATAGGCCCTCATGACATACCTCAAACAATGATTATAGTGATATGGCTCATCAGTATAGGCAGGAGAATATTAATCAACATCAACCTGCAACTCAGTACCGACATGAGGGTTTTCAGCAATATCAACCTAATGGTAATCAACAGTTTCAACGTACAAATCCTATTGATCCTTAGCAATATCCACCAATAAATCCTATCGGCTCTCGACAGTATCAACAAGGGAATCAATATTGATTATCCATATTCAGAATCAAGGACCAGAAGAGATAGCTGATAACATAGCTGAAGTAATGAGAGAACAAATTTGGATTGAAACCTAAACAGCAAACATTCATGTATCGGTATCCATATCCCGATTGGTTCGATATCCATTGCCTTCAAGATATAGAGTGCCAGATTTCTCCAAATTCTCTAGGCAAGAAAATATATCCACAGTGGAGCACATCAGCCGATTTTTAGCCCAATGTGGTGAGGCACCGGCTGAAGAAACGTTGAGAGTTAGGTTTTTTCCATTGTCATTGTCTGGATCGGCTTTTACATAGTTTTCGTAATTGCCGCCAAATTCTATTAGAAGTTGGGCCGATCTAGAGAAGCAATTTCATAAATATTTCTTTACTGGAATTCAAGAGATGAAACTTACAGATTTGACATTGGTTAGGCAACGGATGGATGAGACGGTATCTGAATACATTCAACGATTCCGAGATGTCAGAAGCCGATGTAATAGTTTAAACTTGAACGATTCACAAATGACTGAATTGGCGTTTCAAGGACTATTGATTCTGATTAAAGAAAGATTTTCTTCGCAAGATTTTGAGAGTTTAGCTTAGTTAGTTCAGAAGGTATTGGCTCATGACGCTCGATTCCAAGAAGCAAGGAAAGTCAAATTTGCCAAAAGGGTTGCATATGCTTATTAGATGAGCGATTCCGAATCGGATGATGAAAATGAAATTGGCTTGGCAGAGTGGTCCTGAAATAAAAAAGACTATTGCTTTTCTGTGGGTTAAGGATTCATGAAAAGAGGAGCGCCATGATTATGATGTTAATAAAACCGATAAGATATTTGACTTATTGCTTCAGGAAAAATAGCTTCTTGCCCCCTAACCATATTATTCCATCAATTGAAGAATAATAGCAAACGAACCCGCGGCGAAGAATACCTAGCCTGTATCGGTTAGGTTCGATCTCCGGCGAAGATACAAATATACATATTTTGACGAGACCCCACAACCAAGCTAGCTGCAACCCAATAAATTCAAGACGAAGACGACGACGATGGCCACGACATGGCGGTCGTACCTTAAATTTCCCGGTGGCGTCAACGCGGCGAGCTTAATTTCAAGTTTCAGCTAGCCGGCCGACCGGAGGAGAGGGAGACACATGCATATACAATACGCAGGTATGTGCACGACGAAAGCGTATGTGATATAATAAACTGGAGATCGAGAGGGAGATCAAGAGGGAGGTGTTGTTTTTTGATTTATTGGCCTATGTCGATACAGTTAGGAGAGGGTACAATCCCACGATTTCTTTCCTAACAAGAAAGACCATATGAATTAAGGTGCTGTTGAGTCCTTAATAAGAAGGGCTCAATGGATAAACCTATATAAATAACCCGAAATACGAACCATTAAAAATATAAATTGTTTGCTTTGTGTTAACCTGACATCAAGCCTACGCCATACTCTGCCCTAGCTTGATCGCGCCTTAGCGTTGTAGAAGCCTTCCGCTTTTAGGAGCGCGCTACCTAGCGATGCCTACTAACAATGGGAGTAAATTTGAAAGTGAACCACCACCGAGTTTCGCCCTAGTTTTAGGCCTCCGATATGTGTGTTGTTTGATTATTGTATTTGCTTCTTCCCATGTATTTTAGATCGTGTCGCTATCATGAGAACCGCGAACGTATCGCTCGAGGAGGAGGCGACTTTAGCAAGAGCAAATAAATGAGCAGATCGCTGTGAGCAAGACAAGTCATCACACCCCCATTTTATGCATGTTGATCCCAGTTTATAATTATGTTGATTGCAAAATGCATGCTTTACTTTAAATTATGATAATAAATATTAGGGCAGTCCCAACCCATAGTGTCCATAAGCAGTGTCTATGGTGCCACGTCAATAAGACACCACAATAGAAACTACACTCCACAACCCATGATTTCTTAAAATGGGCTATTAATAAATACATCATCTCTCTTCTCTACCAATCATATTTATTCTTCATCTATTATGAAGACACTGTTATCTCCTAATGCAAAATTTGATAGTGTCTAGTGCATAGGTTCTCGTGTTGAAGCTGGGTCTTGCATGAGACCTAGTTTCTTCCTCTCTTCACTCTCTCTCTTAATTAATATAGTCCCACATAAGCTAAAAGTCCTACATGGCAATATAGTTAATGCCATAGAAATCATCCTAGGTGGAGGATTGGGACTGCCCTTATGCCCTACCACATTATAAATGCCACATGCCGAATTGATTGATTTTCCAACCCTTGTTAGCTCAACTGTTATTATACACGATAATCATGCTTGGCCATGCTTTAGTTATGTATGGATGACACAACTACATGTTAATGACTATTAAAAGTTAAATGGGCAGTCATCGGGAAGATGGCTGGTAAATGAAACGATGAACCGGTTGGGATGATTTTAATAAAAAGAATGTTGTCGAAACTAGAATTCGGCAATATGAAAAGGGGTAGCGAACAAGAAGGAAAAGTGAATGGGTTATGAGACAAAGGGTTTAGATAGGTTCAAACCTTCTTGAAGAAGTAATATCCTACTTCTGTTTTGGAGATTAGATCCGCCGAGTTGTGAATTGATCTCGTGATCTAGGTTAACTTATGCCCACGAGAGTCACCCTATCCTCGTTATATAGCCGGAGGGAAAGGGTTTACAAGATAGAGATTTAACTTCTTACGGTTTAAATCTCTTATAACTAATCTACAATCTCAACAAACCAGGACTATAGACCGTGCCTTGATACATAAGTTAACGTAATACCCGAGTCTTAGTTTTATACATATTCTACATACATAGTATATCCCCTGTAACCAGTCGGATAACTAAATCTGTGGGTATGTGGTACCCATAATCTCCACAAATGTATGACTAGGACTTTGGTGTGCGGGATGATAGAGACTGAAGGGTGAGAGGTTTATAGTTGCACACCCACGTTAATTAAGGACCGGTTACTCTTGTGCACTCTAGCTACTTACCTGTACGACCAAATATGTGGAATGGGACAGATGAGGTGGCCGATTAATTTACTAAACTTCGGGAATATACCTGGATCGATCAGCGGACTAGGCCTTGGGGATTCGAGGCCCACTAAGGGTTTAGTCTTATTTCTACGCACCCTATGTTATGATATCGCTTTGCATGTGCGTACCAACTACTGATATAAGAATTGGTATAGGAAAACACATGAGGTTTCTGGTTTTCAAAATCGGGGCCCGACAACATAAAATGATATGCTAGAAAAATTCAAAAACATTGAAAATAACACAACAAGCACATGATGCATGTCTTTATTTTAATTCTCACGGGATTACCAGCTTGAGTATGTTACATATGCACCGAGTATTATATGTACTTACTTACTTACTTACATGAAAGCAATCTAGCGGTGGCAACGGTCCGGTCATTATTTTATTTAGCCGTTGTTTTACTATATACGTACAAGGGCAGTATATATATATGATCACACATTCGATGAGAATGATTAACTAATGACAGGGTGCATGCAGGCCTTGGAGGCGGCCATTGCCATGTCGTGGTGGTCGACGGCGGCGTTGCACATGTTGGCGAAGGCGCGCATGTGCTTCATCCCATACTGCCCCAGCGGCCCACAGTGAGCCTCGAACGTGCGCACCATCGACTTAAGGCAATCCCAGTCGTCAACCAGCGGCTGCCCCGCCGGACGCCGGATCAGGAGCTTGGAGGAGCTGGAGACGCCCAAGAGGAGGTCTCCGATGAGCTCCACGCTGCTGTCCACGCGTGATCGCCTCTCCATCTCTCGGAGAAGCCGCTCCCATGCCTCCACCTTCTCAGCCGTCCCCTCCCCCGATTTCTCGTACTTACGCCACAGGTAGACGAGTTCCGCATCCCGTTGGTTCACGCCGCGGCCTTCGATGACGGCAGTAGTGGCACTAGTAGAGGTGTGGGCCAAGTAGTAGAGGTTGAGGGGTTGGGAGGAGAGGCTGAGGTCGCCGTACCGCATGACGTGTGAGTCCATGGTGCGCTTCTTGACGGTGGCGTACTGCTGGCCGAGCGTCTCGCGGGGGTGGCGCGCGTCGGCGTCCTCCATCCAGGCGACGCTGAAGAGGTCGCCGAGGCAGGTGGTGTACCCCGGCGTCGAGCAGTAGGTGGCCCAGCTGCTCTCCGTCGCGTTCGACGCCGTCATCGCGTACACGCCGATGTTGGACGGAAGGAGGCCCTGGAAGATGCTACCCGACTCGCACGCCTCCACGTACACCACCAGGTTCTTGTACGCGCCGGCCGCGTGCTTCTTCTTCAGTGCTTGCACAAGTTCGTTCGCGTACAGGCCCTCCCCCGATGGCATGGCTGCACGTACATGTGTAGTGTCGTATCCAATTCAATTTAATTAATTAATTGTATGCATTCTTTGTTTATATACAAGGATTGATTAATTAAGAGATTATATATACTCCATTGATTACTAAAGTAAGTAGTAATTACGTACACAGGACTCCGGGGCCGCCATGATCTGAGTAATAGACGAAGATATGGTCGTTGGGGCCGCTGCTGATGACCTTGCCGTTGCCAGCGCCGGTGAGAGCCGACTTCTTGCCGAGCAACACGGCCAGGAAGTTGTTCTTATTCACGTCATTCCCCTTGTAATCCTGCAAGTGATCATGCATGCATGCATGGACACAATTAATTAACCATACATCATATACCATAGCTTCAGATTGAACTATGATAAATCGTGTTTAAAGTACTTTGGTAATAAAATATATCACAAACAAAATAAACAAAATAAATAATACTTTCATAAGTTTTTAAATAATAAGAATGATCAAATGTCACAAACAAAAAAGTCAAAACTTTATTTCATGAAACGGAGTGAGTAGCTAAGGTAGGCTGTGCATACGTACCTTTGGGACTCCGGCGTACACGTTCCTGCCGTTGGGTTGGTTGATGATGACACCCTTGTTAGGATTGTCGGGGTTGTAGGCGATGTCGTCGTACATCATAACCACGATGTTCTGGTCCTTGAGTCCTCCCTTCTTCATTATCTGGTACGCGTGGCACACGTCTGCCTGGTGACGATAGTTGTTGTACCCATTCGACCCCGCGATCAGCAACGCCCACTTCGTCCCGCCATCGGACGGCAGCCGGAGGAACTCCTGCCACGGGCCGTCGTTGGCGAGGCCCAGGCCAACTTGCAGATGCATCAGCATCAGCAGGACGAGGCCTAGGCAGACGACACCTATGGCCATGGATCTTCTTCCTAATTCGTTTTATCTAGCGTAGTGTATCGATCGATGGTATGTACTGGGCTATTTATTTCCGATTTCCCCAGCAAAGTACGTACCCCTATATATAGCACTAGCAAGTAGTTACCATGCGTGCGTACGTACCCCTATTACTGATATAAAATACGTACTCCTCCAAGAGGGTAAGTCAGGCAAGCAAGGTTAGCCCTATTCTACTACCTAATTAAGCTTTGCTTATGCATTACTACTACTACTATCATACAACTCTTTTTTGGACCCTTAATGATCATGCATTGTTTCTTCTATTTAGATTCAAAAATAAAAGGTCAATTGTTCGTTAAGTAGTTTTCATAACCGATGGATCGTAGAAGGTTAGGATAATAGCAATAAAATCCATATGTCCTAATCAGCTGTAGAGGACTTATGTACCGAGTATTATATATATTTAGTTACTTGTTTACATACATGAAAGACATCGAGCGATAGCAACGGTCCGATCTGTATTTTATTTAGCCGTTGTTTTACTATATGTACATACATGCATGGGCAGTATATATAATCATATTTGACGAGAATGAAATTTTCAGTGACATTGCCATCGTAGTGTAGTAGCAGCAATGCTTAGACGCAACAGATATCGATTATCGTGTAGCACATCGGATTAGATTGAGAGGCTCATCCCAGCTATCTTCAACTTGACAGACAATAGCAAGTCGTCTCAGGTCCAGGATAGCTGCATGCCTGCCTAGTGCCTATGTAAGGAGGAGCACGATACAACAACTGCACGCGGAATAAAAGGTCGCTAATTATTTTGGAGGATTTCACATCAACTACGTTACGTAAGTAGCTCAAACACATATGTGTGTGTGAGAGATTCAAAATACTGAGAAATTCACCTTAACACATCTATTTTGTTATTTGTTTCACATTAACGAAGGAACCAAGTTAGATTCGGGGATGCCACTTTCAAGGGGCATTCCGAATTCGCTAGTATCATCATTTTTGTCGCACGAATTCAGATTGAGATTGAGCAAAGGAAGTTAACTAAGTTTTCGAATCATTGACTCAGACCCATTGTCGAATCCTACTAAGCAATTATCGAATTATACTCAGCCGAAAAGGGGTACTTATTTATGGCGGAACGGACCAATCTGGTCTTCATAATAAAGAGATAGATGGAACTGCTATGAAACGACTTATTAGCAGATTAGTAGATTATTTCAGAATGGGACATACATCCCATATACTGGATCAAATAAAAACTCTGGGCTTCCATCAAGCCACTACTACATCGATTTCATTAGGAATCGAGGATCTTTTAACAATACCCTCTAAGGGATGGTCAGTCCAAGATGCGGAACAACAGAGTTTTCTTTTGGAAAAACACTATTATTATGGGGCTGTACATGCGGTAGAAAAATTACGCCAATCCGTTGAAATCTGGTATGCTACAAGTGAATATTTGAAACACGAAATGAATTCGAATTTTCGGATAATAGATCCTCCTAATCCAGTCTATCTAATGTCTTTTTCAGGAGCTAGAGGAAATGCATATCAGGTACACCAATTAGTGGGTATGCGAGGATTAATGGCGGATCCTCAAGGACAAATGATTGATTTACCTATTCAAAGCAATTTTACGCGAGGGACTTTCTTTGATAGAATATATAATTTCCTGCTAGGGAGCCCGCAAAGGGGTTGTAGATACTGTTGTACGAACGGCGGATGCTGGATATCTTACACGTAGACTTGTTGAAGTAGTTCAACATATTATTGTGGGTAGAAGAGATTGTGGTACTATCCAAGCTATTACTGTGAGTCCTCAAAATGGGATGACGGAAAAACTTTTTGTACAAACATTAATTGGTCGTGTATTAGTAAACGATATATATATATATCGGTTCACGATGCATTGCCACTCAAAATCAAGATATTGGAATTGGGTTAGTCAATCGATTCATAACCGCCTTTCGAGCACAGCCATTTCGAGCATAACCAATATATATTAGAACCCCCTTTACTTGCCGGAGCACATCTTGGATCTGTCAATTATGTTATGGTCGGAGTTCCACTCATGACGATTTGGTCGAATTGGGGGAAGCTGTAGGTGTTATTGCGCGTCAATCTATTAGGGATCTAGGGACTCAACTAACATTAAGAACTTTTCATACTGGTGGGGTATTCACAGGGGTGTTGACGTAAAAACACGACGGCTTGGAAGATCTACTTAGCTCCAGTGCAGGTCCAAAATAATGATTAGATGCGGGCGTGCCAGTCAGTTTGATTCTGCAACTGACAAGATATATAAACAACAGATAAAACAGTCAATCGGCTGACAAGCCGATAGAGTGATTCCAACCGATACTGATAAATGATATGATAGTGACAGAGGGTAAACTACTCAGCGGGGGACGGTGAGGGCCCCCCTTAGTGAGTTTGGCCCAGAGCACGGGACGCGATTCAGCTCCTCGGTGCGCGCGAGTTCGCCGGTGTTTTTGATGCTAGAGGGGTTGTGACACATAGGATTATACAGGTTCGGACCACTAAGGAAGCGTAATACCCTACTCCTGTGTGGTGGATTATATGTGTTCTGGTTCAGGGATCGAACCCCTCTTCTCTAGGCCTGGGCCTCCTTTTATACTCCCAAGGGGATACCACACGGGCCAACAGGTTACACCCTAGAGAAAAGGAAAAAACATTCATTTACAAACAAGGGCCATGCCGTTGCTTAGGGCAGAAGTCCACCGCACTGCAATGGTGATGTGACCCTTGTTAGGATGCTCATCCACCGCGTGTGATGCCGTGCATCATTCTTCATTAAATAGCCGGAGACTTACGTGCTCCGCCCGTACGTAGCGACGTGCGCCAGGTGATTAGACTTGGCTTACCAACTCCGGCCGGATGAGAGAGCCGAATCGGCTCACATGATTTTGATGTGACCGAACGGGGCGTGCAGCGTACCTAACGGCGTGTGGACAGCACTCCCGGTACTCTGCCGCGTCCCATCAGTTATTCGTACTGGTCACAGACCGGTCAGCCGGCTGTGACCGGTGTCAAGTGCGTGCGCATGTGTGTCTACTCACATTTAATGCGGCACGCGCGCGCGCAGGCGCACTCCGCCTGTGCCGCCATTAATGGGGGTAGCTGAGCACTGGGAGCGCCCACCTACCCTGGCACACGTGGCGGTAGCCCGAGGGGGTCGGGGGGAGCCCGACCCCTGCTACAGTGGCGAGCGGCGCGCGCTGGGAAGTAGAGAGGGTGGTCGCCACGTCACCCTCGGGCCCGATCCCCCCTCAGGGGACGGCCACGTGGGCGTAAGGGGCCGCCGCAAGCCCTAAGTTAGCATACCCTGGGCCCATGACACCGACAAATAGAATAAGCGTTGATCCGAAGGTTAAAGCATACATCGACTGGAAGTCCGATGTTGATAAATCTAAATATTTAGATAAACAGTGAAACCTATGTTGTTATCGGCTAAATCCAATTTATATGTAATCCTTATAAGTCGATGCAACATCCATATAACTCATCGGCTGAAACCCCGATGAAATCCATATTGGCAATCAAGAAGCAAGCTAGAGATTGTGGTTCTAAGCATGACTTAGTAGATCAAACTTAACTGATGCAACACTAAGTATGAAAAGAAACATAATATCTAGACAATCAAGCTTTTGACTGATTTTCAGGGTGGTGGATACATTATATAATCTAAGCCAACAAAGTAATCTAACCAATATCGACAAAACCGTAGATGGAGATCGGTCGATGCAAATAGAAAACATTGTCAATGGAGATTGGCCGATGCAAGTAGAAAACATTGTCAATCTAGATTATATAACGTATATGATAACTCATCGGCTAGCACTCCGATAAAACATTAGCATGAACCTATCGGCTTAACAAGATTTATATTGTCAATAACAATCTAGTAGGTCGAACCTAACCGATGCAGCACGAGATTATATATGATAATCTAATACTCGATGAACCGATAGATCTATCCAATGTGATGGATATAACAAATCTATTTAAAACAACATTGTGATTGCAGAGATATATCGACTAAGACAGAAGATCAGATCTAACCGAGTGTTGATGCAAAAAACACACACTGGCCTGGTAGATCTGCTTAACTCCAGTGCAGGTCCAAAACTTGCTTTCGGGTTCAAGGGCGTGCCAGTTGATTTGATCCTGCAATCAATAAGATAAAATATGCAAGTTTATTAGTAAATGATAATCGATCGGCCAGGCAGCCGATGTCATATCGTGATGTAACCTAGCCGATATGGTGTAGCATGAATCGGCTATAAGGCATATTCACTGATGAACTAACCCTAAACTTGGTACATTGGCTGAAAATATCAGTATTATATAATCTATAAATCAATGTTACTTTAAAAATCAGCAATTGGGATAGATCGGACTTAACCGAGACAGTATAAATTGCCCAAATCTAAAATAACATGAAATAACGATTATATGTACTCATGTCATAGGAGATGTCCAGATCTAAGCATGTATCGGCTATAGCTCCGATATAACCCTATACTAGAATATTTTCTTGCAACAAATATATCTAACTATTACCAATCAGATTGATAGTAAGTCCGATATATTTATATTATATTAGATCCTGATATAAGGGGCAGATATAGCACATTAAACAAAGTATAAAACTATGTAAAACAACTATACCAGGTAAGATCGGCTGAAACCCCGATACTATCCTTATTAACAATCATAAAGCAGGATAAAAATTATAATTCTAAGCATAACTTAATAGATCAAACTTAACTGATGCAGTATTAAGTATGAAAAGAAGCATAATATCTAGACAATCAAACCGATGGTTGCCTTTTCAGGATAGTGGATACATTATATAATTTAAACCAACAAGTCAATCTAGTCATTATCGATAAAAACCCTAGACAGAGATCGGCCGATGTCAGTAGATAGTATTGTCAATCTAAATTATATAATGTATATGATAACTCGGAGATTTGCAAGATAGAATTAGAGTGTCATAAAGATGTAAGCACTAATTCTGATAATGCAAACCGCCATAACAAGCCTTACCTCTTTGCCGAAGATCAAACCTGATGCAGCTCGACTTGAAAGCAAGAACTCGTCGATAGTAAAAATAAAAGGTGGCGATGCGCCGAGATTGATTGAACGTGTGTTATTTTTATTCATAAGACCTCGGGCTCATATTTATACCCGAAAATACAAACTTTGTCCAAGATGGACACGATTTATATTGTCCTAATACAACTCCAACTAACAAACAAGTCCCCTAGGAGGACTCTTACCGAAAATATCTATAAAGAAATTACAGATAATCCTAATTAATAGATACACTTGCCAGTCCTAGACTCTATCCTTGCCTGGCAACATCACCCCAAACTTTTCCTCAAACCCGATATCGATTGTACAACCAATATCAGCCATATCGGCTATCCATATCAAACTTGGCTCCAGCCGATATGGTTTTCCAGCCGATGCGCACTCTGTTTTCGAAAATCCCGCATATCCTCAAAACCACTTCGAATTGGACTTCGCTTCCGATACATATACTTGCCAAATTTCATCGTCAACACATGCCCCCCAATTTTAAAGTATTATATAATGCAACAGAATTATCTCATCGATCCCACAAAAATCTAGGGTTTACCCCTGTTAACCGTTACGCACCTACTTTCATAAATAGCAACCGCCTTTCCGGAATTTTCACGGCGTTAACTCCATTTTCACCGCTTAAGCCACCAAACCATCCTCACAAACTCCGGCAATTGCTCTCGACCACTCTGGTGACCAAATCAGCGAACCTCACTCCCGGCGACGGTCCCCCGCAAACCAATGGCATCTTCATCAAGCCCATCGAGCACTGCAGCCAAAGAATTCCTCGAGGTAAGTTCTATCGGCTCAGAACTAATAGATACACTTGCCAGTCCTGGACTCTATCCTTGCCTGGCAACATCACCCCAAACGTTTCCTCAAACCCGATATCGATTATACAACTAATATCGGCCATATCGGCTATCCATATCAAACTTGGCTCCAGTCGATATGGTCTTCCAGCCGATGCGCACTCTGTTTCCGAAAATCCCGCATATCCTCCAAACCACTTCGAATTGGACTTTGCTTCCGATTCATATACTTGCCAAATTTCATCGTCAACACCGAGACAGTCCCAACAAAACCGATGCGTCTCTAAACACAACGCAATTAAAATAGAATTGAAATATCAGGTAGGTAAATATATCAACCGAACCAGAGCGATCCAAGAGATCGAAACGATGCAGCCTTGAACAACACCAATGTAGCCGATAAATTCACCAGGTCTCGACGGAACATAGAGCTTACCCCTTTGCCAGAGATTGAAAGCCGATATAGCCACGCGTCAGGTGCCAAATTCCGCCGGTTGATAAGTAAAAACCTCAGAAAGAGGGTGGCGATGCGTCGAGAATAGTTGTATTGATCGAGAGATAATTTACAGGGACCCTGGGTGTACATATTTATACCCATGGGTAGATACTAGTCCATATTGGACACAACACAAACTTTCCTAACGATAGAAGGAAAAACGTAAAGTCCTTATCGGACACTAAACACACTTTCCTAAAGATAAAAAGAAACTAACAACTCTGCCTAATTAATAGATAAACTGTCATGCCACATCCTCCTTGAACTTGGACTCTTCTAGATAAACTTCCTTTAATTAATTAATTTCCTTAACCGAACCCATGAAGAATACAACTGATGGTGATTGATAATGCCCATCGGCCGATTCCAGGACTCTGAAGCCGATACTGACTCTAGGCCGATGATGACTTCGAGGCTTACCAAATTTCATCGTTAACAAGAGGGTACTGCCGACCTTGTACGATCCCCATCAAATGGAAAAATCCAATTCAATGGGGATTTGGTTCACCCCACAAGTACTCGTCATGGGCAGCCTGCTTTTCTATGTTATGTAGACTTGCATATAACTATTCAGAGTGAGGATATTCTACATAGTGTGATTATTCGTTCAAAAAGCTTGATTCTGGTGCAAAATGATCAATATGTAGAATCCGAACAAGTGATTGGGAGATTCGTGCCGGAACGTCCGCTTTGGATTTTAAAGAAAAGGTACAAAAACATATTTATTCCGAATCAGATGGGGATATGCACTGCAGTACCAATGTTTATCATGCGCCCAAATATCAATAAGGTAATCGTCATCGATTACAAAAGACAAGCCATTTATGGATATTGTCAGTAAGTATGTTCAGGTCTAGTATAGCTTCTTTTTCGCTCGACAAGGTTCAAGATCAAATGAATAATTATTCTTTTTCTGTTGATGGAAGGTATATCTTTGGCCTCTCGATGGCTGATGATGAGGTATGACATAGACTGTTGGATACTTTTGGTAAAAAAGATAGGGAAATTCTTGATTATTCAACACCGGATCAAATCATGTTCAATGGTCATTGGAATTTTTTCTATCCTTCTATTCTTCAAAATAATTCAGATTTGTCAGCGAAAAAGCGAAGAAATAGGTTCGCCATTCCATTACAATATCATCAAGAACAAGAGAAAGAACCAATATCCTGTTTTGGGATTTCGATTGAAATCTTTTATGGGTGTTTTACGTAGAAATATGTCATGCTCCGATTTTTGGTCGGGATTAAAAATTATTAAATAATACGTTTCTAGAATTTATTTTAAAAATTAAAGCAAATTAATCAAGTGAAATAATGAGGGAATTAAAATTTCCTTTTAAAAATTCATGGCCGGAAATATTTTTGTAATATTTCCCGTGCCCTAAAATATTCTCTGAAATTTTTCGTGAATTTTCGGAGCTCAAGAAATAATTTTAAAAGCACAAAGTTCATTCAACAAATTAAATAAATTGAAAACACAGATAAAACCCTCTTCTTCACTTTGGGCCGCTTCCGGCCCAAAGTTTTTCCTCCCTCTCCCGCGGCCCTCTTCCCCCTTCCCCTCGGGCTGGCCTTTTTCCCTCCCTCCTCTCTCCTTCTCCCTCCTTCGGGCCGGCCCTTTTTCTCACATCTCGGCCCGCCTTGACCCCTCCCCCTCAAGTCCACTTCACCTCCCCAACCGTCACCCTCTCTCCTTCTCTCTGACAGGTGGGACCCGCGGCCCCACCTGTCATCCCTAACCTCCTCCCACGTTTTTCTCCCCCCACAAAACCGCCGGCCACGCCGGCCACGTCGCCCCTCCTCCTCGCACCCATAAAAAGCCAGCTGCCGCCGTGCGCCATCTTCCCGGCCGCCCGCCGCCCTACGCCGTTGCCGCGCGCCACCGGCCGCATGCACCGCACGCCACCACGTGCCGCCACGCCGCTGCTGCCCGCTGCGCCCGCCCCGTCGGTCGCGCTTCCCACCCGTGAGCGCCACGACGCCACTGCGCCTTGGCCGCGGCCCCGCGCGCCACGGCCACCCTCGCCGCTGCGCCGCCCTCGCCGCTTGCACGCCCGCACGGCCCCGCCACCCCACGTCACCGTCCACCGCCGGCCGCTGCCGCGCGCCCGCGTCGGCCGCCGCTCTGCCGTCGTCGCCTGCGCCGGTGGCCGCTCGGCCACCGCCACCGCCTGTGTCGCCGCCCGCACCGCGTCGCCTGCTGGCCGCCCGCGCCGTCTCCGCGCCGCCACCGCTCGCTGCCACAGCGCGCCACCACCCGCGCGCGTCGCCCTCGCCTGCGCTAGTGCGCCCGTGCGGCGCAGCCTCTCTACTCGCGCCGTGCCGTGCGCCCGCCTCCCGCGAGTGCCGCCGCACCGCCCACCGCCTGCGCGCGCCCACCGGTCGCCGGCCGCCTGCGCCGCTGCCGCCTCCCGCGTCGGCTGCCGCCCGCGCGCTGGCCACCGCGCCCCAGCCGCGCGCCACCTGCAGCTTGCCGCCTGCGTCGCGCTCGGCCTCACCCGCACCGCCGCCGCTCACACCGCCGCGCGCACCGCGCCGCCGCAGCCGCTCGCCGGCCATCCCCGCCGGTGGCCGCGCCGCTGCCCCGCCGTCGCCCGGCCGGGCTGGCCACTGCTGAGCCCGCGCCCTGCCCACCTCCTCCCGTGGACCGGTGGCTTGGTCCACGGCGCCGTCTGGGCCGCGGTGGACCGAGTCCACCGTGGACCGGCCACCCCTCCCTCTCACTGACATGCGGGGCCCACATGTCACTGGCTCATCTCTCTCCTCTCCGAGGGCTGACGTCATAAATCCTTGTTTTTCTTTGAGAAAAATATTAATAATTGCGTCATAAATCGGGTAAATTTTCAGAAATTCATTTGAATGGCTCAAAACTTCTAAAATTCATAACTAATTCATATGAACTCCAAATTGGGCCATTCAACTTGCAAAATTAATCTAAAATTGAGCTCTACATGTTTGTTTACTTTTTATTTACTGTTTAATTGGTTTTTATTATAGTTTTTCCTCGTTTTACGTGCCAGCGTGTAGATTCCGCCGTTTCGGATGATCGCGTTCGCGCGGAAAAGAGTTCGGAAGATCAATCGAAGAAGAAAGGAAAGTCACACATTCCCCTTGAGCATTTTGATCCCAATTTATAAAATATTTTACCGTTTACAAATAAATTGCATGTTTTGCTAATTACATGGGAATAGGGTTTACCTATCTGCTCGCTTGAGCCATATTTACTTGATGTCCTTTCTTTGTCAAACTGGGTGATAATTTGACTAGCTTGTGTCTCATGTTGACCTTGCTAGAATTATATTATGCCTAGCCATACTTAATACCACTAGTTGACATAATGGGATAATTACATTATCTACTTCTAGTACCTTGATGAGCTGTAAGCTCGAGACAACTGACCATGTTTCATTGGTCGTAATTATCCAACTAAAATATGGATTAATGGTGGGGTGTGGGTGTATGGTTTTGCTAGTCGCACCCATGGCAATTAAGGACCGGTTCGCAGGAATCCCTGGAAGAAACACCGTGCGTACCACAAGCCAGCATGGGCAACGGCTGGACTTGTAGTGTAGCTTTCCTCTAGCTGACGTACACTGGCTAGGGTGAGCGTGATGGAGTTTGGATGGGCCCTGCGACGGTCTATGCGGCCTCCGGATTCACGGTGGCACGAGAGGGGGCTGCCCGCTGCCTGTTGAGGAGCGGGGGCGAAACCTGCGGTGGTACGATTGGTTAGAGGGGGTTATGCGAAGGGTCCTATCACAGTCCCTTTCCGGGGTACTGTGGTGGTATACCGGCACACGGTAACGTGTTGTGGGGCTGTGTCTTGTGGGTACAGATGTACACCTCTGGCCAGAGTAAAACTATTCGAATAGCCATGCCCGCGGTTATGGGCGATCGACCAGCTCACCGTGATTAGTCCCACTTTATTAATTAACATGATTTAATGAACTGGTTTAGTTCAGGTGGAATGGTTGGGCCTATTCAATGTGGGGTAGCATTGTTCAGTGGAGATATTTAATCTTGCCTTAATTAATCAACCGTTTTACTGTTTTCAACTATAAATGTTTACAACCGCTTTTAAGCAAATAGCCACAAACCCTCCTTGTCTTCCTTTGCATGAATGCATCGTTGGTGTGGCTTGCTGAGTACGGTGGTTGTACTCAACCTTGCTATTATTCCCCCTTTTAGAAGCGTCGTGCTTCTGAGCTGAAGACGAAGTTAGAAGACCAAGGCTTATACCCCAGTTGAGTTTTGCCTGTGAAGTGGAGCTGAAGCCCCGCTAGGATCGTCGCCTTTTTCCGCTGCTGCTTTCTTCTCGGTGTGAGGACTAAGTGCCTCTTTTGTAAGTATTTACGCTTTATTTACGCTTGGATCTGTATATTAATTTATTGTTTTGTGTACCCTAGCTTGATTCCTGGATAGGGATTTATACACAAAATAGTCTGGAAATTTGGGGATAAATTTCTGGGCGTGACAAAATACTATAGTTGCTTATTTTGACAACCCATGATACAAAAAAGATAAAAGGCTTTGAGAATTGTTAAATTTAGATATAGGACCCTAGAGGATGAAAACAGGACTCGAGAGAAAGACTTAGAGAACGAATATGGGAGCCTAGAAAACGAATATAGGACTCAAGAGGAAGAATGTAAAACCCTAGAAGACGAATATAGGACTCTAGAGGATGAGTATGAAACCCTAGAAGATGAATATCGGATCCTAGAGAACGAATATGTAACCCTAGAAGATGAATATGGAATCCTAGAGGACGAATATAGGACTCGAGAGGAGGAACCCGAGGACGAATATGGGAGTCCAGAGAACAAATATAGGCCTATCGACGATGGAATTTGGCAAACATATGAATTGGAAACGGGATCCAATTCGAAGTGGATTTGGAGATATGCGGAATTGTCGGAAATAGAGTACGCATCAGCTGGAAGTCTGTATCGGCTGATACAAAGTGTAATATAGTCAGTCGATACAGCTGATGTTGGTTAAACTGGTTACGTGATCAAATGTCGTATTTGAAAGAAGGGCTTCGATGATGTTGCCAGACATGGATGGAGTTCAAGATGGGCAATTGTATCTATTAATTAGGATTTTCTGTAATTTCCTTATAGATATTTTCGGTAAGAGTCCGCTTAAGGGACTTGTTCGACTATTAGAGTTGTATTAAAAAGTATGAGTCGTGTCCGTTATATACAAGTTTGTATATTCGGGTATAAATACAGACCCGAGTCTTGTAAATAATTAACATCAGTTCAATCCAATTTCGGCGCATCACCACCTTTACTCATTACTTCGTTTCGATGAGTTGTTGCTTTTGAATCTAGCTGCATCGGTTTTGATCTTCGACAACGAGGTAATTACTTGTTATGGCGGTTTGCGTTCTTGGGATTAATGCTTACATCTTTATGACACTCTAATCCTGATCGTGTAGTTCGTCGAGTTATCATATATATTATATAATCTAAATTGACAATGCTTTCTACTGGCATCGGCCAACCTCTATCTAGGGTTTTGTCGATAACAGTTAGACCGACTTCTTGGCTTGAATTATATAATATATCTACCATCCTGAAAAGACAACCATCGGCTCGATTGTCTAGATATTATGCTTCTTTTTATACTTAGTGTTGCATCAGTTAAGTTTGATATACTAAGTTGTGCTTAGAATCATAATCTCTAGCTTACTTTATGGTTGTTAATAAGGATAGTATCGGGGTTTCAGCCGATCTTACCTGGTATAGTTGTTTCACATAGTTTTATGTTTTGTTTAATGTACTATATCTACCCCTTATATCAGGATCTTAACTAATATAAATATATTGAACTTACTACCAATTTGACTGACGGTAGTTGGATATATTTATCGCAAGAGAATATTCTAGTATAAGGTAGTATCAGAGCTATAACCGATACATGCTTAAATTTGAACATCGGCTATGATATGAATATTATTTCATGTTATTTTAGACTTGGGCAATTTATACTGTCTCAGTTAAGTTCGATCTATCCCAATTGTTGATTTCACGGGGGCGCCGCTCCATGCCTTTCCCGCTACCACCGCCGCCCTCTACCTCCCACCGCCGCAGATCCACTCCACCTCCCGCTGCCGCAAGTCACCAGCACGGGAGAGAGAGAGAAACGTGTGGATAGGTTTAGGGTGGATAAGGTTTACGGAGGGAATTTTGGGCATTACAAATATTGATTATGACGGAGCGTGAGCTCCTCAACGGGGGACAGCGAAGCCCCCCTTGTGTGAGTTCGGCCGGGGACGCAGGGTGAAATTCGCGCTCCGATGTGTGAGGGAACGAAAGAGAGATGCCTCGAGGGAACGTGACACAGGGGATTATACAGGTTCGGGCCGCCGGCGAGGCGTAATACCCTACTCCTGTGTGTTGTTGATCAGAGTTTATTTTTTAGGAATCGAACCAGCCAAAGAAAAATCAATCCCCCCTCCTCTAGGCCTAGGCCTCGTTTTATACTTTAAGGGGTTCCCACATGGGCCAACAGGCTGCTTCCCAGAGAAAGGAAGATATTCTTTTACATTTAAGAGCCATCTTGTCGCTCGTCCCAGAAGTCGCACGCATGGTCGCCGCGATGTGACTCCCGTCTGATCAACCGACTGATAAGGGGGACGCCCGTGTCATTCCCTATTAAATGGGCGGAGACTTGTATGCTCCATCCGTACCGGGAGATGGGCGTCATCTGGTCGGAGCTGACATACCAACTCCAGTTGGAATGAGAGGCAAAAAGGCTCTCATCGTCTTGATGGGACCTAACGGGGGGTGCCTGACGTGCAGCCGGTGCACAGGCGCCGCACCGCTGTCCCATCAGTCATTCTGACCGGTCACAGACCGGTCAGTCGGTGTGACCGGAGTCAGACCGGTCACACGCGCTCCATGCCGCATTAAATGTGGCGAGGCACGCTCGTCTGAACCGTCATCAATGCGATTAGGTGGGCGTTGGAATCGCTCACCTAACCCCGCACACGTGGCGGAAGCGTGGAGGGGGCGGGGTAGCCCGACCCCCTTGACAGTGGAGTATGATGGGAGCGGAGACTAGAGAGGACGCCCGTCACCGCACCCTCGGGCCCGACCCCCCCTCGGGGGAGTGCCACGTGGGTGCAGGGGGCTACCTCAAGCCTTTAGTCTCTATGCCCCTAGGCCCATGTCACTGACAGATTATATTTCTTAATTTTTTGAAATCTAACCTTAACGGTGTATCCAAAACGGGGACAGACGGGGGTTCATTTCTGAAAAAGAGGGTCAAATAAGCAATCTGAAAAAAGTAGAGTCAAATTGGTAGTTAGGCTCCAAAACAGGATCAAATAAGCAATTGTGCATTTCAAATTATACCATTTTCTTTTGGTAAACTTGACATATCTGTGGATGTATTTAGTTTGTTACAAAACATTGATAATGTATAGAGAATTTTTCAACAACATATTTAGTCTATCCTACAAAAACTTGACAATGCTGTCAACTTAAAAAAAATGGTATTGCCTAATTTTGGAAATGTTCATTTTGGCACTAATCTGAACGGCCCCCCAGTCCGCTAGTTCTACTTCAAAAGTTCAAAGGAAACTGACTATATTTTACCCCTCAACTGTAGACCGAGCGTGATCTCCCTCCCTCAATCACAAAATACAAACCTCCCTCGTAATATTATAATTGAGGAAGGTAAAAAGGTTAGTTGGGTGATGGTTTTATCCTACGTTACACAATGACTTGGCTAACTTGTGCTGAGTCAAGAAAAAAAAAGGCAAGGGGGCCTATCTTCCAATGATCCTTCCGCTATCCTTTTCTCCTCTTTTTCTCTCCCTCTTTTCCCTCTTTCTTGAAGGAGACTCGAGCTTAAGCGTAAAGGGAGCGCAGCTGGTGAGCCGGTCCGTGGCAAGGGAAGCACGGTGAACGATGAGCCCAGTCTAACTTAAGCTCAAGCTCCGCTCATCCACGAGAAGGGAGGTAGAGGCAGTGGTGGCTAGCAAGCCCCTGTCAAGCTTAAGCTCACCCACCTGTCCACAAGAAAAAGGTACATCGGCAAGAAAAGGAACATCGGCGATGACATTTGGCTAACCCCCTCAAGCTCGGTGAAAGGGCATAGGAGGAGGGGGACGGGAGGGGAGGGGAAGAGGTGGTGGAATTAGAGTAATGATGGTGGAGGGTGGTGAGCTCGGATCTTAAAAGGTAATTAGATGAAAGTTTTAATTTTTTTTCCGTAAAAGTTAGACAGACTCTACCTTATAACAATTGTATTGATGGTGTGTATTTTTTAAAGTTTGAAGCTACAGTTGAAAGTTTCGTGTGATTTGAGTTGACAGTTTGATATGAAAGTGTACTAAAATGAGGGGGGGGGGGGGGTGGGGGGGAGTACGCTAAAGTGCACCCCTGCACATAAACGGCATCAATTGTGTATAAGTTCATAATATCAGACGATCAATAAACATTCAGTTTCGCCAAGTTGTCAGTCAAACTACAGTTCTTGTTTGAAATTATTTTTGTACCAAGGTGTCGTGGTGTAGTTGGTTATCACGTCAGTCTAACACACTGAAGGTCTCCGGTTCAAGTCCGGGCGACGCCATTTTTTCTATTTTTAATCTCCACATATTTAATACCATGAATTTTCTCTCTTTTATTCGCAAAATAAATCTCTTCTTTTTCCCAAAATATTTACCATTTTTTCTTTTTTTAATCTCCACATATTTAACATCATGAATTTTCTTTCTTTTATTCCCAAAACATTTAAGGCAAGAAACCATGAATGTTCTCCACATATTTAATACCATGAATTTTCTCTCTTTTATTCGCAAAATAAATTTTATATCTTTTTGTTCCCAAAATATTTACCATTTTTTCGTTTTTTTAATCTCCACATATTTAACATTATGAATTTTATTTCTTTTATTCCCAAAATATTTAAGGCAAGAAACCATCAATGTTTTATCTCCCAAAAGTAGAGGTGGATAACGAGCTAGCTCAATTAGTCTGTGCTCATTATGTTAACAAGTCATCTCAACTCGACTCATAAGCGTTAACAAGCTCAAAAGCTAGTTCGGCTCGGCTCACGAGCTGGCTCGTTAGGCATGTTAACATGTTCTACGTCATTTATATCACATTATATGGTGTCATGCGTTTTGCTGTTTGATAATGAAGAAATGATGAAGTGATTTGGATTGAAATATTATGAAAATGATTTGAGATCTTGTACAAATGAGATATATTGAGATCATGTACAAATGAGCTAAACGAATAGCTCGTGAGCTAGCCAAGGTTTCCCTTACCGTCGGTAACAGAGTGGTTACCACGGCGGTACGGTAAGGACTATCGACGGTAGGGTTTGGGAAATTTTGATCAAATTCAAAATTTCTAAAGAAAATAAAAATCCAAAAAAAACATGGTTGTAGTTCTTGATTTTTAGTGGTTGATGGTGAAGGAATTTTTTTGAAAAAAGAGTAAGATAAAATCACATTTGAGGGCAAAACCAAGAGTAGTTTAAAAAAAGAAGTAAAGTAATAGACCTTAGTTGCACTCTTCAATTGGCCCATTAAGGCCCATAAAGTAACCAACAATCATTATGCTTTGAAATGTGAGGTTGTTGAATTGTGGTTGTTGAATTATTGTGCTATGAATTGTTGAATTGCTTCGAAGTCCATAATATAGAAAAAGTCATGCCGAATTTTTGTATTTTACATCTAAAAGTAAGGTTTCTACACATATTTTACATCCTATATATTCTTCTAAATATCCCAATTTCTACACATATTTAAGTGTCTTTTTATTTTTTAGCATTGTTCTGTTCACCTACACAACTCACGGTTGCTGCACAAATATCGCGGTTACCGCGTGAAACCGTACGGTAACCGCGACCAAACCGCAAAACCGTCAAATTTTGAATTCAAATGTTTGACGGTGAAATTCACACGGGTTTTAGCGGTTACCGCAGGGGTACGATAACCCCCTCCAAACGGTAAGGGAAACCCTGAAGCTAGCTCGTTAAGCTCACGAGCTAAAAGGCTAGCTCAGCTCAACTACGAGTTTGAGCTAATCCAAGCTGGCAACAAGCCAATCTGAGTTACAAGTTTCGAGCTTTTTATCCACCCCTACCCAACAGTATCCGCTTCATTTGTCCAAATATTTGATGCAATAATTTTTTATCTCCAAAATATTTAATGCAAGAAACCATGAATTTTGTAAATAGTATAAACACATATCACTACTGGAGAAGTGATCTTTGGTCGGATGGTAAAAATCACATTAGTTCCGGTTCGAATAGAAACCGAGACTAAAGATCATTTTTAGTCTCGGGTAAAAAGCCCAACAGAACTTTTTGATCTTTAGTCTCGGTTGGTGACACCAACCGAGGCTAAAGATCATTTTTAGTCCTGGTTAAATAGCTGTCAGGGCTTGTCAGACCCCAACGATCTTTAGTCCCGGTTGGTAACATCAACCCGGGCTAAAAATTAATTTTTAGTCCCGGTTGGTGACACCAACCGGGACTAAAGAACCCGGACTAAAGATGCCTTCAGGGTTAGTTTAAAAAGAAAGCATCTCTATCCAAGTCAGGTGTGTGTAGTAGGTGATATGGTAACGCGCATGAGAGCTAGAGTGAGAGATCTTGAGTTCGAATCTCACATCCCACACATTTTTTGACTGGGATTAAAGCTCCATTCTCCAGTAGTGTATGTTAATAGACACGTGCACACTTACCCCTATGAGCACCTCCGAGGATCGAGCCGTCACATCTTGAGTTTGATAAAGTCATCATAATCCACGTATATCTTGTTGTTGATGGGTACATCGCTTAATATTAAAATAATAATTAGTTGTAAGTACGCATACAGTGCTAATTTTAAGATTTAAACCCGGGTTACCATTTTCCACCATAAGGAGCCTTATCAGCTGAGCTCAATTCACATAAACCATGAAATTTCTCTTTTATTCCCAAAATATTTAATGCAAGAAACCATGGAATGTTTCTCTCCCAAAACAATATAATAGGCTAACCATCAGTTGGGTACACTTTCTTCGTTCTCAATTAATTTTTTTATGCCATTTTATCTGGTTTGATATTTCTATTTGATGGTGGGCCTTACATCAGGGATTGCAACATGGTGTTAGTTTTTTTTTTTGGATGTAAACATGGTGTTAGTTTTGTTGTCAGAAACAGCTCGGCCCATCATAGTCTGGGAGACGAGACAACAATGACATACTAAAATATTTAATGCAAGAAACCATGATTTTTTTCTCTCTCAAACCACTTATAGTGATTAGTACATAAGAAATCCATTTAGAGATTTGCTTAACAATCAGTTAAGTAAACTTTTTTTTTTGTTTCCAATCGATTTTTCAGCCATTTGATCTGCGGTAGATGGTGGGCCTGACATAAGTGATTGTAACTTGGTGTTGCAATAGTGTTGGTTTTGTTCTCAGAAACAGCCCGGCCCATTGTCAACGAGACGAGGCAAGGTGATGATTGATATCTATTGCGGCGGTCTCTAGCTACGCGTTTGCTGAGGTAGGTAATCTGAATTCTGAAACGCCAACGTAGGGTTGGGGGGTCAAAACAAATTCTCAACAAAATATCGTTGTGGCGTTCTTTAGAGTTTAGACCACTTCTTTTTACTCCCTCCATCCACAAAAGTTAGGCATATTTCACATTTAAGTTTTCCCAAATAAATTGTTTCTATTTGTAATCTTTATACATCCAAGATTTAAAAGGAGAGATAAGTTAAATGTTTGATTAGAAGCCAAGGAGTCATCTAAATACTCATTGGTTAAATGCTTGCATTCACTTCTTGATTTGTAACCTGCAAGGTGATTTAGTTTCTTATTGGTCTTGATACAAAAGTATTATGTACAACTTTTGTAAAAGGAGGGAGTATTTTTTTCTCGAACTATACAAAAGAACTACGTGAAAATTAAAGATACTATTCTCTCCGTTAATTCCTCGATAGAAGGCGTAACCGGCCATTCGTTACGCAAAGACCAATGAACCGAGTAAAAGACCCGTTGCTTGGATCGTTCCAACGCTTGATGGATGCTTCGATCGTACGTTTCACCGGCATCAACGGCCATGCGTCCCGCGCTCAGAGCCTCTCAGATCCAGCACTTTCAGCACCGTGAGAGAGAGGCGCTATAGCTGAGAGAAGTCAACAGCAGTTTATTTGGGAATTTTGACGAAATGCAGTTATACCTTCTATTGAGGAATGGAGGGAGTACCCAACATACGCAACATCCCTAAGAACAACATTTTTACAAGACAAGAAAAACTGAAACCATGACCGGAGCACCCTCACAGCATCTCTCTTTAATATGATCAAGGCAAATGGTTTTTATCGATTCAAAGAAAGGCAAACGACTTTTATATATCTCCCAAAATATTCAATGCAAGAAACCATGATTAAACATTAAATATGAGAAATCATTAATCTTTTATATTATAAACGCAAACGAACGTAACTAAAAAACCACTAACATCGAATTAATTTCAATGCAAGTATTCAAGCGTATGTCATCATATAAAGTAAATCAGTATATCCATGCACTCGTGACGTTAAATAAAATTACTCGTCAGCCAAAAAAAAGTTAGTTATGATGAGAATGACTAGTTTAATAAGTGCCAATAATAAGTCTCTTCAGCCGTGGTCACAAGTTGCCATACAGTTTCCAACAGATACGTACATAACTTGCACGAATTAAGCGAACGATACATACATGTCGCATTTAAATTAAGAGCGACGAAGGAAGTATGGTACACTAGTACAAGTTGAGAAAAGATCCAAGCAAGCGGAACATTGCATCAGCAGGCATAGGATGACAAGTCAATCGATCTCCCTTTTAACATAGGATTATTGCAGCCTTGTTGGTAACCTCATAGCATGACATCTTCTTGATCTACTTAAGATGCATTTAACTTCCAACTTCATCCACTCATGCACACAGACAAATAATTCATGGTGGTCGTCCCATTTCTCAGCTCTCTAGCCGGTCCTTTTATTTCAAGGCAACCTGAAGATACCAAAACGGTTGACAAGAGCTGCAGTGACATCCCAGCATTTGCACTTTTTTTTTATAGAAAATGGACTAGACCGGCCACCCAGAATTTCACTTATGTTTAACAGCACAAAGAAATAAGCTACTTGAGGAAATAGATTCGCTTGGTAACTTAACACCCTTGAAATAGAACACAACACATTCAGAGTACATAGTTCTGATCGATCACAGGTTAGGAAAATAACACGGGCAAGAATCAAGTAATAAAAAGGCATTATTTCAATAATTCATAGTTCTTAAGTTGATTTTGCTTTGTCGTTTATCCCTTAGTGCAGTTTTCATTTGGATTTTGTGTGAAAATGGAAAACAAAATATACCATCTGCAGGGAAAGCCTTATCGGGAGTCCGGGACTAACTAGCTAGTAAAAGATCTAAAACCTGAATTATCTTAAAAAACCAATTGAGTTCTGGGAAAAGATCACGATATCGTATTCAAATTATTCAATCGTCTAGAAAGAACTGCAATTTCGTTTTCTTATGTTCCGACAGAACGAGCAGAATTAAAAATGTGTCCCATCTGAGAAAATTTAAATTAGCTACAAAGAAGTGACAAGGGTTCCAGCAGAAACTCACCCTAGTTTCAGGGATATATCAGAACCATCATCATTATCCTGTGAGCTTCCCGAATTTAATGCAGTCATCACAGATTCAGATGATTGTCCATCTTCAGTAAGAACATTTTCAGTATCAGGAACCGCCAACATGCCAGCAGTTGGCACCTGAGGCATCTGCATACAAGCACATGCACAGAATATAAATGCATATTCCGCCGTGCCTGATATGGAGAAACCAAAGGGTCCTCGAATTTGCATTTTATTTTGTAAAACGATGCAAATATTCCGAATGCATATACGCAGTATATATTCATTACTTGGTCTCTGAGGCGCATATTCTCCTCTGCCAGCTGAATGCCCTACAAGAACAAATACATTGTATCATAAGATTTGTGAAATTATACCTGATTCATCCTCCAAACCAACCAAATCAGTCGTCGGTTTTATGCTGATGCATACAAAATATTATCTCCAGTCATAAATGTTTACATTTGTACAAGATTTGATCAAAATTTTAGAACTAAACATTTCTTTTGTACAAGAATAAATTTATAAAATCTAAAAAGTTATTTTTAAGACAAAGCCATATATATCATTTCTTTTGTAAAAAACTAAACATATGAGAATATCAAATTATTGATGGTCAAGTTTTTAAAAGGTTGACTTAATCTTGTCCTAAACATTAAATATTTATGACCGAAAGGAGTAAAATTCTATTCTAAAAGTAATCATTAGTTGCATTGTTGGATATCAGTAAAAATATCAATTTCTAAATAAATAATACTCCTCATAAGCCTCGCGAGAAAGTTTACTGTATCTGAAAATTTATGCATAAATAAACGGGAAGCTGCTGAATGCATGATAACATTCCCACGCAATATATGTGGACAAAACATTTCATGCCTTAAAAATTGTTCAATAAGTTCACACCGAAAATTGACCCTCGTACTGAGATCCTATCGAACCTCAATATTTCATTGACACTGTCTATTATTACCATCGTATACCGTCTACAAGCAGATTTCAATATAGTACATGCACACGTTTCACTCATCAATATAAATTTTGCTATAGATAGAGTTCCAGCACTGAATAGTGAATATACAATACCCTTTAGCCAGTTCTCAACTTCTAGTCACACTACTACAGAATGGGACATCGGTGACTGGTCATCTGTAGAGGGTCAAAGTGACACATCTCCAACGAGACAAAAAAAAATATGCCATATAAGATACAACTACATGGGACGATGGGTCAAAAATATGAACCATCAAATATCGATCTTGATGATCCTGATGTGACAGGTGTGGTCATATGAACCATCACAAATCAAAAAGATATCTCAGTGTCGGTGTTAATACCTGTTAAAGATGAGCTATCATCTCAAATGGGCTCTATTTTTCAACCGACATGGATGTCCCTACTATACAGTACACAACCAGTCTCTCTCGCTCTCATACACTCCCAAGCCTCCAAGTGTTAGCCGCTGCGTCATCCGTCCCTGAGCGCCGGCCGCCACCTCAAGGACACTACATCTGGCCTCCCCAAGATCGGGGACACCGGATTTGACCACCCTCAACCTCGTGGTGGCTAGATCCGAGCATCGGGCGTCATCTACTCCACCCCAAGCGTTGGCCGTTGTCTCCTCTGCCCTTTACACTAAACGCTGCCCAAGGTCGAGGGACGCCCTCACCTCGTGGTGGCTAGATTCAGCCACCTGAGGGAAGAAGACAATGGTGACATCGACGAGCAGCCGTGCACGACAATGACAGGGATAATACAATGATGAGCAGTTGCGCATGGCGACAGTGACGGGGATAGTACAACAATAAAAGGCATGGCATGAAAACGATGGCGGCGTGGCAACGAGCATAACCTTTTTGTAATTTTTTTGGTCTAATTTCCTTATCAGTGACTAGTCATGGCAATTTTGGCCTTATTTGGGCAGAATTCTCTTATATGTGATGGGTCACAACTTGTAGACCGTTACATATGGTTTCATCACTAACGGGGGTGTCACTCTCACCACTGACCAATAGTTAAGTGTCGTGTTGCTCACCCGTCATTGATAGTCTTTCTGAACCATTAGAGATGACCCGTTCTCTAGTAGTGAGTCCTCCCTAGCAATACTCCACAAAGCATATCATATCACTACAAGAATCCGCAATTTTTATGGCGGCCAAGTGATTTCTTTGGCGGCTAAAAAACAGCCGCCAAGTTATATGTATTATTGGCGGTTCAAATTAGTGTATTGTTGTATGTCATTTTGACAGCATTGCAAACTTCCACTAATTTAGTGCCATTTTACACAAGTTTCTTGCTACACCGGTATATTTTTGCACTACATGTCTCACTGCTACAAAATCACTAATGGGGGACACCCTCATATGTGTTGGTTCATCTAAAACCGGCACATGAGGTATTTCCTATCCTCCCAACCCCGCACATGGATCAAAGATTGAAAACCAACACCCATCACCCCTTATAGGTGCCAATTTATCACAAAAAAGGTACAACTAATATATGTGCTGAATTTTTTAATAAACCGGAACCTATAATGCGGATATAAGTGACGGTTTTAACAAAAACCCGACACCGTTGAGGATGGAGCCGAGCCAACAAAACGTGCGAGTCCACCTCGATTTATTAGGTACCTCTCGATCTTATCTCCATGATTCCATCCCCAGCCAACCATCCTCTCTTCACGATCTTTATTTCCCCAGTCTTCTCTCTTCTCGAACGATGCGTCCTCCTCTCCCCCCCCCCCCCAACCTGCAAGCGACGCGGCCACCTCCTCTCCCCCAAGCCGATGAGCAGCGGGGCTGCCTTCTCTCTCCCCAGCTCATGAGTGGTGGGGCTGCCCTCTCCCCCAACCTTTCAACGGCACAGCTGGCTCTTCTCTACTCAGCCGGCGAGCGGCGTGGCCACGTCCTCTCCGCCAAGCCAGCGAGAAGCGGCCTAGAGGTCCTCATCGGCCTCTACCAGATCCGGCTGCCATGGCCACTCACAGTGGCTCATGGAGTTCCCCACTAGTTGACCTGCCTCCATCTCCTCACCCTATTGTTTGCCGCCCGGGAGGAGCCAAATCCGACCACCTCCTCTCTCCCGGTGGACAAATCTGGCCTCTACGTGGTGAGTGAACGAGTGGACTTCACCTTCACCCACAGTGAGCAGCAACAACGATGGTGGCCTTATCTCTAGTGAACCTCCTCGTTGTATTTTCGTTGTTGATGCTGTATGTTGATTCTACGAGTTTTATATGTTCACGATTCTCTAATGTCAATCCATCTCACAGACGACCTTGTGCTTGATTGTGTTTATTCTTGGATGTTATTATGTGTATTTGTTCTTGGATATCGACCGAACCTCGGGGGTGAGGGGGAACGCTCGATGCATCGGCCAATTTTTTTTTATTCATGAAATCTCAAAGATGCCAGCTCCTAAACTAGCACTTTTGATTCTCCCAGTTAGTGCCGCTAATGGGGTGCCGGTGGAAAAATCCAGCACCTATGGAGTTCTCAACTGGCACCTATTAGGGATTCTGTACCAGTGTCTTGTTCAATTTACCTCTTTATCACCAATATATCTATAACAGTACAACAATGACAATAAAACATCCACAAAGCCTATTTTCACTCAGTTACATTTATACAGCTGACGATAATTTAAGTTGTGACTAACTTTTTTTTCCTCTGGGATCTAGAGTAGCTGCTTACAGGGACACAGAATTTTGAAAACCCATATAGAATTACGTACTATGATTCAAATATGCCCTTAACTAGACTAATATGTTTGGCAGACAATAGTGAAATCAATGTAAGGACATTATTACGAGTATAATAAGGTTAACAAAAGTAACTAGTGGAGTCTAATCATTATTGTTTACCTTTCGTTGGAGCTCATTGATTTCTTGCATGAATTGTTGGTCCTGCATAAGCATATATTAGTTGTCTGAAAAACTTGATATTGTGCCTGCCAATTCATACGAAGCTGCTGAAAAAGAACACCATCGGATGATACCCAACCTTTGTACAGAGCACCCGCTGCAGTCCTGCTTCGAGGTTCTTTTCCATCTGCTGCAGCTCTTCCACACTCAATCCCTCAAGCTCCTCACCTCTCATCTGTCTATAAATGTGGAATTGTGACATTATCAACTTTTACAACGGCTTATTTCTGTTGCAAACAATTTTGTGATATATCGAAATAATAAAATCAATATGGATCAGAACATAACCTAAGTTGAAGACTTGCTTCTGCCAGTTGTTCATTCAAACTGCTACACTTGCTGTGCTCTAACTGAAGAAGATGGTGAATGTATGAAACTGTTAGTATATGTACGTAGTTATATAATTAAGAAGAATGCTAGCTACACATGACAATTTCTATGAGATTCTTGTATTTATATTCCTAGGTTAGAGGATATATGAATATGTGGAGTTAGTACTTTAGGTCACTTTTCTTTGCAGATCCAGGATACTAAATAGTTTGGTCACATGTACATTAATTACATAGTCCTATTTTCATTAAGCCTGCATCATATGATCAGCACTTCTACAAGTTTGTGGACATCGTTGTTGAGCTCTAAACTCATGAAAAATTTAATGTTGCAGAGATCATACATTTGAGTTAATATAGGGAACCTATAAAATACTCAAAAACATACGAAACTAGCACATATATTATATAATTAAAACAACATGCTACTGATCCAATCGTTTATAAGTTATTATGGTACAACTAAACCAGAGGCTGCAATGCCTGCATTACTACTATCCATTACAACTGTAGATCGAGTAAAAATATAGCATGATTTTTTTCTTAATCTAACCATTTTCTTAAAAAAAATCTCTGTTTGGGAAGACAAAAAAGAGCGAGAAGATTTCTGCTCCTCCACTACTGTCCTAATTAATTAATTTAAGAATATTTTCATTACATGAGTGGGTAAAGTTATACCTTTACATTTGAAACTAATTTCTTAATTAAGCAATAGGCAACTAGCTATAAAGAACTCCCGCAAAAAAAAACTAGCTATAAAGAACTAAACATAGTCAGCAGAACTGTTTGCAGGAAAAAAAGAAGTGCTGTTATCATTGCATGTTGACATATCCATATATATAAATATATGAAACGTTATACCACATTTGATCTAATACTACGCGTTAGTACAAATCCAGTTATGATATGAGCTACAAAAACGCAGGGATTGCTTTACATACATTCAGATCAATAGAAGGCTGCTTATCTGGTTTCCCCAGGTTCTTTGAATGAGTAGTATACTTGTCAATGATCTCGTTCATACTGCTTGACCAAAGAAAAACACTAATAATCAGTATTTGCACCAAGCTGCCTACCAGTATGTATAAAATACATGTCTGCAAGCAAGGTTTTGTAAATTGTAACTCCAAAGGGGTTTGAACTCTGAAGATATGATAACAATGTATATCTAATATACAAAACCATCTATAGTCTAACACTTTCAAGTATAGCCTCTGTAATCAGAGAAATCTTAATTATTAGCTACTCCATCCGGTTACATAATTCTTGACGTTTTGGACAAGGTTGAGGTCAAACTTTTATAACTTTGACTATCAATAACTTTAAAGCTATTTAGTTTAATGGTATTAGAACAACATATATTGATTTTTCTTACAAAGTACTACGATACAAGTAAAAAATTAGCAAATATTGTACACATTATAATAAGAAAACATAGTCAAATATATATTTTGGAGGTCGTGATATTGTCCAAAATGTCAAGAATTATGAAACCGGAGGGGTACTAGTTACGTTGAAAATTGGTAAGAGATTCTACGTGCATCATATATATTCAATTATCAATTCATATGATGTTCATAGATATCAATGGAAAATTAAAATATATATATGATTGTCTAAAACACTCTGAATTTAATCTAATATATAATGCATTTTTTGTTTCTTCTGTTATTGTATATAGGAATCCCATATTCAAAAGAGGATACACGAAGGAAACCAGTCAGACACCACTCAAGTACATCTTGTGCAATGTTGTCAGATGAATTCCGGCCCATTGGTCTAAACTAACAATGTATATTTTCCCAGGAAAGAAAACAGAAGCATATATAAGAATATATGACGTACTGCGGTTGGAACCTAATTCCAGAAGTAAACTTTAATTTGAAACCCTGGGAATTGGGATTGTTTTTGTAATCATAATATAACTGCGTGGGACTAACACTTGCAGAATGTTTTATATCCTTTCAAAGGGGTCGAAAAAAATAGCTTCAGATGTGTTCTCCAAGAAGATGTAGCCAGCCAGCCAGGATGCTGAGCTTGTGTAGAATTCATACATTTCTGCTAGAGTTACGTAATACTAGTAATAGGCATGCCCATGCATGTTTAAACTACATTTTGATGTCTTCATCATCATCATATATATATATATAGACATATATATATATATATATAGACATATAGACATATAAATATATATATATATATAGACATATATATATGCTTTTAGTAATAATGTTAGCAGAATCACTGATCTTAAATTATAACAGTGTGCATAGTTTCTTAAGGTTAGCCAGAGATATTTCTGTTCAAAGTTTTGTAAAAAAAAATAAGTTATATATAACTCCCACCGTTCTCAACTAGGATACAGTTTGCAGCACACACTTGAACTTATAAAAACTATGGCACTAATGTAGTAATATGTGCACAAAAGTGTAAAGTTCAGTCATGTAAGAAAATCAGAAATGCCAGGTTTTGATGATATGGTGCAATTGTCCCTCTTGTACAATAATTCCCACTGATATATATACTGAATATATAGGTGCCCTATAAAAAAAAACTATGCCAAGGTCTTTACGTTCTCGATCAATGCAATTAAGGCATGGGGATCGAAAAGACCAGTTTACCTGGTCTTGGTTAACATTTGCCCTTCTGAAAATAAACTTCACCTCAATAAATGCTATGTTACTCTTATTTAATTGTTGTGTCTAACTCAAATATCATAGCGGAATGATTTTTTCCTCCTACCTAATGGACATGTACGTTGATGGAGAAATATAACGAGATGCCAAATTGTAGGGAAGAAAAACTAGAGAGCATAATATTGGGCGTAGAATAGATAAACAATTATACTGATAATAGTCATGGTAGCGGCTTATTCAATGGCCATGGGACATAAGATTATGAAAGGTAATGGCCTTAGCATCTTAGGTGTATAGTAGAAACCATGTAGATGTTCCAAATGATAAGTAAAAAATGATGACCCATAAAAAAAGAATAGTGGAGAAATAGTGTAAAGCTTATGAGGTAGCTTGATCTTCTCACCTTCATTATTAATTAAACAAAACACATAAATGACACATGAGCCTCACAAATTATACATTATTCTATTATAAAGTCCATGGCATGGTTCTAATTATAAGAACGAAACAAGTTATCATGAACTAAATATGCGAGCTAATAAAGCATAGTACGTAGTCTGTAATCAAGTTGTAAATTACAAGCATCAAGTATTGAGTTACACCCAAGGACAGTACGTTCCAACAGAAGAGCGCGCAGTTCCCTTATTTTTCTGAAAGAAGCACCCAGATGCAGCCACATAAAAAAAATTACACAAAATTAAAGAGCTTCAGAAAACGTGCATACAATTATGTTCCCTGATGATGCAAATTCTTAAGGTTAAATACTAGCTTCGACTGCCAAAAAGAAACTGATCAAGATCGATCACACTCTTTAAAATGTACCGCACTACTCACTATATTAATTAACCCCCCTTCTCCTTGGGCATGCTTATGCGTATAGTAAACTACACTAACCTTTTTTCTTGGACATACTTATATAATGGAACATGCAAGGCCACGTACCCTTCTTGGTACTTGAAATGTTATTTTTCTCTCTTGGAGAACACCACCACCACCAATAATGGTAAGCTAGCAAGCCCAAATACCCAAAGGCTACAAGAGTGATCCATATATAGCTATAGCTACAGAAAGTACCAGCCAGCCACCTGCACAGACCACGAGATCGAGCGGCAGTAGCAGGAGAGGATCAACCGATCAGCACGCACACGCCGCGGCTGGTTGGTTGGTTGACGGTTCATGCATACGGCATGCCACCACATAAAATCACAGGTACGGCGCCGCCGCGATTAGCGGAGGCGCACACGGCCGCCGCGCCGCACCGACCGGCAGAGATCGATCGGTTTGGGATTATTTTATCGAGCGGCGTAGTAGCAAATTAACCGGATTTTTAGAGTGTCCCTCCACATGAAAAGCAAATGGAATACACGAAAATATGCATATCATCTGCAAATTAAAAGCAAACGATCGACTCGTACTTTGTGGAGTTGTGATTGAAACTACAGTATAAAAATTCCCCATTTTTGGAAGACCATCCTGACGAGGAAAATCCACCGGAATCGACCCAGCAATCAGCCCAAAAACCGCAAGGATGATTGTTCTCGAGGTAGAAAAGAAGGCTCCCGAAGTGGCGTTCCGAGAAGCATCGCATCAACCAAACACAAACCCTAGAACCGATCAAAGCCCTAGCGGGAGGATCTGGAACCCTTGCAAGCGAGAGGAACACAGAAGGAAGCAGCTAGATCTAACCCCCCCCCCCCCACCCCCCCCCCCCCCCCCCCAAAAAAAAAAAAATGGCGAGCGGAAAACTAAAAAAAAGAAGAAAAAACACAGAGATTGAGATCATCCGGGTGAGCAGTAGCAGCATCAACTGTAGAGAGAGGGATAACGCGCGGAGGGTGGGTGTGCTTACTTGGAGCTTGCGAACTGGGAGAGCTTGCCGGTGGAGGAGAAGACGACGAGCGCGACGTCGGCGTCGCACAGCACAGCCAGCTCCTCCGCCTTCTTGAACAGTCCCCGCCGCCGCTTCGAGAACGTCACCTGCCTCGCCGCCGCGCTCTCTATCCTCCGTATCTCCCTCCTCTCCCTCGCCATCTCCCCCACGCTCCGATCAACCACCACCACCCTCCTCCGCGACACAAAACTCCAACGAAATCCAAGCAGATTCACCCGCAACAACAACAGAGAGAGAGAGAAACGCGCGCCGCAGCGGTGGGGTGCGCCTAGTATATAGCCGCGGCTCGCCAATGGCGAGGCGAGGCGAGAGGAGAGAGGGGGGGGAGAGAGAGAAAGGGATCGATGTGGCCGCGCGCGCCTCCGATTGGCGGCCGCGGGCGCTGCACAGTAACCCGGCGAATAATAAACAAATCTGGCCGAGCCACCACCGAGCGGTGCGTGTGCCCTCTCTCTTTCTCACTTTGGTCCTTGTTTATTACTAAAAGGAAAACGTTAAAAAAAGAAGAGAGAAAGAATCCGCACGGGCCGGCTGACACGTGGGGCCCGAGGGGGTAGGGAGGCCGTGAAAAATGTGACGACGAAGCGTGTGCAGGCTACGGAGTGCGTGGCTTCCTGATAAGGAAAGGGAGAGCGGGGGAACAGTACTGCAAGTGGAGAGAAGGATTCTAATCAACCGGGGTATCGCGAATGTTCAACCGCTTTATTACAGGTTAATTATATTTTAAAAAATGTAAGATAGATTAGTATAAAATATACTCCACAAATATGTAAAATTAAATTTAACTTTAGTAATTTTTGTAAAAAGTTAAATTAACGGTAAATATATGTATACTGAATGTTGTTTTTTATAATGGGTAGGATTTAAATTTATATGTATGTGGAGCAACATATTATATATTAATATATCTTAGCAATATTTTTTAAAAAAATTCGTAATTATAATTATTTAGTTAATATGCAACAAATAGGTGATCTACAGTTTCCCTGCATTGGGGGAAAGAAGCGCCGCCGCGGGCACGCCGGGGATTCCCTGTTCTGATGCGGGCCATGTGACTGTGGATGCGGCTCTACGATGGAAACAGGGATAAGATTGTTACCGGCTTTATCGTGCTTTTGCATTACTCGCAAAAAGGATGGTTCGCCTAACCCTTGAATGGCTAAATAAATAAGGGATTTGGGACAATGCCCTACTATGTATATCATAGAGTACGTATAAATAACATAGCATATAGCATATAAGTATGTAATATAAAAAATGCTCTTGCGTTGTAACGAAACGAAAAAAATAATGTTATTAACTTACTAAAGTAATATAAAAAGAAGCATCCACGTTAGTTCTTATGGTACAGAAATTCTCATATTAATTAAAGAAAAATAAAAAATAAGGAGAATTCTTTGTAGACGAGAACTCTATTATTTTGATTTTTTTTAAAAAAAAATCACATTATATATGTGTAGTATCCAATCGGATACCTGCATAAAACAAATCTTTTGAAAAAAAAACCTAAACTGGATAGATTAATCTATCTATATAAATAATACGACTTAATACAAAGTATTCCTATATTTTAAACTTTTTGTTGAATACAATTTAGAAAAAGAAATAAAATTTGGAATTAATAAAATAAGTAATATTGAAAAATGAGTTTAGAGTCCATATAGAAATAAAGTTTATAAATAACAGAAATTATAAATTAAAAAATAAATAATATTGGATGAGGGTCTAGAATATTCTCTAAAAGAGGCTAGAGTGCATATAGGAATACAATTTAGAAAAAGAATCGAAATTTGAAATAAAAAATATTGAAAGAAGAGTTTAGAGTCCATATAGAAATACAACTAGAAATAATAAAAAATATGAATATTGGAAGAAGAATATAGTCCATATAGAATTAAAAAATAATTAATATTATTTAACTTTAGTCTAAATTTAAATTATATATCATGTCAAATAAATAATTACATTTTTGTTGACTCCATTTAGTAAAAAAGTGATCGTGCATTGCAACGGGAAATACTAAATCCAAATCATGTTAACACTTTTGGAATCCCAATTCCCTGAAATCGAGTCTAATTTGACGGCTTACCAAATCGATAAGGGTTGAGTCTAATTCGATAGATTCCCATGGGATTTGATGGTTTTAGTCTTATAGTTCTTCAGTTTGGGGATTAGACTATTCGAGGTTACCTACCTAAGAATTTAATTTATGCGACCCCTTTGAATAAGCAAATCCGTCTCATCTGATTAGTTCTAATAAACCAAAATTATAGTGCCGCTGAATGAGTAATCCTATATGTACATGAAACCCGTGGATGAACAGGAATAATCAATTTGTGTTGTCTCAATTAATTACATAGTTAAACAAAAATAATTCCTAAATTACATCACTATTGGGCGTAAATAATTAAGAAACATGAACATAAATGAAATTTATACAAATTTATAATCAACATTGGTAGGAAAATAAATCCATATCATGAGAAAAATCTAGTCAAATTTTTAGTTTTTCAATTTAGCTAGAATTAAATTAATAAGCAATCATAAACAATTAAAATGGTACTAATGCTATTCCTGAAAATAAAAAGATGCTAATTATTGAGAGAGAGAAAACAATGATTTTAACCCAACCCAAACTTGCGGCCTTCTTCTGTGCTAGGTATGTGCGGCCCATTTGACGGCCCAATAGTGCGGCGGCCCAACGCGGTAGAAGTCGGAGCCGTCCGATCTAATGGAGGGTCCAGATTGATCCCAACCTACATAAATACTCGGTAGCCAAAACCCTAACCCTAAAATTCATTCCCTCCACCCTGATTCCCTCTCTCTCGAAAAGCGATGGCGGCGGCGGCGCCCTCCCCCCGAGCGGCGGTGGTGATGGAGATGGTGGGCGAATCGCAGGGGGGCCCGCTCCGATCGGCCACCAGCTCCACCCCGTCCTCCTCTCCATGTTGCGGCGGCCCCTTCGCCAGCAGCATCAACGGCCTCCTCCTTCATCCCCCTCTTCCGGTGTTGGGCATAGTAGCAGGCAGCGGTTTGAGCGGGCGCTATGGTAGACGCGACGACGACGAGCGCGGTCGCGGGTGGCGGTGGTGGGCACGCTAGGACTTCTCCACCCCCTCATAATTTTCTTTTTTATGAATGTTTTAAGAGATTTCTTTTTGCACTTTTTTCTCTTTTTATTTGATTTTCGCCTTCCTTGCGATTGAATCTGTGATGAATCGGTTGCGAATCCGTGAGTGGTTTCTCTTTTTTTTTTTTGTAATTTTTCCATCGCTATTGCTAACAAAATTGGATTGTGATATGATGTACGGATTTACGGAGGAAAATAGAGGTGACGATTCGAAAATAACGAATTTTTTTAAGTAGTTACCATAAATATATAATAGAGTATGTATAAGTAGCATATAAGTATGTAGGCTCATCGTGATTATCACCGTCGGCCGTCGGTCGACACGGGGCATAGTCACCCGTCACGTTCGAGTTTGTGTAGATTGTCACTAATCGTGTTTAAATACAACGTGACGGTAAGTACACGGTGGTGTGGGTGGACTTTGATAAGGCCTTTTCAAGAACTATATATCTTCTAAAAGAAATGACGAGATCGAACGAACTGTTCCTCTGAAAATCTTGAAAAATTAGGTGGTGTTTGGATTCAGGGATTAAATTTTAGTCTATGTCACATCGGATGTTTGGGCGCTAATTAAGAGTATTAAATATAGACTAATAATAAAACTAATTGCATAAATGAGAGCTAATTCGCGAGATAAATTTTTTAAGTCTAATTAATCTATTATTAGCACATGTTTACTGTAGCATCACATAGACTAATTATGGATTAATTAGGCTCAATAGATTCGTCTCGCAAAATAGCCCAGGTTATGAAATGGGTTTTATTTTTAGTCTACATTTAATACTTCTAATTAGTATACAAATATTAATGTGACAGGGACTAAAAATAGTCCCCAGGAATCAAATAGTCCCCAGGAATCAAACAGGGTCTTAATCCAAATGCCCCTGTCAATGTACTGTCACGAGCACGAACAGTGAAGAATCTGGTCCATTTATTAAGGAAATCGACGGGCAAGATGCCCGGCCGCCGTCCTCGTCGTACACCGGCCTGTGTCCCTGTCCGATGAACAGGACATCCTTGGCGTACCGTATTAAGAAAATAGATGCACAACGGAGATACGAATTTAACATGAAAAATCTTTGCGGGAAAAAATCACGGGCGTCGATCGGTAATAATCACTACAGAGGAGTTGATTACAAACGTAGGAGAATAACAATGGGCACATCTCCCTTCCCGTATGGTTTACAAAAGTATATATAGGAGATATAAGGAAAAACACCTAATAGGAAACGATATAAAGTCCTACTAGGAAACTAATCCGAATATATTGTGGGACCAAATTCGGATCACATATTTAATAATCTTCACCTTGAGACGAATTTCCTCTTGTAGCATAAAAACATCAATCACTAAAAATACCTCATGTAGGTAAAATCACCACGCGCCAAATAGTCTCTAGGACTATACTGTAACACCAACCAAGCTTGAGAAAAGCTTAAACTTAGTAGCAGGAACTGGCTTTGTCATCTTATCAGCTGGATTATCATGAGTACTTATCTTGCATATTTTGACATCACCTTCAGCAATCACACATCGAATAAAGTGATATCCCACATCAATGTGCTTTGTTCTATCGTGAAACATCCGATCCTTTATAAGGTATATTGCACTTTGACTATCACAAAATATATCAATGCAAGAGGTAACTCCACAAAGCTCAGTATACAAACCTCTAAGCCAAATAGCTTCTTTACAAGCTTCAGAAATAGCCATATACTCTGCTTCAGTAGTAGATAAGGCAACAATTGCTTGTAAACTTGCCTTCCAACTAACAGCACATCAGCTAATAGTGAAAATATAACCTGTGACTGATCTTCTCCTATCCAAATCTCCAGCAAAATCTGAATCCACATAACCAATAAGTCCATCTCTAGATCTCCCAAACTGCAAACAAGCATTAGAGGTACCACGTAGGTATCTAAAAATCCACTAAATAGCTTTCCAATGCTCTTTGCCAGGATTAGCCATGTATCTACTGATAACACTTAATGCATGTGATAAGTCAGAACGAGAACATACCATGGCATACATAAGTGAACTAACTGCACTTGAATATGGAACTCTAGACATGTACTCAATATCATAATCTGACTGTGGACATAAATCTGAAGATAATCTGAAATGTGCAGCTAATGGAATACTCACTGGTTTTGCATCATGCATATTGAAACGACGAAGGACATTCTCAATATAACATTTCTGACTAAGATATAACTTGCCAGACTGTCTTTCTCTAGTAATTTCCATACCGAGAATTTCTTAGCTGCACCCAAATCCTTCATCTGAAACTCACTACTCAATTGTGCCTTCAACTTTGCTATCTCTGCTTTGTCTCATCGATATAAAAAAGCAAATATATAGCTGAACCATCAACAACCTTGAGATAAACACAGCTATCATAATTGGATCTTCTAACTTCTGAGAAAGCATGAAAGAGTCAAATCTCTTATACCACTGTCTAGGCGACTACTTCAACCCATAAAGAGATTTCTTTAACCTACAGACTAGGTTCTCTTTTCCAGGAACAACAAAACCTTCAGGTTGCTCCATATAAATGTCCTCTTCTAACCCCATGTAAAAATACAGTTTTAACATCCATTTGCTCTAGTTCATAATCATGCATTGCAACTATACTGAGTAATGTGTGAATTGAAATATGCTTCACAACAGAGGAAAAACATCATTGAAATCAATACCTGGAATCTGGTTATAACCTTTAGCAACTAACCTTGCTTTATATCTTGCCTCATCAGTTGGAGATATACCTTCCTTTCTTTTGAAGATCCACTTGCAATGGATATGTTTCTTCTCCTTTGGTAACTTCACCAATTCCCAAGTACGATTCTTTTCAAGTAACTTCATCTCATCATGCATAGCAGTTATCCATCTATTGCAATCATCAGAAACAATAGCCTCAGAATATGAAGAAGGTTCTGCATTACCTTCAATTTCCTTTGCCACACTCAAAGCATAAACAACTATGTTCACTTCTTTAATATATCTTTGAGAAAGTTTAGTATTTCTTTTGGGCTTATCTTTTGCAATAGAATGCTTTGGAAATTGCTCAATAGTAGAAGAATTTGAATATTCACTAACAGGTACATCTTGGTTAATAGCAACATCATCCTTTTCTAGTGCATGCCCTGAACTGATCAAGTGCTCCACCTGCACACTTGCTTTCTGCTGACTCTCAACAGGAATATTAGTAGAAGGTTTGTCATGTAACATAACCAATTCATGGAAGATAACATTTCTACTAATCACAACCTTTTTTTGTTTCAGGACACCATAACTTATAGCCTTTCACACCAGACGGATAACCAAGAAAAATGCACTTAATAGCTCTAGTCTCCAATTTACCATTATCAACATGAGCATAAGCAGTACAACCAAATACTCTAAAATCTGAATAATTTGCTAGGGAACCAGACCATACCTCAATTGGAGTCTTCTTACCAATAGCATAACTGGGTGATCTATTAATAAGATAACAAGCAGTAGAAACAGCTTCTGCCCAAAACTGTTTAGGCAAACCTGCATTAGACAACATACAACGAGCATTTGATATAATTGTCCTGTTCATACGCTCAGCTACGCCGTTTTGTTGAGGTGTATGAGAAACGGGGTAGTGACGCACAATGCCTTCAGACTTGCAATATGATTTAAATATCTTAGAACAGAACTCCATCCCATTGTCAGTACGAAGTAATTTCACCTTCCTTTCAATTTGTCTTTCAACCATAGTCTTCCACTCTTTAAACGCATTAAAAGCTTGATATTTGTGCTTCAAGAAATAAGGCCAAACTTTTTGCGAATAATCATCAACGATAGTCTCATCATATAACGAGCACCTCCAAAAGATGTCTTACGAGCAGGTCCCCATAAATCAAAATGCACATAATCAAGAATACCTTCAGTAGTACGTGCAGATGTGTTAAATTTCACCCTCTTATGCTTGCCAAATATGCAATGCTCACAAAATTTGAGCTTCCTGATGCCTTGTCTATCTAACAATCCTCGCTTGCTCAATTCTGCCAAACCAATTTCACTCATATGCCCAAGATGCATATGCCAAAGATTAGTACCATCGGAATTAGAGAATGAATCTAAAACTGCAGTAACATTATCTAATATAGTTGTACCTCGCAGATGGTACAGATCGGCAGTTTTAATATGAGCTTTTATCACAACAAGAGATCCTTTGGTTACCTTCAAAATTCTGTCTCCACCGGAAAATTTGTACCCTTTGCAATCAAGAGTACATAAAGAGATGAGACTCCTCTTCAAATTTGTAATATGCCGCACATCTGATAATGTCCTGATATAGCCATCAAACATCTTGATCTGAATTGTTCCAATACCTGCAACCTTGCATGGTGTATTATCACCCATCAAAACAGTACCACCTTGCACAGACTCATAGGTGGCAAACCAATCCCTGTTCGGGCACATGTGATAGGTGCAAGCAGTATCAAGAATCCACTGGTCACTAGTTTGTGCACAACCAGCATAAGCAACAAGCAATTCTGCACCAGGTTTATCATCAGTAACAACTGCGGCTTTACCTTCCTCTTGTTTATTACCTTTCGGTCTATAACTTTCGGTTCTCTTGTTTTTGCTCTGTAGCTTCCAACACTCAGAGATATCATGTCCATCTCTCTTACAGTATTTGCATGACTTATACCTACATCTGGACTTTGATCTTCCACGATAGCTACTTGAACTTTTATCTCTTGACTGGTTCTTTGTGTTCTTCTCTTGTTGCCTGCCGCTAACAACCAAGCCTTCTGCTTGTGAACTTGAACTTTCGGAGGGTACCATCTTCTTCATCTTTTCTTTAGCATGCAAAGCTTTATAAACTTCTTTTAAAGTTAGAGTATCACGACTATAAAGAATAGTATCCCTGAAGTTTGCATATGAGATAGGCAATGAACACAATAGAATAAGGCCTAAATCCTCTTCATCATACTTTACCTCCATAGACTTAAGGTCAGCAACAATTTCCTTGAAAGTGGAGAGATGATCCATCACAGACTCATCATCTTCCAACTTGTGCAAAAATATTTTTTGCTTCAGGTGTATCTTACTGGTCAGATCCTTAGTCATGCATATCTGTTCCAGCTTCAACCACAGCCCACCGGCTGTCTTCTACTTAAGCACCTCCTGCAAAATATTGTTAGATAGATGAAGATGAATATATTACATAGCCTTACAATTTCTTTTCTTCTCATCATCGGACCAATCCGTAGTGCTCTTGTCAAATCCAGATAGCGCATCATCGAGGTCTTGCTGTGCAAGAACGGCTCGCATCTTCACTTGCCATAGTGAGAATCTTGTGTCGCGGTACAGGAGCGGTAGATCATACTTCAAGCTCGCCATGAAAATTAATCCTGAATTTGCTAGTAAGAAATTGTTTTAAACCTAGCAAAAAGCGAACCTCTGGGTGCACTTCCTCGTGTGCACATAGCTTAGATTTGGAAATCTCCTGGTACACAAGCTTTACTTTCCGCGCGATGTCAGAGGACGACAGATGATTTCGCCGAACGAAGCGATGAGACGATGACGCTGACGGCGGGGATAGTAGTAGATCGGATCTCCAATGCTCTGATACCACTTGTTAAGAAAATAGATATACAATGGAGACACGAATTTAACGTGGAAAACCCTTACGGGAAAAAACCACGGGCGCCGACCGACAATGATCACTATAGAGGAGTTGATTATAAATGTAGGGGAATAACAATGGGCACATCTCCCTTCCCGTACGGCTTACAAGAGTATATATAGAAGATATAAGGAAAGACACCTAATAGGAAACGATAGAGAGTCTTACTAGGTAACTAATCCAAATATATTATGGGACCAAATTCGGATCACATATTTAACATACCGGACAATAACCATCGAGCGTGAACCCAACAAGCAACAACAGGTCGCCTTAAAATCTTTTCGTTTTATTCAGCGTGGCTCCTCCTACATCCATCGATCGTTCACGTTGTTTTACGGGAGGATATAAAGAAATATCGTACTCTCTCAGTATTAGAATATAATAATTTAGTACTAAATTTAGCATAACATACTACCACTACTATAGAAATAATTTTTTTGGACATTTAAATTTAGCATAATCCATTTATCAAGTTGTAATAATTAAAATTTAAATTAACTATGTAATAATAACTTTCTCGTTTTACGTGTAATAATTTAATATTTATCTTCATCAGTTTGAGTTTTACGTCTAATAATTTAATATTTATCTTTATCAGTTTGAAACAGCATAGCAGTGACTGTTTTTTTGGACGGGAGTACTGGGCTACTCCGAGGAGACACGCATGATGGCGAACGAGAGACCGATGGATATGCGCGAGAGAAACCGATGGATTTTGCAGATGCATCCGACGATGCGGTTGGGGCTTTTGCTTCGGCTCTGCTCTGCTGTCCGCCGCTCCGTTCGGCGAAACGTGGCCGTGTGTTTGGGGGCAACTTTTTATTGTGAGAGCTGCGGCTAGCGGCAGGGGCGGCTGCTGATTCGGCGTCTGAGGTGTAATCATATGCAGTGTAGAGAGTACTACAACTACTGTAGGGGAATAGTGTCTTTTATGGAATTCACGCACCGATGCCACTGTTGATCAGCAATGACACGCTATGATGGCGAAAGGTCAGTGGCAGTGCCAAATCTCAAAATTATCGGACTTTTCTGAGGTGAGCAGTCGTAAATATAAGATTTTTTTTCTAATAAAGGTTTTTGGTGAGATTAAATTTGGTGCACTTAAAAAAAGTTTATTTTATTGAGATTATAGATGGCGGGATTGGAAAAACAGTACTTCGTATATATTTATACTACGTAGCTAAAGATCTGTGCATTGCAATGGATATTATAAGAGATAAAAATAAAAGCAAAATTACAACTTTATTACTTATTAGGCATATAATGTCGTCTCCAAAGACACCCATACTAACATATGCTACCTGATCAATTTTTTTTATTCTCTTCGTTTATTTCGACAAAGCATACAGTTAGATAACAATTCCAAAGCTAGTCACTTGTGGAGATCTTATGGTCTCACATGTCATGTTAGAGGTAAACTCGAACACCATCACTAGTATCATTTAAAGTAGTATCATTTAAAGTAGTATAGATTAGTACATATGTACTTGCTTTTAGCAGAATTTTATTTCCAGCTACTATTTTTTATAAGTAAATATGTAAATTTTAAAATATACAAAATTATTAAATCATAAGCATAAGTATATAAATCTCGTTCATCGTGGTTAAATGATTTTACTGAATCTGTAAAAAGTAACTTCTAATTATAAATTTAAACATGGATGTTTAAGATTCATAACTAGAAGTTATTTTTATTTTTATGATGAAAGAAGTTTATGATATTAGCGATCACATATGTTAGAGTAGTTGCCAATCAAAATTGTCAAATCTCATGAAATGAAGGGAGTAATAATTAAACTGGTTGGGACGATATTTAAGTACCTCATCTATTCTTTTTTAAGTTGACATCTTGATTAGGCACATAATTAAAACTAGAGAATCATATTTTAAGTTGATATGACATAGGATTGTCCTATTTGTGAGGTGTTGTTGGGGGTAGCAAGTGGTGGGCGAGTTATCAGGGTAGAATAGGATTTTAAATTCTTGATATATCATGAAAACAAACAGGATGGAATTTGTGGAAGTAGCTATTTCCACCATTTTAAAATAATTTTTCAGAATAAATCTGGACTACATACTGTTTGTTTCAATTCTAATTAGAAAATAAATGGGACTACACTGTTATATCAACATCAAATATAATTGATTATATATCTTTTTGAAAGTGGGAAATACGTACCGTACAGTTACGAAGTAAGTATAACTTAACTGGTTAGATTTATTATGATGGAACCAGCCCACCTAGGTTCTGTTAGAAGTACGTATGTACGGTTAGAGATAAGATCCTAGAGATAAAATATAGTTCTAGAGATAAAATCTAGTATTGTACTCCAAGCTAGTTTATATTTTCTATGTACTCCTGTATATACCCCATGAGAGGGTAAATGCAATACATTATAATACAACAAAATATATGGCTAATTATTCTCTTAGTGAAAGGCGACGTACCCGTCAACAGCGAAAACGTCTATGGTGACTCTGTTAATCTCAAAATATGTCGATCCAGTCTTTTGAAGATGCTCGGGTAAAATACGTGTGAGCGTTAATAGGAGTTAGTGTGTGCGTTGTGAGCAGCTACATTTATAATGTGTTTTTTTTAAAACAAAATGCATCACACCGTAGAGATCTAGCATGCGCAGGTGCCTGGCTTGCTCTCAAGCCCAGCTCCCGTCTGGCCTCAGGTGCTCATCACTTCCCCAAAATTAAATTAGTCATGAATAATAATATATTTTGTTATTTTCTTCTTAATTTATGTCATTCTACCAAATTATTCTTGGTATCCCATAATTTTTACCAACTTGACAAGTACTCCTATCAATTAGGACAAGACCATCCAAATCAAGCAATCTGGCACAATAATTTAGCCAACAGGTGCATATTTTTCATGTTAAATTTGTTGGTATGCAGGTCTTAGCAAAATCCGAGTAGCTATAAAAAGTTACTTGCTTGGTGACGCGTGACGAAGTTGTGGAGGCCGCTAGGGTGCCGCTGTCGCTGCCACTAAGATGAGGTCATGGATAGTCCCACTGGCCGGATTGGACGAGGACAAGATTACCACTGCCAAGCCGAAGAGATCGCCGAGACGCCGACCAATATGACTAGTTGATATTGTTGCAGGGCTCATATTTGTCTGCATCAGTGGCGGAACCAGAAATTAACTCTCTGGATCAATCACTAATAATTTGTATGTAAGTGAGATCATTTCTTTATTTTTATTGGATTTACATGAAAAATAAGATTTATAGGGGTGTTCTTTAAAAAGTTGTGGGGCCGACCCCACAGATTATGCATGAATCCGCCACTGGTCTGCATGCTGGGTTATTTAATAAAATTTAAATCTTAAAAGATAATTTTAGAGTTGTTTTTAGGGTTTTTCGTCGTATTATATTTTTTCACCATTAACTTTAGATTGCTAATAATATAATGTGTGTATAAAAGTTTTACTTCTCCTGTTGTTCCCCCAACAAGATCAAAGCATTAAACTAACAAAAGAGGAGTGGAGAGAACAGGTGGGAAAAGAGGACATGAGGAGAATATCCCCTTCTATTCATGTGAAAGCAAACTCATTATCTTTAGCTAGATAAATGTGATATATTTAAGAGATCTTTAATTTACCGTACTTGATGAGTACCTCTAGCTAGCTAGTTACTGGTAGTTTCGTACTACCAAGCACCAAAAAAAATCCAATAGTTCAATCAATAGGACCATGATGGGGAATGACTCGAAGCAGCGGTGGAGAAGTGGAAGGTCATCAACAAGCTCAGATCTAGCCGACGAGCTTGGGAGGAAGGGTGGCGTGGGAAGTGGAGGTGCTAACGACTATGATCCAATTTCGTCAACTTATTCAACTCCAAAGACCAAAGACACTTCATATCTCACATGAAAAGACAAATTCATCCTCCCGCTTCACTTCCTTGAGCCATTACCACCTTATATAGATAGGACGCGACTACACGGAGAGACCGTAAGCTATATTGTCTTAACTAGAGACCTCACTCTCACGTCCGATTGCATTGCCTACTATACCCAACAATACATGTCTTTTTCTTCTTATAGATTTTTCTCTTAAATTACTTATCCGATCTATAATCCGATTATACCATTGTATTCGTTATAATTAAATCTTTATAATAAGATTACATGATTATATTTTGATAAAAAAATATCAACATTGTAAATTACTTTTATTAATATGTCAGTTACTTTTATCATATACCTAAATTATTTTGATTTAATTAAATTATTTCTTATACATTAATAATGTTGTGAGTTGTTTATTTTATTATATTTTAGTCAATTCCGTAATTTGTGTTGATTAATTTAATATTTAGATAGATTCATGTTTTTACCCGTACAACGGATTTACTTCTAATATCGTGACAAGTTACTTTATTTTTGTTTTAATTTTAAGTTACTTCTATAATATATGTCAATTACTTTTAGGTTTTATTGAATTTACTTTTATATATCTAAGAAGTAATTTCATGAAATCTAAAAGTAATTTAGATATATTATAAAAGTAATGTTGTCGGATGGTAAACTCCGCAGCGGGGGACTGTGCAGACCCTCTTTTTGAGTTCGGCCCAGGGGCACGTGAAAGAGGCTTCCTCAGGCCCAGCTCCGGTGAGGCCGGCGAGAATCAAAGATCGCCAGACAGAGGACGGTGACACACGAGCAAGTATACAGGTTCGGGCCGTCGATGAGGCGTAATACCCTATTCCTGTGTGGTGGATTATTTGTGTGGATTCTAGCTCTCCGGAGTTGGACTTGGCTAGCCGCAACCCAGGGAGCAGATGCAAAAAGCCGAACCGAACCTCCTTCCTCTAGGCCTAGGCCTCCTTTTATATCTCAAGGGGACACCACATGGGCCAGATAGGCTGTTTTCTAGAGAGAAAGGAGAAAACTATTTTACAGATGTAGTCCATGCCGTGGCTTGAAGCGGAAGCCTTCCGCTCCTGTTGCATCGGCATGGCCCATATCAGGCCGCTCATCATGCCGGTCGGCGCAGCACGTCATTCTCCATTAAACGGCTGGAATCCGGTAGTCCACCGTAAGCTGTGCGATGCGCCAGGTGATTAGACTTGACGCACCAACTCTGACGTGGCGCGAGAGCCGGATCGGCCCTCGCAATCTTGGTGCAGCTCATTAGGAAGCGTATCATACCTACCGGGCGTGCGCCGGCACACGCGGCACTGTACGCCATCCCATCGGTCGTTCGCACCGGTCTCACACCGGTCAACCGACGATGACCGGTGTCAGACGCGTGCGTGTCATTCCGCAATAAATGTGGGATGCGCGTGCGCGTCGCAGGCGCACTACGCCTGCCCCGTCATTAATGCGGGTAGGCGAGCGCTGGGAGCACTCACCCACTTTGTTACGCGTGGCAGCGACCCGAGGGGGTCGGGGGAGCCCGACCCCCGCTGGGCCTCCCCCGAGTGGGTAGTGTGTCATGGGAGGGCGGCTGCCACGTCGCCCTCGGGCCTTCTCACCCCTCGGGGGATGGCCACGTGGGCGGACGGGGCCGCCTCAAGCCCATAGTCGACATACCCCTAGGCCCAGGACACCAACAGTAGCCCGCGGCATAAAGCTTGTGTGGGGCCCCACTGCAGGTCGACCAGGTTTTACGCCACCTCGTCGAACCAGTGTGAAGTGGGCCCAGGTTTTCAAGGGAGATAAACAGCCGCTGGTTCTGCGTGTTGGGAGAAAACGCCCCCCAGCAATAATGGGCCTTTGTTCTGTAACGGCCTCATTATCCGGGGCGTAACCCAAGTCGCCTCTCGACGGAAATGGGCCATTACTGCGTAACGGCCCTATTTCCGGGGGCGGCACGCAAAACGGGGCACATCTGCTCGTCTACCCAAGATAATAATGATGGCGTACCTCTCGGCGGACGTGCGCGCCCTAAAGGCGGGCACGATTCGCCCTTCGTCTCCAGGACGGTGGCGATGCCCCGCACGCGCGCCAGAAACGGAGTAGTGGGAATGATGGGGGAAGTGCGCGTGAGAATCGAGGGGGCGAGATAGTGGGTGCGGGAAAAACGGAGCCGGGTATGGTGGCGGCTGGGCTATAAAAGGGCGTCGAGGAGGGGGCTTTCCCTTTCCTTCGCCATTTTTCACCCGACTCAGCCCTTTAGCGCCCTTGCTTTCCTTGTTCCCTAACGCCCTTCTCGCTGCACGCTTTCGATTCTCGCATCTCACTTCTCTTGGAGTAATGGCGCGGGGATCCTCTCCAGTCGAGGGCAGCGTGCTGCCGCCGTCGCGGATCACCAACGACCGTATGGCCAGCCTACCGCTCTAATTCATGCCGGTGGCGCCCGACCGGGAAGCGGTGGTGCTGGGCGAGGCGCATCGGGCGCCGCAGTTCCCCGGGGCGGGCCATCTTCTTCCTCCCCTTCGTCATGGCAGGGCTCATCCCGCCATTCTCCGGCTTCTTCCTGGAGGTGCTAAAATACTACAACCTCCAGATGGGCCACCTCACCCCCAATACCGTGATGACATTGGCCATCTTCGCACACCTGTGCGAGATGTTCGTGGGGGTGAGGCCCACGCTCCGACTGTTCCGGTGGTTCTACACCATTTAGTTGGTGTCGCCGCCGACGGTGATCGGTGGCTGCTATTTTCAGCCGCGGGCGCAGGCGTCCCACCAGTACATCCCCTGCATCTTGCGGAAGAAGTGGGACGACTGGAAGAGTGACAGGTTCTACACCAGCCTCCAGGACGAGCGCTGCCTCCGTCTCCCAACTCAGCCGCCGCAGCAGGTGCTGACGTGGCGGTCGGTCGTGACCCTCGGGGAGGGATATGACGCCATCTTCGACCGCCTGATCGTCCTGCACGCCTGGGGTCTTACCGGCGCGATGGTGTTCGGAGACTACACCCGCCACTGCATCGCCCCGCTCCAAGAACGCAAGCGGGGCGCTTGGGCGTACTCGGGCTCCGAAGACCCCATCCGAACGCACCCAGGCCGCGACTGGGACTGGAACCCGGAAGATCTTCGGGTGGTGGTTCAACGCGTGCTGAATCTCAGCACCGTGGAGCCATCCCTGATTCCCGCAGGCGTGCTCCCCCTGTGTAGTGACCCGGGCCGTGAGAGCATCCGAGCCATAATGATTACGGTCGGGTCCTCGGGGGATCGGGGCCACAACGGCGCAGGGGTCAGCCGCAGTGGGGGAGGAGGATAGTCCTCTTCCAGCGGGGGCCACCCGCCGGCCCCTCACGGGAGCAGTTCCGGGGGCAGCCGCCCCGAAGATGCCAAGGGGAAGAGGAAACACGGGGAGAGTCCCCCTCCCCCATCTCCACCCCGAGGGGGTGGTGCCGAGAGTACCCGGGGGGGCGATCCGTGCGCGGTTCGCCACCACCGTCCGGGGGAGAGAAGAAGAGGAAGCGGCTCTGCAAGCTGGGGGAGGCTGCACCCCGACAGGGGTCAGGACCCAGCAAGGGGGGTTTCATAGAGCCCCCCAAGTGGACATTCAAGCGCCCACCGGCCAGGTTCAACCTCGTCCCCTACTAGGGGCTGCTTTCCCTCTTCCCTTTGGTCTCACTCTCTTATATATTTTTTGCTCTGCTCTCGGTCTCCATTACTCAGCGATCTCCCGCCTCGGAGAATCCCTCGCCAAACCAAGACCGGCCGACCCGCTGGGGCCGAGGCCGCGGGGCGATCGGGCGAGGAGGCAACCCACCAGGCGGCTGACCTGCGGGCGACCGAAGCGCGTCTGCAGGAAGCCGAAGAAGCCGCCCGCGAGACAGTTCGCGTTCGGGAGGCCGAGGCTGCTGCCCGACGGGCCAGGGAGACGCGAGCACAGGAGGGGGCGGAGGACCGTGCCCGGGAAGAGGCGGAGGCGGCCTGGCTCAGGCAACTGGTGCTGGCCGGCCGGGATGGCAGCGGCGCCCCGGACCCCGAGGCCGGCCATGCCCCCGAGGCCGAGTGAGCCCCCGAGGCCGAGCGAGCCCCCGAGGCCGAGCGGGCCCCCGAGCCCGGCCAAGTACCTGAGGCCGAGCCCGTGACCCCGCTGGGGTCGGGCCGTCGGTGATCCTCCGCTGGGGCTACGCCGCTGGGCGCGGAGCCCCTACTCCAGGCCATAGCATCAGCGAGCTTCGCTGTCATGGATGGGCTCAACGCCCAACTACAGTCCTTGGCGGGGGAGTGGGCCGAGCTGGCCACCGAGTGGGAGCAGCTGGCCGAGGGGCGCCGCTCCGTAGAAAGCATGGTCGAGGTGGGCCAGAAGGCCTACGCCGCCCAGCTCGCGTCCATCGACGCGTGCACCGAAGCCCTGGCGGAGATCACCAGGGAGGTGGAGGAGGAGAGGGTCGCGGCGTTCGCCGCGACCGAAGCTATGGACATGAGCGCCTTGGATCTGCGCGAGCGGTTCGAGGCGCTCGCCGCCGAGCTGACACGTCGGCAGGACGCCGCCCTAGCCCGGGAGCAGAGGACAGCTGAGGCGGAGGCCGCCATCAAGCGGCGTGAAGACAGCGTCACGGCGCGCGCCAAAAATAACCGCATCCTCACCGAGGAGCTCAAGGCGCGGGAGGAAACGTTGGCGACGCATGAAGCCGCCGCCACAGAGGTGGAGGTCGTGTTCCAACTTCGTGACGTCGCCTTCACCGAGCAGCTCCGAGCCCTTGCGGAGTCCGAGGACACCAACCGGTGGCTGTCCAAGGAGCTGCGCATCCGCGAGGAGCGCGCAACCCATGTCCTTGGTCTTGAAGCGGAGATCTCCCGCCGCGAGGGGGCCGTGATGGAGCGGGAGATCGTGCAAATGGAGAATGCCCGTGCCAAGCGGGCCGCCCTCAACAAGCGCACCGCCGATCTTGACAAACGCACCGCCGAGCTCGAGGCGCACGCCAAGGGGGCCGCAGAGACGGCCCGGAGCACCGGGGCGACCGAGGGGCAGAAAGATCTCGCCACCCGCCTCGCCACGGCCGAGGGGCACGCCGCCGCCCTCCAAGAGCTGCTGACGGCCCCTAACGCAGAAGTCGAGGCACCCAAGATGGCACAGGACATGGCCCCCAGCATGCTTCAGGACACCGTCAAGAAGCTGGAGCACGCCGCGCGCGAGGCGAAGATCTCGATGGGCGAGGCCTACAAACTCGGCAACACGCCGACTGGAGTCGCCCACCGCATAGCCGCTATGGCCGAGAGCCTCGAGGAGTATGCGGACGAGGTCGAGGAGACCATAAAGGCCTCCTCGAAGGGCCTTGCCGAGGGGGCCGTGGAGCTGGTGTTGGCTCCGGGGTTCAACCCGTGGGCGGTCTTTGACGACTTCCCACCGGGGACCGAGGCGGCGGCCCGCGCCCAAGTCCGGGAAGTTGCCCGGAAAGTCGTCCATGCCTTCGAGGGGATGGCCCCTCGGTTTTCTATGCCGCCTGCCTCCGACGACGACGCCGACGACGATGACGACGAGGCCAACGACGGCAGCAATGGTGGCAGCGAGGCGTGACTCCACAAGCCGAGGCGTGCGGGCGCCACCCCTCCTCCTTCTTTTTCCTTCTTGCTTGTAGCTGTAAATATTCGGCCCTCGGGCCGGTCTTGTAATAAATGACATCTTGTAATATTTCCAGTAATGAAATATGTCATGGTTTGCATGTTAGTTTGCTGCTTCGTGTATGTGATCCAAGTGTTTTTCCCCTTAACGAGCTGTTTGGTGTTTTGTCTTAAGTGGGGGCTCGGGTTCGGGCCGCAGTCCTAAGTGATAGGAACCGAGACCAGAGCACTTGGGGAGTTCCACATGTCGAGACTGGCCAGGCCGAGAGCATGATGACCGGGGTAAGTGCGGACCCGATTGTGGGCCATTGGCGAGTTCCCCCGGAGTTCAACATGTCTTGGGGCACGACTCGCTCTGGGCCCCGTTGGCGTCTAGGCGGCGCGAATCACTTAGGAGCGACACGAACGCGACCGTCCCGAGTAAGACAAAAACACCCAACAAAACCCGCAAGCGGAAAACCACAATTGGACCGGATATAAAATTATTGTAAAGCGGATGCAAAAGAGAGGGATATGTATATTGATAGTGGGAGCCCCCGGCCAACTTTGCTGTGCTCGAGGGGGCACGCGGGGTTGGCCTGAGCCCGAGGTACAACGCAGCGACTCCTCTATGGATAGAAGCGGCAAAGGTGTTTGATGTTCCATGGATTTGGCAGCTCTGTGCCGTCCTCCATGGCCAGCCTGACCGAGCCCGGCCGGGGGACACCGATCACTCTAAACGGCCCTTCCCACATGGGTGAGAGTTTGCTCAGTCCTGCACGCATTTGGACGCGGTGCAGGACGAGATCGTTTATGTGGAGCGATCGGGCCCGGACATGGCGCTGATGGTAGCGCCTTAGGCTCTGCTGGTAGCGCGCGACCCGGAGGGCGGCGCGCCGCCTTCGTTCTTCGAGGTAGTTGAGGTCGTCCCGTCGGAGGAGCTCTTGATTTGCCTCATTGTACAGGGCTGCTCGTGGAGACCCCAGGGTGAGCTCGGACGGGAGGACCGCCTCCGCACCGTAAATCAGGAAGAAAGGTGTTTCTCCTGTGGCGCGGCTCGGGGTCGTCTGGTTGGCCCATAGCACCACTGGTAGCTCGTCGATCCACGAGTCGCCGTATTTCTTGAGGATGTTGTATGTCTTGGTCTTTAGGCCCTTAAGGATTTCCGCATTAGCGCGCTCCACTTGACCAATGCTCTTTGGGTGGGCGGGGGAGGCGAAGTAGAGCTTGATGCCCATGTCCTCGCAGTAGTTGCCGAACAGTTCACTTGTGAACTGGGTGCCGTTGTCCGTAATGATATGGTTGGGCACCCCAAACCGGGCAGTGATGCCCTTTATGAATTTGAGCGTCGAGTGCTTGTCGATCTTGATGACCGGGTAAGCCTCGGGCCATTTGGTGAACTTGTCGATGGCGACGTAGAGGTACTCACATCCTCCCAACGCCTTCTTGAATGGATCAAAGATATCCAGCCCCCAGACCGCAAAGGGCCATGAGAGCGGGATGGTCTGGAGGGCCTGGGCCGGCAGATGCGTTTGCTTGGTGTGGAATTGGCACGCTCGGCATCGCCTGACCTGATCGGCCGCGTCCTGGAGCGTTGTTGGCCAGTAGAAACCCTGTCGGAATGCCTTGCTGACCAAGGTGTGCGAAGCGGAGTGAGCTCCACACTCGCCTTCATGGACATCGGCGAGGAGCTCGATGCCGTGGTCCCGAGGGATGCATTTGAGGAGGACTCCGTTAGCACCGCGCCGGTAGAGGGCCCCCTCTACCAGCACGTATCTCTTGGAGATGCGAATGACGCGTTCGCTCCCTTCGCGATCCTTAGGGAGAGTCTCATCTTTGAGGAACGCCTGGATCTCAGTCATCCAGGCAATTTGTCTTGGGGGTCGGGTTCGACCCCCTCGAGCCCCGGGGCCTGGACCCCCACAGGCCTTGGGGACGGCGTGGCAGTGTCTTAGTCCCCCGGGGGATCAAGACGCGCCGACGGCTGGGTAAGCCTTTCTTCAAAGGCACCCGGTGGGGTTGGGGCGCGTGACGAGGCGAGGCGTGACAGCTCGTCGGCGAGCGTGTTGTCTCGCTTGGGCACGTGCCGTAGTTCTAACCCGTCACAATGGCACTCCATACGCCTCACCTCGCGGATGTAGGCCTCCATTTGCGAGTCGGAGCAGCGGTACTCCTTGGAGACTTGGTTCACGACCAACTGAGAGCCACCTAGAACCAGGAGGCGGCAGATCCCCATTCCTGCCGCCGCTCTGAGCCCCGCAAGTAGTCCCTCATACTCCGCCATATTATTGGTTGCCCGAAAATCGAGGCGGACCAAGTATCGGAGGATGTCCCTGGTAGGCGAGGTCAAAGTGACCGCGGCGCCAGCCCTTGGAGAGCGAGTGAGCCGTCAAATTGCATCACCCAATGAGAGCTGGCAGCTTGTCGAGCGGGATCGGCCCAGACCTCGGGGTCGGGGAACCCGAGGTCAGGCTCGGGGGTCGGGCTCCACTCCGCCACGAAATCGGCGAGGGCCTGACACTTAATCGCGTGGCGCGGTTCAAAGCGGAGATCAAACTCGGAGAGCTCGATGGCCCACTTGACCACTCGTCGTGTCCCCTCCCGGTTCCGAAGAATTTGCCCGAGAGGGTAGGACGTAATGGCGCAATTTCCTCGAGGCCACCAAAACTGCGTAGAGCAATTTCTGGGCTTGAGGGTACCGAGTTTTAGCATCCCGTAATGCCTCACTAATGAAATAAACCGGCCGCTGCACCTTTCGGCGGGGCCTGGCTCCCTCGTTACGGGCGTCGGATCCCGCGTGAGAATGTTGGGAGGGGCCGTCCTGGGCCCTCTCCGCCTCCATGCCGGTAGCCTCAGGGTCGGGCGACGCCGGGCCGCTCCTCCCCCAGTGGCCTTAGGGCCTTCCTAGGGTCCGGGGGCCTCCGGCGATGTCTGGCGAGGGGTCGGAGGGCCATCATTAGTCTGAGGGGCCCGAGGGCCCTCGCCTAACCGACGGGCTCCCCCATCGCCCTCTGGCCCGGGCTGTGCCAACGTGGGTTGGTGGGGTGCGGACCGAAGACCTTCCTAGGCACGCTCCACTACCAGCACTGCGCTGACTACTTGTGGGGTCGCAGCTAAGTAGAGCAGCAGCGGCTCCTCTGGCTCGGGGGCAACTAGGACTGGAGGGGAGCTAAGATACGCCTTCAGCTGATCGAGGGCTTGCTCAGCTTCTTCCGTCCACCGAAACGGCCCAGAGCGCTTGAGGAGTTTACATAGGGGCAGCGCCTTCTCTCCCATCCTCGATATGAATCGGCTAAGGGCGGCCATGCATCCAGTGACGCACTGGACATCCCTAAGCTTGTTGGGGGGGCACATCCTATTTATTCCGCTAAATTTCTCGGGGTTGGCCTCTATGCCCCGGACTGAGACCAAGAACCCGAGGAGTTTGCCCGCAGGTACGCCGAACACACACTTTTCGGGGTTCAGCTTCATGCGGGTAGAGTGGAGACTCTCGAAAGTCTCCGCTAGATCCGAGAGGAGTGTCTCCTGGTTGCGCGTTTTCACAACCAGGTCATTGACATACGCCTCAACGTTACGCCCTACTTGACTACCCAAAGTAATACGAGTAGTATGCTGAAAAGTAGGGCCTGCATTCTTTAAACCGAAAGGCATGGTTGTATAACAGTATGTGCCTATAGGAGTAATGAATGCAGTTTTCTCCTCATCTTCCCTTGCCACACGAATCTGATGATACCCTGAGTATGCATCTAGAAAGCATAAAAGGTCGCACCCCGCGGTGGAGTCGACAATTTGATCTATGCGTGGCAGGGGATAAGGGTCCTTAGGACATGCCTTGTTGAGGTCGGTGTAGTCGATGCACATCCGGAGTGCCGTTCGCCTTGTGGACGACGACCGGGTTTGCTAGCCACTCCGGATGGATGACTTCCCGGATGAATCCGGCCTCCAGCAAGCGCGCCACCTCCCCACGGATAAAGGCTTGGCGCTCGGGGGCCTGCCGCCGCACTTTCTGCTGGACGGGCCTTGCGTCCGGCCGTACGGCTAGACGATGCTCGATCACCTCCCTGGGGACCCCGGGCATGTCTGATGGCTTTCATGCCAAGACGTCAGCGTTTGCTCGCAGGAAGGAGACGAGCGCGTCTCCCTATTTGCCGTCCAACTGACCGCCGATCTTAACGGTCTTGGACGGGTCGTCGGCTAGCGCCACCTCCTTCATGGGGACCTCATCGCTCGGGGTCATCCGCTTCCTTGGGGCGTGAGACGAGGAGACGCTATGCTCCTCGTCACCGCCCGCGGGCTTTGGGACCATGGTGAAGTCGCCTGCGCGCTGTTCCGTGCAAGCCAGCGCGATCTTGGGATCACCGTTGATGGTGATGGGGCCGCGTGGGCCCGGCATCTTCATTTGGAGGTATGCGTAGTGGGTGGCCGCCATGAACTTCACCAAGACGGGCCTCCCCAGGACCGCGTTGTAGGGCAGATGGAGGTCCGCCACATCGAAGTCTATCCGCTCGGTGCAGAAGTTGTCGGGGCCACCGAACGTGACCGGGAGGTCAATGCGACCTCGAGGCCATGTGTGCCCTGGCGTCACGCCGGTGATCGGCAGATACGGCAGGAGCTTCATCCCCGGGACCTTAATGAGGTCATAGGCCATGGGGGAATGGATGTTGAGGGCGGCGCCGCCATCTATCAGGACGCGCCTCAACTTGACATTGCAAACGGTGGGGGAGACCACCATTGCGATTTGCCCTCCCCGGGCCATGCACGGGGGTGGTCGGTTTGGTCAAAAGGTGAGAGGGACCTCTGACCACCGGGCCCGCCGTGAGGCCTCGTGGGTGGGGACCGCAGCCAGAAGCTCGCGCTTCATGGTCTTGAAGCTGCGGCGAGAAGCATGAGCGCATGCTCCCCCATCCATGGTGGCGACGGTGGTCTCAGGCTCCTGGAAGCCTAAGTCGTCGTCGCCATCATCGTTGACGGGGGCCTTTTTCTTGGCCTCACTGCGTCGGTCGCGGGCTGTGGCCGTGAGGCTCTGGCCCTCCTGCGCTCCTGACCCTGCTCCTCCCCCCACTTCTTGTTGCGCTCGGCCAATCCCTTGACCGCGCGGCACTCAGTGAGGTCGTGGAGGGAGGTGTCGTGCACGGAGCACCACTTGCCGGCCTAGCGCTCTCGGCCAGGGGCGGTGGCGCTCCTCTTGTTGCCCTCCGCAGCCTTCCCCTTACGTGGGGGACATGGGGCATCTTCAGCAGCGAGGACGTGCCCCTCGTCACCGGAGCAGGCAGTCCTCTTCTTCTTCCTCCTTTCTTGCTGCCCAGAATGGGCGGCAGACTCGAGGGCAGCCGTAGCCGCCGCGCCAGAGCCGGAGGAGTTCCAGGTCCACGCTTCCTCCTTACGGGCCACACGGTCCGCGAGCTCAAAGAGCTGCGCGGTAGTCTGGGACTCCTTGGAGGCAATCTTTTCCAGCATGTGGTTGTGCCGCACGCCTCGCCTAAACGCGTATGTCACCGCATACGCGGGGATACACGGGATGGTGTTGCAGACCTGGCAGAACCGCTGTATATATGATCGGAGGGACTCACCGTCCCTCCTCTGCACTGCGTGCAGATCGGCTTCCTCTCCTGGGCGTGGATATGTGCCCTGAAAGTTCATAGTGAACTGTTGGCACAGATCCTCCCAGGAGTGGATCGAGGCGGGTGGCAAGTTCATGAGCCAACCCCGTGCTTGGCCTTTTAGGGCCATGTGAAAATAGTTCGCCATGACCCTGTCATCACCCCCTATCGCCGCCTCGATTCTAGTCGTGTAGATATTGAGGAACTCGGTGGGGTTGACGCTACCATCGTATTTGTCTGGGATGCTGGGCCGGAACTTTGGGGGCTTCGGACACTCCGAAGGCTCGCCACAAAGGCACGGCATCCAGCCCCAACGACGGGGGAAATGGGGGGTCTACCTCTAGGGCCGCTAGGGCGCACAGGGCCGTGGACGCGGCGCCCTCTCCCGCTTGGGTAGCGCGGCGCTCATCACACCGACGCTCGATACTGAGCCGGGCATCTGGCTCACCGTACAAACTCTCGTGACACCCGCGAGAAGCCGTGGGCGTCGACGAGGGCAGTGAGGACGTGCGGCGTACATGAGCCGTCGCTCGTCGCGCTCTTCGTCTTGCGGACGAAGAGGTTGCAATCGTGGTGCCGGACGATCCGGCTGCCGATGAACGGCCACCGATGTCCAGCTGCTGCTGCGCCGCCTTGACCAGATTGTCCACGTCGTCCAGCCAACGCTGGACGGGGGCCTCTGGGTCCGCGGCAATGGGTGGATGGCGCAGGAGTGCCCTTGCTGCCTGGAGGGCACCTTGAGGAGTGCTGCCGTCACCGTAGGCCAGACGACGGCGCGCCTTAGGGTGGCGCCGCCGCTCGTCGCTGGGTAGCTGGGAGGTGGCGGAGCGCTCCGGCTCCTTCGACGCCTTCTCCCGCTCGTGGCTCCGGCGGGGAGGCGGTGACGGAGCGTGCGTCCGTTGACGGGGATGGAGCTCCCCGCCGTCGTCACCGGCACTCGGTGTGGGGGTGTGGAGCACCGCCTCTTCAGCCATGGGGCTGGCTTGGCGAAGCTTGGCGATCACGCAAGGAGCGGGAAATTGAGGAAGCGTTTACGCGTCCCCTACCTGGCGCGCCAGCTGTTGGATGGTAAACTCCGCAGCGGGGGACTGTGCAGACCCCCTTTTTGAGTTCGACCCAGGGGCGCGTGAAAGAGGCTTCCTTAGGCCCGGCTCCGGTGAGGCCGGCGAGAATCAAAGATCGCCAGACAGAGGACGGTGACACACGAGCAAGTATACAGGTTCGGGCCACCGCTGAGGCGTAATACCCTACTCATGTGTGGTGGATTATTTGTGTGGATTCTAGCTCTCCGGAGTTGGACTTGGCTAGCCGCAACCCAGGGAGTAGATGCAAAAAGCCGAACCGAAACCCCTCCCTCTAGGCCTGGGCCTCCTTTTATATCTCAAGGGGACACCACAGGGGCCAGACAGGCTGTTTTCTAGAGAGAAAGGAGAAAACTATTTTACAGATGTAGTCCATGTCATGGCTTGAAGCGGAAGCCTTTCGCTCCTGTTGCATCTGCATGGCCCCTGTCAGGCTGCTCATCATGTCGATCGGCGCAGCACGTCATTCTCTATTAAACGGCTGGAATCCGGCAGTCCACCGTAAGCTGTGCGATGCGCCAGGTGATTAGACTTGACGCACCAACTCTGACGTGGCGCAAGAGCCGGATCGACCCTCGCAATCTTGGTGCAGCTCATTGGGAAGCGTATCATACCTACCGGGTATGCACCGGCACACGCGGCACTGTACGCCATCCCATCGGTCATTCGCACCGGTCTCACACCGGTCAGCCGACGGTGATCGGTGTCAGATGCGTGCGTGTCATTCCGCAATAAATGCGGGACGCGCGCGCGCGGCGCAGGCGCACTACGCCTGCCCCGTCATTAATGCGGGTAGATGAGCGCTGGGAGCGCTCTCCCACTTCGTTACGCGTGGCAGCGGCCCGAGGGGGTCGGGGGAGCCCGACCCCCGTTGGGCCTCCCCCGAGGGGGTAGCGTGTCATGGGAGGGCGGCCGCCACGTCGCTCTTGGGCCTTCTCACCCCTCGGGGGATGGCCACGTGGGCGGACGGGGCCGCCTCAAGCCCATAGTCGACATACCCCAGGGCTCACAGGACACCGACAAAATAATTTTTATATAAAATAATAATGTGAGATTTAATTGTTACGAACACAACGGTGTAATCGGATCGTAAATCGGATGAGTAATTTAAGAGAAAGTTTTATTTGAAGCATAGTTGTGATAGAAATATATTTCTCTTCTACTTGCTTGATGGATATTAGTATTATAGTTAAGTAAATTATTCCGGACATTATAATCTGTCGGTGATTAGGACCAAATTGAGATGCTCTCGATTTAGATTTACTGTTATAGATAAGCTAGCACCTACGGACAGTTTTGAACCGTCTGATCTGGCATAATGAATGGTCAGTATTTGATACTCGGATGATAAAATCTCTCCAAATTCAAATTAAGCGTGCAAGAAAGCTAAAATATTACCACAGAGATAATTATTTATAGACTAACAACAATACGCAGTAATCTGCATATCACAAACTCTTTTATTTACAATCTATTATGTACTATAAACAATTTGTACCAAAAGAAAACACCAAAAATGTTTCCCCATAAATTGGTGAAAAGTGGAGCAGCCCATCTTATACAATTTCTTTTACTAGAACTATGATAAGTTCATCACAAATGATTTCACAAAAAGCCATATACGACGGTGAACTAAGAACAACTTAGGGTGTATTCTTCCTCCTACTTTCCTAACTCACCACTCTCTTTTTCCACGCGTACGCTTTTTAAACTGCTAAACGATGTGTTTTTTTTGCAAGAAGTTTCTATATAAAAATTGCTTCAAAAAATCATATTAATATATTTTTTAAAAAAATTAGCAAATACTTAATTAATTATACGCTAATGAGTCGTTCTGTTTTACGTGCTGGGAGAGTGAGTTCCCAACACAGTAAAACGAACACAGCCTTAGTTGGTTAGACACATTGCGGTGAAATCTGTTTAGCTGGTTCAAACCCTAAACTTTGGATATGTGCTATATCTTTCTAGAATTTAATCTCAGAAGAGATAGTACCTGCTACGTTGAATGCAAGAAAAGTACTCCTCCAGCAGGCTGAAGAGTATAAGGGCATCCACAATGTTGGAAAAAAGGTAGTATTAAGCATTTAATGCTATTAAGTTTTGCATATTTACCATTATGGAGATGCACCATAAGCATCACCAAACTAAAATACACCCTTAGCTTAAGGTGTGCCCACAAGACAATAAAATATAAGATTTGCTATTCATACTAATAAAGTATAACATTCCATTGAATTGTTTATTTGTAGTCATTTGGCTGCCATGTGGGACCTTTTGCCATTTTCTTTTTTTGGTGGGGTTCGGCGGGACCCACTTTATTTTCTTTCCTGGCTATATAAACATTGTACATATGATTATATAGTTGTGGCTCTTTTTAATGGGTCACACTCCTATTGCTTATGGTGGCACAAACATTGGTCTTGCTCTAAAGTAGCCGAGCTACCTGAAGACTGAGTTCAAACCTTCACGTTCAGAACTCTCCCCCAGCACAAAAATGATGTAGTTTATTAACGTATGATTAATTAAGTATTTGCTAAAGCAAATTTAAAAAAGGATAATATAATTTTTAAAAGCTAATTTCTTATAGAACTTTTTTTTGCAAAAACACACACCATTTAACAGTTCTGTAAACGTGCGCGTAGAAAATTAGGAGGTGAAAGTTGGGAAAGTGGGCTTTAGAACACAACCCACAATGTAGTAATAGGATGGGGTCTTAAACCTCTAAAATGATCATACATTGTGGGAGTAGTCCATATGATATGATAGTCCTTTATCTTCTAAAGCCTCTAAGAATTAAAGATTTAGGATGAGCTACCCATAAACATAATGTTTAGCCATAAGAATAAAATAGTAATACTTTCTCTTCTCTCTCACATACCATACAATTGTCTCCTCTTTTCTCTCACATACCATACAATTGAGTAGAATCAGTGGAATACCTCCTTTTACCATATACATTGTAGCAATTATCATAATAATATTGGATCTCACGTTATTACCTAAGTAAACATTATACGTTGAGTATGTTCGACATGTATCAGAGGATGCACCCACAAAGGTGGGTGGGCGGGCGGGAGCGAGCGCGGTGTGTAGTTGCATGTGCGATATTTTATATCAGGAAAAGAAAAATCTAAGATGAGCTGTATCGGGTACGCTATTATGTTACACTGTTGTGCCTATGACTTCCAACATCATCTTGAAACAATTCTAAATACTAAAGGCTTTCACAGTGCTCCGACGTGTCATTCAGCCAACTCTTGACACGTCGGAGATTCCCAGCCAACTAGGCTTAACGCGTGACCAAACGAGGTCCGCGGAGCCAACTCTAGCAACTCGTTCTTGGTCAGAATGTGTCAGGGAAGGGAGAGAAGGGAGAGGGTAGTGCGCGTCTGCACCGGCGTTGTCCTCCTCCTATTCACATCGCTGAGCTCGTCATGCTCCTCTCCGCATCGCCGAGCTCATCCTCCTCTCCGTGCCGCCGAGCCACGGTGGGAGGCACCACGAAGAGAGGACGGAAGGCCGGCCATGGGGAAGTCGAGGCGGCGGCCACGGGGTTTCTGGCATGACGAGCAGCGGCCAGGCGCGTGGAGGCCACCATATCCACGCGGGCCGAGCTCCCACTATCCCCCATGCCCCTGCCACCGACCTCGCCGCCGTTTAGGGCCCAGCCACCGTTCCACCTGCGCGCCGTCGCCAGTTGCACCGCCGCGAGCTCGACAGCCGCTAGAGGGAAGAGGGAGGGAAGGAGGCACGACGCCGGGATGAAGACGAGGCTGGAGGTGGTGGCCGGGGACAGGAAGGTGGCGTTGGAGTCATAGAAGCGGACGGCCGCGGCACCCGACCGCCCTCGTTAGCCCAGCAGGGGGAGGGAGGCATCGGATTTGGGAAGGAAACATAGAGGAGAGAGGGGCGGTGGGGAATAAAAAATGAGAGGAGAGAGAGGGAGAGTTGGAAAGTAAAAAAAAGATGGTATCGGCTATAAGCAACTTGCACTGTGGAGCACGTAGCTTATGACGTTCTTCGTTTACGTGGCATACGAGGAACGGCAAATTCTCAGGACGCACTGCTACTGCCCTAATCATCATATATTGCATACCAGACGGGGCAACAAGCAAGCTGTCTTTTACGTGCCACACCAATGCTACATTTCTAGTAATCGATCCTTACGCGTCTGACTGTAGCAGCGCACATGATAGTTTCAGTCGTAGCATGTCCTTTTTTTTGTCCACCTAGAATTACAAGTGCCCCTAGATTTGTCATCAAATTTGGAACGGCAGCAGTAGGCAACAGGACAACCAGTGACCGGCTAGTACGATTGCCAACCAGGATTCAACTATGTAAAAAGTCAGTCAGACATTCAAACGATGGAGTACAAAGTACAAACTGACCCGCTGGTGCTGAGGTGCATGATGTGCTACTATGTCTCCTTTTAACGTATACTCCTCCAATCAGATAGTAGGAGTGGTAAATATCACTTCACAATAGCACGAGAGAAACAGGCCAGACAAACAGTCAGTACCACCTAATCAGATTTATGCTCCCTTGAATTTATCCTTCGAAATAACCATTACGACTGAAACCACAACTTACATTTAACTTCCGAGCTGTGGAATTGAAAGAATCTAATTATCAACTTACAACAGAGGTAATTCGTCACGACCCAAGGTCATGACGGGATAAACACCGTCGGGATTGTTGTGTTAGTAACATTTAAGTTATCAATGCAATCTCATTGGAATCTAGGCCTTTTTGCAGGGCCTTGATCAATGATAGGATCGACCTGGGGAGGCAGTGCCTCTGAGGCCAACAGATCATCCGGTGCTTTCTCTTGTTCTGACGGTACATAGCCCTCTGGAAAAGGTGGAGGGGGAGGAGCAGGTTGCAGCTGCAGAGGAGTTCGAAGGTAATTAACAAATGGCTGAAAAAACAGGCCAAATGAGATTACAAATACTACTAGCATGTATGACCATTAGAAGGCTTAGCATGTGGTCAGAAAAAATCCGCAAAATGTTACTCCAGGATGGATCCGCAAAATGTTCTTTTGTCCAAGGATGATAAAATATACTGGAGTAAGATATAAGGCAACTAAACAAAGCAAGTTTTTCTATCATTACAGGGTGTTCATGGCACAAAAATTTTAATATTACCTTCCTTTGCAAAGACATTAAGATATGGTCGACCCGCTTTAACTCCTTCAAATTAATTGCTTCCTTCTGCGTCTTTGATTCAGCACCTGCTGTGTCAGGTTCTGCTTCCACTGTAAAGCAGGAAAATATATATTTCAAATTCAAGTGAAACTAATTTCTCTTTTTGTTTGAGAGAATCATGATAAAGAAACAACATATAACATAAACAAGGACACCGTGTGGTTTGAGAATTACAGTACTAAAATATCTCATATCTGATCTTGCATGGCCAAGGAAAACTCACAATATTAACAATTATCAATGTGTCAAGGTCAGGAATGATCATTTCATGAAAACATGAAAAACTATTTCTCCTTTCAGTTTTTGAATTCCAAGCCTCAGACCATACAAACACGGGTGGGCACAACTCTCTGTTTTAGTCAATTGGCATCAATAGTACTTTCAGGAATCTCTGCAACGATCAGTGAATAGACAGTGTTGATTTGTGCCCCCCACCACCACACACAGTCACACACAAATGTCACCATAAATTTGCACTCAACAATAAGTTGGTACACAAAATCGTGAACGATAACATCTTGTCACTTCTGACCCACAAAGCAGCCAAAAGTTACTCATAATGGTGCGCAACGGTATTTAAAATTAAGAACAATTTGCACATATTACATTAATGGTCAACAGAAACCCAAACTGCATAGAGAATACGTAACAAACTATAAATGATCCAAAAAAAAAGTAGTATCAGGGAACTGTTAAGTAAATACAGAATATCAGGCAAATAGATTCGAGAACTTAGATAAAATTTAAATCCTCTTACAAAACCATAATGCCTCATAATTGTACAGTTTTGTATCATTGAGCATTGCAATCTGGCTCTAAAAATCACAAAAGGTCTACATCTAAACCACAAAACTCTATTTAACCAAAACAAAACTAAGGACACAATTTTATACATTTCACCTTCATTTTGGCCCTGTGCTGTCAAGCAAGAGTGGCTGCTATTATAAGGTTGACAAAACAACCATGAAGATAGATAGAGGCATGATGAATCCACCCATTTAAACACAAATCTGGAAGCATGGTGTGCATGAGTTTAAGTTCTAAAACCTAGAAACCTGGTATCAACAAATAGCAAAATTTGGGGAGGAAGCTAATTGTGAATTGTGACAAACAAAGATGAAAGTAAATCCAACAGGGATGCAAAAGAACATGGGTATGTTTTAGATTTACCATCGTTTACTAGAGGGATTTGCTGGAAGTGCCAATTTTAAATGAAATGATTTGTAAAATTGAAACTTCATTCTTGGAGGTATTCCCAGAATTGTATATGGTATACCTATTTTGAACCTAATAACAAATTAATGGCGCATTATCATGACCAATAATGCTACTAATCATTCACAGTTCCGCTTTTCTAATTTGAGAGGAACATAAAACATAAGATCAGCTAAATGCCGTGCAAGAACATTTCACTGTCGATACAACAGAAGTTTGATCTAAGTGCCAGTAAAGAGGTCAAGTTAGCAATTATAAATTACGCACAAGAGATGCTCCAAATTTGAGAAACAAGAAAGAACAAAAGAGAGCATCAGACGTGAGTACATACCATGCCCAATTTTCTCCAATTTTGAACATGCCGTAGTAAAAGCTTTTGATATGTGATGCATAGCCCTACTCTGAAATGTCCCAATAAAGTTAAACAGTCAATCCAAAATCTGCAACTAGATTGGCAAAATCCCACAATTGGTCGCAACGCTCAACTCTCCCCAATTGCACGATCTAAGCAAAAGGAGGAGGAGGAGGGCTTACAATGCGGGACGCGAAGACGCTGCAGAGCTGGGGCGCCTGGTAGATGGAGCCATCGAGGATGTAGTAAGCGAGCATGGCGTTGGACTTCTCGGGGCTCTCCCGCCTCTGCTTCCGGATCACGAACAGGTGGGGCTCCATCACGTCGCTGAGCACGTACTCCATCCCCGTCATCTTCCTGCGACCACCACCACCAGTGAGCGGAAGAAGAACCATCTAAAACCTCAGGAAGTAGGGGGGTAGGGTTTTACGTGAGGTGAGACATGTCGAGGGGGTGGATTTGGCGTGAGCGGAGGGACTCGTTGTTGCAGGTGAGGTCGTAGAAGGGGGAGAGCGCGAAGTAGTCGAAGACGAGGTTGCGATCGAGCGGGTAGGTGTTGAGCCAGAGCTGGTCGCGGAAGCAGATCCCGGTCATGTCCGTGCCCGGGGGGGGCGGGAGCGCGGCGGCGCCATCGGGCCCGGTGGCCCCCGGCGGCGGCTGCGCCGGTGGGGGCAGCGGCGTCCCCGACATTCGCGGCGGTGTCTAGCAGCCACGTGCGCCGAATCGAACGGGAGGGAGGGTGGGTGGATGGATGCAGGCGTCGCCGCCTGCGCCGGCGAGACGAGGAGGCAAGCTGCGGCGGCGGCGGCGGCGAGAGGAGGAAGAGGCTGTGTGCCGAACCGTGGTAGGCGACTTGCTTTTGCGATGTGTTGCTGGTTAACACAGTTTCGAAGTGATTTAGAGGCTGGCAATTTGGCATCAAAGTCCGTAATTTTGCAGAGATCAGCTGGAATAATTTAATTTTGATGCTAACTTGGTCAAAAGAAAAACAAATAAATTGGTAATTACTCTCAACGTCTTGAAACAACCTGGATAGAACATATCCTACTGTATTATATGAGATGAAAGGGGTATAATATAAAGTCACGGGTGTATTGAAACTTTGAGACAAGTATGTCTTTGTTTCAGTTTTGTAGATCATAATTAAAAGCGATTGCATATTTCAAACTTCGATTTCGAAGGAGGATTTAGTAACACCTCTATATTGGGCATGTCCGGTAAAAGGGGGTTACAAGTTACAATGTTGCTACGGCTGTAGACAAAGAACCACTGAAGCTGCAGCAAGGATAGCTGAACCACTAAAAATATGAGTTTATTCGGTTTTTAGTGTGTAATTTTGAGTATTATTTTTCTATTAAAATTTCACAAATATCAAACACAATCATAATATTATAAAAGTACTCATAAAGAAAAATCTACCTATATCGTTTTTATGTTTTAAAACTAAATATTTTGACAGCCATTGATGGTTAAAGCTTCGAATGTTTGACCGAATATAATCAATTACCATGCAAACAATTGATAAAGGAAAACCCCTAAACTTAGTTCAAAATCAAATTTCTAATATTCAAAATCAGCATAGATACTCGGTTTAAACTAAAAGCTAACACCTTCAAAAGATCATCTATTAATTTCTGCATTTCCTACTAAATTTGACAAGTGATACCTGTTGTTTCAAATAAATGCTCCAAATAGATGGATGGGTAGTATCAAAATTGCTGCTTTGAACAAGCATTTATCAGCTACGGCTGCCTTAATATTATGAAACATCAAGCATCCTGAGTATGGCAGGCAGAGAGGCAAGGTAACTCTCGACCAAAAAATAATGTTACAAAATAGGCTTGTTCATTGTATAAACAAGAAAAAGGAAGTTACAGTGAATGCCCTCAATTGGCATCCATATACAACATACGGAGTAATATATAAACTCTAAGAATGAACTAAAGCTATGATCTGACATCCTTGAAAACACCACCTTTCTCCATCTCCGCAACGATGTCTTTCAAGGCTGGTACTTTGTTAGCTAGAGTTCTGTACAGTCTAGAATATCTGGCTCTTGTACCATCGGCGGTTCGTGCCAGGGCAAGCAAGCTGATTGCTTCTGGCAATTCCTCAAAGACACCTTTTATTTCCTCGAAGCTCATTTCTGCAAGAACCGATGGCTTTGGAACAACTCGGATTATCTCATCGCCTTTGGGTTCCTGAATTTTTTGATCAGCCTTGATGACCAGTTCGCAGCTCGAATTTGCTCCACATTTTATGATGAATGGGGCTGAGGTTCCAGTGTTGAACTGTAGTACGTTCCACTGTGAAACTTCGCTCTCGCCCGGTGTGTTTGAATTCAAATCTGTGGCAGGTTCATCAGGATCCTCTTGCAGTGACTGCACGTGACATGATAGTATTGTGTCAGCTAAACTAAATGAACATAGCTAAAGGTAGGGTTTTAGGCTTATCTTGCCCAAGGTAGTGTCAACTTGTCAAAGAATCTAAACTCTTGCAATGCATAAGTTATGCTAAGGCGAGAGTAACTTATGATGTGTCACTGTCACACTGTATCAACAATTAATTGCTACCACCAATCACAAACCTAATATCCATAGAAAATGTAAAACTACCTAAGTAATGCCAAGACTAAAAATATATCCAAAGATTCATGGAGAATAATATAATGTTTAGTTCATTTATATTAGATATATGTAATAAATCTGAACATTCAAAATTTGTATCTGCAGAGGATTTAGGTGAGAAATGGAACAGATCACTTAAAACCTCCAGCCTCCATTTACATTCTAACATAAAATGTAGGGAAAAGTAGCTTTTCTCACTTCTCTCACAAAAGATCCTGTCATTGCTTTTTTTTATTATTATTGTTACTCTATTTGAAGGCTGCAAATATTCTAACATTCAATGTACATACCTCTACAACTTTCCTTGCCTCCATGATCTGCTTCTGAGCACAAGGATGATCAACATCAAGAAGAGAAGGCATTTGCGCCAATAGATCATCCAATGATTCTAGCAACGCTTTCTTTTTTGATTTTCTCAATGGCCTTGCTGAACTTTGTCTCATTACTTCCTGTCATCGCATGAATGACCAAATATGGATAGTTAGTAAGCATGTTTCATGTGGAAACTCAAAAGGCCTTCACAACTAGATATAAATGGATAGCATCAGACCTTCACTTGTCTTATGATGTTGTCTAAAGATATGAGAGATGCCAATCGTGCATCTTCAGCAGCAGTTGGAGGATTTCGGATAGGTGAACCACCTTCTTCTTTGGTTAACAAGACAGTATCTGTTCGCATTTGTTGCATGATCTGATAAGAGTATAACAGCATGAGATGCCACAAGTACGAAAAGCCACCCAAATACTAAGAATCTATCAATCAAGCTATGAAATTAATGCAAAAAATATAGTTGTAAGTACTATATGAATGTTATCCCCTGAGGATATGCCATAGACATTTATGAATAAAATACCAAGATTGAAACAGAGGAAGAAAAAAAATCCTAACAAGGGTAAACATCTGTCATAGATTGGTGTGCAATGTTTGGAATAGCAGGTCAAGAATTAACCACAGTATGACTATAGAAACTTGGAGGTTTTGTTTAATTCATATTTGCTTGATGCAAAAGATGCAGTGCCTTGACTCGTGAGAAATTATGTCTAAATTAAAGTTAAACATCCAATCTAACCAAATCAATCTAATTTAACAATGCGAATTTGCAAAGTGGCAATTGCGGTGCTTTATAGAAGAATTTTGGTGCTTTATTCTACAATATTGGAGGATATAACTTTGAGAAAAATGGCAATTGCGCCAGGTTGAAAGATGAAAATTTGCGAGGGAGACAAGCAGTCAAGCACCTTTCTTCTTTTGTGATCGACTGACTCTAGAGCGGATCGTAGCTTACTGACATGAGCGGGATCATCAGCCACCTCTGTAGCCAATGTGCCAGCAATGTCCTGCAATTTTGTGAAGAATAAGATCATAAGAGAAACAATTTTACTATATTATTGGACTAGGTGGTAAGACAGGTAAATAAAACCTTCAAGTGATGTAGTTGGGATGTGTAAACTCGTTTCGTGTACTCGGATAACAGTTGACCTAAAGCATCAGTTGAGGGGGGTTTCGCAGTACCAAGGCCAGCCATCCATCCATCCATAATAGCAGTAGATAATAATTCAAGTTGCCCGGAAGCTCCAGCGACATCTCCACCAGTTACTGATAAAAACTCAAAGTTCTCTGCAAGCCATGCTCGGATCTGGCGTTGCAGTTCACCAGCTGGAGTATGAACAAAGAGAGCAGCTAAAGCCTTGTTTCCAATTGCAAAAGCCTTGGCTTCCTCGGTAATTTCCCGAAGCTTTCCTCCAGTGACGTGTTGTCTCCATGTCTCCTGTCCAAATATGATCTGTTAGTACAAACACACATTGCTATGGCTAACAGCTAACAAAATAGTTAAGTATAATGACAGATATCAAGGCATTCATGCCAGGAAGTTGGTGCACAAGAGCAGCATAAATGGCCAAGCTTGACACGTTAACTTCACTATAATGACCTATAAAATATACCAGATTAAAAGGATGTTATCATGCCAGCAATAAAGCAGGGTCTACCTATAGCCCCATATGACAAGTTAACCAGAGATGCCCAAAATTTAAATGGCACCATGTAATACTGATTAAAAAAGAATGAGTGGGAAAAGGTACAGCTAGCACTATTGTGGGAATAAATTGTTGTTTGATTTGATACATTGTAATCATTAGGTAAGACCTCACGAAGGAGAACTTTACCTCCTCAATCCCACGAAGCTTCAAAACAATCGAGGAGAACTTTGATTTCCTTTCTGGTTTAATGTTAACTTTGAAACCATGCACATGCTCATCAATTAAGGAAGTTCGTGAACCATGATCGTGGTGATGAACAGGTGACCTGCCAGGACTACTTCCCCTGCTAGAACTTCTGCTCCGACTAGTATGTGATTTCTCCAGAAAACGCTCAACTGGAGAAACCTTTGTAAAGAAAAAAAATAAATGCAGAAATACCGTCATATACAGCAAAACGATGGAACAGCAATTTGAATTAGAAAACAGACAAAAAGAATGGCACCGACATCATACCTTGATTGACTGAAGTTCCGGAGACCTAGCAAGCAAAGATCTAATGTACAATATCTTAACCCTTGAAACTAGCATAGTATCCATAACTTTTCTTGGTTCCATTTTGCGGATGAATGAAAAGACAGCATCTCGGATCTCAGCAAGTATCTCATGCTCCCTAGCGGCACCTGCTTTGATAACCGCAGCCAATACCTAGAATTGTACCATAGTTATGACATTGCTTATGCTGGCAAATGTGTATTTACTTTAAAAGGAACATGATGCAACTGTACAAAGTATGCAGGTGCTGGTAAAAGGCACATACACTCTTTAGCCAATACAAAGACAAAGAAAAAGGATGATGGATGGTTCAAACTCCAGCTGTACTGATATCATGGAACTGTATTAGATGGACCTTATATGAATGCTTGACCACTTAATCAGTACATCGCAAAATGCATAACAATCTCCAGGTTAGGTGCATAAAGGATTGAAACCCAAGCAAGAAAGAAGAAATAGTGTCTCCTCACTAAAGCAAATGAGATTGCAGCGGATGTTATCATGCACCCATCATATTACATGCACACAAGGTAACTGCTGGAGTGATTAACTGGGTTTTTTGTGTGCTTTAGGGATCTGGAACGATTACATAAGCCTGGTGATCAACCATACCAGCCAACCACAACCCTTGTCATAGACCTATTTATGCTGAGTTGGTAGGCATGATTCTGACCAATTGATGTTATTCTTGTGCATATACAAATTATAAAAACATCCTTTCAAAAAGGACAAAAATGCAAATGTAGCAAAAGGCTCAAAATGAAAAACATAAATATTTGATCAAATCGTGGCCATCTAGCTTAGTTGCAATGTTGTGTTAGCTAGTAACAACCTGGTGAAACGATAATGGATCTCAATTCCTAATTACACAGTAGAACCATGGCATGTACAGGGTTTCCAAATACTTGGGAACGAAAAGATCACCAAAGTACATACGACAATCTGATATGGATGGAGTTTCATTATAGTCATGGTGACAGTGGAAGTAAGGCTGATGGTACAGCAAAAGAAAAGGAAACAAAATATGCAAGAAATACTTGGTGATAGAAGAATAGATGTCTCATCAAAATGAATATTCTATATTAGCATTACTGACCAGCATTAAAAGCTTATTTGCACCATCCGCTATTGCGGCAACTCCCTCAAACTGATTAGGATCAAAATCCATTAGTGCAGATGTAAGGTATTCCCCAGCAGGTGTAGTTTTTGTTAACTCATTGCTTGATTTCACAATAGCTCCGCTGTTTCCAGCTTTGTCCTGTGACACTGGTAAGGGGAATACATCTGATGACTGACTTTTGGTGCTCTCACTCCTGTAGAGTATAAATGGTCACTCCATATTCATAACAACCATGTTTTTAAAAAAATAATTGTATGTGTTTGTTGTGAATAGCAGCATTTTACCTTCCTATATCTCTTCCCTGAGCATTAGTTTGTTTGTTTGAAGGACTTGGAGCCTATAGACAAACAGTTATTGCATGAGAAACGCACAGCAGAACATTGAAAATGCAGTTACTGACAGGTCACATCACCACATATCACAATCACTGTTTACTAAAAGATTCTGCGCACAGCTCACTTTGACACAGGAGACTAGAAAACAGAGAACCGCAAAAAAAAAAACAATAGCAAATTCAAAGGAATTTCTTGTGACAGCATTATTTTCTACTTGCTATATTGTGCAAGGTCTGCATGCTCTCTTATAAAGTCTATGTGACGATAGACACTCTTATGAATTTTCGAAAGCATATTGTCAGCTGTGATCCTTAACAAAATTGAAGGGTCAAGCTGCCACGATGTCCTATAACACTCGGGCACTTTCAGCACAACGAACTACGAATGTTTAGGCGTTTCTATAAGCACTACAGAAGTCCAGCAGATCGGCAAAATAAAATGAACAGCATAATTTCACATATATTGAGTGAAGAATATTTCTGACCAACCTGTGGAGAGCTTCCTAATCCTGACTTCTCTGTAAGTCTGTCAAAGAGTTTCTCATTCTCCACATGCAATTTCTGCATGTATCAAGGAAAAGAAAAATAAAGATGAACAATTTGTCAAAATTGAGATAAATAAGATGATTCCAGAAATAAAAGATCACAGAAATTAAATTGTCTTCGATAAAATATACTAGAGCACAGAAATTATGCATGTGGCACACCCAATCATAACAAGAATTTACACAAGAAATGTAGCACAAAAGGAAATACCACAAAAAACTTAGTACAAAAACAACATCAGGTTACTAAAAACGGATCTTCTCTAAATCGGTATACATATATATTGTGAAAAGTTACTAAAAGGATATCTCTAAATCGGTGATACATATATATTGTGAAAAGTTACTAAAAACGGAGATGCCAGGATTAAGCTAAAAGGTCACCTGGTCTCGGTACAGAAATCAGATCCATAGAGAATAACAATATTTTTTTATGATGGACAATAGCGTGAAAGAAAATTTAATACTAAGAAATTGCTCTGGTTCTGAACTATCAAAAAGAAATATCCTGCTCAATGAAAATATATATCAGTATAAATACGTTGGTATACTCTATTCTCATAAAACAAAGTAACCAAAATTTAAGCTTCCGTCTGTGGGTTTGGAAATTAACTGCAAACAAAAAACACCAATATGTCAAACTTTGGAGCTAGCTTTTTATGATTACACAAACATATTGTTCAAACAAAAACCTCAGGCTAACACTAATTGTGGTGGAACAGGTCTGTTTTTTATGATTACACAAACATATATTTGGGAAAAGAAAACCTTGGGCATACAGTCACTAAGAAGGAACAAAGGAGTAATACATAAGTTATAAAGGACAAATAAAGTAGCAATACCTCAATAAGGGCATCCCTCTTTGCTAATTCCTCTTCTAGCCTTTTGGTCACTGAGGATGAATCAGCAGTTGACTCCATCATCTTTGGGGTAGATATAACTGAAGCAGATTCAGACCCAATAGTTGATCTAGCATCACTTGAGTTTAGGGCTTCATTAAGTTGAGACTCGATGGACTTAAGTTTTGCCTGTTAATTGTGGAAAGAAAATAAGCATGGAAACTGATCGTTACAACATATTGTGTCAATTAGTAGCCTCCACCTCTTCACCAGATGTATAAACAAAAAGTTAGGTAGATATTAACAGTGAAACAAAGAAATATGGCTACAATCTACATGAGCAGCTCATAATCACACTTTCTTGTCCTGAACTGTATTTGAATGGCAATCCCAAATACTCCTTCCGTCCCAAAATAAGTTCGTTTAAATGTACATGAGAAAGCTATCCTTTCACAATGGATAAACTTGTTGTAATTTTTTTATTATTTCAATATATTCTTACTGTGGGGGCTTACCCTACAGTATTTCCCCTCAAAAAAAAATAAGTTCATTTTTCACCCATCCCACACATACCAATACAAAACGAAAGAGACTAGAATACCCCTACTTTATCAAATACCAATGCAACTATTCCCCACTTTATTTATTCCGAATACAATTATTCTCTACTTTCACAAACTCCGATGCAATGATTACTCCAAAAATGAACTTATTTTGGGACAAATGCAATGAGCTAAAAATGAACTTATTATGGGACAGAGGTAGTAATGATTTTTGATGAAATACAATCTCAGAATAACAGTATCACGTCCCTATTGAACACTTGGACAGAGAACCATTAAAAAGAAAACACCGTGTTTAATGCTCAAAATATACTTAAAATTCAGTTGTACAACACATAAGATTAGCCAAGTTAAGATCTGGTATAGTAGGAAATGGGAGTCTTAATGCAAATACACTTTTTTTTCTGTAGAAAGAACATACATATGATTATATCCTGGTGAACACCTGTGGAAGGATGGCACTCGACAGTATGTTGTTATATAATTACACATGGGTGTGATGCTCAGTGAGATTGCATTACGCGTTGTGGGATATGATATGCCTCCATACCATGTTTATGTGTTCATTAAGTAGCCAATAATTGCTCAATTGAAATGTACCAGAAAATGTCGTCAACAGGCAAAGAAACTAGAAAAAAAATGACGACAGCAGAGTGGGCCACATAAACAACAAATCTAAATGCCAGGTTTTTAAATTAGCAGCTGGCAGAGAAAGGACCTCTCACCTAGTGACCTCAAGCGTGTTAGCAATAGCACTCATCAAGAGAAAAGCTTGAAGTGGATACCACAATAATTCAAATGAGGATAAAAGAGGATACTGGAAATATATGCAGCCAAATTTAATTAAAATCTAGTTTCTATGAAACAGGTAAATACAATAATATGTTAACCTGTAGCGACTGAATTGTTAAATCACGCTCATGCATCTTTATTTTCTGCTCCTGTTCAACTTCTAGAAGACGAGAGATCTGATCCCTTAGCTGGTTGTTCTGTTCTTTCTCAATCTTGTGCTTCTCAGCGAGCATTAAATTTTCAGACTGAAATAACAAGACAACTAAAATGTCAATTGTTGAAAAGGAAAACGTCCACATTACATTTTTAGACTGTAATCTACAACAACATAACTTGTATTTTTAATAAGGAAAAAGTCCACATTTTGTCCCTCAACTATTGCCTTGGTCTGATGACGTAGCATCTACTTAGTGTCTACATGGGCAAATAGTGATGACGTCATCGTACTGATCAATAATAAACAACAAGGAAATAAAGAAAAAACTAGGACTGGCATGTCATCCTGACCTCATTTTCCTATCACTCTTCCACCTGTATATTTTTATTTTGATTTGTCAATTAGGATTCCACATGGCAGCACACCATTGAAAACCAAACCGATTTATTCCAGGAATGAATGAGGGTTGAAGGGCCAGTAATAAACCGTTTCGTAGTTGACAGACCAAAATCAGACCAAGGCAGCAAGCCCATAGTTGGGGAACATATGTGGACTTTTTTCCTTTAATGAAACGGCATGTTGTGTTCAGCGATATATTCATGCAAACTACAGTGAAGAGCAGGACCCAACATTACAAATTTGCAGCATGCCAGCATATTAACAAAATATTTGACATAAATGCATAGCTAGCATAACTGGTGTAAAACTGAAGATGAACAAATGTAAAATCACATTTAAAAGTTCACCCATGACAGTCACATGCTAATTTTTTTTTAAATAGTACCCTCATTTAAATTGACCATTCCAGGATGTTCAAATGGTGCCTACTCCAACAACCACCCTGTGTTCCGAATGGAAGGTCTCCAGTATATGGCTTTGACCATCATTTTGTAAATCATTTTTCAGTAAAAGTTGTAGAATAATATAATGCAAAACTGTACTTTTGATGAAAAACCGTTCACCGTCACTGGTTTTAATGATGGCAGAAAAATGGTATGCGATAGTAGTTTTCATGAAAAAAACCACTGATACAGTGATATCCCCATTCTTTGTACTCGTGGTTTTCAACATATACATGGTCTCTAATACACATCACTGACTGTTTGTTTTCTAAAAATATGTTTAGCAAAAAAATCATAATGAGTTAACAATTTTCAGACCAAATCCATTAGCACCACTTTCATGTGACAAAATTTGAATACTTTTGTGTACAGTAGTGGATCAAAGTTTACAAAGTTTGACCACACGCATTCTAAAACCACATCTATTTGTGAATATGAGTAATATAACTTCCTATGCCGAAAGTCAAGGAATAAAGCACGCCTTACTTTTCAGTTTCAAGATTTAAACTCTCAAGCATCTATTTGGGGATAGAAGTACAATCCAAATGACATGGACCTTGGTAAAAGAACTTTTGGATAAAAAATAATGGATGTATTTAGCGTTAGATTAATTCAGAACATTAGTATTATATGGCAGATAAACTAAAGAGTGCAACCTTCAGATCAGCTTGAAGTGTAGAAGAAACTCTCCAGGCCTTCTGTACTTCGTTGAAGAGCAGTGTGCATTGGTCGTTAGCCTCTTTAAGAGAGAGCTTTAATCCCAAAACTTCTTGGCGCAGATCTAGAACCTCCTTCTCCTTGTCGTGCAATTCTTTACGTGAATCATTTGCCTACCCAAAAAAGATAGAAAGATTATTAAATGGTCCTAAGATGTAAAGACACCAAATACAATCAAAACCATACCACATCTTTCCATTTCTTGATTGTATCGCGGTTTCCAAGGCTCAGTTCAGCATTTTTTGCTCTAGCAGAAAAGCTGAGCGTAGACAAGGTTCTAGACAAATTTGAAGCACTTGGACTTACATGCACGATCAATAAGGTCTTTGAGCTACTTCCTGCATCCAATGATGAATGTCAAGCAGACCAGTACTGGAGGCACAAGCTTACTTATAATATAATACCTCAATTTCATGATACAGGGCCCCATTTACACTTCATCTTGTTCTAAAGTATAAGGTCCGCATGACACTGCTAACTGTAGTACTGAGTAATTAGGATCTTAGTAAGGGTAGACAAATCAGCCTTTTCTACTCTTGTGTTTATTTCGCATTTTTACCATTTCATTTGTGTGCAAAGTAGAATGGAACCATATAAAATGAGACTACGAGTAACACGCTTTGAAGTAGATGGATTTTGCCATTTCTTAAGATAGTCTGGGTCTGATAAGACGTATATCTTTTAAAAATCACTGACAAACACTATGAAACAAAATGAGTAAATTCAAGTATTTTATCCGTTTTAAAACTTACAATTTATATTTCATTAAAACCTTTTCTTTTCTATTCTCCTTGTAGAAAGTACTAACATTATATAGGAAGACAGATTGATTTCATTTATCAAATCTCTCTCTTTTTCTTTTCATTTTGAAATGTTGCATTTTTGTTTACATATTGTATATTTCCTGTGTGGGGTGTACAGGTGCACCAAATGGAGCAAAGGATATGATGGATATGCCTCTGTTAGCTAAAAATAATCAGTAACATCAATACACAAGGAAAAGGCATAGATAATAATAGATATAATGAGGGGAAATCCCGTTACCAAGAGAATCGGCTAAGATTTGTGTAATTCTTGAATTCCCAGATAGAACAGGTTCCTTCTTCGCACTTAATGAGGCCAAAGCATCACCCAACCTATCAATAAAAAAATTAAGGAGCAATATTATATACAATGAAAGAGACAAACATAAAGGCATTGATGGCATAAGAATATACACCATTAAAAGATCTCACATGACCAAGAACAAACCACTGAAAATCGTCAATGAGGCAATTATTGTAATAAACAGAAAATTAGATGTATTATTGCAAGTCAAGCATCTTACGCAGAAAGCGATTTTGAGACATGCAAGAAATCTGTTAGATTGTCTCTATTAGCATCTTCTTCAAGGAGGCATTCACTAGCTGGCAAATCAACTAAAGAAAGCTTGCTGTACAGGTGTTCTCCTGTTACATAGTTTCTGTAGTGTATGTGGATCGTAACAATCCTGGAGAAGAGAAGAGAATTAGTATTTCTAATTAAAAAGAACTAGCCGCAGGAATCTAGATTGGAAAAAATGATCCAGATAATGGCTCAGGAAAAGTGTGTCCTGTGCAAAAAGTTTTAATGGAAGCATTGTTGATATACAAAACAATGGGAGAGAAGCATATATTTTACGTACAAGTGCGATACCATGGCCTTCAAAGAATTCGCAGATCGATTTTCAAGTGCAGCCTTTAGGGAATTAGAAAATTCCAGGGGATTTTCAACCTTCTCCTGCACAAGTTCCACAAAGGATTCTTGCACACCCATGCGAACTTTTGGGACAGGGCTTATAGAGTCTGATAGCAAATCCCGAACCTAAGGTGGAAAGAGATTATAACCTAAGTAAACTGCAGATAAATCAACTTAACTCACAAGAGTAGCCACATGATATACTAGGTTAGCATGCACTGACAGAACAGTATGAGCACCTGATCGTTGTAGAGCTCACAGGCAGTAATATAGAAATTAAAGTGTGAGGTAGAAGTAGTATCTGAATTTGAAAGATCAAACAACTCCTCAAAGCTCCGCAGATATAAACCACGATCATGGCTAGATCCTTCCTGGTAAGCACATGAAATTTTAGAAAAAAAATTCTGTGTGTATCATGCATGTATTTAAACAAATGTCGAGCATATCAACTAGCAAGCACGGAATCTACTAGAAGTACATAATAATAGCAATTCTTCTGGTCCAACCAAACTGAGCTCATATAGAATTTCAATACAATATGACCAGGTGAGATACTGATACTGACAACGGAGGTATCAGTTTGGTCAAACAAAGTAATGAAACGCTGGTATTACCCATGGAAGCTTGATAAAACATTCCAAGTTTGACAGTAAAAGGTATCTAGAATTGCTTCACAAGCTCCATAGCAACCTTTGTGCACAAGGAATTAACACATCCTTCCAATACCTCTCAAATATACGTTGGTTACATGATTTCTGTTCTTTGTTGAGAATACATGGGTTACATAGTTGGCTGCATATAGGATGCAATGCTGGCATTTCAAACACAGGCTAAGGATACATGCTTTGATTAATTGCAACTTGTCATAAGTCAAATGAAATCAGGCTTCAGAATAATGTCATTTCAGAGTCTAATGTTGTGCTTCTGTGGCATTTGCTGTGCCATGCTACAATTGGGGTAGTTAACAAAATATTTTCGATAGCTATCTAGTAATAGATCATTATCATCATTATTATTTAAAAGAAAATTCACGCATAGCAAATATCCAAAAATAGTATGTGAATCTTAGTTCCCAAAGACAGCTGATGTCAAATGCAACTTAAACAATATGCGAGTCCAAGGAAAATAAGTATGGAATGAATCATTAGAGTAAATTACAACCAGGGTATGTGTTTTTCCAGAGCGGCTTTGACCATAAGCAAATATGGCAACATTGTAACCATCCAAGGCCGACTGCACAAGGGGTTGAACATCATGGAAAAGTTCACCTGAAAACATTTAAAGGATAGAAACACCATAAGAACGAAAGATTATGAAAAAATGTAGTATCGTCTAGGGTTTACACACATCAATAGTGCTACCTCCGTCCCGAAATATGAGGAGTTTTAGGGTTGAACACGGGTATTAAGAACGTAGGTGGAATTAAACGTGAGAAGGTTGTGATTTGTTGAAAAGATGAAGTAAGTGTAGAATTTGAATGGTGGAAGGTTCTAATTGGTTGAGAAAAGGAAGTAGGTGTAGAATTTGAATGGTGGAAGATTGCGATTGGTTGAGAAGCGAATGCAGGTGAAGAAGTTGTTATATTCTAGGACAAATTTTGAAGGTTAAAAGTTGTTATATTTTGGGACGGAGGGAGTAATTTGAACAGTATCATACATAATGCTACTATTTCCAAGTGAATGCATGAGAACCACATCAATCTTACCTTGCCCAATGTGGGGTCCATATACCCTGTCAAACTCATAATCCTTCTTAGGATTGGTTAAAGATTCATCTCCAGTGTTTACACGGATAGTAAAATCATCTGGAAACTCTACTACTGATGAACCTTCATCTTCGAATAGGGGTCTGCTACGGCAAAATACTTTGACATTGCCTGAAAGATGCTAATAATTATTATCAATGCTTAAAGACTCCAGAGTAAAAGATGTTTGAGGCAGGCATTAACGAACATAGTGGAGTACCTTTCAAGGTCAATAAGTCATTGAAAAGCCTTTTCTTCTCATGAATCAAAGGAGTGATTCTAGCTTCAGTTTCAAGTGCAGCTTGATCTACAGCAGCAAAACGTATATGCTCAGAAGATAATGGTAAATATTCTTCATGAATATGTTCAGTATATGCTTAAAAAAAAGTATGACCTCAAAACATAAGATGGTGCAAGAAAACATTTTTTGTGCACAGAGAAACCAAAGGACGGTATTACCGTCCAAGCGGTATAGGAGTTCCCACCAATTGATTTGTTGCATATGACTTCTCACAGCACATGTGCCCGCCAGCCCATGTCTCCAGCACCCTCATGAGAAGGGCACCAGCATGAGAACAAGCCGCGTGCTAGCTTGGCTAGGGTAGTGGGCTGAACGCTGCCTTTGGCTGTGTCCGAGCAAGTCAGTGTGTCGGGCCTCTCAAATTTTACTTTTTTTTTTATATGCACACCATTGCAGCAAATCCCTTCACATGCCATAAAATTCAACCAAAATTGAAGGTGTTTTCAAGGTGGGTTGCGAAATCAACCAAAATTACCTAAAAAATAGGTATTTGGACCAAGAATTTGAAATTTAAAATATTTTTTATTTTGAGTGAATTTTAAACAAATTGAAATTACAACAATTTCAGTCATTTTGTTTTTTACTTCCTCTCAAAGAACGTTACAGCTAAAATAATTTTGTGTGAGGATTTTGTTTTTGGTGGGAGGGCTATCAATTATGGTTACAACTTACAAACGGAATGAGTAAAAGATGAAATAAGGTAAGTAAAAGATGAAAATAACAACCCAATGTGCTTAAGTTAGTTAAAAATAACAATCCCCATTAACCCTCAATTATAACCGGGCATTTTACCCCTCTTCACCAAAAACAGACCTGGTTATGGATGTGGCATTTATGTGCAAACAAATCATAGTCAGTCATACATATTAGTGAATCAGAAAATAATAAGAAAAGATTGATAGAGTCCACATGGCATTCTTTAAACCCATCCATGTTCATCTTCTCCTTCCACCTCTCTATTTTCCCAAGCATTCCATGTGGGTTCACCACAGTCATAAGCTCTGTTAAAGGTGCACTCTATGTCCCTTAGTATATTCCCCATTCTACGGTGCACCACTGTTATTGCCGTTAAGTGGTCCAACACCATAGTCCCATAGTCTATGTCTACCACAATTATCCATGAGGCTCACCGACCTCGCCATTGCCCCTTTCCTCCCACTTGTGCAGCTTAGTGAGTGAGTTGAGGGGTATGGAAGGTAGTGACAGAAAACAAATAGGCACCGGAGTAACAGCAGAGGATTGCCAATGACAAGCTCCATAGCGCACACCTAAAACGTAGTCATAGTTTCCTCGCTGGTTGTGTCTCATTGATCCATGCCACTACTTCTACCATTATTGTTATGCTAATTCCTGTGAATGGATTTCCACATCAGCAAAGAGAATCAGCTCGAATGTCAAAACTGCTGCCAGATCTACCACCATGCCTGCTTAAGGCCAAGCCAGACTTCCACTAAATAGACTTATTCCCTAAATGTATGGCATATTCATCATAATATTTGAATATATGACAAACAAAAAATAAATACTCCCTCCGTGCTGATAATATTTGTTGTTTTGGACAAGGACACTGTCTTTGAAAAACAGTTTTGACCACTATTTTTTATTATAATATATAGAAATATCAATAAATATATGATTTTATTGAAGTACTTTTTAAGATTTGCTAGGTTGATTCTTGGCCTAAAGGTTAGAGTACAGGGGAAAAGAAGATTTCACTTTGAAAGTTTTTGGCCCAACCTCGATGGTTTTCAGTTGCTGGTAGAGGAAAACTGGGAGGTGCATTTGGGGGTTGCTTGCCCAGTGGAGCGTTTTTATCTCAAATTAATACGTCTCAACAAAGGACTCCAAAAATGGAGCAGCAAAAAAGTGGGCAATGTCAAGCTTCAGCTTGGAATGGCAAAGGAAGTGCTCCACCGTTTGGAAATTGCAAGAGATTCTCGGACTTTGTCAGTTGGTGAGGATTGGCTGAGGAAAAAATTGAAATTGCATTGTCTTGGTTTAGCTTCTCTAGAGCGGACCATTGCTAGGTTGCGATCCAGGGTCCTGTATCTTCGTGAGGGGGATGCCAACACCTCTTTTTTCCATCAGCATGCCAGATTTAGAAAGAAAAAGAATTTTATCCCCAAACTGCAAGTTGATGGTCAAATTCTCACCTCTCAGGAAGATAAGCAAGAAGCAGTGTTGGACTTCTACAGGGACCTTCTTGGGACAGCTAGTCAGAGGGAGTTCTCCCTTGATTTCTCCAAAATTGGGTTAGCTCAGCATGATCTGGCCTTTTTAGAAGAACCTTTCTCGGAACAAGAGGTCTGGAGAACTATTAAGGATTTGCCGCTTGATAAAGCCCCTGGGCCCGATGGTTTTACGGGAAGATTCTATAGATCTTGTTGGGATATTATCTAAAATGATGTGATGTTGGCTCTTTCGGCAATTCACCGTGGTCACATGGCGAAATTTAAGCTTCTTAACACAGCCTTTATCTCTCTTTTGCCCAAAAAAGTTGATGCGGCTTTTGTGAAGGATTATCGCCCCATTAGCCTTGTTCACAGTTTTGCCAAGCTGGTTGCGGAACTAATGGCAAACCGGCTGGCTCCTTTGCTCCCGGCTATGGTCTCGATAAACCAAAGTGCCTTTATAAAGGGTAGAAGCATCCATGACAATTTTCTTCTTGTCCAACAAATGGTTAGAAGGCTGCACAGCAGTAAAAAGGCTCATGTGATGTTTAAACTTGATATCTCTAAGGCTTTTGATTCAGTTGATTGGTCTTTTCTTTTGGAGGTCCTTTGCCATTTGGGGTTTGGGAGGAATTGGTACAATCTGTTGTGCCTCTTGCTGTCAACTTCATCAACAAGAGTTTTGGTCAATGGGGAGCCCGGTCAGGTTATTGACCACTGCAGAGGTCTCCAGCAAGGTGATCCCCTATCACCAATGCTCTTTATCTTGGTTATGGATGTGCTGAACTCTATTGTGGCTCGTGCTGATCATGAAGTGCTTTTGGAACCTCTCGCTGTCCCGCAAACAACTCATCGGATTTCCTTGTATGCAGATGATGTGGTCATGTTTTTGCAACCTACAATTGGGGACCTATCTCTTATAAAGCAAATTTTGGAGTTCTTTGGAGAAGTCTCAGGGCTAAAGACCAATATGATGAAGAGTTCTTGCACTCCGATTCACTGCTTGGAAAATGATTTGGTGTTAATTCCAATGAATTGTCTTGTCAAATGTCCAGTTTTCCCTGCAATTATCTTGGGCTTCCTCTTACAATCCGGAAACCAACCAAGGCTGACCTGCTGCCTTTAGTGGACAAAGTAGCAGACAATCTTCCGGGTTGGAAAGCTTCTTTGATGAACAAAGCTGGCCGGCTCACAGCTGTTAGGGTGGTTCTTTCAGCCATTCCTATTTATGCAATGATGGCCTGGATCTTCCTAAATGGGTGTTTAAGGCCATTGACAAGAGGCGCCGTGGTTTTTTATGGAAAGGGAGTGACAATGCAAATGGAGGAAACTGCTTGGTCTCTTGGGATCGAGTGTGTCGACCCCTGTCTTTGGGAGGACTTGGTATTCTTAATCTTGAAAAGATGGGGTGTGCCTTGCGCATGAGATGGCTTTGGCTGCAAAAAACAGACTCTTCTAGGCCTTGGGCCGGTTTATCCATTAACGTGCCCAAAAATGTCCACTCTCTTTTTGTTGTGGCTGTCAAAACTACACTTGGAAATGGAGAAAATACCAAGTTTTGGAGTGACAGATGGCTGCAAGGGAAGACGATTGCTGAGCTAGCCCCTAATCTTTTTGCCTTAATCCCTAAAAGAGCAAGAAAGCAACGTTCTGTGGCACAAACTTTGACAAATAGAAGATGGGTTGCTGACATCCAAGGGGGGCTTTCAGTTCAGGTTCTTGTTGAGTACCTTGCCATTTGGGATCTAGTAGAAGAGGTGGTGCTGCTACAAGATGTCCAAGATCAGCATGTGTGGAAGCTTACTGCAGATGGCGTTTACACTTGCAAATCTACTTATGAAGCCTATTTCTTGGGTTCGATTCGTTTTGCTCCCTGGAAACGTATTTGGAAGTGCTGGGCTCCCCTCCGGTGCAAATTCTTCATTTGGTTGGCCATCAATAATAGGTGTTGGACAGCCGATCAACTAGCTAAGCGTGGGCTGCAGCACTCAGTGATCTGTCCCCTTTGTGATCAAAGTGAAGAATCCATCCAACACATTTTGATCTCTTGTGTTTTTTCTCGCCAAGTTTGGACGGCAATCTTCTTGAGACTAGGGTTAGCCGCGGCTGCGCCTCAGCCCTCTACCGACCGCTTTCTGAGGTGGTGGAGCCAAGCAACCAAGAACCGGCCGAAGGAGGTGCGGAAAGGGATTAACTCCTTGGTAACCTTAGTAGCTTGGGAGATTTGGAAGCACCGCAACGACTGCGTTTTCAATGACACCAATCCTAGAGTAGCGACAGTCTTGCAAGTGATAGAAAATGAGGGCCATCTTTGGGGTGTTGCTGGAGCTTCTAGCCTTCAAAAGCTCCTTAGCGGGACGACTAACCTAGGCAACTAAGCTCCCCGGGTAGTCTAGTGTGTGTGGGTCTCGGTAGGAGGGCTCGGGCACTCCTACTTTGTATTTTTTTTGTGTTTCTTTGTGTTGTATTTTTGTATTGTTTTTTCTTCCCCTTAATGAAATGAAATGCAGCTCTCCTGCGTTTTCGAAAAAAAAAAAAGATCAATCTATACATGTGGTCACCATATTTCCCCCAATGAAAAATGAAAACAGGGATAATACTTGAGTTAACTGAAAGACATGGATAAGAGATAGTGAGCTTACCTAATTTTCGAGTTCTATCAGCAAGAAATCCAAGATACCGAGTGACGCGGCCCAGCTTTGCATTGGAATACTCAAGAAGGTCACTAGCTTCTTGTCTAAGTTCCAAGCAGTCCTCTCTGGCAAGCTACAAGTTCAGTATTATCATAAATGCTTGAGGCCAACACAACTAGGAAAAAGGACATGAATTGAAGTATGGAATAGTACATCACAATGTACAAGAAATTAGTGTTGATGTGACAATCATCAATTCATCAAAGTATCCGATCCACATGAAATAAACTGAATTGAACGAAATATGAATCCATGTTAGGATGCACGAATTGATAAGGATAGTTCTCCCGCATACTATCCATTCGAAAGGGAAGTTATCTTTCATAGTTCAATATTTCAAATTTTCAACAGTCTGTCCTGGTCATGTTTATACTCCATTCTTAGTGATCATTCTTAGTGATCGAGTACTCCTACATCCCTTCCAATGCCACACAAGCATGGAACCAGACCAAATCATCCAACTCAGTCCGCTCGTACTAATTCATGAATCATTGACCCAAAAATGCAAGAATACATTTTTTTTTTGCTCAACCTATAGGAAATACCCCCATCATTGGCACTTGGAAGCACCACATGGCCCATTCCCCCATCAAGGACAGCTTATCCCCTTCCCCCCTAGGCCCCCAACCAAATCAAGCCAAAACCCAACACCACGGCTACCATCGCCATCACATCCACAGTGCGGGAGCAAAGAGAGCACACCTGGACGCTGTCCGCGAGCTGGTCGAGGCGGTCGGCGACGGGCACCGCCCCGGCGGCGCCCGCGGCGCGTGCCACCATGGCGGTAGGCGGCGCCCTCGGCATGGCGGTCGGCGGCGCCAGCGGCATCCCGGCCCCCGCCACCGGCTGCGGCGGCTCGAACCCGGGGACGTCCCAGGCCCAGCGGCCGCGGGTATCCGCCATTGAGGAGCCCCGCCGCGGCCGGAAACCCTAGATCGCGAGGGGGGTGACCGGGTTTTGGAGGTGGAGGCGAGGAGGAGGAGGTGGTGGTGGTGGTGGTGGCGAGAGGATGCTATTCTATCTAGGCGAGAGGTGGTGGGAGAGACGACAGAGGCCAGAAATTTTTCCGCCTTCGCATTTCGTTTTGTTCCCCTTTGTTGTTCTGGGGTTTCTTGGTTCTGGACTTGTGGGGGTGGGAGCTTTTTGGCATCGGCTCGCGTTCCTGGCTGCGGTTTGAAACCGCTGGGCCCCATGTGGGTGGGGTTGAAGACTCTAGCCTCTAGGGAGTAATTTGATAATTGCTGGGTGTACCCGATGATGAAAAAGGGAGAGTATTAATGAAATTTAAACGTACCTATAGGTTACTCTTCCATCTCTAAGAAACCAAATTCTAATGAATTTGTTTTTTATGGGACAGAAAATACATGAGAAAAATAAGCCACCTGCATGAAGTAAACGAAAAGTGGGTGTCACTCTTAAATTTAGAAGAAGTTGGACGGATTGGCTTCAAACAGACCTGAACTCATGAGGTTTCAAGAGTTTGTGATTAAATTTGAACAATTTTTAGTGTGTCATTGAGTTTTGGTGGAATACACGTTTCTTTCATAAGTTCCACCGGTCATATGAAAGTCTCCATAAACAATTCAAATGTAGATGTTCCACATAATCAAGTTTTGGAAGTGAGATTTATGTTTGGCGTGTACATTTTAAAACTTCGAGGTATAGAATTCAAAGCAATAACTGTATATTGTGGTTAGAGTTTCAATTTGCACCTGGCTCACTGGCACTCATCCTATTACAATATTCTTATCTTCTTCTGTATCCACCATCTTAACTTTATAACCAACATTCAAATTAAGATGGACATTTATGAAAAGCTGATGTGTATCAAACAAAAAAACATTTGCACCAAAGCAAAACAATAGATGGCTGAAAATCCATACGAAGGTGTTCGGAATAAAGAAATTGCATCTAAGTGAGAATTTGAGAATTGTCGGTAAAATTAATTATAACAATGTGTAGCAACACAATTAAACATATACTGAATTTAACATTTGTTTGTAACTCTATGAAACTGAATTGTGTTCTTGAGTCATTCAGTGGTTTGAAAAAAAATCATGACTAATTCAAATCTCACAAATAATATTATCTGTCTTTTGACCAAAACTATATGTTATGTTAGCCATTAGCAAACTTTTGTTTATTATAAGATGGCTGTTTTAGCTCGATGTGTTAGGGCAAATGCAAAGTGGCCAGAAAACGCGGTACTGACCAGGTGCACCTAACAAACTGACACTAGACGTGGCATGGTCGGACTCCTCTTGAATGCAGTTTATGGAGAGCGTGTAAGCATAAATAATTGTCCTTTTTTTCGTTTAGGGCCCTCGGGCCGTTTCTCGTGCACGTTCGTTTCCTCGCGTCGGTTTAAATTTTTGGTGCTTTCCCTCCGAGACTTATTCAAGTCACCATAAAAAATTGTGAGTGAGCCCACCAAACATAGGTGGCCCCAGTTAACCGTGCGACGTTGCTTGTCCAATTAAACTTTCAAATTATTCCCATGAGGATTTTGAGGTAGCTTCCGTTGCTGCTGGTTCGGAGCGTTCCATTAGCGCGTGATTAATTAAGTTTTAGCTAATTTTTTTAAAAAAATGGATTAATTTGATTTTTTTAAGCAATTTTTGTATAGAAACTTTTAAAAAACACACTGTTTAGCAGTTTGAAAAGCGTGCGCGCAGAAAACGGGAGATGTGAGTTGGGAAAAGGGGAAAGAACAAAGCCTTAATCTGCTCATTGAGGGTCTTGCGGACAGTTTATCTCAAAACTAGCTACACAACAAATAAACACTTCCTCCAATTTATTTGATGCATTTGACTTAAGCTTGAAAGGTTATTCACGTACGGTTAATTAAGTGTTAAAAAATTGTAAACTTGAAAATTAGAATTTTTTTTAATTTTTAAAGACTTTTTATATAAAGTTTTAGCAAAAGAACATACCAATAGTTTAGAAAATGTGCAGGAAGCAACTTAGTTAACCGTTTGTCTTATTAATTAAAAATCAATACAATTATTATTTATTTTATTGTGACTTATTTTATTTTATTGTTAAAGACACTACTTTAAACATGACTTATATTTTTTTCTTTTGCATATTACACTGATTTTTCTAATAAAATGAATAGTCAAACCTCACGTCAAATAATATTTATGATCAGAAAAATAAGTAGTAACATATGATCAAACTACCCAAAAATAAATATTTATTCTTGACATAAATGGTTGATGAGGATATTGTAGATACATGTATTGGGCTTGGGAAGGTACTTGTTACAGGGGTTGTGCATGTGAGCTAGGAGCTCAGTGAGGATACCGAAACAAGGGAAGGAGATGTTAATGTTTAGGCGCTAATTAAGAGTATTAAAAATAGACTAATAATAAAACTAATTGTATAAATAAGAGATAATTCGCGAGATAAATTTTTTAAGCCTAATTAATCCGTAATTAGCACATGTTTACTGTAGCATCATATAGACTAATCATGAATTAATTAGGCTCAATAGATTCATCTCGCGAATTAGTTTAGGGCTATAAAATGGGTTTTGGTTGTATCCTTAGTCTACGTTTAATAGTTCTAACTAGTGTACAAACATTCGATATGACTGGGACTAATTTTTAGTCCCTATATCCAAACATGCCCCAAGGCAGATAGCGAGGGCTTTGTGCGAGACGTGGCTTCAGCGGAGGAGTGTGGGGAGGAGGCGAAGGAGCATGAGGGAGTGGTCGACTAGGAGGAGACAGAGGTGTGACAAGACTTGTGGTTTGATGAACCGGTAAGGCACAGAGGCATAGAGGAGGAAGATGTGCGCAAGGCGGACGAGGAGTGCAGACAAGGTGACTAGGGTGTGAGAACCAATGGTGAATCTATGCATAAGCTATAGGGTCTGAACCCAAAAGCACCCATATGAACTTTTTATGTATAAACCTATAGAAAATTAGAGAAATTACCTAACTTAAATACAACTAGTAGTAATTAGTCACACAGAGTTAAATTTCTGGCTCCGCTACCGATGAGAAACCACATTGGACAGTGGCGGTGTTAAAGAGATCGAGCATGCACTCTATGGAGGGGGAGGAGGCGATAAGGCGGGCGAGGTTGGGATGGTGGATGTATCGGTACTACGTCGAGGTTTCGGGCGGGGGCAGCGAGAAAGGTGCCACCACGCATGTTGGGCTTCGGTACCGAAGTGGGGAGATCCATGGGAGTGAGGATTCGATGGGCATAGGCTAGGTTTCATGGCCCTGCAATGCCAGTGGTGGATACCTCGGCCTCCCTTCATCCCTGTGGGAGGAATGATGGAGCGAGGAAAGCAAATGACTAGTCGGGCTGGGCTGTTCTAGAATTGGTGTTGGTACGTAATGAAAAGTCGTGGATACCGTCATTCCCCGTCGGTCGAGTTTTTTTATATTTTGTATTAGCAAGCTAAATAAAATCGCTTGCACGCTAGGTTGTTAAGCTAACGAGCTACTACCACTGTTTCATATTATGTTGTTTGACTTTTTTTCTAGTCAAACTTCTTCAAGTTTAACCAAGTTTATAGAAAAATATAGAAGTATTTTCAACACAAAACAAACATATTATAAAAATATTTTTAACATTAGATTCAATGAAACTAATTTGATATTTTATATATTGCTAAATTTTTTAATAAACTTGATTAAACTAAATAAAGTTTAACTAGAAATAAATCAAAACAGCTACAGAGTTCGAGCCGATGTGACTCACGAGGGTTTAGGGTTCTTCTACCCGCATAAAACTGCTTGTTTCGTACGGGAATTAAAAGAAAAGATCCCTCGCTATAAATAGTCTGACTATATGTAACGCCCTCCGTCCAATTTATACAGGACATTAGATTTGTCACGGTCATTAGCATCAATTTCTCATACATTATATTATATTATATTGTTAATACCAACAAACTCTATCTTATAAAAGCACCTATTGGTTCCATCTCGCATAACACATGCACGTTTACCTAGTTAACTTTGGATTTTAAAAGGTATGCGCATCATAAAAAAGGAGGGACCGACCATTTCAGTATCCAACAGAAGATGACTGCTCGATTTGTTGGCAAAGAATATTCATTCATTACAAATAGCCGATAACAGTACATATAATGCACGGGCATTGCAATTTTGTAGCATGATAAAAAAAATCTAACTAAACACAAGACGAAACTAAAGGCCAGGCACGTTCTAACACATTATTCATCACCATACCCAGTAATTCTCCTTTTGAGATCATCAACTTTAACAAACAGTTCATCTCTGTTTTCCTGCAAAAATAGTAAACACAATGTTGAAATCATTAAACATGGGACAGAGCAGAAAAAAACATTTTTTCACATGTAGGCTGGTTCTACAATCGGCGCACACACCTTGAAAAGAAGATACCGTGTGCTGAACCAAATTGTGTAGCCAAGGCCTACAATTTGCAGTATCTTTGGGAACTGCAAAGAAGATAATAATATGTTTCAGGTTCTATGGTAATACTAGATAGAATAGTTCATTTGCTTAAAATATTTAATAGTCACTGACCAAGGGAATGGAATCAATTGCTGAAACAACAGCAGACAAAATCCATCCGGCAATAAAAGCACCACTGCCATACATGACAAAAGTAGACGTCTCCTTGAAATCCAACTGGAATAACCAAATAACCCAAGTCAGGGTTCCACAAGAACATTCAAAACAGTTATAAGGTCACCACAAAAACCTGGGAATTCAAGTACATGCACTAGGAAAACTACATAACAAAACCGTATTGACATCTTTCTGCACATGATGTGCAGGTCAAGCATTTGCAGTTGGTAAGAGATTAGCTTTCTATGCAGAATCTAAGGATGGAGAGCAAAGAGAAGGGCAATGCGAAAGACAATGTCTGGATCTTTCAGACATAAAATATGCACTTTAAGTTCAAATTTGAGCTAGAATGCATAAAAAAGTACTCAAGGTACTAACTCGCCAGGCTATTTGGATTGAGGAATAAGATGGTCAATTGAACACTTGATCCTTAAATAGTTTGTCTGGTTTGATGAATGGAATAGGTTTACCCATCATCACCTCATCCCTCAAAAGTACAAACCAAGTAAAGAGATGAGGAATGGAGCCATCCAACCAAATTTGAGTCACCCACGATGGATCACTCATCCTAGATGGTTTGATTCCTCAAAACCAAACAGCCCCTAAGGGAATGAACTCATCACTCAGCCTATGTCACATTTCACATTATATATCTGTAGATATATCATTGACACTCAGGGCCTCATCGGTTGGCTTATTCCCTAATAAGCCAAAACGGCTTATTAGGGAATAAAAAATAATTTATAGGTAAAACTTTTATATATTTGTTTATAACGATTTAAAAGCCAACGCTAAAAAAATTATATTGAAAATATCTTAAAATCAAGTTCAAAATCAAGTTTGAAAATTCAAATTTTGGCTTTTGCTTTAGCTTATTAGGCCAATTGATGGGGCTGTCAGATTATTCTAGATTATATTCTGCAAGGCCTAACAACCGTACTGAAGATAAGAGTATACTGCATTTCTATACCTGATCTACGGTAAAATGTGCCAAGGTCAGAACATACTGGACATCAACAGCTATCATGAAAATACTATGTAGTTCTTACTTTCATCGATTAATCAATATAGTTTAACCCTGAATATAAGCAATCTACTTCAATCTTAAATCGGCATGCCACCCTCAAAAAGAAAAGGGAGCGCATGCAGCATGCCAAAGTATTAATAGAGCCGGTAAAAAGCAATATACATGCGCAGAGACCAGAGGCTGTTCAAATAAGGATCTTAGAAAAGGTTAAATTCTTCATATCTTACCATCTCAGGCAAGCATAACAATTTACTATTCCTTCAGTTTTATATTATAAGAGGTTTTGACTTTTTTTTCCAAACAAACTTCTTTGAGTTTGACCAAATTTATAAAAAAAATAGCAACATTTGCAACTTGAAATTAGTTTCATTAAATCTAACATTGAATATAAATTGATAGTATGTTTGTTTTGTATTAAAAATGTTACTATGTTTTTCAAAAAAATTAGTCAAATTTAAAGAAATTTGATTAAAGAAAAAAAATTAAAGTGTATTACAATATGAAACGGAAGGAGTGACAATTTATACTTGTTATTTTGATTTAGTCATTCTACCTTAACTCAGACCAATCCACCATCCCGCCTAAACAGAACGATATACTCCCTCTATTTTTTAATATATGACGTTATTGATTTTTTTATCAATATTTAATCATTCGTCTTATTTAAATTTTTTTGTAAATATAAAAATATTTATATCATGCTTAAAAAACATTGAATGATAAATTAAGTCACAATAAAATAAATAATAATTACATAAATTTTTTAAATAAAATGAATGGTATCATACATTAAAAATTAAAAAACGACAGAGGGAGTTAGAAGCAATGCAACAAACAGGCTACGTGCAAAACAAGAAAGATACCTTAGTGCTGAGCGCCTGACTGAGCGCATCGTCCCCGACACTGTCCGCCACCGCCGCCACCAAGCTCTGCTCGAACGGCGGCAAGACCACAGACTCCTCTACTGAGTTTCCTCCATCACCATTGATCGCCGCAAACGGTCCATCCTCCTCGACGCCACCGCCGGCGCCCGCGAATGCGAGCGCCTTCCGTGCGTCCGCCCCGGCGTCGGGCTTCTCCGTGACTGCCACGAACGACGGGTCAGTCCAATCCACCCCGGCGCAGCGCAGGCGGCGCAGCCCTGGACAAAGACACCGATGAAGGCAAACAAAATGCACGTCAGGATTCACGCAAAAACCGCCGATAAACCCGATCGATTAGCCTGTTGTCCCCTATCCCCCCCGAGAATCCGGACCTCGAGTCGGGAGGCCGCGGCGGGAGCGGAGGACGGAGACGGGTGCGGACAGAGCGGCCGCGGCCGCGGCGTACGGGGGCGAGCGGCCGCGCGGGAGGGGAAACCTGCCGGCGGCGGCGGCGAAGGCGTTGGTGCAGACGAGGGCCTCCATGGCGCTCGGCTTCTTCCTCTCCCGCTGCTGTGAGTTGCGTGATTCGAGAGATTCTCGCGGCGGCGGTGGCGGCGGCGACGGCGATGGCGGCGTTAGGCTTGGGCCGTTCCGCTCTCGCGCGAGGATGTTGGAAGCGTTTTCTTTGGGAAATGGGACTCGCCGATCCGTTCCGCTAGGTTTGGAGGGGGCGACTGGGTCCCCGCCCGCGCGTTGGTTCGCCTTCCTAGTCCTCCACGTGTGTTTGGTTGCTCGTATTGCTCTAGCCTGGCTCATTTCCCTCTATAAGTTAAGTTTGGCTAGGCTGAGAACATACATATGCACTTAATTGGTTGTCAATTATTTACGTAAAACCACGATGGTTTATAAGATCTTCTTAGTTCCAGTGTATATCCAAAATAATAATGAGATGCAGGTGTACCAGTCAGTTTGATCCTGCAACTGATAAGATATGTTAACAACAGATAAAACAGCAAATCATCTGACAAGCCGATGGAGTAATTCGATGCTGATACTAGCCGATGTCGATAGGGTTCTGAGCAATCGGCTATACGTCAAATGTAGATAATGATATAAAGATAATCGGTTGATGATAATGTAGTAAAATAATAAATAATCCAGTAAAAACCAATCGGCTAGTAATGATAGATTGAATAAGTCCGATCCGAAGGTTAAAGCATTCATCGGCTGGAGGTCCGATGTCGTTAAATCCAAACGATTAAATAAACAGTGAAACATTTATTATCATCGGCTAAAACCAACTTGTAAATAATCCTTGTAAGCCAATGCAATGTCCAGATAACTCATCGGCTGAAACTCCGATGAAACCCTTATTGACAATCAAGAAGCATGCTAGAGATTATGGTTCTAAGTACAACTTAGTAGATCAAACTTAACTGATGTAGCACTAAGTGTGAAAAGAAACATAATATCTAGACAATTAAGCTTTTGATTGATTTTCAGGGTGGTGGATATATTATATAATCTAATCCAACAAAATAATCTAGCCGATATCGATAAAACCCTAGATGGAGATCGGCCCATGCAAGTAGAAAATATTATCAATCTAGATTATATAACGTATATGATAACTCATCGGCTAGCACTCCGATAAAACATTAGCATGAACCTATTGGCTTAACAAGATTTATATTATCAACAACAATCTAATAGGTCGAACCTAACCGATGCAACACGAGATTGTGTATGATAATCTAATATTTGATGAGCTGATAGATCTGTCTAATGTGATGGATATAATAAATCTATTAAAAACAACATTGTGATTGTAGATGATGTGACCATGGCTACTATGGATACAACCGTTGTTCACATCATGGATCAACAAGAAGACAGCAAGATAAAGTCCTCCAAGTGCTGGAATCCAATTCGGCCACCTGCAGCAACGTTGACTTCGAACAGCCACCAAATCATCATACGAGCTCCGTTTTCGGCCCGTGAGTACTTGATGGAAAGCTCTCGAAGTCCTCTTTCCAATTGATCCAACCTCATCTCCAAATTCCATCTCAGCTGGCCGCAATTACAGAAACAAGGTGCTGCGTCACCTATAATGGGCCTATGGGCTTGTAACTTCATTTTGAACCCCGGCCCATGTGGGGCCCATGTGGGGTGCGCCCCAATTAGGTGGAGCACGACCCTAGGGTTCCCTTGATCGTCCTCCCATCCCCTTTAAATAGCTAGGTACCCCTTTAGGGTTTCTTGGGTTTTGTTAGATTAAAGTTTAGCCATTGCTACTTGCTTGCAGCGCGTGTGTCGGCTAGACCGTCCGTCTGCTTGTTCTTCGGAACCCCAACTTATCATTTGTATTCAACTCCTATTTGCAATTCAGATTGCTTTTATCTTGTTCTTGCTTGTTTCTTCGATTTGCTTGCAGGAATAAGGTTGATCTGCACCGGTAAGATCAACAACCAAAGGAGAGGTGTATCGATCGCTAAGGCGCAACACAACAACGTCTCGTACGGTTGTAGTCGGATTGTCAACTTTTCTCCCAAATCGTAGTTATCTCAACTCACCGAAAGATTGGGCCAAATCATATCCTTGAGCGCATCGAGTGGAGCTCAGGGTTTATCAGTAGAGAAATATCGGCTAAGACAGAAGATCAGACCTAACCGAGATAGTCCCAACTAAACCGATGCGTCTCTAAACACAATGCAATTAAAATAGAATTGAAATATCATGTAGGCAAATATATTAACCGAATCCGAGTGATCCAAGAGATTGAAACGATGCAGCCTTGAACAACACCAATGTAGCCGATAGATTCACCAGAGCCGGCGGAACGTAAGACTTACCCCTTCGCCGGAGATCGAAAGCCGATGCAACCCTGCGTCAAGTGCCAAGTTCCGCCGGATGATAAGTAAAACCTCGGAAAAGAGGGCGGTGATGCGCCGAGAGTAATTTTATTGATCGAGAGATCCTTTACAGGGACCTGGGTGTACATATTTATATACCCATGGGTAGATACTAGTTCATATCGGACACGATACAAACTTTCCTAAAGATAAAAGTAAAAACATGAAGTCCTTATCGGACACTAAACACACTTTCTTAAAGATAAAAGGAAACTAACAAACTCCTCCTAATTAATAGATAAAATGTCATGCTGCATCCTCCTTGAACTCGAACTCTTTTGGATAAACTTCTTTTAATTGATTAATTTCATTAACCGAATCCATCAGGAATACAACTGCTGGCGATTGATAATGCCCATCGGACGATTCCAGGACTCTGAAGCTGATACTAATTCTAGGCCGATGATGACTTCAAGGCTTACCAAATTTCATTGTTAACACCAGTATAAGATGAGCCTGGATATGGTTAGATGTTGTTTGGTTGGTTGTACTGAAGATACTTGATGTACAAGATTTTGTTTGGTTGGCTGCATGGACTTTGAGTATGGTTACCTCTTTATTTGGTAGGGTGAGGTTACCACTACAATATCGTATATATAAAAAAATCATATTAGCATCTCATTTGGCAAGTTGTACGAATTTGTATAACAAGCTGAAGCACATATTTAACATTTCTGCAAAATCACTGTAGAGACCGTGATTCTCTCCATATAAACTAATAAGTTCTGAAAGGACCTTGATGTCACCTAGAGGGGTGGAAAGTGAATAGGTGTTCCTAAAATGATCACAACTTCATAGTATATTAGAATGATGAGAACTTTCGGTTCAAATCGGAACTTCCGGTATAGGATTGGAAGTTCCAGTCTCAACCAAAAAGTTCGGTGGATAACGGATTAAAACACTAGCTATGAACTTGTAGCTTGAACAAACAAAATGTATATGAATCAAAAGGTGACAAACAAGGTATCTAAGCAAGATATAATGTCACCAACTATATCAAGTAAGCATACAAGTAGATCGGGTTAAAACAAGCTTAAGCACAATATGAGAGATGATAAGAACAAGCAAACCAAGAGAGGAGACACGTTGATTTGTTCCTGAAGTTCAGATCCGCGGATCCTACATCTCCGTTGAGGGGCCACAAAGGCCGAGTCTATTTCAACCCTTTCCTCACGAGGTTGCACAAATGCACTCCTCGGTTTCACTCTGATTTCTTCCCTTGCGGAGGCGAAATCGAAGCCTTCACAAATTTTCCGTGGCACACCACAACCTTGGGTGCTCACCGGCGACGCCTAGCCGTCTAGGAGACCTTAGTCCCCAAGGGTAACAAACACAAACGAAGATTTGCTTGCTATGAAATCGAGTGCTCAAAGTATGGAGTGAAGCTCACTAGCTCTCAACTTCTCAATCTTTCAATCCAACTCTTTCCCCTTCTCAAATCCCTCTCACAAAGAAGCACCACAAAGGTAGGGGAATGGGGATGGCTATTTGGCTTTGGATGTGCCTAATAATGCCCAAGAACAGCAGCCACTCAAAGGAGGGGTGGAGGAGTTTATATACTCGAGCCTCTCAAAACTAGCCGTTTGAGGCTAAAACTGCAATTTTTGGAATTTCCGAAATGTATTTTCGGACAAGTCCGAAAATCAACAGAGGGCAATCTCAGTTTCGCAGCCATTTTCGGAATTTTCGAAAATTTTCGGACTTATCCGAAATATTTTCGGACCTTCTAAGATTTTTTCGGAATTTCCGAAAAGCACAGAGTAAAACAACCATAACTTTTCGCTCGGGAGTCCTTTTTTATGATCTTGATCTCTATGGAAAGCTCACTCAGAGGACTACCGAACTCAAGCAATAACAAGGTTTAAAACCACTCAAAGGATAGGTTAAAGCTTGAATTTCTTTCAAGGTGGCACTAGAATGGGTCACTTTGAGCACCGAGACATACACAAACACATCGACGTTGCATCCCTCTTGATAGTACGGTATTCCTATACTCAAATTTAAATAAGAAGAGAATTATACCAATAGGAATGCCTTCTTTCCATATTCATTTCTTTGTCTTAAGGGACGCCAACGTCAAAACTGTTTCACTGTATATTCTTCAAATGATTGATGCGGTTACTTGTAGCTTCAAAAGGCCTTGCACGATCCATCATGACAAAGCCGTCACTCGCCCTTCACCACCGGATTTGGTTCTTCGACGCCAAGCCCCTTGCTTGCCCTTCACCACCGCATGGTCCATCGCGACCGAGCATCGATTGCCCTTCACTATCTTGCTTCAGTAGCCCCTTCGTATTCCACATCTTCAATATCTTCACTTTGTCATCCTTGGCATCTTTAGGTGTAATAATATCACTTGAGTATCAACACCTTTATAATCTTTGGGACCTATTTCTCTCATTCAACTCAATGAAATTATTAGTCCCAATGATCCGGTTATCAACCTCCACATGTTGATCGCGTATATAAAATGATATGAATAAGTGATGAGTATTAATCAACACCACAAGTGTCATATACTTAAATATATGCTCAAATGTAAAGATCCCTATTAAATGAAAGTAAATAACTTGGATCAAGTACATACGTAACCAAGGTATAGGATTTGCTCCCCCTAAATGTATGTATACAGAATATTTGTGTGAAGCAAGAGTATGCATAAATAGAGATAAAACATTGGGAGCTTACCCTATACAAGAATAGAAGGTATTGATCATATGTAGACATTAAGATAGAAGTATACCTTCATCACCTCCATGTTCTCAATTTGAAGAGACTAAACAAGATATGGCTCAAACAAAACATTAGTCTTAAATACATATGTCAATCACATGAAAATATTATATATGAATATATCAATATGTGCATGGAGAGAAAAAGTGATACATATAGCTTGATCTCCATGCATTTCATCCTTGTGATTTAGGTCCACCATTAAAGAACGTTTCTATCTCAACTCATGTGAAGTCCGGGAATCACCTCTTCACAAATTTCACTTTCATATCCACATGAGACTAGGAAAAGAAATGTTTATAAAACATTAGTCTCATATAATTGGATTTATCATTAATCATCAAAACCAAATTAATGGCATATGAACTTTCAATTTTAACTTTATTTGACAGCAAACCACTGTAAAAAAGAAAAGAAAAAGAAGAGGGATGAGAACAGCCTCCTCCTCGTCGTCAACGACTGGCCATCCGCCGCTCACCGGCCGTCGGAAATGCCACATCCGGCGGCCACGAGTTCACCACCCCCGGATATAGTGGCGACAAGCTCATGGCCACCGGATCCGGTGGTCCCGTGGCAGAAGATGGTTGCCAGCGATAGCGAGAGAGGAGTGGAGGCAGTGACAACGGCGAGGAAGGAGCAGAGGCAGCAGGAAGGAGTGGAGGTAGCGGCGATGGCAACAACGGAGAGGTGAGAAGCGAAGGCAGCAGCGGAGCGGTGGCGCTCTTCACACCGGATCTAGCGGCGGGCTTCGAGCGGCCATATCCGGCGTCGGGGAGCTTGTGGCTGACGGATCTGGCGAGGCGAGCGGCGATGTCAATGACAACGGCCATGCGCGCGGTGTTGGCGAACGACGATGGCCATGCGTCGCGTGGAGGTGACGATTGCGGCCTTGTGCAGTGCGGAGGCAACGATGACTCGGAAGGCATTAAGCGAGCAAATGGGGGAAGGGAGGTGACGGGATGCGCAACTCCCTCTCGCCTCCTGCACGCGCTCAACCCGGACGAGGAAAGAAGCTCGATTGGTGCGTTTCCCTCCGGCCTGACTAGGGAGGCGATTTTGCATGTGGTGAACCAGGCCTTGGAGGCTATGCAGGCAACCAAACATCCCTCCACTGCACGCGCGGATGCGAGGCAGGCATCATGCAGGCAACCAAACACGTCCTATACGTATATGTATATATTCTTCACTAGAAAAAATACTCGTACGTTGTAATGGGAAAAAATTATAGTAAACAACAAATTTTTAGGGTTTAAGTTTCGTCATGATTTAAACAAAGCATATCCTTTACATGGAGTTCCTAGTTAACCTATTCAAAATAGTCTAAATCAGCTCTAATATTAGCATGACACACGCGTGGTATCTTCACTAAGCAAACACATGGTACAATCGCAAATTAAAGTCTGCATCAAATACCACAAAACATGATACATCAAAGAAATTATAGTTAACTCCTTCGATGGATGGTTAATTCAATTCAATCCTAACGTACACCATACATTAACTCCTTGGCTCAATTCCGTGTGATGCCAAACCAATCGATCAGACACATTTATTTTAGGGAATGCATAATAATAAAATAAGAGGTCATGCTCAACTTTACGGGTTCTCTCTTCCAGTTCATAGGCGTCGAATCCTCCATCACCAAAAGATCCCAGTAAACTTAAAACACATGTAATAAAATATATATGCATATGGATTTGGATACTATCCATCGAAGTAAGATTCTATAATCATTTGACTTGAAAACTAACTATTACTAAATTTTACCACTATTTGGCCAAACAAAATTTGGAGTGGGCCTTGTACTGTTGAGGGTGCATGGTTCACACACACGATATGGGCTCGGACTTGTGCGCGAGCGACCGCAGGACCGATCCGGACGTGAATCTCCTATGTGGATGTGTTTCTCTCCTACTCCAGCATGGATGCACGCACCCATCGATCATCGTGTTGTCTCCTATTCCTGTGTTGACAATGGACGAAGCGGAGAGTACGAGGAAACAGGATGACGCAATAACGGGCAACGCACGAAAAATTTCCTAAATACTTGCATATTTTTAAGTAGGTAGGTGTAGAATTAAACTAATTTACAAGTAAAGTAAGTTTGGGAAAAAATAACATGGCTGGATTTAAATTTTATTGAATTCTTCATGATTAATTACACTCTCTGGAATTTTCTCAAATTTTTCAGAACTCAATTGCTAATTTTAATAACACAAAGATAATTTCAATAATTAATTTAAATAAAAAATAAAAAAACTCTGCTAAGTCTGTACCAAATCTAGCCCATCCTTCCTTCCTCCTCCCCCGAGCCGGCCCGCTTCCTCTCCTCCCTCTTCTTCTCCCTCTTGGGCTGCCATCCTTCTTTCCTGCTCGGCCCAGCAGCTGCGCCAGCCCAGGCCACTCCCATCTCCCCCTCTTCCATTGACGCGTGGAGCCTAGTGCTACAGTGTCATCTCCTACCCCGGCCAAAGTCTCGAACCTATACTTTGATACCGGAACCGCATCCAGCTCTGAATCCAGACGCGTCGTTGCCTCCCTTACCAAATTGGATACAAAAATGGAATCCCTTAATCCTCCTCTTCCTTTTGAAAGTGCATCAAGGACCCCTAATTTGTTTTGGTGCTAACGACAACACAAATAGAGGTACAGTAATGATTTGTTGAGATGGATGCAAGGTTGAAAAGGAGTGGAACATTGATTAAGAGCTTAGCGGTATCATATTTGTGGTAATCATCTTGTGAACCTTGCAATTCTTGTGTTCTTGAGTTTAGGATGACGTACTATTAATAGGGATACCACATGCATATAAATGGTAGAACTCTAGTGTTCAAAATCTTTTCTTTAAAGTGTTCTTGAATTTTTACTGTTAGACAATCCAATCTCATCAGACTATCCGATGCTCAGACTATTTGAAATTTCACAGAACTTCACTCTCTGTCTTTGGACTAAGTGTTGGCTTAAAAACATCGAACTATCCGATGTAAGATCGGATTGTCTGATGCATCGGCTATCTGAGATTTCACAGAACTTCACTCACTTTCTTGAATTGATTTTTATTCCTCTTGAGTGAATTTTTCTAAGTGTCAATCAGACTATTCGATGTGATCGGACTATCCGATGATCCAGAAACTCCGAAGTTCAATGGAACTTGAGTCTCTGTGAGAAGATGAAGTTCTTGGTTCAAAAATATCGGACTATCCGACATGATTTCGGACTATCTGATCGATCAGACTATTCGTAATTCTTCAGAACTTTGTTCTGTGTCTCTGGCTTGCTTGGGGGTCAAAAACATCGGACAATCCGATAGCATCTTGGACTATCTGAGGTGGGATGAAAAGATTCCCCCCAACATCCACATTTTGGGGATCTATAAATACCCCCACCTAACCCTTTTCTAGGGTTACCCAACTCATTCAACTCACATTCACTTGGGTTGAGCTTGGTCCTTAAGTGCTTTGGATCTTTAAACTCTTTCTCCCTCTCTCAAATCCCTCCTCGTTCTTTATATGGTGGATCTTGGTGGTTGTGGATTTGGTGTTTGAGGGCCTAGTGTGCGTTTCACTTGATCTTGAGCACTAAACCTTGTCCAAGAGTTGTGTGGTGTTTGTTACTCTTGGAGGTTGAGGACTCCTAGACAGCTAGACGTCGCTCTTGAGCCACTGATCTACTTGTGATGATCAAAGAGAAGTTTGTGAAGGCCGGATCTCACCTCTATAAGGAAAGAGATACCTCTAGTGGAAGGATGAGTGCTTTGTGCAACCTCTTGAGGAAAGGGTTAGCAAAGACCCAAGTCTTTGTGAGCTCCTCAATGGAGAATAGAATTCCCTCAAGTATTTGAACTCCCGAAAATACTTCGGCATGAAATCTCGGTGATATTCACTCTTTCCTCTCCTCTACTATTTGCCTTGTTGTGCCGCTATAGACTAGTTGCTGGTTCCACTTATACTCTTGTTTGTGTAGTAGATCTATAGGTTGTTCCTTGTGATTATGATTGTCAGATGGTCTGATCCAACTTCAGACTATCTGATCTCATCTGATAGTCCGACTGTGGATCATACTATCTGACCTTGTGTAGAGTTTTAGCTTGCGCTTTTAATTTTAGTTAGCCTATTCACCCCCTCTAGGCCTAAGTGACCCTTTCACCTTTCCCCATGAAATCCCCAAATTTCCTAAAGCAAATCACGTGAATTTCAGCATTTGTTTTTAACCCGAAGAACTCGATAAAACCCTAGCCTAAAGAGGAAAGACTTGAGAAACAACGGATGTGATTATGATTCGAGAAGACGAACTAAAAATCCACCGGAAGCCTTATGTTTTTTTAAGTAGGTACAGATATATGTACACACGTGTAAATTTGGTATATCTGTATATAAAGTTTACATGTAGGTATATAAAGTATGTATATACATATGCATAATATATATACATAAAATATACACCGTATTTGCATTTGTATATGTACGTACATAATTTTTGACGCGCGCGCGTGTGTATACCCATACATACTTGGTACATATACATATAATATAAACTTTGTATAATGCATATTGGTATAAAACTTTATATTTGCACATATCAATTCTATATTCGTATGTACATATATAAGTTTTCTATTTACATGTATATTGTATGTATGAAAAAAATATAAGTATTTATATTTTATTTATACCTACTTAAAATATTCATAGTGTTTCTGTTGTCCCACCTAACATACCTGTTTGTGTTGTCCCACCTGATATACCACGCGACGTCCCTCCCGTGTGTTGACGAAAAACACGGTGGTCTGAGAGATTTGCTTTACTCTAGTGCAGGTCTAAAACTTACTTTCGTGTTCAAGGGTGTGCGAGTTGATTTGATCCTATAATCAATAAGATGAAACATGCAAATATCATTAATAACGATAATCGATCGGCTAGAGAGCCGATGTTATATCGAGGTATAACCTAGCCGATGCAATATGGTGAATCGGCTGTAATGTATATTAACAAGAATAAATAGACCCTAAACTGGGTCCATCGACTATAGATATCAATATTACATAATCTATATATCAATGTTACTTTAAAAATCAGCAATTGGGATAGATTGGACTTAACCGAGACAATATAAATTGCCTATATCTAAAATAACATGAAATAACGATTATATATGCTCATTTCGTAGCCGATGTTCAAATTTAAGCATGTATCGGCTATAACTCTAATACTACCTTATACTAAGATATCATCTTGCAATAAATATATTAAACTAATATCAATTAGATTGATAATAAGCTAAATATATTTGTATTAGTTGAGATCATGATATAAGGGATAGATATAGTATATTAAACAAGATATAAATCTAGATAAAACAATTATACCAGGTAAGATCGGTTGAAACCCCGATACTATCCTTATTAATAACCATGTAACAGGCTAGATATTATGATTCTATGCACGACTTAGTAGATCAAATTTAACTGATGCATCACTAAGTATGAAAAGAAGTATAATATCTAAAACATCAAGCCTATGGTTATCTTTTCAGGATGGTGGATGCATTATATAATTTAAGTCAACAAGTCAATCTAACCGCTATCGACAAAATCCTAGATAGAGATCGGCTGATACAAGTAGAAAGCATTATCAACTTAAATTATACAATGTATATGATAACTTGGTGATTGACAAAAATAGGATTAGAGTGTCATAAAGATGTAAGCACTAATCCCGATAATGCAAACGGCCATAACAAGTTTTTACCTCTTTGTCGAAGATCGAAACTGATGCAGCTCAACTTGAAAGCAAGAACTCGTCGAAACAAAGTAACGGAAAGGTTGGCGATGCACCGAGATTATATTGAACTGATGTTAATTATTTACAAGACCCCGGGCTTATATTTATCCCCGAATATACAAGCTTGTCCATAACAGACACGATTCATACTTCCCTAATACAACTCTAACCGACGATCAAGTCCCTTAGGCAGACTCTTAGTGAAAAATATCTATAAGAAATTAAACTACATAAAATCCTAACTAATAGATACAATTGTCTATTTTGGACTCTATTCTTGCCTGGCAATGTCATTGAAACCCTTTCCCTGAATCCAACATCAATCACTTAACCGATCTTGCCACCATCGGCTGCATCGGCCAACCAAATCAAACTCGGTATCGACCGATACAGACTCCTTGCCGATGCGCATTTCGTTTTCGAGATTTCCACATGTCTTCACATCCGCTTCGGATTGGATCTCGATTTCGATTCATATGCTCACCAAATTCCGTCATCAACATCGTGTAACATCAATCGATCCCGAGTCCAATTGCATGCGATAGCATGGAAATAGGTAATCAAAAATCTAATCTAACATACCAGACAGCCAAAACCGCAAAGCTTCCTATTTCTATTTCTAAAGCCACCGTCCGATCTTGCTTGCGATCTGCATCGATATGATATTTCTATACGAGGCCGGTTAGAGTCCCTTGCGTGCTCAATTTTTCTCAACCATGTTCAATTTGTGTCGGATTCTTCACGTGAGAGCGGGAGGGAGAGATAGCATGCATGTGTGCTTGCATCGAACCGAGCGATCCTGGATGTTGTGACCTTGTGCCACATGCATACGAGAGGTCAGAGATACGCAGCAACAATGAAAACTAAGGCTGCGCTCTTTCTCATCTTTCCTAACTCACTTCCTTCGTATTTCACGCGCACGCTTTTCAAACTATTAAACGGTGTATCTTTTTAAAAAAATATCTATACGAAAGTTGTTTTAAAAAATCATATTAATCCATTTTTCAAAAAAATAGTAAATACTTAATTAATTATAAAAAAATACGTCATTCTATTTTGCGTGCGCAGAAGGTGAGTTCTCAACCTCACCTTCCGAACATAGCCTAAGAGATGCTAAATTCCGGTACGTAATTATCTCCAGCATACTTCCATTATATTTCTTGCTTATTTTCTTCTTCTAATTCTAATAGCTTGATTCATTTAATTTCCTGGACCATCGAGTTTTTTCCCCAAAAAAATTGATTCGTATGAATATTAATTTATGTGATATGTGTTCTATTCAATTTAGTAGATTTTAAAAATCGAAACTATATATAATTAACACTACTACAGGATTGATTTGTCTAAACGAGACCCCGTTTAGGTTACAGGCAAACCATAAATGCTATTGCCTGCATAAATAGATCACTCGAGCACGGTTCAAGGACCACGTGCGAATATACCCCTCTTTCTTCCCACTCTTTTTTCTCCACTCCTCTCCCTTTCTCACTAAGTCCTCTCTCCCATCCACTTCTCACACTCCCTCTCTCTTCTCACTCCTCACCATTCCTCTCCAACTTCCCATTCCTCTCCCTACTCTCTCCCGTCCACACTCCTCACATTCCCTCAAGACGGTGGTGGCCTCGCGTGACGACAGCGCGCTCGGGCGAGGCTGGCGGCGAGCAGCGACAACGGTGGGCGAGGGCGAGGGCGGCGGCGGGTGGAGGCGAGAGAGATCTCACCGTCGGTGGCGACGGGAAGATCAGATCCGACACCCCTCCCCCTCCAGCACGAATCCGGCCACCGCTTTCCCCCACGCACGCGGATCTGACAACCCCTTCCCCTCCTGCGTGGATCCACCGGCGTCGACAATGGGAGAATGAGGACGACGGTGGCGGCGATGACGGGAGGACGGGAACAACGACGATAACGATGATGACGTCATCGACGACTTCTGGATTCTAGAGTTAGGGTTTCGGGGTTGGTTTTCGATTTTCGGAATTTCTTTGTTTTTTGTGATTTTTATTTTCGTAGTTGGACGGCTTAAGCACCTGCATGCGAAAATCAGATTTTTCGCATGAGGTTGCTCTACACGTATGCAAAAATCCGATTTTCACAGACACCTGGGTGTAGGCGGGTCACCCACTCACGTGCGAAAATCGATTTTGTCCACATGGAAAAATCGAAAATGTTGTAGTGTAAACACGTGACCTCTCCTGCCTAGAGAATTTCTCTTGCCTCATTGTTGACGAAAAAATTCACGCCTGGCCGATGGTGCCGAATCTGCGTTGGCGCGAACTAAGTCGACGAACATAATGGCCTATGAGATCTCCTTAGCTCTAGTGCAAGTCGAAAATATTGATGATGTGCGGGTATGCCAGTCAGTTTGATCCTACAACTGGCAAGATAGATAAATATGTTGATCACCAAAGAGCCGATCAGCTGATAAGCCGATCTTGTAATTCCAGCCGATGTCGATACCAGCTGATATTGATAGGATTTTGAACTATCGGCTATATATCCAATATAGATCTTGATACTTGAGTAAACAATGATATGAAGACAATCGACTAGTGATATTGTAATACAACAATAATATAAACCAATAGACATCAATAGGCTAATACTAATATGATAAAATAATTGCTTGATCCGAAGGTTAGAGCATACATCGGCTGGTGTTCCGATGTCATTCAATCCAAACAATTAGAGAATCAATAAAACCTTTGTTGCAATCGGCTAAAACCAATTTGTATGTAATCCTTATAAGTCGATGCAATGTCCATATAACTCATCGACTGGAACCCCGATGAAACCCTTATTATAATCAAAGACATGTTAGCCTTTATGATTCTAAGCACGGCTAGGGATGATGCATCGCAAAGTATGCAAAGAAGCATAAAGTCTAAACAATCAAGTCTTTGACTATTTTTCAGGGTGGTTGATATCTTAGCTAATCTAGATCAACAAAACAATTTAGCCAATACCAACAAAACCCTAGCAAAGATCTGGACGATATAGATAAATCGAATCATAGACTAAGCTTAACTAACATGTATGATAAATAGGTAGACAAACATACCATCCAAACCAGAGCGATCCAACAGGTCGAGAACAATCCAACCTTGAACAACACCAACGTAGCCGATACGATTGTCAGGGCCAGCGGAACATAGGACTTACCCCTTCGCCGGAGATCAAAGCTGATGCAGTCCCGCATCAGGTGCCAAGTTCCGCCCATTGTAAGTAAAAACCTCGGAAAAGAGGGTGGCGATGCGCCGAGAGTAGTTTTATTGATTGAGAGATAGATTACAAAGACCCCGGGTGTATATATTTATACCCATGGGTAGATAGTAGTCCATATCAGACACGACACAAATTTCCTAAAGATAAAAGGAAAGACTACTAAACCTTACCTAAGTAATAGATAGATTTAAACTACCATGCCGTGGTCTTCATGATTCCTTATTAAACTTGGTATTTTCTAGATAAATTTCCTTTGGTTGATTGACCTGTTTCCTTGACTGAATCCACTAAGAATCTTACCAAATTTTGGCGTTAACACTCATCCAACCCGCAAAAGGTTAATATGGTCAGTGTGTTTGTCAACCACCGAGAAATTGACTTCATCATCGGCTAGCTCGTTGGAGAAGAAAACACTAGGAGGGATTGACACCATTTAGGTACTCCCACATAGGGGATTCGAAAGAGGCGAGATGTTCTACTGCGCTTGGTCGACGGTTATCGGATGGAATGGTGCGTATTGTTAGGAGGCCGATGAGTAGAAGATGGGGCACTCGCCATCAAGTTTTCATTGCACGCGGGACAATGAAATTGGTCCTACCATTCTAGGCTCGATGTGTTCATCCTGCGAAGCCACAAATTTACGGGCACGCGATGACAATTTGCACGGTGATTTCGTTGAGTGGCTGTATTAGTGCACCTTGCACGTCATTTGCTACCTGAACAAGCATAAACATTGTATCCGTGATAAGGACAATATTACATAACATACATAAAATAAATAACTTATTGTAGCCTTAAATATAGGAGTCAATAGAAAATAATTTTATTTAAAGATGGTACCAATATCTTTCTTATAATCATAAACCGAGTGGATTTATAACAACAAACAATTAGGTATGAGTGTAGTAAGCGTCGATTCGTAGCACGACAATAGAATGTTCGATTTTGTGGAGTCTGGTGAATTGCTCCCTACGCAGTCAGTACGATGGTGGTTGATGTGCATCGCTTTTGTCTCCTTATCCACTAATGTGCATGTGCAGAGTACGTATGTAAAATTAAAATTGACTTCACCTGTTGCAACACATGGGCACATTTGCTAGTAGAAATATGTCAAAGTTATGGATAAGGCATACCCCATAATCATGGGTCAAGCTCGGTGGGGCCCACCATATACCAGATCTTATACGGAATCATGCCTCATATACGGATGGTGTTCCGGATAAGGAAGGAGAAGCAGAGTTCAAGTTGGAAACTACAAGGACTGCACGGATCGTATCCATACTTGTCTCCCTAGTTCTACTTGGACAAGAGAACATTCATGGATATAAATACAAGACACCTTTGGGAGAAGAGGGGACAAGTGTTGACGATGAAATTTGGTAAGCATATGAATTGGAAACTGGATCCAATTCAAAGCGGATTTAAAGATATGCGGAATTCTCGGAAACAGAGTGCGCATCGGCTGGAAGTCTGTATCGACCGATACCGAGTTTGAAATGGTTAGCCAATACAGTCGATATTGGTTACATGATCAATGTCGGGTTCGAAAGGAGGATTATAATGATGTTGCCAGGCAAGGATGGAGTCCAAGGTTGGCAATTGTATCTATTAATTAGGATTTTATGTAATTTCCTTATAGATGTTTTCGATAAGAGTCCGCCTAATGGACTTGTTTGTTAGTTAGAGTTGTATTAGGATAATATGAGTCATGTCCATTGCGGACAAGTTTGTATATTCGGGTATAAATATAAGCCCGAGATCTTGTAAATAATTAATAGAAGTTCAATCTAATCTCGGCGCGTCGTCAACCTTTTTTGTTACTTTGTTTCGACAAGTTTTTGCTTTCGAGTCGAGCTGCATCGGTTTCGATCTTCGGTGAAGAGGTAAAACTTGTTATGGCGGTTTACATTATCGGAATTAGTGCTTACATCTTTTTGACACTCTAATTCTATTTTGTGAATCTCTGAGTTATCATATATATTATATAATTTAGATTGACAATGCTCTCTACTTGCATCGACCGATCTCCATCTAGGGTTTTATCGATAACGGCTAGATTGACTTGTTGGCTTGGATTATATAATATATCTATCATCCTGAAAAGGCAACCATCGGCTTGATTGTCTAGATATTGTGCTTCTTTTTATACTTAGTGCTGCATCAGTTACATTTGATCTACTAAGTCGTGTTTAGAATCATAATCTCTAGCCTGCTTTATGGTCGTTAATAAAGATAGTATTGGGGTTTCAGCCAATCTTACATGATATAGTTGTTTTACATAGTTTCATGCTTTATTTAATATGCTACATCTGCCCCTTATATCAGGATATAAACTAATATAAATATACTGGACTTACTACCAATCTGAATGTCAGTAGTTAAGTATATTTGTTGCAAGAGAATATCCTAGTATAAGGTAGTATTGGAACTATAGCCGATATATGCTTAAATCTAAACATCGGCTATGATATGAATATATATAATCATTATTTCATGTTATTTTAGACTCGGGCAATTTATACTGTCTCGATTAAGTCCGATCTATCCTAATTGCTGACTTCTAAAGTAATATTGGATGATAGATTATGTAACATTGATATTTATAGTTGATGGATCAAATTTAGGGTTGATTTATTATTGAATATGCCTTACAGCCGATTCACTTAATAAAGCATCGGCTAGGTTACCTTACGATATGACATCGGCTATCTAGCCGATCGATTATCGTTTACTAATAAACTTGCATGTTTCATCTTGTTGATTGCAGGATCAAATCAACTGGCACGTCCTTCAACCCGAAAGCAAGTTTTGGACCTACACTAGAGTAAAGCAAATCTCTCAGGACAGTGTGTGTTCTTTGCATCAACAACACGTGAACATAGATCAACAAACACCGAGAGGAGGGCAAGCCTAGACAGACCCAATCTGGAGCCACAGAGGTAACAGGAGGGATCTAGCGCTATCCTCTATCTCGCCGAGTTCGTATTCGAAGAGGAAGACTACTATGTCATCGATTACGTGTGGAAATCTATGCCGCCAAGTTGATGATAGCTAGATTAGGTTATCCCAAATACTGTACTCGAGTGACAATGATAAATAAGAGCAACACCGGCTTCGGCCAACAGGAGTAGGGCTATTACCTTCCGAGGGGCCCGAACCTGTATAAAAATCCTTGTCTCCATCTCTTTTACCTCAATCTCGCGTATAACCTGGTACCAATGATCCCCATACCGTGCAAATACCATAGTCGCGATCTACTCCATCGACAAAATAAACTAGGTATAAAATTGATAAAAACGAAAATAACTTGAGAAAAATTTCTGTGCGTGTGGGCTTTGAAGCCCATATGGCTGAATTCGGTTCGGTCCAGAAGAAAAGAGAACTACTATATCCAAAAGAAAATTTATGATGGGGAAAAAACAGTAGCAGGGCCACTTATGTGTTGGGTAAAGGGATAAGTTCACTTTAGATCCCTCAATTTGACACCGAATCTGAAATTCATCCTAAAACAAAATACCATATATATCGGGTCCCTCAATTTGCAAAACCGGATCATCCGACATCCTAGGCAGTATTATACCTGTTTTTAGTTGATGTGGCAAGTCGAGTCAGCACGTGGGTCCCACGTGGGCCCCATATGTCAGTTGCTAAGTGCTCTCTTCTCCTCTCTCTCCTCTCTTCCCACTCTAGCCTCCAGGGCACCAAGACGAGCGGCAACTGGCGGAGTGGACGGTGCAACGGGCGGCGAAGAGATGGGTGGCTGCCGACGGGGTGGATGGCTCGACGGGTGATGACCGGCGGGGAGAAGGGCGGCGCGCGGCGGCCAAATGGGATAAGGGGAAGGGAGATGGGCGGCGCTGGCAACCGACGGGGAGAAGGCGCGTCGGGATGGGCAGCGACCGGCGGGGAGAAGCGGCGTAGGGATGGGCAGCGGCAAATGGGGAGGACGACCCAACGGGCAGCGGCCGGCGGGGAGAAGGGGAGGTGCGCGTGATGACTCGGACGACACCCTTACTGCTTCCGCCGCCGCCATCACGCCCTCCATCCACCGTGACGAGATGGTCAAGGACAGCGACGAAGGCGAGGCCACCGCCACCATCCACCGTGATGAGGAGATGGATGTTGTGGACGACGTCAGGAGGGAGGGAGGAGGCGGCCGGGAGGGAGAAGCGGGGCACGCCGACATTGTTCTCGCCACTGATACGGTCGATTCCCGGGAAGGAGCTCCTGCGACGCACGAAGGTAGCCGCATCAGGCTGCAATTCGCCAACACCCCTGCCCCTTCACCCCACTGGCTGCAGCGCTCCGCCCCTTCTCCCTTCCCCTTCTCCCTGTCGGCCGCCGCTCATCGCACCTCCTCCCTGCCAACAACCGCCCATATCTTCGCCACCTATCGCGCCGCCCTCCCCGCCGACCACCGGCAGTCGCCCATATCTTCGCCGCCCATCACGCCATCCTCTCGCCGACCACTGGCAGCCGCCCATCTCTCCAACGCTCGTTGCACCATCCTCTCCACTAGCTGCCGCTTGTCCTGATGCCCTGGATTGGGGAGGGAGGAGAGAGGGGAGAGGGGAGAGAAAAGAGGGAGGAGAAGAGAATTAATACTAGACACTGCCATATGGGGCCCGCATGGGACCCACGCTGATTTGACTTACCACGTCAGCTAAAACCGGATATAATAATACCTACGACCTCAAGTGATCTGGTTTTGTGAATCGAGGAATCCACTATATCTAATATTTCGGTTTAGGGACGAATTTCAAAGTTAGCGACAAATTGAGGGTTCTCAAGTGAACTTATTCCTTGGAAAAAAGGAAAATTCCGACAGTGCTCACTTGGGCCAAAACGGGGGATCGCGCGCGACTAGTCGCGTTTGAGGGTTTTCTAGGTTTGGACCTTGGGGTTTGAACTGGACTCACTGGGGTGGGCTGATATATACGACGACCTGGTCGAGCATATTTGGGCTTATGCATGTCTGGCTGCCCAGCCAGGAAGTCTAATTTCTGTGCGAGGCTGATTAAAAAGGAGGAACTGTTTTCCTTTTTTTTTTCTTCCAAGTCGGACAAAGACACACACCATACGTGCCAATGCCAATATCAGTATCAATAACCAGTTCCCTGCAAAAATAAAAAGGTATCAATAACCAGTTGAGGTATACTCGGTTGGTAACTTTTGTTCGAAGGCCGCTGACATACTGCCAATAGTATGGGCTATGTTAGGGGTTGTTTAGACTACTGCCAAAATAAATATTTTTAACATTTGATAATACAAAAAAATTCAATAAATTGATAGCATTGTCAAGCTTTTGATAGGATAGACTTGTTGCTAAGATTCCTTGAGGCATTACCAATATTTAATAATAAACTAAATTAATCCATATTATCGGTGAAATAGGAAGGTACACTTTCCCCGGGAACTTACCGCATATCTATATCTATATTTATATATATATACCTAATAAAAATACGTAAGGCTTTCGTTCATCCGTTTTGTCCATCGCCCACATCACGCGCACCTCCCAAACCATTACAATCCAAACCAAAAACAAAATCCCAATACAAATCGGAATCATCACAAAATCATCCAAAATAGATCATAGGACATGAGATAATCCAATCGAACCACAAAACAAGTCACACATGAGAGGGAGGGGCGAGCAGGAGGCCGCCACCGCTCCTCGCCGCCTCGCTGCAGGAGCCGTCGGCCGGCCGCTGCGTCGGGGATCCGCCGCGCCGCCAGGGAGCCACCAACCCACTGCACCGCCGTTGCGCCGGGATGGAGTCGCCGCTGCTCCGAGGATCCGTCGACCCACCGCTGCGCAGCCGTGCCGCCGTTGCACCAGGGATCCACCGACCCGTCGCTGCGCAGCCGCACTGTTGTTGCGCCAGGATGGAGTCGCCGCTACACCGGGGAGATGCTGAGAGACAGGGGGAGGAGCCTACCGTGAAAAGGTCGCCACCACTGTGCCGGAGAAGAGGGTGATGCCGCCGAGGAGAGAGCGCCGCCGGTCGGGGGAAGGCGTCGTGCGTGGGAGCTGCTCGCCGGGAGAAGGGCGCCGTGGGCTGTGGCTGAGGGGGAGGGGGAGGGGCGGAGAGGAAGTGTGTCGCCGGTTGAGGGGAGGTCGTAGCGCCGCAGCGGAGAAGGAGAGAACGAGATACGAGCGAGCGGAGGAGAGAGACCGAGAGTACAGAGAAAAACGAGGAGATAAGGCTCTTGGGAAAAAGAAGTGATAAAGCCAGGTGGAAGAATCGAGATGCGTCCTCGCTCTGGGCTTAGCTCCACTCGGGTGCACGCTATGGGTGTTTTTTATTAAAAAAAAGCAGGCACTCATAAGTCATTCCTATTTAAAAAAAATGGGTTGCATATAAGGTTTTTTTCCTTTTTTTTCTTCTTTCCGTTGTTTTTTTTCTTGATCAAGAACGATTCATCATTTTTATAACTGAAAATTGGAAATATAATAGTAGACATCTATATCTATATACCTAACTGACTTCCGTAAATATTTTTGTACGTCGTTTAAAAATTCATTCGCTTGCTATTTTTGTCCGTCGCAATTTTTTCTAGCTCTTTTCCATCACGATGGCCCACATCCAGATCACGAACAATTCTGCATCAATGTACTCCCTACACACAATCGTAGCTTTTTGTTTCTCAGACGGCAGAGTTTGTTTCTCTCCGATTCTATTAGCCTTAGCAATTTTGGTGGGTTTCTATTTTAAATTAGTTGTGCTTCTGTTTTTAATCAAACTAGCTTGCCACTATTACACATACACATAGCTTACCACTATTGCACAAGTGATTTTTCTGTACGAGCACCCTAATACATTACAAGCGTACCATAAGTACCCGTGACTGCAAAAATTGATCCCCAATTTCGCATATGGCTCCTTAAGAGATCTGCATGCAAAAATCTATTTTAACAAGCGGATCTCTTAAGAGGCCGCATGCAAAAATAAGCCTATTTTATACAATCCACTTAAATGATCCGAATATGAAAATAGCCCACTTATTTTATTCTCCCCTTCTCTCTCTCCCACTAAGTCCTATCCTATCATCCCACTTCCTCACAACCATCTCCCCCTCTCCCACACCCGACGACCACTCCTCTTCCCACTCATCTACCCTCTCCTCCCTTCCGACAACCACTCCTCTCCCCCACTCATATCCTCTCTCCTCCCTCCTCCCTCCCAATAGCGGCCACCGGGTGAGGGTGAGGGCGACGGTCGCAGGACCTGGTGGCGGCAGGCATGGGCTTCGGCGGTGGCTCGGCTCCGCTCCCCATGCGCGCGGATCCGCCGGCGATAGCGACAGGAGGAGCGGATCTGGCCTCGAAGCGTGCCTCCCCCTCTTGTTCGGATCCCGCCGCCTCTCCGCCTCCCACACACGCGGTTCTGCCAGTGGCGGCGATGGAAGGGGTCGATCCACCGGAGATGACTGTGGCGGTGGCTAGCTAGGGTTAGGGTTCCAGTTTTGATTTTTGGTTTTATTTTTTGCGATTTTTCATTTTCGCGTGCGGACAACTTAAGCGCTCGCATGCAAAAATCGAATTTTCGCATGTGGGTGCACCACCTGGATGGAAAAATCGCTATTTTCATAGACCTTTCCGGGCAGACAGAGAAATCAGTTTTGACCTTATGTAAAAAAAATTCTAATAGTGTGCACTACATGAAAAATATTGCAGTTTTTGGTCATGTGCCCTACACTAAGCTAAATCGTCGCATTTTGAGTGTTGATCACACGTGGGCATGGGCTTGCCATGTCGCCATTGTAGCCGCGAGAGACTGGATGCTACAATAGCAAAGACGAGAAGCCTGAAGTCGCTAAAGAGAAGTGAAAAAACTCCTCTATTTTCTATTTTTCGAAATAGCATTAGTATATATTTCTTAAAGGCTCATACCATGAAAAAGTAAACCTTAATCAGCTAATATTTTTATATTTGTTATAATTTAATTTACGCGTTGCAACGCACGGGCATTTTTCTATTACTCTATCAAAAAAATCAAACCCTAATTGAGACAACATTAAGTTAAGTCACGTATCAATGATCAGGGGAGTGGGGCCCACTTCCAGAACGGAGCCCGAGGCCCCTGCCTAATGAAGGAAGCTCGAGGGACCTGGATCCCAACTTAGCCTGGGATCCTTAGTCCTCAAGCTTTTGCATTCTTCGCAGAGAAAAACGTAGAGACCTATAAGATTTACATCTTAAAGTTTGTAGATAATGAGGAACCTGGGACCCTACCTGCCTGGGACCCGACCTCCCATTTCCCTTGTAGGTTTCACGTTCCTTCTTGAGAGGAGCGTAGAGACGTACAAAATCTACATCTTAGGATTACGAACATAAAGGGACCTGAATCCCAGTTTAGCCTGGGATCCCAGGTTCCCCTTTATTCTTATAGGACTTGCGTTCTTCGCGGAGAAGAGCGTAGAGACCTGTAAGATTTACATCTTAAGTTTGGTAGGCAATAGGAGATCTGGGACCCAACTTGTTTGGGATCCGACCCCCTATTGCCCTTGTAAGTCACACGTTTCTCCCTAAGAGAAGCGTCGAGACATACAAGATTTACATCTTAAAGATTGTAGGTAGTGAGGAGCTCGGGACTAACATGTTTTGGGACCTGGACCCCCGTGGCCCTTGTAAGTCACACGTTTCTCCTTGAGAGAAGCGTCGAGATATACAAAATCTACATATTCCCTGATCAAAGACATCTTCGAGAAACTCGTCTAAAATATCCAATCTCCCTGTTAAGGGGCACAGAGGCGCGGGTGAAGACTAGTGTAAGTCAAGGCTCCGACCCCCTGCCAGCTGTGACCCAATGGTCACAGGAATAAATGAAACATGTTTGTGAAAATGATTCCAAGTCGACATGATTGAAAATATGTGGAAAAGACAGATCCAAATAACAACAACTACTGAACAAAAGTAGAGTGTTACACCTCCGGATAGTCCAAACCTGTATAATCATTTGTGTCATCTTGGATTTTGCTAGCTAGTACCCATCGGCGGGACATCACAATTCATCGTTAACGACTAACCCCTGGTCGAATCTTCATTAGGGACGGGGTTTGCACCCCTGTTATCCAGGGAACCGCTTCTCCGACACATATATTTATCAAATATACAAAAAAAATGGTATCTATACTCCGTTAAAAAACATTTGTGGTGGTGGCAGTGAACCTACCATTGCCACACCACTACACATTTTACGGTTTCTACAAAGCAGTTCATGATATTTTTAAATAAGTGAATACCATATATTTAAATAGTTAAGTAAACAAGTGATACTGATATATTTGATTAAAAAATATATTTTATCTATAATATATTACAATATATTTTCTTTTATCCATAACAAAGCATATATATATATAAGCATATATATATATATATGCTTTGTTATGGATAAAAGAAAATATATTGTAATATATTATAGATAAAATATATTTTTTAATCAAATATATCAGTATCACTTGTTTACTTAACTATTTAAATATATGGTATTCACTTATTTAAATATATATATATATATATATATATATATTGTCGGTGTCCTGGGCCCAGGGGTATGCCGACTATGGGCTTGAGGCGGCCCCGTCCATCCACGTGGCCATCCCCCGAGGGGCGAGAAGGCCCGAGGGCGACGTGGCGGCCGCCCTCCCATGATGCACTACCCCCTCGGGGGAAGGACCGGCAAGGGTCGGGCTCACCCGACCCCCTCGGGCCGTCGCCACGTGGAACGAATTGGGTGAGCGCTCCCAGCACTCACCTACTCGCATTAAATGACGGAGCAGGCATAGTGCGCCTGCGCCGCACGCGTGCCGCATCTATTGCTAAGCGACGCGCATGCATCTAACACCGGTCACCGTCGGTTGACCGACGGGAGATCGGTGCGAATGACCGATGGGACGACGTACAGTATCGCGCGTGTCGGCACACGCGCGGTAGGTATGATACGCTTCTCAATGAAGCTGCGTCAAGATCGTAGGGGTCGATCCGGCTCCCGCGCCACGTCAAGGTTGGTGCGTCAGGTCTAATCACCTGGCGCACCGCACGGCTTACGGTGGACTGCCGGATTCCAGTCGATTAATGAAGATTGACGTGCTGGGTCGACCGCCATGATGGGCGGTGTGACCGGCGCCATACCAGATCCACAGGAGCGGAAGGCTTCCACTCCAAACCACAGTATAGTCTACATCTGTAAAATATTTTACTCCTTTCTCTCTAGAAAACCGCCTACTTGGCCCAGTGGTGTCCCCTTGAGGTATAAAAGGAGGCACAGGTCTAGAGGAAGGGGGTTGAATGCTTTTCTCCACTTATTCTCCCTGAGTTGCGCTAGCCAAGTCCAACTCCGAGGAGTTAGAACCCACATAGATAATCCACCACACATGAGTAGGGTGTTACGCCTCATCGGCGACCCGAACCTGTATAAACGCTTGTGTGTCACCGTCCTCTGACAGGCGATCTCGTTCCTCACCGGCCTCACCGGAGCCGGGCCTGAGGAGGCCTCTTTCACGCGCCCCTGGGCCGAACTCAAAAAGGGGGTCCGCATAGTCCCCCGTTGCGGATTTTTCCATCCGACAGCTGGTGCGCCAAGTAGGGAGCGTGTAAAAGCTTCCTTAGCGTTCCGCTCCTTGCGTGATCGCCAAGCTTCGCCGAGTCAGCCCTATGGCTGAAGAGGCAGTGCTTCACACCCCCACACCAAGCGCGGGCGACGACGGCGGGGAGCTGCCTCCTCGCCGCCAGGCGCGCGCTCCGTCGCCACCTCCTCGCTAGAGCCCTGGACAGGAGAAGGCGCCTGAGGAGCCGGAGGGCTCCGCCGCCTCCCAGCGTCCCAGCGGCGAGCGACGGCGTCACTCCAAGACGCGTCGCCGACTTGCCTACGGTGACGGTGGCACTCCTCAAGGTGCCCTCCAGGCGGCAGGGGCGCTCCTGCGCCATCCGCCCATCACCGCGGACCCAGAGGCCCCCGTCCAGCATTGGCTGGATGACGTGGCCAACCTGGTCAAGGCGGCGCATCAGCAGCTGGACGCCGGCGGCCGTCCATCAACGGCTGGAACGTCTGGCACCGCAACTGCATCCTCTTCGTCCGCAAGGTGGAGAGCACGACGGGCGGCGGCGCACATGCACCGCGCACCCACACCATCCTCGTCGACGCCCACGGCTACTCGCGGGCACCACAAGGAGTTATACGGCGAGTCGGATGCCCGGCTCAGCATCGAGCGTCGGCGCGATGAGCGCCGCGCCACCCAAACGGGAGATGGCGCCGCGTCCACAGCCACCATGCGCCCTAGCGGCCATAAAGGTAGGCCCCCCATTTCCCCCGTCGTTGGGGCTGGATGTCGTGCCTTTATGGCGAGCCTTCGGAGCGTCCAATGGCCCCCAAAGTTCCAGCCCAGCATCCCGGAGAAGTACGACGGAAGCGTCAACCCCACCGAGTTCCTCCAGATCTACACGACTGGAATCGAGGCGGTGGGGGCCGATGATTGGGTCATGGCGAACTACTTCCCCATGGCCCTAAAAGGTCAAGCGCGGGGTTGGCTTATGAACCTGCCACCCGCTTCGGTCCATTCCTGGGAGGATCTGTGCCAGCAGTTCACCACGAACTTCCAGGGCACATATCTGCGCCTAGGAGAGGAAGCCGACCTGCACGCAGTGCAGCGAAGGGACGGAGAGTCCCTCCGATCATATATCCAGCGGTTCTGCCAGGTCTGCAACACTATCCCATGTATCCCTGCCCACGCTGTGATATACGCGTTTAGAGGTGGCGTGCGGCACAACCGCATGCTAGACAAGATCGCCTCCAAGGAGCCTCAGACTACTGCGCAGCTCTTCGAGCTCGCGGACCGCGTGGCACGTAAGGAGGAGGCGTGGACCTGGAACTCCTCCGGCTCTGGCGCGGCGGCTACGACTGCCCCCGGGTCTACCGCCCATTCAGGGCAGCAAGAAAGGAGGAAGAAGAGGAGGACTGCCCGCTCTAGCGACGAGGGGCACGTCCTCGCCGCTGAGGATGCCCCGTGGCCCCCGCGTAAGGGGAAGGCTACGGAGGGCAGCAAGAGGAGCCCTGCTGCCCCTGGCCGAGAGCGCCAGAGCGGCAAGTGGTGCTCCGTACATGACACCCCCCTCCACAACCTCACCGAGTGCCGTGCGGTCAAAGGATTGGCCGAGCGCACCAAGAAGTGGGGGGAGGAGCGGGGTCAGGAGCGTCGTGAGGGCCAGAACCTCACGGCCCCTACCCGCGACCGGCGAAGTGAGGCCAAGAAAAAGGCCCCCGCCAACGATGATGGCGACGATGACTTAGGCTTTTAGGAGCCAGAGGCCACCGTCGCCACCATGGATGGGGGAGCGTGTGCTCATGCTTCCCACCGCAGCTTCAAGACCACGAAACACGAGCTTCTGGCTGCGGTCCCCACCCACGAGGCCTCACGGCGATCCAGGTGGTCGGAGGTTCCTCTCACCTTCGACCAAACCGACCACCCTCCGTGCGTGGCTAGGGGTGGGCAAATCTCAATGGTGGTCTCCCCCACCATTTGTAATGTCAAGTTGAGGCGCGTCCTGATCGACGGCGGCACCGCCCTCAACATTCTTTCCCCCACGGCCTATGACCTCATCAAGGTCCCGGGGATGAAGCTCCTGCCGTCCCTGCCGATCATCGGCGTGACGCCGGGACACACATGGCCTCGAGGTCACATTGACCTCCCGGTCACGTTCGGTGGCCCCGACAACTTCCGCACCGAGCGGATAGACTTCGATGTGGCGGATCTCCATTTGCCCTACAACGCGGTTCTAGGGAGACCCGCGTTGGTGAAGTTCATGGCGGCCACCCACTACGCCTACCTCCAGATGAAGATGCCGGGCCCACGCGGCCCCATCACCATCAACAACGATCTCAAGATCGCGCTGGCTTGCGCAGAACAGCGTGCAACCGACCTCGCCGCGGTCCCAAAGCCCGCGGGTGGCGACGAGGAGCATGGCGCCTTCTCGTCTCTCGCCCCGAGGAAGCGGATGACCCCAAGCGATGAGGTCTCCATCAAGGAGGTGGCGCTGGCCGGCGACCCGTCCAAGACCATCAAGATCGGTGGTCAGCTGGACGGCAAATAGGGAGACGCGCTCGTCTCCTTCCTACGGGCAAACGCTGACGTCTTCGCATGGAAGCCGTCAGACATGCCCGGGGTGCCCAGGGAGGTGATCGAGCACCGTCTGGCCGTACGGCCGGGCGCAAGGCCCATCCGGCAGAAAGTGCGGCGGCAGGCCCCCGAGCGCGAAGCCTTCGTCCGTGAGGAGGTGGCGCGCTTGCTGGAGGTTGGCTTCATCCGGGAAGTCATCCATCCGGAGTGGTTAGCGAACCCGGTCATCGTCCCCAAGGCGAACGGCAAGCTCCGGATTTGCATCGACTACACCGACCTCAACAAGGCATGTCCTAAGGACCCTTATCCCCTGCCACGCATAGATCAAATCGTCGACTCCACTGCGGGGTGCGACCTTTTATGCTTTCTAGATGCCTACTCAGGGTATCATCAGATTTGCATGGCTAGGGTTGATGAGGAAAAAACTGCATTCATTACTCCCCTAGGCACATACTGTTATACAACTATGCCTTTCGGTTTAAAGAATGCAGGCCCTACTTTCCAGCGCACTACTCGTATTACTTTGGGTAGTCAAGTAGGGTGTAATGTTGAGGCGTATGTCGATGACCTGGTTGTAAAGACGCGCAACAAGGAGACACTCCTCTCGGATCTAGCGGAGACTTTCGAGAGTCTCCGCTCTACCCGCATGAAGCTGAACCCCGAAAAGTGTGTGTTCGGCGTACCGGCGGGCAAACTTCTCGGGTTCTTGGTCTCAGCCCGAGGCATAGAGGCCAACCCCGAGAAAATTAGCGCAATAAATAGGATGTGCCCCCCCAGCAAGCTTAGGGATGTCCAGTGCGTCACTGGATGCATGGCCGCCCTTAGTCGATTCATATCGAGGCTGGGAGAGAAGGCGCTGCCCCTATTTAAGCTCCTCAAGCGCTCCAGGCCATTCCGGTGGACGGAGGAAGCTGAGCAAGCCCTCGATCAGTTGAAGGCATACCTCAGCTCCCCTCCAGTCCTGGTTGCCCCCGAGCCAAGGGACCGCTGCTGCTCTACTTGGCGGCGACCCCGCAAGTAGTCAGCGCAGCACTGGTGGTGGAGCGCACCGAGGAATGCCCTCGGCCCGTGCCCAACCGACCCGCGATGGCACAGCCCAGGACAGAGGATGACGCGGGAGCCCCTCGGTCGGGCGATGGCCCTCGGGCCCCCCAAACTGACGGTGGCCCTGCGACCCCTCGTCAGGCGTAGTCACAGGCCCCCGGACCCCAGGAAGGCCCCGAGGCCACTGGGGGGAGGAGCAGCCCGACGACGCCTGACCCCGAGGCTACCACCGTGGAGGGGAAGAGGGCCTAGAGCGGCCCCTCCCAACATTCCTACACGGGACCCGATGCCCGCGACGATGAAACTAGGCCCCGCCTTAAGGTGCGGCGGCCAGTTTACTTCTTTAGCGAGGCGTTGCAGGATGCAAAGATTCTGTATCCTCAGGCCCAGAAGCTGCTTTATGCGATTCTGGTGGCCTCGAGGAAGTTGCGCCATTATTTCCAAGCGCACCGAATCACCATGGTAACGTCCTACCCTCTTCGGCAAATTCTTCGAAACCGAGAGGGGACAGGACGAGTGGTCAAGTGGGCTATAGAGCTCTCTGAGTTCGATCTCCACTTTGAACTGCGCCACGCGATTAAGAGTCAGGCCCTCGCCGACTTTGTGGCAGAGTGGAGCCCGACCCCCGACCCCGATCTCGGGATCCCCGATCTCGGGATCCCCGAGCCCGAGATCGGAGCGGATCCCGCGCAACCGGCTGCCGGCCCACATTGGGTAATGCAGTTCGATGGCTCGCTTGCCCTTCAAGGAGCTGGAGCTGGGGTCACTTTGACCTCACCAAATGGGGACACCCTCAAGTACTTGGTTCACCTAGATTTTCGGGCAACCAACAATATGGCGGAGTACGAGGAACTCCTTGCGGGACTCAGAACGGCAGCAGGAATGGGGATCCGCCGCCTCCTGGTTCAAGGTGACTCTCAGTTGGTCGTGAACCAAGTCTCCAAGGAGTACCGCTGCTCCGACCCGCAAATGGAAGCCTACCTCCGCGAAGTGCGGCGTATGGAGCGCCATTTTGACGGGTTAGAACTACGGCACGTGCCCAGGCAAGACAACACGCTCGCCGATGAGCTGTCGTGCCTCGCTTCATCACGCGCCCAAACCGCACCGGGTGCCTTTGAAGAAAGGCTCACCCAGCCGTCGACGCGTCTTGATGCCCCGGGGGACTCAGACGCTGCCATGCCTGCCCCGACGCCCAAGGGAGTCCGGGCCTCGGGGCCCGAAGGGGTCGAATCCGACCCCTCAAGACAAATTGCCTGGATGACTGAGATCCAGGCCTTCCTAAAAGATGAGACTCTCCCCGAGGATCGTGAAGGGAGCGAACGCATCATTCGCATCTCCAAGATATACGTGCTGGTAGAGGGGGCCCTCTACCGGCGCCCTCTACCGGCGCGGTGCCAACGGAGTCCTCCTCAAGTGCATCCCTCGGGACCATGGCATCGAGCTCCTCATCGATGTCCATGAAGGTGAGTGCGGAGCTCACTCCGCCTCACGCACCTTGGTCGGCAAGGCCTTCTGACAGGGTTTCTACTGGCCAATAGCGCTCCAGGACGCGGCCGATCTGGTCAGGCGATGCCGGGCGTGCCAATTTCACGCCAAGCAAACGCATCTGCCGGCCCAGGCCCTCCAGACCATCCCGCTCTCATGGCCCTTTGCGGTATGGGGGCTGGATATCTTGGGTCCGTTCAAGAAGGCGTTGGGAGGATATGAGTACCTCTACGTCGCCATCGACAAGTTCACCAAATGGCCTAAGGCTTATCCGGTCATCAAGATCGATAAGCACTCGGTGCTCAAATTCATCAAGGACATCACTGCCCGCTTCGGGGTGCCCAACCGTATCATTACGGACAACGGCACCCAATTCACAAGTGAACTATTTGGTGACTATTGCGAGGACATGGGCGGTCAAGTGGAGCGCGCCAACGCGGAAATCCTCAAAGCCCTCAAAACCAAGACGTACAACATCCTCAAGAAACACGGCGACTCGTGGATCGACGAGCTACCAGTGGTGCTATGGGCTAACTGAACGACCCCAAGCCGCGCCACAGGAGAAACACCTTTCTTCCTGGTTTACGGCGCGGAGGCGGTCCTCCCATCTGAGCTCACCCTGGGGACTCCACGAGCAGCCCTATACAACGAGGCAAATCAAGAGCTCCTCCGACGGGACGACCTCGACTACCTCGAAGAACGAAGGCGGCGCGCCGCCCTCCGGGCCGCGCGCTACCAGCAGAGCCTAAGGCGCTACCATTAGCGCCATGTCCGGGCCCGATCACTCAGTATAAACGATCTCGTCCTACGCTGCGTCCAAACGCGCGCCGGACTGAGCAAACTCTCACCCATGTGGGAGGGATCGTTTAGAGTGATCGGTGTCCCCCGGCCAGGCTCGATCAGGCTGGCCATGGAGGACGGCACAGAGCTGCCCAATCCATGGAACATCGAACACCTTCGTCGCTTCTATCCATAGAGGAGTCGCAGCGTTGTAACTCGGGCTCGGGCCAACCCTGCGCGCCTCCCTCGGGCGCAGCAATGTTGGCCGAGGGCTCCCACTATCAATATATCTCTTTCTCATCCATCTTGCAACAGCTTTATATCCGGTCCAATTGTGGTTTTTCGGGCTTTTGCTAGGTGTTTTCGCCTTACTCGGGACGGTCGTGTTCGCGCCGCTCCTAAGTGGTTTGCGCTGCCTAGACGCCAACAGGGCCCAGAGCGAGCCGTGCCCCGGAGACATGTTGAACTCCGGGGGAACTCGCCAATGGCCCGCAATCGGGTCCGCACTTACCCCGGTCATCATGCTCTCGACCTGGCCAGTCTCAACATGCGGAACTCCCCAAGTGCTCTAGTCTCGGCTCCTATCACTTAGGACTGCGGCCCGAACCCGAGCCCCTGTTTAAGACGAGACACCAAGCAAGCCAACGAGGGAAGAAAACACTTGGATCACACATAGAAGACATCGAACTAATATTCAAACCATGACATATTTCATTGCAGAAAATTGATATACAAGCATATGATGAAGATTCAACCATTATATGGCTGGCGCGAAGCCCGTGCCGGTTATTACATGATCGGCACGAAGGCCTAAGGGGGGCGCAAATGGAGGAGGAAGAATCCCTCGCCCCCTCCGCCGGTGGAAGCAGCCGTCCCTGCTCCTTCCACGAGCAGCGGCGGCCGTCCCTTCAGCCGGTCTGGGGTGGCCGCAGTCTTCGCTCCCTCCGCCAGTGTCGGCGGCAGCTTCCTGCTTGGCGTCGGCGGTGAAAGCGGGGCAGGACCTGCTCCCACAGCAGGTCCTCCCTCCGCCAGCGACAGCGGTAGCTTCTGCCCTGCTCGGCGTCGGCGACAGCAGGGTGGCTCCTGCTCCCAGAGCAGTTCCTCCCTCCCTCGCCGGCAGCAGCGGCAATTCCTGCCCCTCGCGCTGGTCGGTGACGGCAGCCCCTGTTCCTACAGCGATCCTCGCTCCTCGCGCCAACCACTGTGGCGACCGGGCAGCGCTGCCTGCTGGTGTCATCGCCTTCATCTTTGACGGGGGTGGTAGCCGAGGAGGCGGGTCAAGGGACCGCCTAGCGCCTTTGAATCGGCCAACCGCGGCCCAAGGTGCAACATGACGCAGCCGGTTCTTAACGGCAGCAAGGTAGAGCGCGCCGGGCGAAGGCAGGCTGGCAAGGATTCGCCTCACCCTGCCATCTAAGGCTGGGAGCGACTGTGATGCCGGGCACATCCTGCCCAGCATTGCCGACTCTTGGTTGATCGCCGCCAACACGAACTGGTGCGGTGGGTTGCCTATATGGCCATTGCCGATGCGCGACAATGGCAGCGCGCCGTCCTCGACCGGAGATCGTTGCCGTCTTCCTGGCGGAGGAGCACCGCGAAATGCCAGAGCGCGCGACAAGGGAGGCGCCAGGACCAGAGGAGGTAAGGGCGCAGGAAAGCTGAGTTGGGGAGAAGTGGCGAGTGAGGGGGAAGATCTCCTCCCCCCTCGACGCCCTTTTATACCCTGGCCGCTGCCGCACTCGCCTCCTCACTCCTTGTATCCGCTCTCTTGCCCCCTCGATTCTTGCGCACCTGGCCGTTGCTATTCACGCTGCGCCATTTATGGCGCACCCGTGAAACGTCGCCACCATCATGTTGATGGAAGAATGGGTCAAGCCCGCCTTAAAGGCGGCACGATTCCCAAAGGGATAAGCCATACTTATCGTCTTGGGCAGACGAGTGGACGTGCCCCGTTTTGCGTGCCGCCCCCGGAAATAGGGCTGTTACGCGGTAATAGCCCATTTCCGTTGAGAGGCGATCTGGGTTACGCCCCGGATAATGAGGCCGTTACGGAAAAGGCCCATTATTGCTGGGAGGCGGTTTTTCCCAACACGCGGAGCCAACGGCTGTCCATCTCCCTCAGAAACCTGAGCCCACTCCGCACCAGTTCAACGAGGTGGCGCAAAACCTGGTCGACCTACGGTGAGGCCCCACACAGGCTTTACGTCAAGGGCTACTGTCGGTGTCCTGGGCCCAGGGGTATGCCGACTATGGGCTTGAGGCGGCCCCGTCCGTCCACGTGACCATCCCCCGAGGGGCGAGAAGGCCCGAGGGCGACGTGGCGGCCGCCCTCCCATGATGCACTACCCCCTCGGGGGAAGGACCGGCAAGGGTCGGGCTCTCCCGACCCCCTCGGGCCGTCGCCACGTGCAACGAAGTGGGTGAGCGCTCCCAGCGCTCACCTACCCGCATTAAATGACGGAGCAGGCGTAGTGCGCCTGCGCCGCGCGTGTGCCGCATCTATTGCGAAGCAACGCGCACGCATCTGACACCGGTCACCGTCGGCTGACCGACGGGAGACCGGTGCGAATGACCGATGGGACGGCGTACAGTATCGCGCGTGCCGGCACACACGCGGTAGGTATGATACGCTTCTCAATGAAGCTGCGTCAAGATCGTAGGGGTCGATCCGGCTCCCGCGCCACGTCAAGGTTGGTGCGTCAGGTCTAATCACCTGGCGCACCACACGGCTTACGGTGGACTGCCGGATTCCAGTCGATTAATGAAGAATGACGTGCTGGGCCGACCGCCATGATGGGCGGTGTGACCGGCACCATACCAGATCCACAGGAGCGGAAGGCTTCCACTCCAAGCCACAACATAGTCTACATCTGTAAAATATTTTACTTCTTTCTCTCTAGAAAACCGCCTGCTTGACCCCTGTGGTGTCCCCTTGAGGTATAAAAGGAGGCTCAGGCCTAGAGGGAGGGGGTTGGATGCTTTTCTCCACTTCTTCTCCCTGAGTTGCGCTAGCCAAGTCCAACTCCGGGGAGTTAGAACCCACATAGATAATCCACCACACATGAGTAGGATGTTACGCCTTATCGGTGACCCGAACCTGTATAAACGCTTGTGTGTCACCGTCCTCTGACAGGCGATCTCGTTCCTCACCGGCCTCACCGGAGCCGGGCCTGAGGAGGTCTCTTTCCCGCACCCCTGGGCCGAACTAAAAAAGGGGTCCGTATAGTCCCCCGTTGCGGATTTTTCCTGGTTTAAACCGACACCATTTGAATAGGCCCTTAGTTTTGTATATTCAATCAATTTGTAATTTGTTCGTAAGTTTTAATACTATCAATATTTTAACGATCCAATATTTAGATTTGTGATCGGACTTCTCTTCCATTTAGCCATTCCTATCTTCACCGAGAAGTGAAGACCATCTTCTCTTCACTGGCCTCTCCGTCTCACAATTCTGCGTCGCCAGCACGAAGTACGGTTCTTACGTCGACTCGTATAATCGCAAGTTCACAACAGGGCAATACAGTACTAGCTGGCAGCCTGGCCTAGCTTTCACACTCAGACTCTCTCAGCCACACAGAGATTGCAAGTTCACGCTCACAGTCATACGAACTTGGTCAAGACAAGACCATATGATCATGAATTCATCATGATCGATCGGCTAATCTAATCACTAATCAAGTCTAGATCGTACTCCTACAGATGTACTGACAAACAGTACCCCAACTTGTTGCAGGTCTCGGCTTTTGCATGCATCTCCGTTTGTTGAGGCTTAAATGGAAGGGAAATTCCTGCAGGACTGGGCGATGAGCTGCAGCCTGCATGTCAAATTGCGGAGCATCAATTTGTCTGAACGTTCACCACTGAAACTCTGCACCACCCACGCTTTGTGCTCCTAGCTACAGAAGATACATGCCTATAGAGCGAAATGAACTGTTTGGAGGACTCAAGTAAACGAAAATAGAGGCTTGTTTGGAGTACATGATTTTCGTAGGAATTCAACTAATTTCTGTAAAAACCTCTACAAAATTTCTATGTATGTTATTAGGGATTTCAACTTATTTAGTATAGTACATGATTTTCGTAGGAATCAGCTGCTAAGGTGGATGGTTCGGTTTTTTTACTAAGCTCGTGATCCATCCTGGTTGGGGTTTGGGGGCGTTGTGCTTGTTTCTCTCTCCATCTCTCTTACTCTCCGCCGTGAGACCGTCCGTCGCTTCCTCCACACCGCCTGCCCAACCCGCTGCATTCATATTCACGCAATACCTACTCAATTTGTTATACCCTGTTATCATAACATAGTGGTATTATGCAGCTATACCTATGTGCTAGACATATGATGTTACATCTCCAATCCGGCAATTTTCGTTTTCGAAATCCCAACAATATTGATGTTATCATCGTTTCCATCTTGACCATGCATCATGTTTCCGTTTCCGAGAAAAAAATAAAAATTGAAATAGGAGAGGTAATTCTGCGACCATTTTCATCGTTAGATACAGTTAATCTAACATTATGTACTAAATCCTTAAAAATATCTCGAATATGGATAGACATCAAACTCAGGAACAATCCATACAGACAAATTTCAAAAACCAAATGGTCGGCAGATATTGCTTGCACCCTATTTTCACCTCATCTGGTTCTCTCTGCAGTCTGCACGAAAGGCTTTGCTGCCTGGCCACATTGCCCTATCATCTTTCTCCATCGTCTCGGTGAAATCGACGAGGGCATGAAACCGCTCACTTTGACCGCTCAGAAGAAAAAGAAATGTACTGGAGCCAGAAGACCGTGCAGTGAGCTCTGCAAGGTGCGAATCGCAGGCCTAGCACATGGAGATGATGCAATGACCAAACTGCCCACGTGGGATTGTCATTTGCATTTTGTAAACTAGTGCCATCTCTCTCTCCGATCATTAATATACTTTTCTTTTAAAGAAAAACTCAATACAAACACATATATAAAAGCACCTTCTAATCGACATATGTTTTGATTGACAAATTTATCACACGGATATTTTGAGCATGTGCTTTAAGATTATCAAATTTACCACATAGACACTCGAAAGAAGGGCTAACATGGTTTAAGGTTGATAAAGTTCTCATAGACACATCGCTATTAACGAGTGCATTATCAATCAAAATTAATAATTAGATGTAAATATGATATTCATATTAAGTTTAGAAGTTTGAACCTAGGGCTAAGCTATGCCATCTCCATCCCAAAATATAATGCTCAATTATTTTTTTAATTTTAATGTTTCATAATATAAGACACGCATGCATGTATGTGATTAACTAGCATCTCCCTCTTTCTTAAATTCGGGTTTTAAAATCATCCATTATCAATATCTCTAATCTCATTAGGTGCATGTACTGTATATTCATTAAAGTGATCAAAATAAGGAGGCTGTAATAATTATTTTTTATCATTATGTTATTGGTGATTGTGCTTTATTTTGGGATAGAGGTAATGCAAACTACACCTTCAACTCGGTGAACTTTTTTCTTTTTTTTTTCTTTTCTTCTTCATATGTGGTGACTAGTGAGCTAATGCTATGTCCACTTTTTTGGAATTATAAACTCTACAAGACATTTGCAACAATTATTTTTGAGACAATTCGAATTCCTCTGGAATTTACAGGAAATCCGAATCTTTTTTCTTCAACACCTAGCATGCTTGTTCAAAGCCTACCTATGAATATACACCATCCATTTTAATTGCTTTGCAGGTTGCCGGTGAAGAGTACAATAAATTGCAAGCCCTTTTTGCCGGAAAGTGCCAACGATGCATGCTGAGATTGGATCCTTTGTTCACAAGCAGTACTATTAAACACGAATACTATGCACTAATACACATGCTAACCTACATCAATATTTTGGAACAAAGTAAGCACGCTAGTACATTGACCAAGTTTACCACAAGACACGCACAAAACACGAACTAATGCCGTGCTCACAAAGGATCCGCCCTTCAAGGAAAAAAAATAGTCCGAGATCCCTCTTTTATATTTTATCTCCTAATTTTCCTTTTCTTTCCCACTATACTTGTTGTATATGCAAAAGAATTTCATCAACAAATTTTTATAATTCTACGATTTTATTCGAAACTGCCATTAACACGATAAGAATTTTTTAAAAAATAAAAACTATCATATATATTCTCTTCTTCCTAAATTGATTAACATATAACGGAAACAGAAATTTCTTAAATTGATCATGATATAATCGCATGGATACGAATTTAATCGGAATACAATTAATGCAACATGGGAGAATGTGTGCATGCTGAGGGTGTAATTGTGTATAGTGTATTGTAGGTTGCATTTGGATTTTTTTTTTTAATTTATTCTTTTTGGTTAACCGATGAGACTAACCGAATTGACCACATAAAATTTGAACATTTTCTGCCGACCCCTGTCAATAGGAATGATGTCTACCATTTAAAAAATAATTAGCCATAAATATGAGCGCAAATGTTAAATCTAAAACTTAAATCCAGGTCTACTAGTTTCATCATAAGGAACCTAACCATTTAATTTATGCTCACTTCACATAATTACTGATTTGACTCTATAGATAATATACATAATGTACATAATGATTGTATGGCATGGTATTAAGCTGTATTAGACGCATATCCTTCCTTTTCTCTTTCCTCCATATTATAAAAAATCAAGCAAATTTTCCAAAACTACATATACATTATGCCAAAATTATCCTCAAACTACATAGTATCGTAAAATTTCAGATTGAAGTTATTGTATCTCAAAAGTATGGATTTAGTGTTGTCCTTTTGACAAAATTATAGGTTTTAGATATGCTATCCGAACATCTATTATCCTAAAACTACATAGTATCGTAAAACTATAATTTTTTGAATAAATTGATGCTCTATCTTTAGTTTTGTAAAGAAAAAAAGATGACACTAATGATGGAGCATCTATTTACTCACAAAATGGTATCCCAAAACAATGGCTTAAATTCGTAGCTTTATTTAATAAATTTGTTTATAAATCTGTAATTTTATAATATTATGATTTAAATATGTAGTTTTGCGATAATTTTACTAAAGCTTATGTAGTTTTGTGAAATTTACGTATATGTGATACGTCAAACCATTGTTCATGCTTTAATAAATTTATTATTTGTTACATGTGATATATGTCTTCTATATAATTTCTCAGTAATTTTTGGTAAATTTATTTTTTCAGAGTATATTCTAATTTGAGAGCATAATATTCAATTGAAGTGTTTACCAAAATTTACTGCAAACCTAGCTCACACCGTTTCAAAGAAAAAAAAAAAGCTTACCTAATGGAGACGAGAAAGATACTACAAAACCCCTGCCTCTCCTTCATCTCCCTACAAAACTCTGCTCTGTATACAGTGCCTCTCACCCAGACCCAGCCACCCTCTCGCCCCCTTCTCGGCTTCTCTTCCTCACCTCTCGTCCTCTCATTTCAAGAAAAACACGAGAAAGCTAAGAACATTTTCTAGCTCTCAAGTAGTAGTAGTATATAATACCAAGAAGAGAAGTAGTAATAGTTAGGGGAGGCCGGGAGGGGGAGGAGAAGCATCAAATCGAAACAGACCAACAGAATCTGAAAGAAGTCAAGAACCAGAGACCACCACTAGTGGTAGAACGAGATTAGGACTCCTTTCTTCTACCAAGTAGTGTGGATTAGCCGCTCGTACTACTTTCCACCTTGAAGAGCGATCTAGGATGGCACCGAGCTTTGATTTTGCGGCATCAATCCTCCTTTGCGCGGAGGACAACAACGCCATTCTTGATCTTGGCGAAGAGAGCGAGGAGATTTCTTGGGTTGTTGGGGTTGACGCTTCTCTAGGGGCCTTGTCGATGGATTTCCCTTTGCAATCCGATGATTGCATCGAGGCCCTCCTGGGGAGGGAGGAGCAGCAGCACATCCCCATGAAGGGCTACTTCCAGCGGCTTCTGCTGCAGCCTGACGGGCTCGATTTGGTAGCCGTCAGGAGCGACGCCATTGACTGGATTTGGAAGGTGAGCTTCTGTTCCTTGTTTCATCACTCCTTGCAAGTACTATTCAGGATGAGATGTGATGATATAAATTTCGGTAAAAATGTCTCGTTTTGTTCCCTTGTTTGTGTTCTCCTGTTCTTGATTTGGTTCTTGCTGGTTTACCTGTCATGCCCTGTATACGATTGATTGAAACTGTTGCTTGTCAGGTACATGAGCATTATAAGTTTGGGCCTTTGACTGCAGTCTTGTCGGTGAACTACCTGGACCGGTTCCTCTCCGTGTACGATCTTCCTGTAAGGACATTTCCCCGCAATGCATTGTTTACTGCTTCACATAAACTCGATTTTTTTTATGCTTCTGAGATAAATGCCAAGTCATGGAGCAATTGCATTCTGAGTTTCAGCAAGGGGAGGCTTGGATGACACAACTCTTAGCAGTAGCTTGCTTGTCTTTGGCTGCAAAAATGGAGGAAACCGCTGTTCCACACCCCTTGGACTTGCAGGTGAAGTCAATTATCATACATGCAACAGTTGTGCACAAATACTATCAAAGCTTTTTTTTTCATTTATTTCAATTTGATATTTTCTGTTTTGTAGGTGGGTGATGCAAAATATGTGTTTGAGACTAGGACCATAAAAAGGATGGAGCTCTTAGTGCTCAATGCCCTAAAGTGGAGGATGCAAGCTGTGACTGCTTGCTCATTTATTGATTATTACCTTCACAAGTTCAATGATGATGATACTCCGTCCACATCCGCACTCTCTCGCTCAGTTGACCTCATCTTGAGTACATGCAAAGGTGTGAATTTTGGTAGACATGTTTGTAGTTCCGTTTCATCAATATTATAGATTGGTATGGTGATGAACTCTTAAATCTGGGAATTCTGGCCTGCAGTTGCTGAATTCTTGGTTTTCAGACCATCAGAGATCGCGGCCAGTGTAGCTCTAGTAGCATTGGAGGAACATGAAACTTCCATGTTTGAGAGGGTGGCAACTTTTTGCAAAAACTTAAAGAAGGTACTGAATCTCTTGATCTTTCAATACACTGTTTTTAAACTGACAAAAGAATCTGTCTTTTGTTGGATGACACTAATTTCTTAGTAATTCTGTGAGTTTGTCTTGCTTGCCATTAAGAGGCATTAATATGTGGTTGGGTGCTTTTCAAATTTTAATAGAATGTTACTTGAATGTTGTAGGAGAGGGTATTACAATGCTATGAAATGATTCAAGATAAGATTATTATGAGAAACATTGTTGGCCAATCAGTCAGCTCCGTTTTCTCCATTCCAAAAAGCCCCATAGGTGTATTGGATGCAGCTGCATGTATAAGCCAACAAAGTGAGGACGCTATTGTTGGATCACCTGCAACAAATTATGAGAGCTCGGTGTCAAGCAAAAGGAGGAGAATTTGCAGATGATTGTTTTCATTGTACATTTGTAGCCTTCAAGTATGTTGCTCACCCATTTGTTTTAATGGACCTAAGAACATGGACATTAGGACAGGTTTTTGTAGAGATGAGCAATCTCTTGTTATTTCGCATTCATGCTCCCGTATTCATTTTTGAGAGAACCTTGGAGAATGGATGCTTTGATGATTCTAATGGAAATATAAAAACAGAGAGAGAGGAAACAATCTGAAAATGTGTCTATTGGTTTCTTTTCTAGTCCTGGATTTGCCAACACTTATTCAGTGGTCCATTTTCAGTTTATTTGTCACAGTATGTTACTATCCTTGATGCTACATGGCTTAGCATGATTGACATGCATCCATTATGCCCTGCTGAATAAAATATCCTATTGAAAAATGAAATCGGACACACAAATTGTTATATAACTTCATATCATTAATAATAACAACATTATGTTTTTTCCTAGTTATTATATGTTCTTGATGAAGATTCTAGGAGCCTGATTTGAGTAACTCTGAATGCATTCCCGCTACTCTTTCCATTCTCGAGATGGTCAATAGGCGGGACAATACTATATAACCAGCTGTGAAATTCTAAATTTTTTTTATCATGTGGTACTTAAGTACTGCGGTTGTTGGACATTGCAATCTAGGTATATAAGAAAAACCTTGATCCATCTACCATCATGCTCATGTGCATTTCATATCCAAGTGTATTTATAATTACTAGTACTATTATTGTGTAGTTTTTGTAGTCCCAGGCTCCTAGTTGATGCCTTGATGGTTTGACACTTATGGATAGCTTTGAGATTTCCGGGACCCTTTACTCTTTTGATCTTGAATGCTGCTGCTGTCGTTGTTGCTGGACCAATGTACCACTTGTTCATCCCCATTTTGCCAGCTTTGTACGACCAACAACATTTTCATTTACCACATTAGAGATTAATTGTGGTCTTGTAACTGAAACATGTCTATGGCTCTGTTGGAAAATTATGACAAGCAACTATTGGTAGCCATCTTATGAGTATCTAGGAAAACTGGTTTTTTTTTTTTAAGTATCTAGTTCATTTTTCGGATTCTATAACTACAGATTCTCAAAATCTGGGAATCTGGACTATTAAGCATTGGCTCTTACTAAGGGCTTGTTAGGAACCAATGAATTTGATATAAATATAGTAATTATTCTCAATTGAATGCAACGAAATTCCTGCATTCCAAACAAGTCCCATCTGTCTATCATGCAATATTATCTTAGACCTTGTTTAGTTTCAACCATATCAAAATTATGGCATTGCCAAACTAAACGAGACTTTACCATCATAATCTTCCCAATTCCTACCAACATTTGGTAATTATAAAAACTTATGCTCAGAAAAATATACCAAAATTTGGTAATGTATCAAAAAAACATCACCTTCACGTCTTTCTTGATCTTGCCAAAATTTGGCTTTACCAACAAATGTTTTTTTTTTTTTGAAATGAACTGAACTAACCCTTGGAAAGAAAAGAAATATTGGGCATTCTTCTATGGGTTAAAACTCTTGGTCATTTTCTAGGCTGGTATAGTGGCACCACACAGTTCTGCTACTGTGCTGCGAGGCCACTTGATGGCATTGTTCTGGGCAGCAACAACTTGCGAAAGTTAAGAAGATAATACTCGAGATCCTAGATTTGCTGGTGCATCTCAATCATAATCAGAGCTTCGTCCCTACTACCGCTTTCAAACAGTTTATCTCTCCATCATCTTGCTTTTTTTTTTACCGTTTCCATTATTAAAAAAAAGGCATTGCAAATTTTACCTAAACTGAACATGCTGCTATGGGTAATGGGTTAGTGATCACCTGCTACTCTGCTAATTGGCTATTGGTCCACTTGATGCCAGTCTTCTGGGTAAGTCAAACCACTGGTGATTTGGCGCTGCAGAAGTAATTTCAGATCCAGCATTCTGATAGGAGTATCTGCCACTGTCAATAACTGAACGGATTTGCAAGTTTTTTTTTTTTTTGCCTCTAAAACTTTCAGATTGTGATTATCGGATCACCTCTAAAACTTTCAGATTGTGATTATCGGATCACCTCAAGATTTGTGCATGAAGAGAAAAAAATTATTAGAAAGAAATTTTCACGCGTGTCATGCGTAAAATCCCAGTGCTATCTAACCAAAACATTGTTGAATACACGTTTTAATAAATTATATCGTAGTTACAGTATAATTACGGTGCAGTTATAGTGTAGTTACAGTGCAGTTATAATGTAATTACATTGTAATTACAGTGCAGTTACAATGTAATTATAATGTAATTACATTTCAATTATACTATATTTATATCCGAAAATTTTTGATAAAAAAACTTGCGATAATTTTTTAATACTCCCTAACTGAATGACATACTCTTCGGCCTGTAGTAAGTTAGCAGTAACACTTTCTGACGCTGCACTGTCGGCATGACAGTTTCTCTGGATTGACTAATCTTTTGCAGAGCTGATCTCGAAGGGTCTCTGTTTCAGGCAGACGAGAAAATTCTCAGATTCTTTCTTGGAGCCTTACGAGATTGGAATTTCGCTGCATAATTGCAGTCTGCAGAGGCATCTCTCTCTTTTTTCCTTTTCTGAAGATTTAACAGTGCCTAGCACAGTAATGCACATGGATCATTCAGATGCATAGTACAGTAATAAAAACGGTGTAAGCTGCTGCACTTGATAATCTTTGTAAATAACCATGCAAACGAAGAACTGAAATGCCCCTGATTGGACTGTTGAGCAGCCAAAACCGTTAGTCCTCCAGCTTATGATATTGCTGGCGACTAATGCATCAAGTAATCAGTCCATGTAGTAGTACCAGACTACCAGGAAAGGCAGTGAGAGGCATTGCCTGCCATTCAGAGCTTATCTATCTCAATCTTTCAGAATTCAGATAGTAGCATCCCATCACCCACTGGCCGATCCAACGACCAGATGTATGCATTCTAATAATTCACCACGTCTGAACCTGTAGCCGTGCTCCCTGTCTGTTACTCTGTCAGTCTGTACGCAAGCAATGCTGCTTCTGCCGATGCTTGCCACTCCAAACAAATGGCAAAGACTTGCAGAAGGCAATAATGTTAGTACTAATGCACTACTAGTACTCAGCAGCTCCCTCTAGACAATCCAGCCTCACACAGTTGATCCCAATTCTTCCTTGGCGAAACACCGAGACTATCGTTCGGCTTATTGAGTTGCATGCAACAACCAGTTTCGCTAACAGGTCGCCCCAGTAAGCGTACGCAATCAATTCACTTATATTCACGCATCGCCCATAGAAAACTATGGCATTGAGGCTATCAATGGGATTTCAGTTTCTTCCGGACGGCGACGAGCCGGCGGCGATGGTCGCCGCCGGCGCCGTCCGATCGAAAAGGGGGCGGGTGGCAGGTTCACGGTGTCGCTGTCAGGTGAGGATTTGTCTGGCCCTATGGATCTTAGTGGACGTGACATATGCGCTTGACCTGTAGCTGAACGGCCTCTCAGATCTCGCAGCGCGTGCAATTATGCACGCAACAGCGGTGCACTTTGCTGCAGCAGTGCAGCTCCCCCATTCACGTACTACGGCTTAACCACCACCAGTTAATTTCTTGATTTCGTTTAATCTCTTCATGCATTGATAACTTCAATTTTACTGAAACCTGATGTTTATTGAGCTTGATCATCTTCGCTGGGTAAACCGTTCGTTAATCCATTTGGTTTAACCATATGAGATGATAAAAACGGGCAACTTATAGCAGATTGTGATAACATATATACACTTAATTAGTGAAAACATCTGAGAAATTAAATATAGTTATTAGCTGTACTAAAATCATGAAATGTTTTCTCGATGCGTGTTGCGATCGATCTACCTTAGCCCTCATACGGGGAGGCAAAATTACTGTCTATAACCAGTTTCCGTGGACCGCTGCAAGGAGCCGAGGATTTCTCGGTCGGAAGTAGTGGAAGTCCGGACGAGCGAGAACAATGATAGCAAAAGAACAGATCTGGAGCTGTTCGGAGGCGGGGAGGCAAAAAATTTCTCCATCTCCAGCTCGCCGCGACCATGGCGTAGCCGGCCCAGGCCCCACCGTCGTAGCGTGCGTACGCACGCATGACCACCGGAGAAGACACAGACGACAAGCTCCGGTCGGCGACGCCGCGACGGCGAGATTTGCATGTGAGTTACGATCTGTTTTGTTTTGGGGGTTCAGGGACCATGGAAAATGGAATTTTCTCCCTCTGTTTCTGTGGCGGGAAGTAGGAAGCGAAGAAATTCTATTCGCAAGCATCCAAGTGTTTAAATGTTATTCCAAAAAAAAAACGATTTTGCTATATATTTATTGATATTTTTTCTTCCAACAAATATCATGTGTAAATAAAGTACAATCCCATCGTAATTACATTTTAACTCGCACATAACTGTAAGATATATATTTTCTTGTTTAAGTTTTCACGTTCAAAGTGCATCATTATACGTCACAAGTTGGGGTGGTTGAACATAAAAAACTCGCACATAGCTGTAGTGTAATGTGTATATCGCTTTCATATAATTTTAGTTCTCTAAAAAAACTTTTGCATAATTTTAAACCGTTAGAGTTGCTTCAAGATTTGTGCAATTAGGATTTAGGAAAGGAAAAAATCACTAAATATACATGGGTGTGGGAACTCGGTCCTACGAACTCTGCTTCGTGAAAATAATGTGTTGTCGTAGGTTTTTCAAAAGTTACATATAAAATATATAATAGTTGGATGTGCGAAACTATTTTAAACTCTCGAGGGGACATCTCCTCATTGTTTGCATGTCACCTAAATAGTTATGAAAAAATTTAGAAAAATTCAATAAGATAGATTAATATGTGATAAAATACTCCACAAACATACAATGTCAAATTTAACTTCTATAAGTTACAACGAAAAAAATAAATTTAACTGTGAATATACATTTAATTTGTTTTTTTCGTTGCAACCTGTAGAAGTTAAATTTTAACTTGCATGTTTATGAAGTGATTTATCATACATTAATTTATCTTGTTGAATTTTTCAGATTTTATTTTTTCAAAACCATCTGGGTAATATGCAAACAACAGAGTTTAGAATCCACTCCCAGTTGCATGTAATGACTAAAACTATACTATATTTAAATCTGACAAATTTTCATCGACAAATACGTAGACAGTATAAAAGAAGAAAAATAAAATCGAGCGATCTGGTACACGAACGTGTTCGGTCCATAATAGTTACTAGGCCAGAACGAATTGCAACTTACGTGCGGCCAATTATGTTGGGCTGGAACAGGATTAGAGTTGGGCCTATTGCGACTTACGTGCGGCCTATCCGAGCGGGTCCAACGCCACGAAGAATTCGGAGTTCGAGTCGGTGACGGAGTCGGCGTCTCGATCGCCTACAAGACGTCGAGGCGGGCCACCGGACGTAGCCGACGTCCATCACCCACACGCATCTCCGGTAGTAGTAGATTGATTTGCCTCGTGATTCGTGATGGCTCTCCGGCTGCCTGACCCCACGCACGGCGGCGGAGCACCGGCGTCGCACGACCACACCGACGACGAGTGGTTCAAGGAGCGGTACGGCGGCGGCGGCGGCGGCGGGGGGGACGCGCCGAAGTTGTCGAGGGCGGTGAATCCCGTGCCGCCCTACGGGAGGCGATCGGCGCTCGCGGCACGGTGGAAGGAGGACTTCGGCGACGGTGGCGCCTTCCCCGAGGTCCACGTCGCGCAGTACCCGCTCGACATGGGCCGTGGCGATGGCGACGGGGAGCGGCAGGGGTCTTCCGGCGGCGTGCTGACCCTGAATCTCACTGTCGATGGGAGCGGCGGCCGCGTCGCGTTCGACGCCGTCGTGAGACAGGGGGAGAACGCCAAGAAGACCGTGTACTCCAGCCCCGGCGACGTCTTGCCCAAGATCAACGCCGCCGCCGCCGACGACGACGGCGATGAGAACGATGAAGAGCAGGCGGCCGTGGAGGAGACCACGGCTCGGACGAGCGCTGCGCTGCGGGCAATCGTCGAGAAACGCCTCTCCGCCGTCCAGCCGGCGAACATCCAGGCCAGCAACCCCAACGCGAGGTTCATCAAGTACATGCCGGCACGGCAGTCATCGGCGTTAAACTCCGGCGCGGCGGAGAGGATCGTACGGATTGGGGAGATCCAGCAGGACCCGCTCGAGCCGCCCAAGTTCAAGCACAAGCGAGTGCCCGCCCCTGCCGGGTCGCCGCCGGTGCCGGTGCTGCGCTCGCCGCCGCGGCCACTGTCGCAGAAGGACCACGACAACTGGAAGGTGGCGCCCAGCATCTCGAACTGGAAGAACCCAAAGGGCTACTCCATCCCGCTCGACAAGCGGGCGGCGTTGGACGGCCGCGGCCTGCATGACGTTCAGGTCAGCGACGCCTTCGCCGCCCTCGCCGAGGCGCTGTACGCCGCCGAAAGGCCCGGGAGGCCGTCGAGACGCGCGCCAAGGTACACACTGAGATGAAGATGAGAGAGAAGGAGAAAACGGAGCAGCATCTCTTCCAGCTCGCCAGGAAGGCGCGTGCGGAGATGCTCGGAGCCGCTCCTCCGGCCCCGGCGGCGGCGGCGGCGGCGCCAAGCGAGCCGTTGAAGGCAGCAGAGCGCGACGCGATACGCGAGGAGCGGAGGCGGGAGAGGCGGCTTGAGGCGAGGGCCGCCGCCGCGGCGGGCAAGAAGAGCGCGGCCACCGTCCCGGACCGCGACGTCAGCGAGAGGATCGCCCTGGGCATGGCGAACACCGGCGTCGGCGGCGGCGGCGAGGTCACCTACGACCAGCGGCTGTTCAACCAGGAGAGGGGAATGGATTCCGGGTTCGCCGGCGACAACGTCTACTCCGGGCGGCTCTTCGCGGCGCAGCCGGCGCTGTCGACGCTCTACAAGCCGAGCAAGCACGGCGACTCTGACACCTACGGCGACGTCGCCGACGAGCACCTCGAGAAGATTGCCAAGACACGCGGGTTCGTGCCCGACAAGGCGTTCACCGGAGCTCCGGAGAGCGTGGCCGGCAAGAGGGAGAGGCCCGTCGAGTTTGATGGGCCGTCGATGGAGGAGGATCCGTTCCACCTTGATCAGTTCTTGACTCAGATGAAGGGGAAGCTGCAGTGACCAACAAGATGGTAAACGTCCTCAAGGGCAAGAACTTTGATATGATCTCTTTGTAGTATTCATTTTTGTTTGTGAAATTTCTCATATATGTAAGGGTGAATTGTCAGTTAAATTGTCTTTAGATTTTCTCGTTTGGGTTCTCTGCATATCTCAATTCTCAACGGTGGATAATAAACACTAAGGCATACATTAGATATAACAAGAAAACAGCACAAATAATGCAATACATGAACTCTCAATTCTCGTGGAATGGATTGTCACCATTACAGTAAGATATATTCAAGTTTTTTTAAAGTAATATGATTTTTTAAAGTAATTTTTCTATACAAGTTTTTTTTTTAAAATATACCATTTAGTAGTTTGAAAAACACGTGAGCGGGAACTCAGCCTGTCACGTACCGGGCTGGGGGTGAATCAGATTCTCCCTACTGGACCGAGGCAATATGGACTTTTTTTCTCCCAAGAAATGGACCGGGAATTGGCCCATGCAGCCCAGTTTTACCAGTTCGCCCACGTGCCACGTCGTCTACGCATCCTTCCATTCGAAGCTGCGGTGCGCCGACCCGAAACCCCTACTTTGGCCGTTGCGGTTGCGGAATCGCGTGCGACCCGCCTCTCCTGTACTACTCCTACCCAACAAGAAAGAGAAAAGGTTTGACCCCGACCACCACCACCACTAGCACGCCTCCGCTCCGACCCGAAACGCGCAACCCATTTCTCTCTCTTCTCCTCGGTTTCCTCGCACGGAGTCGGGGAGAGGAGGAGGTCCAGATGCAGACGCCCGCCGAGATGCCGCCGGCCGCCGCCGCCGAGGCGCCCGCGGTGCCCAGATCCGACGACCCCGCCGCCGCCTCCGATCCCTCCCCACCGCCGCCCCCCATCGCCGTGGCCGCCACCGCCGATCCGCCTCCCCCCGCGCAGCCGCAGCCGCAGCCGCAGGGGCAGAAGACCGTCACGTGGAGCGAGAAGCTGACGTCGGAGTCGCCCACCCACGTCGCCGCCGCCGCCGAGGCCGCCGAGTCCAGCCAGTACGTCTCCCGCGGCCCCGCCTCCTCGTCCTCCAAAGGTAAAGCTGTTGATTCGACGCGCTGGTTCGGTTTGATGCCGTGTTAGGGGTGGGGAGATTTTACGGTTCTGATCTTTGCTTTGCCTGCTTGGGGGCGCAGGAGCGGTGGAGGCCATGAAGGAGACGCTGTCCAGGTGGGGGAAGTCGGTGGGGGAGACGACCAAGATGGTCGAGAGCCTCAGCCGCGACACGTGGCAGCACTGTGAGATCTCAGCACCTACTTCACCTCTCCAATTTTGCCTTTTTTTTTTGTTCCATCGTTTGCAAGATTCATTTCTTGAGGTACAAGGATTGGCGTCGCATAGGCAGTTAGGCACTAAGCTCTTTCGGCTTTGTAATGATCGAAGAAAGGAATGTGGGAGTACATAAAGTTGGAAAGTGAAACTTAGGTAGATTCCTTCAACAGTTCGATGATGGTTATAGAAACTGGTTTGGAAGTATCAGCATCTTTGGCTTGTGAAAACATTTGGCGTAGCTTTCTATGCTTTATTATACCCTATATTTTACAGGCATGCGTTGTAAGTTGTTTTTAAATTGCTTCATGTTGTGCTCAGTTCCCCAGAAACCTTTGTTGTGCTAATGACGTTCTTCATATTTCTCGAATAATTGAATATCTAAAGGAACTGCTAATTATGTAGTAGGACAAATCAGTCTTGAGAGTTAGTGATGAAAAAACTGGTTGTGTCCCTTCTGTTTGGTTAATTCCCTTGTTTGTTTTCTGTGTGGTTTTGAACTGATTGAATGATCATGATGGCATTAATAATTAGAGACTTGACTGCCTACTTTTTCTTTACAAACCAGCAAATGTGTGTCTATGCTATTGTTCTTTTGTAATTATAATATATAATGAACCTCTTAGGAAGAATGGTAATATTTTGCAGAATACTGATGATAACTGGTTAGGGCTAAATAGCTGGCTCCTAGGAACCAGTGGGGTAGGGGGCTAGGGATAAATTCTTATGCCAACTTGTCCTTGAACTAGCAAACTTTGTAAATATCAACTGTGCATATAAATGAAATCCAAAGAAGTCACACGTTTGGGTACAATTACGTGCCCCATGAACATTTTTCACAGTTTAATTACTTTAGAATAGTTATTGTGGTCAAATGTTGGGCAGTCTGTACATAATTCACTTTTCTTATGCAAAAGGCTGAGAGACCTAAACATTATTTTCAGGCGTAATTTAGAAATATCTGTCTTCTGTACATGGTCAACCCGGTGCTATGCAGGACATTGCATGAACTATATTTTTGCACAGATGTAGAATATATACTAGTTGTCTGATTACACTCTTTGCCTCTTAATCAGTCAAGACAGGACCTAGTTTTACTGAAGCTGCTATGGGACGGCTTGCTCAAGGAACTAAAGTCTTAGCAGAAGGTGGCTATGAAAAAATATTCAGGCAAACTTTTGAGGTTCTTCCAGAGGAGCAGCTGAAAATATCTTATGCATGCTATCTATCAACATCTGCTGGTCCTGTCATGGGAGTCATGTACATTTCTACAGCTAAAATTGCATTCTGCAGCGACAATCCTCTCTCTTACAAAGCTGGAAATAAAACTGAATGGAGTTACTACAAGGCAAGAATTATTCATTTCTTTGTAGACTCTAATGCAGTGCTTATAAGACCTTATTTCTGTGCTTCACCTTTTATTTTCATTTTACATGCTTAGTTTATGCCTAAGTTCCATGCTTGTATGGTTGACTATTCCTTTATTTTTGTGAACTGTGAACTGTAATTTACTGTTGGATAGTTAGCATGATAAGAATAGTTTATCAGCTCTTAATTTTGCACCATGGAAAGATGGAACAACATTAGAGAATTAAAGTTCCATTACTTTTCAAGCATGACTCATTTATGAACACTTCTACTCCTGAAGAACAGAATTTTTGTCTAGATAGGTACCAGTTGAATTGTCATTTATGTTGCCTGCTGATGCTTTTTGTTACATACTAATACCTAGTAGCTCATAGGTTTTGTAGTAGCAGCTTGATCCAATTTGATGTTTAAATACTGCTAAATGTAGGGGCATCGTCCATATTTATCTCATGTGTTCTTTTTGGATAAACAGGTGGTCATTCCTCTGCATCAGCTAAGAGCAGCTAATCCTTCAGTTAGCAAAGTAAACCCTGCTGAAAAGTACATTCAGGTTGTTTCAGTCGAAGGCCACGAGTTCTGGTTCATGGGTTTTCTGATGTATGACAAAGCCGTGTCTAGTCTCCAAGAAGCCATGAATAGTGCCCGCGAGATGCAACCGTAGATACCAAAGCAGAAGTTTCAGTCGAGTCATCCTGATCCTGTGTAGGCTTCCTGGGGGGCACCTCCATTTCTACGATCGATTCCTTCGCTTCTAAGTGTCTCCTGTTTCAGATCCTTCTCGGCTGTGTGCTTCGGAGCCTTTTGAGACGATACACTCACTAGCGGACTTAGCTTGCATACGTGTTCGAAATGTGTTTTTTGTTGTGGCCTTCCACGTGTTGTAATGATGGGATGTATGGGAAAAACACTGGAGCTGTCCATTTTGAATACTTCTATTATCAACACTTGAAAATGTGGCAGTATCGGGTGGATGTTTATGGGAATGAATCTCTCTTCCAAGGAAAAAACAAGAACTATACATGCATGTACAGCCTAAGTTTTTGTACCCACTATACAACTGGGTGGTTCGGTGGTTCCCACTCGAAAAGTCCAGGAGGCAGGAGCCCTCGGTCCTGCGATCCACCGATGTGTGGAGAGGCGCAGCACCTGGGCCGACGACGAAGTGGCGCAGATGTCATGCGGCGGGGCCATGGCGTACGGTGATACAACGTCTTACCCGTGCTGCAAAACAATATTCTCTTTATCCCAAAATAATCTGTCTAGATTCTCATTGTACTAATGTTCAAATTTGCTGTCTAGATTCTCATGGTACTTAGTTTCAAATTTGTTGTATCAAGTAATATATCCCTTCCTATGCTAGATTGATTTATTTTAAAACAGAGAAATGGAGTAGCTAAATCCGCTAGTCAAACTTCGATACTTTTTGAAAGGATGACACAACTTTGGTATGCCAAATTTTGATGTTCTGGAAACGAGTATCCGGTGTTAAAATTTGATGTTCTGGAAACAAGTCGCGGCTGTAAACACCGGATACTTGACAGAAACTCGAATTTGAAATTTGTAGAATCTAAGGAACTTGAATATGCAAAATTCAAGATCAAACTAGTACAACGTAACATTCAATATCAAAACTTTGCGTGCTGTTTTTGCAATTTCTCCATATGTGGGCCATTTTTGGCTGAGTATTTAGGCCTCCATGGAGGCCTACATGACAGCATGAATTTACAAGACAAACACTCCACGCAGCATGGTAGGAAAAAATTACTTTCTGCTGGTAGCTATCCTCCCTATTAAGCACCCATATTATATGCTGGTAAAAACAAAAACTAGGAATTGAAACCTAGCATCCACATTATTCTCCCATTATTGGAGCATTACAAAATAAAACTCCGTACAGCTTATGATTTGACTGTAATGGGAATCAAAATTCAAACTAGTATGAGTATCTCTTCAAATGGAACGAGCAATCTTCAGCTCTGCGCCTCCAAAAAATCACGAATCCCTGTGGTTGAGAATAGTCATGATGACCGATGTCCAGGTTTTAAATCTCCAGAGAATTTATACGATGTGATGTCGCCTGATGTTCCTCGTGAAGCCTTAGCTCACAGTTTTGGTCAGTAGCAGGTGAACCAGTACGAGGAAGCCAAGCCCGAGCAAGAAAGTTTGCCCCTTCATATTTTCAACTAGCTCCCACCTGTAAGTATCAACCAGTAGATAGCTGCTGGTAAAGCCTGTTTGAAATTTCATCTTTATTACTACCAGACGATGCAAGCAGTAAATTAAAACAACAAATATTAGCAATCAAAGTTCGGTAGGTCAGGTGAATCGCTTGCTTGCCAGGTCCACAAAGCTAAAAAAACCAGAATAAAGCCATTACATTGATCGTTACATTTTCTTTAAGTGAATAAATTAATCAATAGATGGACATTAATAAATCATGCATCTTTCAACGATCGATCCTGCGATTACCATTCTATTCCAATATAGGTTCACATAATGATGTGAGGGTTGCTTACCAGTTTCCAGCTGCAAAGGAACTCTGTTCCTTCGTGGCTTCCTCTACTGCAAATTCTTCTAACAGGGAACGTTGACGTTCATTAACCATTCTGCAGATTAAATTGTGTTGATCAGAAATCAAATTGAAGTGTGATGTACTGGTGACTTATGCCCACGAAAATACCATATGAGTTCCACATGCCAAGTGCCAATGAGTTAGCCTAAATGCTTAAAAAAGAAATCTGTGCGATCCAATCATAATTCAACACCATGTCCTATAAAAGGTCAAACTTAACTCAGAGTAATACCAAGTTCCCATGACCAGTTTAACCCATCCTATTAGACTGGTCCATTCATCAGGTTACCAAAACCAGCTCTGCAGAACATCTACGGGTTATTGCACCCATAGCAAATCTCTTCTGATCTATTTGATAGCCGCCAATTACAAGGAGACATTTTCGCAATTTTTGTTATAGCCCTTGCGGCTGCTGAAGCAGCTATTGGATTATCCATTCTTTCTTCCATCCATCGTAATAGGAAATCAACTCGTATCAATCAATCTAATTTTTTGAATAATTAGACATAGAATCTTCTAAACAAAGGGACACATATAATAATAATATGAAATATTAACATGAATACTATTTATTATTTGAGAATATCTATTTTTTAGTAGGTTATTCCATAGTATTCTTTTTTACTTAGTTGAATTTTTGCAATTCATAGGTTACCAAAACCAGCTCTGCAGAACATCTACGGGTTATTGCACCCATAGCATTTTTGGCCCTCTTGTCATCCTTGTAGCCAATATTTCTTTCTATAGTTGGTGCAAATTTTTGCATGCTGTATGAAATGCAGTCTGAAAGGGACTACTGCACGGTTTACTTCAAAGACAAATATGTGATAAGAGGAAATGGAATGCCAGCATATCAAGTAACTTGATCATAGGGTGCATCCATATGTTGCAAAATAGAAACAGGTAACACGAAAAGGACAAACAACTTACGAGGGAAAATGTATTCGAAAACGGACATGTTGGTCCCCGAGATACCCAGCCTGGTTGGGCAATCCTGACAATAGTAATATATTTAGCACTTTGCTAGGAACACACTCTGGTCTTAGATTTAATTAGTAATTGCATAATTTACCTTTACCCCTTAAAACTATAACTTGCCCTGGTTGAACTCCTTTGGGTATCTGAAAAAATTTCACCAGATATCAACTATGCAAAATACAAAAATTCAGGGACAAGAGTCTAACACTTCAAACACACCATCTCATGAAATTTATGGTAACATGGAGACATGCTTGATGCTTTCATAAAGTCAGGCCAAGTTACCGGGCATTATAAATATAAAAGGGGTACATACAACGAAGCATTGCATGGCTAGGTTTGGAAATACAATCTGTATTGAAGAAAGTTCACCTTCGGTCGCTCAAGACCTCATGTCTTACTTTTTTCCAAATAGGATGATGTGGATGATATGCGCTAACTAATGATGTCTTTCGCAAAAGAAAAACGAAAACTAATGGCGCGGAAGCCACATAAACCAAAGCTACTTAAGAAAAACTGCTATGAACACAATTTGCACCAGTTTAGCATTTGAAGGGTGAAACTTGAAGATATTGAAGTTCAGGGTGAAAATTTAACTCTGATGAGAGTTAAGGGACAAAAGATGGACCTTTTCCTACCGTATTCGTTATACAATTTTAAGGTCTACATGGATAACTACAATAGTTGTATTTGTTATACAAGTGTAAAGTTATAGTATCTAATCCATCAATTATGTCAACTGGTATAACCAGCCACCAACCAAAAATAAGCCGTTTATATCCTTCTCTCACTATCTCTCTCTTGATATACTTATACCTCAATAAAGAGAGATTGTGACGTCTATGTTCCATTTTAGGGTTTACTGTTGGAACTTCGAGCCCTTAAATTGAAGGATGGTGTTTTTTATCCTACTAGTTCTTTATATGTATGTACACGTATATAGATAAGATTAGCAAATAGTCAAACTTATATAAAATATTACTATGACAGAAGTGCCTAATCTTTAGTAGTAGTATATGAGGATTGCTAATTTGTTACCTTAACTTCCGCTGTGCCATCTAAAGTCGGCACTTCAACTTTTCCACCAAGCATTGCCTGTCAATTTTTTCAAGGAAGAAAACAATAAGCAACAATATCATCACAATTCACAAGCACAATAGCACAAATTCAAAGGGCCTCTAAAGAGGCATAGGTATTCATCGAGTGCAGTTTGATACAAAGTTTTCAACAGAGAATAATCACAATAATAATGTTTCCCAAATCTAACAAACTATCATATCTGATTTCACCACCTCTATAGGTTCACCAGATTTTTCTTGAATTGCAATTAGAATGATGATTGGCATAACTTGCAGTCTATATTAAGAGGGAAGCAAGCTACGGAGTACATATGTTAGCAGTAGGAAAATGTTCCTGAAAAGTAGTGTATTTCTTACAAATGCTTACTCTATATTAAATATTAATAACAGAAGGAATATTTGTTACTACCTGTGTGAAGCTAATCTTTTTGTCTACATGGATATCAGCACCATCACGAACAAACACCGGATCACTTGCTACCTATGATATACATGGTTGATGGAAGAATCAGCAGCTGGGTTGCTTGAGAATTGAGATAAGCTGATAGTACAATAAAATAATACAAGTTTATGGTAGCTGAGGCTAATAGCGTACTGCTCACACATGGCACAAGCCAGTACATTGCATACTGTATAGTATTTATACTACGTAGATCTAACTAACCAGGATAAACGACAAAACAAACTACTTGGAGGGTCATCCCGAATAACAGAGAACATGACCATGACTGAAAGACAATGGAACAACATAGAGAGACTTATGAAGTCCCATGGTGTCAAACCTGCATTAAGATAAGGAATCCTATAGTGCCACAAGCGGCCATTATATTTTGGTCAGAGTCATAGATCTTTAACTCGCATATTTGGATGAACCAAAGGACAGAAACTAGTCTGTCCTAATACATATACATGCAAACTAATCCATAACAAACTACGTAGTGAGAGCCAGGATTCCGTAATTTGCAACAAAATCATGAAACCCTGTTAAGGACTTAAGGTGCTTACATAGAAATGCAAGACTCTCTATACCTATGAATCATCTCAGCTAATGCATGATTTCATGACTTTGCAACAATATTTATAAAAAATATTGTTCTTTACCTTCAACATAGTAACGAACAAAAATGGAACGAGTAAAATCTACAAGCACAATTGTTTAAACGGATTAATATATTATTTTCATTCTAAACTTCAAATACGCCAAGACAAATTGAAATGTTGTAATCCTCATGTTTTCCAATCTTCCTTATCCTGATTAGCACCTCAGTACTAAGCAACAAACTATTAACATTGACAAGTCAAATAAGGCTTATGTCAGCAATAATAAATAACTATGTGCACCAACATATTCACAGAACTTGTAAGTTCATATAAAAAAAGGTCAAGCATTCATGTAGGTGTATTCTCACTTGAAGCTTAATGTACAAACTTCCAGGTAGGGTTCCCTGTCCACCACTATGTCCAGCCTCCGCTACATGAATTGTATCTCCAGAATCGACCCCTATGTTGAGTGAAACAAGGACTAAATAACATGAAAACACAATTCACAGTCTCAACTAAGTTTAATTGTAAGCAACATGTTATACCTATAAAGAGTTTCAAAACAACCTTAGCAAACTAGGAAGCAACATCCTTTTTACAATTGAGAAAAGAAAAAACTAGGAACTAGAATGACAGCATAGTGATCAGATGCCAGATGTTCCTTGAATGAACCTGTCAATGCAAATAGATGGAGCAATATATATATGCAAGCTAACTTAGATTTTACCTTTTTTATGAGAATGCATGTGCAATATATGTGGATAAGGCACAGTAATAGAGCTAGGTTTTGGCATGTGAGCCTGACGTGTGTCTGTAATAGAGCTAAAATGACTGGTAAAGTTGTGTTATGCATACCCGCAAACCTGGGGTTTTGTGAAATTTATTTGAAGTTTTTTTAAGTGGAATCAGCAAAAATGTAAATCATTTTGACAATTGTAGCCGTTTCAGGGAAAGGAGCTGGCTAACAACGATAATTGAAGGTTAGCTACACAGCACCTGCTGGAATGGTCACGTTTACATATTTCATGCCATCTACCACCCCTGAACCTTTGCATGTCAGGCAGTAATCCTGTGAAAATAATCACAAATGAGATAGGGTAAAAAAAGAAAAATCTGACATGTTACTCGCAGAACCCTTACCTTAATTACTTTCCCAAAGCCTCTGCAAGAAGTACAAATGGATGTGAATGGGTGAATGGTAACCTGCACAAACCACCAGTGCATATCTTTAGAAAGAATATCCAGCATTCATGTTAGAAAGGGAAAATTGAATATAAAAGCAAATACTTACTCTTCCTGCACCTCTACATGAAGGGCAAACATACATCTTTGCATTGGCCAAGTACCCTCTCCCATCTGACATCAAACAATACACGAGAGCTTTACTCCAAAAAAAAAGGACAATGCATGGCAAATGAGAACTAGTGGAGTACTGTACATATTACAGTATATGCTAGATCAGGTCAAAAAGAAAGGGCAATGCATGCCAAATGAGAACAAGTGGACTACTGTACATATGACAGTACATGCTAGATCAGGGCAATCGACCTTAAAGCTTTGTGTAGTGTACTTATTCAGAAAGTCATCATAAAAAACAAGCATTTAAAGTCACACACACACACACACACATATATATATTTAAATAAAAAAGGTATCGTCTGCTCACCTTATTTACGACACTAGGACATGATCTAGATTCAGTTATTGTTTTTAGAAAAGCTTTAATTAAATTTTGCAAAAGTACATGGTAGTAGTTTCATAAGCGATCATATAAAATGCTGACATATCCTATACTATCAGTCATAACCAAGAATTATTAATTCAGATACAACTGACACCCCAGAACATGCTTGGCAGTAGTTGGAGGGAAAGAAATTACATGAGCATCATTGATGGTGCCATATTTGTAATATCACGTGGCATGATAACTGAAGGAAAATCTAATGGGATAGATTTCCCATTTGCTTAAGCTGAAGAAACAGCTAATCTAACTAATGGTACCGCTTAAACTAGTGCCTTTTCCACAGGACTGAATGCTCAGACAAACTAGCTAGATAGATGAGATACATGGACACTACCAGCCAGTCAGTTTCTTCGAGGTTTACAGCAAAATAACTTAATGTGTTAAGCATTTATTGGAAACATGGCTTGCAACGATTTGAAACTCGCTTCATGTAGTACGTGCAATATAAATAAGAAAAACTGTTCCAGGATAAATGCTCACCACATGAGTCACAAAGATTTTTTGCACTGAAGGAGACTTGCTTCATGCATCCTTTAACAGCATCTCTAAAGGAAAGATTCACCTCTACCTATGCAAGTAAAGCTATGAATTTAGTTTCAATGACTAAAGAAAATGTTACATAGTAAAAGAAGTATAAGCCTTAGGATGAACCTCAATATCATCGGCATGTGCATCTATATCATGCTCAAAAACCTGAATACAAAGAGAAGAGTTGCACTCCATAGTGAACTATTTAAGGAAAAACTGGAAAAATATGGAAGGAAAAAGAGTCACCTCAGAGAATATTTTGTAAAATTTACTGGAAAAAGGACCATTGTTTTGTCTGTAGAATTCTGCAAAGGGATTATGACCCTGCTTGTGGAATCCTGAAAATGGATCTTGATAGGCCCCATCAAAATCCATCCCGCTTTTTGTGGAATTTGTCTCCGACCCTCTATCAAATAGCTGCAGTATTACAACAGACCATGAACTTCACGGACATACTACCAGACCTCAAATACTAACATGCTATTCGAAGATCTTGCAAATAAACTATTTACTTGAGATAGTTTATCAAATGATGTATTTCCAAAGATACCACATTCCCTAAAAAAGGGGAAGATGATAAAGAAATAGTGTACAGCAGGTAGGGATTTATTACCATATCATACTGCTCTCTCTTCGAAGGGTCGCGCAATGTCTAGAGTCCAGCATTATCAAACTTATGATACTGTTAATTTGGCACAAAGATTAAAACATTACAAAAGCAAAATAGATGTGGTAACTTACTTGCCTCGTATGCATCTCTTATTTCCTGAAATGTCCTTTTTGCAGCAGTATTCCCCCTGTTCGTGTCTGGATGGTACTTTTTTGCAAGCTACGTACAAGTAGTAATATGTAATTAATTCAAGTAGAACATCATCAAAATCTAACGCAAGTCAACTACCAGTGCATCTAGTTTATCTTATCCTAATCCTAGTCTGAAACCACTTCTTAAAACATCTACCTATGGAGGTATGGTGGCATTTTCTGTATAATAACAGAAATGGTTTTAAGCTGTTGGACTGATTGTTGGTGTGATCAACAAGATATACAGCAGAAACAACTCAAGACAATACTTTGATTCTTCACAGAGACAGACGAAAATAACACGGCAATGTGTTTTTTCTCCAAAGTAAAACTGCAACACACATGAATGCTAGAAATGGAAAATATTACCACCTGAGAAATTATATTAACTTTATGGCATGCTCATGCCCATGCAAAAAAAAAAAAAAAAATAATTGAGCAAGCCTTGTGGACTTAAAGAGAATTGTAATGTGACACTCACTGAATGAAAAGCCTTCTTGATTTCTTCCTGCGAAGCATCTTTCGGAACACCAAGAATCTTGTAGTAGTCCTTCTCTGGTGAACTGTGCTGACCTGGCAGATGCGACAGAAAATGTTTGATTGGCCTTTGTGTTTGGAATAACAAGATAATGTGATACTGAGATTCATGTAACACCAGGACAGCAACCTGTAGCATGAAAAGACCTGCTCAATGTAAATGATGTCAACATGAACCGTCCATAGCATTTATCACCAATATAGGTGCCACTGGAGCTGCAAGCTGCATCGCCAGATGAAACAAAAAAAAGTGGGAAGTGTTAACGAGCAGAGAATGACAGGAGAAGAAGAAGACAGGGCCCATTTGGAACACATGAATTTTACAGGATTATGTTTACAAACAACATCAACTTGATTACATAAACCGCCCAAATTGAAACAGTTCAATTCCCATGGCCTCATTTTAGCCAATAGACAATATGTCTGATTTAAATCAGCATCATAACCCTGCAGAGACAAAAATTCTTAATTCTCTTTTCTGGAGAACGACTCATGAGATAGTCCTCATAGCATATCAAATTCTTCTCTAATTCCATACTACATTAACATCCCAATAGTAATCAAGATCACCAGCACATTTTCCTAAAATGTATTGTACGATACGGAAGCTATTATTCTGCAGCCATGTAGTCAAGTTCACTGTTCACCACAAGTTAAGAAAGAAGTCACATATAGTCTAAATAGAACCTGAATAATGCAAATAACAACCACAAAATCATGTGCCTTTGTCACCATCTTACGAATCCATAAGATTGTACCTCGAACAACATTTGCAAGTAGAGATTAAAGAATTATGTGCTAAATACCAAACAGACACATCGATGGCAGGAAATCGGTTTATGGCCCCTTTTGGGACAGCTTATGATTATACAGATTATAGATTATAATCAACTTATAGATTATGCGACTATCTAAAGAATCTGTTGGTTGAATAATTTGCCCATTTATGTCCTGATTGTTGATAGGCTCATTATCTGAACTAAGTGTATAAAGACTAGAATGCCCCTGTTCAGAATTTTTTTCATCACTTTGTTGACAAATCAATTCTCCTAGGCAAAAAAGATGCATGCCAATAAAATGTAGCATGACTCATCTGAGAAAAAAATTGTAACATGATTGAATTTCAATTCTTCACCAGATTATTGTGGCATTGCCTTTCTTAATGAAAACGTGCGCATTGTTGCCACCCAATTTCTGTTCAAGATGAAACACACCAACAATTTTTATGCATTGTTAATTAGCGTTCAATTGAAGAATACATACAATCTGAACATTAATTTGTCTCTTTCAGTCAAAAATCCCCAAATCACATAAGAGGAAAGGAAAAACAGAGAAAGAAAAGAACATTTGGATCTAGCTCTTGGCTGTAGCTCGTCCGTGGTGGCGGAGGAACGAACCGATAAATCATTCCGCAAAACCAAACCAACGCGAGATAGAACAAAGCTTATCAGGACGAAGGAAATTACGCGTGGAATGCCGAATCCATTTGCTCCCCTGCTCAGCCACCTGCAGGCACAAATTCCAATCAAAATGAACAGCTAAACCTTCCCAAAGCCCCCCAAGGCCCCAATACCAAATCGGGGAAATGGAAACAGGCATCGCATAAGACGAAATCGCCTCACCTCGCCGGAGCGTAGCGCGACAGACCTCGACGCGAGCCGGAGCCACCCCAGCCGTCCCATCCACGGCGGCGGTGCACGTGGCGAAAGGGCGGCTGGTCTTGCCTGTGGCCCGTGGAGCCTCGTAGAAGAAGCGCGATGGGTAGAGGTCTCGAGCGCGAGAGTGGGAGGACGAGGAGGATCGCGGAAGAGCGGAGGGTTCTAGAAGATTCCAGAAGCAGCTGCTCGAGCTGCCTCGTTAGTCGCCTGAGGTGGGCGTTCGGTCTGTCCGAAAAATTCGGTCACGGTCTTCTGGCTTTCGGTCATTTCAGTCTTTGAAAAGTGAGGACCGAATTTCTTCCAAAAAAACTCAGGACCGGCAAATTCGGTCTCAGGACCGAGGCGGAGGCGGGCTCGCTGTTGGGCGGAGAGCGGAGGCGGCGCGATGCCCGCGGCGCGATGGGTGGACCGGCGGAGGCGGGCTGGCTGGAGACGGAGGCGGCGCGATGGCGGCGCCGAGGCGGAGGCGGGCTCGCTGGAGGGCAGAAGGCGGAGGGCGGACCAGCGGAAGCGGCGCCGGCGCGATGGAGGAGGAGGCGGCGTGACCGCGCGCCGAGCGCGAGGGATGGGGATGGGAGGCGGCGCTGCGTGAGGCTGGGTGGCTCTGTGGTTGGCTCTAGGGTTTAGTAGTGTACTGGGCCTCCTAGGTCTATTGGGCCACAATTCGATTAATAATCGAATTACCCGAATAAATTTCAGTCTATCAATGGCTGAGACCGAACTACTAATCGAATTTATCGGTCTCGGTATCGATCTTTTCAGTTCAATTGTTCGGTTCGATCTTATTCTGCTCGCCCTCACGCTCGCCGCCACCACCATGCTTTCGTATGCTCTGGCTCTACCTCTCGACTCTCGATGACAGCGAGGAGGCCCAGCGGCAACGGGAGAACTGAAGCAACAGGCTACGGCTGCGTCTCCTCGACACCGCGGGGGCTTCGAGCACCAGGTAACTGGGGCAGCGAGAGCTCCTTGACGCGACGACGGGAGAACAGAAGCAGCTCCGACCGCGTCTGGAGTGGGATGGACGGCTGGGAGAACCGACGATGGTGATCGTGGTGGAAGGCATATATCGAAACAAGAATTCAACAATATGAAAAAAGAGGATAGCGAACAAGATGAAAAAGTGGATGGCTTATGAAACAAATGATTTAGACAGGTTCAGGCCTTCACAAAGAAATAATACCCTACTCCTGTTTCGGGGATTTGAGTCTCCGAATTGTCTATTGATATGACGATCTCTTAATGCTCGTGCCCGCAAGGAGCATCCCATCCTCCTTATATAACCGGAGAGACAAGGACTTACAAGATAAGATTTATCCCTTTACGATTTAAATCTCATATAACTAATTTACAATCTTAACAAAGCAGAACTACAGGCCGTGCCTTGATAAGCAAGTCAATGTAATACCCGAGTCCGAGTACTACAAATGTTCTATATTCATAGCATATCCTCTATAACCAGTCGAATAACTAGATCTGTGGGTATGTGGTACCCATAATCTCCATGGTAGCCCCTGAGACCTTCACAGTCAACGAGATCATCTTCTCCCGAGTTAAAACAACAATTACCGAGTGCTTCAATCATCTCTGCACAAGTCTCCCGAGTGCAATTACCAAATCACAAGGCTGTGAAGGGCTAAAAAGCTTTCAAAAACTTTCGAAAATATGCACCTAATTAGGTGTAGCTCTGTTGACGATGAAATTTGGTAAATCATGTATCGAATTTGGAGTTAAGACCGAAGCGGATTTGGAAGGAAATCGGTAACAGAAACAGAGTATAAATCGGCTTCGAAACTGCATCGGCTACGGTGTGCATCGGCTGATATCGAATCGGACAAGGAAGCCGATGTAGCTGATTCCGGCAAGGGGATGTTGGAACCATTGTCGGGTTTGTTTAAAGTACTTCATGAGGATTATCACGTGTGGATTGAGTTCGAAAAAAAGCAACTGTATCTATTAATTAGGAATAGTTTGTTAGTTTCCTTTTATCTTTAGGAAAGTGTGTTTAGTGTCCGATAAGGACTTTATGTTTCTGTTTTATCTTTTAGAAAGTTTGTTTCTTGTCCAACAAGGACTCTATAGACCCAAGGGTATAAATATGTACACCCGGGGTCCTTGTAATCTATCTCTCGATCAATACAACTACTCTCGGCGGATCGCCACCTTCTTTCTGAGGTTTTTACTTATAAACCGGCGGAATTTGGCACCTGACGCGGGGCTGCATCGGCTTTCGATCTCCGGCGAAGGGGTAAGCCCTACGTTCCGTCGGGTCCTGGTGAATTTATCGGCTACATTGGTGTTGTTCAAGGCTACATCACTTTGATCTCTTGGATCGCTCTGGTTCGGTTGACATATTTGCCTGATATCTCAATTCTATCTTAATTGCATTGTGTTTAGAGACGCATCGGTTTAGTTGGGACTATCTCGTTTAAGTCTGATCTTCTGTCTTAGCCGATATATCTCTACAATCACAATGTTGTTTTAAATAGATTTGTTATATCCATCACATTAGACAGATCTATCGGCTCATTAAGTATTAGATTATCATATACAATCTCGTGCTGCATCGATTAGGTTCGACCTACTAGATTGTTGTTGATAATATAAATCTTATTAAGCCGATAGGTTCATGCTAATGTCTTATCGGAGTGCTAGTCGATGAGTTATCATGTACGTTATATAATCTAGATTGACAATGTTTTCTACTTGCATCGGCCGATCTCCATTTAGGGTTTTGTCGATATCGGCTAGATTACTTTGTTGGTTTAAATTATGTAATGTATCCACCACCCTGAAAATCAGCCAAAGGCTTGATTGTCTAGATATTATGTTTCTTTTCATACTTAGTGCTGCATCAGTTAAGTTTGATATACTAAGTCGTGTTTAGAACCATAATCTCTAGCCTGCTTCTTGATTGCCAATAAGAGTTTCATCGGGGTTTCAGCTGATGAGTTATCTGGATGTTGTATCGGCTTATAAGGGTTACATATAAGTTGGATTTAGCCGATGACAACAAAGGTTTCACTGTTTATCTAATCGTTTAGATTTAATGACATCGGATCTCCAGCCGATGTATGCTTTAACCTTCGGATAAGTGCTTATTCAATCTATCATTACTAGCCGATTGGTTTCTACTGGATTATATTATTGTTATATTACATTATCATCAGCCGACTATCTTTGTGTCATTATTTACTCAAGTATCAAGATCTATACTGGATATCGGCTGGTATCGGCATCGGCTGGAATCACTCCATCGGCTTGTCAGCCGATCGGCTGTTTTATCTGCTATTCACATATCTTGTCAGTTGCAGGATCAAACTGACTGGCACGCCCGCATCTTATTATTATTTTGGACCTGCACTGGAGCTAAGCAGATCTCCCAGGCTGTCGTGTTTTTGCATCAACAAGCCCCCGACTATGTGATTAGTTGAACAAACTAAACATATAGTCAAGGTCAATAAAATCAACCATCCAAGTTGCTTTTAGCCATCTAAGTAGCATAATAATAATATATGCAGCATTAACCCCCAAGCCAAACATGACTCAAATGTGTAAACAACTGCTTTATAAAATTTGATGTGAAAAACCTAAAATTGATGACATCAAAAATTTTCATAACAAAATCAATCATTAAAAGCTCATATGTTATGAGTAAAGAAACTCCCAAAATATCAAGCTCATGTCATGTACATTCTGTCTAAACAGATATAATGTAGCTCCTAAGGATCCATGACTTGACCATATTTGGAAAAATAAGGCATATGTGGTATTAATTCTGAGTAAATAATCTCATAAAAAATTTAGCAACCGCCAAAAATGACCAAAGTATTTAATAAGCCAAAGCCATAATACTTGATCCATATAAAAATGCTCACTTATGTGACAAAGATTTACTGTACTCACTCCTAAAGAACTGAGTCTCAGTAATAAATTTTATAAATATCAAACGTCAATGACATATTCTTTTTTGCTCATCACGAAAAAGCTGAAGCCCCTAGGGACATATGTCGGACTTCTTCCAATCTCATGGGCTGAAATCATCCAATAGTTCCCGGCCCATTTTCTAAACAGGAATCCAAAGTAACCGTTAGATCTCTCGCCTCTTCGTCGTCCTCGCCAAAAATCCCCCAATCTCGCACAGTACTCCCAGTTAGGGTTCCAGATCCTTGCACACACAGCCCCTAAAACTCTGTTCCCCCATCAGACCTTACAACGAATAGCTTCTATTTGCCTCTCGCTCCAATCGTCCCCAAAAAAGATCTCCCATTCCATTCGAATCCATCTCCACACTCATGGCCGGAGAGAGAAAAATCCCCTTCGAATAGTGGGCGAGGTCTGATGTTAAGGAAACAACCCTCTTGGAGATGGTGAAAGACGGTGTTCTCCCGCCGAAGGAAATCATCGGGTGGCGCCCCGCTTTCGGCGAGGACTTCCCAACTCCAGATACTGGCGAAATCGTGGTATTCTCTCCATTTTTCTATCCCGGATTTGCTCTTCCAACTTCCTCTTTCTTCCGCGGTCTTCTCGCCTTTTACGAAATCCAAATCTTTCACTTGAATCCGAACTCCATATTACACATAGCCAACTTCATTCACCTCTGTGAGGCTTTTCTCAGAATCCAACCCTATTTTGCTTTATTCCACCGCATATTCTATCTCAAGCCCCAACCTGACAAAAACAATCATTGTGTTGTCGGTGGATCTGGGTTTCAGTTGCACGTAACCCTCACTTAATAATATTTTTCTCTTCTATTCAAAACTTCCAACAAGGGTTGGCACTCCAACTGGTTCTATATATCCAATCCAACTCTCTGTCTTCCCGACTTTGTTGGCCTCCCTCCTGTTTCCCAAGAGAACTGGAGAAATTTTCCAGTCGGCGATGAACTTGCCCAAGCAAACAAATTGCTCCTTCGCCTGATGGAAATCAAGCAGCAGGGTCTCCAAGGAGAGCAAGTCACTCGGTATTTCATCAAATGCCGACTGACTCCCATCAAGGAGAGAAGCAAGCCGGTGTACGAGTACGAGGGTCAGTCAGACCCAAATCGCGAAGATCCAAATTCCATTGACTACAAAGTCATGTGCAGCCGTATGTACAAGGTCTTCTCCTCCGGAATCACCGTCGACTACGGACACAAGCTCCTGGTCACTCCATACGGTTTAATGCGCCCACCTCCTGAGGTATGCAAATTTCAACTCGGCTGTGAATTACTGATATTAACTCGAGCATTGTAATAATCTTTCCAAAATCTATTCGCCAGGAAAACCGGCATTTCTCTTCTAGACCTCCAACGCCTGCTCCTACGAAGTCGGCAGCGAAGACTCAACCTTCCGGCGGCCCCACCATCAATCCGACTGCCAAAAGCAAGCGGGCCGCCGAAGAAAACGATCCAAAGCATAAGATGAAACGGAGAAAGTTGGTCAGCAGCGATTCTGATGACGAAGCAAACGAGCCACAAGCCAGCGCTACGCCGGCTCCGACCAAGTCTCCTGCCACTCGGCCGGCTCCCAAATTCCGCAAATCTTCAAGGTATCATTTTAATCTCCAAGTTGTTTCATACTTGCATCTTCTCGTCTTCAATTGAGAAACTATTAATGTCAAAAATCCAACACACTGAATGCAGAAAGCCACAGGATATTGACCCGAGTGGTAAAGATAGGACTCCACCTGTCAACGCTCCGTCCGAGTCAAAATCCGAGCCCCCGACTGGAAATCAGCTGGGGAAGACTACCACTGCTCCAGAAATCGAACCCTCGACTGAAGACCAGTCGGAGAAGACTGCCGCTGCTCCAAAAAATGAGCCCCAGGTCAAGACTCAGTTGGGCAAAGGAGATCAACATGAAGGAGATAAAGAAAAACCCGTAAGCTCTCCACCACCAAGCGTCGAGAAATCAAGCCCTACAGGCCAGCCGACTAGCGAGGTCAAAGATCCATCCTCTAGACGCCCCGGGATTATATCAGGTAAACCTTCTCACTCTATTTTGTACTCATCTCTGTACTTCATTTCAATAATTCAAAACTTTGTAAACCAGGCCCTTTAATTAATGAGGAAGAAGAAGAGATCCCAAGGATCAAGTCGGCTGAAGACTCCCTTCCTCCGACCAAACTTCAATGGAGGGACAGAGATGGTGTTTTGCAAGGCATGGTGATAAACCGCCAAAAAGAAGATGAGGAACTCCGCATGCTGAAAAAGAGTCTGAGTGAATCCACTCGGCTAGTGAACGTGAGTCCTTCTTCCTTTATCCTTGTCATCTACCTTAGGCGCTTTGCTAAATCGAAGTATTTCTCAGAGGATCCATCTTTGGAACGAAGCCAAAACAAGCGCACTGGAGAGGCTTGTGCCGCACCTCTGAACTCTTGAAAAAGTCGAGGCCGAGTTGAAGCGGACTCGGGAAGATACCCAAAACAAAGAGAGAAAACTAAAAGAGCAGATAAGCCAGCTTATGGACGTTAGCTTTGATCACCGGGGCACGATTGGAGGTAATAATCACTCCCTCACGAATTCACTATGATTAAACTAGCCCGGCAAACTTATCTGTATTCTCGCAGCTCAAACAACGAAAATCGAGTCTCTGACTGCCCAACTAAAGAAACTTGAAGAAACCAATGGCCAACTGGCAGCTGACAAGGCCAAGGCAGAAGAAGCGCTTGAAGGTAATATTCTATCTCTCTTCACTTGCAGATGATATCATCATACTTAATCGGATTCTAACTTTAACTTCCGGAGATACAGATCATAAGCTAAGGACCAAAGCTCAATTTGATGTCTTTGCCGAGCGGGTGAAAAAGGTGGAAAGCGTCGGAGATGACATAGCTAACGCCGCTACCCCAATCCTGAATGCAATATATCAGAATGGGCTCGGGACCAGCCAAGAAGACGCTGTCCAGATTTTCGAAGGACTCCGCGTTGCTCCAGTGAAATACTTCAACAACATCAAGGATGCGGCTGCGATGGGTGCGAGCCAGGCTTGGCTATAGTGAAATCTTTATATCTCCGAGTTGACGTGGAGGCTACTGGAGACGGCTTTGCTAATGGGACGACTATCGAGGAAGCCCTTGAATTGATCAACCAAGCCCAGGATCCAGCCGAGAAGATTGCCTCTGATGTATTGAAAAATTTTGAATCTTAGAACTTCTGCTTCCATGTATAAGTTGACTGCGAAGTATTCTATTCTTGTACAGTGACTCATTTATGCCATGCGTTAAGTTGTAAATCTAGCTTTAAATTTCTTAAAACTTCTCTCTGACTATTTCAAGCCTAGAGCTCGCCACAGCCATTGAAAAAATTTTAGTCCTCATCCACTAGATCTGAACTTAAACAGGGTCAATGATAAATCACATGAACGAATTAATATCATACTCCAATATTATTGATAGCCCCCGACTGACTACTCAAAAGAAAGTGTTGAGTCGGCAGTCAGAGGAAAAGAATTACAATGAAATCTCTAAGTGTAAAAACATCAAAGGTGTTCTATATTCCATGAGTTATCCACGATTGATCCGTCTTCACGTTTTAGTCGGTAGGCTCCCGGTCGAGTGGCTTCCGCTATTATAAATGGCCCTTCCCACAAGGGTGATAGTTTGTGTCTATCTTTAGTCATCTGAATCTTCCGAAGGACCATGTCTCCAACTATGAAGGCACGTGATCTGATGTTGCGGTTGTGATAGCGTCGTAGACCTTGCAGATATCTTGCTGACTGAATGAGTGCTGCTTCTCTGGCTTCTTCCAGTCGGGTCAGATCATCAACTATATCATGCTCGTGGCATTCATCATTGAAATTGTGAACACGAAGGGACTCGAACTCCATCTCACTCGGCAGCATAGCTTCTGCGCCATATACCAAGAAGAAGGGTGATTGGCCCGTTGCGCGACTCGGAGTAGTACGCAATGACCACAAGACCGAGGGTAACTCTTCTGTCCACCGGCCGGCGTATGGACACAGTCTGTCGAAAACTCGAGTCTTAATCCCTTGGAGTACCATGCCGTTTGCACGCTCAACTTGTCCATTACTCATGGGGTGAGCTACCGAAGCATAACAGATCTTGATACCAAAATCCTCACAAAAGTCCTTGAACACACCACCTGTGAATTGAGTTCCATTATCGGTGATGATTCGGTTTGGCACGCCGAAGCAGTGCACAATGTTGATGAAGAAGACGCGTGCTTTCTACGCGGTGATGGTTGCTACTGGTTTTGCCTCAATCCATTTGGAGAATTTATCCACCGCTACGAAGAGGTGTGTGTATCCGCCTTGTGCCCTTTTGAAGGGGCCTACCATGTCCAGTCCCTAGACCGTGAAAGGCCAAGAAAGGGGAATAGTCTACAATTCCTGGGCTGGTAGGTGGGTCTGTTTGGTGAAAAATTGATAGCCCTCACAAGCGCGAACTATTTTATCCGCATCGCTGACTGCTGTGGGCCAGAAGAAACCCTGTCGGTACGCCTTTCCGACTAGCATTCGTGCTGTCGCGTGATTGCCACACACTCTCGAGTGTATATCCTTTAAAAGTTGTATGCCTTCCTCAAGAGAGATGCATCTTTGCAACACTCCAGACGGACTTTTACTTGTATAATTCCTCGTCTACGAGGACATAAGTCTTGCAACGGCGTTGAACTCGTTCGGCTTCGTTTTTGTCGAAAGGCAGCTCTTGATATTTCAAGTACTTGATGAATGGGGTCCTCTAGTCGGTGTCAAGCAATAAAATCTGTTCTCCAGTTTCTTTTTCTGAAATTTGCTTATTTGAAATAGTTGGCTGGTAGAGATGCTCTACGAAGACGTCTGAAGGGGCTGCTTCCCTTTTGGATCCAAAATTAGCCAGTCGGTTGGCAGCCTCGTTATTGTGTCAGAGAACATGGGTTAGCTCCCATCAAATTTGTCTTCCAATTTGCAAACCTCTTGTCGATAAGCAGCCATGTTGTCGTCGAGGCATGACCAATCCTTCATTACTTGGTTGACCACAAGTTGAGAATCTCCTCGAACTACCAAGCGTCGTATCCCTAGGGACACAGCGAGCCGCAATCCGTGCAGGAGAGCTTCATATTCGGCTACATTGTGTGACGCTGAGAAGTGGATCCAGAGAACATAGCTCAGGCGTTCTCCAGTCGGGGAAATCAGGCCGACTCCTGCCCCAGCTCCAGAAATCCTCTTTGACCCATCGAAGTGCATTGTCCAATATTCCATCTTCTCCGCAGGCACTTTTTCTTGGCACTCGGTCCATTCGGCGACGAAGTCGGCAAGCACCTATGACTTTACAGAAATCCGGGGTTTGAAAGTGATGTCCAAAGCCATCAACTCTAGGGCCCACTTGGCGATGCGGCCTATGACTTCCCAATTGCGGAGAATATAACCGAGTGGAAACGATGTGACCACCGTGACCGGGTGGCCCTGAAAGTAGTGGGCTAGCTTCCTGACAGTGATTAGGACTCAGTATAACAACTTTTGCACTTGGGGATAGCGGGTTTTGGAGTCGGCGAGAACTTCGCTCACAAAATAAATCGGTCGTTGGACTTTCTGAGTGCGGACTTCTTCTTCACGCTCAACAACCAGTACTGTGCTCACCACTTTTGAAGTCGCCGATACATAAAGTAGCAGCGGTTCTTGTGGTAGTGGCGAAGCTAGCACCGGCCGAGATGTCAGAAAGGTCTTGAAATCTTCGAATGCTTTTTGAGCTTCCGGGGTCCATTGAAAATCATCGTTCTTCTTGAGCAAATTGAAGAAGGGCATCCCACGCTCTCCAAGCCTTGAAACGAACCTGCTAAGAGCATCCATGCACCTGGTAAGCTTTTGGACATTTTTCTGAGAACTTGGGGTCTTCATCTTTAAGATAGCATTGTTTTTCTCCGGGTTGGCTTTGATGCCCCTATGAGACACCATGAAGCCGAGTAGTTTCCTTGATGGTACTTCGAAGGTGCATTTCTCAGGATTTAACTTCATTCTGAAGGCGCGTATATTTGCGAAAGTCTCCTCCAGGTCTTCTATCAGGTTGTCCTTCTGCTTGGTCTTCATGACGACGTCATCGACGTAGGCCTCCACGTTGCGTCCGAGTTGGGTTGCAAGGCATCGTTGGATCATGCGTTGGTAGGTAGCCCATGCGTTCTTCAGTCCGAAGGGCATGGTGATGTAGCACTATGCTCCGAACGGGGTGATGAACGAAGTCTTCAAGCAGTCGGACTTCTTCAGGCTGATTTGGTGATATCCCGAGTAGCAGTCAAGAAAACTAAGCAACTCGCATCCGACTGTTGAATCTACCGCTTGATCTATGCGGGATAAGCCGAAAGGGTCTTTAGGGCAAGCCTTGTTCAAATCTGTGTAGTCGACGCACATGTGCCATTGTCCTATCTTCTTGTGAACCAGAACCGGGTTAGCGAGCCAATCGGGGTGATAAACTTCCTTGATGAAACCTGCCGCAAGCAGCTTGGTTAATTCTTCTTTGATGGCATCTCTTCTGTCTTGTGCAAATCGGCGGAGTCGTTGCTTGATAGGTTTGGCATCTTCTTTAATATTTAAGGAATGCTCAGTCACCTCTCTAGGAATACCAGGCATATCAGATGGTTTACACGCAAAAATATATTTATTAGCTTGAGAAAGGTGATGAGCGCGCTTTACTATTAGCTATCTAATTCAGCACCTATTAGAGCAGTTTTAGAAGGATCAGAGGAATCTAAAGGAATCTTCTTGGTGTTGGCGTCGCCTTCTCCGGTCTTGGCCGCCTTCTTGGCAGGGATCTCGCCTTCTTGTGATGTAGACGCCACCAGCCGGATCTCCTATTGGCCGACTGATCTATCGCGAGATTGGACCAACTCACAGCTCTCCTTGTCGCAGGTGAGAGCCTGTTTGACATCGCTGCGCAGGGATATAACTCCGTGTGGTCCTAGCATCTTCATCATCATGCAGGTGTAGTAGGGTATAGCCATGAATTTGGCTAGCGTCGGGCGACCGAGGATGGTGTGATAAGCTGTCTCGAAGTTGGCAACCTCGAAGCTGATGTTCTCCGTGCGAAAATTCTCCTTCGTTCCGAAAGTCACTGGGAGAGTGATTTGGCCGAGTAGTGTCGAAGATAACCCTGGGATAACACCATGAAAAGGGGCGGTGCTCGGCTTCATCTCGGAACGCGAGATCTGCATCTCATCCAGGGTCTTGGCGAAGAGGATATTGAGTGCGTTGCCTCCATCGATAAGGGTGCGCTTGAGCTTGACGTTGCAGACGACTGGGTCTAGTACCAGGGGATACCGCCCTGGGTGGACCACTCGGTCGGGATGATCCGAGCGGTCGAACCTGATAGGGACCTCCGACCATTGCAGGTATTGGGGGACTGCAGGTTGTGCCGCGTTGACTTCTCTGTCAGTAAGTTTCTGCTTTCTCTTTGACTCATAAGCAAGCGGTCGTCGGAAGATATGATTTAGCTCGCTTCTAGGATCTTGGTAAGCCCCTTGGCTTGGCTCATCATCGTTCTTCTTTTGTGCAGAGGTTTCTTCTCCTTCAGTCGCCTTCTTGACTTGGGCGGCGTATCTTTCTGCGAACTGCTTGTAGATGAAACAATCTTTGGCCGCGTGTCCCTTGTTAGGATGGTGCATGCAGGGGCCGTTCATTATTCTGTCGTAAGTAGTAACTCGAGGTCGTTGGTTTTGGTGGTTCGAAGTTGTAGCGACCATATCCTCAGGCTTATGTTTGCGATCCTTGTGCTTTCCACCGCTTCCGCTAGCTCCCGGCATAGCATCATTCTCCTTCTTCTGGGAGCTCCAGCCTCCCGCCGACTGCCTTGAAGCTTTGACTGCGTCGTCTAACTTGGCGTATTCATTTGCCTTCTCGAACATCTGCTTGACTGTCTTCGGAGGTTTGCGGCTGAATTTTCCAATCAATAGGTCGTTGCAAAGCCCCCGTGTGAATGCGGTGATGATGTTGTCGTCGGTGACATTAGAAATCTTGTTGCGCTTCTCGGAAATGCACCGTATGTACTCATGCAGGGTCTCATCCGGCTTCTGCACGATGTTGTATAACTCGAAGTGTGTCCCAGGATGCTCGAAAATGCCCTGGAAGTTGGCAATGAAGTGGTCACGAAGCTCGCTCTAGGAGCCAATGGTGCCTCACGGTAACCTGACGAGCCAGTTTCTGGCCGAGTCAGTCAATGCCACTGGGAGATAATTCGCCATGGCCTTACTGTCTCCTCCAGATGCGCGAATTGCGAGTGTGTAGACGGTTAACCATGACTCGGGGTCAGTTTTGCCGTCATACTTCTCGATGCCAGTCGGCCAATTCACTCGACGTAGGTCGCTGGTGAAAGCTAGGATCCCTTCGCAATCTTCGTCGTCTTGTATCACGATGCCTCTTTGTCTTCTTCGCTGGTTAAGGGTGTCCCTTAGGTCGATGGAAGCCCTGGGGGACTATGATAGTCAGAGTGGATTCTGCGATCTCTGGTGTGATGTGACCGTCGGGCGAAGTGGCCCATGGGCGACTGAGCGGACTGATCTCAGTGTGCTCCACTGTTGCGATCGGCGCATGAGTTGGTCTTGCTTCTGCTATCTCTCATTCTTGAAGGAGGTGCGCGACTGTCCCCTGGAACTCTTGATGTGGACTCGCTGGGTCGCCGACTTGCTTCAGCAGTCGGGACGGTGGCCGCAACAAGGGTTTTAACTTGATTGATCAGTGGAGTGACATGAGGCGGAGCTGTGCCGAGTAACGTGTCAAGGAGGGTAACTGCCCCGATAGCGTTTTGTTGTGGTGTGAGGAATACGTTGGTGTTGTCGACAACCGTTTGCCCAATGAGGTTTCTTGCCTTGCACCCTGCCGCAGCCAGATCTCTGTTTCTGCGCTCTTCATCTTCCCTGCGCCTCCTGTCTTCATCTTCCCTGCGTAGGCGATCTTGTTCTGTTTGAGCTTGACGTTCTTGATCTAGTCTGGCCCTATCTTGATCCAATCTAGCGCGTTCTTGATACAGCTTGATCCGCTCTTGCTCCACTCCAACTCGAGCCGCTTCCTCTGCTTGCAGCCTTGCGGCTACTTCGGCATCGGTCTTGTAGTTTGCCATGAAGACACCGTTGAAGACCGAGGTGTAGTCGTCATCGAAGTCGGAGCCATCTCCAATCTCGGCGTCGGGTGGGTTGTCGTGAACGCTTTCTTCTGAAGAACTGGCGTAGGCGGCGAGCTCGGTGGTGGAGCAGGATCCGAGTGGTGGGAGCACGACCTTGACCTTCCTGAAGCTAGATCCAATCTTAAACGAGACCGGATCGGATCTCAGCCCTCGAGGGGATGGCGACCCTGACCCAGAAATCGTAAACAGATCTGGCGGTAACTCCATGACGATTGTCGGGTACACTTGTTCGTCTTGAGGTGGGCTTGGTGTAGGAAGGGAAGTTGATGTAGATGCTTTTCCCGAGTGGTTTGAAGCCATCTTACGGGAGAGTATTCTGGCACTGGTCCTGGCCGCGTTAGGTAAACCTAGCAGCCAAGAGATGTTGTCTTCTCCCGACTGGCTGGATGTAGAGTCGAGAAGGGAGATCTTGCCGAAGTCGTCGGTGACGAAGTCGAGGCTGCCAAAGCAGTACGCCTACCCGGGGGAAAGGTGTAGTTGTCGATGCCTGATGATAATCCCATCTCACTTGATCAGCGATGAACTTGACGCTCCCCTACCTGGCGCGCCAACTGTCGAAACTAGAATTCGGCAATATGAAAAGGGGGTAGAGAACAAGATGGAAAAGTGGATGGGTTATGAAACAAAGGATTTAGACAGGTTCAGGCCTTCACAAAGAAGTAATACCCTACTCCTGTTTCGGGGATTTGAGTCTCCGAGTTGTCTATTGATCTGACGATCTCTTAATGCTCATGCCCGCAAGGAGCACCCCATCCTCCTTATATAACCGGAGAGACAAGGGCTTACAAGATAAGATTTATCCCCTTACGGTTTAAATCTCATATAACTAATTTACAATCTTAACAAATCAGGACTATAGGCCATGCCTTGATAAACAAGTCAATGTAATACACGAGTCCTAATAATAGAAATATTCTATATTCATAGCATATCCCCTATAACCAGTCGAATAACTAGATCCGTGGGTATGTGGTACCCATAATCTCCACAGCATCCGTGCTGGTGATGTCGTGCTAGAGTTGGTGGTGATGTCGCGCCAGAGTTGGAGGCGAGACCATATTGGCCCAATGCCTGCTCCCCTCTCAATCAAGTCGCGAGAGCAGTCACAACCTCCTCTTGTGGTTAGCTCTGAACCACTCACCGGAGGGTGATGTGGATCTCCTCCACGACGCCATCAACCCCATCAGGCGCTCCTCCGTGGTTCTCTTTCCCTCCAAGGATGTTTTCTACCTCGAGCAACGGGATAGCCTTGAAGACGGCCTTAGCGGCAACGACGGCCTCAGCCTCAGCCCTCCCTCTGTTGTCCTCTCCTACTGCCAACAAGGTGGTAAATGCTGACAGTGGGGACGGGGCTTCGTCTGTGGTTGCGCCATCCTGGCCTATTGTTGCCTCCCATTGCACGCGCTAGTCGAGGCCAAGCTCGAGCTCGCGCGGGACTTGCTGCCGGTCGCCACCCCGACCAGGGAGAGAGAGGACAAAGATGTGCGAGAGAGAAGATGGGAGAGGATAAAGGAGAAAGCGATTACTGACTTGTGAGTCCCATGCATTTTTTTTATTTGTTCTTGATTGCATTGCCACGTTAGCACAAGACTTGGTCAAAGTGCCACATAGAACGCCATGTCAGCAAAAACCGCTACGAAAACAGCTGAAAAGAGTCATTTTGCACGGTATTAATAGTTGAGGGACTCATCATATCTGGTTTTAGGTTGAGGGATACATATCTAACTCGACTTATAGTCGAGGGATTCAAAGTGAAAATTTTCCCCACCAAAATGTCCTACATAAAGCTTCTTGCTTGATGGACTTATAATGGCTAGTACTTGGGCTGCATTTGTGTAAAGACCCCCATTTTTCAACAGGGATCACTCGTGTACGCTGTGCCATTTCCCTGGATCAAGTAGTTTGGCACACACGAAACATAGTTGAATTACCAGAAGCGCATACATATGCGTCGAGTACGAATCATTACATCATAGGCCCGAAGGCATTGTCTTAGAATAGAGGACCAAACGGTCCGGAATACATTCCAAAAACAGAATATGGATGAGCAGCAGAACGAAGGCAGCGGCATCGCCATTGCCACAGGTAACGACCGTATCTAGACCTAGTGGGCACCCTCTTCTTCTGCATCCTCCTCGTAGTAGGCGTATGGATCCTCCGCGGCGTCATCTTCAACTTCTGATTGAGTTTATAATTGTAAGGATGAGTACCAACCGTACTCAGCAAGTCACCACGGCAACAATGCATATGATAGGTTTTATCCAAGGCAAGGCATAGGTTCTTTTGCATAAAGCTAGTTTTGCAATCCTTTTCACAAACCTAAGACCTAGCATAACTGATCAAGTTTTATTACCAGGGTTTATTTTAAACAACGACGGTTCTGTCCACCATCCATCATTATCCCAAGGATGGCTTCCCGTCGTTGGTTCGTCATGGTTTTCTGTGGACGTCCATCTTCCTCTCTGCTCAGGAAGTAGCTCCAACAGCATAAAATTCATCATGCATTATCCCGTCCCACACAAGTTAAGAATTGAGAGTCTAGCCAAGTGTAATGCATGTCCCGGTGCTCAATATCCGCGAGCACGGCTATTCGAATAGTTTGGTTTACTCACACTGCAGTGGATGTACACTGTACCCGTACTCCGCAACTGCCCAACACATGAGCCTCGTCCCAACACATGAGACGCGTCACGGCAAAGCCTTTCGATAACCTTGCATTGGCAGTACCCGCTCCATGAACTATCATCGTCATGCACTCTAGGCGTATCTATTTCTAGCAGTGAGAGGAGTTCTGGTGCTCCCGGGAAGGGAAGTCCCACACGCACGTAAAGTTTATCGTTTAAATTTGGATTCTCACTCTTACAAGGGGATATGGGATAAATAATAATCAAGGCATGGCATAATAACAAGTAGGATATTTATCATTGCATGCAATTTTATTTGTAAACAAAGTGATTTCACAATTGGGATCAATATGTTCAAGGAATAGTGATGACTTGCCTTGCTCGAAGTCCTGCGGGTCTTGATCCTCGGTCGGACTCACAACCCCCTCGGTGTCTAGAATTACGTGCGCAAGAAATTGAATTCGCTTAGAATTCAATTAAAATCTGACAAAATCCAATTAAAGAAATAGATCGAACGCGAGCGTTGAATGTTGATATAGATTCCATTATTATTTATAAAATGGTTCTATTCCGATTTCTTTTTAATGCTCTCGCCCTAAAATATTAGCGTTAGCCAATTAGAATATTTATCCGATTTAATTTACGCGACTCGGATAAATTAGATCCCGATAGTAATGTTTAACTTTAGGTGATAAATAGTTGACCAGTTAATCGCAACGGCTACTTATGGATAGCCCATTCGACGAGTAGAATTAAATAGCGATTTAGTGGACATTTTAATAAATATTAAATAGCGGCGATTAATTCGGAGGTTCTAGAAATAAATGGGCGAATAAATCCCCCACGATTAATATATACGTGAGTTAGCCAGACCTAACGAATAAAACCTAAACAATCGACTACACATTCCGCGAAAGAATAATTATAAAAATAAATAATCTAATTCTGCGAATATTTGCAATTAACTAATCCGATTAAATTTCACAAGTTTCCATTTTATTTTCTCTTTTCTATTTCCTATTTTCTCCCCTTTTTCTCTTTCTTTCTCTTTCTCTTTCCTTCTTTCTTTCTTTTTTTCTTTTTCCTCTCTTTTCTTTTTCTCGCTTTCCTCTCCTCTCTCTCTGCTTCTTCCTCCCTCTCTTTTCTCTCTCTACTTGCTTCCTCACCGATCCCTCTCTTTCTCTCTCTCTCTTTTGCGGCCGACAGATCGGGAGGAGGGGGGAAGAAGGGGCTCACCGGCGGCGGTTGACGAGGCGCGCGGCGGCGGCGGCGCCGAGGGGGATTTGGGGAGGAAGAGGTGAGGGAAGGGGGGGTTGTCATCGGTGTGGGGGAAGTGAGAGAGGCGTGGGGCGGCTTTTATAGTGCGGGGGGAGGGCTCGGGGGTGGCTGGCGACGTGCGGCGCGGGGCGCGAGGGCGAGGCGGCGGCGGGCGGTGGCGTGCGCGCGCGGCGCGGGGCGCGCGCGGTGGAACCGGGCCGAACACCTGGCGCACAATGAACAGTGCCGCCAGGTTTCTTTTTTTGATATTTTAGGTAGTTTTCCACTTTAAAACCATCTAAAATTTTGTAATTCAAACTAAATAAATGTTGACTAATATTTTTAGTGTTCCTAATTACTTTGCTCCAAACTTCCACGTTTTGATACTTTATTATATATTTTTATATGAAATATTTAAACGGTTTTTATGTAGGTCTATATATATTTATACCTAGGGTTTATACCTACGCCCTCATGCATACACATCTATATATATGCAAGGATACCCATTTGGGTTTATGTCACCCTATTTTATACCTATTCACATTATATACATATATTTGCGCATGCTTATATATATGTGCAAGGGTGTAGATATTTATATATATATATATGTGTGAAATCTCCCATTTAAATTTATTTCACCCAAATACATTCGCGACGTTTATTTAAAATGTTTTTCCTCACTACAATCTTGCCTCACCACATATTTTATTTTATTCTTCTTAATTGTGTACCTAGTTGATTTTCGTGTTAGGGTTCACGCTTAAATCGACTTGATAAATCTGAGTCTCGCAATTAAAGATCGAATAAACGAGCAATTAATCGCGGCATGATGCAACTTAATTTAAAAGTTTTTGAAGGTTCGTATTTTAGGGTTTTGTATTCGATGGTCAAATTTTCAGGGTGTTACAATTTGTTACGAATTTAAGTAGGATACAAGGCTTTTGATAGCGAGTGGGCTGCTCTTGCTCAATATTTCGGGGCCCCGTGGATGACCCCCGGGTGAAGATACGACCCTGGCCCTGGCCGCACATGACATCGGGGCCCCGTCCCGCAAGCCCCGTGGGTACAAATTTGGCCCTACCCCCGGCCTCGTAGGGACGGGTTCCCGCTCGGGACCCGCCTCTAATGGGAAAATTGCCACCCCTACTACCAATTGAATTCAAAGTGATTTATATTATTAAGCGAATTATTGTCAAAGATTATTTAAGTTAACTATAGTGATAAATTAAATATTTTAAAATTAAATTAAATAAATAGCTCAAAACAAGTTATCTAAGAAGTGCAATAGAAGAAAGTTTTTAAGAGAACATGTTTTTCCTAAAAAGACGTGGAACGAATAACTCGTTCCAATAATCTGGTAAATAAGCTAATAAAAAGAAAAGGAGTTCTTCCATTATGAGTTGACAATCAACCTCTAAAGAGTGAGCGTCTGCAAAAGTGCCTCCAACCAGATAGCTAGATTAGTAGATTCGGGTGAGGACAAGAGTTTAAGAGCAGGTGGGGAATGTAAAATGGAGGAAGAAATGTGAAAGTTCAAGTGCTATTAATTTGGTTTTGGTGATTAATGATAAATCCTATTAAATGAGACTAATATTGTTATAAGCATTTCGTGTCTACTAGTCTCATGTGGATATGAAAGTGGATTTTATGAGAGGTGATTCCCGGACTTTATATGAGTTGAGATAGAAATGTTCATTGCTGGTGGACCTAAATCACAAGGATGAAATTGTTAAAGCCAAAATTTGGTAAGATTCTATCGACAGGTGATACTCGCGGACCGTATTCGGATGGCATTGGGGTTCGTCGGTACGAGGATCTACACGATACGACATCAAGCACACAGAAGACAAGAATTATACTAGTTCAGGCCCCTCTCAAGGTAATAGCCCTAATCCAGTTTATATGAGATTATCAGAAATACCACATAGTACAAAAGAGAACAACTGAACTCCGAGATTACCAACGAGATCCCCATCGAGAGTGGCTCGACGAGATCTATCGGCGAGTAGGCTTCAAGTCCTCCAGATTGATTCCATGATATCAAGTGTGTGATCCTGAGATTCGATGTCCTGTACCCCCTCCGGGGGTCTATATTTATACTGCAGATCACCGTAGTCTCTAAGTAGAACTCAGAAACATTGGACCCCATACGGTATAGACAATATCCTACTCTTCCCCGAGTAGGACTTTGTTGCTTCTGCTCCATGAACACAATTTCCTTAATCTAACAAACCCTTTCTATATATGTACGAGTATACCGTATCTGTATATTGCATGAGTCCAAGGATAGAGGGTACGCCTTATCCGTAACCCTGATAGATTCTTAGTGGATTCGGTAAGGAAAGAGGTCAATTAACCGATGGAAAGTTATATAGAAAAGACCAAGTTCAATATGGAGTCATGAAGACCATGGTATGATAGTTTAAATCTATCTATTAATTAGGCAGGGTTTAGTAGTTTTCCTTTTATCTTTAGGAAGTGTTTATCTAGTGTTCGATTAGAACTTGTATTTTTCCTTTTGTCTTTAGGGAACTTGTGTCGTGTCCGATATGGACTAGTATATACCCATGGGTATAAATATGTACACCTAGGGTCTTTGTAATTTATCTCTCGATCAATACAACTATTCTCGGTGCATCGCCACCCTCTTTTCCGAGGTTTTTACTTATCAACCAGCGGAACATGGCACCTGACGCGGGGCTGCATCGGCTTTCAATCTCCGGTGAAGGGGTAAGTCCTACATTCCACCGGCCCTAGCAATTGTATCGGCTACATTGGTGTTGTTCAAGGCTGCATCGTTTCGACCTCTTGGATCGCTCTGGTTCACTTGATATATTTGTCTACCTATTTATCATATATATTAGTTAATCTAAGTCAATTATTCAATTTACTTGCATCGGTCAGATATTTTCTAGGGTTTTGCTGATATCGGCTAAATTGCTTTATCGATCTAGATTAGCTAAGGTATTAACCACCTTGAAAATTAGTCAAAGTCTTGATTGTTTAGACTTTATGCTTCTTTGCATACTTTGTGATGCATCATCCTTAGACGTGCTTAGAATTATTGAGGCTAACCTGTCTTTTATTATAATAAGGGTTTCATCAGGGTTTCAGCCGATGAGTTATATGAACGTTGCATCGGCTCACAAGGAGTACATACAAGTTGGATTCAGTCGATGACAACAAAGGTTTCATTGATTATTTAATTGTGTGGATTTATTAAGTTTGGTTCTCCAGCCGATGTATGCTTTAACCATCGAATCAACGCTTATTTTATCATATCAGTATTAGTCGATTGGTTTCTATTGGTTTATATTATCGTTTCATTACATTATCATCAGCCAATTGTGTTTATATCATTACCTACATTGGATATATAGCCGATTGTTCAAAACCCTATCGACATTGGCTAGCATCGATATCACCTGGTATTTCTCTATCGGCTCATTAACCGATCGGCTCTTTGGTGATCAAAATATTTATTTATCTTGTCAGTTGTAGGATCAAACTAACTGGCACGCCCGCATCTAATCAATATTTTGGACCTGCACTGGAGCTAAGAAGATCTCCCAGGCTGTTGTGTTCGTTGACTTAACTTCGCGCTAACACAGATCTGACACCATCGACTGAGCGCGGATTTTTCATCAACAGAAATGCGTGGAGATCAAGCTATATGTATCACTATTTCTCTCCGTGCACATATTGATATATTAGGTGAAACCCTGCATGTTGTTGCGGGAGTTTACTATGATAACTGTCAATGAGCTATACTCGTAGACCGGATAAATAGGTATTAGGGTACGCTGGTACAAGGATCTAACGAAAACGACATCAAACAAAGAAGACACAAAGATTATACTGGTTCAGGCAATATGCCCTACGTCTAGTTTATATGGAATTATTGAGAATAAGTATAGCGATTACACAGAAGGACAACTGAAACAAAGTACCGACGAACTCCCATCGAGATCGACCCAGCGAGACAGATCGGCGAGATGGTCTTCGAGTCCTCCAAAGCGCTTCTGCTTATTGTGGATGTTGTACGGTTATGATCTGATCCCCTTACCCCCTTAGGCGGTCTATATTTATACCGCAAGTTACCTTAGTCTCCAAGTAGAACTCGGAGACACTGAACCCCGCACGATATAGCCAATGTTCTACCCTTCTCTGAGTAGAACTCTGTTAAACAATACTTTCGTACACGGTTCCCTTAATCTGACAAGCTCTTTCTGTGTACGTATAGATGTATACCATATCCGTACATTTTTATAACTCCAAGGATAGAATGTATGTCTTATCCGTAATCCTAACAATAACAATAAGTAAAAATAATATGTAAAATAGCTTAAACAACATAAGCTTGCACAAACATAAGTACATAAGTTGATGTGATTTAAATTTAAATAGTACATAGAATAATGATTCAAATGTAAAAGATGATGTGTCTTTATGAGAGAGCAAAAGAAGGAAGATAATTTAGACCATGCATCTAAGGGTTAAAAAAATTGAGATGATATGGCTTAATGAGAGAAAAAGAGAAGAAAGATAATTTGAACCATAGAGTAATGATCTAAGGACTAAAAAACAATTGATGTGTTTAGCTTAATGAGACAAAAATGAAATAACATTAACTAATTAAGTGAGGATGAATTATATAGGTATATATAATATTATAAATAATGATGGAGAGATATATTGAAATATTATGTGAATTATGTGGGATGATTTAACATGCTTGCATTTTAAATCTCTAAAATTTAATAAATTATAAAATTATAGATAACATTGCACGTTTGCAAGATGCTTAAATGTAATAATTGTTAGTGGATTATGATGTAGATCTTTGCATGTAGAGCTTTAGGAATTTGTGGGTTATAACTTTATAGTAAGAGAGGATTCATATATAATATTTTCATGTGATTACATATGTATGTGAGACTAATGTTTTGTTTGAGTCATATCTTCTTTAGTCTCTCTACATTGAGAACATGGAGATAATGAATGTATGTTTTTATTTTAATGTCTATATTTGATAAATGCCTTCTATTCTTGTATAGGATAAACTCTCAATATTTCATATCTTCTTATGCATACTCTTACTTCACAAAATTTGTATGCATACATTTAGGGGGAGCAAATACTATACCTTAATTATGCATGTACTTGATCCAAGTTATTCACTTTCTTTTAATTGTGATCTTTACATTTGAGCATATATTTGAGTATATGACACTTGTGGTGTTGATTAATACTCATAATTTATTCATATCCTTTTATACATGTGATCAGTTGGTCAACAAGTAAAGGTTGATAATCGAATCATGGGGACTAACAATTTTATTGAGTTGAATGAGAGAAACAGGTCCTAAGATTGTAAAATGTGTTGATATTCAACAAAAATGATTGTTGGAGGCATGCCACGAGGACCTTCAACCAAGCTGCTGTTGACGACCAAATTTGGTAATTCAAATATCGGAAATCAAGATGGAATCGAAGAGGATTGAAGAGATAAGATCGTATCGAAAAGCAGAGTGAGAATCGGCTGTGGTCCGAATCGGCTATGGACTGGATCGGCAGAGTCAGAGTCGGACTGGGTTAGCTGATTGAGCCGATTTCGGTAATGTGACTCGGTATACGTCATCGGGTTGTGTTGGTGTGCTTCATATGGATTGCCATGCACGGATAGAGTCCTGAGGAGGCGATTGTATCTATTAATTAGGATATTTTATGTGATTTCCTTATAGATATTCCCGGTAAGAGTCCGCCTAAGGGACTTTTTGGTTAGTTGGATTTGTATTAGGTTAATATGAGTCGTGTCCGTGATGGACAATGATTGTAATTTCGGGTATAAATATAATCCCGAGGTCTTGTAAATAATAACAACACACGTTCAATCAATCTCGGCGCATCGCCAAACCTTTGTTTTCTACTTTTGACAAGTTTGTGCTTTCGAGTCGTGCTGCATCAGTTTGATCTTCGGCAAAAAGGTATATCTTGTCATGGCGAGTTACATCATTAGGGCTAGTGCTTACATGTCTATGACACTCTAGTTCTTTGTTGTGATTCTCCGGGTTATCATATATGTTATATAACTTAGATCGACAATGCAATCTACCTATATCGGCTAGATCCTTTCTAGGGTTTCATCGATATTGACTAGATTACTTTGTTAATCTAGGTTATATTATGTATCCACCATCCCGAAAAGGCAATCATCGGCTTGATTCTTTAGATCTCATGCTTCTATTTATACTTAACGCTGCATTGGTTCAGTCCAACCTATTAAGTCGTATTTAGAATCATGGTATCTAACCTGCTTCATGGTTGTTAATAAGGATAGTATCGGGGTTTCAGCCGATCTTACCTCATATAGATGTTTTACATTGTGTTATGCTTTATTTAATATTCTATATCTGCCCCTTATATCAGGATCTAATCTAATATAAATATATTAAGCTTGATATCAATCTAATTGGTTATAGTTTAATATATTTATTACTAGAGAATATCCTAGCATAGGGTTGTATCGGAGCTATAGCCGATACATACTTAAACCTAGATATCGGCTATGACATCAATCTGCGTAATCATTATTCCACGTTATCTTTAGACTTGGACAATTTATACTGTCTCGGTTCAGTCCGATCTATCCCAATTGCTTATTCCTAAAGTAATATTGATATATTGATTATGTAACACTGATCTTTACAGCCGATATACTAGTTTTAGGGTTAGTTCTATCATCAACTATACCTCACAGCCGATTCATGCTTCATTGCATCGGCTAGGTCACATACGATATGAAATCGGCCCTATGGCCGATTGTCTATCGTTTACTGATATTCTTTGCATGTTTTTCTTGTTGATTGCAGGATCAAATCAACTGGCACGCCCTTGAATCTGAAACCCTAATTTTGGACCTGCACTAGAGTAAAGCAAACCTCTCAGGCCAGTGTGTGTTTTTTGCATCAACACGCTTTTGGCACGCCCAGTGAGACCTGTGTCATCATGTCTGCAAACATCACTGAAGTTGCGGAGGACAACATCATCGCGGTTACATCCGAACAGCTGAGTGACAAACAGAAAGAAGAATTGCAACAAATGCTGAACCAACTCCAAAATCAATATTTGCACTCGTTCACAGTCACCCGGCAAGGCACGGTCATCCAAAGGACCAAAATCCAAGTACCGACGATCGTGAAGCAAGACCCAAGTACTTCTGGATCCGGGCAAGAGAAGGATAAACAAGTGAAAACCGAATCAAGCAACGAAGAACTGCACACATTGCAAGATCGCATCGATTCGGCTGTACATCATGCGCTATTCAACCAGTCCGGAGTACTTGTCAATACTTTGACAAACATGATCAAATCGGTAGTAGACGGAACGATAGTCGAAGAAAAAGCTAAAGAACCTATTTACCTACCAAACGGCACGTTCCCAGTATATAGAACCGTGAGGACAGAGATTGGCGGGAATCAGACAAATCAACAAGTGCTTCAAACCCAGGTTCCATCGGCTCCTTTCTCAAGTTCAAATATTCCATCAATTCTAACCAGATCACAGTCGATCACTGGGGGGCAAGCATCAACTCAATTAACACCAGAACAATTGATGAGTATTCCTCATCCAAAACCGCCAGTTATTGACACATCTTACCAAATTCCTTCGGTTCCACAACAGCCGATTGGAATTACTCAGCCGATAAGCCAGCAATTCAGTACAGAACAACCTCCTTATGTGCCACCACAAGGCATATCGGCTGGCTTCAATAATCTTTATCAGCCTCACTCACCACGACCTCAGCCGATCCAATACGGCCAGATGGATCCAATACAACAACAGTATGGTGGAGCAACACCTCATCAACCCTGGGCCGATATGATCGCTGACGTCATGAGGGAGCAATTTGGACTTAAACCGAAAGATAATGGCAACATGTATCGGCATCCATATCCAGAATACTTTGATCGGGTTCCGTTGCCAAACCGATACAAGGTGCTAGATTTCTCTAAGTTCTCAGGACAAGATAATATATCAACCTACGAGCACATTAGCCGATTTCTAGCTCAGTGTGGTGAGGCATCGGCTACAGAAGCTCTCAGAGTTCGCTTATTCCCACTCTCGTTGTCTGGATCAGCATTCACTTGGTTTTCATCATTGCCATATAATTCAATCAGGAGCTGGACCGATTTGGAGAAACAATTCCACAAGTACTTTTTCAGTGGAGTTCAAGAGATGAAGCTATCGGACCTCACAGCTATTAGACAGAAATCAGACGAATCGGTTCCAGATTATATTCAATGATTCAGAGACGTGAAAAATAGATGTTACAGCTTATCTTTATCAGATTCTCAACTAGCCGATTTAGCCTTCCAAGGTTTGCTGGTGCCGATCAGGGAGAGGTTCTCGGCTCAAGACTTTGACAGTTTAGCACACTTCGCTCAGAAGGTATCGGCTCACGAGACAAGATTTCAAGAGGCTAGGAAATTCATCAAAAAGGCTAACAATGTAAATAATGTCTACAATTATGATTCTGGCTCTGAAGATGAAGACCCAGATATCAATGCAGCCGAATGGGCTAGGAACAAGAAGACGGTGGTCTGTCAATGGGCTAAGAATTCGGCTACAGAGGAAAGGTTTGACTTTGACATTACCAAGGCCGATAGGATCTTCGATCTCCTTCTTCAGGAAAAACAGATTCAACTGCCGGCAGGACATGTCATCCCATCGGCTGAAGAGTTGAAGAAAAGGAAGTACTGCAAATGGCACAACACAGGGTCTCATCACACTAATGATTGCAAAATTTTCAGACAACAGATCCAGTCGGCTATTGAACAAGGAAAAATTAAGATTGATGGATCCAACGTGGTGAAGAGGCCGATGAAGATAGATGGACACCCTTTCCCGGTTAATATGGTGCATCCTGGATACAACCGGAACACAGCCGATAGAAATAAAAACCACACCAGGAGTATCAGACCGGCTGGCACAATCGGCAAGTATCAAAACAGGAGCCAATGGGAAGAGGAGACATATCCTGATGAAGAAGAAAGATATTTTGATCCTCATTGGAGTTGTGAATTCTTCAGATTCTGCTGGAACGAAGGTATGAGGCTACCATCTATCGAAAATTGCCCTGGCTGCAGTGATCCTGATGTCCAGTTCATCCAAAAATCAAGCCGACAGCATGCAATTACACATCGGCCAAGACAATTAAGGCTGTCAGTACATGAAAGACTTGGGCCGATGCGACAAGACAATGACGAAGATGACTCACATGGAGAATCGAAGACAATGCATCCCCAATGGTGTCCCTCTGGGATATTTACCAAGAATCAAAAGAGAAGAGTTCAAAGGATGAGGAACAGAGAGCAATTCCAGCAGGTTGAGGGTGCAATTAAGCATCGGCTGCGGCAGAAAACGAAGAAAGTATGGCGTGTGAAGAGCAAAGTGGTGCCAGCCGACGAAGTCGAAGCCGATCGCAGCCAAAATCAACAACGCAAGAGCAAGGAAGTGATGTCATCTGAGATAACTATGGTCTTTTTGTTGCCAGCCGAATATGCAGTAGACCAAGTTGTCGAGCAAGAAGAGGATATGCCATCGGCTAAATTGATGTTATCTCCACAGCAAGCTATTTTTGAGAAGCCCGAAGGAACAGATCATCGGCACCTCAAGCCACTCTATGTTAAGGGATTTGTCAATGGTAAGCCGATGTCAAAGATGCTAGTCGATGGAGGGGCAGCTGTTAATTTAATGCCTTATACAACATTCAGAAAGCTTGGGAAGAACTCAGAGGACTTGACCAAAACCAACATGGTTCTGAAGGATTTTGGCGGGAACCCATCTGAGACCAAGGGAGTTTTGAATGTGGAGCTAACCATCGGCAGTAAAACAATTCCAACCATGTTCTTTGTTATTGACGGGAAGGGTTCCTGCAGTCTGTTGTTGGGAAGAGATTGGATCCATGCCAACTGTTGCATCCCTTCAACAATGCATCAAAGCTTGATTCAATGGCAAGGAGACCAAATCGAAATCGTGCCAGCCGACAGGTCAGTCAATGTAGCTTGTGCCGATTTGTCTATTTAGGAGATGGAAGGAATTGATTGTTTATCTGGTAAAGTTTGGCAAGGAGATTACTTAAAGGTTTCTGATGATGCCATACAGACAACAGGAGATGGAGAGCCCCAATTCTTGTTTTGAGGGCGCCGTGGAGGGTTCCAACCTATACACAGAAGATACTATTGATGGTCTCAACGGCAAGCTTGGGCAAGGTTTTATGTCGGTCGATGAACTAGAGGAAATTGACATTGGACCAGGTGATAGGCCTAGGCCGACATATATTAGTAAAGGTTTACCGAACGAATTTAAATGTAAATTAATTGCGCTCTTAAAGGAGTATAGAGATTGTTTTGCCTGGGAATACTATGAGATGCCAGGACTTAGCCGATCGATAGTTGAACATCGGCTCACTATCAAACCAGGCTATCGGCCATACAAGCAACCCCCAAGACGTTGTAAAGCTGCGATGTATGATGCTATTAAGGCCGAAATTACAAGACTCTATGATGCTGGCTTCATCAGACCATGCCGAAATGCTGAGTGGATTTCCAATATAGTACCGGTTATCAAGAAAAACGGCAAGCTCAGGGTTTGTATTGATTTCAGAGATCTAAACAAAGCTACCCCGAAAGATGAATACCCAATGCCGGTAGCCGATCAACTTGTAGATGCAGCATCTGGACATAAGATTATCAGTTTCATGGATGGCAATGCTGGTTATAATCAGATTTTTATGGCTGAGGAAGATATCCACAAGACTGCTTTTAGGTGCCCTGGTGCTATCGGCTTGTATGAATGGGTAGTTATGACTTTCGGCTTGAGGAGTGCTGGTGCTACATATCAGAGAGCCATGAACTATATTTTTCACGATCTCATCGGCGCACTGGTGGAGATATATATAGATGATGTGGTGGTTAAATCCAAGGAAGTTGATGATCACATAGCCGATTTGAAACAGGTCTTGGAGAGAGAAAGGAAGTATGGGTTGAAGATGAATCCTACCAAGTGTGCTTTTGGTGTATCGGCTGGTCAGTTTCTTGGATTTCTCGTTCATGAGAGAGGGATTGAAATTCCTCAGAGGAGCATTGAAGCAATTAAAGATATCAAACCCCCGGAAGATAAAACTAAGCTACAATCATTGATCGGCAAGATTAATTTTGTTCGGCGTTTTATATCAAATCCGTCTGGCCGAATAGAACCATTTACTCCTTTGCTAAGGTTGAAAGCCGATCAAGAATTTATCTGGGGAGAGAAGCAGCAGCAGGCTCTGGATAATATCAAGGAATATTTGAGTACCCCTCCAGTTCTTATACCACCACAGAAAGGGATTCCATTTAAACTTTATTTGTCAGCCGATCAAAATTCTATCGGCTCAGTCTTGATTCAAGAGGTTGAAGGAAAAGAAAGAGTTATATTCTATCTCAGTAGACGCCTGTTGGATGTAGAAACAAGGTATTCACCTGTGGAGAAGTTATGCTTATGCTTATATTTTTCTTGCACGAAGTTGAGGCATTATCTACTATCAATGAGTGCATTATAGTTTGCAAGGCCGATGTAGTAAGATACATGTTATCGGCTCCAGTGTTAAAGGGACGAATTGGGAAGTGGATCTTTGCTTTGTCAGAATTTGATCTCCGATATGAATCGGCTAAGGCAGTTAAAGGGCAAGCAATAGCCGATTTCATAGTTGAACACAGGGATACCAGTGTTGATAATATTGACATCATGCCATGGACTTTATTCTTTGATGGATCAGTTTGCACTCATGGTTGTGGTATCGGTTTGGTGATAATATCGCCTAGGGGGCAAGTTTTCAGTTTGCTTTTACTATCAAACCATACTCTACAAATAATCAAGCGGAATATGAAGCTGTTCTCAAAGGGTTGCAGTTATTAAGAGAAGTCGAAGCCGATGCTGTTGAGATCATGGGTGATTCATTGTTGGTGATAAGTCAATTATCTGGGGAGTATGAATGCAAGAATGATACCTTAGTAATCTATAATGAGAAATGCTAGGAGCTGATGAAGACATTCAAGATGGTTACTCTGAAGCATATCCCTAGGGAGCAAAATATTGAAGCCAATGACTTAGCTCAAGGCGCCTCAGGATATAGGCCGATGTTACAAGGGATTGAAGTAGAGGCGGCCTGTATTTCAGCCGATGATTGGAGGTTTGATGTTTTTGAGTATCTAAAGAATCCTTCCAGATTGGTTTCAAGGAAATTAAGGTATAAAGCTCTTAAATATGTTCTGTTGGAGGATGCATTATATTATCGGACGATTGATGGAGTTCTGTTGAAGTGCTTGAGTATGGAAGAAGCTAAAGTTGTTATGTGTGAGGTTCATGAAGGTATTTGTGGGACACATCAATCGGCTCATAAAATGAAGTGGTTACTTCGCAGAGTTGGATATTTTTGGCCGACAATGCTGGAGGATTGTTTCAGATATTACAAGGGTTGTCAAGATTGTCAGAAGTTTGGAGCAATTCAGCGAGCGCCAACATCGGCTATGAACCCTATTATCAAGCCATGGCCGTTCACAGGTTGGGGTATTGATATAATCGGCCAGATCAATCCACCATCAAGCAAAGGACATAAATTCATATTGGTTGCGACTGATTATTTCACTAAGTGGGTTGAGGCAATTCCTTTGAAGAAGGTTGACAGTCAGGATGCGATCAATTTTGTCAAAGAGCATATTATATACAGATTTGGTTTGCCACAAACAATTACAACTGATCAGGGTTCTATATTTGTTTCGGACGAGTTTGTTCAGTTTGCTGATAGCACGGGAATTAAGTTGTTGAATTCATCACCATATTATGCACAAGCCAATGGACAAGCTGAAGCATCTAACAAGAGTTTGATTAAGTTGGTCAAAAGAAAGATAGCCGAATACCCCAAGAAGTGGCATACTATTCTGGCTGAGTCATTATGGTCCTATCAGATGGCTTGCCATGGTGCAATTCAGGTACCTCCTTATCAACTGGTTTATGGGCATGAAGCTGTATTACCATGGGAAACCAACATCGGCTCTAGGAGGATTTCTTTACAGGATGAGTTAACAGCCGATGATTATCATAATTTGATGGTTGATGAGTCAGAAGATTTGGTTCAAGCAAGATTGCGAGCTCTTGAGAAAGTTAGGAAAGATAAGGAGAGAGTTGCCAGGCATTATAACAAGAAGGTTGTACCCAAATATTTTGAGGAAGGCGAGCTGGTTTGGAAATTAGTGCTGCCGATAGGGGCCAGAGATAATAAATTCGGCAAGTGGTCACCGAATTGGGAGGGTCCGTTTCAAGTTCATAAATGTGTTTCTAAAGGGGCCTATATGTTAAAAGGACTTGATGGAGAAGTATTTGGAATAGCACTTAATGGAAAATACTTAAAGAAATATTACCCAAGTGTTTGGATTGGTTCATGATCGGCTATGGTTTGCCGGTTGATGGTTGATAGCCGATGTGTTTACATCGCCTTTAGATGGCCGATATTTTTATCGCCCTTAGACATGTAAGTTTGCAGCATTGTGTTCCCTACTTCAAACTTGGGGGGCATGGAAGATGAAAAATTGGAAATTTTTGAGGAAAATTTAGTATAAGTTGGAATACAGCCAAGTCTGCCAGGTATAAAATTGGTTTATATGAAAGCAACAGTATCAATCGGCATAAGGAAGTTAAGAGGTTATGTTACAAGACAAATGTTTTAGCTGATTACAGAATTAATTACAAAATTCTTCTAAGTCCTTATTACAGGAAATCATTGAGCAAGATATTTCTGGATTGCTGACAATGCCCGTTGTCGAATTTCTTCAACTTCTGCAATGGCTTGGGCATCTTGGGCGTCAGTTCCAGGAATTACCTTCAGGGACTTAGTCATGGTGGCCACATTCTTTATAACCGATTTCAATTTTGCTTTCTGTTCCCCAAGGGCTTTAGGGAGATCGGCTAATTTCTGCTTTTCCAGTGCAATTTTGGCATTACACTCTTCAAGCTTGGCTAGCAGATCTATTCTTTCAGCCTCTAGTTGATTTATTGAAGCTTTTATCGGCTCTTCAGCTAGTTGATCAAGCTTGGTTTTTTCATCATGTACTAGCTGCCGATTGGCATAAATGGTTGCTTCAATATCTTTCTTTTCTCGTCTATCGGCTATTCTTTGTCTTGCTTTCTCCAGCTTGAATTGATGCTGCTCAAGATACATAGCTGGAGTGATTGTGTTGGACAGTTCATCTGGCAATAGGGCTTGAATTTCTTGGAATCTGGATCGCAGAGTGCTGCAATCGACTACCAGACTGTCCAGAGATGCTTCTAACCGATGTGCAATATCTTCAAGATTTCTTTTCACGTCATCGGCTAGAGGAGCTAAAGATTTGCTTGATATTTCTCCTTCTGCTTCTTCATCAAAGTAGTCCTTTATATCAAAAGAGAATAAATCGGCTAAGACCTGCAAGTAGGAAAGATGAAAGGAGTACAAGTAAGAGGATATTTTTATATAGCCGATTTGAAGAGTTTTGAGGATGAAACTTACAGGGATTGCAGGAGCAGCGATTTCTTCTTCTTCAATGTGATGACTGCCTACAGCTGATGCGGTATGTTCACTGGAAACCGGTTGTGCTACAGGTGATGGAGGGGAAGGAGGCTGAAAATATTCATGCAAGTGTTAGCTAGTATTGGTTAATGAGATATTCGAAGTGTTAGATAGTTGAAGACTTACCAAAGGAGCTTGAATTGATGGCTTAGCCGATACTTGTGCTGGTTTCTTCCTCTCGGCTGGTCTTTTCTTCTGTAGAATGCAAGAGTTAGAGATTTAAATTGAGGATGAATAAAGAAAGTTTGTGTCAAGGAAAATGAATTTACCCTGGGTTGCCGAGTGAAGACAGCTGGAACAGAAGGAGTTGTGGGGGTTTGCTTTGGAGAGGCTGGAGGTGTTTTTTCTCCCACATCACTAGATTCGGCTGCAGCTTCATCTATTGCTCGTTCAATTGATGCTTCTTTTAGGGCTTCGTCTGCATCATCGATTGTTGGGAGTGGTTGTTTCTTGGCCTTTTTCTTAGTAGCTGGTGGCACAGCAGTTGATGCTCTAGTTCTTCTTTTCCTACCTGCATCGGTTGTTTCTCTCATTTGTCCTTGGAGCAGGCTTGATGTCTTGGGGGCATGATAGCCGATGACAGGAGGAGTCATGCCACATCTGTTAGGAAATAGCCCTGCAGCATATTCAATTTCTTTGCCACTTTTGCTGGTATGAGGAGGAGATGAGTCTGTGGTCTGAAAGAGCAAGGATAGTTCGTAAGTTATAAATAGAATTGGCTGGTATGTTTAAAACAGGAATGAAATAAAGAAAGAGAAATTACCTGAGGGATCATGTCTGGAAAGAGGTCAGTCATATAGATGGTAGCCGATTGGTGAAAAAGGTGTTGTTTCCACTCGGCCCACCATGAAGTAAAGATTTTACTCCTGAACATAGCTAGCTCAATGTTATTGATACTGCCAAGGGGAGGCCCTGGGATATTAAGCAGCCGATCCATCATCAGACTTGATGATATCTCTCCCCTGCATTGGATTTTGTCTGCAAACCACAAGCCGATTGGAAGTTGACCCATACCAAACTGCCTGGCTGAGCTCATGGGATGATAAAATTCGTATGAAACTTTGATGTTCCTGTCTTGATGGATGCCGACAGGAAGTATACATGGGCTGATGGCAGTGGTATAAACTTCTCTGGACTTCTGGAATTTGTCATGGTTTATTTCTTCAAATCTGAAGTCTAATGGCAGCTCAAAGTTGACTGATTCATCATAGAAGAACCAGATTCTAGCATCTTTTTGAAAGCCGTCATAGAAGCTGAAAAACCAGTCCTTGAGCAGTTCTGCTGATAATTTTGCTCCTGCATCGGCTGGGGTGCTGGCATGTTCTCCAAAGGACGTACACCTCCGATGGGTTATTTCTTCTCCATCATCATCAGTGATCGGCTCATAGTCTTGGAAATTCTGTTTCAGTTAGGGGTGGCCGATTGACAGCTTTCATTGCAACTAAGTTTAGCCAAGATTGGAGTAACCACCATGGACCACCTGTACTGACTGTTGAGCCAACAGCTAGTTTGGCTGATGCATTATTTAGGGTTTGATATAAATAGCCGAGCAGAATTTTCCTAAAGGGAATTGCCTTTTTTCTTCAAGTGCTTCGGCTATATGCTGCCAGTTTGAGGTTGGGCCACAACTAGATCCACAGAACAAAAATTTCTCCAACCACATCAGCAAGAAGGCAGTATGCTCTCTAGGGGAGACTGAGCCCTGACCCATGTTAGCTGAAATAAAGCCAGACCATCCTCCTATGCTCTTGGTTTTAAAATCAAATCTGTTTTTGGAGTTTAAGGTCATTGGGTTGGCTGATGAAGTGATATCTAGTCCAGTCAACATGGTAATATCCAGTAAAGTTGGGGTCATCGGTCCTTGATTGAATAAAAATGCATTGATGGCATTGGACCAGAAATAGCTAGCAGAGGCCATCAGTGGTTCATCTTTAGCCGAATTAGCCAAAGTAAGGGCTAAGGCTTGGCCGATTCCGAGTTCATCCCAGTGGTTCTGCTTGCTAGCCGATATGCGCTTATACCATGCAGGCCAGCTTTTCTCTAGGGATGGCCAAGATTTGAATGTGTTTTTCCAGTGCCCTAGATTTGGATTTGTTAGTCTGAAGGGAATTCTGTTTGTTTCGGCAGTAATGAACTCAGTGGGGTCTAAGTTGCCGATTGGCCCAAGGAAGTAGTTGTTTTCATGATTGAGGCTGGGAATTGCAATTAGGTTTGCGAGATGCTACATCAATAAAGCAAAAGAGGGAGAAACCGGACTGAGATTGCGGAAAACAAGATTTAATGAGCAAAAAGGAGATCTAGCCGATGGGACTTACCTCAGCGTATTCGGCCGATGGGGCAGCGGATGGAGCGGATGATGAAGACATCTTCTCGCCGCGGAGGTTGGATGAGTGAAGGATGGCTTGGAGTTGACTGCTTGCGCTGAGGGGATCTCCGGAGTTGGGAGAGACGAAGATTGCGAAAGTGGTGGCAACAGTAATAACGGTGTGAAGTTTTTCGGGGCTGCCAGTTAGGTATTTAAAGTGATGTGGTAACGGTCAAAAAGGGAAAGAGCGAGATTATCTCGGAGATAAGATTTGGCAAATCCGAAACATTACCAAATATTCCGGATTTGGGGGGCATGTGTTGACGACCAAATTTGGTAATTCAAATATCGGAAATCAAGATGGAATCGAAGAGGATTGAAGAGATAAGATCGTATCGGAAAGCAGAGTGAGAATCGGCTATGGTCCGAATCGGCTATGGACTGGATCGGCAGAGTCAGAGTCGGACTGGGTTAGCCGATTGAGCCGATTTCGGTAATGTGACTCGGTATACGTCATCGGGTTGTGTTGGCGTGCTTCATATGGATTGCCATGCACGGATAGAGTCCTGAGGAGGCGATTGTATCTATTAATTAGGATATTTTATGTGATTTCCTTATAGATATTCCCGGTAAGAGTCCGCCTAAGGGACTTTTTGGTTAGTTGGATTTGTATTAGGTTAATATGAGTCGTGTCCGTGATGGACAATGATTGTAATTTCGGGTATAAATATAATCCCGAGGTCTTGTAAATAATAACAACACACGTTCAATCAATCTCGGCGCATCGCCAAACCTTTGTTTTCTACTTTTGACAAGTTTGTGCTTTCGAGTCGTGCTGCATCAGTTTGATCTTCGGCAAAAAGGTATATCTTGTCATGGCGAGTTACATCATTAGGGCTAGTGCTTACATGTCTATGACACTCTAGTTCTTTGTTGTGATTCTCCGGGTTATCATATATGTTATATAACTTAGATCGACAATGCAATCTACCTATATCGGCTAGATCCTTTCTAGGGTTTCATCGATATTGACTAGATTACTTTGTTAATCTAGGTTATATTATGTATCCACCATCCCGAAAAGGCAATCATCGGCTTGATTCTTTAGATCTCATGCTTCTATTTATACTTAACGCTGCATTGGTTCAGTCCAACCTATTAAGTCGTATTTAGAATCATGGTATCTAACCTGCTTCATGGTTGTTAATAAGGATAGTATCGGGGTTTCAGCCGATCTTACCTCATATAGATGTTTTACATTGTGTTATGCTTTATTTAATATTCTATATCTGCCCCTTATATCAGGATCTAATCTAATATAAATATATTAAGCTTGATATCAATCTAATTGGTTATAGTTTAATATATTTATTACTAGAGAATATCCTAGCATAGGGTTGTATCGGAGCTATAGCCGATACATACTTAAACCTAGATATCGGCTATGACATCAATCTGCGTAATCATTATTCCACGTTATCTTTAGACTTGGACAATTTATACTGTCTCGGTTCAGTCCGATCTATCCCAATTGCTTATTCCTAAAGTAATATTGATATATTGATTATGTAACACTGATCTTTACAGCCGATATACTAGTTTTAGGGTTAGTTCTATCATCAACTATACCTCACAGCCGATTCATGCTTCATTGCATCGGCTAGGTCACATACGATATGAAATCGGCCCTATGGCCGATTGTCTATCGTTTACTGATATTCTTTGCATGTTTTTCTTGTTGATTGCAGGATCAAATCAACTGGCACGCCCTTGAATCTGAAACCCTAATTTTGGACCTGCACTAGAGTAAAGCAAACCTCTCAGGCCAGTGTGTGTTTTTTGCATCAACAGTTGCCGAAACCTACTCACGGCCCCCTGGGCGAATCATAGGTGGCAAAGGCCCATAGGCCGTAAAGATGAACTCCTCAGGGTGAAGTGCAGGGTGAAGCCAAGGATCTTTGACCTGGAGGAAATAGCCAAGACTTGGTGGCCGAAAAGGCAGTTGACTTGGGGTAAAGCAGTGGGCGAAGCCAACAACCTTCGCCCCAAGGCTGGCCCCGAAGCTGGCAGTCTTCACCCTCGGGACGAGGAGGCCGAACCTCAAGCAAACCGTATGGCCCATGGAGGCCTACTTGGTGGATCACGGAGAGGCCCAAGGCCATATTATCTGTAATTACCCTCGTAAATATCACTATCATAAGGGTAGCCATTTAAATTCCTCTGTACTTAGTAACCCTAGGGTGCATGGGTCTGTACTAAGCCCATAAATAGGCCCCACAAGACATGTATGGGGGAGTCCCAAGAATTTCAAACAAATATTAATATACTGTACTACTTTTCACAAGAGTATTCCTGCCTTTCGGCAGACGCCATTATCTTTTGACAATAATGATGACACCTTATGATATCAAGGATAAAAAAGTGAAGTTATTGAAAATGTAAGGTACGAAGTGTTTACTATGGCAAGACGGTTAAGGGCAAGCGATGCTCGGCCACCATGGACCATGCGATTATGAAGGTCAAGCAAGGGGCTTGTGTCACGCCCGGAAATTTAGCCAAATTTCCAGACTATTTTGTGTATAACTCCCTGACTAGTAATCAAGTTAGAGTACACAAAACGACAAATTAATATGCAGATCCAAACGTAAATAAAATGTAAATACTTACAGAAGAGGCACTTAGTTCTCACATCGAAAAGAAAGCAGTAGTGGAAAAGGCGATCCTAGCGGGGCTTCAGCTCCACTCCACAGGCAAAAACTCGACTTGGGTATAAGCCTTAGTCCTCTAACTTCGTCTTCAACTCAGAAGCACTACATTTCTGAAAAATATGGAATAATAGCAAGGCTGAGTACAACCATTATACTCAGCAAACCACACCAATGATGCAAACGTGCAAGGGAAGACAAAGAGGCGTTTGTGGCTATTTACATAAAGACAGTTGTAAATGTTTGAAAGTTTAAAACAATAAAACAGTTGATTAATTAGGGCAAGATTCACGACAAACGATGGGCGGTCGTGAGAGAGCTTGGGATTGTGAAGCCAAAGGCGCAAATGGCGTGGTGCGGCGGCGGCTAGGAAAGCGGTGGCGCGTGGCCGTAGATTGTGAGATGGCGGCGGAGCTCGGGTTACCGGCGGAGGGGGTGCTCTAGTCGGTTTCCTTCTTCGAGAGGTGGTGTCCGGGGTGCGGAGTGGCGAGCGAAGCCGGCGGTGGTGGAGGCGTGGTGCAAAGGTGGTTAGGGCGGCAACAATGCTCCGCCAGATCACGGCGGCGAGCAGCAGATGTGGAAAGTGATGGAGAGTATGACGAGCTCGGGGAAGAGGGGGAAACAGACGAGGGGAGTGCGAGAAGCATTTTTATAGGGCTCGGGGATGGAGATCGTGGCTGAAAGGGTCACTTGAGCCTAGAGGAGGGTGAATAGGCTACTTAAAATTAAACAACGGAAGCTAAAACCAAAAACTAGGTCGGATAGTTTGATCCACAGTCAGATTATCCGATGTGATTAGATAGTCCAAGTTTGGATCAGACTGTCTAACTCAAAGAGAGATACAAGTAACACCTAGATCTGCTACACAAGCAAGAGTATAAGCACAATCAATAGCTAAGCTATAGAGTCACAACAAAGCAAATAGTAAAGGAGAGGGAAGAGTGAATATCACCGAGATTTCTTGCCAAAGTAATTCCCGGAGTTCAAATTCTTGAGGGGATTCTACTCTCCATTGAGGAGCTCACAAAGAGTAGGGTATGCTAACCGTTTCCTCAAGAGGTTGCACAAAGCACTCCTCCTTTCACTATAGGTATCTCTTTCCTTGCGGAGGCAAGATCCGGCCTTCACAAACTTCTCTTGGCTCACCACAAGTAGATCGGTGGCTCAAGAGCGACGCCTAGCCGTCTAGGAGTCCTCAACCTCCAAGAGTAACAAACAACACACAACTCTTGGAACAACCCTAGTGCTCAAGATCGAGTGAAATGCACACTAGGCTCTCAAACACCAAATCCACAACCACCAAGATCCACCACACAAAGAACGAGGAGGGATTTGAGAGAGGTAGCAAGAGCTCAAACATCCAAAGCACTTAAGCACCAAGCTCAACCCAAAGTGAATGAGAATGAATGAGTTGGTAACCCTGAAAAGAGTTAGGTGGGGGTATTTATAAATCCCCCAAAATGTGGCCGTTGAGAGAGAATCTTTTCATCACAGAGACTCAAGTTCCATTGAACTTTGGAGTTTCTGGACCATCGGATAGCCCGATCACATCGGATAGTCTGATAGGTACTTAGAAAAATTCACTCAAGAAGAATAAAAATCAATTCAAGACAGGAGTGAAGTTCTGTGAAATTTCGGATAGTCCGATGTTTTTAAGCCAATATTCAGTCCAAAGATAGGGAGTGAAGTTCTATGAAATTTCGGATAGTCTGAGTATCGGATAGTCCGAAGTGATTGGATAGTCTGATAGGAAAAATTAAGCAACACTTACACAAAAGGATTTTGAGCACTAGTGTTCTATCAATTATATGCATGTGGTATCCCTTTTAATATTACGACATCCTAAACACAAAAACACAAGAATTAAAAGGTTCACAAGATGATTACCACAAATGTGATGCTGCTAAGCTCTTAATCAATGTTCCACTCCTTTTCATCCTTACATCCACCTCAACAAAACATTAGTGTACCTCTATTTGTGTTGTCATTAACACCAAAATAAATTAGGGGTCCTAGATGCACTTTCAATCTCCCCCTTTTTGGTGATTGATGACAACACAAGTAGAAACAACAAGATAGGCAAATTTTGGTTGAACTCCCCCTAAAGATATGCTTGATATGCATAGGATAGCTCCCCCTCAATCTTTGCAACATTTCAAAAGATCACAATATAACCACATACATATGCATATGACAGGACATATCACACATTTAAGCAAGGATAAAGGATAAGTGCACATTACATCATCCAAACATAAAAGGTTCTAAATATGCATAAACTTAGATAAGGCCTTAAGGAAAAGCAACACATAAAAGCATAAGCCCACAAGTTCAACTAGCCACCACCAATGATCGGTTTCCGAGAGGGATAGAGATAGATAGTTCTCCCTCTTTGACAGCAAGGCACCAAAAAGGGAGAGAGAAGGGATCACTCATCCTCATCATAATCGACTCCTCATCTTCTTCCTCTTCCACTTCCTCCACAGGAGCCTTGCCAATCATCACGGGAGGAGCTTGCCTCGGCTACAAAAGGATCATCAAAAACCTCCTCCTCACTCTCTTGTTCCTCAGATCCATCGGGAGAACGTGGCAAGTTTAAACTGTGAAATAGAAGCTTGACCCGCTGAGTGTCCTTCTTCCTTGCCTTGCGTTCCTTAGCTTGGCGGACGGACATGGTCATGCACAAGTTGAAGATAGACTTGAAGAACTGCAAGAACGAGTTGGATTCTGTCTTGGTGACACTAGAGAATGGACCGGCATGATTTGAGGCACGAGTGCTCCGCCTAGCCACCACATGAGCATCCTTAATGAGGCGGACTTGGTAACCGGTGTGGGCCACCTCCTTGTGAAACTTCTTCGTAGACACAATCTCAATCATCTTCATAATGTATGGCCCATATCCAAGGCCCCGCTTAGGCATCATTGAGATAAGGCAGATTTCTTCAAAATGAAGTCAAAAGCATCAAACAATTGTGTCCTTGCCTTCATCTTTTGTAGGATGTTCCGTGTATAGGCAAGGACATTGCCGGCATCGCCTTCCTTCGGATTGAGATATTTGCGCAAAAGCTTGTTGAGATAAGCATAGAAGGGAAAGAGTCCTTTGATGGTGCCTAACTCATAGTCCACATCTTGGTACAGGAAATGAAGGGAATTAGTGTCCAGCGACTTCTCATCATGGATCTTGACACGGTTTAAGCGAGAACAAGCTGGGAATGCCAAGATGGCCGCAAACATGGCATATGTCACTGAGTACTTCACTCCATTTGTCAACCAATGAATGGTCTTTTCCTTGTTGGGCTCAAAGTAGACCGTTGCATAAAACTGAGCGATGATCTCCTTCCACCACGGGTATTGCAAGCCCTTAATTCTTTCAAGTTCTGCCGATAGCACACATCAAGCACTTCGTCAATGATGGGATCTTTCAAGTCCTCCATGTACTTCCAGTCGATCCACTACATAAGAATGACTCCCTTCTTTGGTTCAATCACGGTCTCATAGTAATCTTGCTAAAAGAAGTTCCAAAACCAGGGATCCATTGAGAGCTGTTGATACTTGTAGGGATCCTTCTTGCGTTCTTTCTCCACCTCAGTCCACTTGCGATTCCACCTAGTGACTCTCCTAGGATAAGTAGGATCTCTCAAAGGAGTAGAAACAAAGAACGACCCTTCTTCCTCTGCGACCTGCTGAGCGGTTATGTCCTCTTCTAGTTAAATTTCTTCATCAAAAGAGCAAACGGGAGCACCACTGCCTTCAGCCTGATCTGAGGAACCACTGGGATTGCCTTTGTGAACTTTGCTAGGTTGTGCACTGGAGCCTTCTCCACTGACTCGACTCCGGCGAGGGGGGAGAGGAGCGCCTCGCTCCACATTGGCCACTTGAGCCGCATCTTCCTTTGTTGACTACCTTTCAATAGAATCTTTGCGAGATTGGGGCATTCGCCGTAAAGCATGACGAGCTTTGGAAGAAGGGGACCGCCCACGATTCATCGAACCCTTGCGAGAGTAAACTTGATTCTTGAATTGGCCCTTGAGCATGAGGACATTATCTACTCTCCAATGAGTGTATCATAGTATGCAAAGCCGATGTGGTGCGATACATACTATCGGCTCCAGTTCTGAAAGGGCGAATTGGGAAGTGGATCTTTGCTTTGTCAGAATTTGATCTCAGGTATGAATCGGTTAAGGCGGTTAAAGGGCAAGCGATAGCCGATTTCATTGTTGAACACAGAGATACTAGCATTAACAATATTGATATTATGCCATGGACTTTGTTTTTTGATGGATCTGTTTGCACTCATGGTTGTGGTATCGGCTTAGTCATTATATCACCTAGGGGGGCAAGTTTTTAGTTTGCTTTTACTATTAAGCCTTACTCTACAAATAATCAAGCAGAATATGAAGCTGTTCTCAAAGGGTTGCAATTATTGAGAGAAGTTGAAGCCGATGCTGTTGAAATCATGGGAGATTCATTATTAGTGATAAGTCAATTGTCTGGGGAATATGAGTGCAAAAATGATATTTTGATGGTCTACAATGAGAAATGTCAAGAGCTGATGACGACTTTCAAGATAGTTACTTTAAAACATATCTAGAGAACAAAATGTTGAGGCCAATGATTTAGCTCAAGGTGCATCAGGTTACAAGCCGATGTTACAAGGGATTGAAGTAGAAGTGGCTTGCATACCAGCTGATGATTGGAGGTTTGATGTTTTTGAGTATTTGAAGAATCCTTCCAGATCGGTTTCAAGGAAATTACGATATAAAGCTCTTAAGTATGTTCTTTTGGATGATATATTATACTATCGGACGATTGATAGAGTTCTTTTGAAGTGCTTGAGTATGGAAGAAGCAAAAGTTGTCATGTGTGAAGTTCATGAGGGTATTTGTGGGACACATCAATCGGCTCACAAGATGAGATGGCTAATTCGAAGAGTTGGATATTTTTGGCCGACAATGCTGGAAGATTGTTTCAGGTATTACAAGGGTTGTCAGGATTGTAAGAAATTCGGAGCAATTCAGAGAGCACCAGCATCGGCTATGAATCCTATTATCAAGCCATGGCCGTTCAGAGGTTGGGGTATTGATATGATCGGCCAGATCAATCCACCGTCAAGTAAAGGGCATAAATTCATATTGGTTGCAACTGATTATTTTACTAAGTGGGTTGAGGCAATTCCTTTGAAAAAAGTTGACAGCAAAGATGCAATTAAGTTTGTCAAAGAACACATTATCTATCGGTTTAGTTTGCCACAGACGATTACAACTGATCAAGGTTCCATCTTTGTATCCGATGAGTTTGTTCAGTTTGCCAATAGTATGGGGATTAAGTTGTTGAATTCTTCACCATATTATGCACAAGCTAATGGGCAAGCTTAAGCATCTAACAAGAGTTTAATTAAATTGGTTAAGAGAAAAATAGCCGAATATCCTAAGAAGTGGCATACTATTTTGGCCGAAGCATTGTGGTCTTATCGGATGGCTTGTCATGGTGCAATCCAGGTGCCTCCTTATCAATTGGTTTATGGGCATGAAGCTGTGTTACCATGGGAAACCAACATCGGCTCCAGAAGGATTTCTTTACAAGATGAGTTAACAGCCGATGATTATCATAATTTGATGGTTGATGAGTCAGAAGATTTGGTTCAAGCTAGATTGCGAGCTCTTGAGAAAGTTAAGAAAGATAAGGAGAGAGTTGCCAGGTATTATAACAAAAAGGTTGTGCCGAAATCTTTTGTCGAAGGTGAACTTGTTTGGAAGTTGGTGTTGCCGATAGGGGCCAGAGATAATAAATTCGGCAAGTGGTCACCGAATTGGGAGGGGCCTTTTCAAATCCACAAATGCGTTTCTAAAGGGGCTTATATGTTAAAAGGACTTGATGGAGAGGTATTTGGATGGGCACTTAATGGAAAATACTTGAAGAAATACTACCCAAGCATTTGGATTGGCTCATAATCGGCTGTGTTTTGCCGGTTTTTTTCTTCATGGCCGATGTACGTTCATATCGCTCTTAGGCTTTTTGTCATAATCGGCTATTGTTGCCGATGTATGGTTGGCCGATATGAGTTCATATCGCCCTTAGTCATAATTTTGCCTTCGTTTATCAACATGCCAAAATTAGGGGGGCATATATATATATAAGATGAAAATTCTGGGATTTCAATGCAAAAATGTTGATCGGCATAAAGGATATCGAAGTATGTGTTACAATTGGAGTTTTCTAGCCGATTACATGAGTTGGTTACAAAAAATTCTCTAAGTCCCTATTACACGCTATTATTGGGATAAATAGCGTTGGATAGCCGATTGTGCCCTTTGTCGAATTTCTTCAACTTCTGCAATTGCTTGGGCATCTTGTGCATCTGTTCCGGGGATTACCTTAAAGGACTTGGTCATGTTGGCAACATTCTTTATAGCCGATCTCAGTTTTGCTTTTTGTTCACCAACAGCCTTAGGGAGATCGGCTAATTTCTATTTTTCCAATGCAATTTTAGCATTGCATTCTTCAAGTTTGGCCAGCAAATCGATTCTTTCAGCCTCCAACTGATCTATGGCAGCTTTAATTGGTTCTTCGGCTAGTTGATCAAGTTTATTCTTCTCATCATGCACTAACTGCCGATTTGCTTGAATGGTGGCCTCAACATTTTTCTTTTCCAGCCGATCGGTTATTCTTTGTCTAGCCTTCTCCAATTTAAATTGATGTTGTTCAAGATACATAGTTGGAGTGATGATATTGGATAACTCGTCCGGGATCAAAGCTTGAATTTCTTGGAATCTTACCCGGAGAGTGCTGCAATCAACTACTAGGCTGTCTAGAGATGCCTCTAGCCGATGGGAGATGTCTTCCAGGTTCCTCTTTACATCATCGGCTAAGGGAGCTAAGGCTTTGCTTGTTGTTTCTCCTTCTGCTTCTTCATCAAAATAGTCTTTAATGTCAAAAGAGAATAAATCGGCTAGGACCTGCAAAGAAAGGAAGATGAAGAGGATATAAGTAATAGAGTATTTTTGCATGGCCGATTGAAGATTGCTAGGAATATAATACTTACAGGAATAGCAGGAGCAATAGCCTCTTCTTCCACAACATTATGACTACCTACAGCCGATGTGGTGCGTTCACTGGATGCTGGCTGTGCTGTAGGCGATGGAGGGGAGGGAGACTGACAAATTTTGAATATTTATGCAAGTGTTAGATAGTATCGGCTAATAAAAGGTTTGAAGTTGTAGGAGTTGAGAATTACCGGAGGAGTTTGAACAGCTGGTTTAGCCGATATTGGTGCAGGTTTCTTCTTCTCAGCTGGTCTTTTCTTCTGCAAAGTGCAAAGTTGGGATAGTTAGATTGTTGATAAATGAAGAAATCTTGTAAAAAATAAAATCTTACTCTGGGTTGCCGGGAGAAAACTGCTGGAGCAGCAGGAGTTGTAGGAGTTCTTTTTGGAGCTGGAGAAGCTGGAGGTGTTCTTTCTCCCACGTCACTCATTTCAGCTGCAGCTTCGTCTATTGCCTGTTCAATGGTTGCTTCCTCCAGAGCTTCATCGACATCATCGGCTGGTGGAGGTGGTTGCTTTTTGGGTTTCTTCTTGGCAGCTGGTGGCATGGCAGTTGGTACTTTAGCTTTCATTTTTCTACCAGCATCGGCTGGTTCCCTTATTTGCCCTTGAAGTAGACTTGATGTCTTGGGGGCATGGTAGCCGATACTGGGAGGAGCTAAACCACATCCGTTTGGTAGCAGTCCTGCAGCATATTCAATATCTTTGCCACTTTTGCTTGTGCGAGGAGGAGACGAATCTGTAGTCTGAAAAGGCAGAGATAGCATGTAAAGTTAAGAACAGAATCGGCTGATATATTTAAAACAAGAATAAGACAGGGGAAATAAAAGGAGTTACCTGAGTGATCATGTCGGGGAAGAGATCTGTCATGTAAATTGTAGCTGATTGGTGGAAGAGGTGTTGTTTCCATTCAGCCCACCATGCAGTAAAAGATCTACTTCTGAACATAGCTAACTCAATATTATTGATACTGCCAAGGGGAGGTCCTGGGATATTGAGCAGCCGATCCATCATCAGACTTGAAGTTATCTCTCCTCTGCATTGGATTTTGTTGGCAAACCATAAGCCGATTGGGAGTTGCTCCATTCCAAACTGTCTAGCTGAACTCATGGGATGGTAAAACTCATATGATACTTTAATGTTCCTGCCTTGATGAATGCGGACAGGAAGGATGCATGGGCTGATGGCAGTAGTGAACACTTCTCTAGACTTCTGAAATTTTTCATGGTTGATTTCCTCAAATCTGAAGTTTGATGGCAGCTCGAAGTTAATTGAGTCCTCATAAAAAAAACCAAACTCTGGCATTTTTCTGGAAGCCGCCATAGAAGCTAAAGAACCAGTCCTTAAGCAGTTCGGCTGATAGTTTTGCACCGGCATCGGCTGGGGTGCTGGCATACTCTCCAAAAGATGTACACCTCCGATGAGTTATTTCTTCTCCATCATCATCAGTGATTGGCTCTAGTCTTGGAAATTCTGCTTCTGTCAGAGATGGCCGATTGACAGCTTTCATTGCTACCAAGTTTAGCCAAGTCTGGAGTAGCCACCAAGGGCCACCTGCACTCACTACAGAGCCGATAGCTAGCTTGGTCGATGCATTATTTAGGGTTTGATACATATAGCCAAGCAAAATCTATCCTAAGGGAAATTGCCTTTTCTCCTCAAGTGCTTCGGCTATGTGCTGCCAATTGGAGGTTGGGCCACAGCTAGATCCACAAAATAAGAATTTCTCCAGCCACATTAATAATAATGGAGTATGCTCTCTAGGGGAAACTGAACCTTGACCCATGTTGGCTGAGATAAAACCAGACCATCCTCCTATGCTCTTGGTCTTGAAGTCAAATCTGTTCTTGGAAATCAAAATCATGGGATTGGCCGATGAAGTGATATCTAGCCCAGTTAGCATGGTGATATCCAACAAATTTGGGGTCATTGGTCCTTGGTTGAATAAGAAGGCATTAATGGTATTGGACCAGAAATAACTGGCAGAAGCCATAAGCGGCTCATCTTTAGCCGAATTTGCCAAAGTGAGAGCTAATGCTTGGCCGATTCCAAGTTCATCCCAGTGGCTTTCTTTACTAGCCGATATGCGTTTATACCAGGCAGGCCAGCTTTTCTCTAGGGATGGCCAAGACTTAAAGGTATTCTTCCAGTGCCCTAGGTTTGGGTTTGCTAGCCTAAAGGGGATTCTGTTTGTTCACTGGTGATAAACTCAATCGGGTCCAGATTGCCGATTGGTCCAAGGAAATAGTTGTTCTCATGGTTTAGGCTGGGAACCGTAATTAAATTTGCAAGATGCTACATCAACAAGACAAAAGAGAAAGAAAATGAACTAAGATCGCGGAAAGCAAGATGTGATAAGAAAAAAGGAGATCTAGCCAATGGAATTTACCTCTCCGTACTCGGCCGATGGAGCAGCGGACGGAGCGGATGAAGAAGACATGTTTCACCGGCGAGAGTTGGGCGAACAGAGGGTTGCTTGAGGGTTGCTTGCTTGCGCCGAGGGGATCGCCGGACTCGGGAGAGATGAGAATTGCTAAAGCGGTGGCAACAGTATAATGGTGTAAAGTTTCTCGAGGCCATCGGTTAGGTATTTAAACCAGTGCGGTAACGGTCAAAAACGGAAAGTGCGATATTCTCTCGGAGATAAGGTTTGGCAAATCCGAAACATTACCAAATATTCCGGACTTGGGGGGCATGTGTTGACGATCAAATTTGATAATTCAAGTATCGGAGATGAAGATAGAATCAAACAGAATCGAAGAGATTAGATCGTATCGGAAACAGAGCAAGAATCGGCTGTAGTCCGAATCAGTTGCGGACTGGATCGGCAAAATCAGAGTCGGACGAGGTTAGCCGATTGAGCCAATTTCGGTAACATGACTCGGTACACGTCATCGGGTTGTGTTAATGTGCTTCATATGGATTGCCATGTATGGATAGAGTCCTGAAGAGATAATTGTATATATTAATTAGGTTATTTTATGTAATTTCCTTATAGATATTCCTTGTAAGAGTCCGGCTAAGGCACTTGTTCGCTAGTTGGATTTGTATTAGATTAATATGAGTCGTGTCCGTGATGGACAATGTTTGTATTTTCGGGTATAAATATAATCCCGAGGTCTTGTAAATAACAACAGCAGACGTTCAATCAATCTCGACGCATCGCCACCTTTGTTTTCTATTTCCGACAAGCTTGTGCTTTCGAGTCGTGCTGCATCAATTTGATCTTCGGCGAAAAGGTATATCTTGTCAAGGCGATTTGTATCATTAGAGTTAGTGCTTACATCTTTATGACACTCTAATTCTATCTTGCAAATCTCCGAAGTTATCATATATATCATATAGCTTAGATCAACGATGCTATCTCTCGAATCGACTATATCCGTTTTAGGGTTTCGTCGGTATCGGCTAGTTTACTTTGTTGATTTGTGTTATATGATGTATCTACCATCCCTATTTGATGATTATTGGCTTGTTAGATGTTGTGTTTCTTTTATACTTAATGTTGCATTGGTTAAGTCCAACCTATTAAGTTGTTTTAGAATCATGATCTTTAGCTTGCTTTACAGTTGTTAATAGGGATAGTATCGGAGTTTCAGCCGATCTTATCTAATTAGAATATTTAACATGGTTTCATGCTTTGTTTAATGTTCTATGTTCGTTTTCCATTGCTTTATCATAAGATTATATCGGATTTACGACCGATATGTACTTAGATCTAGATATCGGCTATGACATTGGTTTTATGTAGTCATTATTTCATGTTGCAATAGACTTAAGCAGTTTATACTGTCTCGGTTCAGTCCGATCTATACCAATTGCTTACTTCTAAAGTAATAATGATCTTCTGATTACATAACATTGATATCTACAGCCGATATACTAGTTTTAGGGTTATATTCATATTTACTTATGCCTTACAGCCGATTCATGCTTTATTGCATCGGCTATATCACATACGATATGAAATCGGCCCTATGGCCGATTGTCTATCGTTTACTAATATTCTTTGCATATTTTTTCTTGTTGATTGCAGGATCAAATCAACTGGCACGCCCTCAAACCTAAAACACTAATTTTGGACCTGCACTAGAGTTAAGCAGTTCTCTCAGGCCAGTGTGTGTTTTTTGCATCAACACCTAAACACAAAAATACAAAAATTAAAGGGTTCACAAGATGATTACCACAAATGTGATTCCGCTAAGCTCTTAATCAATGTTCCACTCCTTTTCATCATTGCATCCACCTCAACAAAACATTAGTGTACCTCTATTTGTGTTGTCATTAACATCAAAACAAATCAGGGGTCCTAGAAGCTCTTTCAGTGGCAGATGGGGCGGCAACGGTCGGCGGGTGGAGGTGGAGTCGTGGGGTGGATCATGGCTCGATTCGTCACCGAAATTTGGGGAAAAGTGGGGGAAGAAGTGGAGGAGTGGGTGGCGACCACATTCGCATGGTTGGACGTGAGCGCGGGTTGCGGGAGGCGACGTATTTGGCCGTTAGGGATGAAGCTGACAGGTGGGGCCGTGGGTCCCACTTGTCGGAGAGAGGGAGAGAGTAAAACGGAAGGGGGATGCGATGTGGACTTTGAGGGGAAAATGGACTGGGCCGAGGAGGAAAGGGGTCGGCCCAAGAGGGAGGAGGGAAGGAAAGAGGAGGGGATGGGCCGTGGAGAGGAAAGGTGGACTTGGGCTGAAAATGGCCCAAGGCCAAGGAAGGAGATTTTAATTTGTTTTCTATTTATTTAATTGATTTAATGAACTTTGTGATATTAAAATTACTTCTTGAGCTCTGAAAAATCATGGGAAGTTTCAAATAATACTTTAGAGCACGGAGAATATTACAAAAAGCCGGTGGTTAAGTGTGAGTGACGGCTTTGTCGTGATGGACCGCGTGAGGCCATTTGAAGCTACAAGGAGCCCACATCAATCTTTGAAGAATGTATGGTGAAACGGTTTTGGCGTTGGCATTTCTTAAGACAAATAAAGGAAGATGGCATGAAGGCATTTCTAATGGTATAATTATTTTCCTATTTACTTTTGAATATAGAAATACCGTACTATTAAGAGGGATGCAACATCGATATGTTTGTGTATGTCTTGGTGCTCAAAGTGACCCATCCTAGTGCTACCTTGAGAGAAACTAAGCTTTAAACTATCCTTTGAGTGGTTTTAGACCTTGTTTTTGGTTGAGTTGGGTGGACCTTTGAGTGAACTTTCCATAGAGTCCAAGATCATCAAAAACTGGACCCCCGAGCGAAAAGTTATGGTCGTTTTACTCTAGTGCATTTTGGAAATTCCGAAAAAATTTCGAAAAGTTCGAAAATATTTTGGAATTCCAAAAATGGCTTCGAAACTGAAATTGCCTTCTATTGATTTACTTGTCTGAAAATGCATTTTGGAAATTGCGAAAAATGGAATCTTGGTCTCCAACGGCTAGTTTTGAGAGGCTCAGGTATATGTTGACGATGAAATTTGGCAAGCAATCTGACATACATGAATCAGAAACAAGATCCAATCCGAAGCGGATTAAAAGATATGCAGAAATCTCGGAAACAGAGTGCGCATCGACTGGAGTCCGTATCGGCTGGAAACCGAATCCGATTGGGACAGCCGATGGAGCCGTTATCGCATGTGAAGTCAATATCGGATACAACAGAGGACTTACGATGGTATTGCCGGGCAAGGATAGAGTCCAAGATTGGGAATTGTATCTATTAATTAGGAATATATATAATTTCCTTATAGATAATCTCGGTAAGAGTCCGCCTAAGGGACTTGCTCGCTAGTTGGATTTGTATTAGGTTAACATGAGTCGTGTCCGTGATGGACAATGTTTGTATTTTTGGGTATAAATATAGACCCGAGATCTTGTAAATAAACAACACACGTTCAATCAATCTCGGCGCATCGCCAACCTTTGTTTTCTATTTTCGACAAGTTCATGCTTTTGAGTCGTGCTGCATCAGCTTGATCTTCGATGACAAGGTAGGTCTTGTCATGGCCGTATGCATCATCGGAACTAGTGCTTACATCTTTATGACACTCTACTTCTATTTTGTGAATCTCCGAGTTATCATATACATTGCATAATTTAGATCGATAATGCAATGTACTTGTATCGGCCAGACTCTATTTAGGGTTTTGCTGGTAATGGCTAGATTGTCTTGTTGGTTTAAATTATATAATGTATCCACCATCCCAAAAAGGCAATCATCGGCTTGATTGTTTAGATATTATGCTTCTATTTATACTTAATGCTGCATCGGTTAAGTCCGACCTATCAAGTCGTATTTAGAATCATGATATCTGGCCTGCATTATGATTGTTAATAAGGATAGTATCGGGGTTTCAGCCGATCTTATCTGATATAGATGTTTTATATAGTTTTATGCTTTGTTTAATATTCTATATCTACCCCCTTATATTAGGATCTAATCTAATATAAATATATTGGACTTGATACCAATCTAATTGGTTATAGTTGAATATATTTGTTGCAAGAGAATATCCTAGTACAAGATTGTATCGGAGCTATAGCCGATACATGCTTAATTCTAGATATCGGTTTTAATATAAGTGCATGTAATCATTATTTCATGTTATTTTAGACTTAGCAATTTATACTATCTCAGTCCAGTCCGATCTATCCCAATTGCTTATTTCTAAAGTAATATTGATATATTGATTATGTAACGCTGATCTTTTCAGCCGATGTACTAGTTTTAGGGTTAGTTTATTATCGACTATGCCTTACAGCGGATTCATGCTTTATTGCATCGGCTAGGTTACAACACGATATGAAATCGGCTAACTGGCTGATGGACTATCGTTTACTGATAAATTTGTATATTTCTTCATGTTGATTGCAGGATCAAATCAACTGGCCCCTCGAACCTAAACAACAAGTTTTGGACCTGCACTAGAGTAAAGCAAATCTCTCAGGCCAGCGTGTGTTTTTTGCATCAACACGCTTTTGGCACGCCCAGTGGGACATTATGTCATCATGACGCCCAATATTACTGAAGTCTCAGAGGACAACGTCCTGTCGATCACGGTCGAGCAATTGAACGAAGAGCAGAAGGAAGAGATGAAGAAACTGTTGGATCATTCCAGAACCAGTATCTGCATTCGTTCACGGTAACCCGACAAGGCACAATCATCCAGAGAACTAAAGTTGAGTTGCTGTCGGTCGTGAAACCAGATCCCAGTACATCCGGAACGAGTGAAGAGATAGGCAAGGAGCCCAAAGCCGATTCAAGCAATGAAGAACTTCACACATTGCAAGATCGCATTGATTCAACGGTACATCACGCGCTCATCAATCAGTCCGGTGTACTAGTGAATACATTAACAAACATGATCAAGTCAGTGGTTGATGGAACTATAGCCGAGGAGAAGGCGAAAGAACCAGTATATTTACCACGCGATACGTTTCCAGGCTACAGGACTGTGAAGACAGAAATTGGCGGGAAACAACAGACATTTCAAACCCAGGCCCTATCGGCTCCTCTATCTAGTACAAATATTCCAGCAATAATGACAAGACAACAGCCGATCACTAGGGGGCAAGCTTCAAGTCAGTTGACGCCAAAACAACTCATGAATATACTCCACCCAAAACCACCAGTTGTTGACAGTTCATACCAAATTTCTTCGGTTCCACAACAGCCGATTGGAATTACTCAGCCGATAGGCCAACAATACAGCACAGAACAACTTCCTTACGTGTTATCTCAAGGCATATCGGCTAATCTCAATCATCATTATCAGCCTCATTCTCCACGGCCTCAACCTGTCCAGTACGGCCAGCATGACCAGATTCAACAGCTGTATGGTGGAGCAACGCCACAACAGCTGTGGGCTGATATGATTGCTGATGTCATGAGGGAACAGTTTGGACTCAAGCCTAAGGATAATGGCAACATGTATCGGCATCCATATCTAGAGTATTTTGATCGGGTACCATTACCAAACCGATACAAAGTGCCAGATTTCTCTAAATTCTTAGGGCAAGATAATGTGTTGACTTATGAGCATGTTAGCCGATTTTTAGCGCAATGTGGGGAACCATCGGCTACAGAAGCCCTCAGAGTCAGATTGTTTCCACTTTCTTTATCTGGATCGGCATTCACCTGGTTTTCATCTTTGCTCTACAATTCTATCAGAAGTTGGGCCGATCTGGAGAAGCAGTTTCACAAATACTTTTTCAGTAGCATTCAGGAGATGAGATTGTCAAACCTCACAGCTATCAGGTAGAAATCAGATGAATCGGTGCCAGATTACATCCAAAGATTCAGAGACGTGAGAAACAGATGTTATAGTTTGGCTCTGACCAATTCACAACTAGCCGATCTGGCTTTCCAGAAGTTGTTGGCACCGATAAGAGAGAGATTTTCAGCTCAGGACTTTGAAAGTTTAGCTCATTTAGCTCAGAAGGTATCGGCTCATGAAACACGATTCCAGGAAGCCAGAAAATTTATTAAAAAGGCCAACAATGTCAATAATATCTATAGCTACGACTCTGATTCCGAAGATGATGAAGTCAATGCAGCAGAGTGAACGAGGAACAAAAAGACAGTAGTTTATCAATGGGTCAAGAATTCGGGAAAAGAGGAAAGATTTGATTTTTGACATCACTAAATCTGACAAGATTTTTGATCTTCTTCTTCAAGAAAAGCAGATTCAATTACCGGCAGGACACGTGATACCATCGGCTGAAGAATTGAAGAGGAGGAAATATTGCAAGTGGCATAATACAGGATCTCATAGTACCAATGACTGCAAGATTTTCAGACAACAGATCCAATCGGCTATCGAACAAGGAAAGATCAAGATTGATGAATCCAAGAGGCTGATGAAGATAGATGGACATCCTTTTCCAGTAAACATGGTTCACTCTGGATTTAGCAAAAATCAAGCCGATAGAGGAAAAAAATTACATCAGAAACATCAAATCGGCTGGTATGATCAGCAAGTACCAAAAAAGGCGCCAGAGTGAAGAGGAGTCATATCACCAAGATGATGAAAGATATTTTGATCCACATTGCAGTTGTGAATTCTTTAGATTCTGTTGGAACGAAGGGATGAGGTTACCATCTATTGAGGATTGCCCTGGATGTAGTGACTCTGATGCCCAATTTGTTCAAAGACCAAGCCAACAGAATATCAGGATGAATCGGCCAGTCCAGAGAAGATTGTCAGTCCATGAGAGACTTGGGCCGATCCAGCAAGACCATGATGAGGATGACTTACAGAGAGAGGCTAAAAAAGTACAACCACAATGGTGCCCTTCTGGAATTTTCACCAAGAACCAAAAGAGAAGAGTCCAAAACAGGGAACAATTCCAGGAGGCTGAAGGTGAAATTGAGCATCGGCTGAGACAGCAAATAAAGAAAGTTTGGCGCGTGAAGAGCAAGGTAGTGCCAGCCGATGAGGTCCAAGCCGATCAGAACGAAAATCTTTAGAACAAGAGCAAAGAGGTAATTTCTTCTGCAATAAACATGGTTTTCATGCTACCAGCTGAGTATGCAGCTGAACAAGTCGTTGAACAAGCAGATGAGTTGCCATCGGGTAAATTAATGTTATCTCCACAACAAGCTGTCTTCGAGAAACCTGAAGGACCTGATCATCGGCATCTGAAGCCATTGTATCTCAAGGGATTTGTCAATGGGAAGCCGATGTCAAAGATGTTGGTCGATGTAGGAGCAGCTGTTAATCTGATGCCATATTCAACCTCAGAAAACTTGGGAAGAGCTCAGAAGATTTGATCAAGACCAACATGATTTTAAAAGATTTTGTCGGGAATGCATCTGAGACCAAGGGAGTTTTGAATGTGGAGCTTACCATCGGCAGTAAAATGATTCCTACCACATTCTTTGTTATTGATGGGAAGGGTTCCTACAGTCTGTTGCTGGGAAGAGATTGGATCCATGCTAACTGTTGTATTCCTTCAACTATGCATCAAAGCCTGATTCAATGGCAAGGAGACCAAATCAAAATCGTGCCAGCCGACAGGTCAGTCAATGTAGCTAGTGTCGATTTATCTGTTTGGGAGATGGAAGGAATTGATTTCTTATCTGGAAAAGTTTGGCAAGGAGATTACTTAAAAGTTTCTGATTATGATATACAGCCAACAGGAGATGGAGAGCCCCAATTGTTATTTTGAGGGCACCGTGGAGGGTTCCAATTATTATACAAAGGATACTGTAGATGATCTCGACGGCAAGCTGGGACAAGGGTTTATGTCGGCCGATGAGTTGGAAGAAATCGACATTGGACCAGGTGATAGGCCTAGGCCGACATATATTAGTAAAGATTTATCAAAAGAGTTTAAATGTAAATTAATAGCACTTTTAAAAGAATATAGAGATTGTTTTGCCTGGGAATACTATGAAATGCCAGGACTTAGCCGATCGATTGTTGAACATTGGCTCCCTATCAAACCAGGCTATCGGCCTTACAAGCAACCTCCAAGACGTTGTAAAGCTAAAATGTATAATGCGATCAAGGCCGAAATTACAAGACTTTATGATGCTAATTTTATCAGACCATGCCGATATGCTGAGTGGATTTCAAATATAGTACCAGTCATCAAGAAAAATGGCAAACTCAGGGTTTGTATTGATTTTCGAGATTTAAACAAAGCTACACCAAAAGATGAATACCCAATGCCGATTGCCGATCAATTGGTTGATGCAGCATCTGGACACAAAATTATCAGTTTCATGGATGGCAATGCAGGTTATAATCAGAATTTTATGGCTGAGGAAGATATTCAAAAAACTGCTTTTAGATGTCCTGGTGCAATCGGCTTGTATGAGTGGGTTGTCGTGACTTTTGATCTGAGAAGTGCTGGTGCTACATATCAAAGAGCGATGAATTATATATTTCATGATCTTATCGGCCTGTTGGTAGAAATCTATATTGATGATGTGGTGGTCAAGTCTAAGGAAATTGATGAACATATAGCCAATTTAAGACAAGTACTAAAAATAGCAAGGAAATATGGGTTGAAGATGAATCCAACTAAGTGTGCTTTTGGTGTATCGGCTGGCCAGTTCCTTGGATTTTTGGAACATGAGCGAGGGTTTGAGATACCTCAGAGGAGTATTGAAGCAATTAAGGATATAAAACCTCCAGCAGATAAGACTAAGTTGCAATCTTTGATCGGCAAAATTAATTTTATTCGACATTTCATATCAAACTTGTCTGGCCGAATAGAACCATTTACACCATTGTTAAGGCTGAAGGCTGATCAAGAGTTTGTCTGGGAAGAGAGACAGCAAAAAGCTTTGGATGAAATCAAGGAATATTTGAGTACTCCTCTAGTTCTTATACCACCACAAAAAGGGCTTCCTTTTAAACTGTATTTGTCAGCCGATCAGAACTCTATCAGCTCAGTTTTGATCCAAGAGGTTGAGGGTAAAGAAAGAGTTATATTCTATCTGAGCAGAAGACTTTTGGATGCTGAAACAAGGTATTCCCCCGTGGAAAAAGTTATGTATGTGTTTATCTTTTTCTTGTACAAAGTTAAGACATTATTTGCTTTCCAATGAGTGCATTATAGTTTGTAAGGCCGATGTAGTATGTTATATGCTATCGACTCCAGCATTGAAAGGGAGGATTGGGAAGTGGATTTTTGCTTTGTCAGAATTTGACTTGAGATATGAATCGGCTAAGGCAATTAAACGACAGGCGATAGCCGATTTCATAGTTGAGCACAGAGATACTAATATTGATCATGTTGATATTATGCCATGTACTTTGTTTTTTGATGGATCAGTATGTACTCATGGATGTGGTATCGGCTTGGTGATTATATCGCCTAGGGGGGCAAGTTTTCAGTTTGCTTTTACTATCAAGCCTTATTCCACAAATAATCAAGCTGAATATGAAGCTGTCTTGAAAGTTTTGCAATTGTTGAGAGAGGTTGAAGCCGATGCTGTTGAAATCATGGGTGATTCATTGTTGGTGATCAGTCAATTATCTGGGGAATATGAGTGCAAGAATGATGACTTGATGGTTTACAATGAAAAGTGTCAAGAATTGATGAAGACTTTCAAGATAGTTATTTTGAAGCATATCCCTAGAGAGCAAAATATTGAGACCAATGATTTCGCTCAAGGTGCATCAGGCTACAAGCCGATGTTGCAAGGAATTGTAGAAGTTGCATGTCTACCAGCCAATGATTGGAGGTTTGATATATTTGAGTATTTGAAGAACCCTTCTAAATCGGTTTCCAGGAAATTAAGATATAAAGCTCTCAAGTATGTTCTGTTGGATGGTACATTATAGTATCGGACAATCGATGGAATTCTTTTGAGATGTTTAAGTCTGGAAGAAACAAAGGTAGTCATGTGTGAAGTACATGAAGGCATATGTGGAACTCATCAATCGGCTCACAAAATGAAATGGCCGATTAGGAGAGTTGGATATTTCTGGCCGATAATGCTGGAAGATTGCTTCAGATATTATAAGGGATGCCAAGATTGCCAGAAATTTGGAGTTATTCAGAGAGCACCAGCATCGGCTATGAATCCTATTATCAAGCCATGGTCGTTCAGAGGTTGGGGTATTGATATGATCGGCCAGATCAATCCACCGTTGAGCAAAGGACATAAATTCATATTAGTTGCTACCGATTATTTTACCAAGTGGGTTGAGGCAATTCGTTTAAAGAAAGTTGATAGTAAAGATGCCATTGAATTTGTTAAGGAGCATTATATACCGGCAAGGTTCAATTTTTGTGTCCGATGAGTTTGTTCAGTTTGCTGACAGCATGGGGATTAAATTGTTAAATTCTTCACCGTACTATGCACAAGCTAATGGGCAAGCTGAGGCGTCTAATAAGAGTTTGATTAAGTTAGTCAAAAGGAAGATTGCAGGATATGCCAAAAAGTGGCATACTATATTGGCGGAGGCATTATGATCCTATCGGATGGCTTGTCATGGTGCAATTCAAGTACCTCCATATCAGCTGGTTTATGGGCATGAAGCTGTGTTACCATGGGAAACCAATATCGGCTCCAGAAGGATTTCTTTACAGGATGAGTTGACAGTCGATGATTATCATAATTTGATGGTTGATGAGTCAGAAGATTTGGTTCAATCTAGATTGCGAGCTCTTGAGGAAGTTAGAAAAGATAAAGAAAGGGTTGCCAGACATTATAATAAAAAGGTTGTGCCAAAATCTTTTGAGGAGGACGAACTTGTTTGGAAGTTGGTATTACCGATAGGAGCAAGAGATAACAAGTTTGGGAAGTGGTCACCGAATTAGGAAGGACCTTTTCGGATTCATAAATGTGTTTCTAAGAGGGCTTATATGTTGAAAGGACTGGATGGAGAAATTTTTGGACGCACACTTAATGGAAAATATTTGAAGAAATACTACCCAAGTGTTTGGATTGGTTCATAATCGGCTGAGCTATGCCGATGTATGGTTTACAGCCGATGTGTTCACATCGCCTTTAGATGGCCGATAGTTTTATCGCCCTTAGATATATAAGTTTGCAGCATTGTGTTCCCTACTACAAACTTGGGGGGCATATGGTGGATAAAAGTTGGAAATTTTTGAACAATTTTTTAGTACAATTATACAAGACGAGATAAAGCAAGATTGGTCAAGTTATATATCGGCTCGATGGTCGATAGCATATCACGTTTAGGTCTAAGTCGGCTCGATGGCCGATACATATATATATTACAACAAAATATTGTTTGAGACTGTTTCGTCATTACATTAAGCCAAGTATTTTTGGATGGCCGATACTGTTCTTAGCCTAATTTGCTATACTTCATCGATAGCTTGAGCATCGGCTGCATCTGTGCCAGGAATTGGTTTGAGGGATTTGCTCAAGGCAGAAAGATGATTTACAGATTTCTTCAGCTTCGATTTTTGGGCTTCAATAGCTTTCGGCAGATCGGCTAATTTTTGTTCTTCATTGATAATCTCAGCCCTGCAAGCTTCAAGTTGTTGTAATAGATCAGCTTCCTTTTTCTTCAGCATTTCAATCTTTTGTTGGGTAGAGCTTGGTCCAGCCTCTAATTCATCAGCTTAATCTTCTCATCATTTACCTATTGTCGGCTGGATTGGACATTAGCTTCAAGAGCAGTACGCTCTAGCCGATCAGCGACATTTGTCTTGCTCTCTCTAACTTAAAGCGATGTTGCTCAAGAAAGACTACTGGAGAGATTGCCTCAATAATCTCATCAGGGATTTGATTTTGTATTTCTTTGAACCTTGCCCTAATCGGACCACAGTTTACGACTAGTGCATCCAGAGAAGCACTGAGCCAATCTGCGATATCAGCTAAGCTCTTTTTCAAGTCTTCTGATATAGGGAAGATAGCTTTGCTAGTTGTATCCTCTTCCTCTTCATCCAGAAATTGATTGATATCAAATGAGAACATGTCGGCTAATAGCTGAAAGTGGAGAGAATATTGTCAAATGATAATGTTGAAGATCAGCCGATGAGTGTGGGTTTGAAAAGGTACTTACAGGACTTGGAGGAATTGGAGCTGTGGCAGCAACCTCTTCATCATGCCGGCTGGCTGTGGCCGATGGAGTACGTTCACTGGATATTTGATGAGGAGATGAGGGTTGAGGAGGCTGCAATATTAACAAGTGTTGGTTAGTATCGGCTAGAAATAGAGTTAAGGTTAGAATGAATTATAATTACCGATACAGGTGGTGGAGTTGGCTTCTTCCTAGCAGCAACTTGTTTCTTTTTGAGCTGAAAGAGATAATTGAGTTAAAACATATATGGATCATGGAGAGAAAGGATTGCTGTTGGAATATTCTTACTTGGGGTCGTTTTGGAGGACTTGGAGTCTTGGTGACTTTGGATTGTACTGCAGGAGGGGTATCGGCTTTAGTTGTTGTAATCTCAGCAGTCTCACTGACTTGGGCAGCAGCCTCATCGATAGCTTCCTCCATCTCGATCTCTTTCATAATTTCATCCACTTCTTGGTCCGAAGGGATCTCTGTATCGGCAGCTTTCTTCTGTTTTTTGATTGGTTTCTTCAAGAGGGTTGGTTTGACAGCAGCTTGCTTGGTTCTTTTTCTCTTGTCACCCGTCTGCATCGGCTCTCTAAGTTGACCCTGAAGCGGGGTAGTTGTCTTTGGAGCATGGAAGCCGATGATAGAGGGAGCTGGCCCACAACCGTTGGGGAGTTTAGCAGCAGCATATTCTATTGGCTTGCCACTTCAGCTAACAAGAGGAGGAGGGGAGTTTGATGTCTGCATAGAAAGATGAAATACTTTGAGTGTTGAGGAAAAAGATGAAGTAAAATTGTACAGTACAAGGAAAAGAAACTTACTTGAAGAACCAAGTCTGGTATAATCTTGGTAAGGTATGTTTCAGCCGATAGATGGAATATATGAGTTTTCATTTCAGACCACCATCTGTCAAAAAGTGTGCTTCTCCTCAAGATCATGTTGAAGTTATCTATACTGCCAAGAGGGGGACCAGGGATATTAAGCAACTTGTCCATCATCAGAGCCGATACTATCACCCCTGGTCTGGATCTTGTCGGTATAGTACAAGCCGATGGGTAGTTGTCCCATGCCAAGTTGTCTTGCTGCCACCATTGGATGATAGAACTCATAGGATGGCTGGACATTTCTACCCTGGGATATGCCAGTTGGGAGTATGCAAGGAGAAATTGAACAAGTCAAGATTTCTCTGGGCTTTTCAAATCTTTCATCATTTATTTCATCCAGTCTAAAATCGGCTGGCAGTTCAAATTTGTCAAAAGATTCGTAAGCAAACCAGATTCGGCTGTCTCTAGGGAATCCATCATAGAAGTTGTTGAACCAGTTCTGGAAATGCTCAGCCGATGGTCCAGATCCAGTGTAACTAGTGGCTGCTTCGCCATAAGACATACATCGGCACACTGGGGTTGATTCATCATCACTGTCAGGATAGGCTAAGGATGGGAACTCTGATTCAAGAAGTGATGGTCTTTGTGCAACCTTTAAAGTATGCAGAGTTAACCAGAGCTGAACAAACCACCATGGGCCACCGGTGCCAATACTTGAGTCCATGATTAGCTTAGCCGATGATTGGCTCAAAGTTTGATACACTGCACCTAGCAGATATTTGCCTAAGGGGAATTCTCTCTTCGAGACGATGGCTTCAGCAAGGTGTTGCCAGTTGGCTGTTGGGCCGCAGGTGGATCCGCAAAACAGGAACTTGTCCATCCACATCATCAAGAAAGCAGCATGCTCTCTAGCCGATACATGGCCTGTTCCCATATTTTCAGAGATGAAACCAGACCAACCCCCAATGTTCTTGGTTTTGAACTTGTAAGTGCATTTGGTCTTCATGCTAATGGGGTTAGCCGATGTGCTGACATCTAGGCCAGTTATCATGGTTATGTCCAATAGAGTGGAGTCATCGGCCCATGATTGAACAAGAAGGCATTTAAAGTGTCTGACCAAAAATATGCAGCCAAAGATAGCATCGGCTCATCCTTTTTCATATCGGCTATGGATAAAGATAGGCATTGGGCTATTCCCATCTCGTCCCAATGATCCTGTTTGCTAGCAGCAACCCTCTTATACCAATTTGTCCACTTGTCTACTTGGGAAGGCCAGGATCTAAAGGTCGCAGTCCAGTGAGTAAGAGATGAAGAAGACTGCCTAAAGGGGATTCTGTTTGTTTCTGCGTTGATGAACATAGTAGGATCTATGTCATCAATTGGGCCCAAATAGAAGTGATTGGGATCTTTCATACTTGGAATGGCTATTTGGTGAACTAAGTGCTATAGATTGAAAAAAGAAGGATTGAGGGCAGAAGAACAAACGAAGAACGTGGAAAAAATTTCTAAGCCGATGGAGGACTTACCTCAGGGAATTCCTTTGCCGCGGTGCTAGATGGGCTCGATGAGGTCGCCATGGATGCGTGAAGATCGTCGCTGGGAAGGGTTCGCTGTTATGGTCGCCGGAGGAGAGAGAGAATCGCTGGAGATTTGCAGATGAGTTTGGTGGATTGGAGGGATGAAAACGGAGTTAACACCATGAAATCTCCGGAAAAGCCGTTGGTATTTATGAAAGTAGGTGCGTAACGGTCAACAGAGAAAACCCTAGATTTTTGCGGTTCTAAAGGGATAATTCCGTTGCATTATATAATACTTCGAAATTGGGGGGCATGTGTTGACGATGAAATTTGGCAAGCAATCTGATATACATGAATCGGAAACAAGATCCAATCCGAAGCGGATTCGAAGATATGCAGAAATCTCGGAAACAGAGTGCGCATCTGCTGGAGTCCGTATCGGCTGGAAACCGAGTCCGATTGGGACAGCCGATGGAGCCGTTATTGCATGTGAAGTCAATATCGGATTCAACAGAGGACTTACGATGGTATTACGAGGCAAGGATAGAGTCCAAGATTGGCGATTGTATCTATTAATTAGGAATATATGTAATTTCCTTATAGATAATCTCGGTAAGAGTTCGCCTAAGGGACTTGTTCGCTAGTTGGATTTGTATTAGGTTAACATGAGTCGTGTCTGTGATGGACAATGTTTGTATTTTTGGGTATAAATATAGACCCGAGGTCTGGTAAATAAACAACACACATTCAATCAATCTCGGCGCATCGCTAACCTTTGTTTTCTATTTTCAACAAGTTTATACTTTCGAGTCGTGCTGCATCAGCTTGATCTTCGATGACAAGGTAGGTCTTGTCATGGCGGTTTGCATCATCGGAACTAGTGCTTACATCTTTATGACACTCTACTTCTATTTTGTGAATCTCCGAGTTATCATATACATTGCATAATTTAGATCGATAATGCAATGTACTTGTATCGGCCAAACTCTATTTAGGGTTTTGCTGGTAATGGCTAGATTGTCTTGTTGGTTTAAATTATATAATGTATCCACCATCCCAAAAAGGCAATCATCGGCTTGATTGTTTAGATATTATGCTTCTATTTATACTTAATGCTGCATCGGTTAAGTCCGACCTATCAAGTCGTATTTAGAATCATGATATCTAGCCTGCTTTATGATTGTTAATAAGGATAGTATCGGGGTTTCAGCCGATCTTATCTGATATAGATGTTTTACATAGTTTTATACTTTGTTTAATATTCTATATCTGCCCCTTATATTAGGATCTAATCTAATATAAATATATTGGACTTGATACCAATCTAATTGGTTATAGTTGAATATATTTGTTGCAAGAGAATATCCTAGTACAAGGTTGTATCGGAGCTATAGCCGATACATGCTTAATTCTAGATATCGGTTTTAATATAAGTGCATGTAATCATTATTTCATGTTATTTTAGACTTAGCAATTTATACTATCTCAGTCCAGTCCGATCTATCCCAATTGCTTATTTCTAAAGTAATATTGATATATTGATTATGTAACGCTGATCTTTTCAACCGATGTACTAGTTTTAGGGTTAGTTTATTATCGACTATGCCTTACAGCGGATTCATGCTTTATTGCATCGGCTAGGTTACAACACGATATGAAATCGGCTAACTGGCCGATGGACTATCATTTACTGATAAATTTGTATATTTCTTATTGTTGATTGCAGGATCAAATCAACTGGCACGCCCTCGAACCTAAAGAACAAGTTTTGGACCTGCACTAGAGTAAAGCAAATCTCTCAGGCCAGTGTGTGTTTTTTGCATCAACAGTATATAAACTCCTTTGAGTTGCTGTTGTTCTTGGGTAAAAGTAGACATATCTAAAGCCAAAGAGTCATTCACATTCCCCTACCTTTGTGGTGCCTCTTTGTGAGAGCAATTTGAGAAGGGAGAGTGGATTGAGAGATTGAGAAGTTGAGAGCTAGTGAGTTTCACTCCATACTTTGAGCACTCTTGTTCATAGCAAACAAATCTTTGATTGTGTTTGTTACTCTTGGGGACTAAGGTCACCTAGACAGCTAGGTGTCGCCGGTGAACACCCAATGTTGTGGTGTGCAATGGAAAGTTTGTGAAGGTTTCGATTTCGCCTCCACAAGGGAAGAAATTAAGAGTGAAATCGAGAAGTGCATTTGTGCAATCTCGTGAGGAAAGAGTTGAAATAGATCTGGCCTTTGTGGCCCCTCAATGGAGACGTAGGATCCGTGGATCCGAACTTCGGGAAACAAATCAACGTGTCTCCTCTCTTAGTTTGCTCGTTCTTGCAATCTCTCATATTGTGCTTGAGCTTGTTTTTACCCGATCTACTTGCATGCTTAATTAATATAGTTGGTGACCTTATATCTTGCTTAGATACTTTATTTGTCACCTTTTGATTCATATACATTTTGTTTGTTTGAGCTACAAGTTCGTAGCTAGTGTTTTATTCCGTTATCCATCGAACTTTTCGGTTGAGACCGAAAGTTCCGACTTGAACCGAAAGTTCTCATCATTCTAATATGCTATGAAGTTGTGATAATTTTTAGGAACACCTTCACCCCTCCCCCCCCCCCTCTAGGTGATATTAGGGTCCTTTCAAAAAGAGTTCACTGGTCTTGAGGATTAGAAGAAGGTTGCGGATGCATGGAAACAGCGATGGGTGACACAACGTAGTGGTGGAGCCACTACAGTGGGGGCAGTCGTGGATATGGTGAGCCGTCACAGGAGATCTTTCATAGGGTTTTCATAGGATTTTTTTAGGATTGATAACTCCTTTGGATTTTTCACTGTTCATGCATCCAGTTCGCAAGAATTTCATAGGAATACTATAGCAACTACGTAAAAATGTAGGAATTTCATAGGATTCAAAATATATGCTCCGATCTTTTTTTTTTGTTTGACTGGTGTAGAATGGATGCTAATTCATGTGATTTATATATTCCTGTATTTCAAATGCTCCATTCCATCAAATTCCTATATTTTACGATCCTTTATTTTGCATATGTAATCCTACAATATTCTTATGTTTTTTCATGCATTTTTCATATTTCCTATGTTTCAAATGAGCCCTGAATCAATGGGTGAAGAAATGTAAGATCAATTCCAGTGGGCTCGAGTGGCCCTTGCATTGGAGAAGAGGAGGTGGATCTAGGTGGTGCCACTCGCACCAGGGAGCAGCGCCGCTGGCAGGCTTTCCGGGTGGTGGTCGTAGTTGGCTTCGGGTTTGGGACAGTAAGGGTTGCTGTTTGAGCTCGACGGAGGACGAGGCATGGTGGAGGAGGAAGAGCAGAGGGTGCTAGAGCCCAAAAAAGAGACATGTGGAGCATATAGCCCAGAAAACAACGGAAGGGGCTCACGTGAAGGTTGGGGTGTAAGTGGGTTCGTGGGTCAACTTATTTGTACATCTGGTTGGAGGTGTATGTGCTCGCGTGGGAGGCTCCGGATGAACGACAAGAGGAGGATGCGAGGTAGCAAGAAACTTTTCCTCGCTACCTCGGGCGAGCGGATGCGAGCGACTAGGGAACGCAGCAAAGAAATCGAGCCAGATACAAAGCTCAGTAGCACACGTTTTCTTTGCATTAGTTCTCCAAACTTCTATCATCTTTCTAAGGTTTTCTTAAATCATTTTTCTAAGGTTTATAACCATGCTTTAATCGGTCAGAACCTTGAGCAATACTACCAAGCCAACTGCTCTATAGACAAACCCAAAAATGTATTTGCCTATTGTTGTCTTTTTTCTATTACTTTAAAAGTGCAGTCATCCTTTTTCCATCTTTTTATTGTAAGAGGTTCGCTCCTTCGTGTGTACATAACCACCGATCCAATAATTTATCCTCAATCTACCCACCCAGCCAATTCCCTAATTATATGGGTCTAATCCTGTTGATGAGAAAAACACAAAGGTATGGGAGATCTGCTTAGCTCTAGTACAGGTCCTAAACTTTGATGAGATACGAGCGTGTCAGTTAGTTTGATCCTGCAACTGACAAGATATATAAATTAAAGATCAAACAACCAATCGGCTATCAACCTGATGTACCAATACTAGCCGATGTACCTCTCTCTGCACAAGTATTTCACGAATTACAGCCTCTGTTAATTCTTTTGGAGGGTGTTAATATTTTCAAGATAAGGATACTTGGGTCTATATTTGGGGTCATCTGAAATATACATTGCTGTGTTGTAATTTTATTTTTTTTTGATAAAGTGCTTTAACAGTGGGGACCTCCCCTGTTGTATTCTTTTAAGAAAAATACTAGCCGATATCAATAGGATTTTGAGCAATCGGCTATATATGTCCGATATAGATTCTGACACTTGAGTGAATAATGATATAAAGACAATCGACTGATAATAATGTAATGACCCAATAATATAATCCAATAGAAACCAATCGGCTAATAATAATATGATAGGATAAATAATGATCCAATAGTTAAAGAATACATCGGCTGGAGACCCGATGTCGTTAAACCAAATGATTAGATGATCAATGAAACCTTGTTGCGATTAGCTAAAGCCAACTTGTATACAATCCTTATAAGCCGATGCAACGTCCAGACAACTCATCGGCTGAAACCCCGATGAAACCCTTATTGGTAATCAAAGGCAGGTTAGTTTTTATAATTCTAAGCACGACTTAGTAGGTCAAACTCAATTGATACAACACTAAGTATGAAAAGAAGCATAAAGTCTAAACAATCAAGCATTTAACTGATTTTCAGGGTGGTAGATACCTTAACCAATCTAAATCAACAAGAATGATTTAGCCGATACCGAAAAACCATAAAAGGACCAACCGATATAGATTAAAAGAGCTTTCAACTTAGATTGAAGAGGATATATGATAGATAGATAGGCAAATATATCAACCAAATCAAAGCATTCCAAGAGGTCAAAGTGATACAGCCTTGGACAACACCAATGTAAATGATATATTCATCAGGACCGGCGGAACGTAGGACTTACCCCTTCCCCGGAGATCGAAGTCGATGCAGCCCCACATTGGGTGCCAAGTTCCGCCGGTGATAAGTAAAAACCTTAGAAAAGAGGGTGGCGATGCGCCGAGAGTAGATATATTGATATGTGGAGATAGATTACAGGGACTCCATGTGTATATATTTATACCCATGAGTGGATACTAGTCAATATCGATACTAGACAAAACTTTCTAAATTAAAGAGGAAAAATATAAGTCCTGATCGGGTACTAGATAAACACTTCCTGAAGATAAAATAAAAATTACTAAACTCTGCCTAATTAATACCTAATTAATAGATAGAATTAAACTGTCATATCGTGGTCTTCATGATTTCTTATTAAGTTTGGTCTTTTCTAGATAAATTTTCATCGGTTAATTAATCGTTTTCCTTGATCAAATCTATTAAGAATCTTACCAAATTTTGACGTTAACAAATCCGTTGCAAAGCACATATATATTACTAGTTTTCATAAAAGTGTCTTGTCTCTTTCTTATTGTTGTTCACTTTTTACTCTTAGATTTTTGTCATTGGCAACAACATCACAATTTTCCAGCTGACATAGAAACACCCAGAGTAAAGTCTTTAAAGTAGAGTTTAAGGGTCTAAGGCTGTAAAATATTCAGTTCTATAGTTTAGCATTGATTTTCCTACAACCACAAGTGTGTAAGGTCGTAAAAATTGGACCTTTCCTATAGAAAAATATCCACATAAGTGCGAGAATCACCATGCTTTATGAAAACATACGTTCAGAATAATTAAAAAAAAGACCAAGTTCTTCGGAAGAAAAGCTTCGTGAAAAATGACATAGGTGCTATTTGTTTGGAGGGACTAATCCATAAGTCCCTTCACTTTAGTCCCTTTTACCTCCTAAATTACCAAACAGGAGGGACTTAAACAGACTAAAACAGCATAGGGCAATAAGTTCCTGAGGAAGGAGCTTATATGGGCTAAAAACCTATAGCAGAGCGGTCCCAACCCTATCTCTCTCTTCACTCTCTCTCTCACACACTACTAGATAGGTCATTTAATGAGGTTTTAGTCCCTTTTAGTCCCTCCAAACAAATAGGATAGGACTAAAGAGAACTTATGTTTTAACCCTAGAACTAATTTTTATCCCTAAGACTTATGGAAACAAATAGAGCCATAGTATTCCTGAAATGGGGAAGAAAATGACAAGAGTTTGCACATAACCAACTGCCCCAACTGACCATCTGCCGAGTCAATTATTTCTTATCGCTCAGTTCACACTTCACCCCATCAGTATCTAGAAGGACATGAATTTTCAGAGTCTAGGGTCCCCCGTTGTTTAATTGGAGGCTTGGAGGAGCTAACCCGATCGCACTCAACTCAAGGGTCAAAGAGTCGTTTTCTCGCGGCGCTGCCGTCTAGAAGATCGAGGTCAACATCTCCACAGGTATTATAGTGAAACCAACATGTTCAGTACTATACTGTCATGTTCCGTTTGGGCACGGGAGTACATCACGAAATGTTGTGGTAAGATGACAATTGTGCACGATTGGTTTTTTTTTTAGTTATTCTAGCACCCAATACTGTGATTAGTCTTTGCACGATCGGCATAGAAATTCTCTTCGGAGTCACATGGTGAAAATGGGTATGATACAGAGGAAACAAGGAGGGAAAGGGTAAAAGCAGCCACGACAAATCGCATTTTTAATGGCTAAATCAACTTATATTTCCTCTGTTTCCAGATACTTTCGCTGATAATTTTTAAATGGTTAGATTATTATGGTAGTATTAGGGACACAACACACTTTGATAATATGGTAGTATTTTTTTTAAGGTGTTTTGAGTGTTTCTTGTTTTTTTTTGTTAAAAAGACTGAGCGATCAAAGAGGGAATATTTTCTTATCTAAGTATACCTCATTTTGTGTCCACTGGGAGGCATGTAAAGAAAAAGAAAAGCAGTGTTCACCATCCATTCACTGAATTCCTAGCCATCAGAAGAGAACAAATGTACTCACTGGTACTAGTGGCTCCTGATATCACAATTCATAATGAGCAAACGCGGAAAAAATCTAACCTATAAGGTATGAATCAGGATAAGGTTAGGTTTTTTTAAGACAAATAGTAGAATAGTAACTCTGTTCTTGATAGTGTTATTGATTTTTTGATAAATGTTTCATTTTATTTATTTTTTAAAAAAAGTAAAGTCATATTTAAAAAATATTTAACGATAAATCAAATCATAATAAATAAATAATAAATATATTTTTATTAAATAAGATGAATGATAAAATATATTTAAAAAAATCAACGGTATCATATATATATATATATATATATATATAATTTGTTTGGTGCTCCATGGTGCCTAGGCTCAATGTTTCAAATTGAGTATATATCCAATTCGAATGAGTATGAATATTTTTATATGTTTAGGTATTAACATTAACTACTTTACTAACTAGTTCAAAACAAGTTTGAACTGAATTTGAACTTGTTTTGGCTAGATTTTGACCCTAGTTATATATCATCCAAATAAATGTATAATCAAATAAAGTTGAATTTGAGTTATTTTATTGCTAGGTATAGGTACGAATCAAATTCTTATACCTAGGTATATACTTACAATTTGAAAATTTTTAAAAATTTGAATGAATTTGTACATTTCACACCATAGCGCCCGGTCCATGGTGCCTCGTATGGGTATATATATATTAAATGTCATAAGTTAAATGATTGGAGAGAGTAATAAGTTGTCATATAGGAGTATTAAAAAAGTGGGGAGAGTAATAAGTTGAGGGTGAGGCATTTATAATTCGGTACTGTACAGGTACGGCGTTGAGAATTCAGTTGGGAAGTGCATCATTTGACTGACGACACGTTCCAATTGCATCGTATGAGCTGATGCAGATTTGCAGACCATGACCATGTCACTGCATGCGTAATTTCTTCTGCAACTTGGCCATCAATCATACTCCCCCAACTGACTCAAGATCAGAAGAACGAATCCCCAGTTTGAGGGAAAACGTGCTAAAGAATTTCCATTTGGAGGGAACCCATGATAGTATGAGTAGAATCGGTGTATCACGTATGCATCATGCTTGAGCTGAGTGTTGATAAGTCCAGCAACCTAAGCTCGTTTGAAAGATACAAATAATCACATGAATATTTGAATACAATGCCGGTACAAGTACAACCCATCTCCAGTTTTTCAACGGAGGAGAAGAAAAAAAATGGATCTTGAACGTCGTTTCCACGACACTTCTCTATCCAAAGAAGCAATCGAGAGAAAAAAAAATGTAAATCTAGTACTAACTTAGAAGTAGTATTTTCAACTGAAATGGATAATTTTTTCAGTGATCTGTGTGTGTTCGTCCGTGCACGCGCTGATTCATCGAAGGTCAAAGCCATGGCGGATCACGGCGAGAAGCCGCCGTGGATTGGTTTCTGATCAGATTATGCATTGGCGCCGCCGCCGCGTATGCATGGCGCGAGCTCCACTTCCCGTGCTTCAAACTTGCCGGGCGATTGGCTTCTCGTCGTCGTCCTCCGCCGCGTCGTCGGCGAAGGCGACGACTCTGTTGCTCGGGCCGCCGCCGCCGCCGCCGCCACCGCCGAGGCAGTCGAAGCGGACGCTGCCCTTAGCTGAGCTCACGGAGCCATCCGCGGCGGCGGCCGTCTTGTCACGCTTGGTCCTCGCCGTTGACGTCGGCGTCGTGGTGGCGGCCGCGGCGTCAGCTCCGGCCTCCGCGGCGTCGAGTGCCCTCCTCGACGCAGACCAGAACGGCACCCTCGAGGAGAACGTCCTCGCGATGAACGACGGCCACCGGTCGGACCGCCCGATCCGCGCGCTCCGGGCGCCGCCGCCGACGCGGCCTTCCCGGACGGCGGTGCGGCGCAGGCTCTCCTCGCCGGCGGCGGCGACCATCTCCCTGCGCACGTGCTCCGGCAGCCGCAGCGTGAACCGCTCGAGGTCGCCGGCGTCGTCGAGCCGCGTCGTGGCGAGGGAGTGGCCCGTCGAGTGCGACCGCGGCAGCGGCCGACCCGACCGCGACCGCACCGCGCGGCGCAGGCTGCCGATCCTCTCCAGCTCCATCGCCTCCCTCCGCCTCTCCTCGTCCTCCTCCTCGCCGTCGCGGTCCACGTCGATGGCCACCTCCTCCTGCTGCTGTTCCCCGGCCACCTCGCCGGAGACGACGTTCGCCTCCGCCACCGCCGCCGCCGCGGCGGGGTCCTCGGGCGCAAGGTTGCACCGGCAAACAGGGCAGGTGACGTGGCCGGCGAGCCACTCCCCGATGCAGTCCGGGTGGAAAGCGTGGCTGCACTTGGGCAGCAACCGGAGCTCCTCGTCGTCGTCGAACTCGCTGAGACAGACGGCGCACTCGAGCACAGCGTCCTTGCCGCCGTCGCGGAGCTCCCTCGCCTCGGCGTACTTCATGGTGGGGAACGACTCGACCACGGCGGGGTCGAGCCCGCGCTGCTGCTGCCGGCTCCGCTGCTCCTGCCGCGACAACGCCGCCAGCGCCGCGGCCGGGATGGTCGGACCCGTGGAGCCCTCGCCGCCGCACCGTCGAATATAGATGGAGAAGAACCCGATGAAGAAGAAGGCCGCGATGAGCGCCACGAGGAGCACCACCATGGGCGCGCTGAAGCTTGGCGACTGAGAGCTCATGCCGCCGCTGGGTGCCATGAACCCCCCTCCCCCGCTGCCGTTGTTCTTGTCCCTGGACTCGTTCGGTTGCCCGTCCGCCGTGGCCAGCAGCAGCGCGGCGAGCGCGAGCGCGAGCGGGAGCGCATGGTGGCGGTGGCGAGGAGGCGTCGGCATATGGCTCGTGTTGGACGCAGTCGCGGGCGGGCGAGGCGGGTATATGACTTGGGCGTGGGCGTCTGGTGTGGGGGTGCGACTGGACTGGCGCGAGTCAGAATTGAGGGGTTTGGGGGTTGGAATGGACGAGACGGGATGGCGTATTGGCGTGCGCGACCGGGCGGGCTCCGGGCCGTCCAGGTGTTTCGAGGTTCGTGGGTTGGACTTGCGAGTCGCGACCTCGTGTCGTGCGTGGCTGGGGAGAACGCACGCAGCAGGAGGCTTGACGGACAGTGTGCACGCGTCGAGTGGCTGTAGATCGGTCCGGACGAATTCGATTGTCTGCGAATTTTGAGCTATGTCAAGCTACGGAGTACCCACTCCGTACCTATGGGTGGGTGACTGGTTGGGAACGTGCCTGATTCCTGTGAAATTCTGTTCTTTAAAGGATGCTTAAATATAAGTGCTAGTAGTGCACTACTAATATATATACTCCATTTCTTTCTGCTGGGCAGGTGGACTTCGGCCGGTTTGTGTAGGGCTCTGTGCATAGAGGAGTAATGGGCGTGTTCGGAAGAGATTGCTGCAGCTGCAACTTCTCTGTAGCAGCATTGGCATCTGCAGCTAGAAGATTAATGGGTATTGTTGGTGCTAAGCAGCAGCTGCCGCAAATAGTTGAAGCGAACTAGCCCTGCATTCTGTGAAGGTCGTCACAACTCACAACTCACGAGTCGACAAGTTGATAACGGTTTGTGTGATGCCCTCAAGTCAAGAACATGGCACATTGGCTCTTTGTAATTGATCCCCACAAGTGGGGCTCTTCCGGTGTGTAGAGCGTACACATTATACATCCGCTTCGAGAACGTGCGATACAACCAAAGTGAACCGATGTGCACCGCGCATATATACGGACTTAAAAGCGCTAGTGTCGAGTGTTGACTTGGTTTGCACAGCAGCGGCCAAATCAACTTGTCCACTTTCACCGTGGCATCCACCCCACCCCACCAACCGTCAACCGATCGGTGAGCTCCCGTATAGCCATCGCGCGCGCACGCGACGTAGTAAGAGAGAGCGAGGCGCTGCCTTTTGGAATGCCGCGGCGCGCGGTTAGCGTGGAGAGACCGGCCGGCACGGCCGCGCGCACCTTCGTCCAGCGCGCATGCAGCCGGGCAGCCGTCCGCCTCGCGCGAAGCGGAAAGTCTTCCGCTCCACGTGGATCTCGATCGTCCGGGGCGGCGGGGGGCGGCACGTTGCCTCCGTACACCCGGTCGTCCCTGTCCCGTCGGCCGTCGCGACACGCGTGCAACGAAGGCGGTGTGTGGTGTGCCGAGTGCTGACTACTGAGAGCTGACCCGCTGGAAGTTGGCTGCGAACGGTTTATCCATGTTCGTGTTCTTTTCCGAGTAAGATTTAAGATTTTATCTTAATTTTTGTTAGTATTATTTTTAAATCACTAAACAATATGTTTTTATGTAAAAACTTATTATGGGATTTGCTAACTGTCAGCCGGCTGTTTTTTTTCAGCTAAATTTCTATCCATCTGATATGCTTAAAGATTTGTGTTGTTTTATCGGGTTCGCACCATATATCCAGGTTAAACCCGTTTGCCTATCGATCCAAGCCAACTCGCCCACTCCAAGCATTGTATTTTGTATCGATTCACACACTCACCGGAATCCCTGTTCCTCTAGCGCGGAGACGACAAAATCGGGGACGATAGATCTGATCGGCGACGGCCGGGGCACAACAAGCCATAGTTGCATGGCGCCTTTCTTACGGTCAGTTTCCTGATTTGTTTTCTCTAGTAGTGGGCGAGGCAGCTATAGTGATCAACATGGTGCCTATGGTATCTTCTAGGCAGGCTGCGGAGACAGCTATAGCATATCCTCTAGTAGGGTTCGAGAAGGCCACGACCTCTTCAATGTGGCAGCAAAGGCATCTTGGTGATTCCATGATGAGCTAGTGTGTTTTGGACCCTAAATCAACTGTTTTGTGGTTTTGTTTTGCTTGTTAATGATTTGAGTGATCTAAGTAGATCAAAAGACTTGGGATAATTTATTCTGTGATCTTGGTGGGACAACGGGAGCGTGCAGCTCCTTTCTGGGAGTATTTTACTGCTAGATATATCTCAAGGAATTTGTTTTTTTTTCAGATATGTTGCAACGATAGTTGAGAGGGTTGTGATCTGACTTGTGATAAAGCAGTTTCTGTTTGATGATATGGCCTATAATAATGTGGGTTTAATTACTGTAAGGAGTAGTAATTTTGTTAGCCAATAATACTTATTGAAGGACTCAACAACTCCTGGATTTTACAGTTAGTTTTGTTAGCTACTAACTACTAAAAGTATTTACTAACATACCTTTCTGAGAGGATTATCATACTTATATCTGTTTTGTTAAAAAAAAGTGCACATTGTTTTGTCGATAATGCTTTGTGCGGGAAGAGTTTCTGAGATTACTTTGACAAGTTTGTTTTTAAACAAGGTAATGATTTATGATTCTGAAAATGCAGATTCTTAGGACCCAGTTGTAGGAACTAATTACCAAACAACAAGTTTTAAAACCTCTAGTGTGATTAATACATCTTAGAAAATCCAAAGATCAAGTTTTGGTCTCTGAACTTGAAAGCCTAGACGTCCGTATCTCACTGCATAGTGTTATTTTTTATGGTTTTGTTCATATTTCACTGTCTGCGGAATTTTGTCGGCCTAGATGTTTAGAAGATTCTGTTCTCTGCATAGGCAGAATATACATCCATATGTGCACAATAAAATTATTAATTCTTATTTGAATGACCAGGCATTCTGTTATGGACCTAAAGTTTTGGTTGTGTTTTGTGGTTCCGATCAGACAAATTTGTTCAGGTAGTGTTCCTGACTAGCTGAGATCTAGTACATTTTTTAAAAAAAATTAATGTTCAAGTCTATGCTGTCAGTACGCAGATCCAGTTTAGGTTATATGCTATACAGTCCTGCTCTAGCAAAAGCAAATGTGGCCTGATCTAGCAAAAGCAAATGTTTCGTATCCACACACGGATGAGTTCCTTGTACTGGCCAAAACTTCTCTATCTTCCTCATCACCAATGCATCATCCCCTTTATATAGTACGGCTTTCCTAATAACTCAAATAAACGAAAATGTACATTATACCATTTGCTCATATGCCGCATCACATCGTTTTCTCACTTTCACGGGATTTTGCATTGAACCATGCTTTATCAAGAACTAACATTCCTTCACACATTACTCAATAAAATTATTAAAATTATTAGTCCTCTCTAATCGCATTGTTATTAATTACCAAAATTATTAGGGGTCTAGATGCACTTTCAGATTCATGATTAACTTTGCAGTAAGTAGGTTCAAACATTTTTTGGCCAAGAAAATGATAACCTTAACTTAAGGAAAATTAGCTTGTACCAAATTGTCACGTAAGAATCTGTGTACAAATGGCTACCATAAAAAAGGGAGAGAAATGGCATCCTTAATTTCAACCTGAACACCCCCTTAATGTGAAACACTTGCTTCATGCCTTTAGAAGATGGCCATAGGCACTGTTGGGTATGGCCATGTTGGATGAATTTAGATTTCAAATGTTGTGGCATTAAAAAATTATGGGCATGTTCAGTTTATTGCCAAAACAAACACTTTCAATTTCTTTTTGTAAAGCCAAAGTTTTGCACTACCAAATTTTTTGTCAAGGTCAAGATGTTGAGGTGTTGATTGGCTTTGACACCTTACCAAATTTTGGTACAATTTTGTGAATATAAATTATTGGATTTATTAAATTTTGGTACAAATTGATAATGTTGCAATGGTAAAGTCTTGTTGAGTTTGTTGCACTACCAAAATTATATTACCAAATTTTGGTATGGTTTGTTTTGGCAACAAATTAATTGAACAAGCCATATCAATGAAGTCGTGGTGTGTGTGGAAAAGGAGTAGCTATACAATATTTGACATTTTTTTAGGTGAAAAACTTCAAATGTAACTATAATGTCCTTAGAGTGTACAGTTACAATGTAATTTGTATACAATCCGTTGACAATGGTGAAATTGTGAGCTGGCGTAGCGGTAGTGTTAATCGTTTCCCCTAGCAGTAGCTTGCGCAGTCGCGAGCAGCACGTGTGGGTTTGATTCCCCTTGCCCCCGTTTCTACGTGAAAATTTTTCTTTCCCCCCTAGTATGCATCTCAAAGCAACTCTGACGGCTGAAAAATCGAAAGTTTCCTGCTACGTTGGTGTGGAAATGCCTTGTCCCATCGCTACTATCCACCAAAAGGTTATAATTGACTGGATATGACAAACAAAATGCGCTCTTAGGTCCTATTTATTTACAGGAACTTATTTTTATTAGTCCCTGTCACATCGAATGTTTGTACACTAATTAGAAGTATTAAATATAGAGTAAAAATAAAACTCATTTCATAATCTGGACTAATTTGCGAGACGAATCTATTGAGCCTAATTAATCCATGATTAGCCTATGTGATGCTACAGTAAATATGTGTTAATTATGGATTAATTAGGATTAAAAAATTTGTCTCGTGAATTAACTCTCATTTATGCAATTAGTTTTATTATTAGTATATATTTAATACTCTTAATTAACGCTCAAACATTCGATGTGACATAAACTAAAAATAAGTCGCTGAAAACAACAAACTAAAGATTTGATCTTGTCATGGATTTGATAGATCCATGGTAGTAGTGCAGGAGCCATACTGGACTAATGGAACACTTCTGAACCCGGGTTTGTGCTCATCTTTCTACTGTTCTGCGCAGAGAATTTCACTGGAAATAAGCAAGTAGTAACTGAAGCCTGAAGCTTCCTACCTGAGAGGGACTCCAAGAACAGAACGCATATGCTACTTTGACAAACGAAACAAAATTAACAACAAACAGAACTGCCCTTTGTCTACCAAACCCTAAAGCGAAACTAATCTTTTTATGTTAGGTACGTGTGATCACCATTCACCAACCGGATTAGAGATTGACCTCCGGGAATTGATAGCTAGCTTGTTCCCTAATCTTCTGGACCTCCTGTAGACGAATCCTGCACACAACCACCAGAACTTCCATTTGCCTTCAGGACAGGGTCCGGACCATCTCGTTGCATTATCTGGAAAATTTTCAGGTTGCATGTCGCTCTTGCACATAAATGACTCAAGAACTACTGGATCAGCAAGTAAGATTGCTTTCACCGATAACCAGAAGCCAAATTGCTTCACCGGTAACCAGAAGTCGTTGCAATCTTTCATCAAATCTCTTGGCAAAATCCTCGCCCACATGCATGATAGGTGCCTTGACCCATATGACAGTACAAGATGGCCAGTCACCAAACATATATTGCTATTTAGTTCAGGCGTCCAGCTGCTACGGCTATAGATCACCTGTTACTTTGCCCCCAAAGTTGCTGATCGGATCACCAATTATTCGCATGGCTTTTTCATGGCTGCTAAGATTTGCCAACTAGTGATTCTAATTAGGATTAGGCAAGCATATAAATTATCTGCTTGCTACTTCTATAGGGGGAAATGTCCTTATGGGGCCAAAAAGGAAGACAATGTTGGTAGAACAAATTAATGGCCAGTCTGGTGACATTGCCAAGCTACCAGTTGAATTAATGTGTTCCTCATCTTTCTCTGTTTCGTTGCAAGATTATCATGCGACGTGTGTGCATCATGATTCATGAGAAAGATGTTGCAGCTGAAAAGGCATCAAAGCAGCAAGCTTCAGCCGCAAACTGTTCTTTCAAAAGGTATTTGGCTAAAAGAAAACAAACCGAACAGCAAGAGTAGAGTCATTTCTAAGGCAATTTCTGTCTACTATTGAGACTTTGGGAGAAGTACCTGTTGAAAGCAATGCGTTTTGCAAGGCATGGACCGGTTCCTGCTCCCAACCAACTCCAACGAAAGCCACTTCACCAACTCTCTCAGCTGCAGTTGCAGAGAGCTGCTGCGACGTTGTACTCACTCGTCTCGTCACCTCGTCAGTTTCATGTATATAATGGCCCTAGCTTGCAATCCTCTCTGCATCTCAACGGAGCAACACACACTTGGCAATTCCCTTCTTGGTTGATTCCGGCTGCTGCAATGGCTTCGTCGCTGGCCATGGTAGCTCTGCTCCTCGTGAGCTGCGCCGCGGTGGCGGCGGCGACCAAGTACACCGTCGGCGACACGTCCGGCTGGGCGATGGGGGCGGATTACACCACCTGGGCCAGCGACAAGAAATTCAAAATAGGCGATACCCTCGGTGAGCGCCATGTAACCAAGCCTCTTGCGTTACTTTTAACTTTCTCGTGTTCAGGTTCTCACTTGTTTGCTGCACATTGTTTTAGATCATGTGCTTGCCAGGAGAGATCAGTTACTCTGACAGATTTCTTACCAAACAGTAGCCAGTAAAACAGTTGCTAAAATGTGCATCGGCATCATACTAGAAATAAAAAGAACAAATATACATGACTTGCATCAGAAACTGAAAAAATAAGTAAAACATGTGCATTGATATTGATGCTTCCTAGTACCAAAATGAGACAAAACTTGCTGCAACTTCATCAGTTCACCTGCTATGCTGCCTTGCAAATGCATTTCTAAGGGCATGTACAATGGAGAACACTTCACCAGTGGTCTCAACATGTCACATATCACATAGGATAAAGCACACAAAGATCACACTAACCATAGTGCAACTTTTACCTTTCTCCAGTGTTCAACTACGCCGGCGGGGCGCACTCGGTGGATGAGGTGAGCGCTGCGGACTACGCTGCGTGCACCGCCAGCAACGCGCTCCAGAGCGACGGCAGCGGCACGACCACCATCACCCTCAAGACCGCCGGCAAGCACTATTTCATCTGCGGCGTCGCCGGCCACTGCAGCAACGGCATGAAACTTCTTGTTGACGTCGCCGCAGCCTCTCCGGCCCCAGCCCCAAAAGCCCCGTCCACCACACCGACGACTCCATCCACGACACCAGAGACACCAGAGACACCGGCGTCCCCCAGCTCAAGCTCCGGCGTGACGCCCAAGACCCCAGCAACGGTGCTCGCGCCACCGGTCAAGCAGTCCGCCAATGCAGCTGGGCTCAGGGCTGGGTCATGGGCTATCCTGGGCCTGGTCGGGCTTGCCACCGTGCAACTGGGCTTCTTCTAGGGCCAAGGCCAGGGTGGAGGCAGTGCTGTTAGGTTGCATGTCATCTAGACATCGACACACACCGTGTCAAGTGTTTGTTCAGGAAGTGAGTTGAGGTTTCTTTTCACAGAGGGAACTGGTGCTTTTGTTGTGGTGAGCTGGCAGTAGTTGGATGCTGTGTTTGAATTGATTTCCTGTTAATTTGTTGTCCTATCTATGTTATGGATTTTTAGCCTCACCTGTGTATGTTGCGATTCATTCCAATCTGGTTAAGATCTAGGTGCAAATCAGCATATGGTGCGGTGTGTGAACTGCAAATGTCCTTTGCTGTGGTGACAAAAAAACTAACTACAGCAAAATAACCCTATTTGGCTTGTCTTGCAACCAAAAGGAAGTGTCAAGAGTGAGTGACAGTGAAAAGTCGATAATATAAAGTAGAGAACCTTTTTAGTTGCTATTTCAGACCTTCAAGTTCCGGTACATTGATCTAAAACAATAAGTTACAATTTCCAATACCGTTACCTGGTAGAGCCAGACTGACCGTTGTAATCTAGTGCACATCACATATTCCCTGCAATGTTTAACCCATATTCCCCATTACCACTCACTTACAATTATAAGAACAAGACGACCATAATAGTTAAATGTCTCGAAGCAAGAGTGGTTATCACCTTGGTAGATCACTTGATTCATTGTGCAGCATGGCATATAAGCCGCATTTGCTTGTAAATCTTCATATTGGTATGATATTTTATAACAACGGGGAGTCCTCGATAACTCCCAATTGCGTAAGGATTTTCTTCTCCTGTTCGATATCTATAATATGTCAAGACAAACAAAAGGAATGGGGAAAGCTGCCTATCAGTTTACAGAATCTATATTTTTAAAGGTACACTTCCATAAGAAAACATTACACGTCAGAATGAGCCAATCAGCAGCATGAAGTGGAAAGTACAGTAAGTGTTAACGTTTATAGGAACAACAGATCACCTTTGCTTGCCCGAACCAAAAGGCCATACCAGAGACATAGGCAAGAACATCCATAGACGTGGCACCACAGCAAAAATTATCAGTTCGAGATTTCATCAGTTAAATATTTGATATTCTTGGATAAGTAAGCTACGGAATCACATTTCAGGATACATTCCTGGTCAGGGTTCTCTGTAAAATTCGAGTGCAGAACATTCCCAGCAGTATCTACTATTGCAGATGTTGTCATGGAGGATTCAATGCATAATATGGCAGCGATAGCATCAAGTTTCGTAACCTCATTTCTGAACATTAGTCTTGCATGTGCTGTACAGACAAGACAAGATAAACTGTAAGAATTGAGACAAGATGTGCATGAGAATAACATATGTGGAAGGTGAGCGATCCAGTGTAGATTACAGAACATACCTTGTGCTAGCCTTATCAAACTCTCAAGCATGCGCACGGTTGTCCTTGCTGCACAAAACCTATTTTTGAGAGGCTGCAAAACACTTCAAGAAACAAAAATAAGTCTGGCTAACCTGCATTCCGAGTTCCTGATTGTCGCTGACGCTGATAATAACTAGAGATAACTCTTTCTGCCTCCTTTGTCAGCACAGGTTTGAAATGCTGCTTCACATAGTGAATATACCTGGAATTATAAAAGATTGAAGCATCATTGTTTAGAATTGGCAAAGAAATATAATAAAAATTATCGGTGCTATCCAGCCAACTATAATTGGAACTTTTAGCTACTTGTTATTATGTTATGGTCTGCTGAAGTAACATTTGCTGAACCCAACAAAAGGATGTCTAAGTATTGAACAAAAATAATGAATCGCATGCATTCAATATTGGCATATAGCATAGCACAGGCGTCTAAGCTCAACCTTATCATGACATGGGAGGTAAACATATCCTGATATCAACATAACACAAAAAGACTTTCTATCTTCTCAGCATGGGGGCATTGACATTACTTTTTGGAATCAATTGTCTCACCTTCTCAACATGGACAGTGTCCACATTACTTCCGGATCACCTGTCTTGCCTTTCTTTTCTTCAGTGTTCTGCACAATTTTTAAAAGCTTGTTTTAGAATGCTACTATGCTAAGTTGTTTGCACACCCATAGTGCAGCTTGTTCAAGAAACCAAACAATAGAAAGTCAAACATCAAAAACAATGGAAATACCTCAGCTAATATATGATATGAAACTATTTTATCCCATTTTTCGTTCTTTATATCCAAGAGAACAAGAACTATATCAAATCTACTCAACAATGGTCCTGAAAGTGTTGTATTCACAGATAAGGCTGAAAAGAAAAGGAAGAAATATAACGGTCAGGATGAATAAGATCACTGCAAAGGATAATGAGAACAGCTTAAAGGCATATAATGGCACCATCAAAGTATCAAACTACGCATTAGTGTAGTGGAATGTACAAGTAAATATGCCTGGAATACTATGTGGTCTGCCACAGTTTTGGTTAAGTAGCAAAGCAACATAAGAGCTTGATGTGCAAGTGCAGTACATTCATTCGGATCGTATTGTCCTTTTGGATTAGTGGCACCAAACACTGTAGTCCTTGTGTTGAGTGTTGTCACTAATCCAGCCTGTAATAAAGAAGAAATAACGCTGAATCAGAGTGCAGTAGTTAATGGGTGCCGCAGTTCACTAAATGGTAGTAATTGTTTAAATCAAAGAAGCCAGATACCTTTGCGATGCTTATTGTTTGTTGCTCCATGGCTTCATGTATTGTTGTCCTGTCATGCTCTCGCATACTATTAACGAGAAATGTCACTCAGATGTTATAGAGCTCTACAATACTTGTATTTTCACAACAATCTATGCATTGGTTTTAGGAAAAGGTGAAAAGTTATATGTAGCCACATAATACACACACACACACACACACACACACACACACACACACACATATATATCATGGCTTTTAGTGTATAAGCATGTTATCTGGAGATGATTATTGTGTTTGTAGCAACACAAGCAGGCACATGGGTGGGTGGTGATTGGTTGGTTGGTTGGGGTGCCGGGTCACGTAAAGTTAGAAATATGCCATGAAAACTGTGAAATATTAGGAGCATGGAAGAGGAATTCAGGTCCATGATGAGCATTAGTATGTAGCACCAGCGAATAAATTCTAGAAATGACGGTAAGGCAACAAGCATAGGAAAATGGTGGAAGGAGCGCAGATGATTGGATGATCTGCTAGGCGGCGATCAAGTTATTGGTGAATATTCTGGTGAGTGATCTGCAGAAGCCCATGGTTTTGTACTTTGGTGTTCTAGTACATTAGTTTCAACAAAACAAGCAAAGGAATGTCTCGTTGTTATTATCAAATTATTGGTGATAAGACATGCAGGGTATATTATCAAGTACCCTGTTCAAACTGAAAGCCTGAAGTAAGGCAAGTGTCATATTGTTCTTGTCCAGAATTGCACAGTTCAGAACATAAAATATAATTTTCAGTATTTTAATAACAGCAGGTTACTTCTCATTTAGATCAGGAAGTTTTTTTTTTTTGGACCTTGTTTAGATCAGGAAGTTGACTCTGCTAATTCCAGTCAGTGTTCTAAAAAGCAGAGCTAGGAGACAGGTAGCCAACTGAGATTTGGCATTTGGTGGTGCATTGGATGGCTCCCTGCCTTAGATGCACTAGTGATGTTATTATATTGTCTTTCTTTTATGTCATATGCTTGCTAATTGCTTGGGAAACCATGGTCAAATTGGTCCTAGTTGCCCCCTAGGAGTGCACTAAGTGCTAGCCCTGCCAACCACCTAGCGTCTAGTACCTTGAACACTAACTCAAATAAACAAAGGGGGCAACTATTGCATTACTGAATGAAGATATTAGATAGCAAATTGGTCATCGAGTGTTTGACAAAGTTGAACAAACCTATCAAATTCATCTATGCAGCATAACCCGCCATCAGCAAGAACAAGAGCACCAGCCTCAAGCATCCACTCCCCTATTATCAAATATAAAAATGATGTTTCAGTTATTATGCAAGAAACTTGCTATGAAAAATCGTTTACTAGTTTCAGATTTTTAAATCAAGGAAATAAGAAATACGAAGCATAATGCTGCCAGAGAATGGAGATGTGAAACATAGGTACCTCCATCCTTGACTGCTGTGACAGTTAACCCAGCACTGGTGCTTCCAAGACCAGTTGTGATCACTGAACGGTTGCTTAATTTAGCAGCAAATTTCAGAAACTGGGATTTGCCAGTGCCTAAAATTTAATAGAACACAATCAGTTACAGATAATATATATTTCATATAGTTCGTTTTGTAGTGTCTCTATTAGGGGCACCAAATGCACTCAACGAAGCTTGTGGATGTCAAGCAGTAGTTCTATACTTCTATGTATCCAAAAGAAGTTATTTGTGCGTACCTGGGAAGGAAGGGATGCAAATGGAGCTGGTCAAGCTGAACTACTCTAGTTCTTTTTTTTCAAATATAGATGCATAAATCTGACTACAAGTTAGTTCTCATCTAAATGAATATGACTAATCTTTTTTTTTAAGTCTGTCACCAGTCCAGTGGATTGAGCAAATATTCTAGAACACACTGAATAGCTTGGACCTACATATAGCGATGTTTCATTCAGACTGTTCTTGATAGGATAGGGTAGAGGATGCCTTTCTGTGTGGCGCTGTAGGATTTCTTGTAACGGGTCAATTACCAAGGTAAAATGCATTGGGACAGAGGACCCCCCCCCCTTCCCCAACCCCTAGTTGGTAGTGAAATTGCTCCCTGGAACATCATTGAGTAACACGTTCGAGGTTGATGAACCAAAAAGGATGGATATCTATTCTCTCCACTTTGGCCCTAAGCCTAGTTGTTGTATCTATCCCCACTGGACTGAGTTGAAGACTTTTGCTATAAACAAGAGGCAGTGTTGGGATTTGTGCATTTCACGAGTAACATTTTGGTATACTGGAAATCATCTTGGATGCACTTTTTCACGCAGGTGCTTCAGCAAGAGGAGACGATGGAGTCCATCTACAGACAAGCTAGATGATGCAATCGAGCTATGGACAAGCTAGTTTTCCAGGACCTTAGAGAAGGTCTGGCCGAAGATATGGACTAAGCTAGCCAAGCGGTAATCGGTACTACACTATGTAGCTATTACAGTGAAAACTGAATATGTTGTTTTCTGGAAAATGGTTAAACACTAGTTCAACTTATATACAGAAAGGAGGGTTTTGATTTAAGTATATAACAAATGTTATGGATATTAGTACCTGGATCACCGACAAGAAGCATATGTGGTTCTCCACGAACCTTTGTTCCAGAAGCATCAACATGCTGCACCCCGCCAATCAAGGTAAGAGCAACTGAAATTTAATTAGATCATGAAAACAATTACAATACCAACTATACCAGTTGTTATAGATACTCCAAAAAAGAGTTGAATAGCTTTTCAGAAACAATCTCCAACTGGATGCCAGAGAAAGCTAAACACCATTGAATTACTGGCAATGAATTAGAATACTGACAAATAGTTCTGTACCTGCAAGCTTCACTGTGAATAACCCAAAAATTTGAGGACAAATGCCTTTTAAGATGGAATTTCTTCCTGTGCACGCAAAAAGAACAAAAGAATTTACAGTGCAATAATGCATTAAATAAAAGGTAGAAATCTTCCTAATTTTACATTTTGGAACAAGAACAGGGTCCGTAGTTCCAATGTAAGTCAGTAAGACAATGTAGTACATTGTAATTGCTTCAATATTAGCTCACAGGATTCAGGCCAAGATCTAGACAGCAACAAAAGGAAAATAAGCTGACATTGGAACATAAGCACCTTTTAGTGGAGTAGCTCTGGAAGCTGCCCAGAATTCCTCAAACTCGTTGATAATTTCAACAGGTATGTCCAGATCAGCCTTCAGCTCATTGGTTCTCCTGTTGAGTGCAGTACATAGACATTCATAAAGCACAGAAGGCAAGACTAACTGATATCTTTGAACTTGAAACCAAGTAACAAAAAAGGTGCTAAAATTAAAATATTAAAGTGCTAAAGATATGCCAACTCATCCAACTACCTTGGCAGACGATAAAATGAAAATAAGAAAAACTACAACGCAATGAACCATAGAGTCAAAGTACAGTGTGTGGGAAGCCTTTCCTTCATATGAGTAATGAGACCAGACCATACTACTCTGTTGTCACGAACTGCACGTTTCCTAAATGTTTTTTTTAGTTTTTTCATCATATAACTAATATAATAGAAGAACAAAACACCAAAAGCCATTCCACGTTTTTTCTGGATCAGCAATAATGTGCCAAAGCTATTGCTGGTATTATTACTGTGATAGATCTGGAGAAGCTTAAATGAGCCCCTGCAGGTTCGTTAAAACAACACTATGTAATGAAATACACTAAGAATGTCACATTATTGCTGGTATTACTGCAATAGATCTTGAGAAGCATAATGAGTCCCTTCAGATTCGTAAGAAGAACACTATGCAATAAAATATGCTAAGAAGAAAGAAACTATACCTGGTTCAATGCATACTCTAAACATGTTAAAAGAGTCATAATTTGGCAGATTTAAATTAGAGAACTAACATTTGAAGAACACCCTCAGTACAAGTTATCAATTACCTCACAAAATTGGCAATTAGCATAGGATCAAGGTTTGAACGTACATCCTTGATGTCAGGAGACCATTTTGCAGATAATCTACCCGTAACAACAACATCATCTGAAGAACAGATAAGGTGACTATCATAGCAGAATATGCTAAACCGACAATTGATGATTACACAAAAGAAACACAACAAAATCCATTTTTCAACCTAGCACGAGATCTGACTGGCTTAAGTTTTACGCTTACAGCCTGGTTCACCAGGGCGGCAGGGCCAACTGGTTTGGTGGACCAGGACTCCAGGCTCAGGCCTTGGTGATTCAGACTTCAGCTCAAGAGGAATTGCACCAAACCACAGCCTGTTCTGGTCCGCAATTCGCTCATGTCTACTCTCAATTATCTGGTTAAGCTACTCATAGAAATACAATGCAATTTTGAAATATTTAAAGCTCACTAGAACTCAGTCTATGAATTCCATATGTTAAAGAATCCAGGATGTTATCCACTAAGACATGAAAGAACAAAGACAGACAACTGTTAGTTCCACAGAATTATGTGAGTATGAAAAGGTTGCTTACCCCCAGCTTTAACAATATCAACAAGATCATCCATCAAAACTATAGGCATTGAACGGGGTATAGACCCAACACCTAGAAGCTGTATATTTTCTTGAATTTTTATTTCTTGGTAATCATGGCAGGTTATGCTATCTTCTATCAATTGGAAATTGGCACCTCCACAACCTTGTGCACTCTGGATCAATAGCAAAATTAGCAAGAGCAACTTCACAGCAGTAACAGAAGTTCAAGCAACTACAAATGTAGAAATACCAATATATAAAATTTGATAACCAGATAATAATACTAGTGTTCACCACAGGTGAACCCTTATAAGTAGAATGAGAAAAGTAATGCCAAGGAAGCAAAATACCTTGGATTTGCAAGATGCAGGAAGAGTTATACGATTCCCAGCCTCAAGCTCAGGATGAACCGTAAACCTATTCAAGATACCAAAGAAGTCAAAGGTTCAGTTATGTCTAGAGTCTAGCACGTAAATATATGAGCATGCTAATCAACACAAACCTTGTAAAAAGTAATGAGGTCATCATGTCTTAAGGTAGCACAAAATGCTATATTATGTTCATATTACGGCAATCACCAAATTGCTTTGATCTTTGAATCCCCACCAGATTCTTCAAAAATCTACTGCTTTCAATAAGTTAAATCCTCATGCATTTTTTCCCAAGTCATTATATAGAAAAATGTTTTTTCCAAGTAATTCCAAGAGAATCTTAACCCCCACTTGCATAGATACTCAACTTTGCTTCCCAGCTTTTGGCTTACAGGCTTAGGAACCCAAATAGGCCAGTGTTACAAGTACTGTATAACACACAAATACACAATGGCAATCCTGTCACTTTACCAGCTCGAGTAGAAATACTAAAAGCAATCCGTCAATTTTTACTTTAGAAAAGCTTTCTATGGTTCTGCCAAACCAGCTCTGTCAGTAGACCACTGAGCACCATCTAAACCACAGAATTAATGCGCAAGCCAAGGATATATACATCACAACTTCACAAGCCCACTGTTTCTTATAGAAGAAGTAAAAGGTTCAGACTTCAACTAATACTGGTATAAAGCCCTGAGACATGCATAACAAACCTGCACTTGCATTTCCTGCACTGATACTTCCTCTCACCTTCGATCATCTTCACGCCACCGGACCTGATCACAGTCCCCTTCAAAGTGAGCAGAGTTCCCCTGTGCTTCACCCTCACCTTACCAATGCTCGGGGACGTTTCTGCAAAACACCACCATCACCACCAAATCACGATACCCCCATAAGCAACTGCCCAAAAACCCAGCAAACTAAACCAACACGCAGGCATTATGCCGAACACAGGTGCCGCATGGGTGCGCTCACCAGGGCATTCGAGTGGCGACCCCGAGGTGTTGACGCGCACGTGCACGAACTTCTTCTCCATTGGCTCGTCGCCCGCCTTCCTCTGAGAATCAAAGCCAATGCCTGAGAAAAAAATGTGGGGAAAACAAGCAGATGCGAGCCGTACTGCCGCCTGGACTACTCACCTTGTCAGCTCGTCGAGCGGCGGCATCGAATTTGTCGAGGACGCGCTGCGCGGCGGCGTCGAACAGCTCGAGCACGTCCTTGGGGTAGTCGTAGAGTTGGTGGGCGAACTCGGGGTCGAACTCCAGGAGCTCCGCGAAGCTACGAGAGGGAGGGGAGACGGGGTTAGGGTTTGGAGGGGGAAGAGAAGGGCGGAGGCGGGGAGGAGGACGAGGACTCACTCGATGACGAGGGGGAAATGGAGCTTGCCGTCGGGGTCGGGGAGGAGGATGCGGCGGAGGTCGTCGGCGTGGAAGCGGTTGAGGAATTTGTCGAGGCGACTCTCGAACTCCTCGAGGTCGTCGACGGCGAACTCCTCCGTCGGCGGCGGCATTTGGGCGGCGGTTTGGGCCGCGTATTGCCGTACGGGCGGGAAAGGGCGGAGAAGCTGGCCGCGGAGAGGAGACGAGGCGGTGACGGCTGACGAGTGACGACTGACTGACGCGAGATCACGGTGGTGGACTGGACTCGATTTGGGCGAGTTTGGGTGGAGATTAAATTGGGCTGGTTCGTGGTGTAGAAAGCTAAAGCCCACTAGATTGAGCCCATCAGGCCTCTAAAAAAATATGGCCATAGGAAACTTGCCCCCGTTATTTTTCTTCTGAAAACTCAGAAGAAACGTGCCTCTCTGTTGTTGGTAGCAGCCTAACAGTAACATTTTAGGATTTTTGTTTTTCCCCCTTCACTTTTTTTTTTTAACCGAACGATCACTTTGCTTCTATTTTGAATGATGAAGTTAACGGTGTTAAGTAATTGACAAAAGGATATTTATTATACTCTCTCCTTTTTTTTCATTAATTGTGTTTTTACCCCCTTTTATGCATGTAGCTTTGTAACTTTATTTTTGTGAGTATATTCAAAATTAAATGAAGCACATTGACTAATATAACAATTTGGACATATTCTGAATTTGTCGGAATTTTGATAAAATTTCAGCAGCATTTTGACAGAACTTGAACAAAATTTTGACATGTGGTACTATGTTCTGATACTTTGTGATGTTGTTATATGACTTAATATGATTGTGTAAAATGTTGTTGAAATGATATCAAAATAATTTTTTATTGTTCTGTCAAAATGCTGCTGAAATTTTATCGAAATTTCATCAAATTCAGAATTTATCCAAATTATTATAATAGTCAATGTGTGTGATTTAATTCTAAATATACTCACAAAAATAAAGTTCTAAATCTACAAGCATAAAATAGGGGAAAAACACAATTAATAAATATATACAGGAGAGGGTATAAATATCATTTTGCCAATTACTTAACACCGTTCACTTCACCATCCAAGGTAGGGGTAAAACGATCGTTCGGTTAAAAAGTGAGGGCAAAAAAGAAAACCATATAATGTAGGGGCAGAAACAAAATTACATTTTTTTCTCTACTACTTTAAAAACGTTTAAAGTCATCCTGCTTTCATCCCATACCCCCATCTCTATGGTAGAGGTTGTGTGCTTTTTTTCATGTGGTAACCACCACACACATGATCCGCTGCTTTATTATGAATCTATCCACTCACAGTTAATCCCTAATTATATAAGTATGGCTCGTGCTTTCAGTGATTTATCCTCAATCCACCCGCTTAATCAATCCCTAGTTGTATAGGTGGGACTGGTCCGTTGCAAAGTCCATGCACATTAGCGGATAACAGTAAGCTGGTGTTTGTAGCACTTCCAGCTACACTACAGGAGAGATTACTACCTGGAAGCTCCTCATTGCTAAAACCACAAGTGTGCCATTCTGGATAGCATCATGAGCCAAGTCAGCCTAAAAATGTACCACATGGTTTTGCCGGTTGGCAGCCATTTGAACTGAACCAGCGTGAAGCATGCTCGACGAGGCGCCTACCGCGTATACTACGTGCTATCAAACCCAAACCCGTTAGATTTTCCAGACAAAAACGCGCGGACAATCTAACAACCACCACTTTGCTAATCACCTTCGTCGCATGTGAAGTGCGTACGTGCTCGCGCGCTCCAGCGAATACGAGTACACGCGCGCATGTATGTACAGTACGTCCCTTGCAAAGCACCTCACGATCCGCCCAATCAGTTGAGATGTGCCCTGTGGATCAGTGACCTGTGGAAGCCTCGTCAGTCGTCATTTCCCCCTCCCCTGCTGCAGTGCAGAGTCCAGGCCGCAGTGCCACTGCGCCAGCGCAGCAGCAAAACGACGCGACGCGCGACCGAGCCCTGCATATGCACGCACACCGGACAGGGAGACACGAAAGCGACGGGAAAGCGCCCGTGGCAGCGAGGATTGCCGGCTCCTGCCATGGCGCGAGCAGCGCCGCAGCGCATGCAGGTGCCCCCACAGTGTTGCCGCCCCGCGCGGTCGTCAACGACCGAGAACAAAAGGTACGACTAGTAGAGTAGGAAGTCGGGGCCGGGCGTGCGCGCGAACTGCGCACCCGATGGACCAGCGGACGCAAGGCGAGCCGCGCGTGGGAGCGCACGCCGGCGCGGGCGGAGGCGGTCTCGGCGCGAGGGGACACCGTACGCGAGGGGCGCGCGGCGTCGCCTGGTCTCCCGAGGTCGCACGCACGCTGCGGCGGGCGTGGCGTGCACGGCGGTGGGTGTAGAGGCCTGTGTGGGAGTACTTGTGCACGGCACGCACACGTTCATCGGACTTGACAATGATCCGCCGGCTGAACTCATTTTTCTAACCGGCTTTCAGCTCGAACTCTACTAGTAGGTCCTCGACTTCAGCATATCAGATCGTGAGCTTCGTCTTGAATAAGGCGCAAGGTTTGTGTACGGGACCATGTTTTTCTTGTGTTGAGTTCGTTTCCTCCTCGACATACCATAGGTTTAGGTGGCGAGCAATAGTGTTGGCACGCCGGCGCTGATCCGATAATGAGACCGTGAGCCAACGATCGAGGTGTGGCGTGACACGGTGTCAACTGTCAAGTGTGCCGTCTCTCGTCTAGTATGTTCAAACATTATTCGGCATGTGTAGCCAGTTGCACGTTGAGGACATTTTTGTATTGTAAACAAGAGAGTAAACACGTACAACTACTAAAAAGAACGCACGGTATTCATTTCTGTAATATATGAAAGCTCCATTATTTGGAATCGGTGCATACATGAACACAACAAAAACAGCTCAAACAGAAGCTAAACTTAGGTCCTACATTGCAAATGACCCTAAATGTATAGTATAAAATACCAAACCACGTACGGAGTAGTATGCCCAAATCAATCACCCACGCCACGCATGCCTCCAGTGCGTCGTTTTCTCGACCAGTTAAATCATGCAACCACTTGCACACCACAACACACACCTGCCGGCCCCATCACATCACCCAAAATGATCCAACCGAACCAACAACAACCACGCCTCCGGTGCTCCGACTCACTCCACCACCTCATTTCATCAGCTGCCTCGCAATTTGCCGCGGCAGCGCAGCATCCGCGAAACTTCCACCGCGCGCGCGCGCACGTATGCACCCGAGCCGCGACGACCACTGCGAGCGATATATATGCAGCACCACGCGGTCACGCACCCGCACGGGCAAAGCGCTATCAACGACGCGCGCGTGTCGTGTGCGTGTTCCACTCTACGTAGTGTACGTTAGTTGCCAGCCATGGCGGCCGTGGGGAAGTCGAAGGAGGCGGACGCGGCGCGGTGCAGGAGGCACCCGAGGCACCGGCACGCGGCGGGGGTGTGCCCGTTCTGCCTGCGCGACCGCCTCTCGCGCCTCTCCGCCGAGGTCGCCAGCGCTGCCTCGCCGTCGTCGCCATCGTCGGGCTCCTCCTCCTCGCCGTGCTCATCGACCGGGGAGGGGAATTGTTCCGCCGCGTCGGCCCAGGCGCCGCCCGTTGGCCGCCGTGCGAGGTTGGGCATGCTGATGCGACAGGAGGAGCAGAGGGAGACGACCACGACAACGGCGGTGGTGCTCATCGGCGCCGCGGGTCATGACAAGGAGGAGGTGGCGCCAGCGGAGGAGGAGGAGGAGAAGAAGAAGACGAAGGTCGCGGCGAGGAGGAGCGGCTTCTGGGCGAGGCTGCAGCAGCAGCTCCAGCACGGGAGCTGGCACCGGAAGGCCGACGGGTGCTCGCTGGCGCACTCCAAGGCGGTCGGCGAGAAGGCCGCCGCGGCAGCGCCGGCCAAGCGGCCGCCGGCGTTGTTCTGAGACGTGCCCGCGCGCGCGACGAGAGGAGGCGGAGACATGTAGGCCACCATGCAGTACGTGCAGGCGTGCAGCGTGAGCCAGCGCGGCGTCAATCGGTGTTTGGTTGGTAGCCTTCTCGTCGCGTGGACGCGTGCGCTGTTCTTCCGGGGGCTCACGTTGCTGATCACCTGGCATGTTTCGTTATCTTTTGGTGCGCCTTTTGGGTCGTGGCTGGTGGTGGTGCGGGGGTGCCGAAAGGACGGCCTAATGGCAACGTCCCGTTTTGTACAGATCCAAGATCCGTGGGAAGAAATGACACTCGGCTCGACTCGGCTGCGTGATTTCCGTGTCATGACTCATGATCAAAACATCAAGCTCGTGATGTTCTTTGGCCTTTTGTTATGCTTGCGAATTACTACTAGCTGTAGAACCGAGTTTGTTACTTTCTGCGATTCGATTACTCCGTTGGTTGTGATTCAGATGGGCTTTACTCCTTTTTTTTGCCGGGCCCTGATGGGTTTTACTCATTGTTTAGCAAATTGCAATACATCAGTTCTGCAAATTGGCAGAATTCCTTCCGCAGCAGCTAGGCAAACATCTTGGCCTCCTCTTGGGAACCTTTGGAGTTGGTCCATTCCCATTAAGCCCTCAGATGTTTCAACTAGAACACTGAACAAAAGTATGCGAACAACTCATAAGGTGAAATTCGCCGTACAGAATATGAACGGAGTAGCCCCAGTATCTATTTCTCGAATCTGGTAGCTCTTTTTTATACTTCGCGGCGAGAACCTATGACCTTGCACGCACAGGACCGCTCAATGCTCATCATGTGAAACTTCCATGATTACAGCTTCCCAAAATCACCTACAGCGCTTAAGCCTATACTTTGTATGCTATCTATATCTTCCTCTCTTCTTATAAAGGGAGGGCGCCTGCTGATTTTGTATACATTCTATGCCAATTTTTGAAGAGCTGCTGTACATTCTGCATCTTCATTCTGTATTTACTAATGTTCTGTTAGGATTTAGGATTAGTCAACCTATCCCATTGTATCTTTGAATCTTTCGATTTATGCACTAAACGTTGTCTTCATCGTCGAGGTAATCCACACTTGCATTGCTTGAATGGCGTTTTAGTCCCTCGAAGATCTCATCAAGCGACCCTGAACTAGACGATTGCGTTGGCGATAGGCTCAAAGGAAGAAATTTCTTGGAACTCATGTTTGCTTTGAAGTTCAGAAATCCCGTCTTCATTGAGGCCCATCTCGATGCGATTCCAGTTGATGAATCTGGTTCTTTACTGACAGAAGAGGGTGTCTCAGAGTTTCCTGTTTCAGGCACAACAGAGGTCGATTGGGTTTCTGTCCGTGCTTGCTTAACTTCTTGATGGCTGCTGCTTTGTTCTCTTAGAGAAGAATATTTAAGAGCAACGTTGCTAGCATATTTCGACTGAAGTCTTCCTTCCTTTTTGGATGTAAGCGTTGCTACTTTCATCCCTGCAATTTCTTCATCCTGTGGAGAACATATGGAACGATGAAATAGAGTGAGACCGTTTCTTTACTGAAATACAGCCATAGCAGCAGCGAAACAAAACTATAACAGAAAGTCCTATCACGCAGGCAAATCCATTCACACCTGTTGTACATTTCCAGATTCAACATCTTTGTATATACCAGTGAAATTTCTTGCTAATGGAGCAACCAGCTCACCGACTTTATATCCTTGTTCAATCCAACATCTCTCTGCCGAAAAAAAAAACTGAAATCTGTCACTACAAGCTAATAACATTTTTTTTTAAAAAAAAGACTAAGAAAACACATAATTTAAGCATTGATTTTTCTGAAGACTTATAGTCCTTATGCCGCTGCAGGGAACTTTAGTATTTTGACTAGGTGATACACCAGCGGTCCAGCAGTTGAGTACTGATTATTCATGAGAATGTCAAGAATAAATGTGAAGTAAATTTGGAAACACCTGATAAGTTAGAATCAGGATCACATTTTTATGCTATCAGTTTAGTGAATCCTCTAGTTACTCATAGAAGAAAACAAAATTGAAAATCCCATCAGAGCAAGCAGGAACATAGAGTGTGGAGTAGAAAGAAAAATATGTCGGTGTCACATCATGTTACCTTTCTTCAGAATAAGCACTCCAGATGGATCGAACCCATCTGTATGATCTTCTTCTTGTTCAGTCCAGAATCTGAACCTTTTCCAGCTTCCAAAAAAGTCAAGCACATACCCAAAGAAATTACCAGCGACCAATAGTGTATAAACAACCATAATGAGTGGATATATTCTGTTGAACCTTCTCCCAAAGAAGGGAACGACATCATCAATGTTCCCCATCCTCTGCATAAGAAGAGCAGATAAATTATCCATCAGTTAGACGTGAAGTATTTATCCATAAAACAGTAATCTTAAAAACGAAAGGACAGAACATTTTCATTTCAAATATGATTAGCACTCAGCACCTTGATAGAAGAATGAGTAAAAAAATTCATTCTCAATATATTCTCGACAGTTCATGCACAGTGTCCATGATTTCTTTTGTTTATTCCGCCAAATTGAGAAAACAATGGTTCAAAAGGAGGATGAATTGAATCTACATATTTGGATATTACATAAAAACGTAGTTAAAATAATACGGTGAAAGCCATAGAGATTATTACCTTCTCAAATGTAGTTTTAGAATTACCACCAACGTGAATGAGATTCAGGAAGTTGTAAGAGATAGGAGCTGCATATCTTGCAACCATTCTGAAAAAAGGACATTCGATGTAAAGGTTACTCAGGGTGCAAAATTACTTTTATGATTGATGCATTTGTAATGCCAAATGGTGGGGAATTGGAAAACTTACGAACAAATCATAAGCAAGCTAACTGAACTAGTTTGCCTCGGTGTCAGTGAATACACCACCATCATCCCTATCCTGAAGAGCGAATAGTATGTGCAAATACACATGTACATCAAAGGAATAAATGCAACAACCTGTTAAGTGGTAATTCTAATTAGGATAAGTTGGAAAGGATGTAAGCTGAAGATAGCATCTGATCTTCTAAAAAACAGTTCTGTTTTAAAGAAAGCTTAATAGATGATTTTCAAGTTTCAACAAGCCTCCAGGAAAGTTTGTCCACATATTAAAGTAGAATTAGTCATGTAAATGGCAAGTAGAAGGGAGATCCACAGCTAAATATTCCATGCAAAGAAATTATGTTTATACAAAAGCATATTCACATATGGAACTGAAGTCACTGTGCAATATCTTCCTTCTAGTTAACAACTTGCACCACTACTACAGAACGGCTATTCAATTGCATTGGTACATACAAAATAATAATAAGAAATTAGTGATCATAAAAAAAACAAGTCAATTGCATTGGCTTCAAGGTGGAGGGCACATTTTTTTTATATTCTTCAAAGACAACAAATCAAAGCTATGAACTTAAACGACCCAACTACTTACCTGGACTAGAACTTCTTGCTTTCCTACAGCATTTGTAAGAACAGAGAAAAGTGATAAATCAACATCACTGGGAAGTAAAGTGGCCTCAGCTAATAGTATGGCAGCTGAGATGCAACCAAGGATAACAGCAAGAACCTTCAGGAGTAGCTTTCTCAGTATACAACGCCAAATGAACTCTGAAAATGCGAGTACGTCTGTGAGTCAGTTTCGTGAATTAAGGACTGGCCAAAGAGTTACTCAAAACTATTTATGTGTCAATACAACTAATTAAAGGGATGTACATCAAAATGCAACTTTACTCTTTAGTACAAAAATTTGATAAGATCCATTGACATGAGGGCCCACAATAATCCACATGTGTATTTTCCCACTTTAAGCTAATGATATCCATAGAAAATATGGATCCACATGCATCAGCACATGATGGACAGATGTAGGTTTAAGAGCATGGTCAATCACGCAGTAGCTTCTGGTGAGGCCTTTTCATTTGGTACAATAGAGATAAGAGCAGACAATTCCAGTCTAGATTGGAGGAAAATACCTATGAAGTCAAGGAAGGATCCCAGTGTGCAAGATCTATTTTCCCTTAAACCTGATACATATTTCCTGTAAAAACGAACATAAATTCAGCACTGGTCGAAAATGGTCTCTTCAGATATTCTTCATAACTTAACCAGTTTGTAACATGCTGATAAAGCTGGTTGGGTAAAATTTTCATATATGAAATATTGCTATAAACAAGCAGAGTAACCTGAAATGCCAAGAAATATACATATGTAATCAAATATCCCCTCAAAAAGAATCTAGTCAAATTTTCTTGTTAGGATTATTCAAAGAAGTAGAGCCAATTGATAAATATAGCATATATTTTGAGAATGTAAAAATTGTATGCATATTTATGCTGTTAACTGCTTTCATCCATCTGAATGTATCTAAGGTCACTCGTGAAATTTGTATCAACACATTAATTGTCATTATAAAACGGAGAACAACTTTGTTACCATGAAGTTATCATTTTGCATAAAAAATAAATTCATGAACTGAAACAACAAATTCCTTGTAAAACATCAAAGTCAATTGTTCACCATTCATTTGCATCACGTTGCTCGTAGTTTTTAATGGTGTCTTCTAGTTCAAGGGCCTCCATGACGTAACTCGTATATTTGCTGTAAAAGCACAAAACACAGTTAAACAGTAAATAGAAACAGTTAAATAAACAGCCAATTTTGTTTGAAACCACAGTTGCAGCATGTCCAGTACCATCAACTTGTAATAGTTTAGACTATAATACCTTTTGCACCTATAATACTCCTCATTGGCTCTCCTAAGTTGACGTCGAAGTGAGGCCATTGTATTTTCATCAGTATCATAGTCCATATCATCTTCTCCTAATTTTCCACCAGAAGGCTTGAACAGTGGATCATCTCTCAGCTGATAGGATAGATGTGAGATTGTCAGTTGTCATATATAACCACAGTATTTGAATGTCAGCTTCAAGTGGTACCTGAGCATCCATACCATTTGAGCAAGCATATCATCAATGATATCCATAAAAGGCCTTAGAGGCTCACGCTTGGACATTTGTTTCGAGGTGGCTTGAACAACCTTTAATAAGGAACGGATTAAGCCTTTAGCACAATGCTATGATCCTGAAATGATATTTTGACAATGCGGAAAAGTACATACAGCTATTGCGTGGCAATATTCTTGGTGAGCATTATCAAATTTGCCAGCCATGTTTGCAATTCTGTGATAGAGGAAATTTTGGCGACGGGTCCAATCAGCAGTTTTCCATATATTCTTTGGAATTTCGCTCAGACCAAAACCAAGAAGAAAGGCACCCGTCACTAATCCAAAGGTATTTGAACACGCCATAGCAAACCCCATGATACCACCAGCCCTGCATAGCATTATGTCATTTATGTGAATAAAGCAAAAATTCAAATGACCTTATGACCCAATTCTATACGATTCCTAAAGGTACAGAAGATAGTAAAAAATATGGAGAATGATTAAAGGAAACATTTGAAATGGATAAAATTCAGACAGCCAAGCTAACTAAAGTTATCATGAAGTGTGTATTTCTTCCAGTGGAGTGCACTTAAGCAGATTAAAACAAGAATTGCATTTGAGCATGAACTCAATTCACTTTTAGATGGGTCATGTAATATGCAACCTCAGTAGACATTTGAAACATACCAATCATGACGCATGGTTATAATCAGAATTATTCCAACGAGACCAATGGACCCTATGATTTTATAATAGACCAAGTTCTTGTGGATACTAGTCTTCAGCCTTTCTTTAACTGTGAAGTCCCCAGCATCTTCATAGCCCTGGAGTGTAGGTACAATAGACCTGCTCAGAGACATGAACAAAATCTAAAATGGTAATTATGTAAAATTGTAGGCTACACAGACAAATTAAGAGCGTCGCAATGAGACTCCCAGTAGTAAAAGAAACTGCAACTAGACTGGTCAACCTTATGTACTTTTGACATAACTATATGATGTCTTACGAAGAAAACAGCAACATCAACCAAAAAGAAAAGGAATTTCTCATGTTGTCCACATCATACAATTTTAGAAAGTCACTATAAAATATGTGGTCATGTTAAAATAAGGATCAAATTATTTAACATTTGGAAAAAAGTTTGGTCAAATAATTGAATCATTAAATCTGATAAGCTGTGTACGATCAAGAAGATAAGTATCTGCAGCATGGACCAAATGCTCAATGAAAATCAAGGCAGCAGTTGCAGGGTTCAGACTACATCCATGTTGTGAAAAAGACATTACATTTTACAAGTTTTCAGCTCATCAATACGCCAATACCTGACTAGGCAGAGAACAAGAACAGAACTGTACTAGATACTTCCATTGAAAGTTCACAAAAAGTGTAACTATGATGTTGGGAATGAAACACAATTAATCATGATTGAAGACATACCATGATAAGAAAAATGTGCTCCAATACGTCCAGCTCCAAAAGAATCCAACGTCACCCTCCTGACTGCGAGTAATTGTCTGCATCTCATATAACGGGATACCAGGTCATAACAGAAGAATAAGAACGACTGACCATGCATGGGTACAAATGTAATGTAACACCAGCATGACTTGTTTGCCTTCACATTTACAGTTCTACCAAACATCTGTCACTGTAAAGACCAGATCTTACTTCATTTTCATTTCAAAACACGATGATTTGCATAACTTCTTAACATTCAGGAAAACAGGAACGAGCAAAAACTCTTCTACCCAAAAGGCAAAAGCCATAGGGGTATTTACATCATGAAAACTATCCAGTACAGTTTCTTCTTCCTTTGATCCGTTGTTTCACTCGTGATTGACTTGGCATCGACATTACGGACATACCGATAAACAATCATTCTACCAATTCCCCCTTCTCACGTCCTACAACTCACACAGTAATCTCACCAAAGAGCAACGAATTCACAGATACGGTCCATCAAATTCAAAATATTTAAAATCTCTATTCAAAATACTAAAAATCTCTATTACGACAGTACGGTTTAATTAGTCTCAGACTCCATTTTACCTCCCGGACTCCCGGTTAAACCCCAATATGCACACGAACAAATTTCTCGCGCGCCCAAACGGTTACCAATTCCACAGCGCGGCAGGAGGCAGCGCCGCAGCAGAAGCAAGCTCGAGGGAGTAATCGGTGGGTATGGAGAATGGCGCGGCGGGACCGTACCGTAGAGATATCGGCGGGGACGAGGATGATGAAGGAGAGGGAGCAGAGCCAGGCGTAGCCGACGGTGGCGAGGACGTGGAGCGGCACGGCGGGGCCGGCGAAGTAGCGCAGCGTCGCCACCACCATCCCCACCGTCAGCGGCAGCGACACCAGGTAGAACGCCCACATCTCGCCGGATAGCTCCCTCACCGCCGCCGCCGCCGCCGCCGCTCGCTGTCGCGTCGCGCCGTCGATGGGAGAGAGAGTGCGGCTTGGCAGGGCGGGGAGGAGAGAGGCGAAGGGGTTAAAAAGCGGGGCGGCGAGAAGGGGGCGAGTCAGGTGGGACCCACACCGTTTCCGCGGGCTGCTTACGTGGCTGATGGTGGGGCCCAGTGACTGGAGCTCGTTTCTTTTGCCGTTGACGTGAGCATTTTTATTTATTTTTTCTAGGACAAACTGATACACCCATATACCATCACACGTGTATATGCTCATAAGTATTTCAACACCCACTCAAGAAAAAACAGAAAATATGTGAAATAGTAATAGCATATATTGTGAACATGATTATATAATACGGAGTAAGATTTAAATCTCAACATGTAGAGTCTTCGAATTCGTCAAATATGATCCACCGTAGAGTTAGAGTGACGTGTTTATTGATACATGGATTCGTGGATGATGGGTCTAGTAGTATATTAGTAACCACATTACGGTGCAGAGTAACACCGGAGGATAAGAATATGGGACACATCATCCTCTTACATGTAAAGAACTCTTTTTATAGCTATTGCACAAAAATAGTGGGTGATGGGAGGAATACTCTCTTTTGGGAAAACAGATAGATGGGGGGAAGACCTTTGAATGAAAAGTTACCTGGGTTGTATAATATTACCCTGACAAAAAAGATAACTCTTTCTAATCTGAATCAGAAGGGGCTTGATTTCATTAAATTTAGAAGAAACATATATGGCAATAAACTGAGGGACTGGAATAATATCAGGAATAGCTGGGAGTCTCTGCGGTTGGATGGAAATTGTATAGACAAACTTTTGTGGAATTTAACAAAAGATGGTAGGTTTACTGTAAAATCTTTCTACAAGACCTTGAAAATGCAACAAGTAAACTTCCCACAGAAAAATAATCTGGAAATTCAAAGTCCCTTTGAAAACCAAAATTTTTATTTGGTTGTTTATCAAGAACAAGATTCTGACTAAGTACAATTTATACAAAAGAGGGTGGAGGAAGGGAGACAAAAAATGTCAATTTTGTGACAAAGAGGAAGATGTGTAGCACTTGTTTTTTTGAATGTCCAATGGCAAGACTTTTGTGGAATATTGTGATTTGTGCACTAGATCTGAAACTAGTGTTGAATAACCAAATTTTATTTGGACAGTGGCTGAATCAGCTTGATAAAAACATGAAACAAATGATGGAGGTTGGGATGGCTGCTGTTATTTGGGTCATTTGGAAAACCAGAAATAAAGCTTGCTGTGAGAAAAAGTTTCCACATGACCCTACTGACTTGGTCCCTTTGGCATGCTACTGGGTTGATTCCTGGGCAACCATGCAGAAGGTGGAGGCAAACCAAAGAAAATTGCAACTGGGGCTAGGCTCATAAGGCAAATAGCAAATGAAATCTACAGCTCAAGACATGGTTGGAGAGTGGGCATGAGAAGAATAGAAGGTTAAAGATCTTCTGAGAGTATTGAGTTTTTGTGGATCCTAGCTTCCACAGGCCACCATTTTGTGTAATCCCTTGAGGGCTGTTCTCTGCTTTGGTCTGTTGATTGCTGGTTCTGTAATAGGTATAGTCCTTTTTCAGTCAGCCCTGGTAGCGAATCATAGATGGTGCGCTGTTGTTTTCCTTTCTTGTTTAGTTGTTATCTAGACTTCTATAATCATTTCTAGTAAAAGAAATGGGGGCTTCCAAGCCCTTGATAAAAAAAAAATCATCCTCTTACATGTAAACCCATGGGTGAAGTGTTCCAAATGACAATACTGAAATATATATTACGATTAAAAGATCTCAAATTAAATTTTGAATCAAGTTTTAAAATATAAATTTTAGTCGCATTAGATAAGCTTGTTAAGCTAACCAACCAACAGACGATGAGAGGCCTTGATAATTGGAGCTACATAGTCTAACTCAAATGTACATACGTTAGATGTGTTTGATCCTCTGATGTTTACACCCTTGACCGACTGTCTCATCCGCACAGAGATGTGAGTTGGACTTGACCGCTTCCAAGCTCCGACCGTACGTTCGATTAATTGCTGATCACTTGGATTAGTTGGATAATTATTTTTAAGATGATCACTTGGACAGTTCGTGTCATCGCGTGTGCGTGAATGCTTGATGCCTTGATATACATTAGCCGCCGCAGGGCCAGGGTACAAATAAAATGTTTTAGCTTCGCGTTAAGTCATTGTTTCGCATGGACTAATGGTCTTTTTCGTTATTGTAAGTAGCTAGAGACGAACTTTTCGGTTAATGCAGGACTGCGTCAAAAACGCATATGGTCTGAACCGGATGCATGCGCATGCGCGCGCCCTTTTTTTCCAGGCGACTTGGTTGCAAATTGCACCTAATCCGTAAGAAGGAAAATAAAGAAAAGAACTTGACTGTTTCTTCTTCAGCTGGGAAACGAGACGACTTTGCTCGTCAACTCATGGTTACATCTTACATGTTGGCGTGTTGCTTATTACTCCCCTCCATTTCTCTCCGTTTCATATTACAAGTCGTTTGACCATTTGTCTAGTTAAATTTTATTAAATTTAATCAAATTTATAAAAATTTAACAATATTTAAAATATCAAGTTAGTTTCATTAAATTCAACATTGAATATATTTGATAATATGTTTGTTTTATGTTGAAAATACAAAAACATTTTTCTATAAATTTAATCAAATTTAAAGAAGTTTGACTAGAAAAAATCAAATAACTTATAATATGAAACAGAGGTAGTATTATTATTTTCCCTTTTATTTGATGCATCTTCAATGTTGCTTGCTTGCGCGATGCTCCTGGTACGAATTGGCACCATCAACTTCTGAATTCTGATCAGCTTTCTCCGTTCATGGGCTGAAATGACAGAACGCGGTTACTCGTCATTCAGCACTCAACAGGCCCAACAGCCTAATCAACGAAATAATTCTAGAGAGGAATAAGTTCACTCTTGGGCCCTTCATTTGTCACCCAATCTGATTTTCGTCCTCGGTCCGGAAAATCAGATATAACACATCCCCAACTTACAAAACCATGCAAACGAGATCTCTCGATAGTATTAACCCTTGTTTGGCTGATGTGGCGTCTATGTGGCTCCTTTGACTAGGTCTTCGTTCCACGTAACGTTGACATAGCTCTTACGTGGCAGTTTGATCCGGGAAAAAATAAAGGAGCAAAATTGAAAACTAAAAAATTAAACAAAACATACGGGACCCACTCATCAGTCAAACAAAAAAATAAAAATAGTGGGACTCACCTTCTCCACCTCATCTCTTCACCGGACAGTAGAGAGGGAGAGGCAGGGAGGCCGGCCGTGCGCCACTCCTCTCTCCCGCTGACCACCGCGCTTCCCTCTTTTCCCCCGCCGTCGCGTCGTGAAACGCTCTTGGTCAGGCTCCCTCGGTGGAGATGATCTCGCGCTCGACCCACCAAAGCAGCGACACCTTGGGGGTGGCGGCGTCGAGTGGCATGGCGGTGATCTTCCTGAGCCGTCTCGCGATGTCGGCCATGGACGGCCACCGCCTCGGGTCACGGTCGGCCCAGGACCGGACGACAGCGTCCAGCCGGTCGATGGTCTCGCCGTGGAAGGCGCCTTGCAGCGCCGAGTCCATGATGTCCCTTAGCCGACGCTCCCCGTGGAGGAACCATGCCGTCCACCCCTGCACTAGCCCGTCCTCCGACAACGTGAACCGCCTAGCCATCATCTCCAGCAGCATCATCACGTACCCGTACCACGCTCTTCCTGTCCACCATGGTCGCTGCCGATAGCAAGCTGGCGATCTCCTCACCACCACCCTCGCCGTTGCCGCCGGCGACATCGCAGCAGACCAGGTCAGAGATGTCTTTGGCTCGCCAGCGGAGAGAGGAGATAGTTTTCTCCTACTCCGCGCGGGGGAGAGGAGCGTCGCGTGACGGTCGGCGGGAGAGAGAAGCAGAGCGGCGTGTGGTGCTCGGCGGGCGATGGTGGGATAGAGGAGCGGCGTGTGGCGGCCGGTAGGACAGAGGAACGGCGCGTGGCGGCCGGCGGGTGAGAGGAGTGGCATGCGGTGGCCGGCGGGCGAGAGGAGTGCCGCGCAGCTGTAACGCCCTAAAAATTCGACCATCGAATACAAAACACTAAAATACGAAATTCTAAAAACTTTTAAAGTAAGTTGCATCATGCTATGTTTGATCGTTCGTTTATTCGATCTTTAATTGGTGCTCGGATTTATCAAATCCGTTCAAGCGCGAACCCTAAGAACAGAAATCGACCAAGTGCACAATCAAGGAAAATATACTAAAATAGGCGGTGAGGCAATAATATGGTAAGGAAAACAACGTATATAAATATTACAAAATGAGTTGGGGTGATATAAATTTAGTAGGAGACGTCACATAAATTTAAATATATGCGTAGGAGTACAAGCGTTAATAATGGTATAAAAAAAATAATATATATGTATAAATTAGCGACACATGGAAATTTAGGGGAAATAATTAGGAACACTAAAAATATCGGCCAACATTTATTTAGATAAACTTTCAAAAGGGTTGGGTAGATTTTAAATGGAGAGAATACTAGAATTATCAAAAAAAAAAGAAAAAACCTGGCGGCACTATGCAGCGCGCGCCAGGTGTTCGACCGGGGTTCTGCCGCGCGCCTGCCCCGCACCCGCGCGCGCCATTGCACCGCCTGCCGCCGCGCGTGCCGCCCACGCGCGCCCCGCGCCGCCGCCGCACCCGGGCCACTGCTGCGCGCCGCCCGCCGCAGCCGCCTGCCGCCACGCATGCCGCCCGCCGCACGTCGCCGCAGCCGCCGCGCCCTCGCGCCGGTCCGCAGCCGTCTGTCGCCGCACGCGCGCACGCCGCCCCGCGTGCCGGACCCGCCGCCGCAGCCGCCATACTCTCGCGCCGCACGCGCCATCCCGCGCCGAGCACCCGCACGACGCCGCCCGCCCGCGCCGCGCGCGCCACGCCACCGTGCCGGCCGTACGCATCCCACGTCGCCGCGCCATACCGCCGCGCCGCCCCGTACGCGCCGCCCCACGCCGTTGCGCCATACCGCCGCGCCGCCCCGCGCGTCGCCGCCCACGCCGCCGAACCACCCCACGTCGCTGCCCATGCCGCCGCACGTCGCCGCCTCGAGCCGGCCGCCTCCCCATGCTCCCCGGCCTATAAAAACCACTCCTCCGGCCGAGCCCTCCTTCCCCATCCCTCCTCCTCCGTCTCCTCTTCCTCCCCTCCTCGCTGCCAACCCCCGCCGCCGTCACCGTTTGGGTCGCCGCCACACCGCCGCCCTCTGCCACCGCCGTGCCGCCGCCCTCTGCTACCGCCGCCGCCGCCCGGTAAGTGCCGCCCTTTCTCCCCCTTGCCGGCTGCAAACGCAGAGACAGAGAGAGGAGACAGGACAGGAGAAAGGAAGAAGAAGCAGAAAGAGAGAAGGAGAGGAAAGAGAGAAAAAAAAAGAAGAGAGAGGAAAAAGAAAAAGAGAAAAAGAAGAAAAGAGAAAGAGAAAAAAAAAGAGAAAAGGGGGAGAAAGTAGGAAATAGAAAATAGAGAAGAAAATGGAAACTCGTGAAATTTAATCAAATTAGTTAGTTGCAAGGATTCACTTAAATTAGATTAATTATTTAATTAATTATTCTTTTACGGAAGGTGTGGTCGAGCGTTTAGGTTTTTTTTTATTTATTCGTTAGGTCTTGCTAATTCCCGTGTATATTAATCGGAAGAATTTATCCGCCCATTCATTTCTAGAGCCTCCGAATTGGTCATCGCTATTTAATATTATTTAAGAATGTCTACTAAATCGATATTTAATTTTTCTCATTGAATAGGATTATTTAAATGCAATATTCACTTTGCTTAATAATTCGTGTAACGATTATCCTTGCGGGATGTTTAGTCAAATATTTAGATTTCAATTTTTAGGTTTCACTATCTCGAGTGTATGCTAATTAGTTAGTTCTAGGACTTCTAAATTAAGCGTCGCCATTAATATTTATCGTAATAATCGTTTAGTCGTTATTTAATTTCTCTCGTCAATTAGGTTATACGCTTAGGGAGCCATTACAGTTATTTAGTAGAACACCAATCACCAAAGGTTGAGTATTATTATCGGATCTAATCTATGCGAGTTGTGTAAATTAGATTGGAGTAATATTTTAAAATTGGCTAACGCTAATATTTTAGGATAACAATATTAAAAATCAAAATAAGACTACCTCATCGACATTTTAAACGTTCACGCTCGATCTTTTCTTTATATTGGATTTTGTTGGATTTTAATTGAATTCTAAAAGAATTCAATTTCTTTCGCACGTAATTATAGATTCCGCGGAGACTGTGAGTCCGACCGAAGACCAAGAACAACCGGATTACGAGCAAGGCAAGTCATCACTATCCTTGAGCATTTTGATCCCAAATTACGAAATTATTTTATTTACAAATAAAGTTGCATGCAATAATGAACAACCCACTTGTTGTTAGGCCAGACCTTGATTATTGGATAACCCCTATATTCTTTGTACCCATGTTTATACATGAGTCCTTAGTCAATTATGACAAATGCTTAGTAATGCTTTTCTAGAATTATGCATACTCATATTTATCAAATGCTTTAGGCTTGGGCAATTACCTTAGGGAAGGTAATTGAGATGCGGCATGTGGAGACATGAGCGCCACATTGCCATGATATGGTGATATGATTTAAGAAAAGAGGAATAAAACCAAACAAATGTTTTCGACTGGGGCGGATGGTGGATTTGGGTGGAATCCGGAAAAGGGTAGTTCCGTCCCCGGTCAGTTAAGGACCGAGCCATGAAGTTAAGCATGAAATGACCCCAGTACAACCGTACTTCTCGGATGGGTATAGACCTAGCCGACTAGATAGCCGAGCAGTGGCAGTATCCTTGCATAGATGGTTCACCCCAGTGTGTAAGGCAGGTTCGCTACGTCGGGGCAACCGTTGAGGTGGGGACGCGATGCGTACCCTACGTCGGTGTCGCCGTTGGTAGAACTGCCGCGTGTGTGAGAGTGATAATCTAAAACTTAAAATATAAACTTGTGCGTGTGTGAGACTTCTTTCCCCCGGGAGCGCCAGAACTCCTCTCACTGCTAGAAACAGTTACGCCTAGAGTGTATGAGGATGATAGTTCATGGAGCGGGTACTGCCAATGTAAGGTTATCGAAAGGCTTTACCGTGACACGTCTCATGTGTTGGGATGAGGCTCATGTGTTGGGCAGTCGCGGAGTACGGGTAAAGTGTACATCCACTGCAGTGTAAGTAAACCAAATCTATTCGAATAGTCGTGCTCGCGGATATTGAGCACCGGGACATGTATTACACTTGGCTAGACTCTAAACTCTTAACCTGTGTGGGATGGGTTATTGCATGATGAATTTTATGCTATTGGAGCCAACCCCTGAGAGCAGGGAAGGTGGGTCCACAGAAAACCATGACAACCAACGGTGGAAAGCCATCCTTTGGATCACAATGGTTGGCAGACAGAACCGACGTTGTTTAAATTAAACTCTGGTATTAAAACTTCAGTTATGCTAGGTCTTAGGTTTGTGAAAATGATTGCAAAACCACCTTTATGCAACTGAGCCCTTGCCTGGCCTTGAATAAAAATCCTTCATATGCATCGTTGTTGTGGTGACTTGCTGAGTACGGTTGGTACTCACCCTTGAAATTATAAACTTCATCAGAAGCCGAAGATGATACCGCGGAAGATCCCTACGCCTACTACGAAGAGGATGCGGAAGATGAGGGTGCCCACTGGTCTAGATACGGTCGTTGCCTGTGGCAATGACGATAGCGCTGCCTTCGCTCCGCTACTTATCTATATTCTGCTTTGGACTGTATTTCGGACCGTTTGGTCCTTTGTTCTAAGACTATGCCTTCGGGCATATGATGTAATAATTCGTACACGACGCATATGTATGCGTTTTTGGTAATTCAACTATGTATCGTGTGTGCCAAACTACTTGATCCAGGGAAATGGCACAGAGTACACGAGTGATTCCTGTTGCAAAACGGGGGTCCTTACAGCAGCCAGCCTCCCTGTCTCTCGCTCTCTGCCATCCGGTGAAGAGATGAGGTGGGGAAGATGGGACCTACTGACATGTGGGTCCTACTAATTTTATTTTCTTTTAACGGACAAGTGGGTCCCACATATTTTGTTTAATTTTTTAGTTTTCAATTTTGCTCCTTTATTCTTTTTCCCGGATCAAATTGCCACGTAAGTGCCACGTTAATACTACGTGGGACGAAGCCATGTCAAAGGAGCCACGTAAGCACCATGTCAGTCAAAACCGGGGTCAATACGGCTGAGAGATCTCGTTTACACTGGTTTTGTTAGTTGGAGGATGGGTTACACCCTGTTTTCTGGATTAAGGATGAAAATCGGATTGAACGATAAATTAAGAGACCTATAGTGAACTTATTCCTTCTAGAGAGGCTTAACGTAGGCCCACGGAAGATGATCCATCATAACTCACGCTGAAATGTGTCGTTTGTGTGGGCTAAGGCTCGTACTACATCCACAGCCCATATACAATATTCGGCTTCCCCAACCCATATAAAAGGACTGAGGTTCCATTCAGGATTTTTTTTTTCATTACACACACAGCATCATTTTTCATTACTGGAGAACTTATTTTTAATCGGTTGGTATAAAACACATTTATCCTGATTCGAATAGAAATCGGTGCTAAAGATACCCAACGACACTTTACGATTTTTAGTACGGTTGGTGTTACCAATAGGGACTAAAAATTGATTTTTAGTCCCGATTGGCAACACCAACCGGGACTAAAGATGGAGGATCTTTAATCCCGGTTGGTAACACCAACCCGGACTAAAAATTGATCTTTAGTCCCGGTACACCAATCCGGACTAAAGATATTTTAAGTCCCGATTAGTGTTACCAACCCGGATTAAAGATACCTTTAGGGTTTGTTTAAAAAGAAATCATCTCTATCTAAGTCAGATGTGTGTAGTAGGTGTGATGGTAACACGTGTGAGGACTAAGGTAAGAGATCTTGAGTTTGAATCTCACATCCCACACATTTTTTTACTTGATATCCATTTTTAGTCCCAATTATTTCAATCGGAACTAAAGATGAACAGTCCCGGATTGAACGTCCCGATTACACAATCGGGACAACAAAAGGTTGACAACCGGGAGTAAAGCTCCCTTCCCCATTGTTACACCCTGAAAATTTCGACTTTAAAATATGGAATTAAAAATTCGGAATAACCAAAAATCTTTTTCAAAATACATTCGTGCCTGAATTAATTTGATTCGATTTGTCGTTTTTCGTTTATGCGTGGGCTAATAGACAAACGTCTGAGGATACGTCGATATTTGATTTCAAATATTATTTATTTAAGGAACTATGATTATGTGATATCCTAAGATTTGCATATGCCAATTATTTTTGAAAAACCCTTTTCTATATATTAAAAACCCCCGGGCATATTTACTTTATAAATAAAAACTATATGTAGATATATACCATTGTTTTGGATAAAACCCACAATGGTATAGTTTATTAAAACAAATAATATTCTACTCAATAAATGGCTTTGACTATTTTCTATGAAACTTATATAGAGTGATAAGCCTTTGGAAATTATTTGCAAAATAATATCTATTGGTAATGTATTTACTAAAAACCTTATTTGTGCAATATAATTCTTAAAAGGCTATTTTCAAAGATACTACCTCCTCAGACAAAGTTCTAGTCCTCAGGCATAATTTTAGCTTGCTTGTTATTATTTATTTGTGTATGTAGATTGTGTGCCAAAAGATCTCGATTAAATCTTATCTCTAAAGAGGTTGTCCTCTGTTCGACGTTCTTCCTTTCTTTATCCCATCTTTCTGTCCCATTTAATCGTTTCGGTGCCAATCAAAATTAAGTCCCGAAATTCCTTCCTTCGCAGTGTTATCTCCCCCTCAAACTCTCAGAAATCCTACGGTTAAATTAAAAACACTCTATCAACTCAAACTCGATAGTCCCCTCGAATATTTTAAAAAAATCGATCGACATATTTACCTATCACGTGTCGATACAAATATCCCCGATTTTATTTCTACCACGACGGTTGGATTTGAATGCCAGACTAGTCGTCTTAAAAATCCGAATTTCAGTACCGTCGGGGCGCTCGCAAAGAAATCATAACTCTAATCCTCGCACGGCTCTGCTAGCCAAATTGAATCCGAATGTCTCATTTGGCAACAAGTACAAAAGCAAGTCAAATCCAATTTTCACCTATACAGTCCACGTATACAGTCCAAATATACAATCCATTCACAAGTTCAAATTGAATATACAAGCCAATTACCATCCAAGTATATCAAATTCAAATTATACCATCCAAATTACAAACACACAGTCCATTTACAAATCCCAGAAAAATATACAAAAGCCCCTAAGACACTTGGGCCTCCCTTTCACTACCAGCCCACTACCACTCTCCTTATCTCAGCCCAAAGTCCATTTTGCTTCCCTGCAGCAACCAGCCAACAGCATGCACAACAGCTGCTCGACAAAATGCCTGCAAGGCAGTGCACACAATTGAGTCACTGCATCAATTGCATGGGACCCTCTCAACCACATTGCAGCGAACGTCCCTGCACCATGCACACAATCCACAAACCCTCAATCAAATTCATGCAGCACAGGAAGAAGAGTTCACACCGAAAGAGCAAAGCCGAGTCCACAAGAAGAGCTCACCTTGCCTTTGCCTCCCATGCACAGGCAGTCACAACATATAAAACCGCCACCAAAACTCAGCACCACCTTGCCTCTCCATTTCATTCTCCCTCTCCCTACCCTTGCTCTGCCAATCCTCTTCCCCTTGCAGCGCACTGGTGCCCGCCTCTCCGTTTGCTCCGACGTGGCTGGCTTGGGCTGAGCTTCGGTTGAGCAAAGGGATGGGTAGGCCGCCGTGCCATTGATCGAACCTGTGAACCTTGAACATTTGAATGTGAGAACGACTAACTTATCGAACGGCTAACCCGCTAACTCTCTAACCTTTAACTCACTAACCCCTAAACCCTAACTTGCACTAACCCGCTAACATTTACTCCTTAACATTGTGTGTTCGTTTGTTGCCGCCAATCGAACATGTGGTGTGCGAGGACGATCCGCGAGACGATCACCGATGTCGTCGGCCACTCTCGGCGTGCCGCTGCACGGCTGCCACAAGGTGAGCACCTTCCTCCTCCCCTTCCCTTGTTTCCCTCCCTTCTCACTGTCTTCCTTTTTCGCTGTGTCGATGTTGCCGTCATGGACATCGCCGCACCCTCCTCGCGTGATCAACCTCTGTATCCACTGCAGCATCCTTCTCTCCACCCCCCCTTGCACGCGCCAGCATCTTCCTCCCTGCCTCCTACCGAGCTGCCGACTCGGCCTCGTGCCCGAGCCGAGCAAACACCGCCACGCAGCCGCTCCTGACCACCGCCTGCGCCGGCGCGCCATCGCGGCCTGGGTCGCACCACGACCGCGCCCTGGCCTGGCCGCCGCCCCACTTGCCGCACCAGCCACCGGCCCTGCCGCGCGCTGCCCGGCGCCGTCTAGCCACCGGCCCCGGCCAAGCCGCGCCGCAGCCGACCGCTACCCCCGCCCGGCAGCACCCCGCGCGCCGAGCCGCTACTGGTGCTGTCCACCCCGGCCGTCGACGTCACCTCGACCGCCGACGCGTCCCCTGCCGCGCCATCACCGGCCGGCACCGCCCCAGCCACCGGCTCCACCGCGCGCTGCCCGACGCCGTCTAGCCACCGGCCCCGGCCAAGCTGCGCTGCAGCCGACCGCTACCCCCGCCCGGCAGCACCCCGCGCGCCGAGCCGCTACCGGTGCTGTCCACCCCGGCCGTCGACGTCACCTCGACCGTCGACGCGTCCCCTGCCGCGCCATCGCTGGCCGGCACCGCCCCAGCCACCGGCTCCACCGTGCGCTGCCACGCGCCGTCCCGCCACCGGCTGCGCAAGCCGCACCTGTCCAGCCGCCGGTCCCCACCGCCACCACCGCGCCCCGGCCCGACCGCCGTCGCCATGCGCCGCCCCCTCCTCCCCTTCTGCCGGCTGGGTGAGAGAGACAGAGAACGAGAAGAAGAAGCAGAAAAGAAGAAAGAGAAAAAGGAAAGGAGAAGAAGAGATAAGAAGGAGAGAGAAGAAAAGAAAATGAAAAGAAAAAGGAAAAAGAAGTGGGCCCCACTGGTGGGGCCCGCACTCTAGATTTTTCCTGAGTTCTCTCTCTAAAGTCTACATTATGTCCCCTGTAAGGACCCCCGTTTTGCAACAGGAATCACTCGTGTAATCTGTGCCATTTCCCTGGATCAAGTAGTTTGGCACACAGATACATAGTTGATTTACCAAAAGCGCATACATACGCGTCGGGTACGGATTATTACATCATAAGCCCGAAGGCGTAGTCTTAGAACAAAGGACCAAGCGGTCCGGAATACAGTCCAAAAGCAGAATAAGGATAAGTAGCGGAGCGAAGGCAGCGGCATTGTCATTGCCACAGGCAACGACCGTATCTAGACCTAGTGGGCACCCTCATCTTCCGCATCCTCTTCGTAGTAGGCGTATGGATCTTCCGCGGTGTCATCTTCGGCTTCTGATGAAGTTTATAATTGCAAGGGTGAGTACCAACCGTACTCAGCAAGTCACCACAACAACGGTGCATATGAAGGATTTTTATTCAAGGCAAGGCAAAGGCTCAGTTGCATAAAGCTGGTTTTGCAATCATTTTCACAAACCTAAGACCTAGCATAACTGGTAAAGTTTTAATACCAAAGTTTAATTTAAACAACGACGGTTCTGTCTACCATCCATTGTGATCCCAAGGATGGCTTCCCGCCGTTGGTCGTCATGGTTTTCTGTGGACGCCCACCTTCCCTGCTCTCAGGGAGTGGCTCCAACAGCATAAAATTCATCATGCAATAACCCATCCCACACAGGTTAAGAGTTTAGAGTCTAGCCAAGTGTAATACATGTCCCGGTGCTCAGTATCCGCGAGCACGGCTATTCGAATAGATTTGATTTACTCACACTGCAGTGGATGTACACTTTACCCGCACTCCGCGACTGCCCAACACATGAGCCTCGTCCCAACACATGAGACGCGTCACGGCAAAGCATTTCGATAACCTTGCATTGGCAGTACCCGCTCCATGAACTATCATCCTCATGCACTCTAGGCGTATCTGTTTCTAGCTGTGAGAGGAGTTCTGGCGCTCCCGGGAAGGGAAGTCTCACACGCACGTAAAGTTTATAATTTATAGTTTAAGTTCAGATTCTCACTCTCACACGTGGCAGTCCTACCAATGGCGACACCGACGTAGGGCACGCATCGCGGCCCTACCTCAACGGCTGCCCCACCGTAGCGAACCTGCCTCACACACGGGGTGAACCATCTATGCAAGGATACTGCCTCTGCTCGGCTATCTAGTCCGCTAAGTCTATACCCATCCGAGAAGTGCGGTTGTACAAGGGTCGTTTCATGCTTAACTTCATGGCTCGGTCCTTAACTGGCCGGGGACGGTACTAGCCTTCTCCAGATACCACCCAAATCCACCGTCCGCCCCGGTCGAAAACAGTTGTTTAGTTTCATTTCTCCTTTCACAAATTAGGTCATCATATCCTGGTAATGTGGCGCTCATGTCTCCACATGCCGCATCTCAATTACCTTCCCAAAGGTAATTGCCCAAGCATATAGCATTTTAATAAATATGAGTATGCATGATACTAGAATAGCATTACTAAGCATTTGTCATAATTGACTAGGGACTCATACGTAAACATGGTTACAAGGGAATATGGGGTAAACAATATTCAAGGCATGGCATAACAACAAGTAGGATATTCATCATTGCATGCAACTTTATTCGCAAACAAAATAATTTCGCAATTAGGGATCAATATGTTCAAGGAATAGTGATGACTTGCCTTGCTCGAAGTCCGGTGGTTCTTGGTCTTCGGTCGGACTCACAGCTCCCTCGGGGTCTATAATTACGTGCGAAAGGAATTGAATTCATTTAGAATTCAATTTAAACTCCAACAAAATTCAGTTTAAAGAAAAGATCGAGCGCGAGCGTTGAACGACGACGTCGATTCCATTTTGTTTAAAAATAATACTATTTTGATTTGTAATACCGTTGTTCTAAAATATTAGCGCTAGCCAATTTAAACTATTAATCCGATTTGATTTACGCGTCTCGAATAAATTAGAGACCGATAATAAAAGGTAACCCTACCCAGTGAATAGTCGGCTAAAATAATCACGACGGTAATTTAGCGGATAGCCCTATTATTGAGTAGGATACAACTAGATACCGACTAAATAAATATTTAAATGGATACGAACGATCGCATACATACGACAATTTAAAAACGACCGGTAATTAATCCCCCGATTATATATATATATATAAACGACTAGCGAAATTTAACTAATAAAAATCTACATAGTCGGCTAAGTACATTGCTAAGTATTAACAATTAAAGAATAATCTAGCTAGGTGAACATTTTAAATCGCAATTAAATGCCCGATATAATTCTACCCGCGTTTTCAAAATAACCGATGCCGGTCTATCTTATTATTTAATTAAACTAACACTTTATATTAATCTAGCACATATATTCGAGATAAACAAAAATAATTCAATTCCTAACCCCAATTTTTATCTCCCTTTATTTTTATTTTTATTTTTTATTTTTATTTTTATTTTTCCTTCTCTCTCTTTTCTTTCTCTTTTTCTCTTATTCCCTCTCCTTCTCTGTATCGTCTTCTTCCTCTGCCTCTGTTTCTCTGTTACTCTCTCTCTCTTACAGCACGCCGGCAAGGGGAGGGGATAGGGGAGGGGGAAGAGGGGGCTTGCCTGCGGCGACGGCGGCTGAGGACGGCGAGCAGCGGCGGCGGCCGGCGGCAGCCCGGGCGGCGACGCGGCAGAGGTGGTGGCGACGGCGCACGGCGGCGGCGGCAGCGAGCTCTCACCGGGCGGCGGCGGCGCAGCAGAGCGAGGAAGAAGAGGGGAAACCGGAAGGGAGGGGAATGGGGAAAGAGGAGGGCTCGGCCGGGGCTTTTCTAGGCCGGCCGGGAAGAGGAGGAGGGCGGCGACGTGCGTGCGCGTACGGCCGACGTACGGCGGACACGGCGGCGGCATGGTGAGGCGGTATGGGGCGGCGTCAGCGGCGGTATGGGGCGGCGTCGTACGGCGCACGGCTCGAGGGTGGCGTGGGCGCGGCATGGTGCCCGGCGTGGGCGAGGTACGGCGGTGTGGCGCGTGGCGCGCGCTGCACGGGCGGGCGGCGCGGGCGGCAGCGGCGGCGGCAGGCGCGCGGGCGCGCGCGGCGCTGGACGGCGCGAGGGCGGCCGGCGCACGGCAGAGCTAGGGTTAGGGTTAGGTTAGGCTACGGTTCATCGGGGAAGATGAACAGTAGCATTTCTCTTTTTTTTTATAATTATTTTTTTTGTAATTATTATTATTTGCATTGTATTGTATTTTGTCCAAATTTATAACTCTCTCGCATGATGAAATAAACTCGATTTTACAATTATTTCGCCGTAAATCTTGTCCGAAATTTTATATTGTTTTTATTCGTTACGCCCACCCATATGTGCAGATAATTATAAATTTTTTTTATTATCTAAATAAATCCATGACATTAAGGTAAAATATTTTATTCGCTACAATTCTATATAGAATTTTATTTTACTCTATGCCCGTAATTATCCCGCCAGTCGATTTCCGTTCTAGGGTTTGCACCGAAATAATCTCAATAAATTAAACTCTCGCAAAATAAAGATTCAAATAAACAAGTCGTAAAATACGGCATGATGCAAATTAAATTTTAAGGTTTTAAACTTTGGATTTTTAGGGTTTCGATTTCGACGGTCGAATTTTCAGGGCGTTACATCCCCTACTTCGTGTCCAAGCCCGAGAGATCGACTCCTTATATAAAGTCTATACTACTCTTTTTGTTGGCCGAGCGCGACAGATTGTGTTCTTTATAAAAGTCTATATAATATCATTCGTCTAGCCTTCAGGCAAAGTCCATCATCAGCCTCCTTGTTCACTAAAGTCCATGATATGTCCCTCTGCAAACTACAGCCATCTCAGAAAGTCTAAAATACCTCCCCACCCGAGAAACCCTCTATCCACGGTTTATAAATCTTTTATTAAACTTCGGAAATTCATATCTCACAAACCGCAACTCCAATTAATTCCGTTCAACTCCCATCATCTCTCTCAAATCAAGATCTATTTACTGGCACCATTAGTTTGTATTGAATATTCTTTTATTTTATTTTTAGGATTGTGTGTGGTTTTCCTTGATCGTTGGTCGGATGTTCCGGGTGTTCTGGTTATTCCTTGAGCGTGGATTTTCCCGGTTATTTTAACTTTATTTAATTAGACTTCTCGAAGATTATTCGAACCTAAAACAAGGCAAGTCACTACGCCCCCTTCCTTGAACATGTTGATCCTATTTTTATAAAAATGTGTTGATTACAAATAAAATTGCATGCTAATTATAAAACGTGTACCTACATTTGTTTAAGCCTTACCTTTGATATTGTTTTCCTTTATGTACTTATACACCTTTGTTACCTGAGTCTATTATTTATGCGCGGTTAATTATCTATACTACTTAGCGTTGCATATGTGTAGACGTTTGTACACTCCATACTTATGATATATGACTATGGATGTGAATGTGGCGATCACTCAGTGGGAGTGATTGTTGGAGATGGGTGGAGACATAAGCGCCACCCGCAACATTAAAACCTTTGCGAAAACCAAAAACTTAATAAAACAAAACTATTTCGACTGGGCCGGCATGAATAGAATATGGGTAGTTCTGGGAACGGTAAGCCGCCGACCCTGGTCAATTAAGGACCGAGTCAAGAAACTATGCGAGAAACGAACCGAGTACGACCACACTTCTTGAGTGGGGTTAGACCCGGTGGACTAGGTTATTCTAGTGGGGTGCCACCCCAGACATGGTAGGTTCTAGAGATCGGTATGGAAATGTGGAAGTGTGTGGTTTAATAACGTCAAAGCTTTATATATGTATAATGTAACCTTTAATCTTGGGAGCGCCAGGACTCCCCTCACAACCGGCTCGAGGTAGGAATGTGGCGTCGGGGGTGCAATGGGGATTCATAGTCCTTGGAGCGGGTGCCGCCATGCGAGGGTAACTGAAAAACCGGGCCGTGACAAGTCTTATGAGTTGGGTGCGTCACGGAGTGTGGGATTAAAAGCGTACATCCACTGCAGTGTGAGTAAACTAAACTATTCAAATAGCTGTGCTCGCGGTTAATGAGCGCCGGGACCTGTACTACTCTTGACTAGCCTCATTAATTTTTAATATTGCTTAAAATATGATTGGAATGGAAGGTGTGACCTTGCCCGATGTGCGGGAAGGTCGTAATGTGGAAAATTTTGATGCGAGAGTAAACCGGACCAAGCAAGGCTTGGGGAAGGTGGATAAACCCTCGCAGGTTAAATGACAACTTCAACCTAATGATTGTTTTCAGTTAAAACTGCTACGTCATAGGTTTGTGAAATAATTTGTGAAAACTAGTTTTATGCAAATAAACCAAGCCATCCTTGAACCCCCTATGAACATTATATGCATTATGTAGTGGTGGCTTGCTGAGTACGGTTAGTACTCACTCTTGCTTATTTAAATCTTTTAGAAAGGTGTTGGTGTCGACCTGTACATGTGCTACGATGGCAAGGAGTTACCGAGGACGGTGGAATAGGGATCTAGGTTCACCAGTCGATGCGTGTGGGATAAGACGGACTGCCGTTGCTTCGCTTCCGCTACCTCCTTTATTTGCTTTGGTATTTTATGTTGTTGTCGACCATGCTTGGTCTATTCGGGTCCCATTTGGGTTACCCTTGTATTATTAATTTTCTGTAAGACCTGTATGATGATGTCAGCTTGTGATGTACAACTGTGCCATGTGTGTACCATCTACTGATCCAGAGAATGGTATTGTAATACACATGGAGTTCCCGGTATAAAAAAAACATGGGCTCACACCCACTAGTGATACTCACGTACCTACGAGTGTGCCTTCTAACATTGTATTATATTATATTTTGTTGAGCCTTGTTATTTCTTCTTTGAATTCTATGTTCAAAGAGACAGAAACCAGCATGAATATGGGTTTGTCCAAGAAGAGCGTATCTCAGTTTCACGATAAATTGGTGCACATTTCATCGTACGAATTTTGTATGATTACTACCAAAACTAAGCCACCTTATTGCATTTTTTTAAAAAAAATCCACTTTACTACAAATCTTTATAGAATCCAGGAAACATTGAAGTGTAAATGTGTAATGGTGAAATCATGGATGTATGACTATGCATACATCGGTATGTTTTCAATATGATTTTATGTTGTCTTGAAGTAATCGAAAAAGTAAATCCTAATAAATATTCGTGCACCATAAAATAGCTTTTACCATTTTCTGATGATCAGCTCTCATAATAGGACTATATGAGTGAATGGACCTTTAAAGCGAAATCCATTTTTTTATTAAAAAGGAAAACCATTGTTAGAACCATTCTTCTTTGTTGGCCATCCAAGTCATGGCCACAGCCGTTTTTTCGCAGAGAATCCACCACCGCGGCCGTACTACGCCCCAACCCCCTTTTCCTGATCACCGCCGGTTCGCGCCCGTCAGCACACAGCGACAAAAGCACAAACTCGCACTCTTCTTGTGTTCTTCTTCTTCTTCTTCTTCTTCTTCTTTTTTTGAGAACTCTCTTCTTGTGTTCTCTCCTCGTTCTTGGCACAGCTCATAAAGTTAGGCACGGAACAAGCAAAGAATGGCCATGATCATGGCCATCTTTTTGGCTTCTGTGATTCTGTCCTCCTGCTCCAGCTATTCGCCCCCACCAAGTCCTAAAAGTTGCACTTTGCTTGCGCTGCTGTGGCTGTGTACCACTTTCTGAAGAAAAAAAAAGAACAGAAGAGAGTATAGGAAATTCGCAGAAACTAAATAGATCAATTGTCGTTAAAAAATTTGAAATTTCCCGTGTTTCAACGAAGCCCCGAGTCAGTAATAAAAGAGCGATCGATCATGAAATTCTTGTTGAGGTACACTCCCACGTAGGAGACAACAATTTTCCTTTACCCAATTAACGAGTCGACGAGAGTATCACCAGTGAGTACAAACTGTTCTCATGAGTCATGACTTCAACCATAAGAGCACGTACAATGTAAACCACTCCATAGGTGCTCTCACTAACTGAAGCCACTCCATAGGACACCCATCTCCTAATGAAGGATACTCGCAACTGGACTCTTCAAAATCTGAAGCAAATGGATGGAGCTACTTCAGCCTATAACGGGGGTGTCCCAACCAGGAAACCACAATATGCATTTCCTCCACTACCCTCCAGCCCACCAACACCCTCCTCTCTCTCTTTTTCAGCCCACCGACGCCCTCTCACTCACTCTGGTTGCCGCTCTCTCCCTCTCTCTTGCGTATCGCCTCTCTCTCTCGCCACCGCTCGTCGTGGATCTCTCCCTCTCTCCCCGTCGCTCGTCGTCGTCCACTCGCCGGTGCCGGATCCACTCTCCCACACCCTGTCTCTCCCGTCGCCGCCTCTCTCTCCCTCCGCACGGCGAGCGGCACGCGGGGCATGGTGGCAGACGGTGAGCGGGCACCGCTGCCACCTCCCTCCTGGCCCTCCCCAGCCACCGCCGCCGCCTCTCTCTCTTCTCTCTCCCACCACCGCCGCTCACCGTCCACTCTCCCACGCCAGATCCGGCCACAGCTCGAGCTCCCGCCGCTCCCTCCGCTAAAGGCTGGGGCAAGACGCGGCCGCTGCCGCCTCTCCCTCCCTCCACATAGGGCGCGGTGGCTAACAGCGAGCGGTGCGCCGACAGCAAGCGGGGTGCAGGGCGGGGTGGCCGACGGGGAGGCCGCATCTAGTCGGCCGCGCCATCCCCAGGTCGTCACCATCGTGGATCCGTCTTTGCCGAGGTCCTCGTCGGTGGCTGCTCCACCACATCGCCGCCTCGTGTCGTCGCCAACCTCTACCCATCCCCTCCCTCTCTCTACTGTTCGACGGTAACGCGGCAAGAGCGGCAGCTGTAGCTGAGCGCGGGCTCATCTTGCTCCGCTCCGACAGAGGGAGGAGTCCTCACCGGCACCGTCCCAGGCCGTCGCTGCCTCTCTCTCCCGCTCCCCGTCGTCCTCCCAGGTAAGGGGCAAGAAGGGGAAACAAAGGGGAGGAGGTGGGGGACGGGGCACCAGGTCACCCCAACGCATATCCTCGAGCGAGTGGCTCAGTAAAAAGGGAATTGAGGAGCAGAGGCGCGTGTTCCCCTCGTGGGGATCGCGCCTCCCTCTAGGAGCATGACTCACGGACGGGCGACAAACGGCGTGAGTGAGGACACGCGCTAGAGCCACGCAATGTACATGGCCTAACACTCGATGCTTTCTCATCAAGGGAGATGGCTGTTGCTGTGATCATAATAATAATGTTGAATCTCTTTTCTGGTCGGTTGACGCCCAGGCGTCGGAGAGTGAGTGGATTAGCCCATTTTCCATTTACTCATTGAGATCTAGCTACCCATCTAGGAGTAGAATTCACTCATGTGTTCGGTGACTTCGGTCTCGTGCAGCGTATACTACTCAGTAGTGATCGAGGCCCAGATGCATCATTGACAAGCGTGAACTCCAGATCAAAATACATCTATCGCCAGGTGCTCACCAGTACAGTATATTTTGACGCCAGGGCACAGGTATGCGTGCTCTAGATTAAACGAATCAAGGAACAAATGCCAATGCAAACTAAAATAAGGCAATCAAACAGTACTAAATGCTTGTACTCCTTATCACCAACCTTGGATCTGTCATTTGATTAGTGATAACTGGGAGTATACCGAATCCTATCACATTTCACCTGAAAATCATGTTAAGCCTAATTTACGTAGATACAGCGTTGCGAAGCCACCGATCAACAAGAATGCAAATACTTTATGGGCGTGAGCCGAGATATTAGTGCGTGCCGACGAGATGGGCACCGCCCGGCACGGCGATCCTTCGCTTTAATGGGTGTGCAGCGCACTGATCGCCCGTGTAACTGCTCGGATAGCATCGAAGTCATATCTGCGTCAGAGCAACAAAGCGTTCTTGCTCCGCTCGATCTTAGCCTTCCGTAAGCACGATGCAGCAATCACAAACTCAAGAAAAGATGAGAGGAAGGCCTGCGTCCAAAACACCCGTTTCTGAGTACTACCTCCTGCATAAAAAAAAAACCTAAAAGATGATACGACGTAATCTAGTATAATAAATCTTAGAAAATTATCTAGATTTATTATACTATATTGTATTACACAAGAACACGAGAGTGTAAGTTATCTTTTCTTTTTAAACAGAAGGGGTACAAACGAGAATATCAACTACTACAGTACTACTACTCTCATTTCCAGCTGCTGGATGAGTTCCCGTGTCCGTACAGTTCACGGGCATGCGTGGAAAACGTAGAAGGAAGGAACACGCATGATTGCGCCCTGTAGCTCAGCCATTTCCCCGTGACGGTGACGCCACGGCCATCGTCGATGATTGCAGCAGGGAGACAGGGCCACGGGGGGAACACGCGTTACCTGATCTCGCCAGCCAAACCAAATTCCATGAGCTCAAACCTTTCGTCGGACCAGGCGCTGCGACCGCAGCGAGACGCTCGTGTCAACGCAGCCGGCAAAGGACCCCCCCGGCAACCTGCACGGCCTACGCGCGCGGCTCGGCCGTGAGCGATAGATACCGACAACGCTAGAACCCGCGGCGCACGGATCGGTATGATTCGCCACCGCGTCCACCGACTCGCATCCCGTGCTCCTGACATTTGTTGCCGGCATTCCCAGCTGAGATCGATCCATACGTAGGTGGTGTTCCTTTGTAATGAAAATAATAAAGATAAAGTTAGATAAAAGAAAATTAGTTATGATCAATTGAATTTTAATTATTATAAACTTTAAAGATAAATTTATTTTATGTTTTAAAACAATTTCTATGTAGGAAGTTTTCGCATGAGATACATCGTTTAGCGGTTTAAAAAATATGATAATAGAAATAAAGGTATAAATCTGTATTTTAATAGAAAAGAACAATGCCTACGGTATGCGACATCACGATAGTATGGAGTTATGAACGGTAGTGTGTGTGTGGATGTTGGGGACAAATTCGTCTTACACACACCAAGCTACGAACACTCTCAACATGTATTAATGATCAAAGTAGGTGTTAGGAAGCGGACCACATTGTTCTAGAACGAATTACAGTTCATGTAGTTACCAAGTATGTGCATATGATGCACATAACTGAACTCTGAAGTGCAACACATGGACTACGCTGGATGCATGTGCAGTTGGCAGAGGTGCTGTAAACTTTGGCAAACGGCAACCAGATGAAGCCCCAGTGTTTTGTTTTCCCTTTTCTTTTTTCATTTCGGTGCCAATTTTTTTCATACGACACGCATTGGCATACTACATACTGGGATACTCCTACTCAACACGACATGGCATGTCCTCCTTGATTTGGTCAGGGATAGGCCCGGTTTAGATGGCGAAATCTTTTGGGATGGGCCAAAAAATTTTGGCATGGGGCCACTTTTTGCGTTTTGTGAACTAAACGGGGGGTAAAATTTTTTGGCAGATGGTCAGTTACTATTCACCCATGGACGAGTAGTACCCCTCACCCTGCTCCACCCCGCTCCACCAAAATCCCCAATGCAGCCGCTCGCCCCTTCGTTCGTCCTACTGCTGCCGCATGCCATCCCTGACACCGCCCCTCCCAGATCGACCCCCTCCTCCCCTACGCTCGGCCTCCCTCTCTCCGCCGCCTCTCGCCCTCCCTAAAACAGCCGCCGCTCGTCGTCCGTCAGACCCCCGCCGCCCAGATCCAACAGGTTCTGCTGCTCCGGCGTTTGTCGCTCACAGCGGCGCCGCCTGTCGTCTCTCACACCGCCGCCGCCCAGCTCCAACTCTTCCACCGCTTCTGTGGTCGTCCCTTCCCCGCCGACACACGTCATCCCTTCAACCGCCGCTGCTCGCCCTTCCGATTCACAGCCGGCGCCCAGATCCGCCTTCATTCACGCGATGGCCAGCTATGGGGGCGGCTACAATGGCGACGAAGGCGGCAACGGCCACGACGACGATGGGTACGGCCACGACGACGACGTGTACAGCCACAACGACTGCACCAGGGACTTCCTTGCGTCTAGGCCTTGGCGCGCACGCCGAGGAGGCGCGGTCGGCGCTGACGCGGCGCATCCCCCGTCTGATTCCTCTAGCGGCAACACCTCCCGGGTGCGGTTCGAGTCGCTCGACCTCAATGACAGCGAAGGGTGGCCGGAAATGGCTACGTACGCGGGCATGCTGCAGGCCGACGACGACAACATCGAAATTCCTCCACCGGCCGTTCGAGTTCCTCCCCGGTGAATATCTCGCACCCTCAGAATCCGGCCCACTCGCAGTGCGGGGGGAGGAGGAGTACAAGGTGCGGCCGCCGGAGGACGACTAGCAGGGGCCGCAAGCGCTGGAGGAGTCGCAGGCGCGGTCGTCGGAGGAGGAGGCGCGGCCGTCGGTGGAGGCGGCACGGCCGTAAGCGCATGGCCTGCATCACGCGCATCAGTGCGCCGCAATGTCTCAGACCTTGCGGCCGAGCACTCCGATGCTAACGACGGTATTCCGGTACGTACAACAATTCCAATTACAATTGACCGCCTGCTTCCGACTAGTTTAAAATTTTGTTAAATGCAAACTTAGTTCACATGTTCGGTGTTGTTTTCCATAACTATTGATGCATTTACGTTAGGAAAGATAAGGCAAATTGGTCAGCGAGAAATACTCGCACCTTCTGTTCCATCTGGTGCCATCAAATGGACATAGGAACTGTGTTCGCGGTATTATGCAAAAAAATGGCGGGAGGGACATCATTAAGAGGTACTTCCAAGCCACTGGTTTAGTTCACGACAGGGAGCAATTCATGGGGAGACACATGCCACTTAGGAAGCAATGGGCATTCTGTAATAAGCTCCGCTCCAGCTCTGGCTTAGGGAGGAACCCTGATGGGACTGTTGTCGCCGAGGATGATTGGTGGGCTGCCAACACCAAGGTAAATTGGTCATGTCTCTCTAATGTTGTGAACACATGTTAAGTTCAGCAGGTCATGACATGTGCTTTCGTTGGACAGGGACATCCCGATTTGAAGAAGTTCAGGAAAGGCTTGCCTGAATATTTGCCTGAAATGGACAGAATGTTTGAGGGTGTTGCAGTGGATGGTTCTACATCCTTTGTTGCGACTGCCGACCAGGCTGTAGAGTGCGACAGCTCTGATGAAGCGGATGCTGATGAGGACGACGATGAGCTGACCCCTCTTAGTGTCTGCTTGTCAACAAAAGGACAAGCAGCACGAGCACCACAGCCTCTAGTCCAAGTAAGAAGTCTAGGAGTCCAGCAGTGAGGGTAATGGACAGAAACATGAGTGAGTACAACGAAATTTCAAGGAACAAACTCAATGTCCTGCAGACCATGTTGCAAGTAAAGCAGGATGCTATGCAGGAAGAACACAAAGCTATTGAGCGGAAGGACTTGTTCATTGTCACCGAGCCTGAAGGAAGGATGCTCATCATCAAGAAATATGCAGGGGTCGACAACTTGTCCAGCTAATGTTTTGTCATGGCTATATTTCCTACTTTATGTACTAATGGCCGTATGTTCACTCGGATGTATGGTGTATGTATTTGTGTGTTTGGACTGTTTTAGATGTGTGTTATTTAAACATCAGCATGGTACTACTATTGATGAACTCTATGTATGCTGCTGATTTGAACTATGTAATGCATGGCTGAGAAAGAAATGCATATTAATCATGTCTATGTATTTTTCATTTCTAATATTTTTCATTGCTTGTTTTGACAGGATGATGACCAATCAGGTTATGTGGAGGATGATGACCAATCAGGTTATGTGGAGTCGCGCCGTCGGCTTAAGCGTTGGGAGGATGAGATAGACGAGTTGATCATTGCATTGATGGATGATGATGACGACGGTTATGTGTACGATATGTACCAGTATGCCATGCACATTGACAAGCATTTGACTAGAGCTGAGTATAGGCAACCTGCCATGACTGGTTTGGAATGGGTACATAAAAAACTTGGGGATAGAAAGGCCTGTTATAACATGTTTAGAATGAGTCCAACTATGTTCCTTCGCCTGCATGATCTATTGGTACAATCGTATGAGCTTAAATCTAGTAGCAAGTCAACCTCGGTTGAGGCACTTGCGATGTTTCTTTGGATGGTTGGTGCCCCACAATATGTTAGACAAGCTGACGACAGATTTGAGAGATCAATGGGGACTGTAAGTAGACTGTTTAACAAAGTTTTGCAGTCTGTCATCAAGCTTGCCGTTGATGTCATAAAGCCGGTTGACCCACAATTCACAACAATGCATCCAAGACTGAGGAACCGTAGGTTCTTTCCCTCCTTCAAGGATTGCATAGGGGCTATAGATGAGACTCATGTACCTTGCGTGGTGCCAAGTAACAAGTTTGTGCAGCACTTGTGCCGCAAGGGCATGACAACACAAAATGTGATGGCTGTCTGTGACTTTGACATGAGGTTTACATTTGTACTAGCTGGATGGCCAGGTTCGGTACATGACATGAGAGTATTTGATGATGCCCACACAAAATACACCCATGTATTTCCACATCCACCTACAGCTATATGCTTGAATGGTACTTGTTCCTTCTTTGTTATTTAAAATATTTCATACTAACTCATGTTTGATGCTGTAGGAAATATTACCTAGTCGACTCTGGGTACCCTAACCGGCCAGGTTACCTTGCTCCTTACAAGGGAACCAAGTATCATCTTCAAGAGTATCGCGACGCCCCTGAACCACAAGGTAAGGAAGAGAACTTCAACTATGCACGCTCATCTCTTAGGAATGTCATTGAAAGGTCATTTGGAGTTTTGAAAATGAAGTGGAGGATGTTGGAGAAGATCCCTAGTTATGATCCTCGTAAACAGGCACAAATTATAGTTGTGTGTTGTGCGCTACATAACTTCATTAGGAAAAGTGGCATACGTGACAAGCACTTCGATCGTTGTGACCGTGATGAGAACTATGTGCTGCCACAAGCGAGTGCCGATCAACCTGCGACCGAAGAAGTGTTTGATGATTGTGATCTGATGAATGCATTTCGTGATTCCATTGCACTTGCTTTGGTACACGGTTCTTGATTTTTGTTTGTCATTTGGAACATGCGTATGGACTGTCATGTGTGCTGCTGCTGTGTATGTTTGACAACTTATTTGTGGATTTCTATTGCTTGCATAATTGTTGACTGCATTTGTAATGTGCTACTGTTATGGAGGATGTAAGCAAAGAGATTTATGTTGTATGTCAGTATGTGTGTGACGTCGCATGGCAGCTGTGTTTGCTGTACCATGCATGTATGCTAAATTCATTATTTGTTTGCAGCAACAACATCGCCCATGAAGCAAGTTTGATAGTCAGCCATGCATGCATGGCATTAAATAAGGGCAAATCAGGAATTTTGTGTCAGGGACCCAAAACTTCTTGCCAAAACTTTTTACACATTTAGTTCCCAAAATCCAAAAACTGTGCAGTTCCCGAAAACTTTTACCTTGCCCCAAAAATTTTCGGCAACTAAACACGGCCATAATCAGAGTTGCGCACTAAATTCGCTTGAAAAATGGCCACCAAACAGAGTCGGGGAGTCCAAAAATATGCGAATTCTGCTGTACCCAACCAGTAACCCCACCGACCCCATTCCACGGGTGGTCCAGTCCAAAAGGAATACAGGAAACTGAGCAAAGGACGGGAGAAGAAGTTGTGTTGTGCCGTACGCCTCGCGTTTCGATCGGCGGCGGCTTGTGGCTGTGACTGGCCTGCTGCTGTTTGCTGCTGCGATTGAGCTTGCGGTCGCGTCGCGTCCCGACGCGGCGACGCCGGAGCAGCGCAACGGCTACAATGCTACATTTCGTCGCGGTGTGGCGCCGCATGACGTGGGGGACTCGGATGCCGGGGATAACGGGCTGCTGCCGCTTGAACATGGCGGATTCACGAGCAAACTAGTTCGGAACCACTCGACCAAGCACGGTATCTAACCTACGTGGCAATGCGCCATGGCTTGGATATTTTTTATATTTTAGATCTTTTAAAGATTTATTTTACAAATAAATCCTTGAAACACTCATTCCGGCGATGGATTCTTTTCGCGACGTCACCATGTCCAACATCCCCGTAGCCTCCCCGTAAGTCACTTATGTGATGTTAGTGTTATTAACATTGAGGACCCATTTATAAAAATACAAAATTTGATCTATTTATAATGAAAATATTCACAAGTAGGTCCTCGGTGCAATTGTCATTGGTGCAAGGGCCTAATTGTAATATTTCTTTATTACAAATAAGTTTTTTTTTAAAAAAATACACATAGATCATTGATGCCAATAACATTGATGTTATCCTCTTCACATAAATGACTTAGTTTCTACAAGAAAGCTAGGGGATTACAACACCAATTCCATAGCGTTGTCATGTTGAATCACATCATTAATAATGTTGGTGCCGCAAATATGATTCATTCTTGAAATAAGTTTTTGAGGGGCTATTTATAAAATATTTTTTAAAAAAGGATAAAAGTAAAATATCCAGTTGGCAGGAGTGGTGTATATTAGGCTTTACTAGTCACTAAGTAAAAAATAAAGGAGATTGATCTCTCACATTGTAAAATACCTGAACAACTGGATCTATATTGGAGTTCCTAATGTAATGTAGTACGATTGTTTGTGTCATGTCTAATATAAACTTTACTGAGATCCATAGGTAAGAGCCTTTCCGGTTATAGAGTGATTTCAAAATTATTTATACGATGCTCAAAGTTCTGAGTTATCAATACCTAAAAATATATCACACGATAAAATGGCATTGAACACAAATCTTTGCTCGTTTATATCACAATTAGCAGTGAACTTTAAACCTCCATATCCCATTCTTTCAATTTAGACTTCTTTTTTGCCAATTATTTTTTCACTTTGAACCAATTTATTTTGCATCGAAGAGCCTCCATCTTTGTGGAGGTGGAGAGTGTAACAATGATAGTAAACACAAGAGAGGTGTGCCAAAGACAAGATCACACACTAAGGTTGTGTTCTTTAGTGTGGGTTGGGAACTAATCCCCACAAACAGAAAAGAAAACGGAGTGATAGATACATGATTAATTAAGTATTAGTTTAAAAAATATAAAATTGATTAATATGTTTTTTAAATAAATTTCCTATATATATATTTTTTAAAAAATATATTGTTTAGTAGTTTGGAAGTGTGCGTAGTGGAACGAGGGAGTGAAGTTTGGAAACCTGAAGAAACCAGGGTTTGAGAAAAATGAGCTCATACCCCATGCACTCTCTCTACTATCTCATTCGCAAAATAATTCCAAGATATCCATATTATATTTTATACAACCAATTCAAACACACCTAAACTTAAATTTCTCTATTTTGAAACCCATAGAAAACCCAAGGGTATTCCTACGTCTTCCTGTTGGTGCGGTTCAGAAAAAAACCATAAAACCTCGAGTCCCCAACGAACACGAATCCTCAAGCCCCCAGTCCCCAACGAACACGAATCCTCAAGTTCACTTGCACTGCACACATTGCGCGCCCCCCTGGCACTAACCACGCTACGCGGTTCAGGACCGGCAGGTGGTGAATGCCATTGCCATCCGTCCGTCTACCTCCCCTCCCCTCCCCTCCCCCGCCGGATAAAACCCCTCCCTTCGCCTTCTTCCCCCCCACTCCCCGTCCTTACCGCGACATTGACGGCACTACACGCAAACACGCACGGAAGAGTAAAGCGGCACCCCACCCCACCTCCACCCCCCACCTCTCTCTCCGTCCCTCGCGGCGGAAACCAAACCACGTGCACCGCCGCCGCCACTGCCACCACCACCGTCGCCGCCATCGGGGGAGAGGCGAGGCGAGGCGAGGCGGGGGGGACTCGTTTTGACAGGGCGGATGCGATGCCACTGCGGCGAAAGGTGAGGGGGGCGGCCGCGGGGAGGCGGGCGGCGGCGCGGTGGTGGCTGCTCTCGCTCGCCGCGACGGGCGCCACCGTCACCGCCGCCGCCGCGCTGCTCGCCGTCGCCCTCCACGTCTCCTCCTCCTCCTCCGCCTCCGGCCCCGCTTCCTCCTCCGGCGTGCCCTACCGCCTCTCCAAGGTAATGCGTGCTGCGTCAAATGTGCCCTTCTCCGCGCCACGGCCGCTTAGATTGAACTCTCGGGGTGTTGCTACTAACTAACGGGTTGCCTTCTCCTCGTCGTCGTCGACACCGCAGCAGCCGCGGGAGGCCGGGGAGTTGCGGTGGGAGCAGGAGTTCGCGCCGCCGCAACTCGCTTCGCCGCAGTCGCGAAAGGTGATTGGTTGGTCTCTCCGCCTCCGCCGGCGACAAATCTATTAAACGCGGTTGCTCTTTTCGGAATTCATGGGAGTCCATGACATGGGATTAATCTCTAGATTTGACAGCTGGACGGCGCAGCCGATGACTCCGGGGAGAAGAGGAGGTGGCTGCCGACACCGTCGCGCGGGTTCACGCCATGCGTCGCGCCGTCGCCGGCGTACAAAAGTATCCTCATGGCCACTCCACTCAAAACTGTCCTAGCTCAACGTTTTTTTCTCGAATTCGTGCCACATTCTAAGTTCGATCTTACTGTTGCAGGTCCTGGGCCATCGAGGGGGTACCTGCTGGTGCTCACGAACGGTGGGCTCAACCAGATGCGCGCTGGGGTAAGATTGTTCGGCGATTCATTCGACCTGGCCAAAATTTATTAATTTTTTTTTACATACGGAGGATACGAATTATTGTTTGGTTTGTAATAGATATGTTGACTTGCTTGGTGGAACCTAGCGTGCGTGCGTGTGGGGTGTTCTATCAGAGTTGACGGTTTTAATCATCCATAATCGATTTTTATGGCAGCATGTTGGTTCTTTAATCAATGAGTCGTGGTTGTTCGGGTGCTAACGTGTCTGCACTCTTTTTATGTGGGCTTTTTTTTGTGCTTTAATCATCTGCTGTGGGGGCTCAGATGACTACACATCAGACATGGTAAAAGCTTACGTAAGCTACTCTACAAAAATGCTTACATAATATGGAAATGTTGGTTATGAAACTAATGTTGTGCGAATGGATATTGCTTAATTTAGTAATCTGTAACATAGAGTGCATGGCTGAACTACATTCAGGATATAATCCTGAATACGGTTGGTGGGTGGGTGCTGTCTCAATACTATTCAAAATTTCTTGCCCTAGTGTTCCTTAGGTGTCACTGTAGCTATTTCTCTTGTGATCAATGTTAATTGTTGGTATATGCTATACCATGTTTGTGCCATCACTTTAAATTTGTTTCATTTATGGCATGCTAAAATGTGCTTGGTTTGTTATGAGACCAAGAATAGCTAAATTCAATTTGGGTATGCAGACTGTGAGATAACTGACATTAATGCCTGAAAGTTTTCTTGAGTTGAAATACTTCAGTGAGTAACAGGAATTTTTGTTTTTGTTTAGGTTACCTTAAAAGCACCTTCCACCAGTTGAGGGATTTTTCCTTTTCTTAGGAATATAATATCTAGAGTGTTATGTGACTTAAATCTCCACTGTTTGAGATGGACGATTTGTGTTAAACTTACTACATACAACTCCTGCTCTAAAATCAATCATCAGTGAACCATGTGCATATTCAGTTAGATGCAAAATCCCCCATGACTTTTTCTTTCACTCACCAATTCTATTGTTATGGCAGATCAGCGATATGGTAGCAGTTGCACGTATGCTCAAAGCTACTCTCATAATTCCAGAGCTTGATAAGAAATCATTTTGGCATGACAAAAGGTAAATGGAGCGTAGTTTTTGGCTTTAACCTTCCCTCTGACTAATCTGAAATAACACGACCACTTTCCAACATCAGCAACTTCTCAGATGTATTTGATGAGGAATATTTTATTCATTCTTTGGCAAATGATGTGAAAGTTGAGAAAAAATTGCCAAAGGATTTGGTGAAAGCTCCAAAGTTTGTTAGGTACTTCAAGAGCTGGTCTGGAATAGATTATTACCATGATGAGATTTATCCTCTGTGGGAGCACCGGCAGGTTTGTATTCAATTGCTATATTTCACTTGCCTCCTAATAATTTGTAAGCAGTAGATTCTAGACGCAATAATTTTGAGCTGTTATCCTGATGAAAGATCTGTATAGGTTATTCGTGCTGCTAAATCTGATTCTCGCCTTGCAAACAACTACCTTCCTCCTGATATTCAGAAGCTTCGCTGCCGAGCCTTTTTCCAGGCACTGAGATTTGCTCCTCCAATCGAAGCTTTAGGCAATGTATATCTTTCACTACTGTGTTTGCCATGATGATTCCATAACAAATGTAAGACTAGTTCCAACAGATGTGTTAACTGATTCTGCAGCTGTTGGTGGAGAGGATGAGATCGTTTGGACCATACATTGCTTTGCATTTACGTTATGAGAAGGATATGCTTGCTTTTAGTGGGTGCACACATGGTCTGTCACAGACCGAATCAGAGGAACTTGCAATGATCAGGTAATGCCTTCAAATTTGGTTATTGCTTATTGCGTGATCATACCTTGTTACTAGCAGCTAAATAACATTAGCCATGTGTGATTGATTTTTCTCGTATTCCTACAGAGAAAACACAAGCTACTGGAAGGTAAAAGATATTGATCCATTGGATCAAAGATCCCATGGTTATTGTCCCTTGACACCAAAGGAGGTTGGTATGTTTCTTTCTGCTCTTGGATATCCATCGAGCACTCCGGTTTATATAGCGGCAGGGGAAATATATGGTGGTGAATCTCATATGGTTGATTTGCTATCACGCTTTCCAATTATGATGAACAAGGTATGGGCAGTGTCAATTCTGTTACTCTAACTCTTGCTACTCTACTTTCATTAGTTGATTTATGTTACTTCTCCATCTGCAGGAGAAACTTGCCTCAGCTGAAGAACTGCGACCATTCAGGCAATATGCTTCTCAAATGGCAGCTTTAGACTACATTGTTTCAGTGGAGAGTGATGTCTTTATTCCGTCATATTCGGGGAATATGGCACGGGCTGTCGGCGGTCATCGTCGTTTTCTTGGCCACAGGAAAACCATCATTCCTGACAGGTGAAAAATCATGAAACAAGTACTCAGCATTAGAGAATTGCCAAATTCTTTGCTTCTGCATCTCATTATATTCTTTCTTCAATTAAGGAAAGCATTAGTTCGCTTGTTTGATAAAGTTGATGGTGGATTACTGAACGAAGGGGAGAGACTATCACGAAGGATAATAGATATCCACAGGAAAAGGTATAAATCGATAAAACATGAGAAATAGAATACTAAAGTTTCCATCTGTTTTTTTTGTCATCGCTCTTTACTTGTTCTTCAGACAAGGATCTCCGAGGAAAAGGAAAGGTCCTGTATCAGGAACAAAAGGCAGCGATAGGTTTCGGTCAGAAGAGGTATTTTATGAGAACCCTCTTCCTGACTGCCTGTGCCAACCGGACACCCCAGCCAGCAATGCTTCTTTGGTCAGCATCTAGTCAGGGAGCCGATCATCCTTACCGTCACTAATCACCACTACCAAGTATATAAACCAACCCACAAAACAGAGAGGAAGATGCATATACTGAAGATCTCCACAGCATCACCATTCAGTTTTTGCTTAGATGACATCACGCCCCAATGATTCGTTGGTGCATCGCCAATTCGCCAGCCCAACTCTCTACGCAAGTGAAAGTTGCCAATTATCGAAGATGGCAGCATGAATGTTCAGAGCAGCAGGTGGAGGTTGAAGGACTGGGCATAGCTGTATAGAGCCCTCCATGTAGGCACGTCTGTACAGACCTCACATTAGTTACAGTTTTAACTTCGTAAAATCGTAACTAAGCACCACTTGTAAGTAGACGGTGCTAAAGAAGAGAAATGACTGAATTAAGCACACCACGAGTGTTACTTTCTCCAGGCCTTCCTTGGCATCAATCTGTAACTCACGTTTCACATGTTAAATTTACTGCAAAATCTGGAAGCATTGTGCTAACATAGTAACGGGGATATTATAACTTGTTAATTTGCTGCACATCTGGAAGCATGGTGCTAAGTAACATACATAACAGGTGATATTAGCACTGCAAATCTGGCAGCATTCTGCTAACATAGTACATAACAGGTGCTACGACTAATTTGCAGCTCCTTTTCTAACTACTGCACGGTACTGCAGCAGAATTTCTGCAGCAACAGTGATTGATTTTACTGTTTAGTCTCCAAGTTACTGTAGCAGTATGATCTGGACCGTTGGATTGTGATCGTATGGTTTGGAATCTCTCCTATCCTCTGGATTAGTACCTCTAATGCAGAGGATCTGAATTCCCTTTTCTAGTCTGGTTTGCATACTTCTGGTCATCAAGTTTTACTTTCTCACAAAGGTACATTTCACGAACTGCAATGTACTACTACGTTGCAATCCTGGTTGACGCTAGAACACCACAGGACTTCCTGAACGAACCAAACCTGACGGCAGTTCATCGTTCATACACTTCTATCTGTTTACCATTGTGCATTTGTGCCCATATCATCACGCAGCAGAAACAAGACAGTATAGTTCTTGCAAGAATCAAACAAATGTCATAATAACAAAAAAAGAAGAATCAAACATGATAGATGAACAGTTGGGGATTTCATGAACAATCAGCAGAGCACAGCAAGGTGATGAGATAGTTGATCACATTCATCATTGTGCCCAATCACGCAGCAGAAACAAGACACACTAGTTCATGCAAGAATCAAACATCTCTGTTCGTCATTATGCCCCAATAACGAAGCAGAAACAGGCAGAATAGTTCTTGCAAGAATCAAACACAGGGTTCACACACACAAAAAGAATTAAACAGAGTATAAATGCACAACTGGGGATTTCATGAACGATCAGCAGAGCACAGCAAGATGATGCGATAGCTCAGCAATACTTGTTTAGTTGTTTACCATCGATAAAAAGATCAGACTCATCACCGTGCCCAATCACGCAATAGAAACGAGACAGTGTTGTTCTTGCAAGAACAAAAAACACGAGATAAATGCAGAATACTGTTGTTCTTGCAAGAATCAAGAACACAAGATAAATGCACAATACTAAACAGTTTCATGAACAACCATCAGACCACAGCCAGATAATGCGATATAATAGCACAGTAGTAACTCGGAATACTAGTACTTCTTTTACCATCAGCATAGAAGTTGATCAGATAAAACTAGGGAAACTTGCATTGTTGTTACTGTGTTCACCACCATCAGAAACTCCACAGGATGAACGAAACATCAGAAACCCCCACAGGATGAACAAAACGAAAGCAGGGATCAGAACACGAGTCGGACACCAACACAAAAAAGGCCTCTCGATCTAGTCTCAAACTTACTCCCCTCCTACTCTAGATAGTCTCGCACTCTCGCTCTCCATTAGCACTAGAGCTTACTTGGTTGGATCTCCCCTACTCGACCTTGACCTGGAAGACGTCCTTGCGCTCCTCCTCCTTGAGCTTGGGCACGGCCACCCTGAGCACGCCGTTCTTCATCTCCGCCTTGATCTTGTCCATCTTGAACGCGTCGGCGGGGAGCTCGATGCGGCGGGTGTAGCGCGGCGGCGCGGCGTCGGCGTCGTCCTCCGGGTCCTTCTCCCCCTCGCCCTTGATCACCAGGCTGTTCTGCTCCGCCCACACCTTCACGTGCTCCTTCCCCAGCCCGGGCATCGACACCTTGAGATGCACCGCGTCGTCGTCCTCCTTCGCCACCCACCACCCGCCGCGCCGCTGCGCCGCGGTGGCGAGGCCGTTGGTCCCTGGCGCCGCCGCCGCGTCCTCCATCAGGGCCAGCAGCCGTCCCAGGCTCGTCGGCGCGCCTAACGGGTCGAGCACGTCTGCGAGGGAGAGCGGACAAAAACCTGATCAGCCTCAAACAAACACGGGAAGAGAAGAGAGAACACGGAACAAGCGAGGCGCGGGAGGACTAAGGCGAGGAGGAATCCTTACCGGAGGCGGAGAAGAAGAAGGGGACGGTGAGGCGGCGGCCGTCGTCGGTGGCGTCGTACTCCTCGCCGCTGTCGGTGCCGGACTCGTCGCGGTGGAGCGGCGCGCCCTCGGTGTTATACAGGCGGCGGTTGGCGGCGGCGGTGGCTGGGGCGGTCACGGGCTTCCCGGAGGCGGCGGGAGCGGCCACGGGCTTCCCGGAGGCGGCGGACGGCGCGTCAACGAGGAGCTGCCTGAGGAGGGTGGCGAGCGGGCGGCCCCTGAGAGCGACGGTGGAAGCCATGGATCTCCCTCTCTCTCTCTCTCTCTCTCTCTCACCCTCTCCTCTCCTCTCCCTTGTCTCGAGCGCTCTGTGATTCTTGCGGTGGAAGCTGAAGTGGTGGGGGAATGGAGGGGAGGTGTCAGGTGTGCAGCCTTTTGTAAGGCGCGGCTTTCTTGGAGAAGGGGATGGAGAAGGTTCCGGAGTGGCGGAGAAGCCCGAGAGTGACTGGAGTTCTGGGGAGAGGTCTCGTGCTTTATGATTCGTGCCGTTCGTGTACGAACAGGATGGGCTTTTGGATGCATCTCTGATCCGACACAGCCAAAGCCAATACTACCCCACAATCCCAAAATATAAGTATTTATTGTTATTAATCTAAATAAAAATACTTATATTTTAAAACGGAGAACGGAGGGAGGATTTAGGCAATTAGGCCTACTACTATCCCTCTGTGGTGTAATAAGATTATTTTTAACACTTTATATTTGTCATAAAATAAGTTTATTTTTAAGCAATCATTACATTAAAGGTTATAAAACTAGAGATAAATGCATTGTTGGGAGTAAATAAATGGTGAGTTTGAATCTGCGCGTACATTTCTCAAACTCGTAAATGGTTCGTTTTCATAAGAAAATATGTAGAAAAGTTGCTTTATAAAATCATATTATTCTATTTTTTCCAAGTGGTGTATTCATCATTTTAGATGAAAATCCAAATTATGCATTCATCGTTTTTTTTATGGACACAAATAATTTTACATCATATATCTAACATTTTTAGATAAACCTAAAATAAACTTCACATTATGTATCTATCATTTTTTTATAAGAGGGGACACACGTGGGGTGGGGGCACATGGCGGGGAATGGGGGAGGGGGCCGGGTATAGTTGGCCAAAAGGCTCGAGGCCCGACGGTCCGGCCCACGACATGAAGTTTTGGCCCGGCCAGGAACAGCACGGCTCGACCATTGGAACGTACCTGGGCCTTTACTTCGGCACGGTAGGTTGGCCCTGCACGACCACGGTCCAAAGATCAGGGAGGAAAAATAGAATTCGGATCTTAAATATACTTATTTCAGCCATATAAGGCACGGGCCAAAGAAAAGGGATGCAAAATAGACTTATTCTAGTCATATAATTGATGACCCAAACAGATGATGGATGGAAAATAGACTTTTTCCAAGGAGGAACAAAGTGGGCTTCCTTGCCTTTTGTAACATCCTGTTTTTAAAATAATAATAATAATAAAAAGTCACTGCCACCGCCGTGCCGGCCATCACCGTCGCCGGCCGCGCTCTCGCCCGCGCCTCGGGCCCGCGCGCGCCTCGAACCCCGCGCACCGTCGCCATCACCGTGACGCTGTCCTATCGCCGCGTCGTCGTCGCCTGTGCCGTTGCCGCGCGCCGGCCACCCCTCCCTCCCCCTTCCCCTATAAATCCCCCCTCTCCCCCTCCTCCTCCACACCGCGCCCCCTCCCTTCTCCGTCGGCCGCCGCCGTGCACCCGTGTCGCCGCCGCCGGTGAGCCTACCTCCCTTTCCCCCCCTTCACCGCTCGCGCCCGCGCCACTAGGGCCGGCTTGGCCGAGAGAGAGAAGAGGTAGAAGAAGAGGAGAAAGGAGCCGAGAGGAGTCGGGAGGAGGAAGAAGAAGAGAAGGAAGAGAGAGAAGGAGAAGAAAAAAAGAGAAAAGAAAAGAAAAGAGAGAAAAAGAAAAAGAAGAGAGAGGAGAGAGGTGACATGTGGGTCCCGCATGTCAGTTGTTAGGGTTTGGAACAAAAATAAATTATTTATCAACAGTAACTTTTCACAATTTTTGGAATTAATTCTGTCGGTGTCATAGGCCCAGGGGTATGCTGACTTAGGGCTTGCGGCGGCCTCGTTCGCTCACGTGGCCATCCCTGAGGGGGGATCGGGCCCGAGGGTGATGTGGCAGCCGCCCGCTCTAAGTCCCGGCGCCCCCTCGGGGGCTGCCATATTAGGGGTCGGGCTCTCCCGACCCCCTCGGGTTGCCGCCACGTGTGGCGGAGTAGGTGAGCGCTCCCAGCGCTCACCTACCCCCATTAATGGCGGCGCAGTCGGATTGCGCCTGCGCGCGTGCGTGACGCATTAAATGCGGAATGACACGCACGCGCGCGCCTGACACCTGTCACGGTCGGCTGACCGGCCTGAGACCGGTCCGAATGACCGATGGGACGCAGCACAGTACCTGTCGTACCGTCGCACGCCCGGTAGGTATGCTGCACGCCCCGTCAGGTCACATCGAGAATCATGTGAGCCGTTTCGGCTCACACACATCACCAGAGTTGGTGTGCCTGGTCTAATCACCTCGCACGCCTCACCCCGTACGGCGGGGTAAGCAAGTCCCCGCCCGTTTAATGAAGAATGACGTGCGGTGTCACACACGTAGATGGGCGGTCTGACAGGAGTCATACCGGCGCTACAGGACGGTGGACTTCTGCCGCAAGCCACAGTGTAGCCCTTAATTGTAAAAGATCTTTTTTCCTTTTCTCTAGATTTTAGCCTGTCCGGTCCATGTGGTGTCCTCTTGAAGTATAAAAGGAGGCCCAGGCCTAGAGGAAAGGGGGCTGTCTTTTGGTTGGATCTTTCTGGTACGACTCTTGAGAGCAAGAAACACACAGATAGTCCATCACACAGGAGTAGGGTGTTACGCCTCACCGGTGGCCCGAACCTGTATAATCTCTCGCGTGCCAGTGCTATTTCTTGTGCGAAACTCTCTTTCTCTACTTCTCCATCTCACCAGCACACCGGAATCGGGGCCGGGAGTGCCTCTCTTTTGCGTCCTGGGCCGAACCTCAAAAAGGGGGTCTGCACAATCCCCCGCTGCGGAGTTTCTCCTCCGGCAGCTGGCGTGCCAGGTAGGGGCGCATAGACGCACTCCTCGATTCCCATCTCTTCCGTGCGTGCCAAGTTTCGTCGAGTCAACCCTATGGCTGAAGAGGCGGTGCTCCACACGCCCACACCGAGCATTAGCGACGACGGCGGAGAGCTGCATCCCCGACGTCGAGCGTACACCCCGTCGTCGCCTCCGCACCGGAGTCCCGGACGGGGAAAAGCGCAGGAGGCGTTGGAGGGCTCTGCCACCTTCCTGCAGCCCAGCGACGAACGGCGGCGCCGTCCCAAGGCGCGCCGCCGTCTGGTCTACAGCGACGACGGCACCCCTCAGGGTGCCCTCCAGGCGGCGGGAGCGCTCCTGCGCCACCCGCCTATCGCCACAGGTCCAGAGGCCCCCGTCAACGCTGGACAATGTGGCTAACTTGGTCAAGGCGGCACAGCAGCAGCTGGACACCGGTGGCCGCTCATCGGCAGCCGAATCGTCCTGCACCGCGACTGCTGCCTCTTTGTCGGCAAGGCGAAGAGCACGACTGGCGGCCGCCCATGCCCGCCACTCATCCTCGCTTCCCTCGTCGATGCCCACGGCCGCTCGCGAGCGTCACGAGAGCATATATGCTGGGCCGGATGCCCGGCTCAACATCGAGCACCGGCGCGATGAGCGCCGCGCCACCCAAACGGGAGAGGGCGCCGCGTCTTCGGCCGACGCACGCCCTAGCGGCCGTAAAGCTAGGCCCCCCGTTTCCCCTGTCGTCGGGGCTGGATTTCGTGCCTTTGTGGCGAGTCTTCGGAATGTCCGATGGCCCCCAAAGTTCCGGCCCAGCATCCCGGAGAAATACAACAGTAGCATCAACCCCACCGAGTTCCTCTAGATCTATACGATTGGAATAGAGGCAGCGGGGGGTGACGACAGGGTCATGGCAAACTTCTTTCCCATGGCCCTAAAAGCCCAAGCGCGGGGTTGGCTCATGAACTAGCCACCCGCCTCGGTCCACTCCTGGGAGGACCTTTGCCAACAGTTCACCACGAACTTTCAAGGCACATATCCACGCCCAGGAGAAGAAGCTGATCTGCACGCAGTGCAGCGGAGGGACGATGAGTCCCTCCGGTCATATATACAGCGGTTCTGCCAGGTCCGCAATATCATCCCCTCTATCCCCGCGCACGCGGTGATATATGCGTTCAGGGGAGGCGTGCGGCATAACCACATGCTGGAGAAAATCGCCTCCAAAGAGCCGCAGACCACCGCGCAGGTTTTTGAGCTCGTGGACCGTGTGGCCGGAAGGAGGAGGCGTGGACCTGGAACTCCTCCGGCTCTGGCGCGACGGCTGCGGCTGCCCCCGAGTCCGCTGCCCGTTCTGGGCAGCGAGAAAAGAGGAGGAAGAAGAGGACCGCCCGCTCCGGTGACGAGGGGCATGTCCTCGCTGCCGAGGGTGCTTCGCGGCCCCCGTGCAAGGGGAGGGCCACGGAAGATGGCAGAAGGAGCGCCGGCGCTCCCGGTCGAGAGCGCTAGGCGGGCAAGTGGTGCTCCGTGCACAACACCTCCCTCCACGACCTCATCGACTGCCGCGCGGTCAAGGGCTTGGCCGAGCGCATCAAGAAGTGGGGGGAGGAGCGGGGGCAGGAACGTCGTGGGGGTCAGGGCCCCACGGCCCCTACCCGCGACCGGCGAAGTGAGGCCAAGCAGAAGGCCCCCACCGATGATGATGGCGACGATGACTTAGGCTTCCAGGAGACTAAGGCCACCGTCGCCACCATGGATGGGGGAGCATGTGCTCATGCTTCCCGCCGCAGCTTCAAGACTAAGAAGCGCGAGCTTCTGGCTGCGGTCCTCACTCATGAGGCCGCACGGCGGGCTCGGTGATCGGAGGTCCCACTCACCTTCGACCAAACCGACCACCCCCATGCGTTGCCCGGGGTGGACAGATTGTGATGGTGGTCTCTCCCACCATTTGCAATGTCAAGTTGAGGCGCGTCCTGATAGATGGCGGCGCCGCCCTCAACATCCTCTCCCCCACGGCCTATGACTTGATCAATGTCCCGGGCATGAAGCTCCAGCCGTCCCTGCCGATCATCGGCGTGACGCCGGGGCACACATGGCCTCGAGGTCATACCGACCTCCCGGTCACGTTCGGTGGCCCCGACAATTTTCGCACCAAGCGGATTGACTTCGATGTGGCGGATCTCAATCTGCCCTACAACGCGGTGTTGGGGAGGCCCGCGTTGGTGAAGTTCATGGCGGCCACCCACTACGCCTACCTCCAGATGAAGATGTCGGGCTCGCGTGGCCCCATCACCATCTACGGTGATCTCAAGATCGCACTGGCTTGCACGAAGCAGCGTGAGCGACCTCGCCGCGGTCCCAAAGCCCGCGGGCGGCGACGAGAGGCCCGAGGCCTCCTCGTCCCACGCCCCGAGGAAGCTGATGACCTCAGGCGATGAGGTCCCGGTGAAGGAGGTGGCGCTGGCCGGTGATCCGTCCAAAACCGTCAAGATTGGCGGTCAACTGGATGACAAATAGGGAGACGCGCTCGTCTCCTTCCTGCGGCAAATGCTGACGTCTTCGCGTGGAAGCCGTCGAACATGCCCGGGGTTCCCAGGGAGGTGATCGAGCACCGTCTGGCCGTGCGACCGGGCACAAGGCCCGTCCGGCAGAAAGTACGGCGACAGGCCCCCGAGCGCCAAGCCTTCATCCGTGAAGAGGTGACGAGTCTGCTGGAGGCCGGATTCATCCGAGAGGTCATACACCCGGAGTGGCTCGCGAACCCGGTCGTCGTCCCCAAGGCGAACAACAAGCTCCGGATGTGCATCGACTACACTGACCTCAACAAGGCATGTCCTAAGGACCCTTATCCCCTGCCACGCATTGATCAGATTATCGACTCCACTGCAGGGTGCGACCTTTTGTGTTTCTTAGATGGATACTCAGGGTATCATCAGATTCGCATGGCTAGGGAGGATGAGGAAAAAACTGCATTCATTACTCCTGTAGGCACCTATTCTTATACAACTATGCCTTTCGGTTTAAAGAATGCAAGCCCTACTTTTGAACGCACTACTCGTATTACTTTGGGTAGTCAAATTGGGTGTAATATTGAGGTGTATGTTGATGACTTGGTTGTGAAAACGTGCAACCAAGAGACGCTGCTCTCGGATCTAGCGGAGACCTTTGAGAGTCTCCGCTCCACGCGCATGAAGCTGAACCCCGAAAAGTGCGTGTTCGGCGTGCCTGCGGGCAAGCTTCTCGGGTTCTTGGTCTCGGCCCGAGGCATAGAGATCAACCCCGAGAAGATTAGTGCGATAAATAGGATACGCCCCCAACAAGCTTAGGGATGTCCAGCGCATCACTGGATGCATGGCTGCCCTTAGTCGATTTATATCGAGGTTGGGAGAGAAGGCGCTACCCCTATTTAAACTCCTCAAGCGCTCCGGACCGTTTAGGTGGACGGAGGAAGCTGAGCAAGCCCTCACCCAGTTGAAGGTTTATCTTAGCTCCCCCCCGGTCCTAGTTGCCCCCGAGCCCGAGGAGCCGCTGTTGCTCTACTTGGCTGCGACCCCACAAGTAGTCAGCGCAACGCTAGTGGTGGAGCACGGCGAGGAATGCCCTCGGCCCGTGCTCCACCGACCCATGTCGATACAGCCCGGGCCAGAGGCCAACGAAGGAGCCCGTCAGCCAGGCAAGGGCCCTGGGGCCCCCCAGTTTAACAGTGGCCCTCCGTCCCCTCGTCAGACGCCGTTAGGTGCCCCCGGTCCAAAGGAAGGTCCCGAGGCCACTGAGGGGAGGAGCGGGCCGACGCCGTCTGACCCCGAGGCCACCGGCATGGAGATGGAGTGGGCCCAGAGTGGCCCCTCCCGTCATCTATGTGCGAGATCCAACGCCCATGGTGAAGGAACTAGGCCGCACCGAAAGGTGCAGCGGCCAGTTTACTTCGTTAGTGAGGCATTGCGGGATGCCAAGACCCAGTACCCTCAGGCCCAGAAGTTACTCTACGTAGTTCTGGTGGCCTCGAGGAAATTGCGCCATTATTTCCAGGCGCACCGGGTCACGGTGGTAACGTCCTACCCCCTCGGGCAAATTCTCCGTAACCGAGAGGGAACTGGGCGAGTGGTCAAGTGGGCCATTGAACTCTCTAAGTTCGACCTCCACTTTGAACCACGCCACGCGATTAAGAGTTAGGCCCCCGCTGATTTTGTGGCAGAGTGGAGCCCGACCCCCGAACCCGACCTCGGGTTCCCCAACCCCGAGGCTAGAGCCGATCCCTCACAGCAAGCCACCAGCCCTCATTGGGTGATGCAGTTTGAAGGCTCGCTCGCCCTCCAGGGAGCTGGTGTTGGGGTCACTTTGACCTCGCCAAACGGGGACATCCTCAAATATTTGGTTCGCCTAGATTTTCGGGCAACCAATAATATGGCGGAGTACGAGGGGCTACTTGCGGGACTTAGAGCGGCGGCTGGAATAGGGATCCGCCGCCTCTTGGTTGTAGGCGACTCTCAGTTAGTCGTGAACCAGGTCTCCAAGGAGTATTGCTGCTCCGACCCGCAAATGGAGGCCTACGTCCGTGAGGTGCGGCGTATGGAGCGCCATTTTGACGGGTTAGAACTACGGCACTTGCCCAGGCGAGACACTGCGCTCGCCGATGAGCTGTCACGACTCACCTCATCACGCATCCCAACCCCACCGAGTGCCTTTGAAGAAAGGCTTACCCACGCCACCCTCGGGGCCCGAGGGAGTCTAGGCCCCGAGGGCCGAGGGGGTTGAACCCGACCCCCTAAGACAAATTGCTTGGATTGCAGAGATCCAGGCATTTCTCAAAGATGAGACTCTCCCCGAGGATCGCAAGGGGAGCGAGCGAATCAACCGCATCTCCAAGAGGTACGTGTTGGTAGAGGGGGCCCTCTACCGACGCGGTACCAATGGAGTCCTCCTCAAATGCATCTCTCGGGACCATGGCATCGAGCTTCTCGCCGATGTCCATGAAGGCGAGTGCGGCGCTCATTCCACCTCACGCACCTTGGTCGGTAAGGCCTTCCAGGCGAGTGCGGCCGATCTGGTCAGGCGATGCAGGGCGTGTCAGTTCCACGCCAAGCAAACGCATCTGCCGGCCCAGGCCCTCCAGACCATCACGCTCTCATGGCCCTTTGCGGTCTTGGGGCTGGACATCTTGGGTCCATTCAAGAAAGCATTGGGCGGGTACGAGTAGCTCTACGTCGCCATCGACAAGTTCACCAAATGGCCCGAGGCTTACCCGGTCATCAAGATCGATAAGCACTCGGCCCTCAAGTTCATCAAGGGCATCACTGCTCGGTTCGGGGTGCCCAACCGTATCATTACGGACAACGGCACCCAGTTCACAAGTGAACTGTTCGGCGAATATGGCGAAGACATGGGCATCAAGCTCTGTTTCGCCTCTCCCGCCCACCTCAAGAGCAATGGTCAAGTGGAGCGTGCCAACGTAGAAATCCTCAAAGGCCTCAAGACCAAGACGTACCACGTCCTCAAGAAACACGGTGACTCGTGGATCTATGAGCTACCAGCGGTGCTATGGGCCAACCGGACTACCCCGGGCCTTGCCATAGGGGAAACACCAATTTTCCTGGTTTAGGCGCGGAGGCGGTCCTCCCATCCGAGCTCACCTTGGGATCTCCGCGAGCCGCACTGTAGAACGAGGCAAATCAGGAGCACCTCCGACGGGACGACCTCGACTACCTTCGTGCCATGCGTTACCAGCAGAGCCTAAGGCGCTATCATCAGCGCCATGTCCGGGCCCGATCACTCAGTGTAAACGATCTCGTCCTACATCGCGTCCAAACGCGTGCTGGACCGAGCAAATTCTCACCCATGTGGGAGGAGTCGTTTCGTGTGATCAGCGTCCCCCGGTCGTGCTCGGTCAGGCTGGCTACGGAGGATGGCACCGAGCTGCCTAACCCGTGGAACATCGAACACCTTCATCGCTTCTACCCATAAAGGAGTCGATGTGTTGTACCTCGGGCTTGGGCCAACCCCACGTGCCCCCTCGGGCACACCGAAGTTGGTCGGGGGCTCCCACTATCAATATATTCCCCTTTGGCATTTATTTTATAAGCTGTAGATTTCTTTCTTATATAATTCGTTCGATCCAACTTTGACTTCTTCTTTGCGTGATCTATTGGGTGTTTTGTCTTAACTCGGGACGCTTGTGTTCGTGTCGCTCCCGGTGGTTCGCACCGTCTAGACGTCGACGGGGCCCAGAGCGAGCCGTGCCCCGAGACACATTGAACTCCGGGGAAACTCGCCAATGGCCCACAATCGGGTCCGCACTTACCTCGGTCATCGTGCTCTCGGCCTGGCCAGTCTCGACATGTGGAACTCCCCAAGTGCACTAGCTCCGGTCCCTATCACTGGGGATAGCGGCCCGAACCCGATCCCCCGCTTAAGTCAAAATGCCGGACGGGTCAACACGGGAAGTACAGTTGGATCACAAGACAAAATCGCAAATTAATGCAAACTTATGAAATGTTCATTCCAGGAAAATAGACATGCAAACATAAGGTGAAATGTCGATTATTACATGGTCGGCACGAGACCAAATATATACAAGCACAAAGAAAGATGGAGGGGCTGCTAGCCGCGGGCCTCGGCCTGTGGAGTCACGCCTCGCCACCGTCGTCGCTGCCGCCGCCGGCATCATCACCGTCGTCGCCTTCGTCGTCATCGTCGGAGGTCGGCGGAGGGGCGAATCGGGGGGCCGTCCCCTCAAAGGAGTGGACGATCTCCCGGGCGGCATCTCGGACTCGGGCGCGGGCCGCTGCCTCGGTCCCCGGCGGGAAGTCATCAAAGACGGCCCACGAGGAGAAGTTCAGGTCGCGGGCCTGGCAGCTGGCCAGTACCAGCTCCACCGCCCCCTTGGCGAGGCCCTTCGAGGAGGCCTTTATGGTCTCCTCGACCTCCTCCGGGAACCTCCCAAGGTCCTCCGCCATGTTCGCAAGGCGGTGGGCGACCTCGGCCGGGGTGTCATCGAAGCCGTAGATACGACACTGCCATACGCCCGGCATGCTCTAGCTTTCCGACGGCGTCCCGGAGCATCCCGGGGCCCATCTCCTTGCCCAGCTTGAGGGCCTCGACCTCCGCGGTGCGGGCCGTCAGGAATTCCTGCAGCGCGACGGCGGTCTCCTCGGCCGTGGCGAGACGGGCGGCGAGGTCGCTCTGGCCCTCGGGCGCCCCGAGCCATCTCCTCGATCTCCTTGGCGCGCGCCTCAAGCTCGGCGGCGCGCTTGTCCAAGGCGACCCTCTCGGCGCGGGTGCTCTCCATCTGCGCGAGCTAGCGCGCCATTACGGCCTCCTCGCGCCCGGTGACCTAGGCTGCGCGTTACTCTCGGACGCGCAGACTCTCGGACAGCTGCTGGTTCGTTGCCTCGGACTCCGCGAGCTCCCGGGCTTGCTCGGTGAGGGCGGCTTCGCGGAGACGGAGCGTGGCTTCCATCTCCGCGGCGGCGGCTTCGTGCGTCGCCAGGTTCTCCTCCCGCGCCTTGAGCTCGTCGGCGCAGACGTGCAACGCCCTGTTGCGGTCCGACAGGCCCTCCACGCGGCGTCGGATGACGGCCTCGGCTTCAGCCGCCTTTTGCTCTCGGGTTGCGGCGGTGTCCAAGATCCCCTGTGCGGCATCGTGCCAGCGAGATAGGTCGGCGCAGAGCGCCTCGATCGCGGCAAGCGCCGCGACCCTCTCCTCCTCCACCTCCCTGGTGATCTCCACCAGGGCGTCGGTGCGTGCGTCGATCGACGCGAGCTGGGCGGCGTGGGCCTTCCGGCCAGCCTCCACCATGGCCTCCAGGCAGCGCCGCCCCTCTGCCAGCCGCTCCCACTCTGTGGCCAGCTCGGCCCGCTCCCCCGCTAGGGCCTGCAGCTGGGCGTTAAGCCCATCCACCGCGGCGGAGTTGGCCATCGCCATGGCCTGGAGCAGGGGCTCTGCACCCAGTGGTGTGGATGCGGAGAAGGACCTCCAGCGGCCCGACCCCAGCGGAGTCTCAGGCTTAGCCTCGGGGGCTTGCTCGGCCTCGGGGGCCTGGTCGCCCTCGGGGGCTTGGTTGGTGTCGGGCCCCGGGCCGCCGCTTGCGTCCCTGCTGGCTAGCACCAGCTGCCGGAGCCAGCTCGCCTCGGCCTCCTCCCGGGCGCGGGCCTCTTCGGCCTCCCGTGCGGCTACTTCGGCCTGCCGAGCACGGGCCGCCTCGCGGGCGGCTTCTTCAGCCTCCCGCATGCGTGCCTCGGCCGCTCGTAGGTCGGCCGCCTGGTGGGCCGTCTCGTCGGCCGACCGCCCGTCGGCCTCAGCCCCAGCGGGCCGGCCGGCTTGGACTGGCGGGGGGCTCCCCGAGGCGTGAGATCACTGGACAGGAGAGGCCAAAAAGCAAGACATACATAAATAACATGAAAGGAAAAGGAGGGGAGCGGCCCCCAGTTGGGAGCGGGACCGTACCTGCTGGCTGGACGTTTGAACGTCCACTTCGGGGGCTCTATAAAGCCCCCTTGCTGGGCTCTGTCCCCTGGCGGGGTGTGGTCTCCCCCAGCTTGCGGAGCCGCTTCATCTTCTTTTCTCCCCCGGGTGGGCGCGACGGCGAGCCGCCCGCCGACCGCTTCCCCGGGACGCTCTCGGCTCCACCCCCTCGGGGTGGAGATGGGGGAGGGGGGCTCTCCCTGTGCTTGCGCTTCCCCTTGGGGTCGTCAGAGCGGCTGCCCCCGGAACTACCGCTGGGGGGGCGATGAGCGACCCTCGCTGGAAGAGGGCCGCCCTCCTCCTCCGCTGTGGCTGCCGCCAGCGCCATCGTGGCCCCGGTCCCCCGAGGCGCTGATCGCGGCCATAATCACCTGGATGCTCTCGTGGTCCGGGTCACTGCACAGGGGGAGCACCCCCGCGGGAATCAGGGACGGCTCCACCGTGCTGAGGTTCAGCACGCGCTGGACCACCACCCGGAGATCCTCCGGGCTCCAATCCCCGTCGCGGCCCAGGTGCGACCGGCCGGGGTCCTCGTAGCCGGTGTACGCCCAGGCGCCCCACCTACTGTAACGCCCTAAAAATTCGACCGTCGAAATCGAAACCCTAAAAATACAAAGTTTAAAACCTTAAAATTTAAATTTGCATCATGCTGTATTTTACGACTTGTTTATTTGAATCTTTATTTTGCGAGAGTTTAATTTGTCGAGATTATTTCGGTGCAAATCCTAGAACGGAAATCGATGGGCGGAGTAATTGTAAAACCGAGTTTATTTCATTCATGCGAGAGAGTTATAAGTTTGACAAAATACAATACAATGCTAATAATAATAATTAAAAAAATATATAAAAAATAAAAAAAATAAAAAATAATAATAAAAAAGAGAAGAACACTGTTCTTCTTCTCCACGAGACAGCTAACCCTAGCTAGCTAGCACTACCGTGCGCCGCGCGCTGCAGGCGCCTAGCCCTGCCGCGCCTCGAGCCCCACCGTGCCGCGCCTGTCGCCGTCGCCTGCACCGCCCTCGAGCCCCATCGGCGCCGCGTCGCCGTCGCCGTCGTGGAGCCCCGTGCCGGCCACCTCCCCTCCCTCCCCGGCCGACTATAAAAGCCCTCCCCCGGCCGAGCACTGCTCCCCCACCTCCCCTCCTCCATTTCCCTTCCCTTTCCCTCACTGCCGTGAGCCACCGCGCCACGCCGCCGCCGGAGCTGCCGCCCCGCCGTGCGCCATCGCCACCACCTCTGCCGCGTCGCCGCCCGGGCTGCCGCCGGCCGCCGCCGCTGCTCGCCGTCCTCAGCCGCCGGCGCAGGCAAGCCCCCTCCCCCCTCCTCTATTCCCTCCCCTTGCCGGTGTGCTGTAAGAGAGAGTGAGTAACAGAGAAACAGAGACAGAGGAAGAAGACGATACAGAGAAGGAGAGAGAATAAGAGAAAAAGAGAAAGAAAAGAGAGAGAAAAGGAAAAACAAAAATAAAAGAAAAAAAATAAAAATAAAGGGAGATAAAAATTGGGGTTAGGAATTTAATTATTTTTGTTTATCTCGAATATATGTGCTAGATTAATATAAAGTGTTAGTTTAATTAAATAATAAGATAGACCGACATCGGTTATTTTGGAAACGCGGGTAGAATTATATCGGACATTTAATTGCGATTTAAAATGTTCACCTAACTAGATTATTCTTTAATGGTTAATACTTAGCAATGTACTTAGCCGATTATGTAGATTTTTATTAATTAAATTTCGCTAGTCGTTTATATATATATAATCGGAGGATTAATTACCGGTCGTTTTTAAATTGCTATCGTATGTATGAGATCGTTCGTATCTATTTAAATATTTATTTAGTCGGTATCTAGTTGTTTAAATATTTATTTAGTCGGTATCTAGTTGCTTCCTACTCAATAATAAGGCTATCCGCTAAATTACCCGTCGTGATTATTTTAGCCGACTATTCACTGGGTAGGGTTACCTTTTATTATCGGTCTCGAATTTATTCGAGACGCGTAAATCAAATCGGATTAATAGTTTAAATTGGCTAGCGCTAATAATTTAAAAACAACGGTATTAAAAATCAAAATAGTATTATTTTTAAATAAAATGGAATCAACGTCGTCGTTCAACGCTCGCGCTCGATCTTTTCTTTAAACTGAATTTTGTTGGAGTTTAAATTGAATTCTAAATGAATTCAATTCCTTTCGCACGTAATTATAGATCCCGAGGGAGCTGTGAGTCCGACCGAAGACCAAGAACCACCGGACTTCGAGCAAGGCAAGTCATCACTATCCCTTGAACATATTGATCCCAAATTGCGAAATTATTTTGTTTACAAATAAAGTTGCATGCAATGATGAACATCCTACTTGTTGTTATGCCATGCCTTGAATATTGTTTACCCCATATCCCCTTGTAACCATGTACGTATGAGTCCTTAGTCAATTATGGCAAATGCTTAGTAATGCTATTCTAGAATCATGCATACTCATATTTATCAAAATGCTATATGCTTGGGCAATTACCTTTGGGAAGGTAATTGAGATGCGGCATGTGGAGACATGAGCGCCACATTGTCATGATATGATGACATGATTTGTGAAAGGAGAAATGAAACTAAACAACTATTTTCGATCGGGGCGGATGGTGGATTTGGGTGGTATCTAGAAAAGGCTAGTACCGTCCCCGGTCAGTTAAGGACCGAGCCATGAAGCTAAGCATGAAACGACCCTCGTACAACCGCACTTCTCGGATGGGTATAGACCTAGCGGACTAGATGGCCGAGCAGAGGCAGTATCCTTGCATAGATGGTTCACCCCGTGTGTGAGGCAGGTGCGCTACGGTGGGGCAGCCGTTGAGGTAGGGCCGCGAGCGTGCCCTACGTCGGTGTCGCCATTTGTAGGACTGTCACGTGTGTGAGAGTGAGAATCTAAACTTAAACTATAAACTATAAACTTTACGTGCGTGTGAGACTTCCCTTCCCGGGAGCGCCAGAACTCCTCTCACTGCTAGAAACAGATACGCCTAGAGTGCATGAGGATGATAGTTCATGGAGCGGGTACTGCCAATGCAAGGTTATCGAAAGGCTTTGCCGTGACGCGTCTCATGTGTTGAGACGAGGCTCATGCATTGGGCAGTCGCGGAGTGCGGGTAAAGTGTACATCCACTGCAGTGTGAGTAAACCAAATCTATTCGAATAGCCGTGCTCGCGGATAATGAGCACCGGGACGTGCATTACACTTGGCTAGACTCTAAATTCTTAACCTGTGTGGGATGGGATATTGCATGATGAATTTTATGCTGTTGGAGCCACTCCCTGAGAGCAGGGAAGGTGGACGTCCACAGAAAACCATGACGACCAACGGTGGAAAGCCATCCTTGGGATCACAATGGATGGTAGACAGAACCGTCGTTGTTTAAATTGAACTCTGGTATTAAAACTTGATCAGTTATGCTAGGTCTTAGGTTTGTGAAAATGATTGCAAAACTAGCTTTATGCAACAGAGCCTATGCCTTACCTTGAATGAAACTCTTCATACGCGTTATTGCCGTGGTGACTTGTTGAGTACGGTTGGTACTCACCCTTGCAATCATAAACTTCATCAGAAGCCGAAGATGACACCGCGGAAGATCCATACGCCTACTATGAAGAGGATGCGGAAGATGAGGGTGCCCACTAGGTCTAGATACGGTCGTTGCCTGTGGCAATGACGATGCCGCTGCCTTCGCTCCGCTACTTATCTATCTTCTGCTTTTGGATTGTATTCCGGACCGTTTGGTCCTTTGTTCTAAAACTACGCCCTCGGGCCTATGATGTAATAATCCATACACGACGCATATGTATGCGCTTTTGGTAATTCAACTATGTATCGTGTGTGCCAAACTACTTGATCCAGAGAAATGGCACAGATTACACGAGTGATTCCTGTTGCAAAACGGGGGTCCTTACACCTACGTTCCTGGAGCAGGGCGATGCGGCGGCGGAGGTAGTACCCGAAGACCATCGCACCGGTGAGGCCCTGGGCGCGCAGGCCAATCAAGCGATCCAGGATGGCGTCGTACCCCTCCTCGAGGGTGACGACCGACCGCTATGTCGGCCTCTGCGTCAGCGGACAAGTCGGGAGTCAGAGGCGGTGCTCGTTGGGTAGACTGGTGTAGAACCAGTCGCTCTTCCAGTCATCTCACTTTTTGCGCAGGACGCAGGAGATGTACTGCTGCACCACCTGAGCCCGCGGCTGGAAGTAGCAGGCGCCGATCTCCGTCGGCGGCGACACCGACTGGGTGGTGTAGAACCACCGGAACAGTCGGAGAGTGGGCCTCACCCCCACAAACATCTCGCACAGGTGTGCGAAGATGGACAACGTCATCACGGTGTTGGGGGTGAGGTGCACCATGTGGAGGTCGTAGTAGTTCAAGACCTCTAAGAAGAAGCGCGAGAATGGCAGGATGAGCCCCGCCATGGCGAAGGGGAGGAAGAAGACCGACCGGTCTGGGAGCTGCGGCGCTGGGCGCGCTTCGCCCAGCATCACCGCCTCCCGATTGGGCACCACCGGCATAAATTTGCACGGCAGGCTAGCCATGCGGTCGTTGCTGATGCGTGACGGCGGCAACACGCTGCCCTTGACCGGTGAAGATCCCCACGCCATCGCACTGCAGGATGAAGGACACGAGAACGAGTGTGTGTGGCGAGAAGGGCGCAAGGAAGCAAGGAAAGCAAGTGCGCAAGGAAGCTGTGTTGGGCGAAAGTGGCGAAGGAAGGGGAAAACCCCCTTCTTGATGCCCTTTATACCCCAGCCGCTACCGTGCCCGGCTCCTCGTTTCCCGCGCCCACTATCTCGCCCCCTCGATTGTCGCGCGCACTTCCTCCATTATCCCCACTACTCCGTCTCCGGTGCGCGTGCAAAACGCCGTAACCGTCACAGAGATAGTGGGACAGGTCGCGTCCGCCTTAATGGCGTGCGTGGTTGCCGAGAGATACGCCATCATCGCAACTCTGGGCATGCAGGCGGACGTGCCCCGTTTTGTGCGCCACCCCCGGTAATGGGGGCCGTTACGGGGTAATGGCCCATTATTGCTGAGAGGCGCCCTTCCTCCCGTGAAACCGGCGACTGTCCGTCTCCTCTAAAGAAGCTGGGCCCACATCACGTCGTACCAACGAGGTGGCGCAAAGCCTGGTTGTCTCACAGTGGGCCCCCCACAGGCTTTACGCCGGGGGCTATCGTCGGTGTCATGGGCCTAGAGGTATACTGACTTAGGGCTTGCGACGGTCCCGTTCGCCCACGTGGCCATCCCCGAGGGGGCATCGGGCCTGAGGGTGACATGGCAGCCGCCGACTCTAAGTCCCAGCGCCCCTCGGGGGCTGCCAGATTAGGGGTCGGGCTCCCCCGACCCCCTCGGGTTACCGCCACGTGTGGCGGAGTAGGTGAGTGCTCCCAGCGCTCACCTATCCCCATTAATGGTGGCGCAGCCGGATTGCGCCTGCGTGCGTGCGTGCCGCTTAAATGCGGAATGACACGCACGCGCGCGCTTGACACCGGTCACGGTCGGCTGACCGGCCTGAGACCAGTCCGAATGACCGATGGGACGCAGCACAGTACCTGGCGTACCGTCGCACGCTCAGTAGGTATGCAGCACGCCCCGTCAGGCCACATCGAGAATCATGTGAGCCGTTTCGGCTCACACACATCGCCGGAGTTGGTGTGCCAGGTCTAATCACCTAGCACGCTTCACCCCGTACGGCGGGGTAGGCAAGTCCTCGCCCGTTTAATGAAGAATGACGTGAGGTGTCACGCACGTAGATGGGTGGTCTGACAGGAGTCATACCGGCACTACAGGACAGTGGACTTCTACCGCAAGCCATAGTGTAGCCCTTAATTGTAAAAGATCTTTTTCCTTTTCTCTAGATTTTAGCTTATCCGGCCCATGTGGTGTCCCCTTGAAGTATAAAAGGAGGCCCAGGCCTAGAGGAAAGGGAGCTAGCTTTTGGTTGGATCTTTCTGGTTCGACTCTTGAGAGCAAGAAACACACAGATAGTCCATCACACAGGAGTAGGGTGTTACGCCTCACCGGCGGCCCGAACCTGTATAATCTCTCGCGTGCCACTGCCCTTTCTTGTGCGAAACTCTCTTTCTCTACTTCTCCATCTCACCAGCGCACTGGAATCGGGGTCGGGAGTGCCTCTCTTTTGCGCCCTGGGTCGAACCTCAAAAAGGGGGTCTACACAGTCCCCCGCTGCGAGTTTCTCCTCCGGAAAATTCAAATTTGAATTTTTAAACTTGGATAACTTATTCGTTTTAACTCGGATTTGAGCGAAACTTGAACCTAAATTCATCTAAAATCGAGACCTAGCTATTGGTACCACTTTTGCAATTTATTTTTTATTGCATTAATTTTTGGTGATTTTGTTTGAATTCTAATAGAATTCAAATCAAATCTTTCGCACGTAAATTTAGATACCGAGGGAGTTGTTGAGCTGAATGAGGATCCGGGTCAACAAGGCTACGAGCAAGACAAGTCATCACTAATCTTTGAGCATGTTGAACCTATTGCGAACTTATTTTTATTTAAAATAAAGTTTGCATGCTATATGAATATATGTGAATACCCTATCTTGCTATATGCCATGCCTTTGATATTGATTATCCGTGCAATCTTTGTAATCCATGATATCGTGTGTCTTTATTCAATACTTGACAAATGCTTAACCATGCTACTTTAGAATCATGCATATTCATATTTATCAAAATGCTTTATGCTCGGGCAACTACCTTTGGAAAGGTAGTTGAGATGCGGCATGTGGAGACATGAGCGCCACATTGCCATGCCATTGATGACATGATTTGTGAAAGGAAAAATAAAGCTAAATAACTTTTTTCGACTAGGGCGGCTGGAGGACTTGGGTGGTGTCCGGTAAAGGCTAGTGCCGTCCCTGGTCAGTTAAGGACCGAGCCATGAAGTTAAGCATGAAACGACCCCCGTACAACCGTACTTCTCGAATGGGTATAGACCTAACAGAGTAAATAGCGAGCGGAGGCAGTATCCATGCATAGTGGTTTTCTTGATGTGTATGAGAGGTGGGGGCCTACGGTGGGGTCGCCATCGGTAGGACCGCCATGTGTAAATCTAAACTTAATTATAACTTAATGCATGTGCGAGTCTTCCCTCCCCAGGAGCACCAGAACTCCTCTCACTGCTAGAAACTTGTGACGCCTAGAGTGCATGAGGATGTAAGTTCATGGAGCGGGTACTGCCAATGTGAGGATATTGAAAGGCTTTACCGTGACGTGTCTCATGTGTTGGGGCGAGGCTCATGAGTTGGGCAAGTCGCGGAGTGCGGGTAAAGTGTACATCCACTGCAGTGTGAGTAAATCAAATCTATTCGAATAGCCGTGCTCACGGTTATTGAGCACTGAGACATGTATTACACTTGGCTAGACTCTAAAATCTTAAACTGATTGGGATGGGATATTGAATGATGATTTTTACGCTGGTGGATCCACTTCTCGGGAGGCGAGAAGGGGTAGACCCCAGAAAACCATGACGACACAATGGCGGGAAGCTATCCTTGGGATCACAATGGATGGTGGACAGAACCGTCGTTGATTAATGAACTATGATATTAAAATTTGATTAGTCTATGCTATGTCTTAGCCTTGTGAAAAGATTTACAAAATTTACTTTATGCAAAAGAACCTAAAGCCACACCTTGAATACCCTCTATCATATGCACTGTTGTTGTGGTGGCTTACTGAGTACGGTTGGTACTCACCCTTGCTATTTACAAACTCAACTAGAAGTCGGAGATGATGCTTCGGAGGACCCGTATGCTTACTACCAGGAGGATGCTACTGATGATGGCGCTCAGTAGGTCTTAGTTACGGTTGTTGCGTGTGGCAATGGCGTGCCGTTGCCTTATTTCCGCTGCCTCACCTATTTCTGCTTTTGGGATGTATTTCAGACCGTTTGGTCCTATGTCCTAGACTATGCCTTCGGGCCTATTGTTGTAATAATTCGCACTAGACGCATGTGTATGCGCTCTTGGTACTATCACTATGGAATTCGTGTGTACCAGACTACTTGATCCAGGGAAATAGTACGGTTTACACGATAGATTCCTATGACGAAAACAGGGGTCGACACCTTTGGGCCGGGCCAACACGACCTGAGTCTTATTGGGTCGTGTCTAGGCCGATTGTTCAGCAAGTGTATATATACAACATTTATAGACTAACCTAAAAGAATTTTCACATTTCCTATCTAAGATTTTTAGGGTGAGAGGGGACGCGCGGCGGAGGATGGAAGTGGGGTTGTGGGTGGAGAGGGGGCAGGGGTATGATAACATATTTTTTTTAATTCTTGCAATCACAGTATCACACTAAAGAGGTCGCAAATTCTTAATTACAGAGAAGGGTAATTTCGACGAGGGCTTTGTGCATCTTCAAGGCAACTTCTAGTTTCTCCATTACTTAAAACAATAATTTTATGAAGCAAATCAAATTTCATAATAGCCTAATGTTTGTTCCTTTTTAATGAATGGATTAATGTGCACGCTGTCCAAAATTCTAAATGGCGTGAATTTAAAAAAACACATGTGGATTTATTGTAGAACTGATTTAAATCCATATTTTAAATTTATAATTCATTTGAACTTAAAAAAATATCATGAATCATTCGACTATTCAGCCATTCAACACAAAGGGGCTTGCCTCAAAGTAGCACTAACATCACTATAATTGTTTTGGTTGCTGAAAATTAGTGCTGTCAAAATGTTGGCATAAAATAAATGGACATAATTTATCAAAATTTTGATGATGACTAAAATTCCCATAGCCTAATTTTTGCATTAAAGTTTGTATTGGTGATGAATCAAAACAGTTTCGTACTCCATTGATTATAAGTCGTGTTTTATCCGTAACTAAAAAATAACTTTTGAATAAAACTTTAGTAATGTAAAAGTAAATGCTGGAAAATAAACTATGACAAAAAACTCTCAAAATCAAATCCAAAATTAAATTTTAAATTCAAATATTGATCGTGGCTTATAAGGTGATAGGTAAACTATGGGAGTATGGGAGTGAGAGAAAGAAAGAACCCTTCCAATGGCTTAAAAAAACTCCTGTAGCTACTACTCCCTCAGTCTAAAGATATATTCTATGTTTGGATAATTGGATAGGATAAATTTTCCATCCTTATGGAAGGACAAATTTTAATCCTAGCCATCCATTCTTCATATCTCATTTCATCTCAACCCTCCACTCATAGCCCTATCGCAATCCTACCCCTCTTAACCCATTATCCAAACAAGCCAATACTACCTGTAGCATTCAAATTTATCTCATAATATAGAGTCCCATTGGTTGCTCTAATAAGCTAAAGCCAAAGACAAATTCAAAATTTAAAATTTAATTTTAAAGTTAATTTTGAGATGTTATTAATGTAGTTTTTTAGCATTAGTTTTTAAGTCGCTAGAAACACGTATATGATAGTTTTACCAGTAAATTATTTTTTATTCCCTAATAAACCATTTTGATTTATTAGAAAATATAAACAACCGATTAGCTCCTTCTCCACCCACTTCTTCATCTCAATCAATTTTAATTTCATCAACTACTCTCTCACCTCAATTAATCAAAACCATTTATATAGTCTCAACCTTAATCCCTCTAATAGCATGCAAGGCCTACTCAACGGCCCACCAAGCCCAAGAAAGCATCCACCATCCAGCGCGCCGACAACGATTCCGTCCCCCGCCTATTTAACACAGCCGCGAGTCCGATGCCGCAACAAGGCTGGCCCCGTTTCTCACTTCGCAACACTAGGCTTTTTGCCCGAAGCGGGTCGGCGACTCGACTCTACACCCTCACCCTACCCTAGCACGCGGCGGCCATGGCGGACGAGGAGCACGAGGTGTACGGCCAGGAGATCCCCCTCGACGGGGAGGACGTCGACATGGGCGCCCCCGGCGACGAGGCCGCCAAGGTATCGTACACGCTCCACCGCCCTCCCCCCTCCCTCCCGGACCCCAAACCCTAGCTTTGGCGCTGACCCCTGACCACCCCCCGCCCACCCGCCGCGCAGATGCAGGAGCTCGACGAGATGAAGCGGAGGCTCAAGGAGATGGAGGAGGAGGCCAACGCGCTCCGCGAGATGCAGACCAAGGTCGCCAAGGAGATGCAAGGTTCGTGCCGTACCCTGTGTAAAGCTACCGTTTCGTGGAGATGGTTTAATCTTGTAAACAGTACTACGACGGTTAGGGGAAATTCGAGATCTGTGATGGATGATACTAGGTTTGCCTGTTTTGACCGTTCGTGTATGATGTAACTTGCTTGTGCTCATCATCGGTTTGAAATCTAGTTGATTGTGTAGATGTGCTATATGGTGGTGTGCGCGCTGCAGAAGTATGACTTGTGTTTTCTGTTCCGCGAAATACATATATGGAACAAATGGTTTAAAGAGAGATAATTGGAGAGGTACTGTCAGTCCAACTTGTAGAGCTTATGCGGAAAGCGGGCTTGTAGGCGGTTTTAAGGTTTTCTTATTTGACGTATGAAGTAGGGTTGTATATATTGTTCTAAGCACATATATTGTACTTGCTTTATATTCTTAAACACCAGTACAACACAGCATGGTAAGGTATAGATTGAGATCCACGATTGGGCTAGGGCTAAGTGGGATGGCGGGATTATGTACTAGATAGCTAGCATAATATTTGAATATGTCATATCTGGGCCTTTTAAGCGACCTCGTACAAGGTAAGCGGGCAGCTTATCTGGATATGCGGCCCACTTAGCCTTGTAAACCTTGTGGACCAAACTTCAGTTATATTTGGCAAGGCCAATAGACCTAGTATAGCATAGGCGTGCACTTACAAGGTCTGATTGGTCGCTTTTTAAAACATTGATATGGAATGTAATTTTGCTTCATGATTCGCAGTTGTTCTATTAATTTAATAGGTTGAGGTAGTTTTGTTATGTTTGGCATGTTATGATATTATTAGGATGTGGACTTGCCAACCTAGGAACCAGAGTATAATCTCAAGATCTCATTAATATTCTCAAAAGCGGCCGCTCAGGCTTTGCAAGCAGGCAAATGTGTGTACCAGGACCTTCCCGTCTTCCCGAGTATTGCTGAGCGGTTAATCTACAATGTTTACATGGCTAAGTGAGCCGCTTATTTCGATAAGCAGCCTCCTTACCATTTACAAGGCCATTAAAGGCCTATCTCTGTTGACCCACTAAGGCCCATGCTTAGTTGTTCGGTAAATAAATATGGATTGATCGTTCATAAATAAAGATGGAGTAGATGACAAATTTTCAACATTGAATATTGGGTTCCTTTATTGGTGTATAAAGATGGTTTCAGTACGCTCTACATGCCTGCATACAAGGCCGCTTTCCGCATAAGCTCTACAAGGTGGGTTGACCGCATTGCACTGCGTACTGCATCTTAGAACATTGAGTGTAACAGAACTTATGATAAAATATTTTTTTAAGTATTCATTGTTGTGTTTGGCAAAAGATCTTTAAATATGGCAACTTGAAATTTATGATTGCCACAAGATTTTCTTGCATGTTTTATCACCCATCTGATCATTCTACTTCTGTAGGCCTGGATCCTAATGCATCCTCATCAGAATCAAAGGAGGAGATGGATGCTCGGTCGGTATATGTTGGAAACGTAAGATTTTCATATCCTTTATATATTATCTAAATCTATCTGATTGATCTGTTATCTGTAGTTTAAGTTCCTAGGTTTATTAAAAGATATATATTTTTGCATAATGATTCCTTTTGAAACTACAGAGCTAAATCTGCTGCACTAGTTATCTGATTAGCTCGAGAAGTCATAAAAGGTCATTTGTGATCTTTAAAGCTCACTGAATATCTTATCTTAATTTTGCTTTTTCTTATTTTCAGTACATATATACCTCTGGCTCATTAAGTTTGTTGAGCTGTTCCATAGCTTTAAAACACACGTCAGTAACAATCCTATTTATATGTAACAACTATGGAGTGCCTTTTTTTCAGTTAATAATGACTTTGAAAAAACAAATTCTCTTCTATTTTTGTTTATCTTTTTAAATTTTCTGGTGCATTGATTGAGCGATGGCAATGCTCGCAGGGTAGTCTGCTGTCATCAAGTCTTTGAAATAATTTTGGCGTCTGGTTGAATCTCAGCACAAGTTATAGTGTTAGCTTAGTGGGGGAAGAAAAAAATCCTCAAAAGAAAAAGAAAAAGAAAAAGAAAAAAGATTTTGAAAAAAAGTTTAAAGAAAGGGAAAAGAAAAAAAGAAAAAAAGGAAACAAGGAAAAAAAAAGTGATAGGATGTCACCCCCCAAAGTTATGACACTTGAGAATCACTGGCAGGGTGCGTATGTATGACATGTAAGTGCATCTTCACATCTATGCTGTTGACTCTCTTAAGTCTATTGAAAGAATGCTATGTATCTTATGATGTTTTTTCTGTTGGAATTCCTCTTTTAAGCTATATTTTGTAGCTTGAATAATTTACCATTCAATCAGTTATGTTTGTTATCTTTCTCTTGTTCAGTTTCTTTTGGTTTAGTATATCAGTGTAATACTTTCCATCGGTCCGTAAAATCTTTCAACAAATGATATCTCACTGAGGTCCTGGCATATCGTAATGATTGCATGGAGGGTGAAAATTGTGCACAAAGATTTCAGTGGCATATGAATAATTTTTGGTTTTCTATCATTGCATATTTATATTGAACATTTTATATATTTAGAAAATTTGTAGGTGGCTGTTCCTATCTTGACGCACACTTTCTGCTATCCACTAAAGAACTGTTTATCCTTGATATGTGTGAAGGTTTAAAATATTCTGCACCATTGGATCATATAGATTTTATTTTGTCAACTTCCATTGAGTTCCATTCTATGCTGTGATGCATGCGTAGTAGATCAGTAGATGAGATGTGTTTTTCAGAGTTTTGGTTCTGTCTGTAACATCTATGTGCAAACTCTTGCAATATTCCATTTCCCCCATTGTGTGCATGTGTCAGTATATCTGCAGCTTATATAGTACTACTATGTGCGATAAATATGTCATTTTTTTGGGTCATATGACCATATGAGTCACTCCTTTATTTTTATACTTGCTACCACTCTAACTGCTAAGTTGCTGATTTTCACTTATATCTGTCTTATGTATATGTTTATATTTTGTATTGCACGTGTCTATCTACTCCACAATTTTTCTTGATACAAAATCTCAACTGGTACTCTTATCTCTTAATGTTTGGTTTTGCTTGTTGATCTTTCTTATGCTTATTACTTAGTAGCAATATATGTGCTCTCAATTTTTTTCCTGCTTCACTGCAGGTTGACTATGCATGCACCCCAGAAGAAGTCCAGCAGCATTTTAATTCCTGTGGAACTGTCAACAGGGTGACAATCCTGACAGATAAGTTCGGGCAACCAAAAGGTTTCGCTTATGTCGAATTCCTTGAAGTAGAAGCTGTTCAGGAAGCTGTTAAGTTGAATGAATCAGAACTTCATGGTCGCCAAATCAAGGTGAGATATGAATTCGTTTTAGTCAATCCAAAATTTGCTCCCTTGTTTACAGCCACCTATTTGGCATACTGACAGTCCATCCACTTCGATATACTCAAATCAGGTGGCTCCAAAGAGGACTAACGTCCCTGGGATGAAGCAGCCCCGCGGAGGCAGAGGATTCGGTGGTCATCCCTATATGAGGCCATATGGAGCACCATTTTACAATCCCTATGGTTATGGGTGAGTGGGAGTTTGCACTTTTCTTGCTTAGCAAATACTAGCAACCTCGCCGTCTTTGTTCTCTCTGAGATAGAATCTAATGCCCAGTTTGCTCTCTTTGCGTCAGATACCCCAGATTCCGCCGCCCACGCAGGCCATACTTTTGAAGCTGTCTTTGTGGAGTCTTCAGCACATGACATTAGTCCTCAATCATAGCCCAAAGAATCCGTCGTTGTTGCTATATTTCGTTACTTCATAGTTTAGCAACTATAAAGTTCGATTACTTTCTTCACAGGGTGTTTTTTGTTGTTTAAAGATGTTATGTGCAAATTCAGGCAGCAGCATTATGTACTATTAACTTCGTTTATGTGGAAGTGCGCACTATTATGGGTTTTGGCTGCACTTTTGGTTTCCATCTTTTCAATTCAATTAGCTTATTGCTTCAATTGCTGTTGCCTGTAGCAGGATTAGTTTGTCTGCTTTTCTCTCACTATCTTGAGATACACATTGTCATACCTAGGTCATGATGTTAATTCTTCTTCCAAAACTGTAGGATATTCAGTTATTCACAGCGCACGAAATGGGATTAGTTTGTCTGTTTTTCTCTCACTATCCGGAGATACATTGTCATACTCAAGTCCGAAGCTATGGTGATCATTTGGTCATGATGTTAATTCTTGTTCCAAAACTGTAGGATATTCACAGCGCACGAAATGGTATGTAGTAGCCTAGTAGGGAGATCACGAGCATACAGTTGTTTATCATTCTCATTTGCATAGGCGTACTAGTTTGGATCTCAAATTGTCAGACAAACCCCAAATAATTACAGTACAAGATTTCACAAAAACCTTCACCTCTCATAGTCGAAGCTAGTTTTTATCAAAATGTCTGTGTTTCTGTAACAGTGCTGCTCACACTGTTACAGTTATAAGAGCAATGCTGTGAGCCTATGCGCACAAAGCATGTAAAGTTCCATCAACAAATATAAACAGAATGCTAAACAGACCATCTTAATCCAACGATTTCAAATTATTAACACAGGATCCCACCTCAAAAAAAGAAAAACCACAGAATAATGTGACATTGTCCATTGGGCATTCACTATTCAGACCAGACCTGGCAAAACACCAAACGTACATATCGATATCTGCTCCCATAGTCCCCTGGAATGCTCAGCAGTGGTGCGTGCATTGCCAAAGTTGCAGAGCCAGAAAGAGACAACCCCATGGAAGCCGTGATGCATGGCAATGTCAGGTGTAGCTTGCCTTGCAAGAGACAACTGACACGCCATATAACTGATTCCAATCCATCTGACAAAGAAAAAATACTGCTTCATCACAAGATTTTAGGACAAAATCTAGGATCTGGCACCAGAGGCCACCATTGTCTGGCCTAAATGCAGGGTGGGCATCTCACTGTTCCTCCTTGGAATTGCTATGACATGCAGTACATCAGAACATGTACACCTTCAATACTGTAGTCCTTGTCATACCAGGCCACATCTTTTCTAGTACATCTTGTCCAATAGAAAGGGAGATGGTAGTACTTGGTAGTAATAGAAGTCATTAGAACCGCAGTAGAAAAGAGAACTAAGTACAGGATTACAGGCGCATGGAACACCTCTGAAACAAATTACTAGTACTGAAACAAATTTGTAGCAACATGTTGCTATTTTTCATGTATAAACACAAACGTTTTATATCCAGATAGTTGGCTTCAAATATCTGCAAGCTAGGGGATGACGCAAATACAAACACATATAGTACTAAGGAAGCTGATGTTTAAAAGTTGAAGCACATAAGAGGAAGCAGCAGGAATACACAGGCACTTTTCTTAAGATCTTGATGCAGCTTTCATGGAGATGGCGGCCAATCAAAACCAGCATGGCTTTCACTAAATCCACCACCATAAAACCTTACTTCTAAGCCCTCAAGACCTTGACCATCATCCCATATGCCCTCGTCATCGCTCCCAGCCGCATAATAATCATCATCCATGAGCTCCCAATAGATGGAATCATCCGAGTCGTCAGAACACTCCTCCCAGAAACTGTTTTCGTAGCAGTCGTCCACATAGGGGCCAACGACTTTCAGCCCAGGATACCTCTCTTGCAAGAGTTTATCGTCAACATTCCAGCAGCCACGCAGATCTAAGAATTTGAGATCATGACACTGAGAGGCAATCTCAACAACAGCCTTTGTTGCAATGAGCATGTACCCTATCTCAAGATGACGGAGCTTTGGCATATTGCAAGCAATAGCACGAGCCTCATCATGTTGACTGGCCCTACCGACAACATCTGTAGGGTGCATGACTCGCCGAAGTCCGACCAGGGATTTACAATGCTTGCCAAATGCTTCTAGAGCACGAGCACCGATCTTAGTACAGCTGCTTATGTCCAAGAATGTAACGTTGGACAATCTTGGCGCAACATTTTCCACTAAGGAGTCGCTGATCTCACTCCTTGGAAGCTCCAAGGTTTTAAGGGACCGTGCCCTTGCAAAAGCAAAAATAGTACTATCAGACAAAACATAATGAAGTAGGATCACTAATAAATCACAAGAATTATCTACTGCATACCCCCGTTATTTCGGGCTTATAGATGGAAGGTTCACAGGATATGCCAATATGGATATGTCTTGCGCAGTTAAAATATTCCAATCGAGAATATGAACTAAATCAATTCATGGTACTCATGACGTGGTGGGGGAATGTACAGGATATTGTATTGCTGCTTTCAGCATATATCATAATCAATCTACAGAAAGCAATTTAAAAGGCAAGGATCACTAGTATTATTTTGGCAACTGATAGACCTTAATAAACTGGAGTCTTTTCTGTTTGTACTTATGTGATTTGGATGGACAGAATTTGACAGCATTAATCCCTAAAACATACATGGGGCATAGTTGTTTGGACATGGCCAAATCTAGCACATACAGATTGAAGTTTAATGTGCGAAGATAAATAAATAAAAGGAAACACCTAGCATATGTCTACCTAATCAAGATGATCCAGAACACACGCTGGCCCTTGTCAATTCAAAGAGGATAGATGATACTGTATCCCCGTGATCCAGTTCATATCATGCAGCTTCACAGATCATATATTACCTACCAATGCATCCCATGGCAATGTAGGCCATCTCTCGAGCAAATGGCCCAGAGCATTATGCATGAGATGTAAATTAACTGACTAATCGTCTAGCAAATTCATGTATTACCGTCTGGTTATAAGGTATCCTACCGTCCCCATTCAAGCGATCTAACCTCTGCAACGAAGGAAAGCACCACACATGATAACATGATTTTGATGAACTCTACTTACTGGTCCCCAATGAAGGTGAACAACGAATCGCCGGGCAGGCCGAACACGCTAATGCGGTGGAACGAGCCGCCGCTTCGGGCGACGAGCATGCGAACCATGCGCTTGAGCTGGTCCGGCTTGCTCTGCTGCTGGCTCCACTCCTGGATGTCGATCTCCTGCCAGCAGTAAGGCCCTGCAACCACCCGGCCCCAGGATTTGCAAACCCGCGGCACCACGGTGAGCACATCCTTGAGTGAGAGTTTGCGAAAGATGAGGCCCAGTGCGTCCGGTAGTAGCTCGTCCCAACACCTGTGCTCACTGCACTCCCCCATGCCTCAGTGCTGACCTTTAGAAGCGATATCTGTCTACAACCTGTGCCAAGAACAAATATTAAGTAATTTTCTTGTAAGATTAACCTTAAAACTCACAAAATTTAAGTGATTTACTCAGGATTTCATAATTAAACGGGCTCTCCCTAAATGAATCGTTTGATATCTTCCCCTCTTGTGTCGGTGAACACAGTGCTAAAAATTATAGTTTTCTTAATAACTTTCTTGGTGAAACACTTGGTAATACGCAATTCATAATAAGAAAATGGCAGAGAAACAAAATTCCCATAATAAAGATGCAAATACTAAGAATCCAAAAACAAATTCCATCCCCTTCCTGCGGACACGGGGTTCAGTTGAACCCTCCAATTTCTTGAGGAACACAAGCTGCTACGACTACGAGTACTACACAACGCATCAAAGAAACCCACAAGAAACCGGATGTGTTATTTCAAGACAAGAAACCAATCCAGCTAATCCCAAGCCGGAATGGCTCATCAAATGACGCAAAAACCAAAAAAGAGATGGGCACGAGAGAAGAACGAATACCTTCAGCCCTCGATTCCAGCCGAGACGGAGGCCGGCGGAAGGGGGTCAGCCGCGTTCGCCGGCCGGCCTTCCCGCCTGTGGCGACGCGCGCGAGGAGGGGATGGCGAGCCGGCGAGGCCTACCTCCGGTGAGGATTCCTCCGGCTCGCGCTGCAGACGGAGGAGAAAGAGAGAGAGCAGAGGGTGCGAAGAAGAAGAGAGAAAAAAAAGGATGGATGGGAAGGGGAGGCATGGGCATCTCGGTAATTCGTCATTTTTTGTCGGTCTTTTTTTCATTCAAAATTAAAAGACAAAAATCCTAAAAAGTCAAAACATGGTGCGGTCCGCGGGAGAGAGGGGTGTCCCTTCTTTAATTTACTCTTTCTATATTTTATATCAAATTTAAACTAATAGAGATATTTAAATTTGTATTAAAAGAGTGCACACATGATGAAAATAGATAAATATAGCTAAAAAAGAATTTTTACCATGTTCCTGTAAACCCTTAATACTCTAGCTCCGCCACTGGTCTCAATAATAAATTACTACATCCATCCAATATTAAGAAATTTGGTAAAATTAAATGGAGAATGTTTTGATTGATTAAGAAAAAAAAGTATGTAATGTTTGAATGGTCGAAAATTGTGGTTGGTTGAGAAAAAATATAGCTAGAGAGTTATATTTTGGGATAAATTTTGAAGATAAGAGGTCGTTATATTTTAAAATTGATGAAGTTTGAATTATGAGTGATGGATAAAACTGAGTTAGAAACAGGTGAATTTAAAATTAGAAAGTCAATAGTTTTATTTTAAAAGTTTTCTAAAAAAAATCTAGCGTAGGATTAACAAAAAAACTATCATTTTGGGATACGCTCACGATAATATGTAATCTATCAAGAATGAGATTAGAGTTTCCGTTGAAAACTTGAAACTGATGTTATGGAGTAAGTAAAGCAAATAAGCAATAGACTTCACATTGAACAAACAATTAAAAACTTGCTAATGGAACATATAAAACTAATCGTGCTACAGATAAGATTAAATGCATGTTGCTGACGTTGTGGCTCAGACTAATAGTAGGTCCATATTTTCGCTTTTTGCTAATTATCTTTGCAAAATGAATTACCTTGGATCTTATTCTTTTTCTACAGCTTTGCTCTCCACTATCCCCACCCCTTCTATTTAGGGTGCCTTGGGAAAAAAAAGCTTGACCTAAATCCTTGTACCACATCGATATCTTTCTCACACAAATCATATCTTTAAACTGGTAACCTCACCAGTGCCATACCAAACGTGGCGGTTGTTGCAGAATGGAAGTTTTCAAGACAGTTGTTAGCATCGCGTCCTACTTGAAACTACGTTACTGGTATAAGATCTGTCTCCAAATTTTAGAGGTCACAAACCAAAGTTTCATATATACTTCTCCTATCATCGAGAACCTACTGACTATCGTTCAGGGCTGTCTGCAGAAATTTGAGCCCCCAGAACGAAATACAAAATGGGACCCTAAATTTTGAAAATAAAAATCATATGTCTAAGTAAGTACAATTTTAATTTTTATATAGCTTCAATATATTTTATTTCGTATAATATTCAGAAATATATTAAACATTGATTTAAAAGAGTAAATGTAGTACTGATATTACTGCTGCTTAACTAAGCAGTCCAAGATATGCAATTAAATTCAGGCTTCAGCACCGACTATGAACTTACTCATACAGTACTAGTGAAAGAATACTTTCCCTGGTTCGAATTGCGGTTCACTGTTTCATGCAAAATTCGAGCGAAATATTGGCAAAAACATCCTCTCAAGAACGGTGCAAAGTGAGATAACATTTTCACTCCAAGATCAATTTTGGATTGCAGGAGACCAGTCAGTTCAGTGTGCATGTTCTCGCTGAAGAAAAAACAACTGTTTTTTATTTTCCGAAGACGCCAATGTAAAATTTAATTTTGAATGTTAATTTTAGAGTTGATTTATGAGGGGTTTTTTTTCGTAGTCTATTTCCCAATCTTGACTTTAACTACTAATTATACATACATACATCGAAGTATAAAATAATTTTTTTATTTATTTTTCTATGTCTTATCAGCCGTAGCTCAACATATCAGAGTTTCACGCTAGCGCTACCCTTGAGGCCAATAATATGGTTGGACGGATACAGCTGATAAGGAGAGTAGCAACGATATCGTCTATGATATCAAGAATTCCACTGGAATTAAAGGTTGTAGGCGAGAGTTTTTCTCTTGATGCCTACAAGATTCACGACAACATAGTATAGTCGTCTCTTTATATATATATAAAATCCATTCAAGTTGGTCTTCTTCCGCACATTAGTAGTTCTAAATGAAATTCATTCTCATTGCGTTGCATCCTCAGATCTATTACAACAATTTGAGCTTAAAATGCTTGAGCCAGCGGCTTCAAAAGTTCCCGGCGCCAATCTGGCTGCCTTCCTTGATCAACAGAGTTTATACTTATAGGTAATTGTGCATTTATGATTGATTCAAATTCAAAATTTATTACCCATCGTATTTTTAGATATGGAGGATAGTTACATGAGATGTACTTGATAGTGCAGCGACAAGAGTGTATAGTTTCAACCCTAAAATCTCCCATTCAATCTCCAAATCTCGTTTTTTAGAGACTTTTTACCGTCCTTCATGTTTATTGGTACCTGCCGGTACATGCAATCCAGGCCATCCATTTCATTCCATCCACCGGCTGGGAGAAATTGGTACCTAGTAGTACTTCTCACGTGTTCAAGGTGGTACTAACTAAAATAGGGTAATTATGTAAATTTTCTATTCTCTTCCTCCTCTCACTTTATCCGCCTTTTCTTATCTCGGATGACAGTGTTCTCGCCGACAGCCTTGCCGCTATGCCCTCTACGTCGTCACGTCCGCTTTGCCGCGCACCCGGCGCCGGTGCCGCCGTCGCCACCTCCATCTCCACACTCATCTGGAGCTGCCGCCTCCGCCCAGCTTCGTCATGTTCCCTAGCACCCTCCGCCTCCCTCCGGCGAGGGGTGGCCGAGACAGCGAGGTGGCCGTGGATAGGTCGTACCAGATGCCTTGACAGCGGTAGCATCATCGCTCCTACGTAGATGGATGGGGTCTGGATGCGGGGATGGAGAAAAAGAATTCGACAGCAGCGGGGGTGTGGGTGTGGGATGGTTGCTCGATGATGAATGCGGGCGCAACGTTGAAGGAGACTGCGCGCCGGTAGTTCCACTATCGTGGGGGCGCAAATGCGGAGGGAGGAAAAAAGAGCGAAGAGATGAGAATGTGGCGGTGCGATGAAGGAGATGGAGTCGTGCGGTTTCGTTTCTCTTTTCCTGTTTCGCTGATTCCCATCGTACCCCCTCACAATGGACGAACATATTTGTTTTATTACCATACGGTACTGGTACCACCCGGTATGACCCTGCTGGACTGAAGTAAAACTTTTTTTCAAGATACTTACGCATTGTTGTGTATTGATTCATATCTAGAATGTATAAGAAATGCTGAAACACTTTTAGACACTCCAAAAGTCTCAAATACCACGAACAACTATGCATAACCACAACCACAATTCCCACAAATATCCGCAGATACACATTACCCAATTGCACACATGCTGGTTACACATTTCAATCGTTAAGGCTAGCTGCGTGCATGCCGCTAATCATTGTCCTCTCCACGGAAACAAGCACTGTACTAGCTAGCTTCCAAGCAAACACAGTGCAGATTCCGGAGAAGCATCCATCGACGGCGACGTCTCTCCTCTCATCCATCGTCCTCCTCTCCTTTTCGCCTCGACCGACCGGCCGCCACGAGGAGAGGGGCTGTTTGTGCGTGCGAAGATTGGATGACTAGGGCCAGAGCCACTCGCTCGATCGATTGAATCAATAGATGCCGATACCGAATGCGTGATGGGATGCGCTCCTCTCGACCTACCTATCTGCAATGAATTTTAATCCCCCAGGGTCATATCCCTCTATATATTTTTCTCTTAAAATCAGTGTATTTGGTTGTGAGAAATTCTTTAAGAAAACTGACGATGTAAAGTATATTTAAATACTGACAACATATAAGTGAGAAATTTTCTATTCCTTCTCTGCACACGGCGGTAATGAATTTGCTGTCAGGATTCGTAATTCGTAAGAGAATACTGTAGGAGTTAAAGATGTCACTTAAAATCAAAGTTTTTACGTGATTTTTTCATAAAAAAGTAATCCTAACAAAATATTGTTTTTGCAACATGCAAGAGACAATTCAACACCTGTTTTTTTTTGTCATATTGCTCATTTTGCCTGGGTGATGTATATTCTTTTCTTTTATTTTAATATCCCTCTCCTCAAAGCGTCAAAAATGGTAATTGTATAAGGGGAGTGCATGGATCTATGAAAAAATGATTTTATTTGGGACTAGTGTACTTTGTTTGTCAATTTGGTGTTACCAAAATGATAAAGTATTTGATAAAAAATGTCTAACCCATTATTTTCATGTGTTCCAATTGATTCCAATATTAATTTATGAAGCTACCGCAGGAGGAATAGAATATCATGCGTAATGGTACTATACTCTTAGAATCAGTTGCGAAGGATATTTTATTCTATTATGGGTGGATATATCGGCTTAATTATTAGAATTTGTGTGGTTCTTTTAGCAATGTTAGATGTTTTTATTTCTTAAGGGTAGTTGAGGATTTGTCGTGTCCCTCTTTTTATTTATTACAATAAGAGTTAATTGGTTGTGCGTCTTATGATAAAAAGCCAAATATATAATACATTTTAATTATTAAAAACATCACAAGTTCAAACTTGATCGACATGTTTAAAAAAAGACATTCAATTATGAGTAGCACACAGTATTTATAAATTGGATTTGTTTTTTTTCCTTTTCTCGATATGTTTTTTTTGTTTCTCGATACATGTATGTTATCAAAATTTCAAGGACTATGTTAAAACTATTTATTAAATATTATTTTTCAAGGGATTAAAGGCGGGTATCTTTTGTTGATTAGCACTCCATGCCCCATCGTCCGTCGCCCCAAGCCCCCAACACATGCGAAATTGCAGCTTTTGTCCGAACGAATGCCATGCTGCGAACTGACGGGTCCACGTTTCCGGACCGGAGAGAATGCTACCTTGTGAAGAAACAAAAAGGCAGGGCGAATTTTGCTACAATATATCGTGACTTCGCAGGTTTAATTGTAGGACACCGTGAAGTGACTTTAGGAGGAAAACACTCTCAAAAGTTGGATATATGCTGATTAACACCGCACCCATTAAAATAATAATTTCCTATTGGAGAGGAGAGGAGAGAGAAATCATGTGAAATGTTAAAAATGCCCTTGGACCCACATGTCAGCTCCCCTTTCTCTCTTCTCTCTATCCCCTCGGTGTGGCGGCCTGGCGCCGTGAGAGGCGGCAGTGGACACGCATGGAGGCCGGTCCAGTCGAGCGCAACGACGATGGTGCAGAGGAAGGAGGGACTGGAGACATAGGGGCTACTCTAGGTGCTTTCGGCGTGTTCGAGGAAGGTGGAAGCGGAGATGATTGGATGGCGGGCCATCGACGACTAGAAATTGAGGTCGACAGCCGACGGCGGTCCGATTTGGGGAAAATGGCAGTGGTGGTTGTGGGGCGCCGGTGAGGGGTGAAATGGGGCCGCAGAGGGGCGAGGGACTCGTTGGTGGTGGCGGCTTGGTCGATTGTGCACCGGAGACAGTGGATTGGAGGGCGAGGTGTGGTGGCGGTTGAGGCATAGCTCCCATGGCCAACCCTCCTTCCACACTACCATGGCCGGCGCTCTTCTCTGTGCTGCTCCCCTACCCCACGGCGGCATGGTGGTGGACCTGCACTCTGGCGCCGCTTTCCTCACCGTGGGCGCACAGATCTACAAGGTGCCCCCCGACGGTAACCTCACGGCGTTCCCTCCCTTGCCAGCATACGGCTCCGATCCGCTGGCCTCCCTCGCCGCACTCGTCAGCCGCGGGTTCCTGCTAGTGGGCCAGCCCAGCACGAGCCACCTCCTCCACGTCGACATGGAGGACGGAGACAGTGCCTACCATGGCAATGTGGAAGGAGAGGATAGAAAGAAGAGAGATGAAGACCTGACATGTGGGCCCAAGGGCATTTTAGAACTTTCACACGATTTCTCTCTTTTCTCCAACCGGAAATTATTATTTTATTATTTTAATGGGTGCAGCATCCACCAGTAAATATCCAATTTTTGATAGTGTCTTCCCCCAAAAGTCATTTCGTACGGTGTCATACAGTTAAAACAGCGAAGTCGGGATGTCCTGTAGCAAAATTTGCCAAAAGGCAGTGATCCTTCCTGACCAAATTAGTTTTAACCACCTTTCAAAAATTAAAGGCTCCTTTTCAAAAAAAAAATGAAGGAAATATTGAGTATTGAAATCCTATGAAAAATAATCCTTTCGAACAAAAAATCGGCCTCCTTAAAATCCATTAGAATTCCTATGGAATGGTCCATTTCAGAGGAATTTTGGAGAAAAACTAACCTCTCTTTCTTGTGTCTTGAATTCCTATGACTTTTTCTTTAGTGTTACCACTTGCCAAACAACATTTGTTGTAAATTCCTGTGCATTCGGCTCCTGTAGGGTTCAAGAAAGCATGACATTCTATTCTCGTGTTTTTCCTCTTCCAGTGTTTTTCGAATCCTGTGTTTCAAACGACCAATGGAACGAATGGATTTTACGGAACTTGGGAGAAAATGAACTAATTCCAGTGAAAAGCTCATAAAGTCTATGTGTTCCAAGGAGCGCTGAGTGTTAACGAAGAGCAGTTAACTTACATCCTAAAGCCTCGATATCCTGGCATGCTGTTGAACAAACCTCAACTTGCTAGGTCAACAAAGCCATTCGCTTTCATTTGACAAACTTGCTCATAGGGATCAGGGGGTGCCAGAATGTCACTGGAACTCATTTGTGAAAGGAAGAAAGTGTTGTGCACACAGCACCAGTCTTTTGAAAACCAGGACGGCTACACGTTTATAGATATTATTACTACTAGTAGTACTAGATAGCATCAATCAGTCAAGAATGTTATAATCAATCAAGAATTTAGTCAAGAATGTATGCACGATGCATGTGCCACTACTACTTATCCAGTCAGTACTCAGTTGGGACCCCCTTTCTCAAGTCTGAAATAATACTGATTGAGCAATCGCTTACACTCAATCAGTCGCTTACAGTCCTATCTGCGTTGGTTTGCCTGTCCAGTCTGCTTCATTTCGAGTTAGTAACACGCTACTACTCTGCCGCTTCATAATACAAGTCTTCATTTGTAGTCCATTTTGTACTAGGATTGAAATATTTCCGAAACTCCAAACCACTTGCGGATTCATGCAAAAGTTCATGTACTCCAGAGTTGGCCTGATAGTAAAATTCAGAACTAAACTTTAAAAAGAGCATACTGTTCATCATTTATACTGTGGCTCTCACCTCTGTTCATCATTTATACTGTGGCTTCTCCACCGACCACAAAGACCTCAACTTCACCTAAAAAAAGACCAGGATTAAGATCACACAGCTAAGAGCTCTGCACGATTTATATACAAAAGAAAGGAAGAGAGATATCATACGACAAGGTTAATGAACATAAATGTGCACTGAACCGCCAGCCAACAAAGTGAGGTTTGGGTGTTTGCTTCGGCAGAGAAGTTAAAAGTTTTCTCAGCAAGATCCCAGAGATGAACACCATGAAGTTCACAGCTCGCTTTTGGGCCCATGCAATTATCTACTCCAGTAAGCTACTCAATGCCGCTTGCAGGCTCATCACATGCAAAAGGAATCAAAATCATCGCCTTCGCTGAGCTGCCACCATGCTTCCAAATGAGACAAACGGGTGGTTGGTAGCTAGGACATTTTTACCTCTGCAAATTCACTACAAACATTAGACAGACAGCTTTTGCAAAACAGCTTGGTTACCATGGCAAGAGGGTGTTTATTCATGAAATAGCACCAAACAGTGTGCTTTCACCAACAACAGAAACTGTTTCACTTCCCAGTCATCTACATCAAAAAGCCTCAATACATGGTGTTATTTAATATTACCACTACCAGCCTTGTCCTCAGGGGAATCCCCAAAGCAATGTGAGCTGAACAGGAACAGACAAGGTCCAGAATTTAAGCTCCACAGCGGGTATGATGAGGAACTACTACGCTACAGCACAACAAATGATGAAACGCTCTGCTATCCATCATGCAGAAACCGAGCACATCCTAAGCCGGAGCCCATAACGCTAGAAGGAAAGTGAGCTTCTATAGGTACAGACATTGAGCAGCATCGCTGTACATCAGTCTTTTGCATCCAGGCGGAGTACTTGCAGAACATGGTGTGTGTGTTCTGGACATTTGCCTCGAAGCAGAGGGGTTTTGGATATTGCTTCAGTCCTCCCTGAAAAAAATTGGAACAGAGATATCAAATGTCACGTCACATCGCATGACCCAAAAATGTCGACGACACATTAATTTATGATGCAGCAAGGAGGGTACAGCTCCGCTATAAGTAGAAGCAACAAACTTACTGTTCACGTAGACGGCTTACCTGGTTGTTCCATCAACATTTTTGTGCTCTAAACCTGTAAGAGTTAAGACTGACATCTACTGTCTGTAAAAATAACACGTGCTGTCTACAAGTATAACCCAAGCAACAAGGGATCAATCTCAAATGGAGGATCTTATTGCACATTTAAGATAAACATTTCAATTCGATTCAGTTCAGACTCCAGCCTGAGATGAATTGTGGTAAACTTGGTTGCTGCAGTTTGGATAGCTAACTTTCTTAAATTTAAGTTGCAGAAGTAAAATATTGTTGCTTTTCGAAAAACAGAACTAGTGTGAGGGAACAACAGCTGGATAACAAAATTTATTTAACTTTTATCTCTTAATCCGAATAAACTATTACTCCAAATTTTAAAGTGCACCACAGAAAGGTATAGCAACAAAAAAGTTACCCTTAATTGGCACCAAAAATATTCCAATGATAATTTTCTTAACCAATTCTAGTGTCATTGACTTGTATTTTTGTAATAGCATAAAACACAAAAGGTATGTTTCTAATTGCTACAGCATGTTGCAAGACCCAACAATCTATTTTCAATGTTGCTTTACCTAGTATGCAAGAGGGGCGGGTTAGCAGGCTTTAAAGCCCGCTTAATCATAATTCTAATTATATTTATGAATCTATTTTTGTATAATGTACAGAAAATAAACAAACATGTGGGCTCTTATGCAGGCCAGCGGGCTGCTCACTTGCATCCTTACATAAGATAGTACCACACTGATTTCAGAATTCTAAATTTGTAAAGTAAACATAGAAAAATATATTGCATTCATATTGAAGAATAAAAAAATCAATGGATAAACTTTTACTGAAATAGATCAACTTCAGGCTCAACCAGCACACAAACTGCTAGAATTTTTTGCAGTAAGTGTCTACAGAAAATATGGCCATTTGAGCAAACGGAACAAACTACAGCAACAGCAGTCTGAATGATGGAGGCATATAAAAGAATCGCAAAAACCTAAACATAAGGCAGCCAGGTTAATCTCAATCAGCATGAGGTACCCAGCTACTCATTATGGAATGTGAATATAAAATTAAATGACAGAACTACTCAATTCTTTGTTCCAATTGTTTCATAAGCCCAGTCATTTTAGTTTCCTGTATGCTGCATGCCAACAAATAAGCGCCATTCCAAGTCCACTCACACAATGTTAACTATGTCCATTCTGTTTTCATACTGGGAATGGTTGACCCTTACAGCTAGCAGGTTGGTGATCAGGCACCTTATTCTTAATTTGAGACTACCATTAACAGCAAAGGTAATCAACGGCAATGGACAGGAAAACTCATTGACGAGAAAGAGAAAAGGGTTCAGAAGACTGATGTAAAACAGTTTAACAATGTTTTGATCATCACTTCTGCACAACGTAGTAAGAGATTCATACATGCAATCTGAAAACACAAGCTATTTGACAGTACACTGCTAGATTCATGCAAATTATCAAGAAGTCAGGGCTAACAAAAAATTAAAAGAATTATTGCATGTTTTGAATTGATAAAAGCATGAATCTAACATCCATTTTCCTACTAAAAATGGAATAGATATAGGTAAGCACAGTTCCTTGTACTATCATTAAAAAACCATACAAAATATATTTTTCAATAGAAGTCGATGACATGTGTTTTTTGATTATTAAGGAAAAGTCAGAAATATAAACATCTTGGAATTCACACAAGAAACAAGTACAGCATGCCTTTGTTTTGTGGGCCTTAACTAACAAGTTGTAAAATAAATCCAGCTCTATTTAGAAACACAAACATATGTAATTCACCTCTCTTTTATGTGATGAACACATATGCATTGCAGTGTATAGTTTGCCACATAAACCGTAATATGCATCAAAACAGCATTGGACAATTCAAAATCATTTCATATTATCACTGAAGACTATACTCAATTGAATGATTGATAATAACCCATCATCTGTTTTCTTATCTGACAAAAACCTCCATATTAGAGAACTTCTACAGAAAGATTTCTATCACAACTCCAAATTAACAGATATTGAAACCATTCGCTCAATTGTATTTTATTTTTCCTCAGTTTTTTCCAATTGTAAAAACTCCTAGTTTTATCATTTGTGTAGAAATATCCATACTCTAGCTAAGGCTCCCAACTTTCTGAAGTCATTGATGTGCTGAATGTTGTATAGGCTGGTGGTGCATAAGGCATAGTATCACACAGTGGCCATGAAACATCTTGAATCTAGTGTGATTAGTGTTCACATCATTTTTTACTAGCAACAGTTCCTCCACCTTGAAAACCTTATGGTAACTAAAGCCTATATTAGGATGCAGAACTGAATCACTCCCTGTGCAATTAACTGTATTAGTGTATTTCTTAGCTCTTTCCTATCTTTGCATAGCTTTGTGTGATAGACAAGATTCAACAATTGTGACCAAATACATCACAAGGTAAATTAAAGAGTGTTCATGATCCATACCATTTAATGAGTGAACCAAAGAGGAAATGCTGCATAATCGGCACCTTCTCAAGAACCTCAGCCTTGTACATCTTGAGCAGCCCGCTGTTCACCTTCTTCCAATGTGGCACACCACTGATATCATCCAACATTGGCGAGTGCTCTGCGAACGGCCCCTTCTTCACCTTCTTCACATAGGCAACGCAAGCGAGGTACATATACTCCTTTGAGAAGTTATCCAGGATATCCGGGTTGTGGATCGACTTGGGCTTCATGTATTTGTGATCAATTAACTGTGCCGCCCCAAATATGAATGGGAGGAAGTGGTAATCGTCGAGCCCCCACACGCCGTGAGAGCCAGCGGGCTCCAGCAAGTAGGTGTCCTGAAGCGTGCGCATTAGGTCGAGGTATGCAGCAAAGACTCGTAGCACAACCGCCCGGTAATCGGCCTCCGTGATGAGCCCAAGCCGCGCCAGGCAGTAGAGGAAGGCTGCGAAGTTGGTCTCATGCCCCGTGCCGTAGTCGATGCGGGTGGCGTTGCCAAAGGAGTCGAGAAGGTACGGCGCAAGCTCCGCATCGGCGCCGGCGAGGTCGGGGGACCCGGCGGTGGCCGTGATCGGAGCGATCAGCTGGTTGGCCGAGTCGGAGAGCTTCTCGTGCCACAGGCGGAACGCGGGGTTGCCGTAGCGGGAGTTGTGTGGGAGCGGTGGGGTGGACGCGACGAAGGCGGAGAGTACGGAGATGAGGTCGAGGAGCGCGGAAACGGCCGGGGATGGCGGGGACGGGAGCGGGTCGGAGAGCTTGCGGCCGTGGACGGAGGCGGAGAGCGCGGCGACGAAGCCGAGGAAGTGGCGGCCGTGGAGGGAGGCGTGGAAGCGGGCGATGTCGTCGGGGGAGGTGATGCGCTTGGCGGGGACCTGGAAGGCGAACGGCGGGGAGGCGGGCGGCACGGGGAGCGGCTGCGGCACCGGGGAGAGGACGATGGCGGCGGTGTTGGTTGGCGCGTTGATGGCCGGCATGCGGATGGGGCGGTACGCCGGCGGCGGGGAGTCGGAGGACGCCGACCAGGGGGGAGGCGCGGGCGTCGTCGTGGGCGCGCCGCAGGAGCGGCAGAGCGGGGCGTGGCCGGCGTGCGCGGCGGAACCGGGAGGCGGGCAGGATGTGGTGGGTGGTGGTGCGTTCGATTCGGGGTTGGACATGGCTGCCTGTGTCGTCGTCGGCGCGGGGGCGGCGGCGGATCGGAGACGGGAGTGGGTCGACGAGGGCTGGACTGGAAGGCACTACGGCGGCTGGTTCGCTGGAGAAGAGGAAGCTGCGTCTCCCAAAATGGTTGGGCTGATGGGCTCCATATTTGGGCCGTGTTGCAAATTTGGGCTTGACTGGATCCCCCAGCCTTCTGTCGTCGGGAGAAGTTTCCAAATTTTTATATACAACAAATTTGTAATTTACACGTGAACTTGACGCAGTTTGGGAAAGACGTCACTCGAATATCAAAATCATGCAAATCGCTTCAAAAAGTTTCATGCAATAATTAGCATTGGCTTCAAAAGTTGCATCCATTTCCATGAAATCAGTAGGCATCCGGGGCTATCGAAAGGTGCATGCCATCGATATTTGCATTTGTCCACACGCTTAGTGTGGTTTCAAGGCACATCTTACTTTCTTTTTTTGAGAACTGTTACAACATACAAGGCACATATGCATGTCGCTGGCCTTTCTTATGAACCTCATTTTGGAAACACACAAATTATCTACCTTCGTCTTTCTCGTGGCTACGTCAAGCTAAGGTGGACATTTCCGTGCTTAAACGTGAATTCAAGTTCATCCTCGAATAATTTACTTCGGCTATGATTACATTTTTGCGGTAGCATAAAACAATCACAGCTTGGTCTTTCTTGCAATTTGTTCAAACCATCCAATTAATCACGAGTGCACAAACCCAAACTATCAAATACTAATATTTTCGTACACACGCAGCATTTGAAATTAGAACACATGAAGAACTCATTAATACATCACAGATGCTACAATGCATCGATCATAAGTTCATAACTCAATCCAAGATCCCCTTCTCAGGATGATCAGGGAGCAAATTACAAGATGCACACGCAAGAATATATATATGCGACAAGTGAACACAAGGAATGAAAATAAATGAGCCATTTATTTTCCTTTTTTTTTTCTCTTCGATCTCATGATGCTAGTGAGCTAAATCATCCAATTGACTTCGCCTTCTTCTTCCCGCGAGCGCCGCTCCCGCCAAATCTAGACAAGTGTCTTGCACCGCGACGTCGCCGGGTCCCACAACGCCGGGAGCAGGTACTTCCGGCCGGCGAGCCCGACGGCGTTGTAGCTGGCGCCGGTGACCGGGTCCTTGAGCAGCTTGCCGGGGTAGCCGGGGAAGGCGCCGCTGCCGAAGACGCCGGCGCACGCCGTGGCGGCCTCCATCCCGGCGCCGGCGTCGCCCTGGTAGTACCCATCGCCATAGGGGTTCGTCACCGTGCCGGCGAGGAGAGCGGCGAGGCTGATGACCATGCCGTCCACGCCGACGTCGCCGTTGGGCGGCACGAGCGGCGGCGCCTGGGGCCCGTACACCGGCTGGTGGAACGGCCATGCGCACTGCCCGGGGCACTGCTGCGCAGGGTTCCCCGCCCACAGGTAGGCGTACCGCGCCTTGCCGTGCGCGCCGACGCCGCCGGCATGGCCGTGGATGCCGCACCGCGACATGCAGAAGGGCGCCACGAGGACGTCGGGCGCCGTGAGCACCGCCGTTAGGGCGCCGCGGTGGTGCCCCGCCGCCCTCGCCAGCGCCGTGACGTTGTCCAGCGAGAGCGACCGCCCGAGCGACATCCGCTCGTCCAGGACCTGCATCCCGAGCCGCAGCCGCGCGCCGCCCCCGCGGTACAGCGACGTGGTGCTCCACCACGCCGCCACGGACGGGACTCGCGGGTGCTGCGCCGCCGCCGCCGATGCCGAGGCCGACCGCACGAAGTCGGTGACGACGGCGCGCTGCGCCGGCGTGAACCTACCATAGTAAAGCACGTTGACCATCACATTCCCGTTGAGCACCACGCCATGGTGATCCTTGAGCACGATCGGGTCGGGCTTCACTAAGAACAGCATCCGCGGGTTGAACGCCGCGCACCCCGGCGCCACGGCGGCGACGAGCACAAGGCAACACAACAATGGCCGCATCAACAACGCCTTCATCGCGCGCTCCTCCATTGCAAAACAAGATCAACGAGGTGTTGTGACTTGTACCTAGTGAGAGAAGCAGCTAGCTTGTGGTTTTTTTTTAGTCCTCGGGGTCAGGGTCGCCACGGGGTTTAAATAGCGGCCGGGGGGTGGAGCGTGTCATGCGTAATGGCGACGACGTGAGGGAGGAGGAGGTGGTGGCGCGCGACCGCGCGCGGGCGACCGTGTGGATTTGGGTGGCGCGTCGAGCGGAGTTACGACGCCCATGGCCCGCGCGTGCACGGTGCACCGGCTGGATCCGCTACGAAAAACCGTGGTTTTGGATTGGGCGGAAGCCGTATTTCGTCGGAGAGAATGTCGCTGCTGGCACTTGGTCCGGCGGCCAGAACGTGGCAGCAACAAACATTCTTCATGGCCGTTGAAGGACGGGAGGGAGATCTTGTTGCGTTGTTTCGGCTGGGGAGAGTTTTTCTTTTTTGGGCTTGTTCTGTGTCAGCGTTTGAAGATTGACTGACGCTACGCTCGCTCGGCACCGACGTGGTTTTGGAGCCAGTAGAGAAGCTGCTAGTTTTGCTGCCGGTGTAAGTTTTGCAGTTTTAATATTTGGTACTGCCTCTACTTTATATTATAAATCGTTTGACTTTTTTAGTTATATTTTATTGAATTTGACCAAATTTTATAGAAAAAATTAACAACATCTAATATATTAAATTGGTTTCATTTAATCTAACATTGAATATATTTGGTAATATATTTGGTTTGGGTTAAAAATATCAATATATTTTTCTATAAACTTGATTAAACTTAGAGAAATTTGATTAGAAAAAAATCAAACAACTTGTAATATGAAACGGATGGAGTATTATTTTCCATGCATATCTGCCAGAAAAGAAATTAATGGCTTGGAGGAAGTCTGCCTTTGACCAGGAAATTTTCCTGCCTCAGAAGATCCTGATTGGGAAAACAGGCGATTATATTTTGATTTTAAAATTGACAAAAGAATCCGAAAATGGATGAGGATCGACAATAAACTGGCGATTATATTTTGATTCTAAATTTGACAAAAGAATCGGGGAATGGATGACAATATACTAACAGGCGAGTATATGTTTGATTTTTAAATTTGATAAAAGAATCGGGAAAAGGATCATTAATACATGTGGGGCTCCCCGATCTCTTATATTGTTAAAACAGCCTTGAAAAGAGGTACCACGTTCGCTGTGGAGACTAGAAATTCCCACATTAATCGGAGAAAAAGAAAAAAAAAAGTCTAACTATGAATATAATTTAGAAATGACTGAAATTCGGAATTAAAAATAAGCAATATTGGAAAAAAAAAGAGTCTATTATCACTTCGAAAATTGATGTTCAAGATATTTTTCTTTGCAAAAATTCTCAAAAGAAGCGTTTTTGAACTCACCACCATTATCACTTCGAATAGTTCTTAAAGATCTAGAAAATTCAAGAGCCAAACGAAGATACAAACTTTTAAAGTGTTCAAACGCCTCATCCTTAGTAGCCATAGAATAAACCCAAGAATATCGAGAAAAATCGTCAACAATAACCAACACATACAACTTTCCTCCAACGGATTGCACTCTAGCCGGACCAACAGTGTCCATATGTAGTAGCTGTCCCGGTGCATCCGTCATCACAGAAATAATAGGAGTATGTGAAGAAGCAACCATCTTAGCATGACGACATGGCGAACAAACCAAATCAAGATCTTTCTTAAGTTTAGGCAAACCACGAACGAGATCAGAACCACTAAGTCTAGTGAGATGATCAAAGCCTATATGTCCAAGTCTACGATGCCAAAACATCACATCTTTAGAAAATTTTGCAACAAGACATGTAATCTCTGAAGAAACACTTCTTTCAAAATCAGCCTTAAAAACTCTTCCATAACGAGAAACATTAAGCATAACATCGCCAGAAGAATTAAAGACCTTACTTCCAGTTTTCTTGAACAACACATCAAAATCCTCATCCACAATTTGAGAAACGGAGAGCAAATTGTACTTCAAATTCTCAACCAAAGCGACATCATTCAATGTAAACTTGTCACTTACCTTGACAGATCCAGTAGCAGTGATCATACTAGTAGAAGCATCACCGAAGATGATTGAATCCTTCCTTGATGCCTTCTTGAGGGAGGAGAACCAATTTTTATCACTGGTCATGTGTCGCGAACAACCGGAATCCACAATCCACACATTCTCCTTCCTCGCCAAAAGTGCCTCATTATCATAGTCAGAAACTTCATCCACGCTTCTAGCCATGAGACAAACACCATTCTTGCCTTTATTCCCCTTATCATCATCTTCATCACTTTCAAACTCAATATCACTTGATTCTTGCACAACTGCAAATGCCTCATCAAGCGCCTTCTGATAGAACTTCTTCATCTTCATATTTTTGAATTGCTTCTTGTTCTGCTTGGTGTTCTTGGTTTCATCTTGAGATTCTTCCTTTGGATTCCTTCCAAGCTTGGGACAATGAGCTCGAAGATGACCAAGTCCTCCACAATGAAAGCAACGATTTGGTCCTCCTCTTTTCCTGTACCTGACATTACTTATAGCTCGAGAAAATCTATTAGCAACCAAAACCAAGTCCTCCTCACTGATCTCTTCCAGTTGATCATCGGACATGGCATTAAAAAACAGCAAGTACATCTTTAGGAGAAGTATCCAAAGAAGATCCAGATGAAGACAGCAAAGCAGTAGATTTCGAATCTCTTCTTTTTAAAAGAATATTCATCTCATAGGTTTTCAATTTAGTATAAAGAACATCCAAAGTCAAAGTGTTCTTGTCAACAGATTCCTGAATAGAAGTCACTTTAACATCTCAAACTCTCATATCAAGACCATTCATAAAGTGACGAGCAACCTCAGATTGAGAATAGTTAACATCATAAGAATCATCAACAGATATAAGATCACTCAAAATTTTATTGAAACGTCCCAAATAATCATCCAAAGACTCACCCGGACTCATCTCAAATTTAATGTAGTCCTTTTTGAAAACATCTTTTCGCAACTCCTTAATGTTAGTAGATCCAGTATGAAAATTATTTAAAGCTTTCCAAATCTCATTAGTAGTTGCAAGATGTGAAACACGATCAAAATCAGAACTAGAAATCCCACTAAGAAGAATATTTCGTGCTTTACAATTGTTTTCAAAATCAGTTTTCTGGGTAATAGTTTCAATACGATCAGGAATCTCATAAACAGTAGCAACTTTCATCCAGATATCATAGCCTTGAGATGTAATATAAGACTCCATCTTTTTATTCCAATAATCAAAATCAACTCTATTGTAAATATGAGGTTTACTTGAAAACTTTTCAGCCATGCCAACAAATCTAAAGACCGGTAAAGATCTAATAGAAAAACGTGGCTCTGATACCACTTGTAGGATCACACAAGACCAAGCAAACCTACCAGAGGGGGGGTGAATGGTAGAGAAAATCAAAAACCCAAAAAACTTTTGCGGAATTAAAGATTACCCTCGAACGAAGACGTCGATGAAGTCCTGTCACCGCCGGTCGAACCGCCCTCCTGCCGCCGGTCAGACCGCCAGCTCCTCACCGGTCAGACCGCCTGGACACCCACGGTCAGATCGCCGCTATCCTACCGGTCAGACCGCGCGCACACCTGCGGTTAGACCATCGGGACCCAGAAACACCGGTAGATGACAAACTCGAAGATGTAGATGGAAAATTTTCGACTTTATTACATCAACTAGTGTTTACAAAGTGCACCAACAGCACTCCTCACCAAAATCTCGAACTAAATTTGAAACCCTAACTTTCTCTCAACTCTAGTCTCTCTAAAACCAATACCGGGAGGCCTCACCCTCCCTCTCTATTTATACATGAATAGGCTGTGCAAAGCCCACGAATCTAACACAACTTAGGACTCCTAACCCACGTAGGAAACCCTCTCTTGCAAGTAAACAACTTATCTCTTTCCTTATCTCAATCAAACTTCCCAAATTCGGACTCCCTTCCAAATTCGACTCCTCTTTCCATACGTACACAATTCCTCTTGTATACCATATCGATTTCTTCATCACCACGTGCATTGTACTCTAGCCTTTAGTATCCCGCATGATCTCATGATCCCTGGACATCAACTTCTCCCAAGTCGACTCCGATCTATCACCGGCAACACTCTCCCGAGGCCTCAAGCAACACCTGCACATGCAACAAGCAAGAAACCATATTCCGAGCCCAAGTTCGTCCCAACTTGACTTACATTAGTATAACAACAGTATCCATACGCATAGAAACCATCTAGAAGCCAAATTCCCGAAGGAAATATCCAACTCGAAACCGACATCGATCAGGATCCTGCTAGTTAGACCGTCGGGCCGGCCGGTCTGACCGCCGCAACACCTGCGGTCTAACCGACGGCACTCAGCCGGTCTGACCGCCAGGGTCAACCGAAACTGCACACTTCACAAAATCAACCATCTCAAAAATCTCCAAATTAACATTAGCAAACCACCAATATTTTCATCAAAATCTAAATCAACTCCTTGATTCTACACATAATCCATCTAAAAACCCCACAATGAGAAATGACAGTAAAGAGGGAAGAAGCAACATGACCATAATACAGTAGGTTGACAATGGTTGATAGGATATCTAAAAACTATAAACAAAACTCCAAATAGAATTCCAATGACGATTAAGAAGAGGGATGACGAACATGCTGTTAAGCAAAACGATCGCGGTGGTTGGTGGGACTTTTAGCAAGTAAAAAAAACTTCAATGATAATCACGTTCGAATTTTAAAATCTCAATGATAATAAGGAGATATGGCAGCGAGTGTAAAAACTATAAACAAAACCCTAAATAAAATTCTAATAACAATTAAGATGAGGGATGACAAACAGGTCGTTAAGCAACACGATCACGGTGGTTGGCGAGACTTCTAACAAGTAAAAAAATAAACTTCAATGATAATCACGTTCGATTTTTAAAATCTCAATGATAATAAAGTGCAAAGGCAATGAGCGTAAAAACTATAAACAAAATACTAAATAGAATCCCAATAACGATTAAGAGGAGAGATGATGGGTAATCTGTTAAGCAGCACAATCACGGTGTTTCGTGGGACTTGTAGAAAGTAAAAAAGTAAACACAATGATATTCACGTTCGAATTTTAAAATCTCAATGATAATTAAAATGGAAGGTATCGGGCGGGTCATATAGTAGTATAATGGTGAAGCCGCTGACAGTTTTCCGGGACTTCTAAAAAGTTAAAAGTGAACACCGATGATAATTATGTTCGATTTTTAAAATTCCAATGATAATAAAGAGAGGAGGAGATGGACGGGCAGTAGAGGAGTAGAGTGGCAGCAATGAGACTTCTAAAAATTATAAAAATAAAAACCAACAGATAATTAACTCGGTCCAATTTTAAACTTTCAAGGAGAACGAATAGAAGCCGCAGTAGATTGAGCAAGCAAATAAATAGATGATAAAGAGTAAAAAATAGCGATATGTGTGATTTTTAAAAACTATAAAATTAGAAGTATGGTAACGATAAGATCCAAATTCTAATATAACAAGATAACTATTAACCGTGCAATGACGCGGGCCCCCAGCTAGTTCTACTGAGCTTACAGTTTCCGGCTCATCAACCAGCATGACGTAGAATCGGCCTGGTCCATCACAGCAAAGTCCTACTAGACCGTCCTCTCTTGGCAAGGCCCCCACAAGTGCACAAATCCACAACCCACACGCGTGGCGCTGCGCCTTGCAAAAACCACCAGAACGGAGCACCAGATCGCGTCTCACGTCAACGTGTCGCGCCACCGCGAGCGCACGCGTGCACCGCGTCGCCCCGCACGGCACCACACCGCTCCTCTCCCCTCGTGGCGACAAGCTTCCCAAACAACGAATCCTCGCAGAATAATACGTGTAGCATGCGCGCTTCCACTTACAAATTCAAAAGTTCTTTTATTTATAAAGCGTCGCTAACTTTGCTATAGTTGTTGATACCCAGCAGGCATGCAGGCAGGCAGCAGGAAGATCCAAACATAGCCGAGTTGACACGAACTTATGTACACATGGTCACGTACTCACATCACATACTACTATCAGCATGTACACAATACACAACCCGACGCGTGGTGGACATGGTTCACCGATACTACTACGTTTACACGAGCGTGGAGCAGGCGGACGTGTCGGGGTCGAAGAGCGCCGGGAGGAGGTATTTCCGGCCGTGCGCGCCGTGCGCGTTGTAGCTGGCGCCGGTGGCCTTGTCCACCAGGAGCTCGCCAGCGTAGCCCGGGTAGGCGCCCTTGCCGTACACGCCCGTGCACGCCGTCGCGGCCTCCAGCGCCGCGCCGCGCTCCCCCTGGTAGAACCCGTCGCCGAACGGATTGGTCACCGCGCCGGCCACCATGCTGGCCACGTTGATCACCATCCCGTCCATGCCTACGTCGCCGCTGGGTGGCACCAGCGGCGCCGCCTGGGGCCCGTACACCGGCTGGTGGAACGGCCACGCGCACTGCCCCGGGCACTGCGTCGCCGAGTTGCCCACCCACGCGTACGCCGCGCCGCCGCCGCCGCGCGTCACCGGCCCGTGCGTGCCGCACCGGCTCATGCAGAACCCCTCCACCGCCACGTCCTGCGCCGTCAGCACCAGAGCGACGCCGCCCTTCCCCGGCCTCACCCTCGCCGCCAGCGTGGGCAGCTGGGACAGCTTCAGGCTCTTCCCCAGCGAGCACCCTTCGTCGGAGACCTGCCCGGACAGCACCACCCGCGCGTTCTTGGCCCGGCCGCCGCGGCCGCCCCCATTCTTGCCGACGGCCACCGCCTTGGAGAGGTACAAGCGGTGAATACTACCCCACCACTGCGACACCGACGGCGCCGGCGCCGCCTGCAGCGGCGCGGCGAGCGAGAGGACGAAGTCGGTGACGACGGCCTTCTGCGCCGGCGTGAACCGGCCGTACCAGAGGATCGACACGGGGATGTCGCCGCTCAGCACGGCGCCATTGTGGTATGTGAGTTGGTTCGGCTGGGGCTTCACCAATGACATCAGCTTCCTATCCGGCGTCGCCGACACAGCCAAGCCGGCAACGACCACCATTAGCACCAAGAAGCTCTGCTTCTTTGCCATCCTGGAGAATGCTTTGTGTGTGTGTGTGATTGGCAGTGTGAGGAGAAAAGCTAAAGTGGAGAGCTGCTTATATAGACGAGCTGAGCTGCGTCAAAATGTGAGCAGTCTGGATATGCATGTGTAAAACAAAGTCATTTTAATCTCTCTCTTTTTTTCTCTCCTTGGAGAAGCTGCAGCTAAGCTCCAAACTCCAAAGGAGTGCAGTGCAGATAAACAACAACCACTGGTCTCTCTCCGTGGCATTCATCACGGAACAGTACTACCAAAATACTACATCCCTCCGCTTTGAGTTTTTTCATATAAAGTTTAATCCTTCGTCTATAGAATTATTATTTATTTATTTTATAACTTGTTTTATTATAAAAATACTGTAGGTATGCTTAATCTTTTCTTGTATTTACATTAATTTTTTAAATAAGACGAATGGTCAAACATTACAAGAAAAAGTCAAAGCGACAACTAATTTGAAATGGAGGAAGTGCTACGTACTTCTTCTGTCCTGTATTATAAAAGATTTTAGATGAATATGATATATTATAGTACTATAGTAGAGTATTATATTTATTTAAAATCTTTTATAATATAGGACGGAAGGATAATAAGTACAGTAGAAAGATACTTTGAATTAGAAAAGGTGACATGATTGATTAGGATCATCATAATCACAACCCAGGTGTAGTACTTGTACGTGGAGCGGCGAGGTCAAAAGAATGCAGCATGGTTCGGACCACGAATAATTGGAGGGACCTCATAAAAACATCATGACAGATTTTCCTTTTTTTTAAAAAAAATACAGTTTTGCTGCGTAGAAACTGGCTTTTAAGAGGTCACTCTGGACTTTCGATCGGATGGAAGGAGGCTGGTGCCGGGATTTTGACGGATATGTCGAATGTCGATCATACTCCGTGCATTTGCATCCACGGCAATCATGAGTCATGACTCCAGCTGGATGCATGGTTCATTGTATGCTCTCATGGAGCCATGGGCCATTGTTCAGCTGCTTCGGCAATTCAGCATCAGTCCAAACAAGCAGATATGTTCGCCCTCTGTTTCCAATAGGAGTACTTGTTTTTGTTGGAGATGCCTTTCCTTTTAAGAATTGGTATGATTCTGATAATCTGAAGTGTTGTTTAAGTGGCCTCTAGACTACTTGGTGGCTCAAAGTCTAGTTTTATGACTAGACACGGGTATTATGGATGTGTTCGGTTTTATGAGGGGAATTATTTTTCCGCGCACGAAAAATGAAATAACTCATTAACACGTGATTAACTAAGTATTAGTTATTTTTTAAAAAATGAATTAATATGATTTTTTAAAAGTAACTTTCGTATATTTTTTTTAAAAAGCACACCTTTTAACACTTCAAGAAGTATGCGTGTGGAAAACGAGAAATGTGAGTTGGAAATCTTAACTAAAAAACTAAACCTAAAAATTAAAAACTCAACCTAAGAAAGTTGATAAAACTAAATAAAACAAATTTGTAATTGGTTAAGAAAGAAATGTTTATATGAAAGTTATATTTTAAATCATTTTTGAGGGTTAAGAAATTGTTATATTTTAAAACCTAGATAATAGCACTGGTATACTGATTGATAGGCCGATTGCCTACAAGTATTAGCAACTTCGCATCATGCTAGTGACCAACCTAGCTAGCTTGGCGTGGACAAAAATTATCGACAAAGCAAGCACTCAACTAAACAGAACATTATATTGGACATTTCGACGCCCCAGCTGGCGCGCATGCAATCGAGTGTGGAGGAGTATTGTAGGAGTAGTAGAACTGAAGGATCGGAGGACGTGTCGATGCGCGGCATCAGCGGCAGCAGAAGCAGCAGCCTCCTGCCTCCCCCGGCAGCTGCAGTTGACAACAAAAATGATGCATTTGCAGTTGCAGGGGCGCAGGGTTGCAGAGCCTGCTGCTACCATTAAAATCGCGTGCTGCAGTCTGCAACGTTCAGAGAATCGTCAGTCATCGGGTCAAGAGCCGCCGTAAGAATTGCGCACGGAGATTTTGTTCACAGATCGTTCCGGGACATTTGGTTCACTGGATCTCGGTTTACTCCTCTCGTTCGGCCACAAACAAATACAAGTCACTTTTAGAGTGGTATTATCTTTGTTATAGCCTTATATAGGTAACACATTCTCTGTATTAGGTTTATCTATTTTAAATAAGAAATTCACTTTAAAACCACTCTCTTGACAATGAATGTTATTAATTTTTTGGACCAACCAATAATTTTCATTTTAGTCTTTTGTATTTCTATACCATCCCTTATCACATCCAAAATTATGCACTGTAAGCTATAGAAGGTAAAAATTACCGTTCGCCTCTCCAATACTTTCATCTTTATATACTCTCTCTCTCCCCCCATTTATCTTCTTAACTCGCGTGCGGTGTATTCCAGGATGGTGCAGCAGCAGTGCAACTCTGACGCAGAGTAGCAGCACGACCATGAGGGAGCCTGAGGTAGCGCAGCGGTGGTGATGCGTAGGCGGCCTGAGATAGAGTGGCAACACTGTAATTGAATTCAGGGATCTCGATAGTGGCCTCGTGGCTAAATACAACAACCTTGGCAGCCACATGTGGTTGAATTCCGTGACCTCGATGTACCTTGACTCCATTGGCTAAGGGCTTCAAGGCTGCTGATCTACACAGTTATGAGAATGTTTGAGAGGTATAGGTGAGCAATCTACTCCATACCATGGTTTCCATCCTTAGACTATTGCTTTGGTTTTTCACTCAAGCTATTGTTTTTTTTTTGTCAATGAAGCCACATCCCTCTTCTACAAGGTATGGTGATATGCTACAAACCACTCGTTTTCTTCCTCTCTCCTCCACAGCAGCTCATTGTCAGCATGGATTGGCGAGGCCATGCACCATTGTGGAGTGTTGTACATGCCTCTAGGGCAATAGCAGCGCAAGCCACTCTTGTTCGACCTTACGTGCTATCTCAACGTAATCCGTAAGTAGTACGTCACACCTACAATGTAAAGTGTCTTTAAATGAGCTTACAAAATTTAAGGCTTAAAAAAGCTGGGTGATTTGGGAATGGCATCACGTGCTATCTCAGCCCAATCCATAAATTATACATCACACCACTGTACAGAGTGTCCTCAAATGGATTTTACAAAATCTAATGCCTAAGAAAAGCAGTGCAGAACGTAGAGAGACACTTATATGTGACATCTCGGGTAGCGACAGCAGAGTCCGAAAACAAAAACGTGAACAACGGCTGCCGCATAGTGATGCATCACGCACATCCGCACACACGCGGTAGAGTTATTACTAGTACAAATGTACAATAGTACTAGTACTCCATTTTGTTCCATACTTCCATTCCATTCCCATCAATAACTATTGCTTCCGAAATTTCAAGCTACTCCACCAATCTGAAAGAAAACAAGATGACACTTCAATCGATCGATGCGACGTGGCCGACATGCTCGACGAGATGTCGAGATGGATCGAGCTCTGGCTAATCAAAGCACACGGACACCCAGCCATTCAGAACAAGGACACAGGGGAGAGAGGTTGAGCGGTCTATTTCGAGAGCGAGAGCGGCAGCTGCCGGCTGCCGCCCTGCATAGTTGCCAGTACAGTACCACGCTATACATACGTAGGAGTATATGCTAGGAGTAGCCTACACCATCCAGGACCAGGAGCAGAGAGCGACGGCGCCGACGGCGCTCGGGTGCGTTCATGCACGCCGTCGTGCGGTGCGTCAACGAGCGGCGGCATCGGCGTGGGTCACGTGTGGGTGGACGACGGTGCATGCACCGATGCACGCGCAGGCGCCGACACGATCAGATCCCCCGGGCGTGTTTGCATGCCGCGGGATTTTGTCTGCAAATGATGTGCGTACTTCACGGTTGCAACAATGCAACCGGGCCAGGCGCGGGCTCGGGCTAAGCTGAGCGATCGTGTGGAGAGGACCACCGAATCAAGTAATCATGTCGCAGCTCGGGGACTCGTAATCGGAGTCGTCTCGTCGGTCGCGGCCGGGCAGGATGAGAGAGGAGAATAGATGATGTGGAGATGTGGGCGCGCTCGCCCGTGACCGTGAGGGCCGTGATATTGCAGTGCAGCTGTGCGAAGTGCGATGCTTTGTTTTGTTTGACTGCATGGCCGGGTGCATATGGTAGCTAAGTTAGCTGATACAGGTACTTCCAAACCGGATCGAATTAAATCTCGAGAGTGGGCAGTGATGGTGATTTATTTTTCGCCTAACAAAGATCTAGGAAGATCCGAAGATGGATGTGGCACCAGGGTTGAAAATATCGTGTAATGGATTTTTTAAGATATGTTTGGTAGGGTTTCAACTTCTAAATTTAACTATAAAAGTTCAGCTGGTGAACGATGCTCCGATATTTTCTACTAGTTTTATACTACCGGTTGAAATAAATCGGTAATTTACTAATACATTGATTACGGGTGATTTTTTTCTCCGGCTAGATCGATACGTGGTCATCCATTCCACTGGCATTGCTCATATTCTATAAAAAAAGCTAAAAAAAGGAAAAAAAGTAGTCACTACTAAACTACGATTATACCCCTCCGCACCTATTTGACATCCTCAGTGTCCCTTCACATTTTTAATACCGTTAACTAGGGTGATAATATAATTAGATCTGAATCATTCGATCAAATTAGATTAACAGTTCATATTGTTTTCTGCAATCACTAAAGAGTGAACTTGTGGAGCAGCCTAAACCCAAATCCAGTTCTCTAGTTTATTTTACGATAGCAATAGTCCACTTCACTTTCATTTCGAGTGAAGTTAAAACTGTTTGGTTGGGTTATACCTCTAGAAGAAGTGGAGCTGAAGTCATAGTTTTACCAAACATACCCTAAAAAACTCATAAAATTTACTCCATTAATTTCAAGAACATATGACATGATTAAACGTACTACAATTTACTGAACTAAATGGTCTTTTAGATCCCGCCCTAGCGTAAGAGCTTCTTACTAGGATGAAATATATGAGATATACTACTCCCTAGTATGACAAACTCAATTTGTCGTCTAGACGATTAATTAATCTCCCTTGGTATTTACAACACCCTGTAAACAAGCTCTTCGGAGTGGATTAAACCAGGCCGGCCTCTACATTCAACGGGAATGTGCATAGCCATCTCGCTGAGCTCTGTCCGAGCTCCGAGGCTGGACGGATGGCGACTATGAATATCTCACATGTTGACATCTCTCAGGACAAAACAATTACTTCCAGGGCGTAACCCGATGGTTAATCAGCCACAGGCTAGTAGAGTAATACGCGTAGTTGCCCTGCCTGCTGTATCCATCCAAAATTACGTGCTGTCGTATGATCAGTTGACGTGAACACGGTTGATTGTTTTAAACAGAAGCATTTGCTGTCCGGTTTCATGAACACGTCAGGTTCCGAGGGATGCCTCATGGATGGGATGGCCATGCTAGCTTTGCCCGACATATACTGGTCACAGGAAGATAGCGCAGTGCACGGGCTTTGAATCATGTGCCGTGGTATTGGCATGGTTATAATTAATCTACTGATGTAGTAGTATACAGTATGGTCTGTATTAGGACTGTGCTAAGTTGTGGCCAGTACTGTTCCCTGTTTGGTCCTAATCCGTATGTACTATACCTGATCGAATCCGTGTCACACAGTTCGGTTGCAAACATTGGCAGAACATGTCGCTGGGTGCTGCTACAGCATTGGTGTCATCAGGACTTCAATGAGTCGTAGGCCAGCCTGATGTTTGTATATCATAACTGCACTGCTAAATATTCCCTCCATTCCGTATTATTTAACGTTTTGTTATATCCATTCTTATCTAGATTCATTAACATTTATAATTTGAACACATACATAAACCCATACAAGAATTCATTTCTTCATGTATAAATCTATTTAAAATCCAAAACATCTTATAATGTGAAATGGAGTAAGTATTTTAAAAACCAAGCGGCATTTTAACAGCAAAAACGTGATGGGAAAAGTTCCCTCATCGGGATAACTAGGGAATGCTACTTACGGGGATCTTGTCCCCGCTATTTCGAACCTCGATGGAATCCCCTCCCCATGCATGTATGTTCCTATCCATTTGCTCTCATCCGCAACTTCGTCCCGACCCCCGTCTCAATCAAGCAACTACTTCCTCCTACCTTCTCCAGATCTCGATGTGTTGAAGAAACAAGACGGTGTGTTGGCAGCAGTAGCGAAGCTGACCTCGTGCGACTTCGGCGATGGTGGTGATGGCAGAGATGGTGGTGGCGATGACAACTGTGGAGCTGGACCTTGTGAGGTTGGTCCGTTTTGTGCAGCGTGCGTTTGCGTGATGCCGAAGCCACTGCTCACCTCGCTCCGCAACGCCCGAAAGCCGACGGGCTTTGGGGCGCTCATGATGGCAGTGACCATCCGGATTTTAGCATTACTTTTGAACGATGGGTGAGACCTTGTGGTCTTCCTCTTAGCCGGTGGTACAGATTTTGTCCTCCTCTTCTCTCTCTTCATCCTTACCGCTTGTGACAGGACAACTTTGGTTTCTTCCTCCTCATTGGCAACAACAAGGATTTCCATATTGCTTTCCTCCTCATCGCTGGTATGTACCAGACATGTATTGGTTAGTACCGATGGGTATCGGTATGATACCTCCAAAGTATCACATAATACCTCTCAGAGCCTCAGGTATTATCTGATACTAACCAGTACTAGAACTTTATACCTCGTAGATATCATTCCATTTGTACGCGATTTTATGAGCACCCCCATAAATTATACTCCATCTGTTTCATATTATAAATCATTTAACTTTTTTCTTAGTCATACATCTGTAAAATATTTTTACGGTAACATTTTCAATACGAAGCAAACATTGTATCAAAAATATATTCAATGTTAAATTTAATTAAGCTAATTTGGTAGCGTGGATGTTGCTAATTTTTTTACAAACTTAATTAAACCTAAAAAAATTTGATAAAAAAAATCAAACACTTATAATACAAAATGGAGGAAGTAGCATCCAACGAAAGAAAAATTTAGGGAAGTGTTCTAAACTTTGGATGTCACCTCATTTATTAAAACAACATCCTAGTTATTAAAAATTCTCAAAAGGATTGACAAGGTTCATACCAAAATAGAAAAATACAATGGAACAGTTATTCTTGGAAGCTGCACTGTTCGGTGCACTTCACTTCTAGTCAGTGTCGCTCTCTGCCGATCTGCCTATGGTCGGATGGGCCATGCTGTCCTGCGACTCCTACCAAGATTTACGTTACCGTCGGTTACCGTGCTTACCACGGAAGTACAGTAAAAGAAAAACTACGGTAACCGTTTTAAATTTAAATAAATTTAAAAAATAATTTAAAATTTTAATAATTTGATACGAATTTCGTACGGTTTATCACGGTTACCGCGCGGTAACCGTGCTTACCACCGAACCACGGTAATCACAGCCCCGACGGTAATGTAAACCCTGACTCGTACCCATCCAGCTGCATCCACTGTCCGTCGTTCCATCTTGGACTCTTATCTCAACGACTCAAACCCGACCTAAAGGCGTCCACTACTGTCCGTGTTCATCCGTATCGATTGTAACCCTTGAAAGGCTTCGAGAATGTAGCACAAGGCGAGAGGGACACCCAATGGACTGGGCTTCAATTAGAAAACCCAAAAAATATTTGACTCGGCCCGCTTAGTGGTAGCCCTTTTGCACTGGTTCCTTGACCAAAGCCCAGGCCAAACCAGCCGAACCCAGCCCCAATAATATGATTTCTAACCAAACAATTGATTGAGGGTTACGTACGTTTCCACGCGACGACGCCGACGCGATCATACCTTCAAAGTTCATAGTCAATCTACGGCTACCACAAATACGAAGTGATCTGTCGGGGAGCAGAATATATATACTACTCCTATTGGTAAAGCGTTTTCATCATTAAGGGAATATCATCTCGTTTTGTACATCATCTAAATAGTTATAAAAATATTTAAAAAAAAATTAATAATATATATTAATATGAAATATATCACTCCACAAACATGCAAGTTAAAATTTGACTTCTATAAATTATTAAAAAAATAACTATGAGTGTATGATAACTATTTTCAATTTAATTTGTTATTTTTGTTGTAATTTGTAGAAGTCAAATTTGGAGTGATATATTTCATATCAATCTATATTGTTATTTTTTTCAAATTTTATTTATAACTTTTTAGATAACATGCAAGCAACGAGAGAACATGTCTTCGAGGGATAAAAATCCATATCCAGTGCTATTGTAACGCACTTATGCTACTTTTCCATCATTTAAGCATCAGAAAGAATAACACTCTTCTTGAAGCATCCGGTTCATTTCACAATCTCCCGTGTCTCAGAGAAATGCGTGCAGCTGAGTTCCGTGCATCGGAAAACCAACGCAGATGACGGGAAAACTGTTCTAAACTCTACACTTTGCTGTAAGCTTCATTAACGTCATACTACTACAATAATACGTTCTAATGGTTTCACAGAAAAAATCTTGAACATTCTTGAGATCAATCAGATCAAGTGGGGAAGAAGAAATCACGCATGCGTACGTAGTGTAGATCGAGTCATTCCAAAGTCCAAACCGATCCTAATCGCGTTGCAGAGGCCAATAAATATGGTGGTATAGAATCGCGGCTTAAGTTAGCTTGTCACAATTGATCAAGTCACACTGCATGTTTCGAGCAGCAGGGCGTACGCGCCACAAGATGGATTCGTGTATGATGCTACCGATGGTAGTGTTGATCCTAGTGAGCATGGCAGCGAACGCTCTGGCTGATCGGCGGCAACTCCAGCTGATGCAGGATCCGGCCGGCGACGTGCTCTCGTACCACGGCGGCGCAGTGCTCAGCGGCGACATCCCGCTGTCGATCGTCTGGTACGGCAAGTTCAAGCCGTCGCAGACGGACATCGTCGTCGACTTCGTTCAGTCGCTGACGTCCACGTCGTCTTCACAGCAGTCCGCGACGCCGTCGGCCGCGCAGTGGTGGGGCACCCTCGCGACGGTTTACCTGTCGAACGCGACCACGGGCGGCGGCGGCGGCGGCTCGAAGGCGGCCGTGGCGACGCGCGTCGTCCTGTCTAGCCAGGTGTCCGACGAGGAGTACTCCCTCGGCAAGACGCTGACGCTGGTCCAGGTCTTCCAGCTGGCCGCCGGCGCGGCACCGAAGAGAGGCGCCGTCGTGCTCGTCCTCACCGACCCCGACGTCGTCGTCGAGGGCTTCTGCAGCGTGCGCTGCGGCCTCCACGGCTCCGACGCCGGCGCCGGGTACGCCTACGCGTGGGTGGGGAACGCCGAGCGCCAGTGCCCCGGGCAGTGCGCGTGGCCGTTCGCGACGCCGGCGTACGGGCCACAGGGACCACCGCTAGGGGCGCCGAACGGCGACGTCGGGGCGGACGGCATGGTGGTGACGCTCGCCAGCATGCTGGCCGGCGCGGTGACCAACCCGTTCGGGGACGCGTACTACCAGGGCGACAAGGACGCGGCGCTCGAGGCGTGCACGGCGTGCGCCGGCGTGTACGGGAGCGGCTCGTATCCCGGTTACGCCGGGAAGGTGCTCGTCGACGAGGCGAACGGCGGCAGCTACAACGCCATCGGCCGCGACGGCAAGAGGTTTCTGCTCCCGGCTATTTACAACCCGGCGACTACTGGTTGCTTTACGACGGTGTAGAACGCACATTCAGCCTCTCGTTATATGGGCCTCAATTGGTCAATCCCGGCCTATCTACGTGGATGGGCCAGAAGTGAGGCACATCCATATCAGGCCTCAAGAGAAACAATTGCCATGATTTTTTTTTAACGAACATCATGAAGAATGGAGGACTCCTTTGATAGGCCTCAAACCCTTTCCATATGCATGTAAACCGCCGGCTTGAACTAAAATTACGGCCCAAAAAATGAGGCCTAAAAGTGTAAATAAGACCCCATGCGGTAATACTCATCTCCATGGTTTTATATACGTATACTCAGTAAAATTAATTTACTATTATTTTATAATTTGTAGAATCGAATTTCAAATTGCATGCTTGTAGAGTTATATATTACAGACTAATCTATTTTTTTATTTTTTGAAAAAGATTATAACCGTTTAGTTAACATGCCATAAACGAGTAGGTGTCTATTCGAGTAACTAAAAAGTTTCTCCCATGTAAACATGGATTCTGCTTTTTTTCTTGAGACTACTAGTTGTATGGTACATGTGAATCGTACTTATTATAACATGTAATCGTGCAAGAAGTTTTTTTCCCATAAAGGTGAGGGTTTGGAGTCGTTAGAGTAGTGCGAGGTCACAACCAACTGTTTGGCGCCTAGTTTTCCATCTTCTTCTTCTTCCCGTCCTTTCTTTTAGCAGAGTCTTGTTTAGCTTTAGCCGTTTCTTTTTGCTTGCAGGGCTCAGGTTGCTTAACCTCCTCCAATGAGATAGTGACTACCTCGGCGTGCCACAGTTGTATGTTATTCTCCTTTAATATATATTGACGTGTAAAGTTTTTATGTATTCGTGAAAAAAAAGCATGTAAGCCAGAAAACCTAGTGTATGAGTTTTATCTTGTTCGAATATGGAAAAGTCCCTGGAAATTCGTCCTCATATGCTCGCGTACGTCAGAATTGATTGTAAGTTGTAACCAACTTTACAAAATTGCTTACAAACGAGTAAGCATGTGTCACTAGCACGACAGGTCCTATCACGCTGATGTGCTCTGGATAGTCGCAATCCTGGGGAGCTTTGGCCGAGCTGCGCTTGCAGTGGCCCCCGAGCGCTTGAGTCGCGCACGCTCTCCACCAATCAGGGGTGGATCTAGGATTGAATAGGAAAGGAAGTTTACCTTCTTCTTTCTCCTTCAACCCCCCTACTCTTCTTCCTCCTTCACTTTCTCCTTCTCTCTATAGAAATCCAATAAGATAGAAGAGACTTGAGTCCCCTCATCATCTACGTTGGATTCGTCCCTACTACCATGAGCCCCATGAGCCCACATGCTACAACCTGCGAGTGCATGTGTAACATATAACTACTTTCTACTCCTACTTGAACATCATGTTCTAAACGCACTAGATAGGCTGTACTGAGATACTCTATTTAAAGTTAGTGGGACGTGTGATCGTAGATATATGAATTACTAGATGAAAACCGATGTGTTTTTACGGGAGTTCTAATAGTATAAATAATATGTAATATAGCTAGATGACGTAACATTATATACTTCATATAATTTTCATTTTTTATCGATCACAGAAAAATATTATAAACAAATAAGATGATGGGATTTATAACAATTTAAATCATATAGAAGTTGATCATTTAAAAACAAAACTAAGGTGACGTGTTTCAATGACAGAATGAAAAGAAGGGAGATAATATAGATTAATCATCCAAAGATAAAACTAAGGTAATATGGTTTAATAGGAGAAGGAAAGGAGAGAGATAATTTGGACCATAGATCGATCATCCAAGAGCTAAAAATATTTAAGTGATGTAGCTTAATAAGAGAAAAGAGAAATAATATTAACTGCATTTAGGAAGATTATCATAACGAGAGTAAGGTTATGCTAGAAGATCTACATCCTGACCCTGTCATATTACTATGGCACCACCGGTACTTCGAATTCATGAGTCTCAATTACTGTGACGTAAGTGCGAGTTGGTCCATGCTTCGATATATACGCCTTAGAGCAAACCCACGTGTATAATTTGGGAAATGATGTAAAAGTGGAACTCACTTATATCGTAGTAACTAGGTGAAAAATTCAACAATGTATAAACACAACCATCGGTTCTACGAGGTACCTACATATCTTTATCTCTACTACTTAAAAAGATAAAAATATTTTTATCGTCCGTAATTAAAAAAGCGCTAAAAAATCACGCCAAAAAAAACCTTCCGCAAAAAAGAATAAAAAAATAAAAACCCATCCATTCATTCAACATGGGCATATATAATAGGTAATGAAGTGAATCAGAGGTGCGCGACCTCAACAATTCACGCGATCGAGACACTGAAATCTCCTCTCCATAACGCATGCGACATCACTACTGGGACTAGAGGATGTAAAATTGATGGGCCTCGAGCTCGGATGCGCCTGGTGAGCTAATGGGGCAGGATCGCACGGGGAGGAGATAACCGGTGACCTCGGACTAGCCGATGAGCTCGCTGAGGGACATCGCGAGAGGTAGACATGGCCAGGGACCAATTTCCTTCAGTTTGACGACTGTCCCGAATCCGGCCGACGAACTTAGGGAATGGCCGTTGTAGGAGGCGGAGGTGGCTATGGAAGGGGACGTAGCTGGGGCGAAGGTCAACGAGACCGGCGAAATTAGATTCAACGACAAGCTTGGGTGAAGAGCCGCTACGAGACTCCGAGCTTGCCGAAGAACTCAGATCAGGCTCGAGAGCTTGGGAGAAGGGTTGTCAGGGGATTCGGAGGAGTTGGAGGTCACCAGCGAGCATGGATTCACGAGCTGGGCTGGCGAGCTTGTAGCTAGGGAAGGACCATCGCTGGGGAAAGGGGCAACGGAGGTCGCCATTGATGTACGATCCAATTTTGTCGATCCTTTCATCGCTTCGTCTCTCGGCAACGAAAAGATTGCTTTAGCCTTCCACTTCAATTCCTTGAGCCGGTACCATCTCCCAGATTAGATGGTGTTGTCCGGTACCTGCGATTTTGAATCATTTGATCTAGCACAATCAACGGTCAGGTTTTGATACCACGTCCCCTGATGGATGGTGAAAATCCTCATCTATCTATCTATCTATCTATCTATCTATCTATCTATCTATCTATCTATCTATCTATCTATCTATTATTTATTATTAAAACAGAAAACAGACACCACTTTCACCGTGGAGATTAGAGATTCTCACATTAATCGGAGAAAAAGAAAATAAGAGTCCAACTAGTAATATAATTTAGAAATAACTGAAATTCGGAATTTAAAATAAGCAATATTAGAAAAAGAGCCCATCTAGAACCGAATACGAGATTAAATAAAATTTAAAATAAAAAATAAAATAAACTCTGAAATTAGAACAGACAAAAAGAGAGTTCAAGTATGAATACGATTTAGAAATAACTGAAATTCAGAATTAAAAATAAGTAATATTGGAAGAAGAGTCCATATAGATTGAACCGAATACGATATTAATTAAAATTCGGAATAAAAAATAAAATCTATACCTATATCTATATACCTAATTAAACAATAAGTAAGGGTTCCGGTTTATCTTTTCGTCCATCGTTAAAGCATGGGCCCACGTGATATTTGGTCGCTAATACACAATCCGAAAGCGTGACGGTGATCTCTTGCTCCCACAAATAAAAGAGAAAAGAAAAAAAGAGAAAGCTAGCAAGCAGCCCAACCAAAGCAGCAGCAGGTCGGCTCAGCAAAAAGCAGCCTCAGCCCAATAGCGAGACCACATAGTAAAGGAGCACCAGCCCAACACAGTATTGCACAACATTGTAGCGACTGAGAACTGTAGAATCGTGGTACTGTAGCACGAATAATAACACCTCGCTTCTCCAGCTTAAGAAGCACATGCTTAAATAGGAGACTTGTTTGAGGATGTTAATTAACACAAAAAAAAATGTTTAGACTTACTTGAACGAATGGAGCAAAGAAGAACCACACATCCTTTTTTTAAAAAAACAAAATGAATTGTGTTTACATGGAAGATCTTTTTTCCTCCTCAATTTCTCGTTCGTAATAGAACACCTAACCACATCACTTTATTAATGAAATATACTCTGCACTACATCACTTTTTTTTCCATTCATCGCATGATTTCCTTCTAATTTTTTAAGTAAAAGCTATTCTGCAATACATCACCTTTTTCTCTTTCCATTCATTGTACATTGCTTGTGTTTTTCAAGTGAAAGCGATTCTGTGATTGGAGTGCAGTGAGCTTGGTCTAATAGCTAGCAAAAAAATATTTCTTCTACTATGACTACTCTTTACAATATGAAAAAAAGTGTTTAACAATTACCGAAAAAATAACCATGCATTGCAACTGACTCCTAATAATACATGACAAAATTAGATACTACTTTTATGATTTCAAATTTTAGTATCTAATACATAATTATATTTTAAAGTAGTATTAATAGTTTTCTTATAATCATCATATCAGTGGATTTAGAGGAACAGATAATTATGTCGTGTTAGTGTTTTTTTACACTAGTAAGTTCGATTTACCTATAAAGATCTTAATTAACCTGGTGACTATGCTCACACACACTACTTTTATGGATTCACCCAGTGCAACGTACGGGCATTTTGCTAGTACCTAATTAAAAAATACATAAGGTTTCCGAGATTTTTTTCGTCCATCCGGGGTTTTTTTTTCACTGTTTTCTCCCTTTCTTTTCCTTTTTCGCTCTTTTTCTTGGTTTTATTCCCGTCTGTTTTCTTTCATAGGCTGGCGCAGCTGTTGGCCCTAGCGGACCGAGGGATGGTGGCCCAAGAGGGAGGAGAGGAAGCAGGGTGGCTGCTGTGCCCGAGCGGAGAGACGGGTGGCGGCCCAAGAGGGACGGATGGTGGCCCAAGAGGGAGGAAGGGTGGCTGTTGGGCCCAAGCGGAGAGAGGGATGGTGGCCCAAGAGGGAGGAGGAAGGAAGAATGGGTCAGATTTGGCTTAGACTTAGGAGATGATTTTTAGTTTATTTTTATTTCAAATTAATTATTAAAATTATCTTTGTATTATTAAAATTAGCAATTGAGCTTTGAAAAATTCAAAACAATTCTAGAGAGTGTGGTTAATTCATGAAGAATTTAATAAAAAATAAATTCAGCCATGTTATTTTAATAATAACTTGTTATCTAATTCTAATTCTAATAATTCTTCCGATATTTCTTTTCGTCAGTTTTCTTTTTTGCCCTATTTTGCCTTTTTTTTCATCCGCTTTTTTTGTCGCGATATTTCTTTTCTGTCCATTTTCTTTTTTGGCCGTTTTTGCGGTTTTTTCCATTCGCTTTTTTTCGTCGCGGTTTTTCTTCGCACGTTTTTTTCGCTGGTTTTTCCGATTCTTTTTTTCACCATTTTTTCGGTATTTTTCATCCACTTTTTTCCTCACTATTTTTTTACATCGCGTTTTTTTACATCGTCTATCATCTCACATTGTATCTTCTGGTGAAATTTCCTAATGTTCTGTCAACTGTTACACTACATCTGATCGGAAACTTCCAAAAATCCTCAAAGAAACATATAAAGAATCCTAAAATCCCCTAAAAGGATCCAATCTCTAGAGTTTCGATAGACCACGACTTCACAAGACAAAGAAAAGCAAGCAAACTTCAACCAAATAGATCGAAAGAGTTGGGACAGATCAGGACTTCACCAAGCAAAGAAAAGCAAAAAAAAAAATCCAACCAAACAGATCAATGGCGAGAAACGAAAATCCAAACATAGGCCCTTTTTTTACCTAATTAAAAATGTGTAAGGATTCCGGTGGATTTTCGTCCGTCTTCACCTATTTTTGGTGGATTTTCATCCGCAACATCCGAGATGAAGAGTCCAACAAAAAAAAGTCATCCAGAGTCCACATCAACAACCAAATGGCCGAGCGATCCAGCAAAAATTCATTGCAAACATAGAAACAAAATTCAATAGGACAATCCAACTAAAGAGAAAAAAATAAACCGGATCAACATCCGAGGTGAAGAGTCCAACAAAAAAAAAGTCATCCAGAGTCCGCATCAACAACCAAATGCCCGAGCGATCCAGCAAAAATTCATTGCAAACATAGATACAAAATTCAATAGGACAATCCAACTAAAGAGAAAAGAATAAACCGGATCTGCACGTAGGTAGCCATCGGATCCACAGAGGGAAGCCACCGCTACCATCGGTGCCGCCGAATCCACCGCGGGAATCCGCCGCTGCCGTCGGATCCACTGCGGGAAGTCACCGCCGCTGCCGGATCGGGCCGCGGGAAGCGGCCAACGCTGTCGGTGCCGCTAGATCTACCTGCGGGAAGCAGCTGCACTCCACCCCTCTCTCTCCTTATCTGCTCGCTAATAGAGTCGTGCCCTCGTCGTCTTCGTGCCGTGCCGGTTAGACAGGAGGGAGAGGGGGCGGCGGAGAGGGGGCAACGGAGGAGGAGCGGCACCACCGGTCGGGAGAGGGGAGGGGAGGGGAGAGGCACCGCCAAGAGGGGAGGGGGAAGAGGAGCTCGCGGTGGGGGATGGGAGGGGAAAGTGCGATTAGGGTTAGGGTTTTGGCACCGACGGTTTTGATGGATTTAGAATTGATCTGAGCCATTCGTGTGATCCGAGCCATCCATCAAAACGAATAGCTCAGATCGATCCCGTGTCGGACCGACCTCCATCTCGGGCCGCAGCACTGCTGGGCCATGCGCGCTTCATGGGCCGGGCGCGCAATAGCAGGCCGGTAGGGTCCAATGGGCCTGTTTTTCTTTTTAGAACTTCTTTATTTCTAAGGAATATATTTTTTGAAGGGCTCATATCATGAAAAACTAAACCCTAATCATCTAATATTTTTATATTTATTATAATTTTAGTTTACCTATTGAATGCACGGGTATCTTTTCTAGTAAATTATGAAATTAGAAAAGAGAAAAAGAGAGTTCAAGTACGAATATAATTGAGAAATAACTGAAATTCGGAATTAAAAATAAGCAATACTGGAAAAAGAGTCCATATATAATTGACTTCGAGATTAATTAAAATTTAGAATAAACAATAAAGTAAAATTTGAAATTCGATTAGGAAAAAAAGGGTTCATGTTGGAAAACAATTTTAAAATAAATGAAATTAGGGATAAAAATAAGTAATATTGGAACAAGAGTCCATATAAAACTGAATACGAGATTAATTAAAATTCGGAATAAAAACAAATAAATTATGAAATTAGAAAAATAAAAATAAGAGTTCATGTAGGAATATAATGTAAAAATAACTTAAATTCGAGAAAAAGCAATATTGAAAGAAGAGACCACATAGAACACAACATGAGTTTAATTAAAATTTGGAAGAAAAAATAAATTAAAATTTGAAAATATAAAAATAATTATTAGAGTTCAAGTAGGAATAAAATTCATAAATAAAATAATATCGGAATAAAAAATATGGAATTTTCAAAAAATACAATCCATATAGAAACACAACGATGAGAAATAACAATAAAGAGACGACAAGCAACAGGATCATAAAGGAGTAGGGTGATAGCGGTTGATGGGACATCTAAAAATATAAACAAATCCCCAAATAGAATCCCAATGATGATTAAGAAGAACAACGGACATGCCATTAAGCAGCACAATAACGGTGGTTGGCGGGACTTCTAGAAAGTAAAAAATAAACTCCAATGATAATTACGTTCAATTTTTAAAATTTTAATGATAATAAAGAGAAAAGGCAGCGGACGTAAAAACTATAAATCCCAATGACGATTAAGAGGAGAGATAACGGGCAACCCGTTAAGCAGCACAATCACGGTGGTTGGTGGGACTTCTAGAAAGTAAAAAAATAAATCACAATGATAATCACGTTCGATTTTTAAAATCTCAATGATAATTAAAATGGAAGGCATCAGACGAGCATAGAGAAGTATAATGGCAAAGCTGCTGACGATTTGGCGGGACTTCTAGAAAGTTAAAAATGAACACCAACAATAATTATGTTCGATTTTAATATCCCAATGACGATAAAGAGAGGCGGCCGAGGACGGGTCATATGGGAGTAGAGTGCCGACATTTGACGAGACTTCTAAAAATTATAAAAATGAAAACCGATAAGGTAATTAACTCTAAAATTTATAAGGTCCAATTTTAAAAGTTCCAAGGAGGATGAATAGAAGTCGTAATAGATCGAGGAAGCAAATAAATGGGAGACAAAAAGAGTAAGAGGTAACGACTGGTGTAATTTTAAAAACTAGAAAATTAGAGATATGGAGATGATAAGGTTTGGTCTTTTAAAATCCTAAGATAATGAGATATCTATTTAAAATTTTTTAAGTATACTCATATGTAAAAGAAGATAATTTTGTATGGATACTAGCCACACAATTGCGTGGGCTACCTAGCTAGTCTTTACCTATTATACATTATGATTACCTATTATAAAAATTGAAGATGATTACATTCTCAACTTAATTTTCGTCCGCATTATCTACTCGCGAGAAAAAAAAGGGATCGGACAAAAAAAACCATCCACTAACTGTCTACAAGAAAAAGCTGGATTGGAAAAAAAAAACTGTCTATTGGCCGTCGTCTCCGGATCGGACCGGAAAAAACCATTGACTTGCGAGAAAAAACCGGATTGGACCGGAAAACGTCTACTGGCGAGAAAAATATAAAAAACGGAAACGTCGAAAGGGATCGGACAAAAAAAACCATCCACTAACTGTCTACAAGAAAAAGCTGGATTGGAAAAAAAAAAACTGTCTATTGGCCGTCGTGTCCGGATCGGACCGGAAAAAACCATTGACTTGCGAGAAAAAACCGGATTGGACCGGAAAACGTCTACTGGCGAGAAAAATATAAAAAACGGAATCGTCGTACGCGTAGACTATGCAAAAATCAGAGAAAACAAACAAGCACGTGAAGGATTCGAACTAAACTCTCCAAGGGTATATACTACCGCTGCTCTCAACTAGCCACTAGAGATGTAGTTGTTGTGTTCTATAAGGAAATTGATCTCTTTTTAACCAGTAACTGAACCGGGTGAAACCGCTCAACCCGTAAACCAGTTGCTTTGCCGGTTCGATGAACGGTCCAAGTTTTTATACTATGCTTAGAGCATCATTTATAAAAATTAAATATGTATTTTCCAAATCTTTCGGTACGTCGCATGTATTCGGTACAGTCCATGTTGTTCGCGCATCGCATGAAGTAGAGCAGTGTCCGTGTCCAATTCCGTTTTCCGCGCCCGTTTGTGTTTGGTTCGCGCCGAGGGATTGTTTTCCGCGGCTGCTTGTGTCCGATTCGCATTGACGGATATTGCCCTAAGCCGCTAAATTGTCCGTTGTCGAGTGCGCATTAATTGGTTTTCCTACGCCCTTGAGATCACTGGAGCGAGCAATCCAATTCTGCCTAACGACCGAGTGATCCTTCAGCCCAACTATATGATTTGAGTCCTGCATCACTCATCACTCTGTTTCTATTTTATATACACCAACGATTTCAATTTAAGCATGTACTGGGTCTCCTCGAGAAGAACATGTATATATGTTGGGATTGAACACAAAGAAATCGATAAAATTGTTGCTTAGCGGTGGGTGGAGCTGGTACGTTCCAGTAGGGGTGGCGTCTTCTCAACGTTTCTGCTCCTAATCGCAAGCAAAGGCGTTAGGGGCTGGAGATATAGCAGCAGTGGATGTTGGACGATGATGCAGATGTTGCCTCGGCGTAGATCATGCATCGCGGAGACTCGCGTGGCTAGCTGGCACGAAGCTAAGAGCGGAGGTGGCTATCCACAGCGGCGGCTTGCCGGGCGTGCTAGCCTGCTAAGCAGTTGTTATTTTGCTGTTGATCATGTAAGTTACCGCATGGGACACACCGCGCGATGGGCAACCCTGAAGCACCATTCCCTTCATGTGCTTTCGTCTATTGTCGTTATGGACCTTTTCAGTGTGCGTGTATCCGTTGCAAACTCCCGATGGGGTGATGGGCCTTCCCAACTCACGTGTTATGTCGTGCATGGTCACCACGTTTCATCAATCCAAATCGGATCGGGTTTCATCCGTTCATCCCCGCGTTCGATGATTTCGATTGCGATATCAATTCAAGGTTGCACATACACGCTCGCCCGTAGAATAGCGCCTTCGTCGTTGCTGCCATGATGAGGTGTGTTGATGGCCCCAAATCATGACACGCTCCTAAGCAGCACGGCGGGGACGACACGTGGCTCCATGGCGGCCACCACCATGGCGAGGTTCAAAACCACAGTGACGATGCCGATGGCCACCAAGTAGGCGATAGCACCACCTATTATAAAAATTGAAGTTGATTCTGTACTAACACATCATTTTGTCCGTTGTTTGCAGTCGTACGCGATCAAATCTGTATTAGCAAGGGAAAGTACGAGTCCGTCACAGCGCCCCCACTTCCTCAGATGGCTTAAATAAGATGCCCCGACCAAGCAACCCATCGCCAGAGATAGCTTGCGGCCTTGCGTGCGCCCACATGAAAGCTTCTTGCCCTCCCCGCTACGCCATCAGACGTGTATTGTTGTCGAAGACTACCCATTGTCATTGTCGTTGCGCTCTTCCTCCTCCTCCTCCTCCTCTTCTTCAAACTTGACGAGAAGCCTGGACGCTTTGATAGTTTTGATCTTGACCCACTGGTCGTCCCTAGCCGCTGTTGGCGTGCTCTGATCGGGGGCGTCGTTCGTGCTGCTCAATCGCAGCCTAAGTCGGACGTGCCACATAGAGGACGGCAAAGAACTGATCCCAGTTACTCATTGGGTTGGACAGGATGTTCTCCTCGATCAGTTTGCTCTCCTTAAAACCTGGCTACCACCTTAACCTGAAAAGAATCATGGATCATGGAGACTTGGACCATACACACCCAATTGATCTCTCGCTAGCTCGAACCATTCTGAATCACCACGAAATCGACAAGATTAAGAACTATGCATTTTGGCAACATGTACCTCTTATCTGATAGAAAAAAAAATCAAAAACAGGATCATCGATGTTCTGAACTTTATCTGATGAAACAACGACTCGTCAGAATTCAGAAACCCAGGCTCCTATTACCTTATTCAGTTTCTGAATTTTCACTGGGATGTGTGCAACTGTGTACTACTATCAGGAGCTTAGCAGAACACAAACAAAGTGTCGTGCCCACATGATTAGACAATTTTATGCAGGAGAGAACTCAGGCTATGGAGTTAACAAATGATTTTCAGTTTAGATGTTTAATACTAGATGCCCCACATCAACCCTATTCTGAACATCCAGTAATCCTTGGTTGAGACAGAACCTTACAACCATTAAGGCTGAAATAGTACAAATGAAATTGGTATATAAATCTCAATTTTTTTCCTTCATAAATAGAATTATATTATTCATTACAGTTAAAATATCAATCTACACCATTACATTGTTCATTGTTTTTACCCGTTGTAACGTATGGATATTTTTCTGGTATTATAAAAATTTAAGTTGATTCTGTACTCGTCTTTTTCACCCGTTATTTTGGTCCGTCAGTGCATCCGATACGGAGTTTTTTTTTTTCGATGTTTGGTGTGAAAAAGGAGCTGCGGTATAACCGCGTCTTCTATGCGCTGCAGCCCATGGGCTGCTGGCCTGGTGCTGCTCCTTGCAAGCCGTGTGGTGGGCTTTCGTGCCCAAGGCAAGGATGCACAAGACGACATATCAGCCCACATGCACGGGGAGTGGTGTACGATCACGGGAATAAGTTAATTTAGGACCCTCTATTTGACGCCCAGTTCCAAATTCATCCCTACAGCATAAAACCAGATACAACGCATCCCAACTTATGAAACCGTTCAAACGAGGTCCCTCGACAGTATTGTATCTGATTTTGGCTGACGTGGTGCTCCTTTGACTAGGTCTTCGTCCAACGTGGCATTGACGTGGCGCTTACGTGGCAATTTAATCCGGAAAAATAATAAAACATATGGGCCCACATGTCAGTTTCACACACATACTAATAAAAATGGTGGGGGCGGAGCGAGCGGCGGCCGACGAACTCACCCTCTTGCCTCTTCCACCGGTCATGGCGGCTGCGACGGTGGTGGGGATAAGACCGACGGGAGGAGAACAGGTAGGAGGAGCGGAGCGGCGGCAACCTCGTGTGCCACCTGCTGCTCCTCCACCTCTACTGTGCGCCTCCGCACCCATTACCGCACCTACGCACATCGGACGAGGTGGCAACCATGGACGCGGGCGGCGGGTGGTGGAAGCAGGTGCTGACGTCGGTGATGGGTTTTCCTCAAATCCACCTCCGCCGTCCGCCATTGACGAGCTCGGGCCACGACTCGCCGTCGCATTCTCTTTTCCCTCATTCCAGCGCGCGGACGAGGAGTCGAGGCGGGAGAGGAGTCGTGATGGTGGCCGGAGCGGGGTGGGGCGCCGGCCGATGGGAGGAGAGCAGTAGCTGGCGGCAGCCGACCGCTCTGCCACCCACCCCGCTTCGCCGGCTGGAGAGAGAAGAGGGGAGAGAGGATAGAGAGAGAGGATAGAGAGAACAGGGTATTGAGGATGACATGCGGGGCCACGTGGGCTCCACCATTTTTATTAGTTTGTGTGTGAAACTGACATGTGGGCCCCACATGTTTTATTATTTTTCCAGATTTAATTGCCATGTAAGCACCACGTCAATGACACATTGGATAAAGACCTAGTAAAAAGGAGCCATGTAGGCGCCACGTCAGCCAAAACCGTACACAATACTATCGAGGGACCTTATTTAAACGGGTTCGTAAGTTGGGGGACCCATCGTACCCGGTTTTGCGACCAAGGGACGAAAATCGGACTGGGCGACAAATAGAGAGACCTAAAGTGAACTTATTCCACGATCACAACGCTTTCCCTGCACCCGTCAGAAAAGCCAACACAATACATACATGCCCTGCATAAAATGACTATGGATCATCAAGTAGATTAAAAACTCATCTTAGTTTAGGAAAAATATTTTTAGGTAAATTTTGGTACTAGATATCGTGACTTTATGATTTTATCTGTAGGACATCGTATGAAGGTACCTTTATGAGAACCACTATGTAAATATGGTTATTTGATATGGGATGTCGCACACATTATTTAAGTGATTTCGTGTTGACGACGCGAAAGAGCATGCACTTTTTATACGGTGTGATCAAAGTACCCTTGGTAATTTTTATTGACTCGTGTGGAGTTAGTTTGTGAGCAATTTACACTAGACAAGATCAAATTGATTTGTTTTTATTCAAACACTTCAAGAGCTCTATATTCTTTGTACCAAAAGAAGTTGATTAATTTCAAAATGTATAAAAAAATTGATATCTAACCCTTACTCTTAGTTTTAATGGAGTGGGCCTTCCGTCCATTGCTCCTATTTAGGCTTGCTCCTCCACCTGGACCACTGGCTTCCTCGGCAGCCATGTCTCACCTTGGTCGGACATCCTTCACCTCTCACGTGACGTGATCAACAATTCTTATGGAAACTGAAACCTAACCAGTACTTCATATCCCATTATAATTTTAAAACGGGATTTATTTGCCTCTTCTGTTTTTATTGTTTTTCGCAACACATTGACTTACCCCACCATATCAATCCTTTTATATGGTGGTCGGCCACCATGTGTCTCAGTTTTTCTATAGTGTACCAGTCCTCACTATTGATCAGAGTTGATTTGAAGCTCCCAACACAACAGACCAATAGCCATGTGACAATGAAAATTTTATATATGCATTGCGGATCCTTTAATACATCAAGCATTTTGAACAAGATTTAGTTAATCTTTTAAAATTCTAACTGTCAATTTTGCATCAGAATAATTTTATAAAATCTAACAAGTTCGTGATATTATAAGCTATGATAGTAATTTTCAAGGCAAATCCATGTTAACTCAATTCTTTTGTTTTTAAACAAAACATTTGAGAAATTATTGCTGATCGAATTTTAAAATTTTGACCAAACATTGTCCTCAACATCGAGTATCTATGACAAGAGGGAATAAATTTGTTCAGTTTTTTAAAATTATCTACATCCGTTGCAACGTACAGATATATTTGCTAGTCTATTATAAAAATTAAAGATGATTCCGTACTTACCCTATGTTTCATCCGTCATCCGACTCATATGTGGAATTATGATCAAGAGAGATAGATCGATGGCGCGTACATCCGTGTTATTGGAGAGAAACACGTTGGCACAAGAGACCCACTTCCAGAAATACAAATTGGTTTCATCACCAGACATGCGCGCAACATCCGAGATGCAAGTCCGAGGCAAAAAAAAATCATCCAGAGTTCGCATTAACAATCAAAAGCCCGAGTGATTTAGCAAGAATTCATCACAAACATAGATTCAAAATCCAATAGGATAATCCAGAGAAAGAGAAAAAAACATGAAGAATAAGAGAAACATCACCGGAAGCCGCTGACGCCGTCGTCGCCACCAGATCTGTACGCGAGTAGCCGTAAGTGCCCCCGGATCCGCTGAGCGAAGCCGCAGCCGCCGTCGGATCCGCCGTGGGAAGCCGCCACCACCGGATCAGCCTGTGGGCTGGATCTGCACGTGGGTAGCCACCGTGGTTGTTTGTGCCGCCGAATCTACCGCAGGAAGCCGTTGTCATCGTCGGATCCGCCACGGGAAGCCACCGCCTGTTGATGCAAAAAAATACACACTGGCCTAGAAGATCTGCTTAGCTCCAGTGCAGGTCCAAAATAATGATGCGATGCGGGAGTGCCAGTCAGTTTGATCCTGAAACTGACAAGATATATAAATTGAAGATCAAAAGAGCCGATCGGCTGACAAGCCGATGTAGTCATTCCAATCGATGCCTATACCACCCGATATGGATACGATAATGTAATAAAACAATAATATAATCTAGTACAAATCAATCGGCTAGTAATGATGGATTGAATAAGCACTGATCTGAAAGTTAAAGCATTCATCAGCTGGAGGTCCGAGGTCGTTAAATCCACACGATTAAATAAATAGTGAAACCTTTGTCATTATCGGCTAAAACCAACTTGTAAGTAATCCTTGTAAGCCGATGCAACGTCCAGATAACTTATCGGCTAGCACTCCGATAAAACATTAGCTGTTAAGAGTCCTGATCGGACACTAAACACACTTTCCTAAAGATAAAAGGAAAATTACAAGTCCTGATAGGACACTAGATAAATATTTCCTAAATATAAAAGGAAAGTTACTTAATCATGCCTAATTAATAGACAGAATTAAACTGTCATGTCGTGGTCTACACTATTCCTCCTCGAACTCGGTCTCTTCTGGATAGGTTTCCATCGGTTGATCAACTTCTTTTCTTAACCGAATCCACTAAAGAATCTTACTAAATTTTGGCATTAACACCGCTATCACTGGATCGGGCCACGGGAAGCCACCGCCGCCATCGGTGCCACCGGATCTGCCCATAGGAAGCCGTCGCACTCCACCCCCCATCTCTCTCTCTCCTTATCCTCTCACGATTGGAGTCGTGCCCTCATAGTCTTTGTGACGTGCCAGCGAGACAGGAGGGAGAGGAGGAGAGGGGCTAGCGACGATGGTGGGGGAGGGGGAGCGGCAGAGGAGCAGCGCGACTGGTCGGGAGAGGGGAGGGGAGGGGGAGAGGCATCGCTGGGAGGGGAGGGTGAGGAGGAGCGATGGAGAGGGAGTGGCATATGGGGAGAGGCGGCTCGTGGTGGGGGGATGGGAAGGGAAAGTCTGAATTAGGGTTAGGGTTTTTGGAACTACGGTATTGATGGATTCAGAACCGATCTGAGCCGTCCATAAAAACGAATGGCTCAGATCGATCCCGCGTCGGGCTGGCCTCCATCCTCGAGCCACAGCACTGCTGGGCCACATTCAATTCATGGGTCGGGTGCGCGATAGTAGGCCAACATGGTCCAATGGGCTTTTTTCTTTTTTTAGAACTTCTCTATTTCTAAGGAATATATTTTCTTGAAGGGCTCGTATCTTGAAAAACTAAACCCTAATCACTTGTTATAATTTTAGTTTATCCGTTGCAACGCACGGACATCTTTTCTAATAGTAAATAGTAAATATGAGATGATAAGCTATAGTACTATAACGCCATTTTCATCGGGTGGGCAGAGAGAACTCTCTCGTATATAACCCGTTGCTATGCCTGATACCGGTTTCTACCATAAGATCGACTAGAAAAATCCTAAGGTTGAAAAAAACTAGAAAAATCCTGCAATGTACTCCAGGGCCAACTTCATAAAATCATGCAATGTTTGATCACTCTCCTCTTGGGACCTCTTAAAATCCCACGCCCCGTGTGCTCTTACACAAGTTGTGCACTTGTCCTCCACGCGGAATGTTACGCATGTAAGCTGGCATGTCGGTAAATTTCCGGCTCTCCAAGCTAGCTACCTGCAAGTGTGCAGCTCGTTTGCCACACTAATTTGACTGTGGAAATGTAGTTCTTACGACACGATCACGAGCTTTCTTAATTTCCTCCCCAGAATCTACGCGCGCCCTCCTCTCGCTTGCATCGTCGCGAAATCTACGCGGCCGGCCAGGCACGTTTCGCTGTACCCCCATACTACACGTACCATTGACCTCGAATATCGTCCAGCTCTCGCGTCGAAGTGCAGTCGAACGCCCATGTTGGATCGAGATTTTGCTGCACGGCGCCGGAAACGCCACATTTTCTCGATCGCAAAAAGTGAACCGTTGCATGTTTGTGGCCTATAAATTCGCTGTCACCAAGCGTCACAGCAATTCGTCTCTCCTGTTGGCCTTGTGCTTGGTTACACTTACACACACGTACGACGTGGTTGCTGCATCAAATGGCTTCGTGTAGTAACTTGCTTGATATGAAGGTGGTGGCAATGGTGGCACTAGTCGTCATGAGCTTTGCAGGGGTGTCCATGGCCGCACGTAGGGTGCCCGCGCTGCTGAAGAGCCACGTTGGCGACGAGATCTCCTACCACGGCGGCGCGGTGCTCCGCGGCGACATTCCCGTCACCGTCGTGTGGTACGGGAAGTTCAAGCCGGCGCAGAAGGCCATCGTCGTCGACTTCCTCCTCTCCCTCACGGCCACGACTCCCCCGCCGCCGAACGCGACGACGCCCTCCGCCGCGCAGTGGTGGAGCACCATCGCCGCCGGCTACCTGTCGTCCAACGCGACGGCCGGCGGCGGCGGCGGCGGGGCGAACTTGACGACGACCCGGGTGGTTCTTGCGAACCAGACCTCCGACGAGGAGTACTCCCTCGGGAAGTCGCTGACACTGGTCGAGGTGTTCCAGCTCGCCGCCGGCGTTGTCCCCGACAGAGGCGACCTCGTGGTGGTGCTCACCGACCCGGACGTCGTCGTCGAGGGCTTCTGCAGCGCGCGCTGCGGCGTCCACGGCTCCGACGCCGGCGCCGGGTACGCCTACGCGTGGGCGGGCAACGCCGAGCGCCAGTGCCCCGGGCAGTGCGCGTGGCCGTTCGCGAAGCCGCCGTACGGGCCCAAGGACGAGCCGGCCCTCGTCCCGCCCAACGGCGACGTCGGGGCGGACGGCATGGTGGCGACGCTCGCCGGCGTGGTGGCCGGCGCCGTGACCAACCCGTTCGGCGACGGGTATTACGTCGGCGACAAGGACGCGGCGCTCGAGGCGTGCTCGGCGTGCGCCGGCGCGTACGGGAGCGACTCGTACCCCGGATACGCCGGGAAGGTGCTCGTCGACGAGACGACCGGTGGCAGCTACAACGCCGTCGGTGCCCATGGCCGGAAGTACCTGCTCCCCGCCGTGTACGACCCGGCGACGTCTCGCTGCACCACTTTGGTGTAGGGCGCAAGTCGTCGAGGAAGAGTGTGTGTGTGTTTTCAAAAGGTGTAAATAACCAAGCTCAAATCCAAGTTACAGACGTACAGTAACGTTCTTTCTTTCTTTCTTTCTTTCTTTCTTTCATACAAGCTGGTTAATTTGTGGGCACATGGTTATGCGCTGTGGTTGTAAAATCCACTGGATTTGGTTCTCGTATACACACCGATTTTTAAGCCTATGGAGAGAACGCACCTGTGTGAGAAGGTATGCGTTTGATTGTGCATGTCCATATGTCTAATGTACCCTTGGGAAGATGTATCATGTTTGTGTCTTCAAGTTCATGTGTAACATCAACAAGTATTGGCCTAACCTTCTCTTCTCTTTAGCTCCTGTACTTAAAAAAAAGAGGACAATTTTACAGTACTCCACAATATTTTATATCCGTCCATTGCCCATCAATCCAATAGGTGGTATTCACCTTACCTCAATGTTTTTTTACTTTTTTGGAACCTTTTTAATTTTAAAAATAAACCAATTCAAAACTTATTTCCAACATATGAACCTTTTGATCACGCCAGCCAGACAAGCGTTGCAAAACAACACTGCCACGCCAGTTTGCATGCCGTGACAATGTTAATTTGGCCACACCGATCTGGTTGGTATAGTTGCGTTATTTGGCCACGCCCTTTGTACGGCATGTCAGAATTATTTTGCCACACCAGACGAGGTGGCGTGGTCAAAAGAAAATATTTAATGAAGAGGAGGAAATTGTCGATATTGCAGATCACAACTACGGTATTTGCATGGTATGAAGAACGTTGGTACCAGGGTATATGCGAGATCGAGGTAAACGAAACGGAGACAAGAATTTTTATACAGGTTCAGGCCCCTTATCTACCATGTAATAGCCCTACTCCTGTTGGCCGAAACCGGTGTTGCGTTTATTCATCAAAATCACACAAGTACAATATTTGGAATAACCTATCTAGTCATCGTCGATATGTCGACATGGACCACCACCCGTAGTCGATGACGGAGTAGTCTTCATCCTTGAAAACAAACTCGGCGAGATCAAAGATAGCGCTAGATCCCTCTTGTCGGCCTCCGCGGAAACCAGATTGGGTATGACTAGGCTTATCTCTGATATCTATGTGTGGCGGCGTGTATTGGTATCTATTCTGACTATTGAATCTCTCCCCTCTCCTCCTATGGGGTCTTGTATTTATACTCACATATGTCCCCTTGTCCAAGTATAACTAGGGAGACAAATATGAATACGATCTGAGTAGTCCTTATCCAAGCCTCCAACTAGTCTCTATCACTAATTGCTCCGATATCTGATTTTTCTGAAATCAAATACTCAAAGCAAATTGTTAGAATGAAAAAGTCCCCAACGAACGCTTGGGGGTAAAAGTATGAACTGAAAAAACCGGAAATAAATTAAATCTACATATGACAATAAAAGAGTACTCTCGCTAAAACTGCCTCCAGTAATCGGAGTATGGTACCCTTCCTAGCCTAGCTATCTTTATTGAAAAGTCTTTTTTTCCATAAAGGCAACTTAAATCTTTATAAAAAACCAAGCTCAAGCTGCGATTACCTAGCCCCCAGCTGTGAGGTTGGAAAACCCAATTCCCGATTACACGGCTTGGTTAATATGCTACCATTGAGCTCTCTCACATGACCAATTATGACATAGTCGTTTGGCTCTGCAGTAACTGACAAAACCTTATCAGCTCTAGGCGTCTCCAGCTGAGGACCGTGAGGATCTCCGAGGTTTGTCAGACCAACGTAAGAGGATGATATGTTCGACTTCGAGACAAAGCGATATAAGAAAAGGGGATCAACGGGTAAATATTGCACATATTATATGTATAACCACTTACAGAGATTGATGGACATGGGGTGATGAGGTGACTACCACACCGGACAAAAACCAGGTGTGTAGTTGTACTCGATCACTTCGCGGAAACAGTGAGAGAATCGGTACAACCATTGGTCGAAGACGAGGTGTAGACATACCTCGATCACTTGACGAGTACTCAGAGAGACGGTGAGATAGCTACCACCCTTGTACTTAGGCCAGGTGGGTAGTCATATCTCAACCACTCGGAGAGATGGTGAGATAGCTACCGCCCCTGTATTCGGACCAGGTGGGTAGTCGTATCTCAACCACTCGGAGATATGGTGAGATATCTACCGCCCCTGTATTCGGACCAGGTGGGTAGCCTTATCTCAACCACTCGGAGAGATGGTGAGATAGCTACCGCCCCTGTATTCGGACCAGGTGGGTAGTCGTATCTCAACCACTCGGAGAGATGGTGAGATAGCTATCGCCCCTGTATTCGTACCAGGTGGGTAGTCATATCTCAACCACTCGGAGAGATGGTGAGATAGCTACCGCCCCTGACGGAGTGTGAGCTCCTCAACGGGGGACAGAGAAGGCCCCCTTGTGTGAGTTCGGCCGGGGATGCAGGGTGAAATCCGCACTCCGATGTGAGAGGGATTGAGAGAGAGAGGTGCCTCGAGAGAATGTGACGCAGGGAATTATACAGGTTCAGACCGCCGGTGAATACCCTACTCCTGTGTGTGGTTGAACAGAGTTGATTTTTTCAGGGATCGAACCCCCTTTCTCTAGGCCTGGGCCTCCTTTTATACCTTAAGGGGCTACCACATGGGCCAACAGGCTATTTCTTAGAGAAAGGAAAATATTCTTTTACATTTAAGAGCGGTCTTGTCGCTTGCCCAGAAGTCGCGCGCATAGTCACCGCGGTGTGACTCCTGTCTGTCAGTTGACTGACAAGGGGGGACACCCGTGTCATTCCCTATTAAATGGGCGGAGACATGCGTGCTCTGTCCCCGTACCGGGAGATGGGCGTCGTCTGACCGGAGCTGATACACCAAGTCCGGTTGGACAAAGAGGCAAAAAGGCTCTCATCATTTTGATGGGACCTGATGGGGCGTGCCATGCACCACCTCAGCTAGTGCACAGGCGCCGCGCAGCCGTACCATCGGTCATTCTGACCGGTCAGTCGGCGTGACCGGCATCAGACCGGCCACGCGCGCTCCACGCCGCATTAAATGAGGTGAGGCGCGCTCGTCTGTGACGTCATTAATGCGGTTAGGTGAGCGTTAGAACGGCTCACCTAACCCCGCACACGTGGCGGAAGCGCGGAGGGGTCGGGGTGGCCCGACCCCTGCGTCAGCAGAGCGTGATGGGAGCGAAGACTAGGGAGGGCGGCCACCACCTCACCCTTGGGCCCGACCTCCCCCCTCGGGGGAGGGCCACGTGGGCGCAGGGGGCCGCCTCAAGCCCTTAGTCTCTATACCCCTAGGCCCGCGTCACCGACAGCCCCTGTATCCGGACCAGGTGGGAAGTTGTATCTCAACCACTCGAAAGAAACTCGGAGAGATGTTGAGATAGATAGACCCCTGACTCAGACCAGATGGGTAGTCGTATCTCGACCACTCGAAAAGATGGTGAGATAGCTACCGCCCTTGTACTCAGACCAGGTGGGTATTCGTATCTCGACCACTCGAAGGAAACTTGGACATATGGTGAGATAGTTACCGCCCTATACTCAGATCAGGTAGGTAGTCATATCTCGACAACTCAAAAAGATGGTGAGATAGCTGCCGCCTCTGTACTCAGATCAGGTGTGTAGTCGTATCTCGACCACTCGGAGGAAACTCGGAGAGATGGTGAGATAGCTACCGCCCCTGTACTCAGAACAGGTGGGCAGTTGTATCTCGACCACTCAAACACATAGTGGGAGGACCGCTACAACCACTGGTCGACGACCAGGTGTAGACATACCTCGACCACTCGAAGACGACTGATATGTGGTGAGAGGTCGCTACAGCGCTGGTCGACAACCAGCGCCGTAGCCATCATCTCGACCTCCTGAAGGCAACTGATAGGCAGTGAGAGGTCGTTACAGCGCTGGTCGACGATCAGTCGTAGTTGTCTCTTGATCACCTGAAGGCAACTGATAGGTGGCGAGAGATCGCTAGAGCACTGGTCGACAACCAGTCGTAGTTGTCTCTCGATCACCCGAAGGCAACTGATAGGTAGTGAGGTCGGTACAACATTGGTCGACAACTAGCCGCAGTCGTCTCTCGACCACCCGAAGACGATTGATAGGTGGCGAGAGGTCGCTACAGCGCTGGTCAACAACCAACCTAGTCATCTCTCGACCACCCAAAGGACACTGATAGGTGGCGAGAGGTTGCTACAGCGTTGGTCGACAACCCGCCGTAGTCGTCTCTCGACCATCGAAGGGGCGCTAGAGTTGATTATTACATGTGCATCTCATGTGGCCAGCATGACTCACATACCCAACTTGTAGCATATTCGGATGTCCGTTCGCAATCATGTCGGGTGATCAAGCCGACAACGTTCGCGGGGGGATTATCTGCAACAACCCTTTCTCAAATAGTTCGGTCGTGGCCGATGCTATATGTGACATAGGTCGTCGGTATTCATTGGTAGGTTTGGTCCGACAACTCTGCATTTGTCCGAGAACATTCTTGATAATGGTGTTGTACCCGACCACTGCCTACTCTAGTGCTCTATTGTTCCTGAAAAGTATTTTCTAGAAGGTAAGGCATATAGCAAAGAATATCGAGTATGTACTCAAAAAACTGTATGAATCTTCTAGTATTGTCAGGATATAACGAGCATATTTAGATTAAATATCAGCTACTATGTAAACCGTAAATAAGCATGGTTTATGTAAAAGAAACAGCGAGCCCCCAGTATTAGACCATAGTCGGCCTAACATAGGAAACACTCACACAATAGATATCATATAAAAACATGCTCTAGGTAAACATAATAAATTACAGATCTGACAATATCGTATGGATCTGCAAAATAGGTACAGTAAATTGCATATAAAATATTACGTACCTTTGTAGATACATGCCGGATGTATCTACGAAATTATTAGATTAATTTAAAAAACCAATCTAACATATACCTTAATGCATACTCGTTTGACATTATATATATTTGAATCTTTCTGGTACGCCACGTGTCTTGAAGCTTGGATGATCTCGATAAATCAAACTGTTGGTGATGATGATTCCGATCTAGTTGGGAAGCATACTTTGGCTAGGTCAAATCTCCTAGGGCAAAAGTCGTTGAAGTGCCCCTCGTCAAAAAATCCACAGCGGCGATGACTTGACGAAGCTTGAGATGACGAGGGTCCCGATCCGTTGGAGAACACACTTCGGTCGAGTCATATCCCCCTACATCCGAAGTCATCGAGTTGTTTGTCGTCGGAGAATCCGTCTTCTCGAAACCCATCTCATCAAAACCTTGAAGCACCAAAATCCCCTACCTGGGGTGCCACTATCGATGTTGTAGATCACGACTACGGTGTTTGCATGGTATGGGGATCGTTGGTACCAGTGCATATGTGAGATCGAGGTAAAAGAAAAGGAGACAAGGATTTTTATACAAGTTCGGACCCCTTATCTACCAGTTAATAGTCCTACTCCTGTTGGCCGAAGCAGGTGTCACTAGCGGATCTAGGATTTAGGGTATGGGTGGTCCGATAATTTTTTTTCTAAACACCGTAAATCTAACGATGCTAATATATACTATACAAGTATAGATGATAGAATAGACCAAAAGTGTACCATGATATATTAATAAAACATCTTAAAACATATAAAATTTTAATGTAAAGAAGCTTATATGCGTATAAAAGTTTAAAGAATATTACCATACTACTTCTACTTCTTTGGTCTACGCCTTTTATTGGCCATAAAAGTGTTTATTATATCTTCTTCATCCACTTTAAAGAAAACATCCCGCTCAATGAATGTGACTAGACTATCATCCAGAAGACCATCACCCATCTTATTTCTCAACTTATGCTTGATGAAATCCATAGCAAAAAATGCTCTTTCAACACTTGCCGTCGCAACCGGTAGAATCAATACCAATTTAAGAAGCAAGTAGACCAAATCATAAATGATATGCCTCTTTGTTTGACGAAGCTTGACTAAGAGATCAACAAGATTGTTTAGGTCTTTGAAACCATCGTCTTTTATCATCTCATCAATAATTCTCAAGTTGCATATCAAGTCTTAATAATTCAGAACTTGAAATATCATTAGTATAGAATTTGGCAAGTCGACGTACCTTGTGTGCATTAAAAGAAAAATAATGAGTCAAGGCTCAACAGGATTCAAGAATGCCATACAATATACAAATTGATAATTATACATCCCTTATGTGCATCAAAAGATGCAAATGAGTCAGTTCGATTCAAGGCTGCCATACAGGAAAGCAACTCCATATTAACCCCATCGAAGTGATTATCAAGCTCTTGGCTAATTTAATCAATTATCCCAATATATACTTCTCTTCTAAAGTGGCCATCATTTTTTTAATTTCCAGCAAACCTTGGCGATCTTCCATAAGGCACATAAACACCATATGTTTCAGGAACTTCAACTCCATGTTTATTACACAACAAAGTGACCCTTTGAAGGAATGCAACCCAACCATCAGATCTCAACTCTTGCATTCTACTCTTTGCCAAACGAACGAGTGTCATTGCATTAAAAATATCTTGCTCTCTTCTTTGCAAACACTCAGACAAACCATTTGTGTATCCAAGAATGACAAGCATCAAGTGTGCACTGAAAATAAAATCAAATGACTCAAAAACTCCAACTATAGCATGTATTTTTGGCTATTCGGTCCTTTGTGAAGTATCTTGTCCAAGGTTTATAAGTACATCACGAATTGCAGGAAACATAGCAATAATATTGACAATGGTTCTGTAGTGAGAACCCCATTGAGTCTCACCAGGCCTAGATAACCCCATCTCTTGATTTAGTCCACTACAGTTTATAGTACACCACATTCAATTGCTTTGACAACATCTTGAAGTCTAGCATTTCGAAGCATGTCATGTCACTTACTAGAAACCCCAACAATATTCAGCAAGAGAGATACTTGGAGTTGATGTGCAAAGCAGTGGATATAATAAGTAGAAGGTGAATCTTGCATTATCAATGTTTTCGTCCCTTTAATCTCTCATTTCATGTTGCTAGCCCCATCATAATCTTGGCCACGAATTTGACTTAGAGTCAAATGTTGACTAACTAGTAATTCCTGAATTCTTCTTTAAGTGTTAAAGAAGTGGTATTTTACACATGTACAACTCCACTAAAGTGCTCACTTGGCCTCCCCAAATTATCAATATAATGCAAGCAAAGAGCTAGTTGTTCTTTATGAGATACATCGCTAGACTCATCAGCTAGAATTGCATAGTGCTCATCACCAAGTTCTTCAATAACTTTTTTCCTAGTTTCTATGGCACAACAATGAATAATATCCTTTTGTATTTTTGTACATGTCAAGGTGCAATTACCCAAGGCATTCTTCAAAACAAACTTATCCACCTCTTTACTATTTGATGCAAGCCATTTCAAAAGTTCAATGAAGTTTCCTCTATTGCTAGACTGTTCACTTTCATCATGTCCACGGAATGCCAACCCTTGATGCAAAAGAAACTTCAAACATCTAAGTGAATAAGTCAATCTGATCTTGTAGAGACGTAATTCCTCACTACTCCAATTCTCAATTCTATCATCAATTGCAGCAGTAGGATTCAAATATAAATTGTACCTCTCTTGAGCTGCATTATGCACTCTTCCTACTCCACCCACATGTTTATTAAGTGCATCATCTCTATTCCAATATCTAAAACCAACATTAGTAATAAATGTATCAGTTCTACTACCTTTGCCTTGTTCTCTTTTAAACAAGTACCATACAAAGCAATATGCAGATTCATTCTTGATACTATATTCAAGCCAATGATATTTATGAAGCCAATAAACATTGAACTGATGATCTATTTCCAATTTTTATTTTCTTAAAATCATGCGGAAAAGGTTTAAATGGACCTTTAAGAATATATGCTCTCTGAACTGCATCTTGTTCATTGACAGGATAACTTACAATAGGTAGTCTTTCCCCTGTATCATGTAGAAGTCGGTCAATGTCATAAACCGGCGGAGGCGGTGGCGGCGATGACGGTGGTGAGACATCTTCCTCAACGTCTTCTTTTTGAGTGTGCTCCTCTACCACAACCGGGGAAGAAGGCAATTTAAGAGCATTCTTCTTTGCTGCATGCTTTCGAAAAAGAGATGCAATGTCTCATCTTTCTTCATGTTTCAACAATCTACAATATAATACTACAAATTAATATCACAATGCACTTTGTACAAGAGTTAAAATTTAAAATTGAAAATTGAAAAAGACCTAAAATTGAAAACTGAAAATTGAGCTCTCGGCGGCGGGCGGAGAACTGTCGGGCATCGGCTGCCGGCGGGTGGCAGTGAGCCAGGCGGTCAGCGGCCGGGCGACGGCGATCGGCCGTTGCTCCTCGCTCGTGGGGATACCGGCATCAAGGTGGCGGCGCTCGGTCGCGGCGATGCTCAGCCTAGCTGACGGCAGACGAGGACATCGGCGAGACGTGGTGACGTGGGCGCCTGGCAGCGGGCGCGACTGTCGCTGACGCTGAGTCCGTACTCCGTGAGTTGCAATCAATAACCGCATAGTCGCGTCGTCGCGGTCTCACGGACGCGGAGAGAGAGGAAGCGCGAAAATCGAGGAGTCATCAGTCGTGAGTCGTCGCGAGGATAGGATCTGTGGCGATACGCTCATTCCAATTCCCTCGGGCTAGCCCCATGCGCAACGTCGCCAATTTTCTTTTTTTTTTCATATATACTGGATTCCATCGCTGTTTTTTTGGGTGCTCCCGGGACCACCCGGACCACCCATTAAATCCGCCATTGGTCGGTGTTGCTCTTATTCATCAGAATCCCTCAAGTATAATATTTAGGATAACCTATCTAGCCGTCGTCCATACGGCGACATGGACCACCACCCGTAGTCGACGACGAGGTAGTCTTCATCCTCGAATACGAACTCGGCGAGATCAAAGATAGCGCTAGATCCCTCTTGTCGACCTCCGCGGGCACTAGATTGGGTATGTCTAGGCTTATCTCTAAAGACGATGTCTAGCGGTGTGTATTGGTGTCTATCCTAACTGTTGCATCTCTCCCCTCTCCTCCTAGGGGGTCTTATATTTATACCCACAGATTTCCCCTTGTCCAAGTAGAACTAGGGAGACAAATATGGATACGATCTGAGTAGTCCTTATAGTTTCCATGTGGAACTCTGCTTTTTCTTACTTATCCGGAATATCTTCCGTATATGAGGCATGATTCTGTATAAGACTTGGTATATGGTGAGCCCCGCCGAGCTTAACCTAGGACTTTTGGGTATGTCTTATCCATAACACTGATAGAAATATTTTTGAATCGGATAAAGAAAATTTAAAAAATCAACTGCTAGGACATTTTGTTTGGTCTTACCACCCTGAAGGTAAGAAGGAGCGCCTTAAAATGGCTCAAAAAGAGACTAAGGGAAGTCGTCTGGCTTTGACCGCTAGATTGTAATAATACGATAAATGGCTTGGACATCGTCTTTAAGCTCGAGATGAGGAGGGGGGAGGGAATAGGGGGATATTCCACCCACATGACGAGATGAGGGGATTCATGTTTGAGTCGTTTTGTTCGCCAATAGCGTCTTATTGCTAGTGCTAACATGGTATTAACGTGCCAAATCAAGGTTTGGGGTAGGAGAGGGTGAGGAGGAAGAAGACGGTTTCTCTGGCTTAAACGGTTTGACCAGGTAGGTTGTATATATATGCAAGCGGCACCACCACAACTGTGGGGTTTGAGGAGGGCAGTGGGACGGAGTCGGTGGATTGGCAAGGGCATATGATATGAATTCGAAGTGGTTAGGAAATGGATGCTGGTGATGATGTCTTCGGTGGCGGTGCGTAGGCACATCATCGGAGGTGGGAGGAGATAGGGGGATGCAATCCTCAAAAGATTGTTAGTTTTGCTTAAAATATGGTGTCACATTTTTGTTTGATTTTAGTTAATTTTTCTCTATGTGATTGTTACCTGTTTTTTGAACTTAGGTACCCATCTTTCTATACCTTCTATCTTCTCTCTGAAGTAGGTAATCAAATGTTTTTATATTAATCCTCTCATATAATGCGTACTAAAAAAAATACACCACTAAGTATTGAAATTTACAGTGTAAAAAGTATTTAATTGTTTATGACTTAGGGTAAAAATCTGTCAGAATTTTATCTTTTTTATTACGGCTAAAATATAATGATTTTGAAGATAAGATTTCACATGTAGGTGTAATACTATTGGAAGTATGTGTCCAATTTTTTTCAGAATTTTTTGTGATCTTTACTAGTCAGTGTGTATGGAGTGTGCACGGAAAACTTGTGTGCATAGGATATGTTACCCATATAGCTGGGACTCTGACAGTTGATATGCAATTTCACCTCATCTTGATGCAATATGTCCCGTTGCGCCCCGAGTCTTCGTCAAGTTAATTAAACAACAAATACTTTTGAGAACATTGAAGTCGGACTGAACACATACACATATGAAATGCTTTGATTTTCGAGATCAAAGCTCGGTCTTGTTTAAGAGGGTGTTTGGATCTCTTTAGTCACCTGACTAAAGTTTAGATAGATTTAATTTTAGTCACCCCCTGTTTGGAAGATGGGACTAAAGTGCATTAAAATCCAAATTTACCTCCCCTTCTCTCTCCTCTCCCTCCCCCTTCTCTCTCAGTGCAATTAATGAGAGGAGCAATTAATTAGGTGAGAAAGGGGATTTAGTCACTAGAAGTTGGGTCACCCTTAGTTTTAGTCACCATTTAGTCAGGGGTGTTTGGAGATTTAGTCCCCTAATGTGACTAAAATTAGTCAAGTAGTCTCTAGTCAGGTGAATCCAAACACCCTCTAATTTTAGCTGTCCTTGACACATTATTGAAGCAAAAAATTAGCAACTACACCAAATCCAACATATTGGAATCTTGCATAGTTGAATTATACTATATCGGGACCCGAAATATATAGAACATGAAAAAAAAACAATGGCGCTTGTTTCCAGACGAAAAAAAAGATGCCGATCTGTGTTCAAGATCAAGCAGCAAAAACAGTAAAATAATATGCACGTAGAATCTATGACTTTGCTATATTAAGATCAACGCAGTAATGCGTTGTGCACAGCTCATAGCAGCGCTAGCGAGTAGCGACGAACTAACATTTGCCGCGCGCATTATCGAAGTATACGTGTAGGGCGTCAATGCCAGCGCCGGCGACGTTGCCCGCCGCGGCGAGGCGGCCTCACGCGGCTGCTCGTCCCGTTCCCGTCCTCCGGCTTCATAAACCCCATGTTCCACTTCGCGCGGCTGCTGCACTCGGCCGGCTTCCTGGTCACCTTCATCAACATAGAGCAAAACCACGCGCTCATGCTGTCGCGGGGGCGCCAGGACGGCGGCAAGCGCGACGGCGACGGCGACGGCATCCGGTACGAGGCGATCCCGGACGGCCTCTCGCCGTCGGAGCGCGGCGCGCAGGACTACGGCTTCGGCCTCCTGCACGCGGTGCGCGCCCATTGCCCGGGCCACCTCAGGGAGCTCATCGCGCGCATCAACACCGGCCGTGGCGGCGCCGGTGACTCGCCGTCGCCGCCCGTGACGTGCGTGGTGGCGTCCGAGCTGATGAGCTTCGCGCTCGACGTGGCCGCGGAGCTGGGCGTCGCCGCCTACATGCTGTGGGGCACCAGCGCATGCGGCCTCTCCTGCGGCCTCGCCGTGCGCGAGCTCAGGCGCAGAGGCTACGTACCACTCAAAGGTAAAACAAGTAGCTACACATACACGTCTCAACTTGCACGATCTTTACGACTTTAAGCAGTAGTCAAAACACACACATAAAGCGAGAGAATATCACTTGCGGCAAGCTTAGCTATAGAATCTGCAAGTGTGGTGCTTGCGCTTTGGAATCACGGTGTGTCACGATGCCGTGATATTCGCCGGATCGAGTTCGTGCCAATATGCAAATAAGCACTCACTTCACTTCGACTCCATAATTCTTAACGGTTTTGACAAAATTTAATCAATCTTCTATAATTTTGATTATCAATAACATTAAAATATTTAAAGTAAAGACGTGTATGTAGATTTATCTTACAAAAATAGTAAAATAAAAATGTATTTATCTATAATATGTATATTCTAATAAAAAATATAGTCAAAGATATACTTCATCCGTCTCATAAAAACTCCACTATCATAGAATAATGCATCTTACAAAAACTCCACCTATCACAGAATAACGAATCTAACTAAGAGCTTCTCTAGATTCGTTGTCTTACTATTTGTCATGTGCTATCTTAAGTTAAGTTTTTTTCTTGTGATGAAAGAAGTATATTTTAAAGATATTGTCTAAAATGTTAATCCATCCATCACATATAACAACTTCTCTATCAATATTCTCTTTCCAACCAATTACAACCCTGCACCATTCACTTTTCTCATCCACCTCATTTTTTAGTTAATTATAATATTTTTAAATTTAATTTTTTTAGTTTTTAATAATTATATTTAACTCTAAAACTTTTTATAGTTTAGAACGGAGAACGAAGGTAATAAGAATTATGAAACACATGGAGGGAGTAGACTGAGCAGTAATAGAGAGAGAGAGACACCTGAACGTATTGTATTTGTTGGCCAGGTGAACATGTTTGACTCGATTCGATGGGGGCGGGGTGGAGTCGCTTTTATTACGCTTTGTACAATTTTTGTGGCGGCAACGACATGACGGCATCAGGAATGGTGCGATGCGACCCGGTTGTTTGTTCGAGGCAAACAAGTTGGTTCAGTCAGTGGTTAGGCCTGGAGGATATTGTTTGTTTTTCCGCTGGCCGCGACGGTGACTTTTTCCCCCGTTGATGCGCCCTCGGTTTCTTTCTCGCGCACACACTCTCTTTCCCCTCTTTTTTTACTCACACCCTCGCTATCCTTCTCACTTAACCTGCCTAACCATGTTCTTTCTTTTGTACGGATGGTTGAATGTCTGATTAGCTAAGGGCCCATTCAAATTGGAGGAAAATCATCGAAGGAAAAGGAGGCTTTGGATTCCTATTAAAGATTAGGTGACTATAGGGATGGGAATTTCCCCATTGAAGGTGGGTTCCTTGGGGGTACCCACCCCAACGGGGCTAGGGCTAGTGTAATTTTTCACCCACGGGTGAGCGGGGCTGGGACCCCGTAATTTTGCGGGGTAGGGGCGGGGAAGTAATTCATCCACGGGTGACCCGGCAGGACCTCATAGGTACGAGCTTCCAAGGCCCATCTAGCCCATTTAAGCGTTGGGATATATAAGTGCTGACTGTTGAAATCTAGCTCTCCCACTCGGCCAATCCTGTCCCCTTCCTGATCCCAGGCGCCACCTTCTCCCACCAACGATAGCAAGACAGGCAGCGACTCAGCATCAGCAGGCGTCGCAGCGACCACCACCACCGATAGCTTCCCGCGCAGTCGTCTACCGTTCGTCCTCCTCCGACCTGTGTCACAAGAAGACGTCGGCCCGCCGTCGGCTCCCCAACGTGCCACCGCCGCTGGCCCCTGTTGACGATGAAATTTGGTAAGCCTTGAAGTCGTCATCGGTCTAGAGTCAGTATCAGCTTCAGAGTTCTGGAATCGGCTGATGGAAGCTATCAATCGCCAAAAGTCGGATTCTTACCAAATTCGATTAAGAAAATTAATCTATTAAAGAAAACTTATCCAAAAGAGACCGAGTTCAAGGAGAATGCGGCATGGCAGTTTATCTATTAATTACGAAGAGTCTTTTAGTTTTCTTTTATCTGTAGGAAAGTGTGTTTAGTGTCCAATAAGGACTTTATGTTTTCCCTTTTATCTTTAGGAAAGTATGAGTCGTGTCCGATATGGACTAGTATCTACCCATGAGTATAAATATGTACACCCGGGGTCCATGTAAATTATCTCTCGATCAATACAACTATTCTCAGCGCATCGCCACCCTCTTTCTGAGGTTTTTTACTTATCAACCGGCAGAATTTGGCACCTGACGCGGGGCTGCATCGGCTTTCGATCTCCGGCGAAGGGGTAAACCCTACGTTCCGTCGGGTCCTGGTGAATTTATCGGCTACATTGGTGTTGTTCAAGGCTGCATCGCTTCGATCTCTTGGACCGCTCTGGTTCGGTTGATATATTTACCTGATATCTCAATTCTATCTTAATTACATTGTGTTTAGAGACACATCGGTTTAGTTGGGACTGTTTCGGTTAAGTCTGATCTTCTGTCTTAGCCGATACATCTCTACAATCACAATGTTCTTTTAAATAGATTTGTTATATCCGTCACATTAGACAGATCTATCGGTTCATCAAGTATTAGATTATCATATACAATCTCGTGCTGCATTGGTTAGGTTCAACCTACCATATTGTTGTTGATAATATAAATCTTGTTAAGCCGATAGGTTCATGCTGATGTTTTATCGGAATGCTAGCCGATGAGTTATCATATACATTATATAATCCAGATTGATAATGTTTTCTATTTGCATCAGCCGATCTCTATCTATGATTTTATCGATATCAGCTAGATTACTTTGTTGGCTTAGATTATATAATGTATCAACCACCCCGAAAATCAGTCAAAGGCTTGATTATCTAGGTATTATATTTCTTTTCATACTTAGTGCTGCATCAGTTAAGTTTGATCTACTAAGTCGTGCTTAGAACCATAATCTGCTTCTTGATTGCCAATAAGGGTTTCATCGGGGTTTCAGCCGATGAGTTATCTGGACGTTGCATCGGCTTATAAGGATTACATATAAGTTCGATTTAGCCGATCACAACAAATGTTTTACTATTTATCTAATCATTTGGATTTATTGATATCGGACCTCCAGCCGATGTATGCTTTAACCTTTGGATCAGTGCTTAGTCAATCTATCATTACTAGCCGATTGGTTTCTACTGAACTATATCATTGTTTCATTGCACTATCACCAGTCGACTGTATTTATATTATTATCTACATTGGATATATTGCCGATTGTTCACAACCCTATCGATATCGACTAGTATCGGCATCGGCTGGAATAACTATATCGGCTTGTCATCCGATCAACTCTTTTGATCTTCAATTTATATATCTTGTCAGTTGCAGGATCAAACTGACTGGTACGCCCGTATTACATCATTATTTTAGACCTGCACTAGAGCTAAGCAGATCTCCCAGGCCATTATGTTTTTACATCAACAACCCCCCAACGAGCGACCAGACGACCACCCTCTGTTCGTCCCCAATCCCCATCCGCCGCAAGAAGACGCATGCGCCCCGCCCCCAGCGCGCGACCATCCTCCATCCCACCGGCTCGCCGGAGCTCACCTACCGCGTCGGTGCATCCAGGTGAGGGCGTGAGGCGACCACTGTCCACCGGCCCACCCCCAGCCGTGACCGGCAACCACTCTCCCCCGTCCGTCGTCCCTTCCCCTTCGTTGGCCAGCCCGTCCTGCCCCCCAGCATGCAACGCTGCGATCATCTTCCATCCCTCCCCCTCGTTGGAGCTTGCCCGTCATCATCGCGCTGAACCACTTCAATCGGATGCTACGGGGCCCCGCTCATCCGTCCGGTCCCCAGCAGGGGTAGGGGCAGGTGAGGTTTTTTACCCGGTATCCAACGCGCGGCTGGGGCTAGGGGAAAATGCGGGGACCGGGGGTGGGGGTGTTCCTACCCAAGCCGGCCCCGCTACCACCCCTAGGTGACTATAGCACCGTTTCTTTTAGTGATAAACAATATTTTGAACGTATTAATGAGCACATTTTCCGAGCTAGATTTTTCAAGACTTTCTCACTGCATATGAATTTCTTATGAAGTAATGTTTTAAATTTATTTTCTAACTTTATAATAGTTAATTCATTCATTCAAACAATTATTCCTAATCACTCCGTTATTTAGCCATTCAGACCAAAAGAACACAATGTACACATTCTACTGTACTACTAGTACGACTCTTACTGCTCACCTTTGATTATTTCCATGGAAATACAGTAGGTAGCCAATAGATAGAGCATACCGGTCTGTAAAACCAGGGAAAAGAAAGACTCAGAAAAAAAAAAAACAGTTGCACGTATACATCGCTAGACGGCTAGCATGCGAACAAGACCGCCCCTGCAGAAGCGAACAACACACTCGATCCGCCCAAGATTTGATCGGAATAAGCCGCGCCCCTCTACGGTCGCCGGGTGACGCTCGCTGCGCGCGCGACACGGTCGCTTGCCGTGATCGCCATCCCTTGTCTACACACACACAAAAAAGTATGCCCAATCGCGACGGCCTCGCGGCGTACGTGCCTCCTTTTATCAATCAATACACCAAAGAAAGACAGAGAAAACAATCGTTGTCGTCGCCGTCAGCATTCGCTGCAGTGCATTGAGCCAGACGGTCGCGTGTGGAATGCTACAACGTCGGCTAGTTTTATGGTGGTTTCTCGCCGGCGTCGCCGGCGTGCGGCGATGTGCCGTGCCGAGAGGAGTCGCGCGGGCCGACCAACTTTTGCCGGTCACGTGTGTGCCCGCGAGAGAGCGAGAGATTTCCCACCAAAATCGGCCGAGGAGATATGATTCTGCGACGACGCGATCTTGTCTAGTAGACCGTGAATATATCGTCCGCGCGACCAAATCTAGGTCTCGTCACAAATATATCCGCTTCGAAGCACGCGCGCGCGACGACCCCTACTAATAATATTTAGCAGCCTAGTAGCAGCAGCTGCTGCGTACTCCTGTTCCCATGTGCGACTCCTCCTCCTCGTCGTCTTCGTCTTCTTCTTCCTCGTCGTCGTTGTTGGCCATGGGTGAGGGGAGGAGGGCGCACGCGATGCTGTTCCCGTTCCCGTGCTCGGGGCACATCAACCCGACGCTGAAGCTGGCCGAGCTGTTGCACTCGCGCAGGGTGCACGTCACGTTCGTCAACACGGAGCACAACCACGAGCGGTTGCTGCGGCGGCGTGGCGGCGACGGCGACGGGGCGCTGCGGGGGCGAGAGGGGTTCAGGTTCGAGGCGGTGCCCGACGGGCTGCGCGACGAGGAGCGCGCCGCGCCCGACAGCACGGTGAGGCTGTACCTGTCGCTTCGGAGGAGCTGCGGCGCGCCGCTGGTGGAGGTTGCGAGGAGGGTGGCGAGCGACGGCGACGGCGGTGTGCCGCCTGTGACCTGCGTCGTGCTCAGTGGCCTCGTCAGCTTCGCGCTCGACGTCGCGGAGGAGCTCGGCGTGCCGGCGTTCGTGCTCTGGGGCACCAGCGCCTGTGGCTTCGCGTGCACGCTCCGGCTGCGCCAGCTCCGGCAGAGGGGGTACACGCCGCTCAAAGGTCCGTTCCGTTCGTCCGGTGATCACTACGTCGCACGTGCATGATCGCCATGGATGTTTTGTCACACATATGCTTGCAAACTTTGGCGCGTACTATATTGTATGCGATGGATCAGTGTTCAATGATCGACTAACTCCTTGCTTTGCTTCCCTGCCATGGCAGACGAGAGCTACCTGACGAACGGTTACCTGGACACGCCGATCGACTGGATCGCCGGCGTTCCGACGGTGCGTCTCGGCGACGTCTCCAGCTTCGTCCGGACGCTGGACCCGACCAGCTTCGCGCTGCGTGTGGAGGAGGACGAGGCGAACAGCTGCGCCAGGGCGCAAGGCCTCATCCTCAACACGTTCGACGACCTCGAGTCCGACGTGCTCGACGCGCTCAGGGACGAGTTCCCGCGCGTGTACACCGTCGGTCCCCTCGCCGCCGACCGCGCGAACGGCCAAGCCGCCGGGCTGAGCCTGTGGGACGAGGACACCGCGTGCATGACGTGGCTTGACGCGCAGCCGGCGGGGTCGGTGCTGTACGTCAGCTTCGGGAGCCTGACCGTGATGTCGCCGGACGTGCTCGCCGAGCTCGCGTGGGGCCTCGCCGAGACCCGCCGCCCGTTCCTCTGGGTCATCCGCCCTGGTCTCGTCGCCGGCGGCGGCGACCACCACGTCGTGACCAACGCGTTGCCAGACGGGTTCGTCGCGGAGACGAAGGCCCGGTGCTTCATCGCCGAGTGGTGCGCGCAGGAGGAGGTGCTCCGGCACCGCGCCGTCGGCGGGTTCCTCACCCACAGCGGGTGGAACTCGACGACGGAGAGCATCTGCGCCGGCGTGCCGATGATCTGCTGGCCGGGGTTCGCCGACCAGTACATTAACTCACGGTACGTGCGCGACGAGTGGGGCATCGGGCTGCGCCTCGACGAGGAGCTCCGCCGCGAGCAGGTCGCCGCCCACGTCGAGGAGCTCATGGGCGGCGGCGGAGGAGGCGACAGGGGCAAGGAGATGAGGCGCAACGCCGCCAGGTGGAAGGCGTTGGCCGAGGCGGCGACGGCGAAGGGCGGGTCGTCGTACCGCGGCCTCGACGAGCTGGTCGAGCAGCTGCGGCTGGGTCAGTGACGACATGACACACACGTACACGTCATTGTCGTGACAAGTTCGGCAGTTCGGCTGGCTCATCCGACGCATGTGCAAAATGCACTTTGGATGTTTCTTTTTTTTTTCTTTTCATTTCTTGCAGTTGCAGAGTCGCAGTTGTTCAGTTCTTATCTAGTTCTTGGATATGATTTTTAGCGACAGGAGTGATAGCGGTACAACGTTTTCTTATAACGAAGTTGTTTGTTTAGTTAAAACTGTATGGAGATTGCAGAGAGTAGTATAGTAATTAGCGTGTCGATTACTGTATTTGTTTTGTCGCTTTGTACGTCAACAAAAAAAAAATTAATTGGATTCACCGTGACGTTACGGGGAAGACTTCGAAAAGCCTTACTTGGATAAGAGTTCGATCGACTGTCAAAACAGAGGTTTCGTACTTAAGGAGCGACATAAACGGAAACGTGAGGCAATCATTTCACTAAACTACTCTGCACTACAGCACAAAGATACTTTTTATTTAGTAGTTGAGAAAATGCGACACTAAATAAAAACAAAATCGGTGAATCGGTCCAGGTCAATCAACTATCTGCTCCGATAAAGTAATACTCAACTCAATTCGTTTTCTATTACAAGTCGATTTTTTTTTAATTTTTATTAAATTTATAAAAAGATATAGTAATATTTTTAACTAAAACAAACATATTATTAAATATATTTAATGAAACTAATTCAGTTTTACTCGTTCTTTTTATAAACTTGATTAAATCTAAACCTATAAAGGTTTTATAAAAAACAACTTATTCCCTCCATCCTAATATTTTATAACAAGATTCGTAGATTTAAGATATGTCACATTTATATTGTATATATATTAGGATAAGATATATGTATTTATATGGGGATAGAAGAAGTACTTCTGTATCATCTTTTCCCCTTTCCGTGGCCGCCTACAGGGGTCTGGGGGTCCATTCGAAAGGCCGGCAATTCGCAACGCCTCGTGACGATGATAATTTGGCCGGTCAGAGAGCAACATGCACACTCAACCATCGATGGTTTGTTTAATCATCCGATGCTTCTTTAACTGATACGAATTTCTGACCGGAAAAGACGTCGGCGGCCGTCTCTCCTCGCCGTCGCCGGCGCCTCTGGCGGCGTCAACTCGCGACTCGCGTGGCGGCGCTCATGCGCTCCCCCTCCGATCCCACGCGACCCACGCCATGCATCGTGACAGCCCGTGGGCTGCAACCTGATAAATGGGCCGAACTGATGTGCGGCTTGTGGGCTATGTGGCCCGTGGCCAAACTAATGAGCACACACACCATCTGAGACTTGCATCTCTGAGCTGCTGGTATGAAAAATCCAGAATCCAGAATGGCCTGTACATTGGACAGCCACGTCGCAAAATAAAAACTATTGAAACGGTTAAAGAAGAAAAAAAATGAAGGAATAAAAATGGGTTTAAAGTTATTTTGAGTATGTTGGTCAACATCATCCAGAGAGACTGTTACAGACGGCCAATAACTTTGTCCGCACCAGATCGATCGAGATGGAAACTGGGATCGCGAAAACTTTTCTTGCGCATTTCTTGCTTACTTTCTCTGCCCCAGATAGCAGTCAGCTTGAAGGGTGTTGCTTTGATTCTTTTGAACCTGAATAAATCTTTTTATCTTCAGATGGCTTTCAGGCACCTGTTGGAGTATTGTTTGGGTTTGTTGCTCCAGTTGCTGCAGGGGCAGCCTGCAGATCAGCTGGTTGCAAAGCTGCAAGAAACATTCCAGTACCAAAATATCAGACAGAGGTCTCTTCAGAAGTTAAGTATTTGTGGTGTCCCACGACGATCAGACCAAAGATCAGTTTGAAATAGATTATTGAGTGGATTGTTGCTACAAATTATCTACTTGATATACGGATAAATTAATTTTTTTGATAAATAAACTTAATAACTAACATAAAACAAGTAGGTCTAAGCAATGTAGTACAAGAAAGTCTCTTTTTTTTTGTAGAAAATGCATTTTTCTAAACCTGGAGTAAATAATTCGTTTCAACAATCTGGTAATAATTTGAAAGAATTAAGCCAGATTACATACCGGTTGGGGTGGGAGACAGTATTGACATTGCATTAGGGGGAAGCTGGAGCCTGAAGTTGTGAGGAAGCGAAGGCAGGGGAACAAAAGAGCCCTGGATCTGCGCAGCAGCCGTTGGATGCTGGACGAACGGCGGTGGCCCTGTGACATGCTGTGCCGGCTGCTGGACGAATGGCGGCCCTGTGCCCTGCTGTGCCGGTGGGAGCACTGCACCTGGAGTCACTGCCGGCGCCGGAGCCGGAGCTGGCATGTAGCCCATGTACTGGTAGGGTGATGGTGCCGTAGGCGATGCCATGCCATACAGCTGAGCCTGAGCCTGAGCCTGCAGGGCGGCAGCATAGTAATTCTGCAGCACTTGAGAATTCATCAGGCCCTGCAGATTACACGGGAGTTGCTTATCACAGGGAGATCACAAAACAGTGTAGCTGAGATACTGTCATTTATTTAGAAGAACGTTGATCCTAATGCACACAAAATTTACTACTTGGGAATAAACTGATTCTTGCCACTAAGTATGACCGAGCTCAAATGGTAACACTGCAATTTTACATTGCGAGAAACTGCGGTGGTTAGTGGTTACTCTCACTCTGGATGTCCCACTGACCACACTGACCACACTGGGCCACTGGCTATTTGCCTATATGTTGCACTTGCATGCATGTGATGAAAAGGTGAAACAAAGAGAACGGCATTGAGGAGGGGGGTGGCACAGCACAGGGGAGCATGCTTACCTGTTGGTATTGATAGTCAGGTGGGTACCAGTACCTGCAAAAAGATAGTATAGCACCTTCAGTGAGCGGTTTGCACAGAAAAAAGGGTTGAGCTTTTCTCATTATCCACTACCAAGGCTGTAAAGCCCAGAATCTAGATCATTGACCTATGCACACACACCTATCTGGCTATCTCAGTCACAGTTGCTACTACTACTACTACTACTCAACTTGCTAGGATGCTGGACCAGCCAGATCAATCAACGACTCTCCTTTTACCGTTAACAAAGAACACCCCAGGGGGACCAATTAAAAAGAACCTCCCACAAACAACCATAGTACTATATGCATCTATCTTCTTCTTTCCAAGAAAAAAAAAAGCTCCAAATTGAAAAAGAAGTCATGAAGAACTGAACAGTGAACACAACACTTGACAGGGAGAAGAGCCGGTCGAGCTAGGCTGGATGCTGCAGGAGGGGGACGGCCATGCATTAACCCCCTCTCCCCCTCGCTGTGCTGCCGCAAACCAACGAGCGCAGAAAATGTTGGCAGTGGAGGCAACACCCCGCATGGCGAAAGAGACCCCCCCACGCGACCGGAGGAGGGGGACCGACCGACCCCGGCGTTGAATGCTGATATGCTGTCCATCCATCCATCCCTCTCCTCCTCCCCTTACCCTCATTCCCACAATTTCACAAGCTATCGCCCCAGAAATCGAAAAAGAATTCCCGCGTTTGAGAATTCACAAGCTAGCTAGCTGGATTGCTGGAATGGTAGTGGCAAATGTGCAATGCAAAATGAGCTAGTCGACAATTGCAAATTTGGGAGGAAGATGGAGTAAAGCACTGACCAAGATTGGGAAGGGTGGTAGATGGTCGCAGGAGGACCATGATGCTGGGGCTGGGGCATCATCTGGGCTCCCGGCGGTGGCGTCCCCCTGGCGATGTAAGGTGGGCCCTGGAGCGCTGGCGGTGGGGCCTGCATGTGGGCCCCAGGGGAGGCCCTGCCTGCAATTGCAACAATGGAGAGAGGAAATGTGAGTACACATAACCTCTACCTGCCATGTTATTGGTTACAGAAGCTTGCAGGGACGGAGAAAGCAACAACACCAAACAAATAAATGAAACTGTACTGCTGCTGCATCCACTTACTGCCACCGCGCCAAAGCTACAGGCAGCAACAGCAGCACAGCCTACAAAACTAACTGCTCTTCCTATTCCTATTACCTTCTCTCTCTCTCTCTCTCTTTCTCTCTCCCTGCCGAGACCTGAGAAAAAGGCATCGATCCTCCATGTGCGCCCTGCGTTTGCAACTTTGACTGGATTTTTCGCAGATGCATCGATAGATACTGTTTGTGCTCTTGTACTCTTTCACAAGCCAAGTAGCAGTAGTAGTAACCAAGTGTGTAAGATACTTACTTACCTTGTGACAGTATCAGATCACTATCAAGTTGCCATATGTAAATTATGCAAGTCTGTCAATTAAACCATTGCTTCAGTAGCACTATAACTGCTGTCAGTTCTCCGAGAGAGACCGTGTCAAGTGGCTAAACTGAATAACTAATGGCCATATGAGGGAACAAGATAGGTGTTTAGTGCGAGTATATGAATATCCTTGCTAGTCTTTCCATTATACCCAAATTATAAAGGTCGGCTAGGAGTACTGATCATCAAACCGGTCAAAAAGTACGTAAGATCCAACGAACATCTCCTAAGGCTCTGAATTTTCCATTGCAGAAAAGCGGATTCCCGATGGATTCTCCACTGGTGGACGGTTATCCTGCCCTTTACATCTCATTCTCGCTGTCAACCGCTGATGCCACCATTTAACTGACCACGACACATTCAGTCAAAGCACCCTCCCCCTCATACTAAACCAAAAAAAAAAATGAACGAAAATGATAAACAAAAAGAGAGTACTATACCATTAGCAACACTGTTTAAGTCGTAGACACTTTGTAAACCACGGCTTAAAAACCTAACACACATAACCGATGTAATAAAAAATAATGAAGAACCCTTACATTAGTTATTAAAAAAAATTAAGATTCCTTTACTACTTAAAAGAAAGAGTCATCCACCTCCAACTCTACGTAAACATCTCTTCTCAAAGAAAAATTGTTCATCCTGAAAAACGATTTCTCAAACAAACAAACAAACCACTGTAAAAAAGCCGAACAATCTATTGAGTCTAAATTCCCCTACTAAACTAAATAAAAAAACCGTTACAACACGCGAACATGTAACTAGTAAAAGTTAAAATTGGCTGATGCTCAAACAGAAGTATCAATTGGTGTGAAAGAGATGCAGTCTAGTGGTTGCAGTGACCTGAGTAGCACCTCAAAATTCTGATTTCAAATCTTGATAGGAGCGAATTTTAGATTGAGTTATTTAAAAGATTAAATTCCCAATTTAAAAATACTACGTATAACCGATAAGAGGTATAGACGGGGTATTTTTTTTCTCTTAAAAAAAAGTACGTTCCAACAGGGTAGAAGAACAAATAAAAAACTGATAGACTATGCATTTTTTTTCTGAATAAGCTACTGTAACTGGCTATGGCTCGAGAGGCAGTAGCCAACGCGTGGTGGGCGCACGCAGCGAGGCAGCGGAAACTGGAACTGACAGGCCAGCCTGGGCACGCTAGGCTCTCTCTCCCGAGCGGGGCCCCACCCGTCAGCCTCACCGCGCCCGTGCTAGCTATGATACGATCGATCAATTCAATCCAATCCGTCGCGTCGCATCCGTCCATCGATCAGATGGTGGCTCTGTGCTCTGTTGTTCGATCTCGCGCAGGAAATTGTTGCGTCGAGTGATGCAAGGGAGAAGAAGAGGAGAATGTCGGATTCTAGATTGGTTTTGGTTTTGTATCGTTGCGATCGATGGGAGGGAGGTCGTCACTAACCTCGAGGCGGCTGGGCGGGGCGGGGCGGGCCCAACGAGGCAATGTTGCAGTTGGCGCGCCGGCCGGCGATCATCGGGTTCGGGTCCTGCACCGCGCGCCGCGCCGCCTCCGCCTCCCGGAACGTCACCTGCGCCGCACACGGAAGCGATGAAGAAGACGAGGAGCAGATTAGTTAGAGCGCATGGTGATGGAGGTGGCGAGGGGGGTGGGGGCTTACGAATCCGTAGCCCTTGGAGCGGCCGGTGAGGCGGTCGGCGATGACGACGGCCTCAAGGATCTCGCCGTACTGCTCGAAGTGCTGACGCAGGCCCTCCGACGGCGTCTCCCACGCCAGCCCACCGACGAACACCTTCGTCAGCGTCGTGTCGCCGAACCGCGACCGGTACGGCATCGTCGGCCTCGCCGCCGCGCCGGGCGACCCCGACGTCGACGACGACGGCGCCGCCGCCGCCGCCATCTCGCCTAGAGGCTAGCTACCTCCCTCCTTGCTGATCCTCCAAGCTTACCAAGCTACAAGGCGATCCGCCTATCTGTGTGTCTAGCTAGCTCTAGCGCGCGCACCCGGCTTAAATTCCGGCGTGCACGCGGCGCCCCGCCGCCGCCGCCGCCGTGCGATCGATCTTGCCGAGCTGCGTTGGCTGCTGCAGTGGAGACACACACGCAACCATATATAAACCTTGGTTTGGTGGCTTAATGATCTTGATGCGCCATGGGAGAGGGGAGAGAGGGCCGGAGGAAGACAGACAGGCGAGAAGGGGTTGTGCGCTGGAAGAAGGCGGTTTAGATGGGCTGACAGCTACGGTGGCCGCCTTTTATACTGCTTGTTTTTCCTCCCTCTTTTCCTTTTCCTATGGCTGGCCTCTGCCTCTTCTCATGCGGTTATCGAATTGGACGGACGGCAGAGCATCCTTACGGAACACGTACACGCCAATCGATGCATCGACCATGTGACGATGCACGGCGGAGGGCGCGTGTGAGGCACACGTTTTATTATGGTTGGTCTTCATGTTCTTCGGTTATCAAACTGAACGGACAATATAACAATTTTACGGGGCACACATACATCGAGAGGTACACTAACCATGTGACGACACACACGAGAGAGCGTTTGTGAGGCACGCGGTTTCTATGGAGGTCCTCTAAGTTTTTCGGTTATCAAACTGTACGTACACTGAGCAATCTTACGGGATATGCACACGTCGAGAGATACACTAACCATGTGATGACACATGGGGGAAGAGCACGCGTGAGGTACACAATTTTTATGGATTTTCTTCACATTATTCAGTTATTAAACTGGACGGACGGTACAACAATCTTACGGGACACACACGTCGAGAGTCACACTAACCATGTGATGGCGCACGGGGAAGAGCCCGTGTGAGGCACACGATTTTTATGGATGGTCTTTATGTTCTTCGGTTATCAAACTTGATGGATGGTAGAGCAATCTTATGGAACATGCATACGTCAAGAGGTACACTACCTATGTAATGATGCATGGAGAAGAGCACGATGAGGTACACAGTTTTTATGGATTGCCTTCATATTATTCGGTTATCAAACCGGACGAACGGTAGAGAAATCTTACGGGATACACACACGTTGAGAGGTATACTAACCATGTGATGGTTCATGGGGAAGACCACATGTGAGGCACATGTTTTTTATGGACAGACATTCATGTTCTTCGGTTATCAAACTGGACGGACGGTAGAACAATATTACAGGACACGCACATGTCGAGAGATACACTAACCATGTGACGACACATGGGGAAGGGAACGTGTGAGACACGGTTTTTATGGATGACCTTCATGTTCTTCGGTTATCAAACTGGACGGACGGTAGAGCATAAGGAAACGTACACGTCAAGAGATGCATCGACCATGTGATGACGCACGAGGGAGGATGCGTATGAGGCACACGTTTTTTTATGGTTGGCATTCATGTTCTTCGGTTATGAAACTGGATGGACGATAGAGCAATCTTACGGAACATACACACGTCGAGAGGTACACTAACCATGTAATGATGCATGGGGAAGAGCACGTGTGAGGCACACAGTTTTTATGGATTGCCTTCATATTATTCGGTTATCGAACCGGACGGATGGTAGAGAAATCTTACGGGATACACACATGTTGAGAGGTATAGTAACCATGTGATGGCTCACGGAGAAGACCATATGTGAGGCACATGATTTTTATGGATGATATTCATGTTCTTCGGTTATCAAACTGAACGGACGCTAGAACAATATTACGGAACACGCACATGTCGAGAGGTACACTAACCATGTGACGACAAACGAGGAAGGGCACGTGTGAGACACGGTTTTTATGGATAGCCTTCATGTTCTTCGATTATCAGACTGGACGGACAATAGAGCAACCTTACGGAACACGTACATGTCAAGAGATGCATCGACCATGTGACGACGCGCAGGGGAGGGCGCGTATGAGGCACATGTTTTTTTATGGTTGGCATTCATATTCTTTGTTTATCAAACTAGATGGATGGTAGAGCAATCTTATGGAACACGCACACGTCGAGAGGTACACTAACCATGTGACAATGCACGGGGGAAGGGCACGTGTGAGGCACATAGTTCTTATTGATCTCTTTCATGTTCTTTGGTTATCAAACTGGACGAACGGTAGAGCAATCTTGTGGGACACACACGTCGAGAGGTACACCGACCATGTGATGACGCATAGGGGAAGGTGCATGTGAGGAACATGGTTTTTATGTCTGGCCTTCATGTTTTTCGATATAGTCTATTGATCAACCTTACAAGACACGCATACGGTGCACGAGGAATGGCACATGTGAGTCACGGTTTTTATGGTTGGCTCTCCCTGTTCTTCATTTATCAAACTAGACGGATGGCCTGTAGAGCAAACTTATGGGACATGCCTACGCCACGAGACAGTAGAGAGATACACCGATCATGTGACGACGCATGGGGATGGGGCATGTGAGTACGGTTTTTCATTGTGTGGTCGAGCAATGCTTGTTTTGGTGGCACACGCCGTGGTCAATCTTTGTAACTAGTTGCACTCGTATGTCACGATATGCATTTACTGTTGATTACTGCACTTGATTCATGTGACAATGCACGGGGAAGGAATAGGAATGGTGAAGCACACCATTTTTTATTGCATGGCTAAGCAACGCCTATTTTGGTGGCACACACCGTAATCCATATATGTAACTAGTTGTACTTGTGTGTTGCAATGTATATTGATCGTTGATGACCGCACTTGATTTATTGTCTACTATTCTAAAAAATATGAATGTGATGGCGCTCGAGTAGAGAAACACATTCATTGTGAAAATGCATCCCTGTACGTGACAAAACTCGTGGGAAGAAGTGCGGGAACACATTCTTTGATTGTGTGGTGAACATAAAATGGAGGTTGCGTTCATAATGAAAAATGATGGGAAGCATATTCCCATGTACATTTTGGTAGCATGTGCGAAATGTACGTCTTAAAATGTATGGCTTACTGTTACTGCTAGAGCACTAGTGTTTGTTACCCAGAAGATACGCCTATACCACAAGAGAGTATAGAAATGCATTTATGTTACAATACCATTTGTGGGAGGAACACATTTTTGTGTTTGTGTGTGTGTTTAAGATGGTAAAAACAGATCTTGTCGACTAGCCAATAATGATACAAACCGTGCTCTATGCATTTGATGGTACATGCTTGATATGGGATCTCTACTATGTCCAGCTTACTTGCTCCTACTTACTCTATAGTATTTTTCAAAACTAGAAGATTTAGGATATGGCACGTCCTTGGGACTGATGATGGCTTGATCTAGGATTTTTTTAATATGAAAAGTATTATATGCTTCAAGTTTGCATCACATAGTTATAATATATATATGTTGCGCAGTCATAAATAATCACATATTACTCTAGAGTAATCATTGAAATTTATACATCATTATTAAATTATATGCCTTACTCTCATCAAATTGAAGAACTCACATGATACTCTCAAGTAAATATGAGGAAAATGATGCTTGCAAAATGTATCAGTACCAGACAAGTAAATATAAGGACCGACCACTTGAAAAAAAAGACTCCACTCGTTACAGTTAATGCTGTATCACCGTCTCTACGCAGCGTCTAAAATTAGTTTCATTTTTGGATATATAGTTGACCTAAAAAGCTTAGATTCAAATCAGCTACCTAGCCAACGAAATTAAGCTGCTTGACAAAATAGGGCTTTGCACTTTTATCTGAGAAAAATATGTAGTGTAAACTTTATGTATGGTTCAAACCTGAAAACTAGTGTAGGATAAAATGTGGACATTTGAGAATTTTTCAAATCACCATGACTAAATTTTTTATTCATAGTTTAATAAAGTTTTTAGGTTTATATATTATAAAGTTTGTACTACATTTTTTCTTGGTCTGGGGCTCGAAGAAACCAACTCCGGAGAGCTAGAATTAATATGCAATGTGATTTGGGTGCAACGTTGAAAGTCCGTTCTTCCAAGTCTACAAGCAACAAGACACGCGTTGTTGCCAATTGCCGTGTCGTCCACACAACCAGCAATATTAATTTACCACATATGCATGCATCCATTCAAGTATTCAGCCAATGTTAATTAACCTCGCTTCAAACTGATTCCCTGGAAGTTAATCACTACTTAATTTTTCCTTCGGCATTAAGGACTTCATACTACACAACAATGCGGTGAAAATTGCATGGAAGATACCGGAGGCCGGAGGAGAGGCAGAGGCATGGAGCCTAGCCTAGAGACGCCAAAACGCAACGCAACGCTACTTATATGCAATTTCGAATTTTTGTTGGGTGCTTAATTAGTTAGAGATCACAATCCAACGCGTGCTTCCAACCAAGCAGTTATCATTGGTGAATCCTTAGCTGGCGAGAATACCATCAAGCAGCAATATAATTCATCTATCTAGGTCTGTAGGATGGTTGGAATGATTTGGAATTTGTGTAACGGCCACCCACTTTTCAGAAGCAACCTTTTGTCAACTCATGCAAGGATTACATGATACTACATTATATTGCCATTGCTTCTTTCCTGTGATTAACTTAGTTTTATACAACTCACTCATGGTTGTTGTTTGTGTTCTTGTACAAACTACATGTAGATCTCCTTCCTGTGAGTTTCCAATGTATTCATTCAAATTTAACATCTCTGTCACCCTACATGTCAGTGACACATCGATGTAATTTCATAGAATTTCTAACTCACTAACTGTATAAACTGAAGTAACACATCTTTCCCGTACAAGATGTCGATGTAAGTTATGTACACAGCTATAGCTGGCCATTGCTCCGACCGAAATCATTCTGGGATGATTCGATTTGTCGTGCCTGCCTTCTTTTATGGGTGCAGTTTTTGTCAACTAGGTACAGACAACAGAGATAGGACTATGGAGCAAAGTCGTCAATTGCTGAAGTGACCAGAGCATATATATGCAGCAGGATAGTACTATGCACAACCTTTGCATCTCCTAGATCACGTACCATAGAAAGACGATTTTTTGATACTACTTCATGTTCGTGCTCTCTTTTATTAATTATTGCAGTTCCATGGCAAGTACTACCCCTCCGTTTTTTAAATATAAGTATTTTTAGTTTTTAAAGTTTATATCTAATATAAATATTTCTAGAACACGAATTCTAATAAACTATATTAGTGTTCTAGAATCCTAATAAACTATATTAGTGTACAATATTTGTGAATAAACTATATTAGTATATCCTAATCCTAATTCAAATAACTTTATTAGGATATTTTGTGAATAATCCTAATAATTCTAATACACTAATTCTATTGTGTATAATATTTGAATTTTATAAATGTTCATTTTTGGAAATAGAGTATGTATTTTGTTTCCCCGCAAAAAAGTATACATTTTGTTTGGAATATATGCCACATTAAATCCTACAGGAAAATATGAGTTTTACCTTATGTTAATATTTCTCTAAAATTCCTGTAAAATGAGCATTTCCATAGCTTAACATACCTGAAGCCAAAATGAGAGCCGTTGGATATCTCCTATTCTTGATATCAAATGTCAATATATTGTGTGCAATTATTGTTCCTTCTTAATTGCCATAAATCTCCAATATAGCTTATTTAATATCCACAAAATGTCGTTATTGCTAATTATTTATTTTGATTGGTTTAAAAAATATTCCCTAATTGTTACTCCGCAACAATATGCATGGCGTCATCTAATTTTAAAAGGATTTTGTAGGATCCTTTGTTCCAAAGGAACATGTAGGAGTATATTTCAATATTTCTTTTTACGACATGCAAAAGCTTTGCACGCTAATATTTTAGAAGAAACATTGAGATACAACAGTGACTCACTGTGGCGATCACAGGGAGTTTTACAGAGAGGAGTGAAAAACTCGCTAGTATAAAACTAAGTCTCAGGTACAATAGTAGCTAGGAAATATATTCCAATACATTTTAATCGTCCAAGATCCCTCCACTTCTTATTTGTTTTGTAGGAGTCCCAATCCGCATGCTTGTGTACTCTTGGAACACAAGTACGTGAGCATTAATACATTGACTTTGGCTTCGTTTATTGTTGAGTTAAATTATGGCAAATAGTACAGTGAGCTTGCTTTTTTTGAGCTTTGGGGGTATTTGACTAGTTTCTTTCTGTTAATCAAAGTGGCAATAAAGATACCTTTTGTGATTAAAAAAGGTGAAATTAAATTCTTTTATTTGCCATTCAAAAAACTATTCAGGAATACCTGCTCATTATTTGCGACTGAGAATTGGCACTTCCGTTACCCGCATCGATGAAATTTTGCTAAAAGCAAAACTCCTCTAAAAAAACAAAAACAAACAACTCTAAGGGGCAAACAAAGAAAAGCATTGGTGCGTTTTGGGGAGAAAATGCACACTATGGCTCTATGTATCCATCTGATCCAGAATTTTCCTCTCATAGCCGTTGGTCCACTTTTAGACAAGGAGCCAGACAGGCCAGGCCTTTGGGCCTCCATATTTTATTGGGCCACTGTTCCTTTTATAGGCCAACCAAAAATACACGACCAGACCAAAAAAAAACTGGATTACGTTTTAATTAGCTCGTTGCAAAGGCCCCGTATACAGTTTTTCTTTCTGTGAATAAAATTAACGGCTCGTCGATCCGTTAAAAAAAAAGCATTTCCTGATTTTGTAGTATTATTTTCGCTTCGTCTTCGCAACGAGTAACCAACCAAACCACGACTTTTCCAGCTCCTCTCTCCTCCTCCATGGGCCCCGGCCGCCGACGGCGACAGGGCGACCAAACAAAAGTCGTCGCATCCGCCGCCGCCGCCTCCTCCTCCTCTGCGGCGCGACGAGCGTCCCATGCGCCGCCACGTAGGAGGACGCGATCAGATCTAGGGTCGAGTCGAGCACTATACTCTCGCCTCCGACGCGATGCGGCTGCCGCGGTGGTGGCCGGCGCTGCCGCTGCTCCTACTCGCCGTCGCCGGCGCCGGAGACGCGGCTCCCGTGTGCACGCGGCCGTCTGCGGCTGAGGCGATTGTGGGATCCCACGAGGCGTGCCGCTCGCCGCTGCGTCTCCCGCTCGGCGTCATCGAGGTGAGCCGTAGGACTAGTGGACTACTATTGAGGTTGGTGCTGTGAAATTCACTTGGTCTCAGCGTAATTCAGATGGTCTCGAGTGTGTTAGAATCGAGGTTTTGTTCGAGGTAGGAATAGTCTCAAAAATGTACACTCTGCTTACTGATGATGTTTGAAAATTTCATGGTTGTGGATTGGTCTCCAACCAACCTGCCAATCCCTTCTTCTTATTCTATTACAGCGCGTGATTTATCAGTTGAACGAACTAGTTTACACTCGTGATGCCATCTCTTCTTTTTACTGACCTTGTTGTTGCACAGTAAATACGAGATCAACCTGTCAAGCCGGATAATTCCTTTTTTATTTCACGATTTTAGAGCTCAGTAGCTATCTATCATCCGAATTTTCGCTCATGTGTTTACATTACTTCACACTTTATATACGACAGGACCACAAGTTACAAGCTACCCTGTGTTGTTAGTTTTCATCCCATTTTCTTGTTGCAGCCGAGCGTTTCAAATATGTGTTTACCCGATCCGTTTTACTTGTCAAATATGAAGCTGCATCTATTCATCTCCAGATTAGTTTACCCTTATTCCTGTTTTTCTAGGGAGATGATGCTATCTTAGCGAGGGCCGTTAATCTACTTCATGCAAACAAGGAGGATTTCGCTGCTGTGATCTTCTATGCTTCCTGGTGCCCATTTTCACAAGAATGCAGACTACGCTTTGAGAAGTTGGCTTGCATATTTCCAACTATTCGTCATTTTGCATTTGAAGAATCTACGGTCAGGTTAAGGTGTGTCTTATGTTAAGTGAACTAAAACAGTGATGCCACAGATTCTTTGTGAAGTATTAACTGGGTATTGGAAAATACAGGACAAGATATCGATATGGGATTCATGGATACCCAACGCTGTTTCTCATAAATTCAACAATGCGAGTGCGGTATCATGGGCCTCGAACTGTCAAAACTCTAGCTGCCTTCTACAGTGATGTTTCAGGTGTGTAAGTTTGTCCTCAGCCATCAATTGCAATAGAAAATGCTCATGCCACGATTCATTTCGCTCTGCTAAATATTTATCTAGTAGCATCTCTGCTAGTGTGTTTATGACTTAGAAAGTTAGAATGTCTTGGATACTCTTTTCCTGACTCTAAACCTGATGGTGAAGTTATCTCTTTCATGTGATGAAGGTATTAATCCATCAATGGATCCAGCCATTGGAGATGATAACATTGAGCCTAAAAAGGATTCTGAGCAGGAAAATTGCCTATTCTGGTTGGCGCGAACACCAGAGAATATGCTTCAACATGATACTTATTTAACATTAGCAGCTTCTTTTGTGATCCTTAGACTGCTCTATCTTCTTTATCCGAAGATCATTGCCTTTGTGAAGCGGACATGGAGTAGGCGTACTCTCTTCACTTGCCTTGAGCAAGGAAAACATAAATTTAACAGGGTATACCCTGCTAAGCAAGGGAATTTGCATGACGGAGCAAGGAATGCTACTGCTTGGGCTTCCAAATCGTTAGCATCTGTTTCAATCGGAGAGCCAAGCACCAGTTGATTGAAGAACAATACATGAAGAACACGATTTGTCAACTGGGTCATATAGTAGATTGGAGTAATCAGGAACTGAACATAGCATTTGCTGTGGTCGGCTGCGCAAATTACTGTAACTGCTTCCTTATGAAGCACACCTTTTTTCCCTTCCCTACATCTTCTCAGAGTTACTCCTATAATAGTTGCTGTCCATTTCGTTTTCTTGGAGGAAGTATCAAGTATGTTTCTGACAAGTGTACTGTGACACTGCAAAATGATCATAAAGTGAAGAGTGATTTTACAGTATTTGAGAAGGGATTAGGAGGTACCATATTAGCTCTAGATAACTCCAATACTGGATGTACGGAAATTTGCACTAAAAATTTTAGTACCTCTTGATACCTCTTAAAAATTGTAAAATTTCTCTAAAGCGAATGTTTAACGTTATTTTTTCTCCCTAAATGTTCTGAATAATTAGGGTTTTGTACATGTATATATACGAAAGGATCATTATAAAAGCGGAGCAAATTCGGTTTATGCAACCTATTTTCCTGTTAGGATCAACATGACTGCTCTCTCTTCATATCTTGAGGACAAATTTGTGCACAATGGAATCGGCAAGTACGTACCTTTCCTGTTGAAGCATAATGTTAATTGTGCTTATTTTTTGCATACTAAACCATCGACATAACTTGGTTGTGCCATCTATTTGAATCAACCAATTATCAACTACAAAGCTATAGCTGTCTTTACCATATGTCTATATTCTTGACTGCAATGCAGATAATTACAACGATTTCGTTCTCCAAAATGAATAAAAAAGAGCTCAGTAACCAAAATGAGTAAAATAATATTAGTAAATTTCATTAAACACCGTGTTTAATGGTTACATCAGAAGAGGTAACATCATACCTAAAACAGGTTATTTTACAGCCCCATCAAAATTGAGGAAAAGTATGTAACGCTAGTTAGTGATTACGCAATAATGTATTTCACTATTTCTTAAGGTTGTCTCTAAGTACTCGACGCCACTCGTTATTGGCTAGAGGACTCACCAAGAATATCTCCTTATTATCATCCGTGTAAGTATTTTTCTTCCTATTCTTATTTCTCCTATTACCATTTTCTTATTTTAAAAGTAAAACAAGCGGCTTACACATCGTCAGAGGGTGGATCTACCATGGGGGCAGGGGGGTCTTGAGACCCCACTACCGTCTCCGGGACCATGGAGACCCTCTTAAGTCTCTCCTAAAAATTTCTTCCATAGATACACGGGATGTGGGGGCTAGAGGTTCTTCCTAATTTATTCAGCCCCCACTATTATTTTTTCTGGATCCGCCCCTGCACATCGTACACACTCCTTCTACACCATCACATACTCTGAATAATAAAAAAAATATACTTTTCCTGTGATTTTTTTCATCAATAATAAACTAAAGACCGAAGAAGAAGGCTCGATTCATCTTAAAAAATAGTTATCCAGACTCTTTTACTGGTGCGATACATCCTTAAGACTAACTAAATACTTTTAGAGGGACTACCGACTAATACTTCCAGATAACCAATCTCAAATATTATTTTTTTCATACTTTTTATAAAAATATACCGGTGTCACAGGGCTATTGTGTGACACTACACGTATGGCTACATATGTAACATGATGTCAGCACGATATCATGCTGAGGTGGCGGCAGCGTCACACAGCTTTCATGCAACACTGGTGTAGTGTCACCTCTCTCCATGTAACACCAATATATTTATATAAAACTTCTTAATAATTGTATATTGATGAAGAAAGATGAGAGTAGCAATATATTTTCATTTTTTTTCCACATACTCCAACGCACGTGCGTGTCCTTGTATACAAGCACAAATTTGAAGTAAGAACCTGACTTGTCCATTGAATATGCATATCTATACTCTAAATAAATATTACCTCTATCACAAATATCAATCAAAGCCCATTATACTATGGAACGGATATAATAAGAGATATTGTATCCTACAACTATGGTGAATATGCATAACTATTGTTTATTCACATGACTTATATGTTGTATATAGTCCACTTTCTCAAGCTGAAAATAGATTCTTCAAAATTAGCAGTGAATTATTGTGTCTATCGAATTGTGCGCACATCACCGTCGTTAGCTAATGTCTAACCGAAGCGAAAAATAATATTGAAGAATAACTTAGTTGAAAAAGGTACGTCGTTTATGCAAGGATAACAGATATACCATTTTTGTTTTACTCTTTCCTCCATCAAGGCTCATGAGATAGGCCCTATTTTGCTGCCTGGTTATCCTAGTTGACATCAATCACATACACACAAGAATACTCATTCTACCTCTATAAGCATTTCTGAAAAATTGCGCTAACATATCTTAAGATCGAAAAAATCACTCATGAGCCTATGAGCACATTCGAGAAATTGAGCCACTATACGTTGAGATTGACAAAATCACTCACGAACATCTCCATGGCCCTATGTTTCTGCCTGGTTGCATTTGTTGACATCGATGATATACCCACGCACACCCATTCTACCTTTATGATCACCTCCAGAAAATGAGTCGATATATCTTGAGGTTGAAAAAGTCAACTATGACCGTCTCACTGTCAATAGGTCCATCGTCTACCGCTGAAAATTTTCTATAATATTATTTTTATAGAAAAATAATATTATTTTTCTATCGCGATGACGTGCTAATTTTCTATCTTTGCATATAGATATAATATTATTTTTCATGTTTAAAATCAGGTCCTCGATTAAGATTACTGTATATATATGTGTATGTTTTATTTACGTCGATTAAGAATCGAGCTCATGATCTTCTAGCTCTACGTACAACACCAGTCAGTTTTTTTAAAAAAATAAACTTAAATTAATGAAATTGAAGGGACAAGGACAAGGAATATTTTTACTTCTAAATTAACGCGATTACTTCCATATTCCTCCCCGAAAAAGAGAAAAGGAGAGAAAGAAACCTCTCGATATTAAACGCGAATCTCCTTGTCGCAATCTCTCTCTGAACGGCGCCGATCGATACCTCTCCCTTTAATTAAACCACAATTGACCGACCAAGTTGCTCGCGGCATGCGAGTGATCAGCGTCGCAGCACGAGCACTTGTTACCTTAATCAATTCTGTGAATTTCTGGCCGCCATGAACACCATCAATCTCACATCATATCCCATGTCAGTCATGGCTGTCATGCCGCAAGTTGCAAAACGCCGCAGCGATTCTAGTTCATTGACGTCGTTGTGATTTGCGCCGTACAACCCGCTGGTCCTCTCGTTCCGGTTTGATAATCGGAGGCGAGTATCAGGTCGAGTGCTACGTAGATATTTCATATTTTGCTGCTTGCTGTGAGAGTTGTTAATTTGCAGGTGTCGCATCAGTACAGACTACAAAGTACTGGAGTAGAAATTAATCCCCTAGGAATAGACGGGTTTGGTACTTAACTAGCATCGTCTACAGTATCAGTTAGATGCTAAATTAGGCGATCGATCAATCTGTGGCTAATTTTTTGATGCTCCAAAACCTGATGAGAGGTCATGAGCTTACGTGAGACTGGATCATTATTACGCCCCACATGGGATGATTTTGATCGGTTGATCGATCCTGTGATCCATGACAAACAAAGGCTGATGATATCTACGACCAAGGGGGATACCATTAGAAGTCATCTTTATGGCTAACTCCAAAATTATCGACTACGCCAGATCCTATCACATCTAATGGTATATCTGTGATGGGTTAAAGTAATGGTCACTGATGACCGTCACCTTTGACTGGTCCTACGGGATACCGTCATCGGTGAGCCCTCCGGCTGTAGCCCGTCACAGGTATCAAGTCACCTCTGATGGGCCGGAAATGGAACCCGTAAGAGGAACACCTCTGTCGGATTCCACTTCCAGCCCGTCACAGGTGACTTGATACCTATGACGGGTCCCGTCTCTCCGGCCCGTCAGAGGTGTGATTCAGTCACCTTAAACGGGTTTTAGCCCTAACCCGTTTGAGGTGAGTTGTGGCCTATATATACCCCCAGCGGTCAACTAATTTCCATCCCAACCCAGTGCACTGTTCACATTTCGGGTAGGAGGGTGAGGAGGGCGATTTTTGATTGAAAATGGAGGTAAAATAAACTGTAATAATTATTTTTTTTCTAACGTGTATTATGCATTGTGTTTTACACGTTTTTATGTTATTGATTGTAGATGGACCGAAGTTGGATGTACAATATTCACCGATCGTCCCTAAAGTATAGGGAGGGGATCACTACATTCGTTAGTTTTGCGGATAATGACAGGAAAAATAGGATGAGCAAATATATGTTGTGTCCATGTGCATACTGTAAGAATCAGAAGATGTTCGAGAAAAGTTCATGGGTTCATTTTCATCTGATTGTTAGAGGATTTATGGAGAACTACAAATGTTGAAGCAAGTATGGTGAGCAAGAGTCACTGGATGTAGTAGCTGATGAAATGCCAAATGTCGTGAACGACCCAACAGTTCGAGATGACATTTTTGTCCCTTCTCCACCAGGCGGTGATGCCATACATGTGGACCCTCAAACTCTATCAGATATATTGCGTGATGTTGAAGACCCAGGTCATAGCGAGAGGGATTTTAAGAAGTTCAGTAAATTGGTGGCAGATGCTAAGACACCATTGTATCTCGGGTGTAAGTCAAAGCATACCAAGTTATCCTCTGTGTTAGAACTCATGAAGCTTAAGGCAAGTAATGACTGGTTAGACAAGAGTTTCACAGATCTTCTTGACTTCTTGAAGGATTTGTTGCCAGAGGGAAACCAGATTCCACAGACAACATGCGAAGCACAAAAGTCTTATGCCCATTGGGTCTGAAGGTCAAAAGAATTCATGTTTGTAGGAACGACTGCATATTATATTACAAACAATATATCGACTTAGATGTTTGTCCTGTTTGTGGGGTTTCGAGATACAAACGAGACATTAGTGAAGGTGAAGGTTGTAAGTTAAAGAAGGGTGACCCTGCAAAAGTGGTGTAGTATTTACGAAATGCCGAGCGCATGAAGAGAATGCTTGCTAATCCGAAACAAGTTAAGTTATTCTATTGGCATGCTGAAGAACGGAAGGTCGATGGTAAGCTGAGACACCCAACAAATTCAGTACAGTGGAGGATAATCGATAAAGCTTTCCCCGAATTTGCAAAGGACCCGAGAAACATGCATTTCGCCATCCGTACAGACGATATTAATCCATTTGGTGATTTGAGTAGTCGTTATAGTACATGGCCATTCTTCTTGTGAACTATAACCTTCCATCCTGGTTGTGCTTCAAGAGGAAGTATATTATACTTGCCATGCTCGTTCAAGAACCGAGACAATGATATCGATGTGTTCATTAACCGATAATCGATGACTTTGAAAGGCTATGGCATGAGGGTAGGTGAGCATGTGACGCATCTAAGTGGGAGTACTTCAGCCTCCACACGATGTTGTTTTGCACCATAAACGATTATTCGACCCTTGGTAACCTTTTAGGGCAAACTGTCAAAGAGAGAAAGGCTTGTTCATAGTGTATGGATGAAATAAGAAGCAGATGGTTGAAACAAGATGCCAGGGTCGAAGAAAGGGTGGCCAAGGTCCTCGCCGATATGAACATAGCTCGAGGGTATGACCTTGCAGCACAACCAACTCTTCGTGCACATGTTGACACAAGCCCGTCACAACATAGGAGTAGTTGTGCATCCACAGATCGGAGACCAGTGTGGTTTCCACGTGTGCCACAACATGTCGACACTTCTAAGACAGGTGAATGATTTCGACCCTGAGGTTGGTGCTCAAATCGACGTCGATGTTTTTTGAAACCGACATTAATCCTCTATACGTGCTAACCTCTGTCTTATTGAACAGAAAGCTATAGCTGCATGGAAGATTTCCGCCATTAACCCCCCCCACACCATCATAGGGGAACTGTGCATCTTCATTCTTGCTGAAATAATGAACAAGAAATGAGCATTTTGTATTAAGTAGACGATCAAACTGTTTGATGTGCTGTTGTGAACTAAACAATTTTCCAATGTGATATGATGTAAAAATATTGTTTTTATGATTCTGTGTCATGGAATGAAATGTAATGTACTTTCATTTGTGCAATCGCCTATTTAGCACGAGTATTGTTACGTTAGAATATGTACGTAGTTATATTAAACTATAGATAGTACCTAGGTTATCGAATCATCACAGAATATGGGGGCATTCCTGTTTAGCGCTGCTTCAAGCAGTTAAATCGTGCTCGATGATGAACAGTTCACCATCGTTGGACGTTGCCGCTATATATTCAGAATCGTTCGGATCACTTCTGAATTCATGCGGATCCTAAGCAGGTAGGTCTCCACAGGCTTGGGATCCACATGTAGAGCACGCCTGACGTACAACATGCCTCGTGCTATTCCAGATGTAGTTCTAAGAGCACAAAAGTTAGACCTTTCAATAGAATCAAAAAGAGGTGCTCAGTGATCCAAGTTGGCTTCGATGGCTATAGTGCATACACTAACCAGCTAAGACACCTTGGGTCATTGAGAACCTTGTATTCTGTTGTTATTTCATAATTCGAGTTAGTGTACTAGAATATGATATGTATGTAGTTAGTTCCGTGGGTATCAAATCATCACATTATTCATATATGCAATCGCCTATTTAGTAAGTAAAGTGTAGTTAGTTCCTTGGTTATCGATCATTGCAGAATATGAGGTCCTCAGGGGGCCCAGTTGGTTTGATCGGGTTAGTGCATTCACAGAACCGACCAAGGTACCTTGGCATTCCGAGGACCTAGTATTCTATCATTTTTTGATAATTTGAGGAACTTTAATAGTATATATGTATGTAATTAGTTCCTTGGATATCAAATCATCACAATATTCATATATGCAATCGCCTTTTTAGTAAGTGAAGTGCACTACGTTCCTTGATTATCGAATCATCATATAATATGAGGTCCTCAGGGGTCCAAGTTGGTTTGGTGGGGTTAGTGCATTCACGGACCCAACCAAGACACCTTGGAACTTCAAGGACCTCGTATTCTATCATTTTTTGGTAAATTAAGGAACTTTAATAAGACATATGTATGTACTAGTTCCTTGGATATCAAATCATCACAATATTCATATATGCAATCACCTATTTAGTAAGTAAAGTGTACTAAATTCCTTGATTATCGAATCATCACAGAATATAAGGTCCTAAGGGGACCAAGTTGGTTTGGTCGGGTTAGTGCATTCACGGAACCGACCAAGACACATTGGAACTCCTAGGACCTCGTATTCTGTTATTTTTTGATAAATTAAGGAACTTTAATAGGACATACATATGTACATAGTTCCTTGGTTACCGAGATGTCGTATTTAAGGTAGTTTTTCAAATTGTCTTAAAATTTTCAACAATTTACTTCTAAAGTTGCTTGCTATGTCTTATATGTACTCATTATTTACTACATTCATTATTTACTACATGGTATCGTTCAATTGTTTTCTTCCTTTTTTTAATTGATAGGTCATCATTATTCTTCAAAAGACATAGGCTACAAGTACTCGGGTAAGTTTGCACTTTCATGCGAAAAGATAAGAAATTGGGTATGCTTGTGGCGGTGGGAATGTGTGAACTTGGAATGCATGTGTGTGATGTTATTTTTGAATGCAATGTGCTGAGATTGGAAACATGTATATTGTTGGGATTCTATGATGGTTTTGTTTTTTCAGAGGGCGTGGCTAGCAAATCCTGAGGCTAGCCAATATTTTGAAATTATTTTTTTCCTGAAATTAGCTTATCGCTGACGGGTCATATGCAAAAGGCCATCACAGGTGACCTCAGCTGTGACGGCCAGCTAACTCAATCCGTGAGAGGTGAGTCACCTGTGATGGGCTCCAATGTAGATACGTCACAGGTGTGGTCATCTGTGACGGGCCATCAACTTCGCACCCATCAAAGGTATCTCACATGCGACGAGTTGCGACCACGCGTGGCTTGAGGGGGGCCCTTACCTGTGACAGGCTGCGAAGTACTGGCCCATTAGAGGTGACCCTCATCTCTAACGGTCTACCACTCGTCAAAGGTGACTGGAGTCACCAGTGACCTTTAATCAGTGACCAGGGCCATATCTGTTAAAGGTGACGGTTAGAGCCCATCACAAGTGAGGTGATCCAGCGTAGTGGTCCATTGTTTTCCCCAAGCAATCCGGCCTAACTTTACTACTACCAATGGAGAAATTTGATATATATTTCCTACTTTTTAAAATATATAACGTGACATGATATTTAAACATTCATATTATTTAGTAAAATTTAAGAACAAATGTGCAAAATTATAACTAATGTTTAAAGTACTTTTAGTATTAAAATAAGGTAACTCATTCCTCTTCTTTATTCATGAAAAGAGGCGGTCCTCCTGCCCTCTTATTCGAAAAAATATATTAAAATAAGGTTATATTTGGCATAGCTCCGGATACATAATTTCTTGGAGTTGGATATTCCTAGCTTCTCAAATTTATAGATCTAAATCTGCGATTACCAATATTATATGAATAATTTTGTTTCTATTTTAAATAAAATATAAAAATTTTAACAACTATAATTTAATATACAAACTTTAAATCCAGCGTGGATCTACGATGTAGAGCTGTGCCAAACAGAACCTAAGTCATAATAAAATAAATGATGATACATAGTTTATAAGATGAATTGTCAAACGTCATATTTGAAAGTCGATGTCATTTATTTAAAAATAAGGAGTATCATTTTGAAACATGCCACACTGTGTAAAATACTTCTCTAAAAATGGATATTTGCCATCTCCAAAATTGGTACCATTGATATATATATATATATACCACTTTAATCTATCACACTACCACTAAACATTTTTATTCTTTCTCTCCTCTCATCTCATCTTCATGCGTTGGCCGAGCCCACGCTCACTGCACCTTGTGGAGGTCCTCCATCGAGCGGTATCAGCTACAGAATTACCAACTCTTTCATGTGGTCTCTCTCACTAGGCACGAGGTGTCAACGTTGAGGTCCATGTCTTGCTAGGCACAAGGCGTCAACGTCTACGGCTGCGAGGATATACAGTACTATACTTCACGTACCTTTCATAATCATTAACATACTGCTATCCGGTAATGATTAACATATTAAGGTCTTAGTTCAACAATATGATAATCCGACATATCATAAAAATGTTTCTTCGAATCCTGAAGAAATCCTTTTTTTCTTGATTCTTGCTGCGTATCAAAGAGGTATAAATATCTTATAATGTTAATCAAAAGGGAGGTATATATAAGAGTGTACTTGTCTTGCTAGCTCTATCCCGTATTATCTCGTAGAACTTTCATGTACTTAAATTTAGGAAAAAGTCTGAATGTCACCCGAATCCCTCCCCTCGCGAACAAAATCAGACATTTAACACCACTAACTTTTCAAATAAGACAAATAAACCCTCCCAACATTTTTTAGACGGTCTTAGACTGAGCTAGCACACATGGCACTAATGTAGCAATCCAATCAACACAAATAAAAAAATCTATAGGGCCCACGTGCCATATCTCTCACCACTTTCTTTCTCTACTTGGCAAGGGGGGAGGGGGTGGGAGAGGAGGGAACTCGGAGCAGTGGCTTGTTGATCCCGTCCACCGGAGCCCAAGCTCGCCCAGAGAAGTCCACAAAAGTGACGATTGGAGGCAGAGGAGGAGGCGGAGCTCGAGCTTCCTCGGGGTGGCCGGTGGAGGTGGATCTCGAGATCCCCTCATGGAAGTTAGCGGAGGAAGCGGCAGGTGGCCAAGATCGAGCTCGCTCTAGCTAGGAGAGCAGCAGAGACAGATCTCGAGCTCTCATTGGGGTGATAGCGAAGGCTCGGGGCTGCGCGACTGGAGATGATGGGTAGATGTGGAGCTTGGGACAGCGTGACCAACGGTGACATCTCTCTAAAGCCAATCCCTCCCATTCCCTGCTAGCTAAACCCGAGTGGCGTCGCCTCGAGCTTTGAATCCTCCCCCCATTGAGAGCTCACGTAGTACCCTATGAGATCTTCCTCCACTATTGCCTTATCCACAGATGGAGCTGGCGACATCGGGAAAGTACTGGTGGTGTGAGCTCATCCAGGAGGAGGTTGTAACTCGGGAGTTATGGTAGTGGAGGAATATCTCAGCGAGATGGAGCTCGATATAGAGCGAGCGGGATATGGCGATGACGAGCTATCCTGCCGAGGTCAAGACCAAGGTCGGGCAAAGTGTTGAAGCCGGGCTACATGGTTAGAAGGAGGATCAAGAGAGCCCCTCTAGCGTAGTGTTGGGGGGTATCGATCTCGTTGCCATGGTGGTGGATCCAGCCGCAACATAGGGAGAGGGGAGAGATCACGTTGTTGAAAGTCTCTAACTTCAAGTTCGCCACCGCCACAACTAGCTTCAGTTTACAGGGATCTTTAGCTAGTGATCCTCAGTAAGGGACCGAAATTATTGGAAAATTTCAGAGATTTCAAGATGGAATAATCTCAAAAACTTGAAGAAATTCCATTAAATTTTATTTTTTTCCTAAATTAAAGGAAATTAAATTGTTGGCCCCAAAAAAAACCACCTACAACCAGTAAGCAGAAAATTCCAGAAATATCAGAAATCCAGATCCGAAACTGTCATCCCTGATCTCTCCGCACACGCCCGCACGCATCACACGCATGCAGCCGTGTAGACACATGCGGAAATAAAGCCGGTCTCCCTCTCCCCGGACGGCCGGACTCTCTCTCTCTCCCCACACCCACATGCATCCCGCGCGCGCAACGCAACAGCGACCCCCCAGCTAACCTCCCCCCAAAATCCCCACGATGTACGCGGCGTGCTCGCCGTCACACGCTCCCGGCCGCGACCGCGCCTGCCAATCGCCAGATATTCCCTCTACCACACTCTCCTCCTCCCGCTCGCGCGCTCCTCCTCCTACGCCGCGTATAAAATCCGTGGAACCCTTGCTACTTTGCCAATAGCTACCTCGAGTTCCTCGTGCGCCAATTATCCTCTACCTCTACTACATATAACGCCACCCGTCGCCTCGCTCAAGCGAGACGCACACACACAGCACAGTACAGTACTGATCGGCGGGCGACAGTTCGAGCTGAGATATATGGCGTTGGGTGCGGAGGAGACGGTCTTGCAGCGGCCCTTTCCGGCGGCCGGCGGCGACGGGGAGGCGGTGATGACGACGACGGTGTTTCTTGCTGCTGCGACGGAGGAGGGGAGGCGGCGGCCGGTGGATCCGATGATCTGGGGCGACGAGCGGCGGATGAAGAGGGAGCTGGTGGCGTGGGCGAAGGCCGTGGCGTCCATGGCCATGGCGGCCAACGGCGGCGCCGGCTCGTCGCCGTCGACCACACCGCCGCCGTCTCCTTCCATGAGATGAGATAGTTAATTAATTAATTAGCTACTGATGTATATATATACTATATAATTAGTATGAGTAATTTTATTGCCTCTCTTAGTGATGAACTGGTTCGTAGCAATTGAGCTACTGTAGTGTAGATAGATAAGCCTCTTCTTCAAGTTCGATGGATGGATGGATGGATGGTATTGTCTATGGCTGTTGTTGAACCCCAATGATGGCAGGCACATCATCTTTGTTTCGCTTGCTTATGTGCTAAACTATTGCATGTAATTAAGCTTGCTTTGACAGAATTTGAGATGATTATGAGATTTGCTGATATCTCGTTTCTTGTCAGATTTCTTCAGCTAAGCTAGTGAGCTTAGTTGCTCCACCTTCTATAGCTTCATTCACTGGTAACCTTGCCTCTTGCCTCGATATAACGATGGCACATCATCTTTGTTTGGGCTTGCTTAGGTGCATGTAATTAATTAAGCTTGCTTTGACAGCTTTGATATTATGAGATAAACTGTGGTATACTTTATAATTCTTGTCATGTTATATTGGTTCTCTGCTCATACACACCATCAAGTTTGCAGTTAAGTTTCCTCCGTTAAAAAAAAAACTTTTGGCTTTTACAAAGCCAGAAGGTTTTTTTAAATAATATATACAGAGTGTGTACGTTTTAGGTATGTGAATTATGATGGTGGTGAAGTAACAAGGTTGATACTGTGTTGACCTAGGGCAAGTCCAGGATGAAAATTTAGGGGCACACTGCTATGTGAGCTATCACAAGGCAAAAAATAAAAATGCAAAAATATGTACATCTAGCACTCGTTTTAACAGAAGCTATATCCAATTGTTACATAGTTCACAGCTCATAAAATTGATAAAACTCTAAAAAAATAACCATTAGTATTTCAATTTACAGAAGGAGAGATGGCATAATCAAAAGGAAATCATATTGCTAAATCTCCATCCTATTGCATAATTTGCATGTCGGACCTTTTTGCTAAATACGTAGATAGGATGAAAGCAAAGATGTGCTGCCTACAAATCAAACCTGTTTTGCAGCTATTCAAATATGCCAACAAAGAGTAATCACAATCTAACCAAACTCCCAAAACCAATTGTTTTCGTAGTTTTATGAACATTGCACCACAAAATCCATTGAATAAACTCTAGCGTTGACTGGCCACTAGTGCAGATCCTCTCATCTGTGACGGGCTGCAACATAACTGGTTTTTGCGGGCCGTCACAAAGAATACATCTCAAACGGGCCTTAAAAGAGGCCGATTGAGATAGGGTCGGAGAGACATGTTAAATGTGCGTAGAACTGAAACCCGTCACGGATGACACATATCTGTGACGGGCTGCAACTAGGGCCCGATTGAGATAACCTTAAATATCTCAAACGGGCCCGATTGAGATTTTAAGGTTATCTCAATCGGGCCCTAGTTAGAGCCTGTCACAGATATGTGTCATCGGTGACGGGCTCTAGCTTGAGACCCGTTTGAGATAACAACAAAGGCCGTCACAGATTGCAGTCCTCTGTGACGGACATTTTTTTAGGCCCGATAAAGATAACTGATATGCCCGACAGAGAATACAATTTTATGGACCGTTACAGATAGTTATTGCACACTATAAATAGTTGCAACTACCGGTGTAACTGTATCCCACTATTCACAATTTTGGTGGGAGGTTGGAGGGGGCGAAATTTTAAATTTTTTTGAAAAAAAAAGTAAATTCATAAAGGTACTTTAGACGAATAATAATCAGTAATTTAGACAATTCATCAATTCTCATTAATTTAGAGTATTTATCTTATAAGATGTTTCTCTGATTATTTTTTTATTTCTGCAGCGATGGATCGAAGTTGGATGTATGCGAAATCTGTGAAACGTCATAGTCAGGAGTATAGAAATGGGGTATTAAATTTTATAAACACTGCGGAGGAGGATAGTTAAAGAAGAAACAGCGATTACATGTGCTGTCCATGTGCAGATTGCAAGAATGAGAATATGTTTGGTAGTCGAGTGGACGTACACGCTCATCTGATACAACGAGGATTCATGGAGGGCTACACATGTTGGGTCAAGCATGGAGAGCAAGAATCAGGAAGTGGTGCAGCTGTAGACGGTACTGGTGCGCAGAATCAGGAAGATGAAGATGAGCATGACATGTTTGTACCTTCTCCACTAGGCGGTGAAATGGTTGATGTTGATCACGATCTGCTGCAAGACATGTTACGTGATGTTGAGGATTTAGCCTACAACGAGAGAGATTCCATAAAGTTCAGCAGGTTGGTCAGTGACTCGCAGACGCCTCTGTACGTCGGATGCAAAGCAAAGCACACCAAATTATCAGCTACCTTGGACCTAATGAAGCTGAAGGCAAGTAGTGGATGGACAGACAATAGTTTCACGGAGCTTTTAGGAATTTTGAAGTCCATGCTGCCTGATGGGAACACATTGCCCGAGATGACATACGAAGCAAAGCAGGTTTTGTGTCCCCTGGGGTTAGAGGTCCGTAGAATTCACGCTTGTACAAACGACTGCATATTGTACCACAAGCAGTATGCAGAGTTAGATGCTTGTCCTGTCTGCAAGGCCTCTCGATACAAGCGAAAGAAAAGTCCTGATGAAGGGAAAAGATCAAAGCGGGGTGGTCCCGCGAAGGTTGTGTGGTACCTACCAATCATTGATCGTTTCAAAAGAATATTTGCAAACCCCAAGGAGGCGAAGTTAGTACGTTGGCATGCCACTGAGAGAAGGAACGACGATATGCTAAGACACCCAGCGGATTCAATTCAATGGAGAAATATCGATCGAAAACACAATGACTTTGCTGCCGACCCCAGAAACATGAGGATATGTCTGTGTATAGATGGCATGAATCCTTTCGGAGATTTGAGTAGTACTCACAGCACCTGGCCAGTTCTTATTTCAAACTTTAACCTACCGCCATGGTTGTGCTTTAAAAGGAAATATATTATGTTGTGCTTGCTAATCCAAGGACCGAAACAACCGGGCAATGATATCGACGTGTTCTTGGAGCCTGTTATGGATGATCTTGAGATGCTATGGAAAGAAGGTCTGGAAACTTGGGATGCGTATGGTTAGGAGAATTTCAAGCTACGAGTTCTACTGTTCTGCACCATTAATGACTATCCCGCCCTCGGTAATCTTTCTAGCCAAACTGTGAAAGGAAAGAAGGCTTGCTCCGACTGCATGGAACATACACGCAGCCGATGGTTGAAGAAATCACGAAAGATGGTTTATATGGGTCATAGGAGGTGGCTCCCGCTACGTCACGCGTTTCGAAGGAAGAAAAATATTTTCAACGGTAAGAGAGAACTTCAGCAGGCTCCCAAGGATTTGTCCGGGGATGAGGTGTACAACTTGGTCAAAGATATAAACCAACGAGTTTGGGAAGAAAAGAAAATGTAGTCAGGCAAAGGACAAGGGTATGTGGAAGAAGAAGTCCATATTTTGGCGATTACCTTACTGGAAAGATCTTGAGGTTCGTCATTGCATTGATCTCATGCATGTAGAAAAGAATGTGTGTGAAAGTTTGGTTGGCCTGCTGCTGAATATTCCCGGCAAAACAAAGGACGGGTTGAACGCGCGCCTTGATCTACAGGAAATGAACATTCGCAGTGAACTCCAGCCCGTAACAGATGCAGAGATAGGTAGAGTGTACCTCCCTCCAACTTGCCACACACTGTCGAAGAATGAGAAGATCGCAATGTTGTCTTGCCTGAAAGATATCAAAGTTCCATCGGGCTATTCAGCGAGGATTAGTAAGTACGTCAAATCAGAAGACCTAAAACTGGTTGGAATGAAGTCTCACGATTGCCACGTGCTAATCACACAAATCTTGTCAGTTGCTATCAGAGGCATTATTCCCCCCAAGGTCCGTCATACGATCCAACGTCTGTGCGTCTTTTTCAATGCAATCGGTCAGAAAGTTATAGATCCCGAAGATCTAGATGGGTTGCAGACCGATATTGTCAATACCCTCTGCCAGATGGAGATGTTTTTTCCACTGTATTTCTTTGATATCATGGTTCATCTCCCTGTTCATCTTGTGAAGCAAACAAAACTATGTGGCCCAGCTTTTCTAAGAGAAATGTACCCGTTCGAGAGGTACATGGGAGTTCTGAAGGCATACGTTCGGAACAGAGCAAAACCGGAAGGGAGCATCATTGAAGGCTACATGACCGAGGAGGTCATTGAGTTCTGCGTGGATTACATGTCCGAGGCCGAACCTATAGGAGTTCCAGCGTCTCGTCACGGAGGAAGGTTGTTAGGTACTGGCACAATAGGGAGGAAAAGAATTAGACCCGATCAAGCTTCCTACACGCAGGCTCATTTTGCTGTGCTCCAACACATGACAGAAGTTGGCCCATACTTTGAGGAGCACTTAGCGAAAATCCGGCAGGAGAACTTGGGTCGATCTGAGACGTGGATTAACAGGGAACATAACTCTCGGCTCAATGCTTGGTTCAAGAATCGTGTCACAATGTCGACGGATATCCCAAATGAGACAATACAGTTGTTGGGTATGGGACCGTGTTGGGCCATAGACACATGGCAAGGATACGATATTAATGGATACACATTTTACACCGTCCAGCAAGATGACAAAAGCACAGTGCAAAACAGCGGAGTCCGTATAGATGCCTTCCAGGATCAAGTTGGCTCGAACACATACTACGGCCGCATTGAGCAGATCTGGGAGCTGAACTACGTGAAGTTCAAGGTTCCTTTGTTTCGATGCCGTTGGGTGAATATACACACTGGTGTTAAAGTCGATAAGGAAGGTTTCACTTTAGTAGATCTATCCAAGGTTGGATACACCGACGAACCATTCGTACTTGCGAAACAGGTCGAGCAGATTTTCTACATTAAAGACCCCGCAAACAAGAAGATGCACATTGTGAGGGATGACAAGCGCCGAATTGTTGGTGTTGACAACGTCGTCGACGAAGAAGAGTACAACCAGAATCTTCATGTACGGCCTCAAATCGACCTTGACGATGATCCACAGGAGCCTGTGGGGTATACTCGCTCAGATCATACGGAAGGCATAACCTTGTGATTTTAGTTGTGCTTAATTGTTATGTTGGTTTTGGATACAAGTGAAGTAAGATGGAAATGAAGTATTTTTTATTAGTAATAGCTTGGTGCAACTTGTAATATAATTTTATGATGAATTTACTAAATTTAGTGATTTATTGTACTTCACTAAATTATTTGGTATAGTAAGTTAATTATTGTGATTTTAGTAAAATGAGCACATGTTCATTGTGAAGTATTGTATTATTTATTATCAGTTCAGGTCCACCATGAACAGGAGTCTAATGTCATCTGTGACAGGCCTTAGTACAGGCCCGATACAGATGACAACATCTCTATCGGGCCCACACTAGAGCCCGTCACAGATGTCAACATCCGTGACGGGCCCTGGTTTAGAGCCCGATAGAGATGATGTCATCTCTATCGGGCATTAGAGTAGAGCCCGTCACGGATATGTTGTCATCCGTGACGGGCTATAGTTTACAGCCCGATAGAGATGATGTCATCTCTATCGGGCATTAGAATATAGCCTGTCACGGATGTTGTCATCCATGACGGGCTCTGGTGTAGAGCCTGATAGAGATTATGTCATCTCTATCGGGCGTTGAAATAGAGCCCGTCACGGATGTTGTCATCCGTGACGGGCTCTTGTTCAGGCCCGATTGAGATGATCACTACCGTACTAAGATAACCGCGCTGGATCTGGATCTGGCCGGATTCGAAATTTTTCTAAGTCTCTAACCCTAGCAACCGCCGCCGACGACCACCACGCCGACGCCACCAACCTCGTCGCCAACCCGCCGCCGGTCACCTCATCGCCAACCCGCCGCCGGTCGCCTCTTCTCCAAGCCGCCGCCGGCCGCTCCTTCTCCAAGCCGCCGCCGGCCGCCTCTTCTCCAAGCCGCCGCCGGCCGCCTCTCCTTCTCCAAGCCGCCGCCGACGACCTCTCCTCCCCAAGCCGCCGCCGGTCGCCTCTCCTCCCCAAGCCGCCGTCGGCCGCCACTTCTCCAAGCCGCCTCCGGTGAGTCTTTTTAGGTTTTTGTAACTTAGTGATTTTTAGTGAGTGTTTTTTAGGTTTTTAACTTAGGTTATTTTAGTGATGTTAGTGATGTTAGTACTGAGATTGTAGTGTTAGGTTTAGTGCAAATTAGGTTTAGTGATTTGTAGGTTTAGTAATTTTTAGGTTTAGTGCAAATTAGGTTTAGTTAAAAATTAGGTTTAGTGATTTTTAGGTTTAGTGAAAATTAGGTTTAGTTAAAAATTAGGTTTAGTGATTTTTAGGTACAGTGATTTTTAGGGTTAGTGAAAATTAGGTTTAGTTAAAAATTAGGTTTAGTGAAATTTAGATTTAATGATTTTTAGGTTTAGTGATTTCATTGATTTTAGTTTTAGTTAGGTTATTTTAGTATATTTTAGTGATGTGTTGACGAATGGATGATATTTTAGTGAACTTTAATGATTGTGTTAAATTTAGTGAAATGTAGGTTATTTTAGGGATGTTAGGGTTACTTAGGTTTTTTTAAGTTAAGTTTAGTACATTTTATGAAATATACGTTACTTTACTGATTCAATTTTAGTGAACTTTTGAGAATTTAGTCCAATGTATGGTTATTTTAGTGATTTTAGGGTTACTTAGGATATTTTAGTGAACTTTAGTGATTATAGGTGAAATGTAGGTTATTTTAGTGAACTAGACTAATTTTAGTGCATTGTTAAAATGTTAGAAAATATACGTTACCAAATTATCGCAGAATCCGAGGTGCCTAGGGTCTAACGGTGGTTTGATCGAGTTATATGTAATTCACAAAACCGATTAAGACACCGTCAGACCCCAGTGCACCTCGGTTTTTGTTATTTTTTGGTAATTATTCATCTCTAATATTAAAGTTAGTTCGGAAAATATTATCGAAACGTCGCAGAATCCGGGGTGCCTAGGGTCAGAAGTTAGTTCAGTCGAGTTAGTGCACTCACAACACCGATTTAAAAAACTTCTGACCCCAGTGCACCTCGGTTTGTGTCTTTTTTTGATAATTACTCATTTACGTAAGGACTTTGTTTCTAGATTATCAAATCATCATAGAATACGAAGTGTTCCGGGTGCCAAGTCGGTTTGGTTGGGTCAGTACATGTACGGAACCTTCCAAGACATCTTGACATCCAGAACATTTCATAATCTGTCATTTTTTGATAATTAAGAAACGTGTAAAAGGAGACGAGGAGGAGCCATTTTGCTTGTAAAGTAGAATAGTTCAGGTGGAGCGAGTAAGAGTAGCTATGGTACTACTTACTGATTTTGGGACTTACTGAATTAACCGACTTACGTGCATACGTGTTTTGTTTACAAAATTAATTAACTTTGTTATTTAAAAGCACAGTTATTTAGACGATATCTCAGCAAGGTGAACCGATGTCGACGACAACTAGTGGGTCCTCAAGGGCACGGGGTCGTAGGACAGGGAATAGAATCCCTAAGGAACGGTACACCATCTCAGAGGTGAACCAGGTTGGACTGCCGACGCGTCCTCGCAATGTCCTAGCCAAGTTCAGGTCCACCTGCGGTGTCGTAGCGAGGGAAAACTTCACAATCCTCGCGGATGACATCAAGCTTGTGCCCGAGGCGGAGAAGAACGCTGCTTGGCTCAAGTTCAAGGAGAGCTTCGAGTATCCTGCAGTCGACGAGGAGAGGCTCAAGCAGGTTGCGTTCAAGGTGATGGGCAATTGCTGGAAGAATTTCAAGAGCAGGCTGGTCACGGAGTTTGTCCTAAATCCGATGACCCCTGATCCAAAAGACCAATGGCCCTTCATAACGGAAAACGTTTGGGAGCAATTCTACGAGAAGAAATCGACCCCCGAATCCCGGGCTAGAAGCGAAGGATATAGAGCACTGCAGGCCAGGAACGTGCACCCGCACCGCCTAGGCACCGCAGGATACGTCGGGAGCTGGAGGAATGGCAGCAGGAAGATGAAGCGGCAGCAGCAGCGAACACACCGCCGGTGTTTGCCGACATCCCACACCCACGGGCAAGGAACTGGGCCCGGGCGAGGTACCAGAAGAATCAAGATGGGTCGGTTTCGCTTCCAAATCCCCAAGATCAACAAGTGTACGATAATACAGTAAGTGCCTAATCTTAATATCTGTTCGCATTGTCTCCACCGAACTTTTCGTTTAATCCGAACTCATTTGTACTACAGAAGGAGTTGGTTGCCTCCCAAGAAGCCTCGCAAGAGGGCAGCTCTCAAAGACGCGAGGACGACATCCTCAGTAAAGCGTTGGGCAACAAGGAACACCGTGGACGGACTAGGGGACTTGGCGCCAACGTGCCGTGGAAAGTTGGATTCCCGGACTACGCGTGGCAGTACAAGAAGCAGACAATAACGAAGGCGCAAAAAGATGCCCGCCTTGCCGCCCAGATCCGTGAGCAGGTCAGAGCCGAGTTGAGCTCTGAATTCGACGAGAAGCTTGAATCGATGAGGGCCCGTATCAAGCAGGAGATTCGAGAAGAACAAAATATCCTGGAGCCTGCCGCTGCTGCTATGCAACAGGATCTAGCTAGTCCCACGCAGAGGCGCAGTAGTTGTGCATCAATTGAGGCGGGGGGAAAATCCCCCATCGGTCCCCGCCGCCGTCGACCAAATTACGGTAAATCTCTCGTTTGCAACGCATATAATTCTTAACGAATATAATTCATAACGAAATCATATGGTAAGTACTACTCTAAAAATTGTTATTAATCTATCGCAGGAGCCAACTAGCTGCACCCTGACAGTAAGGGTGATGCCGTCCTTCACGGTTCCTGCAGCTGAAGGCCTAGCTTTCAAGCCGATCCCGGAGACTAGAGTGCATGGGGCGCAACTACGGGCTGACTGTGCGAAGGTCCAAGTCGACTCGGTGAAGCCAGAATTCGATCATTTCCCGCTCAGGCATCCACCGAACGACGAGGTCCTAACCCTTGAAAATGCACGTGGAACCTTCATCCAATGGCCCAAGTACCTCATTGAGATAAGGGTGATCCCGAGGCCAACCACTACACCAAGCGGTCGCCTGCTGATACAACCTGCCCCTGCTCCTTCAGCACCTCCAGCTCCCGCTCGTCACGAAGATATACATGATGTCGAGTTGCAGTACGACACGGACTTCGGGGACGAGCCTATGGAGGTCGACAGCGGGACGATCATCAAACCCCCACCAATGAAGAAGAGCAGGAAGGCGCATTCTTCCCCCCAGAGAATTGCTATCGAAAAACCTGCTGCAAGGGGGCGAGGAAAGGAAAAGCTGCAGGGGTCACGACTTGCTCCAACAAAGCTAGATCTGAGCAAGGCACTGGTAGTACGTAGGAAGCCCGTACCTCCATCCTCCTTCCAACTAGGCATGCCGTTGGTTGGGGATGACATGCTAGCAACGATGGGCAGCGCTTGCAAGGAGCTACACATGTACTACATGGAAAAATCTAACATGAGGAGGAAGAATAGAGAAACTGATATAATAGGCGAACACGCAAGAGCGTCATTCCTTGGGCCACCAAATTTTATCGTGGTAGACTTCAAGGATCTATTCGACCTCTACAGGCTCCGCTCGGTGGACACAACCCTCCTCAAGTGCTATTCGTTGTAAGTACTCTTGCCAACGAAAATTATTCATCTCAATCCGTGTAACATGCTTATAAGTTCGTTTGTCTTGCGTGCAGGTATAGTTGGAAGTGGTGTCTCAAGAATGCACCGGAAGTTGCTTTCCTTGATTCTCAGGTAGTTAATGTCACAAATGTTCAAGGGGACCATCAAGGAATGGTAAACTACTTGCTTGACACCTTCTGGACACATCAAGACAAGGAGTACATCATGTGCGCCTATAATCAATAGTAAGTGTGATCCCTAAATACAATTCTTTGCACGTCCAGCTTTAGTATGAACTTTAACTATTTCAATGCCGTAGTGGACATTGGATCCTACTGGTAATAACGCCTAAGTGGAGTACGTGCCACTACTTAAACTCCAGAATTGACAAGAAAGCATACGATTGGACCCCGATTCAACTCGCGATAGATGAAGCGTGGGCCCAATATGTGCAAAAAGGAGACCTTCGAAAGACAGAGCATGATACACTTATTCATAAGAAGGACTTCCCAGTCAAACAACAAATAGGCGACCAGTGCGGATTCCATGTCTGCCACAACATGCGCCTACTTTGCAAAGATAAGGTGAAGACTTTGGGTGAATTGGAGGTTTGTGGTCTCATTCGTGACATGTCCTAACTTAATTAATGTACGTACATATATCTAAAGATCGTTCGACTAATTTCGAATTTTGTACATGTAGGACAAATTTTCAAAGGATCCGGGTAGCAGCTTTCAGGATATTCGTGAGGAGATTGCCGAGTTCATCCTCCACGAAATTATTCACCCTAAAGGAATGTTTAAGGTTAAGATTAAGTGAAAAACAATTTTTAACATTCTATTTGAATTAGCAAACACATGTTACTATGTAATACTATTGTTTATTACATTTATTATCTCTATGTAAATTCTTTCTAGATGAATATTGCAGCTTATGATGCTTACCACTTGACCAATATGCATGTGTCAATATGGATGTTATTTGTCTAAAATATATGTGAATGACATTTGTGAATGGGGATGCAGCGATGTATATATGTGAATGGGGATTCTGGGATATATATATATGTGAATGGCATATTTGTTTTTGTTATTTTGCAGCGGGCATGGCTAGCACACGCCTGAGGCTAGCCAAAAAATAATATTTATTTTTTTTGTGGTCATACTCATCGGTGACGGGCTATAAGTTAAAACCCGATTGAGAATATAGTCATCCGTGACGGGCTGTAAGTTAAGGCCCGATTGAGAATACAGTAATCTGTGACGGGCTGTAGTTGGGGCCCGATTGCGAATAATAGTCATCTGTGACGGGCTTCTGTTTAGGCCCGTTTGAGAGGATAGACATCCGTGACGGGCGCTAGTTGTAGCCCGATTGAGATAGGTCATCCGTGATGGGCTCTGTTTGACTGATCGTCTGGGTCAAAGCTATCGGTGACGAGCATTAGTTGATGCTCGATTGAGATAACTCCATCCGTAACGGACTTATGCCCGTTTGAGATGATTCCTCACATCAGTGACCTTTACGCTGTGTCGGGCTCCATACCCGACACAGATGTGGGTTGGAACCCGACACAAATAAAGGTTACCGTTGTAGTGGGCACATATCATTATGATGAATTGCAATCGATAAAATAAAAACCGAATCCAACTAGGAAGATAGAGAGAATCAGAAGCCAGTGGATCACACTGCTCACATCGATCTATTGCCCAGCAGCACACTTTCATGGACAGGCAGGACAGCTCAACCCGGTCTAGTCGGGCTAGGCTTGGGCCTCAACTCTTCCATCTTGAAAGCTCGACCGGAAGCCAATAAAACCTACAAATAAAATAAATTTCGATATTATATTTTTAATTTAAGAAATAAAGTAAATTTATATTATTTATTTAATTAAAATACTGACAAAAGGATTTCTCAGGTTTTGAGCCCCGCTCAATCTTGCAGGATGAAAGAACATGGGAAAATGAAGGGAGTCTATATTGAGTCACTGTAGCTTCACACGGATAATAGGATCATAGGAAAAAGTAAATCTACGGTAGCGATAAAGCGAAAGACCATAGGAAAAAAATTTATCCACGCTTACCTCTTTTTTCTTTCCCTTCGAGATTTGGAGGGAGAGATGTCTCTCCAAACATATTTTAAGAAGAAATTGTGAGCGTTTGGAAATTGAACATGGGATCTCGGGGTTAAAATCATACACCCTTATCACTACACTATTCAAATCCCTTTCTCTCCCTTCGCGTGGGAATCAGTCAAATCATACTATCAAGCAACCACTAGTGTAGATCCTCTCATCTGTGACGGGCTGTAACATAACTGGATTTTACGGGCCGTCACAAAGAATACATCTCAAACGGACCTAAAAAGAGGTCGATTGAGATATGGTCGGAGAGACATGTTAAATGTGTATAGAACTGAAGCCCGTCACGGATGACACATATTTTTGACGGGGCTAAACTAGGGCCCGATTGAGATAATCTTAAATATCTCAATCGGGCCGTAGTTGGAGCCCGTCACAGATGACCATCATCCGTGACGGGCACCAACTTGAGACCCGATTGAGATAACAACTAGGCCCGTCACAGATGACCATCATCCGTGACGGGTACCAACTTAAGGTCCGATTGAGATAACAACTAGGCCCGTCACAGATGACTCATCAGTGACGGGCTATATACTAATGCCTACAACTAATGTATGGGTCCTTTTTTACAAATAAGTTCATTTGAACTCAAATTCAAAATTTAAAAACTTCGAACAAAAATTGGGGTTAATAAATTATTTCAAATGGAAAAGTCACCAAAACTAAAGTTGTAGAACTCATCGAGGTGCAAAATTTTTATTTTGGTCATTTCTCCATCTGACTCTATTTGAATAATTTGAAATTTGAAATTCAAAGTTTGAGAAATTCAAATAGATTTTTTTGTTAGTGAACGACTTCAACTGAAAAAGTCATCAACAACAAAGTTGTATAACTCATCAAGATCTGTAACTTTTAGTTTGGTCATTTTTCTATATAATATTTTTTAAACAGTTTGAATTTGAATTTAAAAATATGACAACTTCAAACAACATTTTCAAATACTAAATGATTTCAATTGAAAAAGTCATCAACAACAAAATTGTATAACTCATCAAGATCTAAAACTTTTATTTTTGACATTTCTTCATCCGACAAAGTGTTAGTAACATTGTTCACAAAATTTACATATATGTGTTATAGTTTATAAAACCAGATAAGAGATACGTCAATTTTGTGAACAATGTTAGTATCACTTTGTCGGATGAAGAAATGATCAAAATAAAAGTTTTAGATCTTGATGAGTTATTCAACTTTGTTGTTGATAACTTTTTCAGTTGAAATCATTTAGTATTTGAAAATATTATTTGAAGTTTTCATATTTTCAAATTCAAATTCAAACTGTTCAAAAAATGTTATATAGAAAAATGACCAAAATAAAAGTTATAGATCTTGATGAGTTATACAACTTTGTTGTTGATGACTTTTTCAGTTGAAGTCATTCACTAACAAAAAAATTCTATTTGAATTTCTCAAACTTTGAATTTCAAATTTCAAATTATTCAAATAGAGTGAGATGGAGAAATGACCAAAATAAAAATTTTGCACCTCAACGGGTTCTACAACTTTAGTTTTGGTGACTTTTCCATTTGAAATTATTTATTAACCCCAATTTATGTTCAAATTTTTCAAATTTTTCAAATTCAAAATTTGAATAGTTCAAATGAACTTATTTGTACAAAGGACCAATACAATAGTTGTAGGTATCGATGAGTTATACAATTTTATTGTTTGTGATTTTAACATTTGACACACAAAAATCGACCTAAAATTAAATTTAAAGTTCTCACAAATTGAAAATAAAAAATAGCACATAAATTGAATATAAACATTTCATATGGAAAATGGAAAAATACTCATCGGTGACGGGCATTATTTAATACCCGATAGATTAGATCATCTCAATCGGGGATGTGAAATATGTGATCAAAATGGATGTTATGTGAATGTGGTTGTGTTAAATATATTGATGGTTGTGTATGTAAATAAATGTATATGAATGGGTGATATTGGGGTGTGACATCCTGACCCAAGGCTTAATAGGATTAATAGAATACTCTACAACTACTTTTCCGGAAACCGATCTCTAAAGAACTTTGATGTTAAGCGTGCTTGGCCTGGAGCAATTTCGGGATGGGTGACCACACGAGTGAGGACAAAAAATACCAGATATATTAGTGACGGACTTTAATTAAGGCCCGATTGAGATAGCTTCATCTGTGACGGCCGTTTGCCCGATTGAGATAACTTTTCACATCTTTGACCTCTAGGTTGTGACGGACGCCATGCTCGATTGAGATGGGGGTTACCGTTCTAGTGAACTAACATAAAATCAAAGCACAAAGAAAAATGTTGAGTTCACTAATGTTGTTTACTTCACTGGTATGTAACACAGCCACTTTTCTCCTAAAGATTCAATGATTTCCTTTACTCTATCCAAACAACTATCCATATAAAATTCATGTATATTTCACTCCATTCAAACAACTATCCACATAAAATAATTCCTACTTTCTTCCAAACTGCTATTTTACACTTACATTTCTATCTTATTTATGTTTTTTCTTTCTAACCCTACGATTTTTCAATCTTGTGTTCCGAAGGAGCCCTACATGCTCTAGAGTGTTCCTGTTGGTCGCCCGAGCATGAATTTTTTTTATTATTTAGACCAATTAAAAAATAATTTTAATAATAGATCCTCTCAAACTTATTTTCAAAAATAAACTTTTTAACCTTTTGACCACACCATTTAAATTAGCGCTACCAAATAATACTGTCAAGTCAGCACAAATAACGTGATAAGAAGTACCACATAGGCAAATACCTGCCACGACAGCACGAATAGCGTGACAAAAAGTACCACGTAGACAAGTATCTGCCATGTAGCATAGCGAGCTCCTTGCCACGCCAGTTTAATTGGCATGGCAGCTCATGCAGCAACGTCAAGTTTTGTGGCGTGACAAACCTGTGCATGCATATGCACATGCAGTCAGTACTAACTACTGGGGACTTGAGTAGGTTGAGGGTTGACATTATCGCGCGGTAACCACCTGAAATTCAAATAAATTTAAAAAATAATTTGAAATTTTGATAAATTTTATATGGCTTCGTACGGTTTCTCACAGTTACTGCGGTTACCGTAACCGTGCTTACCACCGAGGGCACGGTAACCACGGCCCCGACGGTAATGTAAACCTGGTAGGTTATCTAATCACCTTGGTCTTTTACAAAGAAGTTCTTTGCTTTTATATCAACTATAAATTTGTCGTAATATATTCATTGTTAAGATCACTTTGAATATATAATCTTTTTGGCAACTACCAAAATATTATTGATATGTCTTCATGATTGAGTTTGATATAAAGATATCTGCGAAACAAGTCCAATATACATATTATGTATGGTGATATATTAGATAACTACTACTCCCTCCAGTAAAAAATACTTAATGTTTGGCTTTTAGTAGATATCGCAGAAAGTTTATCTATGGTCTAAACTTTTATTTGAATTATTTAAACCCAAAACTGAAAATTTTGTGACACAGTTCACATTCTTTTATGGTCTATTGAGGAAACAATAAACAAAATATTAGCAATTATGTAATCATTAATAATATATAATGCACACATTAGACTTATTTCGTAGATATTTTTAGGTGAGACTAAATGAAATTGATATATGCACTATTTTGCTAATACCTATAGGAGTTACAACCATTTAAAAGATCTGTCCTTATCAACAAAAAAACATGGTAAAATCATAGTTTCATAAAAGTGAGGGTTTAATTTACAAAAGAAAAGTACTAGTACATCTCTTTGCAGTGTCAGACTGTATCCATGCAGCTAGTTTGATAAAAAAACAAAAAAACTGTCACCACTCACCAGAATGGTTCACATGCGTATGCACGGTTGTCACGCCAATATTCTTGGCGTTTTTGTATAGGCTTGTCACGCCAATTAAGCAGCTGATCTGGCAATGTTATGCCACGTAGGTATGTATTTGCTACCGTGGTATTTTTTGTCATGCCATTCGTGATGCCGTGGTAGTATTATTTAACCATGCCAGTTAGGTGGTGTGGCTAAAAGGTTCATTTTTGAAAATAAATTTTAAGAGAATCCATTGTTAAAATTATTTTTTAAATTAGTCTAAATAATAATAAAAATTCCCCGAGCACCCTCTCCTCCCCTGGATGTCTGCAATAAGCAAAACAAGGATTTGACCAAGGATTACTTGGACACAAGGTGAGGATAGTAGACAAAACGCTCCAAAAATCAAAGCTTTATCATAGAAGAGATTGCTAGATGGAGGCGTCTTAACCAAGGATTTGACGCGTTTCAATGCATGGCTCACCAGGATTTGGGGTCCAAGAGAGCCTTGGCAGCCCTACAGGCTGGCCGTACGCATCCGGTCGTTTCAAATGATGGCAGCTGCTCGAAAGAGTGTCGAGAGCGGCAAAGTTCGTCACCGATGAAGGATCTGTCTTGTTTGGAAGCAGATAAACTAACTTGAAGATCCAGGTAGTGTTGCCTACTTGCCTGCACAGAAACTCCTCCTCGGTGCACACACATGTCAAAGCTGGTGTCATTGGTGCCATCATCTTGTCTCGATTTTTAAGTGGTTCACCTGATCTCCTCCGGTCACAGAACATGTGCGCTCCTAGCCATGAATGCATCTGCCATGTAACACAAACAGTGGAATATTTCAGTTTATGGATGTTCGATTGTCTGAATAATACCCATGTATCCATGATCTCTAAGCAGTTTTCCTACACTATCTCATTGAAGTGTGTAAACCCAATCATTGGTATTCTGCATCAGCACCAGCCTACGCAGCCATGGCAGATCCGTCAATGCACAAGGTTAGCATTTTTATATGCAGCAACATTCAGAAGTCGGACTGTCAGAGTCACCTGTTCTTACTGGGGCAAGTTCCTATATACCTGGACTAGGCTTGTCCATGAGATACGACGAAACAAAGTAGATGGTAAGACGACGTATTTCGTCTTCATGGGGTACAGCAAAACCATGTCCAAACAAAATTTGGTACCTTACCCTTTTTTTTCCAGTCTTATATTACCTTGAACCGTCACATGATTTGCATTCGTCCGGAAGCAGACATCAGCAAAGATTTTTGAGCGACTTGGATTGGAAATGGAACCTACAGGAAAAATAGTTGGTGAGAGCTCGAGCTTTCAAGCCGTTGGAAGCCCATAACCCATGGAAGACAAGAATTTTTTATCTTCAACTTCAAGTTAATATAAGAATCAGGTGGTATATGCTACTGCCTTTGCATGTATATTAGCATCCAAATTTGTTTTAGACAGCAGTATTGGGAAAATATAGTGTGATTATGTAGTTTGCCACCAACAAAAAAGTGGGACAATGATGATACAGCATGAAAATTTTGCACCCTCCCCCACACCCAAAGCATTATGGTGCTTTTTCATGCTCTTCCAGAGTGCACTGTGAAAAGGATGTTTGTAAAATTCATAAAAATACAAACTTGTGTATCATGTCCATACCTAACTTCAAAAACAAAGGTACAACATAAAAAGGCATATTTGATATGCGATACTATTTTTGTAACATCATCATGTGTATTCCATGATTTAAAATCAATATATGAAGATATTCCCAGGTTGTCTTAATCAAAGAAGGCAGAAATTGAATTCTCAGATGAAATGAGATAATCAAGTGCACCATAATTGATCAAAATTGACTGAGACAACGGAACTTTCTAAAGTTTGAAAGGCAGGAAACTTAATAAGATGTAATAATATTCAATTATGCAGCCCAATTAAGATAAAATTCAATTTTGTCTCAAATCTGAACCATAGGATCTCACCAGAGCCAGACCCACCCTAATCAAGAGAACAATCACCAGGCAGGAATGACCGTCTTCTTAAGCTTTGTATTGATTTCAGCAGCTGCAGAAACTATTCCCAGAAAGACCTAGATTATTCTAGGCTGGTAAAAATGATCTAGTAAGATAATCATGGATCTGTTCAGAGCACAAGAAATATTTGCTATGAAATACCTACCTTTTCAAACTGCCCCTATATGGTGGAGCCATGGTCAAAGAAAAATAATATGGATTCAAGGATATATTATATTGCTAATTGTGTCTTCTCCATTTGTTTATGATCCTCAAGAAAATGGTAGGAGGAAGGCAAACAAGGTGATGAGACAGCTGCTTTCTTCTCATGTTGCGTGCGTGGATGTCTTTCAGAGGTAAGAACTAGGAACCCACACTTGGTAAAGCACGTGGGAAATATCTGATGAAGGTGATCTGTGGACCACGCCATATGTTCCAAACTTGGTGTTGTTCAGCATCCGATATTCCCTACTTCAGCGGTGTTGTCCAATTGGATGTCCTGCATGTGGCAGCTGGTAGTAAGCATGGCAGATGTAGTTCCACAGAACAACCTGCATGCAACATATATGCCAGGTTATTAGCTAGTAGTAGATAATAAGTTTCTTGGTTACTACTCCTCTACTTGTTGAAGTTCTTGCCTTGATCATGGATCCTTCACATTCTTCCTTCTAACCTCTGCTTTGTCATTTCATATGCAATTTCAGTATATGAACACAGAATAAACACATTAGTCCAAGCAATTAAGTTTTCAAGCCAAATAATAACAAATTACAGCTCAATCATGTGGTTACCTTCCATACCACCTTTCTGCCTAAGTTAAAAGTGTCTAAACAGGAATCAATATGACGACACAAGTGTTATGATAACCCTCTTATCACCCAAAGCACCCTTCTTAAAAAACTATATCTGGCAGAACCAAGCACAACATTACACATATAAAACAACTACAAGCACAAGACAAAGGTAAGGAAAAAGGATTAGGTAAAGTTTCTGTCACATCACATGATAGTCATACTGATTGCCCCAATAGACAGCATTCCTAAGTTAGCATAATCAAAGGCTCATATACATTTATGTATGGACACAGCCAACAAGAATCCTTACCCAGGACCATGGACATGCAATTGCATGCACCAGAAACGAGGGCAGATTAGTCTTTTCTCATTGAAAAAAATGTGTAACATGGTTCTGTTCCTTAACATGGTTCAGAGCACCACTATATATAACCCATGTTCTGGTGACCAGCGATCCGAGAAAAAGCTCAGGGACCAAGGAGAGGCAACTCATCTCCCATCCCCTACTGGCCTTGCCGTCCTACTTCCTATCCATCAATGGGGAGGCCTCCTTGTTGTGATGAGAATGGCCTCAAGAAGGGCCCCTGGACTCCTGAAGAAGATGAGAAGCTCATGAGCTACATTCAGAAACATGGCCATGGAAGCTGGAGAGTCTTACCTGAACTTGCTGGTGCTTACACATCTCTCTCATGCATGTCTTCCACAGAACATGTATTTCTGTTTCTAGTATAGAAGTCTTACTTCCGTATATTCCTTTTGCAGGCCTGAACAGATGTGGTAAGAGCTGCAGGCTAAGATGGACCAACTATCTGAAACCAGACATCAAGAGAGGGAACTTCTCGTGTGAGGAAGAGCAAACCATCCTCCAGCTGCATTCCGTCCTTGGCAACAAGTAATATATGAACCTACGTGATATTTCATAATTTTCAAAGCAAGTGTTTTGGCTAATCTGTAACCAAATCAGGTGGTCAGCTATTGCAAAACATCTCCCTGGACGGACAGATAACGAGATCAAGAATTTCTGGAACACCCACCTCAGGAAGAAACTCATCAAGATGGGCGTTGATCCAATGACCCACCGCCCAAGAACAGAATTCTTTCAGTCCCTCCCGCAGCTCATTGCACTTGCCAACCTCCGCCAGATCATCAAGCAACGACCATGGGATGGCCACATTGAGGGGCTGCAGACTGTGGTAGTTCAGGCTGCCAAGCTCAAATACATGCAATCACTGCTACATTCTGCAGTGTCCATTGTGACCAGTCCCACCAGCAGCAGCAGCAGCCTAAACACCTTCACCACCGAATTGGGGCAGACCAACCTCCTATGGCCTCAACAAGTGCCTTCTTCAAGTGTCCCTGAATTAGCTGTGCAGGTGCCTCACAGCCAAATGCCTAGCACTTTATTTGATCAGGAAATCCGCAAAACCAACCTGTTCTCAAATAACATTGTCAATGGTAATGAATGGTGCAGCACGGAGGCAGATAACAGTAGCCAGAAAAGTTTGTTGGTCCCTGAAAACTCCCTTCCACCACTCATTGACATGCCAGTGCAAAATTTTTGTAATACTATCAGCACACCAAACTGTGATGGTAGCAATAGTATTCCACTACCCAGTTGGTCTGAAATCCTACTTGATGAAGAACTCATGGATGAGTTTGCTTGAATTATTTACTACCCTCTGTTTGCTTTCTTTTTTTTTATCGCATGCACCATTATTTGGGGCTTGTGTAGAATCCAAAGCTGGTGCCTGCACACACATATACTTGTAATATAAAGATAGATTTGATGTTACTTCTAATTATACATATACCTCCCGTGTTACTGGAGTTCTTTGTTGTTCTAATTGCTGGAAAGTATTTTTTCCATACAATGTTGTGGTGATATAGCTTGCAAAACAACAAATGTGAAGCGACACCGATCATTGCAAACATACAGTCAGACCGCATTATACGCCAGAAATAACACAAGAACAGCTCACGATTTATGCAAGCTTATACAGTAAACAATAAGAAAAAAACTTATATATGCTGTTACTGATAATGTGAGAATAAAAGTACAACCACGGCTATCAGCTATTACTGTGAAGAAATTTGTTGTATCAAGCAGTTCAAACGTTTTCTAAATATGTCATGTCAACCAACAGGTAGGAATTATAGGAATGACTCAAGTGCCAAAAACTCATGGTGTTGTCACCAATGATATTTTATTGCAACCATCATACATCAGTCACCAACTTCTCAAGCATTACTAGTGTTTTTTCTTCAGCCATTGTCATCATGTCTTTGTCTTAGAGCAAAATGCTGTAGCATAGAACTATTTACAGCTTATTTTATTTCAAATGCCACGCTTTCTTATGGGCAGGTAAGAATTCATCCCTTCCACGAAATTGACTACTAAAAAACAGGCCTAATAGTTAAAATACAGAATTTCAACATTTAGACTGCGTTCTTTGCATGGCTCTAGAGGTAGATTTGCAGCGCACGCGAAACAAGAAATCCCATTAGCACATAATTAATTAAATATTAATTGTTATAAACTTGAAAATTGGATTAATTTGATTTTTTAAAACAAATTCTATATAGAAATTTGTTGCAAAATGCCCATCATTTAACAATCTGAAAAGTGTGCTAACAAGGAAGTTGAAGTTTGGAGTTCAAGAAAAGTACTGAGCCTAAGCAGAACTAGGATGACAGATAACAGACAATAGATATAAAGAAGAATCAGAGAATTGGCATCACTATATGTTGGACAAAGAATTATACTGTGATGTCTGATAAAAAAAAAGGAACTACTGCAGGCCACTAGTTACTTAGTCCTATGACACCTAGATAGTGTAACTTTGCTGCTGACTGGAGCCCCCAAAAGCCTTCATACTTGATAAGAGAATCCACCTCTATTGAACTTATTCATAGAACAATGATTTAAATAAGAGGATTTTCCATGAATTGCGATGTGAACCCATGAAGGCATCTCTGCAATATTAATTGGCAGAAGCAGGTGGTGCATTTACCTCTATCAACTTCTACATATTGGCCAAAGCAGAAGATTGTTCGGAACTACAAATATTACATTGGAGTACATAAAACATTTTTTTCCCTGTGGCTATGGACTCTGGGAAATGGCCGCTGCAGCACTTTTTTGTTGCAACTACATTTATTATTTGGAGCAACTCTATCTTGTTTAAAAGTTCTGTTTACATGGCTCCCTTCAACTGTCAAGCAGAAAATATAGTTGCCATGTTCTTTCTGATTCGATGCTTCATAAATTCCAATGCTATTGCTATGATCACTTTGCCTGAAGTAGAAAACTAGGGAAAACCTGTCTGAATAGGAAATGGCAGACAAGGAAATATGCCACATATATCCCCCTGACATGCAACGGAAGCAGTAATTTGTCCTCTAAAAAGTAGGTGCTAGCAGTACACCAATAACTGAAATATTTGGATATCACACCCCCACTACAGCATGGCATTTTCAGCTATGGTAGAAGGAAAACCAAAATCACAATTCCATCACCCGAGACTTCTGCGCCGCCCAACCGATCGGCACCATGGAATCATGGCAATTTGTAAGTATAGTCACTACTGCAATCAGCACACCACGGATTCAGGATAACATTGCAGTTCTCTGAACTTAACAACGCGAGGTGAAGAAGATTTAATTAGCCGCGGTAAGTAACAGCAACATTGCCCTAGTTCCGCGACGGATCCTAGCGATTAGCCATTGCAACAACTTGAGGACGGCGTTATACCTACCGGCAACTCACCGGTGCTCGACCACCTCGCCGGCGAAGCGCTCGAGGGGGAGCGGGGAAGAGATTACCTCTCGGCATTCGGGTCCACCACCGCTTCCTCCGCCTGATCTCCCCGTCCGCCTTGTCCGCTCCATCTCCTTCTCCCTCCGCCCCTCCCAGACGTCCACGCCGGAAACCACGCCGCCAAAATGCGTCCGGCCGCCGCCGGTGGCCGTGCGGGGAGAGGGGACGGGACGGGAGGGCGGCGCCTCGGTTGGGATGCCCGCAATCAAGGGCCACTTTTTGTGTGGACCGGGGTTTTAGTCCAATTTGAGGCCAGTCCATTCGAGCCCTTGTTGGCGGGCCCAATAGAATGAACTAAGGACACGGGCCAAGATTTTGGCCCTCCCAAACGATCCGTAGCTAAGGTAGGCCATTTGTTTTTTTTAACAATCAACGCTAGACAGTGATGATTAATTAAATAGAGTAGAAAAAATTACACAAGTAGTACCTGAAAGACAATAGTCAAGGAAAAAAACACAACCACACATAGACAGCACCGAACCAGCCACCACTAGCGTGACCAACCGTCACTAGACCAACAAAGAAGCTACAGCTGAACCACCCAAAACCAAAGCCTAACAACTGAGCACCGTTCTTAACTCTACCCATGTCATTGGGGTTGAGGGAGAGAGGATGAGAGAGAAGAATGAATATGTTACCTGTCAATATGACCAGCTTGTATTAGGACTAGAAGATAAGCGCGCCTGTTAACGTGTCAACCATTTATAACCCATATTTTTTGTTTAGCCTCTTATCATCTGCTAGTTAACTTATCGAGTGGAGAACAAAATAAAATTTGAAAGTTAAATTTAGAGTTGGTTTAATTTTTTTTCATTGTAGAATATTTTCTAGCATTTTCTTTGAACCGCTATTAATATAGATGTATTATCATAAATTTTTTTTGATTGCTTATTTCATTATGGTTTACCCGTAATAGCTCAAACGATTAACAATATATCATGATTAATGAAAATCATGTTAGGAAAACAGTTGGGGCTATTTTCAGTTTCACACATGAGTAATAGAATATCCTAAAATAAATGTACCTTGGATTAACAATTTATGTTCATCATTTATCAGTAAAACTACAAAAAAACGCATGACAACTGTTTTAATTTATGCAAATAGCTTCAACGATCCTAGCAATTTCTTGTTACTACCTCCATACATCTAGATTCCTTTTTACTGTTTTCATTTAGATAAATTATTTATTGTTAAAATTTTTATTAGACCCATAGTAGTGTATTTATCCAAAAACAAATTCAATGGTTATGTAGTCCTTGCTACCAATTCTTTTTTCATTTAAACATAGGATATTATCAATGATGAAGTTACTTTTTTTCGATTTTGATTTAACATATGTAGCTAATTTATTATTATTATGATAAGCTAAAATCCATATTTTTCCCTCCTCCCTTGCCTTTTTATTTATTTAATTTTTTCTACTTATTTTTCTATATTATGGTGCAGGCCAGATTCTCTTTGAAAGCCTCTAGAATTTAGCTACAATGTTTAAAGTTTGGGAACCTCTAGAATTAGATAGAATGTTTAGAGTTTGTTTTTTCTATCTTCTTTTACCATATATTCTCCAAATTTATCTTGAAATTTACCCATGCCAAGTGACCTAATCAAATGGTTGCTCTCCTGCTAGGATAGATAGATGAGACATCTGGTGCGAGCACGCAAAGGTAGGCCATTTATGGCCCAGTAGTTCGACTTGAAGAAGAGAAGGGCCACCACTTGCACAAACATCAAAAATCATGAAGCACATCATGACATTAACGCGATATAGGAGTATTTCCCTATCATTATAAAACAGTTCTCCCTTTCTTTTTATTGGAGAATTGAATTTCGCTTGTTATTAGTCCAACAAACACGACAAAAGCAACGCACGATTTCCACCGCATTTTCGTCAGGAAGCTATGGTACGGTTAAGTATTTACAAGCATCAGCTTTTTGGCAGTTGCTCGATTCATGTTCCAGAATTACTCAGCATAACTCCGTTCATGAACTAGTTTTACAAGGGGCACTTTACTATACTTACAGAGAGAACCCCCACAAGGTCTATATACTACTACAAAACTGTACAAGCCACCAGGATGGGTTGGCACCAAGTATAAGCACTAAACACAGGTCAATTGTAAACAGATAGTCACAGATTCCAGATCCCTTGCTTCTCAGTACGGCAGATAGTGAGCATCTCATCATACTTGGAAGCATTGACGAAGCCCCACAGCTGAATTTGGTAAAAGTTTTCACAATCAGATCTCATCAAGAGATATGATGAAAATTGATGGGTATGGCATGGTAGTAGAGAGTGTACCTCGACATCTTTGACTTCAAACTCCCGGGAACGTGATAAGCATGGGTTGTTAAATGTCTCTGATGTGGAACTTGAACCATTCAGACTGCAAAGATCAACAGAACGAAGAAAGTAAATGTGTGCAGGTACACACAGGCTTAGATGGCAGTTAGCACTGCATGCAAACTGGGACTGAAAGATGTAGGCTAAAACTAGAACTTTAGCATGACAAGGCTGGAAGGAAGGAAAGAGATTACAGGTCTCCATCGAGATAAAGTGCAAAGTGACCACCACCGCCCATTGCTAAATAATCAGTGGAGCAAAATGTGAAATAGTTATTAGCACCTGCAGTTCAACATCCAGAAATAATCCCAAGGAAGCAAATTTAGGAGCATATGTTGTCCCTATAATTGATGCAAATTCTGTGAAAGAAATTGGTATAGCATACCTGTTGGACGATATATAACAGGACGACCAGCTATATTGGTGAACACAAAGCAGTTATTGGTCCCCTGAAAGATTAAATATAGATTACGATCAGTGTAAAGATTGAATAAGATATCCAAAAAAACGTTATTGGCCTATGTGCTACAAACCTGATACTTCTTTTTTATTAATGGTTGCAATGGGGCCTCAACCAACCCACCAAAAACAGCTCCTTTTCGATCCCCAACTATCTGCCACATCACATAAGCAGTGCGGACATCAGCAACCAAATCTGCAGAAATATAGAGCCTAGAGCACTGTGCTAGTTGAAATAATAAGAGTGCTTAGCCCCAAAAAGATGGTAGGAATTCTATAGGAATTTTGTGGGAAAGGAAAAAAATCATCTATTTGGAGTGGATGTGAGGTTTTCAAAAAATTCAACAAGAATGATATGTTCCAGACAATAATTTCTAGATAAAAAAAAATCCAGATTTGCAGTACTTACAAATTCAGGCAGTGCATTGAAAATGTTTCCTCAGAAAATAAAAGATGTTAACAATTCATTTTCTTTCTATGGGAATAAATGGGATGCTTCTGTGGAACTGTGGAAGCCAGATTATCTAGGCAGAGCAATATCAGTAGCAGAGTAGCAGACCTCAATGTTGCTCACAAACATCCTAAGAACTCTATGTACAGTCAAATAAAAAAGAATTTGTTTTCATCCATGAGTGTATACAGAGTATTCATGAATTAATAAGGTTGCTATCTCCTTTGAACAATTCATCCATCAGGCAGAATTACCATGCTCTCAACTTAAAATATAATACTACTTTTTCATCATAGAAAATAGCATTTCAACAGTAGCAATAAATAACAGTATAATAGAGTCATCTATATTTTACTACTAAAAAACAATCATGAATGCATGATCATTCTTTGAATAGAACATGCTAGAAAGTGTTGTATACAATCAAATCTTTGGATAGAGCATGCTTGCTAATTGCATGAATCACTACCAGCATCGGTAATTTTTCAATTATCTGTTAGTAGATGAATTATCAGGCTAAGAACATTGTGACTAACATTTAGCCTTACTGATGTCCACTGTATACAACACAATTTTAAAATATGGAAAACACCTGGACATCTGGTTATTCAAAATTAGATCGCAAGGTTCTGACCAGGGGCGGAGATAAGGGTGGGACAATGGGCTTGAGCCCTAGTCTTAGGACCAAATTCTCATTAAAATATTATTCAATATACTGTGAAAAATTGAAGATATAAAGAGACTGGCTAAGAACACACTAGCTGAGCCCTACTCAGCCCCAGGCATGATCATTTCTTGGCTCCGCCACTGGTTCTGACCACCAGAAAGGTGTCAGGTTTATTTATTTATTTGAGAATGCCACAATGACATGATATAGTAGAAATATTTGTCCAAGACTCTAAGCATATGCATCATTTACACAATACAACAAAACAAGCAAAAGTAGAGCAATTGGGCTTCATGCAAGTATAAATAGTGAAAACTATATAAGAAGAAAGTATGGACACACCAAAAGTGAGAAGCCGGCACAAAGCATGCTCCTTCTATACAGAGTAGATAAAGATATTCCATGTCTCCAGGTACTGCACGATTGTCAAAATAGATAGTACACAATCATGTATATAGCCAATATGATAATAATCTGGACATATTTGATAGAAAGATGTTCTTTGAAGTTCTAACCTGTATACCAACATCCAGTTCCTTCCTTGAACAAGTACAGGAAGAGATGTATAAAGAACAGTTCGCATTGTTTCAGACAAAAGCATCGATGGTTCAGACATGGATGGTAACTTATCATGTGAAGCAGATTCCTTTGATCCCTTAAGTTCCAACCCAGGTGCACCAGATTCTGTTTGGACAGGTTCATCATCAATGCTGTAGCTGAGCTTTTGTCTGAAAGCACCAATTCTGCCTGCCTTGTTAATAATTTTTCCAATGGAATGCTTCCCTCTGCTAAACAGGCCCTTCCTTCCATTGCTTCCCTTCCCAACAGATGTTAAAGTTGGATATTCCATATTCATATTGTGCTCAGGTATGATTTCCATCGAATCATTGCTGGAATTTGATGACGACATAAATGACATCAGAAATGCTCTGAAGGAAGATGTGTCAGGGCCATTAGGAATCTCAGAATTTTTGACTGAATCATCATCATCGTCATCATCATAGATATTTTCTTGCACTTCAGTGGCCTCCTACAAGAGATAAAGACAATTTTAAGCTTTCTAACCATGGAACTGGCATGAAACTGGCACTCTAGTTGTCAATTGCTAAAAAAAAAAACCAATTCATCACAGTTTGTAGCTTCAGTTTCTTTTCTTTCTAATAAACTGCCATTTTTAAACTTATGATCAATGCAAAAGGTAGCAGCTCGTCTCAGAAGGGCAACTCGTGTGAGACAAACGACTCACAAACCAAAACATCACATAAAACTGAATAAGACATTAAAGTGACACAACTTCTGTTTTCAGGGTCAGGGCCCTCCATTTTCAAGCACCCGATCGAACATAGGCACATAGCTATTAACTAGCGATAACCCATGAGGAACATGACTGTGTTGCCTAAAGGCACACTGCTATAGTGCCATCTTGGTCTAATTCCATTCCGGTGCAACACGGCCCATATCATTGCTCTACTTAAAATTAACATCCACTACTTTATTATTATCCTTGACGAACTAAATCATGCCTCAACAATAGAACCCGTGACATATCCCATCTCTCGGCTACTAGTTAGCATCACAATTCACGACAGATAGGCCCCTCAAACCCTAGTAGAACCCATGGACGACAAACAGCAATTCCACCAAGATGCAGGCCCCCCTACACCGTGATCTCTACCCGCAATGGCCAGCTCTGCTCGCCAATCGGCCTATCGCACGGACTAAGAGCAACAGGACCAGAAACTGAACCAGAATTTCGCAGACGAGCACATCTACCGAGAAGGAGAGGAGGGGAAGGGTTAGGCGTTCACCGGGAGGTGGGAGGGGTGGCGCTGGGTCTCCCGCTCGGAGACGGGGTTGAGGATGACGGTGGCGAGGTCGGACACCAGGTGCGCCGCCTTCCCGCCCAGCGACGGCAGGTACCCCATCTCCCCTTTGCTCTCCCGCGCTTTCTCAGGGTTCCCTACCCGACAGCCCAAGCGAGAAGGCCGCGGAACACCATGGGCGGGCTCCTCCTCCGCCGCCGCCGCCGCCGCTGCGGGGACCGAGGCCTGGGGAGAGGTGGCCAAGTGGGGCGGAGGCGAGGGGAAGTGGTGAGGCGCGGAGGTTTGTGCTCCGTGCCGTGGTCTCGGGGAGGTCAGGATCAGAAGGGACGAGACGTTTTCCTGGTCCTTTTTGGCGTGGCCGGTGTGGTGAGGTGCATGTCTCCGTCTGTCTCTGTTACGGCCGCGCCCGTGTCAGTCGGGTGACGGCGTCCACTCGCCACGCAGCACAGCAGTGCACGCGACGCCGCGGATCCGGGAGAGCCGCAGCACAGTGACCTACACGGCGATATCGAACTCTGTGTGCAGAAAAAAAAAATATGTATGGCTATTTCAGTTTGAAGCTAAAATCTGTGTTGCTATAGTTTGGTTTGCTATCAAAATGTGCTAAGAAGACATATATAAATTGTAAAAGGTAATTACATTATTAAAACCTATTTTGGTATTAAATAAAAAACTATTAATTATTTTAGCATGATAGCAAAACCAAACATGCCAATAATATTGTCATGAAAAGTATTTATGTTTAAAGTTTAACCACTTATCTTTATTTTAACAGATTATAAATAAGAATGTTGTATTATCAAAGTGATTTGGTATCCTAAACATAACCACTAAACTTTTATTAGTGGTAATATAACCATTTAAGAATTATTAGTTATTAAAGTTTAAAATATATAGTGCCACTTAACAGCGAGAAAACATTTTGAAGGAGGAGTACGTACAGATGTAAATTTGAAATTTTGTGAGGACAATAAATATTAGCATACTTTGTCTCCATTCTGTTTCGAACTTCTAAACCGTAAACGGTGCTAATAGTATTAATATTTTCTATATATTTTTTAACCTTTTTTAGATCAACTTAACTTTGTACTTAGACGGACGGGGGAGTAGTTAGTTTATTCGTTCATACCCTCGAATAACTATCATATCACAAATGTTTGATTATTCATCAATTTGAGCTATCTCAAATGAGTCCTATCCTTTGTTATATTTTCATAATGTAGTTATGTCTTTCCAGCTTTGACATCATTTCCAGATTACACATCCAAAATTTGAGACTTTCTTCTATGCTTGGGAGTCATTATATCCATTTATAGTCTCTAATCTAACAATCTATAATAAAACGTAGCTACCAGAAGGTACTAAGGGCTGGTTTGGTTTGTAGCCTAAATTGACCTTGCTAATATTTGGCAATTTCAATAGTGTTTGTGTTTATTTGGTTTGAAACTAAATTTCAGTACGCCAAAGAAATATGCTATTTCAAAAGTGAACTTCGGCTATTTTGGCTTCAATCCAAACACAATTTTACCTTATCAAAATTAGCCATGACAAAACTTACCAAATTTTGATATTGACGAAAACTGGTAAGGTCAATTTAGGCCACAAACCAAATCAACCCAAAAATTATGGGTCAGATATTAACTTTCAAATTAGGTGGAGGGTTAAATATGTAATTATATAGCCAATATCAAATTAGAGGATGACATCTGTTTCAAACAAACTAAAAAGAAAAGCCCGCTAACTTTGCTTGAAAATAGTTAATAGTAAACTAACGATTAACTTAGTCGGTCAAATTTGTGCTTAAATATATCTTACAAGGGACTTCGTAAGTAAAAAACATTCACTTAACTGAACTTGACCAAGAAGAGAACCAACTGCTACACTATAACTAAGGGTGTGTTCTTCCCCCTACTTTCCCAATTCACCACTCTCTTTTTCAGCATGCACGCTTTTCAAACTGCTAAACGGTGTGTTTTTACAAGAAATTTCTATACGAAAGTTGCTTAAAAATCATATTAATCCATTTTTTTTAAAAAGCAAATGCTTAATTAATCATGTGCTAATGAGTCACTCCATTTTGCGTGATGGGAGGATTAACTCCCAACCCAAAAGAAAGAACGCACCCTAAGTAATTAACTTTCCAATGATCAGTTCTGTTAAAAAAAAAAAGATCAATACCATCTACATATGATTTAGGGTCTATTTGGCACAACTCCAGTTCCAGCTCCACCTTTTCTAGAGCTGGAGCTCAGCCAAACAGTTTCAGCTCTATCTAAACTAGGAGTGAAGCTGGGTGGAGCTCTCTCACAAAATGAACTAGAGAGGTGGAGCTGGGTTTAGGCAGCTCCACAACTCCACTCCAGACCAACTCCTGGAGTTAAATTTAAGAGTTGGAATTGTACCAAACAGGTCCTTATTGTCCCGTTCTTTTAAGAAAGAAGATACATATAAGATGAAAAAAATTGTTTTTAGATTTCTGATATTTTTTAGGTAAAGATTTATTATTGGAGTGATAAAAAGCGTTAATCTCTGTGGAGGAATCATAGGACCGGTGACGAGCCTCAAAACAACAAAGAGAGAAGAGAGTAGTTTGTAGGTGAACGATAATTAGTCAAATAATTTAATGTGCTTATGTTATTTCCTGTCCGTAAACTACCCTTTCAAAATGAACGGTAGATAATTTAATAAGAGGAAGGTACATCCGGTACCTAGCACCGTAAAACCTCTCCCAAAACTTCTATCAAATCTACATTGATTTGAGCTTTTTATCAAAACAATCAAATAGTGCCCAATTTGCACACAGTGGCACCCCACCACTTGCCATAAACCCCGCGACCGCCTTTGCCTCCTCCTCACCCACTCCCATCCGTCCGGGTCTCCTCTCCTCCCTCCCCCGCCGACGCGCACTCGATCCCCCGCCTCCGCCTCCGCCTCCGCCTCCGCCTCCGCGTCGCCCATCTCGAGATCCCCCGCATGGCGACGCTCACCGTCCCCTCCTCCGTCCCGTCCGTCGCCGACGACTGCGACCAGCTCCGCAAGGCCTTCCAAGGTTCGCTCGTTCGTCCGCTCCCCGCATTTCTCGCCGCGCTGCCGGTGTGACGCGATCGTGTGAGTGATCTGCTTTGGTTGTCCCGTGTTGGTCTCCGTGAAGGGTGGGGCACGAACGAGGCGCTCATCATCTCCATCCTGGCCCACCGCGACGCGGCGCAGCGGCGCGCCATCCGCCGCGCCTACGCCGACACCTACGGCGAGGAGCTCCTCCGCAGCATCACCGACGAGATCTCCGGCGACTTCGAGGTAATCCCCCGCCCTGATCTTCGCGAGTCCGGGCTCGTTCGTTCGTTCCCAGATCTCTGAGATCGCGGGGGGCGCCGCTTGCTCTGCTTTGTGATGTGGTGCGTGATGTTGATCAGAGGGCCGTGATCCTGTGGACGCTGGACCCGGCGGAGCGCGACGCGGTGCTCGCCAACGAGGTCGCCAGGAAGTGGCACCCCGGGAGCCGCGTGCTGGTCGAGATCGCGTGCACGCGCGGCCCCGCGCAGCTCTTCGCGGTCAGGCAGGCCTACCACGAGCGCTTCAAGCGCTCGCTCGAGGAGGACGTCGCCGCGCACGCCACCGGTGACTTCCGCAAGGTGATCCGTTCACGGTTCATCCACTTGTTTCCATCTATCTCGATGATTGCTCGGTCTCATGATCTGCTAAGTTGGTGCATCGTTGGAATAGTATTGTCGTCTGGCAACTTCTTCAAGGCTAAAGTGATAAACACTGAACTGAGAATTAGGCCTTCATCTTGTGCAATCGCCTTTTTGCTCCTATAAAAAAAGAAAATTGGACTAGGTTGTTGTTCATTCTCGAATATACATTGATAAATTTATAAGTTGTTGGATGATGGATCCTATTGCGCATAGAAAATTCCTTTTTACCTAAATCATATGAAATTGATCTCTAGTGTTGCAATCATGTATCCCATAAGGCTTATGACACACTCAAATGAAATATAAATGTGATTTTTGAAATGATACACAAGCCTTTTGTGTATTCCCAAAAAAATTAGGTGTGAGTTCAGTTATAGTTTCTCCCCTCAGAACATTTCTAAGTTTGGATATGGTACTTCAAAACAAGCTTTATGCATGACCTTCAGATATGCTTACTTCAGAGATGAATATCATGATTGTTTTCGCCATTATTTTCCTGAATGAGTGTTGGAGAAGGGTAGTGTAGAAGTGCAGAGTATTGGCAATTCTTTTTGAGATCTAAACATTTTTTTTCATACCAGCTCTTGGTTCCACTTATAAGTGCTTACCGCTATGAGGGACCGGAAGTCAACACAAGGTTGGCACATTCGGAAGCCAAAATTCTGCATGAGAAGATCCAGCACAAGGCGTATGGTGATGATGAGATCATCAGAATTCTCACTACTAGGAGCAAGACTCAGTTGATTGCGACATTCAATCGTTACAATGATGAATACGGTCACCCAATCAACAAGGTGCATACTAATCTTATGACCTGCTGCTGTTCTTTTGTATTTCAAAGTATCTTAAGTAGTGGACTACTTATTCTCTATTATATCTATCATGCTGACTTGTGCTCTGCACTGCATTGTTCTACAAAGTTAATTTCTATTGACCCACAAGATACATTGTAGTATGTTGTCTCTCAGTTCACATGATGTTAACATTACCTGTTTACCTTCAAATATGAAGGGAACTGACTAAGCACCCCTCCAAGTATTTGTACTCTGTATGTTGTCTTCCTGATACATCAACTGGATGAATGTATTCATTCAGTTAATATGAACCTATAACATAAGGCCTGTTGTCACTTGTTTTGTTTCATTTTCTATTAAAGCCCTCTAAATCCTATATGTGGTGTTATACTTATTCTTGGAGCCATTTTTTGTTTTAGTTGTTTGGACGAGTTTGCTTCTGTGCTTGACTTATTCAAGAGAATCAGAGAGATACAGTTACTGTTATGTGCTGATTGTTGACCCTTACCCTGAGTTGGTTTTATTTGATCCTTTGGTACAAATATTAGCATTATTCATTACTCAGATGAAGTTTTTAGATTCTCTTATAAAGTTGCCCGGCGCTCTTCACCGGTCCGGTCATATATTTGAACATTATTTCTATCAGTGTTAATTTTTGGCATTTTGTTCACAATTGTTAGAATGTTAGAGCTCTCGTAAGTCATAAACCTTTGTTACTGTTCTATAACCTTTAAGTTTACCCTTGAAGACCATGAGTATGACGTGAACAATCTTGTAGAAGTGCTTGGTGTGATACAATTTTCTTCGGTTTTATTCTTAAAACTTAATATTCTGCATAGTTTATACTCATCACTGGCAGAGTAACCATTTTCTCCGCTGGATTTTGCTTAAATTCAAGGTCTGCATTGTAACATGCTCTACTCTATTTACAGGATCTCAAGGCTGATCCCAAGGACGAGTTCCTTGCTACGCTGCGTGCAATCATCCGCTGCTTCTGTTGCCCTGACAGGTACTTCGAGAAAGTTATCAGGTTGGCCATCGCAGGCATGGGAACAGATGAGAACTCCCTCACTAGGATCATTACCACTCGTGCCGAGGTGGATCTGAAGCTGGTCAAGGAGGCGTACCAGAAGAGGAACAGTGTCCCGCTGGAGCGTGCGGTCGCAGGGGACACCTCTGGGGACTACGAGCGGATGCTTCTTGCTCTTCTGGGTCAGGAGCAGTGAGCCATGCTTCTCTGCCCAGTCACACACTTCATGTGATCATGTCATATCAGAGAATAAACCTGTTATGCGGGGGGACAGCCGTGGTGATTATGATGTCGTTTTTCCAGTGTTCGGTGCTGTTGCTGCAGCTTGCATAACAGTGACGATGAAATATATCATATTGAATTGCGTTGGCTCATGGGACCTCACTTATTTTGCAATTTTTTGGTAGGTCTTATTTCAGTCCTTGTTTGTGTTTATCGCCGTGATTTTTCTGATCATGCATCAAAGAAGGTGCAAGCAGACGAATTGAGTTCGGAGAAAAGAAAGCATCAAAGGCCTCGGTGATCTCCATTCATCAGTTCATGCCATAGAGCCAACTCAAACAGATCGAGGCGTGCTCACACGCGTCCATTCGTAAGCCTACACACGTTTACAGCTCTCCGTTTTATTTACGTTATTACTACTGCCAAGCCACCGCCGGCGCGCGGTGCGCCCGTGCCACCACGGCGTCACGCTGCGGCGTGGCCCCGGCACTGGTCGCGCACGGCGGTGAGCCGGTAAGGCGAGGCGTCGGTGGCGAGCCACTGCTCGACGTCGAACCGACGCTGCGCGCACCCGCGGTGCGGGCCCGTGGCCGTCACCTCGACGTAGTTGCAGTACCAACCGTGGTGGGCGCCGGCGCCGTCGGAGGTGAGGTTCATCCAGCACGGCGCCGCCGGGAGGCACGGACCGAGGCCGCTGAACACGTCCAGGTTGCCCCGCTCGTAGTAGTCGTGGCCGGCGCCCATCAGGCCGCCCCACCGCTCCAGGTCGGCGATCCGCACGCCGCGCCCGTCCGCGCCGGCGAACTCGACGCCGATCGTCGAGTCCGTGCCGCCCTTCCACGCGGAGCCCGTCCTCACGAACACGGTGTACACGCAGTTGTACTCTACGTTGCCGTCGCCGACGCCAACACCGGTCTCACCACGCACACCGGCAGCCAGCGCGAGGAGGAAGAAGAAGAAGATGGGGATTTGGGGGGCCATGGCGAGAGCTCTAGAGGAGTTTGAGCTTGGCGATCGATGGTGTTTTCATATGTACACAGGTGCTTGGCGTCGTTGGCGATAACGATGTGATCGCCGTGTGTTAACGGTGCTATGGACAAAACTATGACGTGCCGTTGTGCATGTCATGTAAACTGTAAACGTAGTGACACGCTTGCAGTGTGCCGTGGAGATTGCTAGTCTACTCGGCTGTATGAGGTGAGCCAAAATGTGAGTACGTTCCAGGCGTTCATGGGCACCCGGAGCTCTGCGCGCGGCCCAATCTTCGGGGCAAATCCGCAAATGGCAGCCCATCCCGGCAGCGCGAGGTGGTGTTTGGTGCCCGTACTCCCGTAGACTTTGCATGGTCGGCCGGAGTCCCATGGAAAAGGCCTCAGTTGCCGCACATGATCGAATTATAGACTTTAACTGGTCAGCATTGGAATAAGGGCAATCTAGCAATTTAAACTCAAAAGTTTTCAGGCATGGCAGTTTTGGATGAAAACGGGACGGAAGTTTGTGTCCGCTCTGGAGAAAAATAAATAAAGATACCATTCGTAGCGGATAAATTTCGGATAGTATAATACGGATACAAATATAAATATAATATTGAGTTTTTGATGGATATGAATATACGGTGAACGGTGTGATTCGGATATCCGTTAAAGGCATGAACATACCTATTTTCTTTTTAACTCTAACCCTTCAACATGTCTCTTTAGATTTTAATAGTAGACGAGACCTCACAACAAATATTAGTCTACACTGCTAATATTAATTGAACTTTTTATAGTGATAAGTATTTTGGGATAATTTTGAATTCTAGAAGGAAAAGTACGAATTACCTCTTGAACTATAGCGGCCGACTGAATTACCCCCTAAACTCGAAAACCAGACATAGTTCACCCTGAACTATTTATACCGGACGATAACCCCCTCAAGCACCTGTTTTGGAAGGTTTTGACTTGAGTCTGCATACATGGCCGCCAACGTGGCATTCAGTCAGCAAAATAAGAAATAAAAAAAATCTCTAAGCCCACATGTCATCTCTTTCCTCACACCAATCCCTCCCCAATCCCATCCCCCCTGCTTCCCTGCTCTCTCTCTCTTTATCTGCGTCTATGTCTGGAGAAGGAGATGATGGCTAGCGGTGGAAGCGGATCGACGCGCGGAGCTCCTCCTTGTAGTCCTCCTCAGCCTCGTCAGCACCCCCTCCAGCATTGTCGGAGGGAGTATATTTTAGTTGGCACTGCTTTGGCTGAGTGCGGCGGCGGAGGTGGCCATGACCGTGAGAGAATATGACTCAACGCGATAGATTGGATTAATCACAGAGAAAGTACATATATAGGCTATGCCATCCACATCTACTCAACCGACTTATAGCAACAGAATCGGGAGGATAGGGAGGAATGCCAATGGATAAGACCATGTACACATATATCGCTAACACCCCCTGACAGTCACAACGTCTAGGGAACGAACGATGAGATTGGACCAGAAGTCGAGGAAGACCGGTGTAGGAAGCCCTTTGGTGAAGATGTCATCATACCGTAGAACATGTATTGCACCAACAGCAACCTTGTCGTGAACAAAGTGTAGATCGATCTCCACATGCTTGGTGCGCTGATGCTGCACAGGACTGGAGGAGAGATATACTGCACTGATGTTGTCGTAGTAGATAAGGGTTGCTTTTGTTAGCGGGGTGTGAAGCTCCTGTAGTAACTGACAGAGCCAGGTAGCTTCGGCGACTGCATTGGCAACTGCACGGTACTCAGCCTCTGCACTAGAGCGGGATACTGTGTTCTGGCGTTTGGATGACCAAGACACAAGGTTATCACCAAGGAAAACTGCGTAGCCGGAGGTGGACTTGCGTGTGTCCGGGTAGCCAGCCCAAGCAGCATCAGAGTAGACCACCAGATCAGTCACAGGAGACTTCTGAATGTGCAGCCCGTAGTCCAAAGTCCCTCGGATGTAGCGCAAAATCCTCTTGAGTGCAGTGAGGTGGGGCTCTCGAGGATCATGCATGTGGAGACACACCTGCTGAACGGCATAAGCAATGTCCGGCCGTGTAAAGCTGAGGTACTTTAGGGCACTGACTAGACTTCGGAAGTCTGTCGGATCAGAGGCAGGGGCTCTATCTGTGGCTGACAATTTAGCACAAGTGTCAACCGGTGTGCTGAACGGCTTGCAATCGGCCATACCTGCATGCTTAAGGATGTCAATGTTGTACTGCTGTTGATGGAGAAGCAGACCAGATGAGTGGCTGACTACTGTGACACCTAAGAAATGGTGGAGGGGGCCAACTCTGACTGCAAGGAGGACTTGAACTTGTGCTTGAAGAGCCACTTGCCAGCGACGATGTTGGCGTTGAGTGGTCGTGGCACAAGGTCCCATGTGCGGTTGGAGAGGAGTGCATCGAACTCATCTTGCATCATGGCGCGCCATTGTGGGTTGGCGAGGGCCGCCCGGTACGTGCGTGGCACGGGTGAGAGCGTGCGGCATGGAGAGTGAGGCGTTGGATGGGCTTGTGCACACCGGTCTTACCGCGTGTGGTCATGACATTCTCGTTGATGACCGGGGACTCGCCGAGGTGTGTCGGCTGTGGGGTGCAACAGGATTCCTTGCCAAGCGGGGCCGTGTTGGTACCGGCGGGAGAGGCAGCAGGTTCCATGGCGCCGGTGCCTCTGGTGGTGAGGAGGGCGCCGGCTGGGTTGACTCAGGTGAGTGGGCCGAGGAGGCAGTCCGCAGAGAGGAGGCCGGAGGAGAACCCTAGGGTGACCCAGCCGAATGGGCCGGGGATGTATGCCACGCAGGGGACGCTGGAGGGGTTCCCTGGGCCGACCTAGTTGAATGGGCCAACGAGCTTAGTGGTCCGCTTGGGGAGGCCGAGAGGGAGCTGCGCGGGGCTTGCCTGCCTGAGTGGGCCGGTGTAGAGGAGAGGCCGATGGTGGAGTAGTTGGCCCAATTGGCAAGGGAGCGTGTGTTGTGGACCTGGAGGCAGAAGCGCCTGATGCCGCATGTCGTCCAATTGGCAGCTGCACTGGTGATGAAAAATCCTCCAAAAACTCAAGGTCAATAGCACTGTTATTAGCAGATTGATTAGCAAATGGAAAGGAATGCTCATCAAACACAACATGACGTGAAATAATCACCCGATGCGAGACCGGATCGTAACACCGATACCCTTTGTGGTAGAGTGGGTAGCCCAAGAAGACGCACATGGTGGACCAGGGTGAGAGTTTGTGTGGGGTAGTGGCAGAAAGGTTAGGGTAACACTTGCAACCAAACACTCTGAGGTGGTCGTAGGAGGGATGGTGTCTATGAAGGGCGAAGTATGGAGTGTGGTGTTGTAGCGTTTTGGTAGGGTGGCGGTTGATGAGGTAGGTAGCAGTGTGTAGGGCCTCGACCCAAAAGGTGTTGGGAAGGCTAGCTTGGAATAGGAGGGAGCGGACTATGTTGTTTATGGAACGTAGAATGCGCTCGACCTTACCGTTCTGGGGAGAGGTGTGTGGGCATGACATCCGTAGTGTGACCCCATGAGTTAGGAAGAAGGTGCAGGCACTGGAGTTATCAAACTCACGCCCGTTGTCGCTCTGGATGCTGCGGATGTTAGTGGCAAATTGAGTTTTCACATATGCAAAAAAGTGAGAGAGGGTGGTAAAGGCCTCCAACTTGAGCCGCAAAGGGAAAGTCCACACAAAATGAGAACAATCATATAAGATGATGAGATAGTATTTAAAGCCAGATGCGCTAACAACTGGAGATGTCCACAAATCACAATGTAAAAGCACTTGTAGATGCCTAGTAAAAGAGGTGGTGAATAGGAGGCGGGTGTGGCGGCCGAGCTGGCATGCATGGCAGAGGACAGTGGAGAGCTCCTTAGTCATCGGAAGGACGGTGCGAAGATGAGTGAGAGCATCTTGGCCGAGGTGACCAAGACGCTGGTGGTGAAGGCGACGGTGAAGGCTGCGGCGTGGGATGGTGGTAGGGCGCGGTGGAGGGCGTATAGAGGGCCAGAGCTATTGAACCTGGCGATCACGGTCCTGATACGAAGATCCTTCACAGTAAAGCCCAAGGGGTCAAACTCGACAGAGCACCAATTATCAATGACAAAGCGACGAACAGATATAAGATTCTTAATAATAACAGGAGAGCATAAGATATCTTTTAGTGTAAAGGAGCGGTTTGGGTGGTGTAAGGTAGTCTTGCCAACAGCAGTGATAGGTATAGAGGAGCCATTTCCAACAACTATGTGAGTGGATTCATGGGATTTAGGTGGGTGGGTAAAGGAGAGGATACCGACGTCCGATGTCATGTGTGCAGCGGCACCCATGTCCATATACTAGTCATTTGTCGGTGGTTGTTGAAGCGTGGCGGTGTTGAATGCTCCGGCGAGGGAAGATTGGTCCCATTGAGAGGGGGCACCAGAAAACCAGCCCACGGGCTGTGCCGGCCCATGGGGTGTTCGGCTGACTTGGTGGAGCTGGGCCGACGCTGGCTTGAAGCTGGGCCGGCGGGAAAGCAGTGGCCTGGTAGGCAACCGACGCCATGCCGATTGGGCCAGTTGGTGGCCCGTTGAACGCCGCTCCTGCGAAGGGAGCCGCGAGAGGCCGTGGGCCGAGGAGACAGCGTCCCGCTGGGCCAGGCCACATATGAATGGTGCCGGCCCAGGGATTGGCAGGGAAGGCCAGCCGGCCTGGCCTGGTCCGCCTTGAGGGGTAGCAGCCTTGGCGTAGCCAGGCTGTTGCTCACTGTCGCCGCCGCTAGGATTTGTGCCGCCGTTGCCGCCACCACCGTCCCCACTATGACGACGACGGTCTTTGTTGTTGGAGGGTTTTGCTGGAGCCGCCGGATGTGCTAGTGCCGTAGTCCGTGGCATGCGCGGGGTTGGACGTGGCTTGCGGCATGCCACCCGATGCACCGGTGAGGAGAATGGTAGATTGGCTGGATGGGCGACCAGCCTTGGTGAGCTCCTCCAAAAGTAAATGCGAGCGGACATCGGCAAACAACGGGAACAGACGCTGCATGGTTATAAGACTGCATAAGTATCAAATTTGTCGTTCAAACCATTGAGAGTGGCGAGGACGAGGGCGTGGTCCGTCAGCGGGTGTTGATGCAAAAAAACAGACACTGGCCTGGGAGATCTGCTTAGGTCCAGTGCAGGTCCAAAATATTGATGAGATGCGAGCGCGCCAGTCAGTTTGATCCTGCAACTGACAATATAGATAAATATGTTGATCACTAGATAGTCAATCGGCTGACGAGCCAATAGAGCGATACCAGCTGATGTCGATGCCAGCCGACGTCGATAGGGTTTTGAACAATCGGCTATATATCCAATGTAGATATAAATACAATCGGCTTATGATAATGTAATGAAACAATAATATAATCCAGTAGAAACCAATTGGCTAGTAATGATAGATTGAATAAGCACTGATTCGAAGGTTAAAGCATTCATCGGCTGGAGGTCCGATGTCATAAAGTCCAAACAATTAGATAAATAGTAAAACCTTTATTGTCATCGGCTAAAACCATTTGTAAGTAATCCTTGTAAGCCGATGCAACGTCCAGATAAATTATCGGCTACCACTCCAATAAAACATTAGCATCAACCTATCGGCTTAACAAGATTTATATTATCAACAATAATCTAGTAGGTCGAACCTAACTGATGCAGCACGAGATTGTATATGATAATCTAATAGTTTATGAGCCGATAGATCAGTCTAATGTGATGGATATAACAAATCTATTTAAAACAACATTATGATTGTAGAGATATATTGGCTAAGATAGAAGATCAGACCTAACCGAGACAATCCTAACTAAACTGATGCTCTCTAAACATAATGCAATTAAAATAGAATTGAAATATCAAGTAGGCAAATATATCAACCGAACCAGAGCGATCCAAGAGATCGTAGCGATGCAGCCTTGAACAACACCAATGTAGCTGATATATTCACCAGGGCAGACGGAATGCCATGGAGCCCGGCAGCGGGGAGCTTGATGGAGGCATCATAGTGGTGGCCGTCACGGTGGCGGAAGGAGCCGAGGAGGAGACCGACAGAGACGCCGTGGAGGAGCCAGAGGGTGGCGAGCCGTCGGTGTTGGTGGAGAGGATGAACGCGGCGATGGCATCCGAGAGGGTGTTGTGCGCTGCCTTGGACGCCCGAGTGGCAGCTGCGTTGGCGACGATAGCCGCGGTGATGGGGTCAACGTCCTGGCCTTCGGGAGGGATAAAGGAGGCGTGAACTGCGTCGACGACGGCCTGGACAACGTCGTCAAGGGCAGCACGGACGGAGTCGGGAAGGGGTGGCGGTGACATGAGAGCGCCGGGAAAGAGGTTTAGGGGAATAGGAGATGCGGAAGCGAGATGGAATCTGATACCATGTGAGAGAATATGACTCAACGCGATAGATTAGATTAATCACGGAGAAAGTACATATATAGGCTATGCCATCGACATCTACTCAACCGACTTATAGCAACAGAATCGGGAGGATAGGGAGGAATGCCAATGGATAAGAGCATGTACACATATATCACTAACAATGACCTCCACGGTGATCACCACCTCGCTGCCACCGTCTTCAGCGACCACCACCTCGTCGACATTGTTGGATGTGGCAGCACGTGCTCCACCCCATCTGTCAGAGCGCTATCCAACCCCTCTCGAGACGCCTCCTTCCCCGGTGAGGAAGGTGTGGCGGCGCAGGAGACCATGTGCGGAACGAGGAGTGGGAGCGGCTCCAGTGGTGCACTGACTGGCACCGAAGGCGGCCGCCGTGCTCTTCCTCCACCCCCATCTCCTACCACGGCAATGTCCTCCACCACCGAGCTCTTCCACAATGGCCAGATCCGTCCAATGCGGCTCCCACCGCTCGGCGATGTCGGCGAGCCTCCACGGGAGCATGAGGCGGATATGGGGGACGAGTGCGATGGCCACCTCTGGTGCCGGTCCATGCACCGCTGGAGTCGCTCCACTCCTTGTACCGCACATGACCTCCTCCGCTGCCGCACCTTCACCTTCGACGTGTAACACCCTGAGAAAATTCCTAAATAAAAATACACCGACCAAAAATCATCTTTGATTTATTTTTATAATTTTGTGACATGCCGATAATTTCTTTATTTGTTTTATGCCAGTGCCAAACTTTTATAGAAAATTTCCAATTTTTCTACTCCTCTGATTCTTTTGATTTTTGTCCCAAGATTTTCTCCCTGACCGAAAGTAGTTTTGGTCCGAAAAGTCCGCTTAAACTCCCTCTACCGTGGCCTTCTTGCTGCAAGCCTTTTTTCGTAGAAAAGTCCATGTTGCGTCCCCAAGCCACTCATTCCTGTTGGGTTAGCAATAAAGGATAAAGTCCAATCCTCCTCCCTAGTACTGTTTTCATATAAAGGCTGACTTCGGACGGAGCGAAGCGGAGGCCCGTCGCCGGAGGCTTGGGCCCTTTAGGGTTTCACCTTTGTATATACTACTAGCAAGCATGCGCGCGTGTGCAGGCCGCCGATACATCGTCATCGTCTTCACCTTCCTCCCCTCGCCAGCAGCCAGGGCCATTCACCAACCTTAGCCCGGGCGAAATGTTGAAAACACTTCAATGGCTGGCTCCCACACTCGGAGGCTATAAAAGCCGATCGGGTTCGAACACGCCACACTGCCTCACCTCATCCTCTTCCTCCATCCCTCTCCAACCAGCCCCTTCACCCCCTCCCCACGATGCGCATAGCCGCCGCCTTGCCATGAGCTAGACTTAGGTTGGGCAAGTGGAAAGGCAGGCAGCCGCGCCGGGCGAGGTAGGGAAGTGTGTAGCTCGGTCGAACGAACGAACGGTTGAAACGATTGGAACGTTAGAACGAAAAACTTTGATGTAATCACTAAAACTTGAGCTAAAAACCTGAAAACCAAACCCAGCGGACCTCGGACGAACACCGGGAGCTCGAGGACGATCCGCGCGCCTAAGCCGTACCTCGACGACCGGAGCTCCCTCGGTGTGCCGCTACCCGGCTGCCGCAAGGTGAGCGTCTACCTCCTCTGTTTTCTTTTGCTCGCCTTCTTCCTTGCCATCTTTCCTTGTTTTGTTGTGTTTCTGCAGCGTCGCCACCATGCGTGCAGCCTCGCCGCGCCACCAGTCTAGCTGCCTCCGCACTAGTCGCCGCCGCGTGCAGCCACCGGCCATGCAAGCCGCGCCTGCAGCGCGCCGCCTCCGCCAGCCACGCCGGCCGCGCGCCGCGCTGCCGCACCCGGCCGCCACCATGCGGTCGTCCCGGCAGGCGCCGCCCCAGCCACGGCCGCTGGCGCGCGTCGATTAGCCGCCACGCCCGGCCACTGCCCCGGTCGGCCGCCGCCACCATGCCCTCCTCCTCCTCCTGTCGCCTCTGTGTGTGTGTGAGAGAGAAAAACGAGATAGAGAAGAAGAGAAGAAGGAGAGAGAGAGGCTTACACATGGGTCCCACATCCATTTAAAAAAACAAAACAGAACCTGCACATGAGGAGATAAGGGCAGTCCCACCCGTCAGACCTTTTTCCTTTTCTTTGATTTAAAACTTTTCCAACCTTTCGAATTCCGTATGTCCCTCGTTTTAAGTCGGATTTGAACGAAACTTTCGTCAAAATCTTTCTAAAATCAAGATCTACGCAATGGCACTGGTTTGGTTATTTTTCGATTTTTCTGGAATTTTTGGCTCTTTTATGTGTTGGCGAATAGTATGTGACTTTATTATGCAACCGGATAGGGTACATTTGCGAGGAGGAAACAGAGCTAGTTGAGGACGAACCCCCGATTGAGCAAGGCAAGTCACTACGCACCTCCCTTGAACACGTTGATCCTACTTTTATAAATGTGTTGTTTATAAATAAAATTGCATGCTAATATTGAAAACGCGTACTTACACTTGTTTAAGCCTTACCTTTGAAATTTTCTATCCTTATTTATTTACATTCCTTTGTTACCTGTATATATTAATTTATGCGTGATTATTTATCTACTGCTTAGCCCTGCTTACATAGACGTTATACATTCCGCATATGGGACATGTGAATGTGGGAATACTAGTCACTCGACGGGAGTGGTTGTTGGAAATTGGGTGGGGACATAAACGCCACCCATAGCACGAAAACCTTTGTGAAAACCCAAAAACTTAATTGAACAAAAATGATTTCGACTGGGGTGGCACGAATAGAATATGGGTGGTTCTGGGAACGGTAAGCCGCCGACCCTAGTCAGTTAAGGACCGAGTCAAGAAGCTAAACAGGAAACGAACCGAGTACGACCACACTTATTGAGTGGGGTTAGACCCGGTGGACTAGGTTATTCTCGTGGGGTGGCACCGCAGACATGGTAGGTTCTGGATATCGGTATGAAAATGTGGAAGTGTGTGGTTTAATGACGTCAAAGCTTTGTATATGTATAATGTAACCTTTAATCTCAGGAGCGCCAGGACTCCCCTCACAACTGGCTCGAGGTAGGAATGTGGCGCCGGGGGTGCAATGGGGATTCATAGTCCTTGGAGCGGGTGCCGCCATGCGAGGGTAACTGAAAAACCGAGCCGTGACAAGTCTCATGTGTTGGGTGCGTCACGGAGTGTGGGATTAAAAGCGTACATCCACTGCAGTGTGAGTAAATTAAACTATTCGAATAGCCGTGCTCGCGGTTAATGAGCGCCGGGACTTATATTACTCTTGACTAGACTCACATGCTTTTAAATTATTTAGAATAGGTTGGGATAAATAAAACATGTGTAACCTTACCCCATGTGCGGGTAGGTTGAATTGCGATGAAGGAACTCCTAAATAAATGATGACATTTACATAGCGATATTTTGCCATGGTTAAATCTGCTAGGTCATAGGCTTGTGAAATAATTTGCGAAAACTGGCTTCACGCAAATAAACCGAAACCTGCCTTGGATCCCTATACGCATTTGTTGCATTTCTATAGTGGTGACTTGCTGAGTACGGTTGGTACTCACCCTTGCATATTTCTACCCTTTTAGTTTTTGATGATGAGGACATGCCAGTCGAACTGATCCTCGAGGAGAGGGATGGTACGGAGGAACCATAGGGACTAATCCCCAGTCGATGCCTGTGGAGTATGGGTGGACCGCCGCAGCCTCACTTCCGCTATCCTATCTTATTCTATGTTATTTGGTATTGTATCTAGCCAGACACGGCCTATTAGAACCTACTCAGGTTCCCATGTACTATTTGGTATTGTAAGACTATGTGATGCAGATTGTGTGTACCAGATTTGTAATATGTGTATACCAACCTACCGATCCAGGGAGTTGGTATTTGTAAACACATATGGTTTCCTATGCTATAAAATCAGGGCCGACATGGAGATTCTGACTAGTTGGCCTGACTGGACTGCCATGTGTGCTATTTGAACCCTAAACCACTCGCAACAGTGCTTGGGCGGTTTTTTTGTCCGGTATTGAAAATTCAGGGTCAGCGATGTCTGGCTTTCGAGTTTAGGGGGTAATTCGGTCGACCGCTATAGTTCAAGGGCGTAATTCGTACTTTTTCCATTCTAGAAAGACAACTATTTTGCAATGGATGTAGTATGTTATAATATTCAGTTAGACATGTAGTTATACCAATAATATTGTGCATGTTGAACTTAATTAGCATTATATTGTATAGTCTATGATCAAACATTTTATATAAAATGAGCTACGTATGTGTGATGGTATTTGTTTCTATTAGAAGTTTAGTTGGTTTCCGTGTTTCGAGAAATATTTGTTTTCGTATTCATGTTCGATTATATTTTATCCTTATTTCTATTCGAGATAATTCGTATTTGTTTTCGTATCCGAGCTATTCGTATTCATTTTCATATCTGGTAAAAAATATGGAAGCTAATATGGTATGGACATTATCTGTCAGTATCCACTATGTTTTCATCCCAATGACCATATGTTACTGTTCTATCTAGGAGCAGATTAAAAAAAATCTGATGCACCTCCTTGCAAAAATAAAAAAATAAAAAAAAGTGATGCACCCGTATCGCAATAGTACTGATCACGCTTAAGCTATCGTGCCATCTTCTATATATAGTCTATTTAATTATGGGTTTTATCAAAAGTCATCGGGTCAAGCCCTTCTAGCAACATTAATTGTGCATTCGACGCCCCTGGCTAACCGAACATATCTGTCATTTCACTAATGTGAATATATAATCAATAAGCATATGGTTATGCTAAGAAGATGGTTTTCATGCTGTCATTTCATGTACCCAAGCGAGAGCTCTTCGTGAGGCGCCTAGGGCAAAATGGCGTCTACCTGATGAGCGTTCTATTCTAAATCAAGGTCCGGATTGGCTTCTATTGATGCTGGACAAGTTAAATGCTACTGAACGTGCACAACTCCTTCTCATTCTTTGGTGAGCGTGACACTTAAGGAACGACTGTGTCTTTGGTTCAGGAAAAGCCTCAATTGAGGGTTCTTCAACCTTCCTTCGGAACCTCTGGGACTCCCTCCGTCAACCCAGTCATGGCGAACCGGTGAATGAGAAAGGTAAAGTGCCTTTAGGCTGAGGCAAACTGGAAATGAGCATCAGCGTAATGAGGCCCGGGCTGCATGTGTTTGGCAGGCGCTGCCTCCTAGTTGGGTAAAGGTAAATGTGGATGGTGCTTTTGTGCCGCAAACTAATGACAGTAGTGTTGGTATTGTGATCTGTGATGTTGGAATTAGTCCTGGCGATGCCCTTGGGCTGGACCAGTCATGGCGGGCGCCCATGATTGTGTCCGGTGAGGAGCGAGATGCTGGGAAGAAGATGCGAAAATCGGATCAATAACAGACGCGACGCAGTCTGCAGAAGTCGCGAGTTTGGCGTGGTGCGCGCAGGCGTGAAGTCTAGGAAAAACCGTATCGTGGGATGGCACGATTTAGGCCTAGGATTCTGTTTCTTATTGTTGAATATATATATATATATATATAAATATATATATATATATATATATATATATGAGATTAGCTCAAGTTTCCATTTAGTAAGTTCTTTATTCAGTTGAATGAAAACCACTAGAAAATCACCCCAGATTTCGTTGTTCTTGCGAGAAGTTCTGAAACTCTACTCTGTAGTTTTCCAGTTCATCTTTACTGTATTTGCCTGTTGCCGTGATGGACAGGTGTAGTTTGCATGCAAGGTGTTCGATCAGAGGTCTATTGCCAACAAGTGGTATCAGAGCTCTCAGGTTGAGCGCTGATTTGACGCCATGTCGATTGTCCCGGCGGATCCGGCAAGGGGGAGCTCAGGGAGTGCTTTCCTCTACCCACAACTCACAACAACCAGCTACACTAGTTGGGTGATCTGGGTGCAGGCAATGATGGAAGATCAAGGCATCCGGGAAGCAATTGAACAGGCGGCCGGGGTGGTTGTCGACGCAAGTTAGGATAAGAAGGTGAAGTCCCATCTACTGCACTCATTGCCGGAAGATCTCCTGATGCAGGTGGTGAAGAAACGATGAGCGAAGGAAGTTTGGGATTGCCTCAAGACGAGATTTGTCGGCGCAGACAGGGTGCGCGACGCGCGCCTGCAGACGCTCAAGGGGGATTTCGCTAGAATGGTGATGGAGGCCAGGGAGACGCTGGACCAGTACACCAGGCGGATCACCACGATGGGTGTCCGACACTCTGCCCTGGGCTCAACACTGAGCGACGCTGCCATGGTGAAAAAACTGTTTGACACGGTCCTTGACAAATTTGTCAGTCTCGTGGCCGGAATCGAGCAGTTCTACGACATCGACGCTATGCCGTTCGAGGAGGTAGTGGGCCACCTCAAGGCGTACGATGAGCGCATGCGCAAGAAGAAGGTAGCCATCGGTGGGGTCACCACCGACGGACAGGTGCTGCTTACTCAGGCCGAGTAGGAGGCGCGCTTCAAGAAATACGGCGGGGAATTCTCGTTGCCGCAGAAGTCCAAGTCCTCTGCTGACAGGGGCAACCGTGGCCAGGGCGGACACGGTCGCGGTAGCACATCGCATGGCAACTCAGGTGGTAGCTCTAGCGGTGGTGGCCGCGACAAGAGCCACATCAAATGCTTCAACTGCGATGTGTTCAACCAGTACTCCATGCAGTGCACGCACCCGAAGAAGAAGAAGGCGGAGGCCCACCTGGCATAGACTGATGATGCTGGCCCAGCTCTGCTGCTTGCGGTGATGAACACGGTGCAGAACGCACCGGGGCAAGTCACGCGCTCTGAGCTGATCGTGCACGAGGAGCGTGTATGGCCATGGCGGATGCTGGTAGAGAGCGGTGCCGCTGCTGGAGATGTCTGGTACCTAGACAATGGTGCCAGCAACCACATGACAGGAGATCACCTCAAATTCCGGGAGCTGGATGAGACGGTCACAGGGCAAGTTAGATTCGGCGATGCCGCCTTGTTGCAGATAAAGGGGAAGGGATCCATTCTCTTCTCCTGCAAGAATAGGGACCAGTGGCTGCTCGACGACATCTACTACGTTCCCAGCCTATGCTGCAACATGGTGACTTTAGGGCAACTCACTGAAACGGGCCACTGAGTCGTGATGGATGGAGATGACCTTGAGGTGTTCGACAAAAATCCCTGGCGACTGGTGATGAAGGTGAGGAGAATCACCAATCGGGCTGTACCGTATTGAGCTGAAGCTAGCGTCACCAGTCCGTCTGCTGGCCAGCCTCGAGGGCCCGGCGTGGCTGTGGCATGCATGGCTTGGGCACGTGAACTTCCAGGAGCTGAAGTTTCTAGTGGCCAAGGAGATGGCAGCGGGAGTGCTAGCAGTCGACCACCCGATACAGTTGTGTCAGGCATGTTTGGTGGCTAAATAAACACGATAGCCGTTCCCGGAGATGGCAAATTATCGAGTAGAGGCGCCGCTCGAATTACTCCACATGGATCTATGTGGCCAATCACTCCGTCTACACTGGTCGGTAATTGCTACTTTATGTTGATTGTTGATGATTTCTCACGTTGGATGTGGGTGTTTCTGATCAAGACAAAAGACCAGAACTTGCAATATTTGGAAAATTCAAGCCGCTGGCGGAGAACATAGCCGGGCGGCCCATCAAGACACTCAGTTCAGATCGCGGAGGCGAGTTCCTGTCAGGCGAGTTTGCACGCGTCTGCGATGAAGCCGGAATCCAGCGACACCCGACAGCTCCATACTCGCCACAGCAGCATGGCATTGTGGAGCGCCGCAACAGAACAATGATGGCGCTATCTCTCCTCAAGGGGATGTCTGTACCCGGTAGGATGTGGGGGGAGGCGGTGCGGCACGCCGTGTTCCTGCTCAATCGGCTACCAACCAAGACGATGGGTCCGTTCGAGGCCTTGTTGATGCGAAAAATACACACTGGCCTGAGAGATTTGCTTTATTCTAGTGAAGGTCCAAAATTTGCTTTCGGGTTCAAGGGCGTGCCAGTTGATTTGATCCTGCAATCAACAAGATGAAACATGCAAGTTTTATTAGTAAACGATAATCGATCGGCTAGAGAGCCGATGTCATATCGTGATGTAACCTAGCCGATGCATTCTCTAGTGAATCGGCTGTAAGGCATATTCAATAACAAATCAACCCTAAATTTGATCCATCGGCTGTAAATATCAGTGTTATATAATCCATAAATCAATATTACTTTAGAAAGCAACAATTGGGATAGATCGGACTTAATCGAGACAGTATAAATTGCCCAAGTATAAAATAACATGAAATAACAATTATATGTTTCACATTATAGCCGATGCTAAGATTTAAGGATGTATCGGCTATAGCTCCGATACTACCTTATACCAGGATATTCTCTTGCAACAAATATATCTAACCACCGTCAATCAGATTGGCAATAAGTCCAATATATTTATATTAGTTTAGATCCTGATATAAGGGGCAGATATAGCATATTAAACAAAACATAAAACTATGTAAAACAACTATACCAGGTAAGATCGACTGAAACCCCGATACTATCCTTATTAACAACCATTAAGCAGGCTAGAGATTATGATTCTAAGTGCGACTTAGTAGATCAAACTTAACTGATGCAGCACTAAGTATAAAAAGAAGCATAATATCTAGACAATCAAGCCGATGGTTGTTTTTCAGGATGGTAGATATATTATATAATCCAAGCTAACAAGCTGATCTAGCTGTTATCGACAAAACTCTAGATAAAAGTTGGCTGATGCCAGTAGAAAGTATTGTCAATCTATATTATATAACATATATGATAACTCGGTGATTCACAAAATAGAATTAGAGTGTCATAAAGATGTAAGCGCTAATTACGATAATGCAAACCGCCGTAACAAGTTTTACCTCTTCGCCGAAGATCGAAATTGATGAAGCTCGACTCGAAGCAAAAACTCGTTGAAACAAAGTAACGAGAAAGGTGGCGATGCGCCGAGATTGGATTGAACTGATATTAATTATTTACAAGACCTCGGGTTTATATTTATACCCGAATATACAAACTTGTCCACAACGGACACGATTCATACTTCCTATTACAACTCTAATAGTTGAACAAGTCCCTTAGGCGGATTCTTACCAAAAATATCTATAAGAAAATTACATAAAATCCTAATTGATAGATACAATTGCCTATCTTGGACTCTATCCTTGTCTGGCAATATCATCAAAGCCCTCCTTTTGAATCCGACATTGAGCACGCAACCGGTTTAACCAATATCGGCTGTATCGGCCAACCATATTAAACTTAGTATCGACCGATACAGACTTCCAACCGATACGCACTCCGTTTATGAGAATTCCGCATATCTTCAAATCCATTTTGGATTGAATCCTGTTTCTGATTCTCATGCTTACCAAATTTCATCGGAGTCAACAGGCCTGGACGGGGAAGAAACCACACCTAGGACACTTGCGGGTGTTTGGGTGTACGGCGCACGCGAAGATCACGACACCAAACCTCAAGAAATTGGATGATCGTAGCATGCCGTTCGTGTACCTGGGCATCGAGGAAGGAAGTAAGGCTCACCGCCTATTTGATCCACGCCACAATCAAATCCATGTAAGTCGCGATGTTGTCTTTGAAGAAAATGTTGTCTGGAATTGGAATGGAGGTGCAAGGGAACCTGAGCTGACAGAATTCGTTGTCGAGAGACCGACAACGAGGAGGCGCCAGCGGGCGCATATGTGTTACCATCAGGCAGTGTAGCTGGTGAGCCAGCAACCCCAGTGACACCCTCACCTGGGAGGCGGGCTGGGAAGGAGCCAGTGGCTGACTCAGAGGAGCCAATGACACTTGCACGACCGGCGACTGAAGCTGCTGAGTCCAGCAACGCACGGGTAATGCCGCGAATGAACGACGTCGCCGACAACAATGATGGGCCAGTCTGGTACAGGGACATCAATGACATCAGGCGCGATGCCCCATGCGTGGACTTGGTGGAAGACGAGCCGGACGGCGAGGCACTACTCGCAGAGATGGAGGAGTCATCATCCGACTACGAGGCTGCTGGCAAGCCGGCGTGGGAGGAAGCCATGATCAAGGAGCTGGAGGCCATCGAAGAGAACTCAACATGGTCACTGTGCACGCTGCCAGCGGGCCACAAACCAATTGGGCTCAAATAGGTGTTCAAGCTGAGGAAAAACACAGCCAGCGAGGTAATCAAGCACAAGGCACGTCTGGTGGCGAAGGGATAACGTCCAGAGACACAGTGTGGACTTTGATGAGGTATTCGCGCCCGTGGCAAGGCTCGACGCGGTGCGTGCCATACTTGCGATTGCGGCGGATCGGAGGTGGCAGGTGCATCACCTTGATGTCAAGTCTGCATTCCTCAATGGGAAGCTGGAAGAAGAGGTGTATGTAGCACAACCAGAAGGATTTGTCAAGAAGGGGAAGGAGAACCTTGTGCTCAAACTCAGCAAGGTTCTCTACAGCTTGCGGTAGGCGCCACGGGCTTGGAACACATGCTTGGACAAAAGTTTGAAGGAACTCGGCTTTGTGTGGTGCAAGCAGGAGCAAGCCGTGTATACAAGAGGAAAGAGGGCAAAAGCTGTCATCGTTGGCGTCTACGTTGATGACTTAGTCGTTACCGGTGAGAACCCAAGCAAGCTGGATGTGTTCAAGATGCAGATGATGGGGGAGTTCGAGATGAGTGATCTTGGGCTCCTCAACTACTACTTGGGAATTGAAGTTGGGCAAGGGGTGAGCGGGATCACACTCAAGCAAACAGCTTATGCAAAGAAGGTGCTCTCTCAGTTTGGGATGGCAAATTGCAACTCAACCTCAATTCCGGTGGATTCCAAAACACAGCTTCACAGGGACGCAGAGGGAAACATCACTGATACGACGGAGTACAGGTGTGGTATCGGTTGTCTTTGGTATCTGTTGCATGCTCGGCCGGACCTGTCGTACGCCGTCGGCATGGCAAGCAGGTTTATGGAGCATCCTACCACGTTGCATTTCAAAGAGGTGAAGCAAATTCTCAGGTACTTGAAGGGAACTATTGACTGTGGACTCGTATATGCCGCAGGAAGTGGTGAGATCGAGATCATGGGGTACACGGACAGCGACCTTGCCGGAGATGTAGATGATCGCCGAAGCACCAGTGGCATGGTATTCTATATCAATGATAACCTAGTGGCATGGAGCTCACAGAAGCAGAAGATAGTTGCTCTCCCATCGTGTGAAGCAGAATTCGTGGCCGCTACTGCAGCAGCTTGTCATGCGCTGTGGCTGAAGGCATTGCTTGGTGAAATACTTGGTACAGAGGTGAAGATGGTGAAGTTGTTCGTCGGCAACAGGTCAGCCATTGCATTGATGAAGAATCCTGTTTTTCATGGTAGAAGAAAGCATATTGATACTCGATATCATTTCATTTGTGAATGTATCGAGGGAGGACAGATTATGGTTAAGTTTGTTTGGTCTGAGGAACAGCGGGCAGACGCTTTGACAAAGGCTTGGCGGCGGCAAGGCTAGTGACGGTGAGGTATCTTCTTGGAGTTCGTGACCTTGGAGAACGCCAGGCCTAAGGGAGAGTTTGTTGGAATTAGTCCTGGCGATGCCCTTGAGTTGGCCGGTCATGGAGGGTGCCCATGACTTTGTCTGGTGAGGAGCGAGATGCTAGGAAAAAGACGTGAAAATTGGATCAATAACAGACGTGACACAGTCTTCAAAAGTCGCTAGTTTGGCGCCGTGCGCGTAGGCATGGAGTCTAGGAAAAACCGGATCGTGGGATGGCACGATTTAGGCCTAGGATTCTGTTTCTAGTTGTTGAATATATATATGAGATTAGCTCAAGTTTCCATTTAGTAAGTTCTTTATTCAGTTGAATGAAAACCACCAGAAAATCACCCTAGATTTCGTTATTCTTGTGAGAAGTTCTAAAACTCTGCATCTAACTCTGCTCTGTAGTTTTCCAGTTCATCTTTACTGTATTTGCCTGTTGCCGTGCTGGACAGGTGCATTTTGCACGCAAGGTGTTCGATCGGAGGTCCATCGCCAACACGTGATAATGAGGGCAAAGTACTGCTGCCGTCATGGAAAGTGCTCATTTTTTAGTGATATGTGGATTAATAGGTTTTAGTAGATTTTAATGATGGACGATATGTGGATGGATGATTTTAGTGATATTTAGTGATATTGGACTTGTGATTTATATTTAGGGTTATTTGGGATATTGGACTTGTGATCTAGGGTAATTTAAATAATTTTGTGATTTTGTGATTTTGTAAGTTATTTAGACGATGTCTCAGCAAGACGAACCAATGTCGGTGACAACTAGTGGGTCCACAAGGACACGGACCCCTACGACAGGAAATAAAATCCCAAAGGAACGGTACACCATAACAGAGGTGGACCACCTAGGAGTGCCGACTGCTCCTAGGAATGTTTGCAAGAAGTTCAGAACGATTTGTAGCGTGATAGAGAGGCAGAACTTCACAATTTTGCAGGATGACATCAGGCAAGTGCCGGAAGCAGAGAAGAACACTGCTTGGCAAAAATTCAAGGAGAGCTTTGACTATCCTGCAGCCGATGAGGACAGGCTCAAGCAGGCGGCTTTCAAGAAGATGGGAAATGGTTGGAAAAATTTTAAGTCTAGGCTGGTCGGCGAGTACATCTTAAACCCGAGCACTCCGGAGCCATTTGGGGACTTCCCATTCATCACGCCAACCGTGTGGGAGCAATTCTACGACAAGAAATCAACCCTCGAATCCCGGGCCAGAAGCGAGGCTTACCGGGCACTCTAAGCTAGGAACTTGCACCCGCACCGGCTTGGCACCGGAGGATATGCCGGGGAGCAAGTGAAATGGCAGGAGGAGGATGAAGCGGCAGAGGCAATAAACACACTGCCGCCATTTGGTGATATCTCGCACCCACGAGCAAGGAACTGGGCAAGGGCAAGGGGTGTTAAGAACAGTGATGGGACAATTACATTCCCAAATGTCCAAGATCAACAAGTGTACGCCAACATAGTAAGTGTCTCATCTCAGTATGTTTAATTTGTTTCCATCGTACTCTTGACTTAACCCGAACTCAAATGTCCTGCAGAAGGAGTTGGTTGCTGAGAGACAGTCCTCGCAAGAGGTCTGCTCGCAAAGACGCGAGGATGACATCCTCACTCAAGCGTTGGGTACCGACGAACACCGTGGACGGATAAGGGGCGTTGGCTTCACCGTTCCATGGAAATATGGATTTCCACGATACGCTTGGCAGTACAAGAAGCGGACTCTCACGAAGGCGGAGAAAGATGCACGCCTTGCTCAGAGGATCCGGGAGCAGGTTAGAGCCGAGCTGAGCTCTGAATTCGACGAGAAGTTGGTGCAGGTAGAGGCACGGATTAGGCAAGATATCCGAGCTGAGCAATGCAGCGACGAGGCCGCCGCCGCTCTGCACCGAGAATACGCAAGTCCCACGCAAAGGCGCAGCAGTTGCGCATCAACTGAGGCGGCGGAAATTCCACCACCGGTCCTTGCCGCCATCGACCATATAATGGTAAAACTCTCAGCCACAATGCATAATAGTCTTAACAAATCCATATATTATATAATATTCTAAAAATATGGATGAATCTATCGCAGGAACCAACTAACTGCATCCTAACAGTTAGGGTGATGCCGACCTTCATGACTTCGACAGCCGAGGGACTTGCGTTTAAGCCGACCCCAAATACAAGAGTGCATGGGGCGCAACTGACGGCCGGCCAGGCGAAAGTGCTAGTTGACACGGTGAAGAACGAATGGGCCCATTTGCCAGTGCAGCATCCACCGAACGACGAGATCCAAACCCTAGGAGTTGCACATGGTACCTTTATCCAATGGCCCAAGGATCTCACTGAGATAAAGTTGATTTCGAGGTCAACCACTGAACCTAGCACTCGTCCACCGCTAAGACCTGCTCCTGCTCCTTCAGCCCCTCCAGCTCCCGCTCGTAACGAACAAGTTGCCCGATAGAGCTTACTTCTCACATCAGTGACCTTTGCACCGTAACGGGCGCCATACCCGACACAGATGAGGGTTGCCGCCCGATTGAGATGAGGGTGACTGTTGTAGTGGGAATTGTGCGTCCGCTGAATTTTCTGAAGCTGTACACTGCTGGAGAAGTGGTTTTTACCACCGGTTCGTAACCCCCTCTAGTCCCGGTTATGCAACTGGGACCACGAATTCGGGACTACAAATGCCCATCTTTAGTCCCGGGTGAAATAACCGGGACTAAAGATCCATCTTTAGTCCTGGTTGGTAACACCAAACGGGACTAAAGATGGTAGCGCCACGTGGCTGGTGCTACCATCTTTTACTAACTGGGACTAAAGATATTTTTCCTTTTTTTAAATTTCTTGTTCTGCTTGCAATTGATTTTCCCCAATCAAGTTGCTCCCTACATCCCCAAATCACAGATTCACAGATAACATCACAGATTCACTGATCAAATACATCACATATTCTCAAAAAAAAGAATGAACATGTCGGCCGCCGCCGCTGGGCCATCTCCTCCCCTCCCCTCCCACCGCCGGGCCGCCGCCATCTCCTCCCTTCCCACCGCTGCCATCTCCTCCCCTCCCACCGTCGGCCGTTTCTTCCCCTTCCCTCCCACCGCCGGCCGCTACCATCTCCTCCCCTCCCACCGCCGCCATCTCCTCCCCTCCCGCCGGGCCGTCGGCTGCCGCCATCTCCTCCCCTCCCGCCGGCCGCCGCTATCTCCTCCGAGCGAGAGAGAGAGAGAGAGAGCTGAGAGAGGGAGAGAGAGGGAGAGGGGATCAGATCGGATCGTCGCAAGCGCTAAGTGCTAGTTATATAATCCGTGTCTATCACCAACCGGGACTAAAGATCCCAGCCCCCTGATTGGCCCCTGACAGAGAATGAACCTCGACTAAAGATGATCTTTAGTCCCAGTTGGTAACACCAACCAGGACTAAAGATCATCTAGTCTCATTGCACTTTTTAACTGGGACTAAAGATGATCTTCTTTAGTCCCGGTTCCTATTCGAACCGAGACTAATATGATTTTTATCATCTGGGTAAAGATCACTTCTCCAGTAGTGGTAGCTTGCAGGAATGGAATTTGCCTTGCAAATGAATGGATCAAAGGACCTTTTATCCTGGAAACGGACTGTACAGCAAATGTGGAGGGCTCTCTAAGTTCGGCTGCGACAGATAGGTCCCAGATTTGGCAGCTGATTCAGGAAGCTAAAGCGGCGATGCGTGTTGCCCCAGCGGCTCGCATTGCTTTGATTTACAGGGTTGCTAATAAGGTTGCTCATGAACTTGCGCATATAGCTCTGCGTACTAAGGAGTCGGTAGTCTGGCGTTGGCAAGCGCCGGAGCGAGTCGCTGAGCTCCTGGCTAATGATTGTAACCTGAATTCTGAAAATTAATAAAGCCCCTGTTTTCCCCCGCAAAAAAAAAAGGACGTACACTACCCTCTCCTGAGATTGTTCTATTGACATGGAGAGGAATCTATTCCTTCATGGAGCCTTTCAGTCAAACAAACACCTGACTTGAACTTAGTTACTAATAGGTCTATATATGACTATATCCAATGCATGATTAATTATTTAATTACTTATTAGCATCCTGTTGGTACTTTACTACTTTATATAGGGTAGTATCTCATGTTCGCATAGGCTGTACCATTAATCAAACAACATGCTGCATGCAGGTAACCTGGCCGATCCAACACCGGTGCCCCACTAGGTCATAGTAAACCATACGCCGCACTGGTACTTGTATAGAGCAAAGTACTCACCTGCCGTGCATGACGCATGCCTCCATCCCGTCAGCCACAGCTGCCAATGCAAAAATATTAATTTACTTATAGTTTCAACGTTCCTTTATCTAACAGTGTGCCAATTTCATTGTATCAACGGACGATATCCGCCTACGGTATTTGTACAGTATAAAAATCGTTGAAATCAAGATGTACGCGAGATCGTATCGAGAAGATAAGGAACAAGGATTTATACTAGTTTGGACTCTTAGAATAAGTAATAACCCTATTTCAGTTTATATATATATATATATATATATATATATATATATATATATATATATATATATATATGTGGATGGGAATACCACAAGGATTACAATGGGGAGAAGAGATGGCTAATCTAATATGCCAACTAGAAGTCTTCGAGGATGGTCTGACAAGATCTACTCGGCGACTAGGGTTTGGATTTCCTCCAGATTGTCTCTTGATATGGCTTTGGCTATAGCTTGGAACTCGATGCCCCTCCCTACACGAGGGAGCCTTGTATTTATGCGATAATCAACTTATTCTCCAAGTAGAACTCGAAGAACTTGTACATAACAGGATAAGAAGACCTTTTCTTTACCGACTAGAACTCTAACACCTTCTATTCCGAAAAAATAATTTCCTTCTTTATCTGCCATATTTCCTTAATAAAAGAATATCTTCTCGTATATCTTTAGGTATATGATTTTCCATATACCACGAATCCAAGTATAAGAGGTATGTCTTATCCTTAACACTGACACATCGATTATAATAAAAGTAAAAGGAGGTGTACGTGTGAATAATTGTACAAAGAAAAAAAACTAAGGATAAGTTATGATAGTCGTTTTGCTCCTGCTAGGGCCCAAGTTTCTTTTGGTCCCATCCTTAATTTTCGCCACTAGGGTTATCGCCGAAAGTTATTTGTGTTGGAACGTACTCTGATTTCTCTCTTTTCAAATTTTTCATGCCGTTAGCATGATGAGGGGACGAACTTGTTTTTATGACAGGTCCTTACAGGTGACCAGTCTTGTCCATCACTCATGGGATATTATAGCTGTGCTCCATATTGATGATTGGAACTACCTAGGTATCATTCGACAGATTTTATTTTAGGTCTCACACGAATTTTCAGCCATAGGATAAAAAACAATCTAACGGATAGGATTAAAGCAGAAAAAACAACCAGAAATAAAAATTTGTACTTATAAATGGGCTAACCGAAACACATGCTAAAAAAAGCCCAAAACCAGTCCAGAACTCAAAAACAAAAAAAGCCTAAAAAATAAGTAACGAAGCCCATACGTGCAAAATCAAACCCAAAGTTCAGAAAAAACAATAAAAAAGCCCAAATTGCAAAAAAAGAAAACCCAGAAGTGAGATCCATTGCAAACCCAAAACAACAGAGAGAATAATGATGCAGAAAAAAGCCCGGAAGAGAACAAAAACACATTTTAGATCAACTTGACAGCCAAGGCAAAGAAAAGGAAACTTGGTCCCCACATCCACCTCCACCAACCCAGATCAGATTCAGAATCGATCTCCACACTTCGGAGACAGACCATGGAGAACACCGAGAGCACCAGGAGCAAGGAGAAAAAAGAAGGGAAATTGAAAATCCATCCATCTCAAGGTGATGAGAAGCTGGTGAATCAAACCAAGCAAATCAGCAACACAACCACAGGTCAGTACAAGGAAAAATTACCTAGATTCATCATAATCTCAATTTTGCTTGAGCTGTCTATAGTCCTACATGGTTGATTTCCTTCAAGAAAAAGAATTCAAGTTCAGCACATAACAATTTCACTTAGAAAATACACCTACATGTACAAACATAGAACAATTTACATGCAGTCTCAGAAATTATGGGCACCAAATCAACTACATCCAATAATTTTTTTAGATCTGCATTTTATCCTACACAATGCTTTCATCAGAGAAAGTTCAGCACAAGAAAACTGTAGCTAGAGTCATCTTGAATCTAATGACCATCTTATAGAGAATTACATTCATCCATCACTAAAATTACATAACAAAGTAGGATATAAATACTTCAAAATATCTACTGTAAAAACAAAATAGAAACTACAAACTACATTAAGATCAGGTTGTGTTCATCCCTGACACTGACAACTTCAGAACTAAAATTCAGAACCAACCATAGTAAAAAAAAGTACAAAGATTCAAGTAAGTATAATTTTACCTTGATCAGCAATCCTACTTGATCAGCGTATGGTCTTACATGCCAGTTTCCATTCAGAAAAAGAAAATGGCTGCACTTAAAAGAACATAGCATAAAGAGAAGGTCTTGCTTGCTGCTTTTCAATTCATATACAATTAAAAAGGTGCATATACCATATCACTGGACATCCCAAACATACCCAAACAAGACATACATTCCAAAAGCCTAGAAATTCTGAACTAAAATTCAGAACCAAGCAGTCATCAAAGAATTTACGCTACACAATGTTTTTCATTAGATAAATTGTGCTATAACAACACTGTAACAAGAGCAATCTTGAAACTATATGACCACCTTATATAGAATTACATTCATCGATAACTAAAATTAAATAAAAAATTAGAATGTAAATAATTAAAAAATCCATGTAAAAACAAGAGAATTTGACTTTGAAACAATTTGACTACTTTTGAAGCAACTAAAACTGCAAAGAATCTAGTGACATAAAAAATGAAAATTATATCACTAAACTATTTGCAGATTTTCCTACTTAAAAGCAGTCAAAAAGATTATAGACAACAAACTCAATGTCAATTCCCATAACTGTCTTATATATAGTACAAGCCTAAAACAATTCAGGAAACTAAACTACTCTAGATAGCAAACAATTCATAGTCAAAAAGAACATTTAGTTAGAAAATTACCTGGATTGAAAAAATTGTTATAGCAAGCCAACAACATCAAACCTGAGAAATTACACATATAAATAGAAACTACATTCATATCAAACCAAAATTACATATGTAACTACAACACAACTAGACTGTAAAAAAGGGGTAGAAAATGAATTGTATTCTAAGTCAATATAAATCAAACTATGTTACTACCAGTACTATTGAGAATATTGAACTGATAAATTGGAAAATATCCAGAAATTACAGTCACAACAAAGTAAAATTACATATGTAACTACAATACAACTAGATTGTAACTAAGTACTCGAGAAACCTAATATGTACTAATTGATATGTCTATGTTTGAAAAAAGGATTTTGTTCCATTTTAATCTGCAGGAGACAGGGATTTGCTGTACTAAGTGAGTTCATATCATTTTTCAGGGACTATGATATTTCAAGGAGCTTATGGTGGTGGACAAATGCAATATGATGAATATAACTTACTAAATTCAGGCACAAGGCTGGTAAGAAAAAGAAACATACTAACTGTTGTAAATACATTACAAAAATATGTACTATTGAGAGACAAATGTAAACATTGCAGGGTGGCCAAATCAGCTACACAAATTTGATGCAACATGTAGCACAAACTCCTTGCATTGGCTTGCAAGGCGATAATGTAAGTATTACTATGAAAAATAATTTAAATGAAATAATCACATAATATCTTAGCAACTTTGTACAAAAATGCAGGGAGGATTACAAGAATACAGAAACCTACTTCAAACACCACTAGGACTTGAGGTAATGAATGCAATTGTATATAAAAAAGGAAAATATACAAAACTAACATATTTTATATCATTATGTCTTGTAGAATTCTATGATTTTGACAATGAGTAGATTTTCTCTAGAAGCAACAGGTGAACAAATGAAATCAACAGAAATATTTCATGAAAAGGTACTACAAAAATGCTTACTTCTTGATACAAAATTAACATATTCTATATCTGCATTTTTGGATTGAGGAGTAATCTACTGAAAAAGTGCAATACTATATTAGCAGGCATCAACAACAGAAAGTTACTACAATGAATTTGATGAAATCTACAACAACACATATGTAGAGCCATTGACAGAGGTTAGACTTTCGAAAAACAAATTGCTTCATTATTCAGTTCAGTATTATTTTAAACTAAGCTAACATTATGTATGTATCTGTGCAGAATGAAAAGGAGATAACTATGGAGGAGTTATATAAATCAAACAACAAGCTTTTCAGATTGGAGGTATTTTAAGCTTGTACAAGTATTGTTTAGAAATTATATGTGTGCGCAAGTATTATTTGAAAAAAGAATAGTTCATTAATACAAATGGCAAAAAAATATGATGCAGATAAATCCAAGACATACAGCTGGAGACAATCTTGGAGAATCTTCTATTGATGAACAACAGCAGTGGCTAAACTTGTATTCAAACAATTCAAATAATCAGGTATGATTACACGGGAAAAAATATCATTCAAATAGTTTGCAAATGACATAATCAGATAAATTAGTCTAATGTATAAATTGATTTTTGCTTTACAGATCAGTAATGATGGCATGCTTACAAATGATGTTGTATTGGACAAATCAGTGGAAAATTCTACAGCTCAAGAAGGTCAACAAGCAATAAGTGATAACAACACTCAATTAAATAATGCTTCAGAAGGTACAAATGTTGAATATATAGATGAAGAGGACATTGACAACTTCCTGAAAAATGAGGAGGAAGGCCACAAGGAAGTCGACAAAAGATACATACCTCGCCTCAATATGCAGTTTGATTCTTCTGAACAAGCGTATGATTTCTTCAACTTTTACGCTTATCAAGCTGGGTTCTCAGTTGTCATCACACACAACTACAAATCAACAAGCAAAAATAGAAAAGGTGAGGTAACCAAATACACATACAAGTGTTACAGATATGGCAAAGATTTAGATGGCAAAAAGAAGAAAGAGACCAACACAAAACAACGAAGAAAGAGAAAAGTAATTATCAGGACTGACTGCAAGTGTGTGATGGTGGTTAGAGAGGAAAGGAAAGTGTGGAAAATAATAAGGCTTGAGCTCAATCATAACCATGAACTTAGCCCCAATACAGAAAAGAAGTTTCTTCACTCACAAAAGAACATGACAGAAGAGGAGAAAAAGATGATAAGGACTTTGAAAGAGTGCAACATACCAACAAGGAATATGATTGCAATATTGTCCTTTCTCCGTGGAGGGTTAGCAGCATTACCTTACACCAAAAAAGACGTAAGCAATGTTGGTACAGCAATAAATTCAAAGACAAGGAGTGCTGATATGAAACAGGTCCTAAATTACCTAAGGAAAAAGAACTAGAAGACCCTGATTTCTATTACAAGTTTCAGCTAGACGAGGAAAACAAAGTGAAAAACATGTTCTGGACCGATGGCAGATCTATTGAGCTCTATGAAGAATATGGGGATATTATCAGCTTTGACACAACATACCAAACAAACAAATACAATATGCCATTTGCTCCATTTGTCGGCATAACAGGCCATGGAAATACTTGCTTGTTTGGGTGTGCTTTTCTAGGTGATGAAACAACAGAGACATTCAAGTGGGTTTTTGAAACATTTCTGATAGCAATGAGTGAAAAGCATCCCCAAACTATCATAACTGATCAGGATAATGCTATGAGGTCTGCGATACGTCAAGTTTTCCGACAAACAAAGCATAGAAATTGCCTATTCCATGTTAAGAAAAATTGCAGAGAAAGGACAGGAAGCACATTTTCAGACAAATCAAAGAAGGATCTGCACAAAGATTTTGAGGATATTGTGAACAATTGTTTAACAAGAGAAGAATTTGAAAGCTTGTGGCCTCAAATGATTGAAAAATATAGCTTGCACAACGTCAAATATTTTGACCAGATGTGGAAAAATAGAGAACAATTTGTGCCTGTGTATTTTAAGACTGACTTGTGCCCATTCATTCAAAGCACAGCATTAAGTGAGGGTACAAATGCAAGGTTTAAAAGAAGTGTTGGGCCAAAACATAGTGTGATGAGCTTTCTCAAAGAATATGAAAGTATAAATGATACCATATTCAACATTGAGTACAACAAAGATCATGAATCAAGAATCAAAAGGCCAAAGACACTATGGAGCAGATACTACATAGAAGAGCAAGCATTAGAATTGTACAACTTGAGCATATTTGAGAAATTCCAAGAGGAACTAATAGAGTCTACTAGAATGGAAATGAAAACTATACAAGAAGGCAAGATATATGAGGTGTACATAGCTCTAAATCAAACAAAGAAAGAGTGGAGACCAAGGAAATATGTGGTGATTACTAACTTACCACAGGAAAACTATAGTTGCATATGTGGAAAGTTCTCAAAAGATGGTATCCTCTGCTGCCATATCCTGAAAGTTATGTTGGCATTACACATTAGTAAGATTCCTGAGAAGTGTATCATAGAAAGGTGGAGGAAGAAAGAAAGGAAACATACAGGCACTTCTGATAGACCAATATACAATGGAAACAACTCTATGTTTAGGTTCAATGTGCTGTCAAGAAAGTCAGTTGACATCGCCTCAAAGGCATCAAAGAAGAAAGAAACATATGAGTGCATGTTAAATGAGATTGAGAACTTGGACAGAAAAATAAATTCTATGCTTGAAGATGTACCTGAAATCTCGTCGCATCATCAAAGCAACAGAGTGAACAATGTTGCTGTAGAGGAAACATATGAAGAAATAATATTGGAAAAGGAAGAGATAGCAGATCCAGATATTGCTAACACAAAGGGCAGAAAATCAATAAGACACAGGAGAATAGTGGAAAAGATTGTAGAAAAGACAAAAAAGCACTGTAGTCGGTGTGGCCAAACAAACCACACAATTGAAAACTGCCCACTAATGCAAACCAAAAGCAGAAAACCACCTCAGCCGAAAACAACAGGAGGTAGGACAAATTATGAAATGTGCAAATGTTTTCATGTGTAACATATAGCCAAGAAACACATATTAATAAATTTTTATTTCTGAATGCAGGCACTGGTGAAAAAAAGAAAGCTGAAATCACCACAGAGCTTGAATCAAGTAAAAGTAAGCAAGAAGCAACAGACTCACATACACCTGTTGCACCTACATATGTACATTGGAATAAACAAAAATTCTAATGCATAATTTGTTGACATTTGCAGGAACAATACAAACCTCCCAAGATCCAAGAAAGAAGCAAAAACAGATAGCAAACTGAAGCTGAGGAACAACTGAAACAGCAATGGATCAAAAAAGAACAGGAACTATATTTAACTATATTCATATGCTACTGTTGCAAAGCTGACAAACAAATGTAATATTCATTATGACAGATGAGCTACATAGCTCAGAAGCAACTTGTACCCTATTTTACTATATATGTTGCAAATATATGCATGATATGACTATATCCTAGCATTACTCATTTACATATGAGACTTTTGAAAACAAGTTCTCCAAACTTCTCATTGGACAAGAGGCTGCCGAGTACGTGGGAACTTTTCCTACAAAAGGGAATCCGATATAGTGATCAGAGAAACATAAGAACATAAATGAGCAGAAATCTGAAAAATATAGACAAAAATAAAATAACGTACAAGATTAAACCAATTGAGAACTACATCCTGGATTTCAGTTTGCAGCATCTTGTTTCTCTCATGGAAAAAAATTGGTTCACAAATTGGACACGGATGTGTTGAATATTTTCCTTTGAGAACTCATTTTGTAAGACAATCCTTGGAGACCAAAGTTCAATGAACTTCATCACATACACACCAGAATCACCACTACGAAAAATAAATTTAAGATGAAAGTTATAGAACTATAAGGAAAAACAGTGTAAATCTCAGACATATAACCAAAGCTAAAATATATGAAAATAAAAAACAAAAATTATTACCTATAGTCCTAATGGGGAACTGGGGGGAACTTAATCGTGAAAGTACTGAAATCAATCATAGTTCCAACAAACTTGCCCCAGACTGTCTGAAAATTTTTTAACTGAACAACAAAAAAAAATAATTGAAATACCAAAGAGGAATGTTGCATCACAAAACAATATAGATACAACTATATCCTTACAAGGAGTGACAATATTGGTTCAAAATAGTCATCACCCTCAGAATGCAAAGGATCCAAGAAGACAAACAATCTGTCCTTAATGTCAACTATAAACAAAAACCAATGTTGATTGTAATGAATGGGGAAAAAGAGCTGCCAAAAGAAAAACCCAATATTAAACATAATTGATGCAACAAATTGTTGCTTACAACTTAGAAAAAATAACAAAGTTAGTAAAATCTTACCATATCGCACAAGTGAAGTTTCCTAGCTGTAGCTGCTCCGTCAAAAGATTTTTTAACTTTCTCGAAATCAGAAATATTCTCATCAATTATCGGTTTACTTATGAGTAGTTCCTAAAAAAATTAGTGGAATGCATCAAACAAATATGGGAGAAAACAAGTTTTGCAAGTAGAAAACATAAAAAGTAAGAAATTTAAAAAGTGCAAATCAAACAGTATTGATTAACTTACACCAATGGAGGGGAAAAAGTAGTTCTTCTTCGATTTAGATGGGTGATTGTTATGGAACATGATACGGCAAAAAGCTGACATCACATAAGGTGAAATGAAGCCACCTCTTTTCATAGAATGACCAAAACTATAAAATTTGACCTTCACATTGTCAATATCAACAGCATCATAACTACATAGATAGGAATAACATATGGATTACATTGAATACAAAAAAAAAGAATTATGCAGCAGTAAATACCAAAAGAAACTAATAAAAATGATGAATACCTCTGCCATTTTGTGCTATCAGCAAGACGACAAATAGCAACAAAATAACGATTCTCCTCATCTGAAACAACAAAACGTGGTCTTTGGGGAACATATGGATCACAAGCATGTCTACCAGGGATGATAATTCTTCTCGGTCCATGTGGAGGTAACTTGCCACCAGAAGAACTAAACTCACGGGAGCCAATGGACATATTATTGGTGGAATTGTAGAGCACTTCAGTCTTCACACAGAGTTTCTTACATTGTTCAGGAAATTTTGATTCACCAAGAAATACAACATCAGGAGAATTCTGCAATAATTAAAAACATTAACTTTCAAAAATTAAAATATATAATATTAAGATATCAGGGCAGAAAGCAAAAAAGGAAATTGAGCACAATTAACAACTAATTGAAAGTAGTTAATGCAACTACTACTGATCCAGAAAGAAGATATGAATATATTGATACTTGAAGGTATACCAATTAGCCAAAAAAATTACAACAAGATATGAATGGAGTTTGGGGAAAATAACATAGAAAAAATAAAAAGGCACAAAATTACAGTGCAATTACAGTGGAATTACATGGTGTAAATATGGTGCTATCAAAATGTAAATTGTGTGTAATTTTATAAGGTATCCTTTCAAGTAGCATGACAAAAGGGAAAAATTAGATGGTTGTATGCAAATCCAAAGAAATACATTAAAATCAAACTAATGCAAAGAATAGAATAATAGCTAAGAAAAATTCTCATTTTTGCATGCAATAACTAATGTTATCAGATCTGAAAGAAAAGTAAATAACAACACAAAATATACAAGAAAAAGATATGCTAAATCATTTTCCAATAAGTTGCAGAATAATATAACCAAATTTTAGACAGTATCAGGTTGCTACTTTTTACATGCCTTGTCAATATTCTAGTCACATATAAACTACATGCACCAAAATTACAGTCCAATTACATTGGAGTTACACAATGTAAATATAGTGCTAGTGAAATGTAAATTGAAAGTAAGTTTCTAATATATCCTGACACAAAGCAAGCAAAAAGGAAAAACTGACTGGTTGTATGCAAATTCAAAACCACACATTGAGACTAAACTAATTTGAAAAAGAAAAACAACTGAGAACATTTTCAGTTTGATATGTAATAACTACTGTTGCAGAATCTGAAGAAAATAGAACTCAACAGATAAAAAACATAAAAAAAGACAAGCTAAATCACCACCTACAAAAATTACAGTACAAGCACACTAAATTTACGTAGTGTAATTTTAGTTTAAACACAGTGTAACTGTAGAATCACTCATGCATGTCCCCAGCCCCACCTTGAAATCTTACATGATTTTTTTTATTGTAGCTGGAGTGATTATTTGTACTGTTGAGTGCTGACACAACCTTAGACTCAACATTACACTGAATCAATGCTTAATTATGTTCAATTTGCTTTCTAGAATTAGTTCTAGATTTTAAGAAATGTACATGTCAACTGAAATTGTGCAATCCCCTGTTCCCAAATTCAGAAACAACGCCAACTCAAGCGGATTTATAGTTGTGCAGCATTTCACATGAAACACATGCCAGAAGGAAGCACAGGTGCAGCCAGTAGCTCCCAAAATGTCTTAGAGAAAAGGGCAACGTCCAAGCACAACAACAACACTAAAAAATTCAGAACACATACAAAAACTTTATGAACCAAACAACACAGTAGGACAACATCCGAATAATGCTTTAGAAAGCAGACCACATGCAGGAAACTGGGTTAACTTAAGCAAACAAGTCAGAAAAACCGGAGATCTATCCATGCATCAGTGAAACGAAATGCTTCAGATCTGGAAACACAGAACTTACTAGGGGATAGATGCAAATGCATTTCTGAAACGAAAATGCTTTAGATACATGAGATTGCAACATAGAACATACTAGGGGATCAATCCATATGCATATCTGAAACGAAACGCTTCAGATGTAGAAGAAAATTAAGACACATCCATGCATCTCTGAAACGAAAGCAACATTCAGATAAAATTGCAACGATGTTTCTTTCTCTTCTCAATTCAAATTTTCACCACAATCCAAGCAAAACGGAACACCAAACTTGCACTGAATACAAACATTTCAGTTATGAGAAAAATTATCAGTTTGGTATGCAATAACTATTGTTACAAGATCTGAAGAAAAAGTAAATATCAACACAAAATATATATGAAAAGGACATGTAAATCATTTCCCCATAAATTGTAGAACAGTATAAGTAAATTTTACACAAAATCAGGTTGCTAATTTTTACATGCCTTGTCAATATTCTAGTCACATTAAAATAAAAAATAAATATTCTGGTCACATATAAACTACATGCACCAAAATTACAGTCCAATTACATTGGAGTTACACAATGTAAATATAGTGCTAGTGAAATGTAAATTGAAAGTAAGTTTCTCATATATCCTGACACAAAGCAAGCAAAAAGGAAAAAACTGACTGGTTGCATGCAAATTCAAAACCACACATTGAGACTAAACTAATTTGAAAAAGAAAAACAACTGAGAACATTTTCAGTTTGATATGTAATAACTACTGTTGCAGAATCTGAAGAAAATAGAACTCAACAGATAAAAAACATGAAAAAAGACAAGCTAAATCACCGCCTACAAAAATTACAGTACAAGCACACTAAATTTACGTAGTGTAATTTTAGTTTAAACACAGTGTAACTGTAGAATCACTCATGCATGTCCCATCACATCATCAAAAATAACACATACAATAAAAATATACAACTTGTACAAAAAAAACAAAAACTCATAAGTGATATGCATAGAAATTTGAACATACAGTTACATCTTGAAGTGTCCTCTTGCTCATATTTTGCAATTTAGGAATTGTTGAATTTGATGCATGAATATTATGAGTATGATTCATAGGAGTTAACTGATCAGGAGAATCCTCAATGGATTGAAAAGAGATAAAATCCTACAAAGATATAATATAAATAATTGAATTAGAAATTTGAAAAACGTGTACTGATGTAAAACTTAAAAATAATATAAAAGTTTTTAAAAATGCTTAGAATAGTACTTGAGATGCACTATTAGCTCCAAATTCTTCATTTTCCTTTCTAGAATTAGATGATTCATCATCAGAATCAAAAAGCTTGAATCTAGGCCTCGACTCATCAAATATGTGATCTGTGCTATCACGATTGTTAAACTGCGATAATCTGGACTTGAACTTATTAGCGACAATCTTAACAACATTGATTGCTGCAGCACTGACAAAAGAAGCTACAAGAAGAAAGAGTGATACCAAAAATCAGATGAATATAGATCGAAATTACAATTATAATTCAAAGAAAAAAATAAAATTTAATAATTGCACGGGGTGGAGGAGCATACATTTCAAAGATTCATTAACACCGCTGTTATGGTTCCTAGGGTATCCAACATCTGGACTAAGCAAGTTTGCATCTAATGTGCATACAAAAAAAATAGTCAACAAAAAGAGAAACATATATAACAATTTCCAAAATAAATATATATATTTACCATGACCACTACTTCTGGATTTCAAAATTTGGCAATCACCAGTACAGACCTGAAAAAAAAGAAGAAAATATATTACAAATTAAACATAATAATATGTGCTCTTATATCCTGTTACATGTAGTAAAAACATAATGTGTGTACCTTCTCACGGTTATGTGAAGAGAGCACACCAGTTAATTCTTTAGCAAAGTTTGAAATAGCAACATTATCCTCATTTCGCTAATAGAAAAACAATACAAATATCAGTGGAGTCCCAAAAAATATTTTTAACAAATTTTAAGATATGACATCACAGAATTAAGCTCACTTACAGTGGTGGCATTATCATGTATTGTGACATTATTCAAGCTTATATTCTGGTGATCAACATTGGCGACAGAGCCATACAGATCTAAATAGAGAAATAACAAAGTTGGTAATTATTAAAACACTAGAAAAAGAAAACTATTCACAAAGTAAATTGTTAGTTGGCAGTAAAAGTACAACTTACGAGCAATTCGTTCACTAGAAGAACACTCCTTTCCATTAAATCTTGAAGTAGTATTGTTGTCAAAATCAGGTTGATTATCAATTGTATTACTAGGCATAGATGTTTGGACACCTTTTATAACAAAGACAAGCAAGAAATTGTAAAAATACATTTTAGGGCATGCATGTTAACATAGGACAGAAAAATAAGAGAGAAAAAATGACACATAAACATACCAGCATTTCTCACAGCAGAATCATGATCACCTTGGTTGTCAAATCCCAAGCTACCCACAGCTTCATTTTCAACTTGTACAAAATCCATAATAGCTGATTGGGAGATCATCAACAAAACAGAGATAACAACATCTTCAAAAGGTTGACTGTCAGAGATGTGATTTGTAGAACAATAAGAAACAAGCAGATCACATATATTGTCCTTGATGTAATCTGGAAGCATATTCCCAATAGCAGACTCAAAGTTTTTGTCGAAATGAAATTGAATTGGACTGTGAATGTGCATGCTACAGAGAAACAAACAGAAAGTCATAAATATATATTTTGAAGTAGCATAGTAAGCGCACAACACAAAAATACTATGATGACATTGATACACCCCTACCTTGAAGTAGCATGTTGTAGACAAGTCCTTAACAGGCCTCAATCCAAAATTGTTCTCATCAATCTTATCTAAATCAGAGAATGTTGTAATCATACCCTTTTTCCAAATAGAAATACGTGGAATTGCTTGATCAATATATCTTTCACCAAAATCAACACAATCAAGATACATGACCTATATAAAAAAGAAGTTATATCACACACAATACACATGTTGAAAATGCAAAAGGTATAAAAAATGAAGAATACTTACTGCCCAGAAATATAAGCAACCTCCCAAGCTGTTGCGCTTTTGAAACTTTTTGATAGAAAGCATCAACCAATCGTAGACAAACTTTGACCAATCATAGCATCTCAAAGAATCAACATCTTCGAAAATTGTCAAATATTTTGTGCTTGGCATCAAGGAGGAGTTCGGACACAAAAAGCAGGCCAGCGCAACAATGAGAAAAGATATAATTACATCCTCATCAGACATAATTTTTTTCTGGATGAATTGATCACCAAAAAATTTGACAGATGGAATAGAGACTAGGCCAAACTTAGAGAGTATAAACTGCTTTCCTTTGTCAAAATCTCTCCCAAATTCTAAGCCACCAATTGGAAGATCAAGCACAGCATGGACTGATTGTTTCGTTATTGGTATTATCTTGTCCCTCAAAATAATCTCAGAAGTTGAAACATCTACTTTATTTGCAATCCAGGACGTAAATTTGTTTGGTACATAATTGCTATCAAATAACAACAATGATCCAAAACCATAACTATCAATTTTCCTCTTTTGATGCTCAGTCAGGGAAAACAACACTTCAGAAAAATATCTGACCGAGAATCATGTGAATGAATGATCTTTCTTAACAAGTTGCTTTTGCTTCTTGGCCTTTAAAGAAAAGGTAAGAAATTAACAAGCAATTCCAAGTTAAAAATGAACTTTAACTAATTGCTAAAAAAATATAAGGATAAAAATGCACAGAATACAAATTTACATTGCAAATACATTAAAGTATTGTGTGAACATAATGTAATTTGATAGTTCATTACATTTAATTATCATTGATATATATAATTACCACATAATTCAAATGTTGGATAAAGTATTAAGTTCTAACTGTATATAAACCACAATGCTAATGAATTAATTAGACTACTAAATGTATAACAGCTTGGAACCAACCATTAAAGCACAGGGACTATAAAAAAAGCTAACATATTAAACTAACTATGCTTCACATACCTTAGTTTTCTGGTGAACATATGTAGAACCACTCATGAACTTCCTTTTCAAATCTTGTATAACCTAGAAATAAACAATATTTATATACAAAAGCATGTAAATCAAATATAACAATAACAACATTGAGAGAATAAAAAACAGAAATTTAATTAAACATACCTTCTTGTTCATTTTATACAATATTTTGTCCAATTCAGCTTCATTCAAACCTTCAAAAACCTGAGCACAAAAAACACTCCAATATATGGGTATAAATGAAAAATAGAATTATACTTGAAATAAACAAGCCTTAATAAAAAAATACTAACCTCATTAGCAACATCATTATCATCAGACTCAATGTTATATTGAGAATCATCACTGCTGCTGTCTAATTGGTCAGATAATATCTCAACATGCTTATGAGCCATGTTAGCTTTATGAACTGAATAAAAAAAGAATTAACATAAATAAGAACAAAAAATATTAGGCAGATAAAAAATAGTATTCATCATGGTTCTAATAATTAAAAAGCATCAAAAGTTCAATGCAACATAATAACACCGGTATTCAATTAACTAAAATACTACAAAAACTAATCAAAGCTAATCTCTAAAACGGAAACTACCACTCTGAAATTAAAAAAACACACTTAAAGAAAGAGATGATAGCAAAGGAGATAAAGGAAGACAAGGTTTAGATTTAGAAGCAGAGTATAATGGCAAAAGGTTAAACGGGAGAGGGAGCGGGCCATGATGATAACCTGAAATAAAATCTCACAACAACTTTGCTCTGATAATAATAGCAAAGTAAGCACTTAGTATAACATGCTTCTGTAACTTGTTTCAAAAAAAATGCTCACATCAGTTTCAAATCAAATTACATAAAATCTACAGAACCAAATAACACACCTAGCACTAAAAAATTGGTTGCTCAGCTCAGTTTTAGAGTACAGATAGTTGAATAAAACTAACATATCAGGTCAGTTTTCAATTATAGACTTGATAAACACAAATATCTGAACTCAGCTTTTAGATTAATATGACAAAGAAGTTGAAAAAAAAACATATAGCTCAGTTCAAGTTACAGATCCAAAATAACACGCCTAGCACTAGAAAAATTGGTTGCTCAGCTCAGTTTCAGAGTACAGACAGTTGAAAAAAATGAACATCTCAGGTCAGTTTTCAATTATAGACTTGATAAACACAAATATCTGAACTCAGTTTTTAGATTATTATTACAAAGAAGTTGAAAAAAACATACAGCTCAGTTCAGTTACAGATCCAAAATAACACGCCTAGCACTAAAAAATTGGTTGCTCAGTTTCAGAGTACAGACAGTTGAAAAAAACTAACATCTCAACTCAGTTTTCAATTGCAGAGTTGATAAACACAAACATCTGAACTCGTTTTTAGTGTATTTACAACAACCAGCTTGCTAATCCAAAACAAATCTAATGCATCAGGTGTCTAATCCATTACAACTAGATCTATGAACTTGCAATAAAAAATAAACTACCACTAGCAAACTAAACTGAATGTTTTCTATGTGTAACATAAGGGGAATTACCCCAAGCTGCTCCCTACTACCACTAATATGCCACTATGTTCAGATCAACAACACACGAAATGCAAAAAGGTAAATCAAGTGCAACACACTTACATGAACCCATTAGATCTACATAGGTGATTTATAAAAAAGGATGAAACATACATCAGATCCACGATGAAAAATAGAACGCTATAGATGCATTTCAGACAGATGAATCGATATAGCAAATATAGGTCTACAAGGGTGATTTCAAAAAACTATGGATGAACCAAACATCAGATCCCGCAAAAAATAAATCTACAGCGAAATCGAACACCACCAAAGCATTTCAAACCAATGAATCCATGAGGCAAATCTAGAACCAGACCTTAAACGAAAAAACAAAAAAAAATCAATACATCCACACAGTAAAGCAACATGCTCAAGTTATTGCAGGCATCGACGAGCACCAATACACACAATCTCTGCTCACCAAAACAACTCACAAACCACAAACTCAAATCAAAAAATAAGATAGGGAAGAGAATGGAAATCAACTCACCAGAAACAAAATCTTCAACGGCGCAACTTCTATTAGGGACTTCACCGGAGCAGTTGCGTCACGCGCGCGTGCCACCGGCGAACTAACCCTAGAGGAGAGCTCTCGCGAAACCTGAGGAAGAGCAAGGTGAGAGGAAAGAGAAGGAGCGAGAGTCGCTGACTCCGCCTCTATCTCTGCCTCCTCTCTCGGAGGGAGAGAGAAAGACAATGGCGTGGAAATCGAAAAGTTAAAAAACGACGCTGAAAAAAAAGCGAACTAGGTCGGGTGGGATGCCTTCTAGACTGGTCCATCTGCACGAATCGTGGAACAAAAGATCTAATGGCCACAAAACCGAGTGACGCGTAAGAAAAAATCACGCGACAGAGAGATAGCAAAATCGTTGATGATTTGATCTGCTTAAGCCAGGTTTATCGTGATAGCATGTCCTATATTCTCTTCGTGTATGAGCACTCAATCTGCTAGGAGGTGAAAGGAGGTCTCCGGAGCGTGTCGGCACAATAATTGCTTCGTGTTGATGAAGAACAAATCCGCGCTTTGTAACCAAATCCTACCGTCCACTCTCTCTCTCTTTATATATGTATTTGTTACTTTGTGAGCTTTCAAGTGATTTTATCATGTTCGTCGGTGCTGAGGTACACTTCTTGTACTGTCTTATAGGATAACCAATTGGTTCAGGAGCTCGACAGTATATATAGTTTCAACATGATTCCGTCAGTCGTACAGTACAGTTCGGTCAATCGGTGGTCTCCTCTTTAACTGAATGACTCTGCACGAGAAGAATAGTCTTCGCCGACGACGACACGGCCAGTCGATCTCTTCCTCAGACAGAGACAGACAGACAGACATACATACATATATACATACATACACTATAAGAAAAACAAAAACCATTTTTACAGATGTGGGTTTTTTTCCCAGCTGCGGGTAGGTCTCACGGAGGCAAAAGGCCGCATACGTAAATGATAACCGGGGTCGAGACCATCGTTTGCCTGCGAAGATATATATTTGTAGACGGATGACATAAGGCTCCGCCTTGCGAAAATCATCTTCGCAGGCGGACGACATAAGACTCCACCTACGATAATAATTTTATTTTCGCAGACAAGCCTCTTAAGGCGTCCGTCTAGAAAAATTCGATTTTCGCAGGCGGGACCTTAAGTGGTCCACCTAGAAAATATAGAAACACCAGTAGTAGCTATTAAATCGGCTAAGTCCTCCTTAGCTTCTCACTCACTCCCTCTCCCTCCACTTATCTTCTCCTCTCCTTGGTATCTTAGAAGGCAGCCGACCGGCAGGCGCGCCCCTCCTCGGTGCGGCCCTCTCTCGGCCTCTCACCCTCCTCCTCTCAGATCTGCCTGGAGGGAGGCCACCACCGTTGGTGGCGGCACAACTTCCTCCCTCCCTGTCTTCCTCTCGGATGCCCTGGCCCTGAGGGGGGACGGAGAGGGGAGGCCGGCAGCGCGGCCCTCCCCTCCCTCCCTTCCTCTTCCTCTCAAATCCGCCCGAAGGGGGAGGCCGGCGGCGGCGGTGCGACCCTCCCTTCCCTCTTCCTCTCAGATCCGCCCAGAGGGGAGCGCGGCCCTCCCCTCTGCAGCAGTAGAGGGCGCCAGGGAGGAAGTCGGCACCGACATAGTTGCACCCTTCAACGATGATGTTTTTATTTGTTATTTTTATTTTGATTGATGTTAATCTGCAATGCATTTGAATCCGATGCTCTTGTGTTCATGTATGGAGGATTGTGTTGATGAATGAATATTTGTGAATGGATTTTGTTGAATGAATGGATATTTTGAGATAATTTGTGATTTGTGGGTGAAACCCGAGGGCGGGCCTGGGTTGGCGGAGGAATTGTTTCTTTGGCGTCAGACACTATTTTTGTAGGCGGGGTTACTCTAGCGCCTGGGAATATTGAATTTCCGTTTGTGAAAATGATTTTCGCTGGCGGTGCTTGGTCCGCCCGTAAAAATTGTTGATTTTTGCAGGCCTTTAAATATAACAGAAGATTTGATCGCCTATGAAAACATGTTTTGGCAGTATATATACATATATATATATATATATATATATACATATACATACATATATATATACATATACATACATATATATATACATATATATATATACATATACATACATATATACATACATATATATATATATAGGAAAATGGTTCTATACACCCGGGAGTACGTACTCCTGCTCTCATCCACCGTCGATCAACAACCAGACACAACATACCTCGTTAGCAGATCCACTCAACAGATCCGTTTTGATTTTTATCAAGAAAACTTTTTCCGCTCATCCGAATATGGAATTAATTATTTAGGGAGAAATTATCTATACCACTTATATCGCAACAGACCCAACAGCATATCACGGAGTTTTGGGACTTTGGGGGCGGCGCGGCGACGACACCACCTTGGATTGACACCGCGACGATTCAGCGGCGACTGGGTGGCTGGTGGAGGAATTGAGGAACAAAGAAGCGATCTCTTGGAAGCTGCTCGTTCTTTCCTCGAGTGATGGCTCCTTCCTCTCCATTTGGAGATACTGAAGCAGAGGTAATCGATCTAGAGATCCTACCTCCTGTTGGTGTCAATGAAGGAGACATCATCGATCTTGGGTCAGAGGAGCGTAGGAGCAGGGAAACCATGGCAAAATCAAAGGGTCACAGTAATGGAGGTCATACAAAGCAGCAGGTTTGTATCGGTGTAGTTCTACGGCAAGATCGACACAAGAGAAAAAGTTTATCACCACTTTGCAAGGTATGCCCTACAAATTAATGCCTGTGATTGAATATCTTGATTTCTATAGACATAAATCGATGCTTTCAGTTTCGGATGCTAATCTTGTCCTGTAGATGCATTTGCTGTTTCTTTTGGGATAAACTATATTGTACCCTACTTGCTATACTAGTTGCTATACTAGTCTGTATATACTACAATGTTTCCGGAAGTGTATGTGTTATTCATTTAATTTTTTACTGTACTATTTACTGAATCTATATGGATTGGTATATACTGAACTTTTCCATAGAGTGGTATATGCTAATTTTTGTTTACAGAAGTATATACTGAACTCGGTATGTACTGCATTTTTCTATGGAATGACATATGCTGAATTTTTCTATGCAAGGATATATACTGAACTTTCCATGTATTTGCTGAATTTTTTTCATAGAGGGGTATATGCTGATTATTTTTTTACAGAAGTATATACTGAACTTTTCTATGCAAGGGTATATACTAAACTTTGTTTGACAAAAGTACATACTGCATTTCGAAAGTTATGCTGAATTTTCATATAGGGTGATATATACTAGCTTTGATACGCATTCAGTTTACACTCCATTTCCCCATAGAGGGGTATATGCTCTCTCTTTTTTACAGTAGTATGTACTGAACATTTTTTCAATGTAGTGATATATACTGTTTTTTTATGTGGAGGGGTACAAATCGAACTTGTTAGCCAAAAGTACATACTGTGTTCTTTCCATAGATATGCTGAATTTGTACATAGAGGGGTACATACTGGCCTTTCTTACACAGAAGTATATATACTGCATTTCTATGTAGAGAGGTATATGCTGTTTTTTTAAAAGTACATGCTGAACTTTTAAAGACAGAAGTACACCTGAATTTTTCTCATTCATGTAATCTATTATAATTTTGTGCTAAAACTAATTATCTGCAGGATTTGAAGGTTTCAGTAACAAGGGGTAGCCTTAATAAGACAGCTGCACGGGTGGTATCAAGGTATCGCCAAAGCAGGGTACTAAATAGACAGAACAAAGACAACAATACCTTTGGTATCAACTGTAGGTGTCAACCCAAATGCATAGTGGATATTATTAAAGATTTCAATAACACGAAGAAGGAGCTGATTGGTGAAATTGGATTTGGTGGAATTTTGGATTTCAAACTTACTAAGGTTCACAGGCAGTATGGAGCATGGCTACTGAGCAAGGTGGATCCGAAATCATGCACTATTGTTATGGATGTCAACCAGGAGTTGCCAGTTGGTCCCAAGGATGTCAATGAAGTTTTTGGCTTGCCATGCTCCGGGGATCCGATTATCCCTTGCTCGCAAGACGAATTGAACGAGAAGAAACAAATGTTATGTGAAACTTTTGGGATACCAAACTTTTCACACCTAAAAATATCACTCTTAGAGGGAATCCTAAAGAAGAAGTACGGTACGACCATGACGATAGTTGAAAAGAGGGTATTCAAGGTGGCCTTTGTGTTATATGTCACGACGAAGCTGTTGGCTCCGCAGTCCTGCGCGAACTTCATATCTCCAAGGTATATTAGGGCTATCTCTGACGTTCACAATATAAAACAGTACAACTGGTGCCAGTTTGTCATAGATGAGGTGAAGAAAGCAGCAGAATTAATGCCCACTCGCTTTCAAAAAACGGTGCAACGATCCATCAACTGGTGTATCATCTTCCTAATGGTTAGTATCGATACCTACCTTATTAATTTAGTATATAATTAACACTCATACTGACAGGCCAAATCATCCGTGCAGGCAATCTATTTGAGCAATCTCGTCATCCGGAAGGTTGGTATCACATCTGTTAAATCATGTCACATTTCTCAGTTTGAGGACAATCAAATTGCTAGGATGATTCAAGAAGATATAGTCAGTAAACATAACCCAGGATACCCTTTCCCTCGTTATGGGAAGCTCAAGGTATGTACGATAACCAGTCTGTAATATGCATATCTTTCCCTACAAAATTAAGATAAATTTCAATGCACATGTTGTTCAGTTGAGGAAAGCTCCAAGAGAGAACACCATGCTCGTGCCAGAGGTGTCTCCCCTAAACTTATGCTCTGCTTCAAAGATCCCGTCCAGAGGGATTGATGGTGGCGCAAAATTAGTCAAATTCCTCGAGTCACACTTCAATTCATTAGATGTATCTGGAATGGTTGGCCCACAGGTATGACAACAATTAGTATATAGAATGTTACTTCATAGTTCATCCATTCAGTTGGTTTGTCTACAGGATGAAGTATCTGCAACCTAACAAGGGTGTATTCTGATTGAAAACGCAGGCATACGAGGAGATGAAATCTTACGTTCAGAATGGCTTCGATCAGATCGATGATATTTTGCCTAGCATATCAGACTTTGTCGACATAAGCAACGACCAAACTGCTATTCAAGTATCCAACCTGTTCAAGGGAGCTTTCAAGAGTAATATTGTAGCGGCAGTTAAGATAGCTACGAGGGCAACAGTGAGGAATGTCATTGATACTATTGAGGATATGCAAGGGCCTCTCCATCCATGGGGAGACCCATCTATCATGGGATACAGCACACCCACGAGCCACTACACACAAGCTACAAAACATGGAAGTCTAATGGACCCACCAGGTAAAGTTTGTTCACTATTTCCATCATTTAACAAAAAGAAATAGTCTTAATGCTCACTGAAACAAATTTTCTTACATACTCCATGTATCAGCTACCCAGAAATATGAGCACAATTTTGGAGGCTCACAGTGTACTACTCCAAAATCTAATGGAGCTCCAGGTTGGTGTCCATAAAGAAATACTTGCCAAAAAATTAACGTGTTAAGTGCATACTAATCATTCTAAAATATTCAGGTTTGATTAAAAGGACTAATTCTTCAGTATCGCCTACGTCGGGAACTCGCATGACTAACCAATGTTCCATTATGCTAATTGAAGAATTTGGTAGCGATGATCAGAAGAAGCGAAAATATACTGTTGAAAACCCACCATCTCACTTGCTGAAACACAAAACAAAGCGTGCAGTGAAACCAAATAGAAACCTCATGTCGCCTTTCCTATCGAAACAATGCTCAACTGAGAGGCTCGACTCTAGGATTGCTGATGAACTATATTCCTATGTAATGTCTATTTCAGACGAGGCATCGTTAGAGTAAGTCCAACTCTTCACGTAGATTTACTATTCCACACTCACCTCATATGACATTCATTGATTCTCCGTGGATTATTTCAGTGAAATATAGCTGCAGAGTTCCCATCCTTTCAGGATATCATTGAAACTACAAAACATCCAGGAAACTATAAAGGTTGGGAGCCAAATGGATTCAGATTCTCTCAACCTTGCAATTCGAATCATGTTCCAACGAGAAGTTGAAAGATTTCGGAACACAAACTATTTGGGCTGGAGGCATTTCATAAATCAAGATTTTGGGGTAACATTGCATCTCTTAAAATATTCTTCTTTGGACAAAGACCATTCTAATTCAATGACACTTTGTACTATTAGATGTACGCGGTAGCTGGAGAGGAATTTTGGGAAGCTAGCCATCAGCTTGCACACTTCTTGGGCCCCGAAGTGGTATATGATGTTTCAGATAGCCACCTGGTGAGTACGTTTTTCGTTACCGTACATTTCACACATATAACTGACCATAATGGACAAGTGGACCCAATGATATACAAATCATAATTTCGCAGATACTGATACCTATTCACCTCTTCAAACATTATGTGCTGTATGTATTTAACATGGAGAGAAAGAAGTTATCTGTACTTGATTCGCTGAACACTAAAGATCCTCTCGGAGAATCACGTTTCGCCCGGCATGACAAGTTAAAGATCACAGTGTCACAGTGTTTAATGGAATGCATGCGTCTTGCATCACCCGGGTGGGACAAGGACGTACTAAACTGGGACTTCGAGACAGTCGAAAATATACCAGAGCAACAAAACGGGTGAGTGTCTACCCAAGAAAACGGTAAACAACTCGTTAACAACTTGTACTGACACTAGTTTTTCACAAACACACAGGGACGATTGTGGCTTTTATACATTCAACTACATGCTGAACTGGGATGGTAGCCGTCTTGTGAACACTTTTTCTCAGGTTTATGATGCTTCAAATATTCCCACACAACACTCCACTACAAAGTCTTCAACTATATGCTCTAACTGAAAAACATTTAACATTCCCAGGACCCGTACTACCTCCGGAGGCAATTTTTGATCCACCTGTTGACTCTGCGTGACAATGAGGCAATACTTCCTGAATATGTGGTGGACCGGATTCGACAAATTAAAGACATTTAGTTTAGATTTATACTCCTATCAAAAGTACCACAACAATTCATGTTATTTTTTTAATACCCTATTTTCATCGTTTGACATAATAATAAGATTGCTGCTATGCATCGATCAAATAACAACCTGCTTACCATCACATGGGCATGTACTGAACTATTCAAACTTTTCAGTTCTCCAAATAATAACCATACATCATGTACTTCCTTTAATCACATATACCCTTATTATGAGATCGTTCAGTATGTCAATTTCAATTCAAGTCTGGATCCAATGAATTATATGGTTTATTTTCGTATACACATAGAACTCAACCCTAAATATATGCAGATACCTTTTTAACGTATTTAGGACAAAAATACCACTTTAGCTGGCTCTACACACACACAAAGAAGTATTTAACATCTGAACGCCACCCTCATTTTCCCCTAAAAGAGAGAGAGAGAAAGTACCATCGTCATAATTCTATTGTTTCCTATTAACGCATAGTTACCAAAGCGACACTTCCAAAAACATCACAATACAAGTTAAGAATGATTTAATCTAGATAGAATATACTGGTCAATCTGTATGTAAAATAATCATAACAAATTGACTATAGGAAGTAAAGCCAAATATCATTCCACACAAAAACTTCAAATATAAACTAAATGAGAACATAGACTAAAACTTTCTCTTGTACGTAGACGCCCGGCCGCACGTGCGTGAATTGTGCCCTGTTTCGTGACATGTGTGACAAAATCTGGGAGGAAACGGCAGTTCATCCTCATGACCTTCATCTTGGTTTTCTTCATCGGAATTAAAATCTTCGGTGTTTATCTGCTTTTGACTCCTTACTTCTTTTCTTCTTTTCACACTAGCCTCCTCACCACCAGATTTATACCTGTTCACTTTTGGTCTTCCTCTGCTTCTCTTCTTCAGTGGTGGAAGCATATCACCAGTCATATTACCACCATCATCCCCACTCGACACAAGATACTGATTGTCAACATTAGCACCAACCAATTCTTCATTTCCATCTTCGGTCAATACAGTGGGCCTTGATCTTTGCCTAGGTGCTCCTTTTGGGGATGCTCCTCTACTGTCATCGTCGTCCAAACATAATAGATTTTTCAGGTCAACTAAAAGTTTATTCATGACTGACATTGCCATTTTGAATGCGTGTACATCTGTGTTTGCAACCCTAGCCACCTCCACAGACTTTCTATTCAGAATTACATGTCTAAAACTCCTCGATTGTTCAGCATCGACATCATCTTTGAACCCTTGCAGATGAGGTGGTACAAAATCCCGAGCGTTCCTCGTCCATCTTTTTAGTACATACCTCTCTGGAATATTCGATAAACCATACTGAACAAGTACCTAAAGGGACAAACCAGTGCAATAGAAAATAATCAAAATTACTTTCATAAGCCACACAATGACTAAAATATTTTAGGACCCAGTGAAAAATAAAATCTCTGATAATGGAAGAAAAAAATACCCTCAGTATGTGGCTGCACAGAATTCCCTTATGCTCAAACATCTTGCAGATGCACGAAAATTCCTCTCTTTCTACATCACAAGACACTTGATACTCCTGCCGAAGGAATGAACTAGAATCTTGTGTGCACATACGTACAACTTGAACGGTGCTTTCATCCTCCCCGGGTTTCACCATGTATGATAGACTATCGGTTAACTTATCCGAGAACAACTGGAAAACAGCTCTAGTATATATCTGGGATGCATGAATCTCTATCGGTAAGCTTGTTTTAATTTCAACCTTGTCCTGCATCGAGTGACACCAACTCTTAATCACGCACTCAATTACATATAATCAACAAACTGGGCACAATGCATACTTACATTACTTGTTTGGAATTCCTCTGCATCCTCCTTTTGTAGTTTCTCATTGAAAAATCGGTCATACCTCTTAACAAACCCATTCATAGAGCTAGAGGGTTTCACAAACATTTTGAACACATGGTTTGCTGACTCACTTCTCTGCGTAGTAGTCATCCCAGCAAAGAACCTATGGGCAAAATATACAAATGCCCATTTACGCCTTATGTCCCAAATGTGTCGCAAATAAACACTATTTTCTAGATGGTAATCACGAATCAGTTTGTGCCAAGCGGTTACAAACTCCTCCTCTGTCAGAGTCTGCGTGAGAACCTTGTGAAATTCTTTCTTGAATGTCCCACGCTTGGAGTAGATGTTCCCCATACATTCCTTTGCTTTCTTTAGGATGTGCCACTTGCACACACGGTGGATCGTGTTTGGAAATACCTGTCGAATGGCAGCAGCCATGGAAGGACAATTGTCTGCAATATTAAGGATATGAATAAGCATCCTCATGAGGAACACGTAATATGCTGAAAAAAACTAAAGTAAACTTTGAATTCTTGAAAAAATATAAATACTGTTAAATACCCACATACCTGTCAATATTCCAAGTGGTACCTTCCCATTCATGCACTCTTTGAATGTATTGAATAACCATACAAATGATTCTTTTGTCTCCTCTCTAAGAACGGCACAACCAAAGAATGTGCTCTGAAAGTGATTGTTTACCCCAACGAAAGGTGCAAATGGCATATTATACTTATTTGTTTTGTACGTAGTGTCAAAGGTAATGACATCACCAAAATTCTCATAATTCAATCTAGACACTGCATGAGACCAGAATATGTTTTTCACACGACAAGCCTCGTCGAGCTGTATACTGTAAAAGAAATTCTTACTCTTTTTTTGAATTTCCTTTAAGACATCAAGTGTTTTTTGCATGTCATCGCTACACTCATCCCGCCTAATTGCATATGCCAGCCTATCCATAGCTTTCCTCGTGAATGGAACCATGGAAGCTCCGCCATGCATTCCAGACAACATACCATACATATTTGTCAGATTCATGCTATTGTCAACCATCTCTTCAATAATACCCCGAGTCCCCTCATCTATTTGATTGTGTGAATGATAATTCTTTGTAACTCCTACACTCTTTTTCATAGCATGGTTGTGCTTACAAACAACTTTAGTTACTGACCAGCTACCAGCACCACTGGGCCTATTTATCTTGATCATTGCTGGGCATCCAATTCGAACTGAAGGCTTCTTGGTTTTTGGGTTCTTTCCCTGCAGTGAACATTTAAATTAACACATATGCCATCAAATCTTTCTATATGAACATAGCCACTACTAACATACTATTCTAAATATACATACCTGGTGTGAGCAGCATATCTGCCGCATTGTTCTCTTCTTTCCCACGTTTAGACGTTCTTTATCTAGACGGATCCCAAATCCTTTACTAATAGCATAAATATTATAAAAATTATATGCATCTCTCTCAGTCTTAAATCTTTGGTCCAACGCTGGAGCAAGTATTTGAGGATCAGAATAGTCAGGAGGTATGCCAGCTTGGCTATCTACTACCATTCTGGAAAAGAAGGCATACAGTGTTCAGAATATACCACCAATTCCTTGGAATCAAAACGATACTCGTGCGAATTATTATGGTACAAACCTTTCCGTAGGTATCTCTGCGCCATCAATTTCACTTGGGTTTCCTTCTGTCCAATCCAACGAAGGGAATTCATTTCTACATTGAAGACAGAAAAGGATTATGTACTATACAGATTCAAAGTGTATACTCAAATGGAAACCTGGCAAAGACACATACCTTGTCGCTGGAGTTCCATCCCCAGAATCATGCAAGCCAACCATCAATGGTTCATCTTCCTCCACGGCTAAACCCATGCGTAAGAAAAAAAACAAAATGCACCAATATGAGGCGATCATTACGAGGGATCTAAAAATATTAATTTTTAATCCAACCTTGACCTAACACCATCTGGTTGTGAATCACGGGCAGATTGACAAACACCATCCACTATGCACGTGGAAGAGTTGCACTCATCCATAAGTATTTGGCTGATTTGATGATTTAGGATAGATCAAGCAGGCACCCATCCGTTCAAAAGATCAAAACCAACTTTACATTCTGAAAGAAAAAAACACCAAATTGGAACAACATACCTTGACCCAGCAGTATCATTCGTGAGGATTTGATTATTCACTTGTTCATCCATCCAAAAACAGCAGCGCCGTGCGGCGCTGTAATCTCGACGCGTCGCGTACAGAACAAACCAAGAAACTAGAGCCCTGGATGAACGCAGGCAGTATGCGCTTCTGTTGATGGTGATACCATTCCTCACCACCCACTAGCCGCACGGACCTATTCTCCAGCTGATTAGTTATGCATGATCGGTAATTTCCTCTGTTTTCATATTAATTACTGCTAATAAATACTAAACGGGTACCACACTCTCAACCCATTAACAAATACTGATCTCAAAGATAATCAACGGTATTAGGAGAGGGAGTATGTACACCCGGGTGTACTAAACAGTCATCATATATATATATATATATATATATATACATATATATATATATTCTAGGATCCCACATCATACCATTACATATGCATCATATGCATAAGCATGTCATTGGCATATATTTTACTTCTATTTACTTATTGACATGCATGGATATAATTCAATTGTCAAGCTTCAATATAATGTTGACTTATATCCTTCATATCCAAATGTGGTTATTATTAATGGATTTGTCATCAATCACCAAAAAGGGGGAGATTGTAAGTTCAAGTGCCTTAATTTGGTTTTGGTGATTAATGAAAAATCTAATTATATGAGACTAATCATTTTTATGAGCATTTCTTTGACTAGTCTCATTTGGATATGAAAGTAAAAATGATGAGAGGTATGTATTAAACTTCACATATTTTAACTTGGTCTCTCTTGTGGATCCAAAATATAGTGTGAGCTTCCTCATTGATCTTTATTGATTATGTGCATATGCGTTCCTTCATATCCATATGTATGCACATCTTGAGAGGGAGCTTATTCTATATTTTGTTTTTTATAAGATCTCTACCTTGATTTGAAATTATCTTTCATCTCATCTCTCTATATTGTTTATATCGGGTTATTATCTATCACAAAAGAAAGAAAAAGATTGAAAGATCTTGGATTAAACAATTTGTGTAATTGTTGCTTTGGTGATAGATGATAAACCGATATTTATGGCATTAACCTCTCTTTTACATAAGTTATCAACTAGGTTATTTCACGATAATGAGATGTGGTAGATGGACCTTAATCATGACAAGGATGAAATGCATGGAGATAAAGCAATATGTATCACTTCTTATCTCCTACTTTTTGATAGGTTCATATATATGATTTCCATGTTATTGTTATATAAGTGTGAGACTAATGTTTACTTGAGCCTTATCTTATTTAGTCTCCTTTACTTTGAGAACATGGAGATCATGAAGGTGTGTGTTTTTGTTTGTCTTGTCATTGCTACGTGCATTCTCCATGTGTATAGGATAAACCCAATTGGTTCTTCTTTACTTATGCATACACTTGCCTCTCTTGTATATTTATTTGTATGCATATATTTAGGGGGAGCAAATCCTATACATTTATTGTGCATGTTTTAGATCCATGTTGTTCACCTATTATTTATATCGGATCCTTGCACTTGAGCTTGCATACGAGTATATGACACCTGTGATGTTAATGAATACTCAACAAACATATCCATATCTTTCATATGCAACCGGTTGGTCACCAAGTGGAGGATGACAACCGATTTGTTGGGACTAAGTTTTTTCCTTTGAGCCGTGCAAAGGAATAGGTCTAATTGTGATGAGGCTAATGGATGACACCATGGGTTGATAGTCACCAAGCCAAGGACATCGCCATGTCGACAAGAATGAAGTCAAGATTGTGATGAGAAGAAAATCTTAACAAAGGATGGTCAAGACCTCGGCATAAACATGGTTCAAGCGAATGGTCACGAGTGTTGATCTTGGCTCAAGCATTAACCCCAAGTTCAATAGCGCAAGGCAAAGGTATAATTGAACTAAGAGTGTTTTCTTAGTCTTTTCCCGGTCTTGGTGTTTGGTGTAGACCGGATTTGCTAGATAGGCGCCGTACTATCAAGAGGGGTCTATGAAGCGAGCATGTGGATGATCTTGCGCCATATTAGTTCATATGCATGTAGGTGCATTTGGTGGGCTTGTCTAGCCAAGTGTGGTGAGTTTTCTCAAGTCCTAAACAAAGAGAGAAGTGGGCAAATCCTATAGGTTTGGGTAGCCTCATGTGGTTATGTCCGGTGGAGTATCCTTTGGAGTGTGAGCCCTTTCTCCCTGAGAAAAGTTGTGTTTCTTGGATGTATTGTTCATGGTTTGTATAGCCCTTTGAATAAGCTTTCCATAGAGTCCAAGAACGCCAAATTCCGAGACCCGAGTCAAGAGATACCACCGTTTTACTAACGGTCGGTTGAGCTGAAAAGTGACCTACGGTCTGACCGCCACCCTTATGGCGGTCTGACCGAAGTATGTTGTTCGGTCTGACCACCCATCCCATGGCGGTCTGACCACCCATCCCATGGCGGTCTGACCGCTCATCCTAACTTTGAAGGAGGTCTCGTCTTGGCGATCCAGAGCCGCCAGAGCCGCAGTCGGTCAGACCGAGCCGATGGTGGTCTGACCGAGCCGTGGTCGGTCTGATCGGCCATTTGGCAGCAGGTCTGACCGGACCCCTTGTTATCAGAGCATTAAATGCACTGTAACGGCTAGTTTTCTAGCCGTTACACTCTAGGCCGGTCTAACCGGCCACCCTTCGCCGGTCTGACCGGCAGACAGCAGAGTTGGTGGATTTCGTCCACAACGGCTAGTTTTGGTGGTTGGGGGTATATATACCCACTCCCCAGCAGCAAGGGTAAGGTTTTGGCACTCCATTGCATTATCTTGAACCCTTGCAAGAGCTCTCACACCCTTGTGCACTTAGTTTATCTAGTGAGGTGTTGGAGAGTGAGTTAAGCCAATCCAAGTGCATTGCTTCATTGTTAGAGCTAGTGTGGCACTTGATCATCCTCGGCAAGCATCCTAGACTTGTTACTCTTGGAGGTTGCCACCTCCTCGACGGCTTGTGGAGGTGTTGCCCGGTGACCTCTCCGAGTAGATTGTGGAGGAGGCCCGGCGCCGGTTGTGAGTGGTTTGGAGTTCACCACCTTCGGAGTGAAGGAAGAACTACCCTAGTGATCGAGGCTTGGGTAGTCCTCTCTATAGGCCGGCTCCCACCTTTTCAACCCCTTGACGAAGGGGGCGTGCGGTGGCTTCGTGGTTGAGCGGTGGAGTTGGGCTCGCCTCAACGGGGATTAGGAAACCGGCGAGTTTCCGAACCTCGGTGAAAAATTCCTTGTCTCTTGTCTCATTTATTTGTCGCATTTACATTTGAGCAAGTTTACATACTAGAGCTTATTTGTGCTATTATCACCCTAGGCTTGCAAACCTTAACATAGGCTAGCTTCTTTGTGCACTTACTTGAGACTAGTTGATTTAGGTTTTGAATTGTGCAAAACCGTTTTGATTTACGCTTCCGCATACAAAACTTGGTTTTAGCCAAAAGTTTTAAAACCACCTATTCACCCCCCTCTAGTCGGCCTCCTTGATCCTACAAGTGGTATGAGAGCTTGGTCTCTCATTTTGTGGACTAACCGTTCCGAGAGAAAAGGATGGCTTCTAGAGATATAGTACACACGGGTGGTGACCCTTCTATATTTGATGGCACAAATTATGCACAATGGAAAATCCACATGATTTCTCATTTTAGGGCCATGAGCCCAAAAATATGGTGGATTGTAGATGTAGGCTTTTCTCATGCTTTGGATGACCGTCCTCCAACAAGTGGGCAAGAGAAATGCCTACATCTCGACGCTCAAGCTACTAATGCTTTATTTTGTGCTTTGAGTGATGACATGTTTAATGAAGTATGCAATCTCAAGAGTGCACATGCTATGTGGGTAAAGCTTAAAGAAAAATATGAAGTGCCCACACTTGTTGAGAATGGTTGCACACAAGAATGGATGTCAGGTGAAGACTCCACCTCCTCAAGTGATGAGGAGGAGCTCCCAACACCATCCACATCACCTCATTGCTTAATGACAAATGGTAAGAATGAGGTAAAGAAATATTCTCTCGATAGTACTATTGAAAGTACTTGTGATGATGATGATGATGACGATGATGAGCCTTCATACGATGATCTTTTTGACATGCTTAGGAAGGCTACTAAATACATTGCCAAAGAGAAGAAGAAAAATCAAATTTTAGAGAAAACTCTTCTCTCTTTGAAAGACTCAAATGAGGAGCTAATAAATTCTTATAAGGAACTTTGTGATTCTTATAAGGAGATAAAAGAAGCTTATGAGTCTCTTCTCGTTGGCAATGCATTTAGTAAGCCAAAGGTGGATATAGGCATCACATGTAATTTAATTGATGATGATATACCATGTGTTGCTAGCTTAAGCATTACATCTAAGGCTAGTCTGTCCACCTCTTGTGATGACTTGCTAGATGTACCTTGTAGCTCAAACATAGATGAAAATTCTTGTTCTTCCTCCACTATGTATGTTGTTGCTAACCTTGTAGATGAAAACAAGCAATTACAAGCTCAAGTCAAAGATTTAAAGGAAGACTTGGATAGAAACTACAAGGGTAAGATCACACTTGAAGAAATCCTAAGCAAGCAAAAGAGCTCAAACGACAAGTGTGGACTTGGTTTCTACCGCAAGGAAAATGCTAAGAAGAGCCATCCTCACATTACATGTTTTGGTTGTCATGAGAAAGGACACTTTGCCTCGGTGTGCCCCAACATGAAGGATGAGAAGTGCAACTCCAAATTGAGGCAAACCGGCAAGAAGCAAGGCAAGAAGACAAGTCATAGAGGTCAAAGCCTAACTTGCTACAATTGCCGCAAAAAGGGACATATTGGTAAAAATTGTCCCATAGGTGATACTCCTAAGCCTACTATTATTTTTTATGATTATGTGCTTAGAAAAAATAGGCAAGGCATTTTTTTTGCTAGATATGTTGGTTTACCTAGACTTGTACCTAGAAGGAGGACCATTTGGGTGCCTCGCAATTTGGTAACTAACATTGATGGACCCAATTTTGTTGGGGACCAAAATGTGCTCAAATGAGAATATAGGCACATGAGAGGCATTGGAGTTTTGGCCTATGCGAGAAAACGTGATTCTCACCAGGTTCAAGAATTGGAGCCAATAATAAGGATGGAGAATTCACATCAAGGACCAATGCCATCTCGGTAACATGCTTTTGGTTTGTATTTTTTTATAGCCTTGTGCATGTTGCATTTCATTCTCATAGTTCCAAAATTAAAATTCCCTCTCTTATGAAAATCATCATATATACATGTTGAGCATGATAAGTGTGGCATATGAAGCTATAGGTTGGATCATATTCATGCATCATATTTGCCTCATGTTGTTTATGTGCTTATTGTCAATCATATTTGATCTTAGTTCGATCATGTGTTTATTTTCCTATGTTTGTTGTATTGAAAGAATTATCACTTTAAGGGAAAAGTATTGCATTTCTTGCATATGCACTACAACTCTTAAAATGTGAACAAAGTGATCAAAGTGCTAGAAAGGTCTTAAAAAGGCCCATTTTGACCAAAAGTCAATTTTATGAGAAAAACTATAATTCTTGAAAACTACTACTTGGAAAATGTTTCAAAAGGTCTCCAATATGTTTGCCAAACTTTACTTTGCAAAAAAAAACTAATTGTAAAGTGAAAATGCATTTTTGGCCAAAACTCTAGTTTCTAGGATCTTGTTTTGGAGCAAAACTATTTTTATCTCTACAAGGATTCCTAAAGGGAATTTCAAATGGAGCCCAAAACAAGTTAGATAGAGATGGTCATTTCAAATGTTTTTGTTTTTTTTAGCCTTATCCAAAAGGCCAACCTATTAAAGAAAATTTGATGCCAAAATTCACCAAAAATCTTAACTAGACCATATATGGTCACTTTCTAGCACTTGGTTGAGTTTATTTCTTAAACCCGAATAATTGCATCATTTTGGCTCAAAATCATACTTGAACTTCATGCATATTAGTTTTTCTCACATACCATCTCATTTGCTTCTTTTCGTATTTTTGAAGCAAGGTATTTGAAAAGAGAGCTTTTATAGCCTTTTGCTAAAACTTGGCCTTTACTATCAAATCTTGAATTCATGGAAAAAAAAGAAGAGTTGCATCAAGAGGAAGCAATCTGAATCAAACCCATATTCCCCTTGCTCCCAAACATGAATCTTCCAAAAGGTTGCATTTATAGCCTTTCAAAAGAGCCTATTTTGGTCAAAAGTTAAAAATCTTATTTAAATGACCTAAATTTGTGAAAATCCTTTCAAAAGTATTCTAATATGTATTTCAAATGTTTTGCAAGGCTTTTGGAGTAAAATTTTTATTTGTGAAGCAAAATAGCAAAATTGGTCTCAATAGGATCTTTTAGGATCTTGTTTTTGTTGAAAATGTTTTATTTCCCTAAATCAAAATATATTGAGTTTTTGAAAAAGTTTTCTATAAAAAACTTTTAGAGTTGGTTATTTCAAACATTTCTCTAATTCAAAGTTCTCCCAAAATACCAAGCATTCAAACTCTACAACCATTTGAATTTCAACCAAAATCTTGACTTGACCATATTTGGCCTAAACTTGCACATGGTGTGTTAAGCCTTTAGAGCCAAAGTTCTTTGTGAATCTTGGCTTGGAAGTGTATCTATAACCTTCCTAAGGCTTTACAAATGTCAAACTCCATCGATTTCAAATTTAAATGTGATTTGAGCTCTCAACTCAAATTTACTCACCCTAAAGGCCTACAATGCTCTTTTTGTCTTATCTTTTGATAGAAAAATGATTTTTAAGAAATTATTTTTGAAAAAGTTACTCACAAGTATAAAGATCATATATGCAAGGTTTCAACTCATTTCGATTTGATTTGCAAAGATTTTAACTTTTTCTCGTTTTGCTCAGTTTGCTGAAATTTTCAGAACAACCATGTTTTTGGGCTGATTTGTGATTTTTTATCTCCAAATGGGTTGGAAATTTGAAGAAGATCACAATATTACTTTTTATCCTCAATAGTTGAAGTTTACTTCCAAATTTACTCAGAATTTTAAGTGGTCATTTGGATGCCTTTTCAACCTCATTTTCAGTCTCCAAAAATCTGAAAAAGTCTGAAATTTTCAGTTGGCTGAAAGCTTGTGAGATTTGTTTCTTCACTTTGGTTGAGATCTAGGGAATGGTCCCAAAATGAAATTTTTGCATTTTTGCATGAACTATCTCCAGGATTTATGGCATATTTTTCCGAGCTAGGTTCCACAGGTTTTTATTGCTAAAAGATGCCACCATTGCTATGTGCTTTTTCAGCTAAACATGGATTTCAAAGTGCATATCACTTCTTGTTGATTATTTGAGCATGGTGGTGAAATATAAGATGTTTCAAATAATGAGATCTTTGTTATTTTGAAAACTTCATGAATCCTTGAGCTCTTTTGGATATGTTCCTTATTTGATCTCTTTTGGTTTTTGGCCCATGATACATGAAACCACCTAAACTCAAAAGTCTCTTTTTGGACTTTAGAAACCAAGCCTCCATGGATAGACTTGAAATTCCAATCTTAGCCACCAAATACAAGTTGATCCTTGCTACCAAAGCCAACTACCAGTCCTTGATCCTACAAGTGGTAAGATCCCAAATTTAAATTCCTATACACAAGTGGTCTCTCAACAAATGGTAGAATATCTTAATTATCTCAAACTCGGCTCTTGCTCATCATTTCCATTCCTTACCGAGATTACACACTTGAGCAACGACTTCCAATATGCTTAACTAATCTCTTCTTCGTGCTTGACATTCTTGAGAAAACCTTTGGTGAGGATATTTCAAGTGAAAGTTCAAGTGCTCAAACTCACCCCTTCTACATATCAAATATATTCCAAATTCCCCATCCAAAGATAAGCTTCTATGAGTAAGGGGGAGTTTTCCTAAATGGGTCATTTCTAAATTTGTTGCTTTGTGCTTTCATAAAAATATTCTTTGGCTTTGTGAGTCTTTTTTCCTTTTTGGGCTTTTGTAATTGCCTATTTTTTAGCCCTTTTCATTTTTGGGTGATTAATGCCAAAAGGGGGAGAATATTTGAGGATCCCACATTTGATCTTAAAGGGAGAGAATATTTGTGATCTCCTTATGATCATAGCTACAAAAGGATTAAATATTCTAGGATCCCACATCATACCATTACATATGCATCATATGCATAAGCATGTCATTGGCATATATTTTACTTCTATTTACTCATTGACATGCATGGATATAATTCAATTGTCAAGCTTCAATATAATGTTGACTTATATCCTTCATATCCAAATGTGGTTATTATTAATGGATTTGTCATCAATCACCAAAAAGGGGGAGATTGTAAGTTCAAGTGCCTTAATTTGGTTTTGGTGATTAATGAAAAATCTAATTATATGAGACTAATCATTTTTATGAGCCTTTCTTTGACTAGTCTCATTTGGATATGAGAGTAAAAATGATGAGAGGTATGTATTAAACTTCACATATTTTAACTTGGTCTCTCTTGTGGATCCAAAATATAGTGTGAGCTTCCTCATTGATCTTTATTGATTATGTGCATATGTGTTCCTTCATATCCATATGTATGCACATCTTGAGGGGGAGCTTATTCTATATTTTGTTTTCTATAAGATCTTTACCTTGATTTGAAATTCTCTTTCATCTCATCTCTCTATATTGTTTATATCGGGTTATTATCTATCAAAAAAGAAAGAAAAAGATTGAAAGATCTTGGATTAAACAATTTGTGTAATTGTTGCTTTGGTGATAGATGATAAACCGATATTTATGGCATTAACCTCTCTTTTACATAAGTTGTCAACTAGGTTAATTCCCGATAATGAGATGTGGTAGATGGACCTTAATCATGACAAGGATGAAATGCATGGAGATAAAGCAATATGTATCACTTCTTATCTCCTACTTTTTGATAGGTTCATATATATGATTTCCATGTTATTGTTATATAAGTGTGAGACTAATGTTTACTTGAGCCTTATCTTATTTAGTCTCCTTTACTTTGAGAACATGGAGATCATGAAGGTGTGTGTTTTTGTTTGTCTTGTCATTGCTACGTGCATTCTCCATGTGTATAGGATAAACCCAATTGGTTCTTCTTTACTTATGCATACACTTGCCTCTCTTGTATATTTATTTGTATGCATATATTTAGGGGGAGCAAATCCTATACATTTATTGTGCATGTTTTAGATCCATGTTGTTCACCTATTATTTATATCGGATCCTTGCACTTGAGCTTGCATACGAGTATATGACACCTGTGATGTTAATGAATACTCAACAAACATATTCATATCTTTCATATGCAACCGGTTGGTCACCAAGTGGAGGATGACAACCGATTTGTTGGGACTAATGTTTTTCCTTTGAGCCGTGCAAAGGAATAGGTCTAATTGTGATGAGGCTAATGGATGACACCATGGGTTGATAGTCACCAAGCCAAGGACATCGCCATGTCGACAAGAATGAAGTCAAGATTGTGATGAGAAGAAAATCTTAACAAAGGATGGTCAAGACCTCGGCATAAACATGGTTCAAGCGAATGGTCACGAGTGTTGATCTTGGCTCAAGCATTAACCCCAAGTTCAATAGCGCAAGGCAAAGGTATAATTGAACTAAGAATGTTTTCTTAGTCTTTTCCCGGTCTTGGTGTTTGGTGTAGACCGGATTTGCTAGATAGGCGCCGTACTATCAAGAGGGGTCTATGAAGCGAGCATGTGGATGATCTTGCGCCATATTAGTTCATATGCATGTAGGTGCATTTGGTGGGCTTGTCTAGCCAAGTGTGGTGAGTTTTCTCAAGTCCTAAACAAAGAGAGAAGTGGGCAAATCCTATAGGTTTGGGTAGCCTCATGTGGTTATGTCCGGTGGAGTATCCTTTGGAGTGTGAGCCCTTTCTCCCTGAGAAAAGTTGTGTTTCTTGGATGTATTGTTCATGGTTTGTATAGCCCTTTGAATAAGCTTTCCATAGAGTCCAAGAACGCCAAATTCCGAGACCCGAGTCAAGAGATACCACCGTTTTACTAACGGTCGGTTGAGCTAAAAAGTGACCTACGGTCTGACCGCCACCCTTATGGCGGTCTGACCGAAGTATGTTGTTCGGTCTGACCACCCATCCCATGGCGGTCTGACCACCCATCCCATGGCGGTCTGACCGCTCATCCTAACTTTGAAGGAGGTCTCGTCTTGGCGATCCAGAGCCGCCAGAGCCGCAGTCGGTCAGACCGAGCCGATGGTGGTCTGACCGAGCCGTGGTCGGTCTGATCGGCCATTTGGCAGCAGGTCTGACCGGACCCCCTGTTGTCAGAGCATTAAATGCACTGTAACGGCTAGTTTTCTAGCCATTACACTCTAGGCCGGTCTAACCGGCCACCCTTCGCCGGTCTGACCGGCAGACAGCAGAGTTGGTGGATTTCGTCCACAACGGCTAGTTTTGGTGGTTGGGGGTATATATACCCACTCCCCAGCAGCAAGGGTAAGGTTTTGGCACTCCATTGCATTATCTTGAACCCTTGCAAGAGCTCTCACACCCTTGTGCACTTAGTTTATCTAGTGAGGTGTTGGAGAGTGAGTTAAGCCAATCCAAGTGCATTGCTTCATTGTTAGAGCTAGTGTGGCACTTGATCATCCTCGGCAAGCATCCTAGACTTGTTACTCTTGGAGGTTGCCACCTCCTCGACGGCTTGTGGAGGTGTTGCCCGGTGACCTCTCCGAGTAGATTGTGGAGGAGGCCCGGCGCCGGTTGTGAGTGGTTTGGAGTTCACCACCTTCGGAGTGAAGGAAGAACTACCCTAGTGATCGAGGCTTGGGTAGTCCTCTCTATGGGCCGGCTCCCACCTTTTCCACCCCTTGACGAAGGGGGCGTGCGGTGGCTTCGTGGTTGAGCGGTGGAGTTGGGCTCGCCTCAACGGGGATTAGGAAACCGGCGAGTTTCCGAACCTCGGTGAAAAATTCCTTGTCTCTTGTCTCATTTATTTGTCGCATTTACATTTGAGCAAGTTTATATACTAGAGCTTATTTGTGCTATTATCACCCTAGGCTTGCAAACCTTAACATAGGCTAGCTTCTTTGTGCACTTACTTGAGACTAGTTGATTTAGGTTTTGAATTGTGCAAAACCGTTTTGATTTACGCTTCCGCATACAAAACTTGGTTTTAGCCAAAAGTTTTAAAACCGCCTATTCACCCCCCTCTAGTCGGCCTCCTTGATCCTACACACAGCCGCTGCTCGTGCTAAGGGAGGGTGCCGCCGCCGTCGCTCGCAGCATGGGAGGGCGCCGCCATCGCTCATCGCTGAGGAGAAGATCGGGAGAGAGAAGGGTAGAAAGTGAGTGTTAGGGTTAGGGTTTCCCCGTCCGTATCTTTAGCGGCGCGGAGGCGATCCAAGTCGTCCATCAGATCGAACGGCTCAGATCACCTCCACGTCGGGCCACCTCCATCACCGGGCCGCATAACTGCTAGGCCGCGCACGCTTGATGGGCCGAGGGCAGGCCGGCGGGTCCAACACAACGCAGCGAGAGGAGGAGTTGGGGAGGTTAATTAGACTTTACTTGCGGGCTGAGAAAGAATGGGCTGAAAATGACCCAGAGAGAAATGAGGATTTTTTTAGATTTTTATTAAAATAAATGTTGAAATGATATTTGTATTATCAAAATTAGCAATTAAGCTCTAAAAATTCCAACACAATTTCAAAGAGTGTTATTAATCATGGTTAATATATAAATCCAACCATATCATTTTATTTCACTGCTCGTGGTGGGGAAAGGTGCCGCCGCCGTCACTCACGGTGGGAGAGAAGGGGAATGAATCTAGGGTTAGGTATAAATTTAATTCATTGTTTATGTCTAGAAATATTTCATATAACTCCCATGAAACTATAAAATAACTATAATCATTATCATAACATTACTTTTTTTTCTTTTGCAATGCACGGCAATATATATATATATATATATATATATATATATTTATTTATTTATTTATTTATTTATTTATTGGGGCATGCGTGTGCCCGTGAAAGCCGGCCCGGCCGCCGGCCCCGCGCGCGGGCGTGCGCACGCACGCATGTGTGTCGCCGGGAGAAACGCCAGAAAATCCACGAACACGACGAGAGACGCGCCCGTCCCCGCGGCCGGCCGGTAGCATATTGCTCGATCGATCGGCGCGTGGCCAAACCGCGGCGGAAACCATCGTTTCCAGCGGGCGCGAGCTGGATATATTCCTCCCTCGTCCCTCCTCGAGCGGCGCGCGCGCGCGGCTGCCACCACATGATCGATCGATGGATCGATGCCCTCCTTGGCAACTTGGCCAATGGCCACCGCCTGTGGGCCGGCTAATTGAGCACACGAAGACGCCACCGGCGCACTAAGAGGGCGGGACATGGACATGGACATGGCCACGATCGATCGAGCTCGCACCGGCAACCGGACATGGCTACGTCGTCTTTGCGTAGCTCGTCGTGTCCTCAGCTAGCTCGTTGATTACCACTCTCTCCATTCTATAATTATCGGGTTTCATTGTACCACGTTAGATTACATCTAATTATTAAATTTATTTTTTGTTTGAAAAGAGGGAGTACTCCTCATTCATATAACGGCCGAGATCGAATATTTAGGACTCAAATGCATGCGATACACAATACTAGCTACCTCCTTATCTAAATGTTTTGAGCTAACCAACGTCGTCAAACATAAAAATGGAGAGAGCATATATTTTTTTGCCGGATCAGGTACACAATGTAAACATTGTTAGAGCATTACTAACCTTATCGATCACCTCCTATTCAGATTTTTTCCACAATTTTATTCTCGAATAGACAAGCACATGTTATTGAATAATCTAGGTACATTATAATTGTTTTCTTCTTATTAAACCTTAATCTTTTACTTAAATAACTTATAAATACCTATGTTTATTAGCGGAGGGAGTATTTGATTAATTCCTGTCTAGCTCTTGCGAGATAACTAGGCCTATGCATCATGCATGCACGAACATGCAAAAGTGAAGCGCTCTCCATTGCGGCTCTGATGGATAACCCGGTGAAAGGAGGATGTACACGAATGCATGCAAGGACACACACAACCCATATCAATTGGTTTTTCTAGTCTAACTATATAGATGTGTGTTCTTTTATTCTTTTATCAAACTGATGTGTACTTTTTTATATAAAAGTTCCTTAAACATATTAACCAATTATTAATTTTTTATCTAATACGTAATTAATCATATGCTAATCGTTGTTCCCTTTTACGTGCCAGGGGAAAGGTTCCTAGCCCTTTTGAAAGAACACAACCCGAGTACTAGCTAGTAGCTAGCCAACCCTTTTTAAGATGCTTCTCGCCACTACAGCTACTACAAAATCTTCAATTCCTCCGATATGTTTTCTTCTGAAATTTTAGAACTCAATATATAGTTCTGGAATCCAGAAAAATATACTAATCCCTCCTTTTGAAATACAAGACGTATTATACACGGTCTCTAACATTATTATACTATGAACATTAGTTTCTTTCCTAATATATTATGAACAGGTACAAAATTGACATCATATGAAATATTTTCAAATATGAAAGTAGTGACACTACTAAAAAATGGTTTTTGCTGGCAGCTAGGCTAACCGCCAGCTATCAAAGGCCAGAGAAAATAAAAGGTCTTCACTGGCGGGACTTCAAACGCCAGCGATACTCGATTTTCGCTGGCGGTTGTGTTACACGTGCTGCTGGTAAAATTAGATTTTCTCTAGCGTATGTGATAAGCCAGCCGCCTGGGAAGCTTGTATTTGGTTAAAAAGAACACCTGCACAACACCTGCTCTCTGACCGCCAGACCACCAGCAAAGAAGTTTTTGAATGAAAATTTGAAACTACCTGGATGCAGCAGCTCTGCACTCCAAATCCGTATTGCAAAGCAAATCCAAAACATGTCACAATTACAATCCCAATGCGTTCCCAATCCAAGAACATGTCACAATACAATCCAAGAACAACATGAGCACAAATACAATGTCACAATCCAAGAACAACATGAACAACATCGTCGAGGGAGGGAATCGAGTTCACGATAGTCGAGGCCCACTGGATCCGCCCCCACGGTACCTCCCACCACCATGGAGACGTCGACGCCATCGACAGCGGCATCGCCGAAGAGGTGGAAGACGCTCCCATCCGGGAGCCGGCGAGGTCGTCGCTGCCCTTCCCGCGGCCTCAGCCATACCGCTGAGCAGAGGAAGGAGCCAAGCTGCTGTTCTCCCCACCGTTGACCAGCAGCCACCGCTGGATCCGACGCTACCGAAGACCGCCACCACCAGATCCGGAGCTCCCGATGCTGACCACCACCAGATCTGGAGCTCTCGATGCCCGCCGCCAACGGATCTGCACCACAGCCATCCTCCTCTTCGTCGTTGTGGACGACCGCCACCGGCCTCCTCCCCTCCTGCAACCGGCGGGATCCATCTGTCATGCCCAGAGATTCGCTAACCCGAATTTCCAAGCATAATGTGTATTAAAATCCCCGTCCAGGACCGGCCAGGTACACAAACGACAAAGTTACCATACAGATCCACGTCTTACAAACACCATAGAAATATATTACAAAAATACAGCGGAAAAGATAAACAACCTAAACTAGATAACTAGATGCTCGTAGCATGGCGACTCCAATCCACGGGCATCCTTGACGGCAGCAACAAGCCTACTCCTCCGAGCAGCCACCATCTGACACATACTCCAACTCTGGTATGGGGAATGATAAAGCAAGACTGAATACTACCCACTGTACTCAACAAGTCATACCAGAATGGGGAAAATGATGCAAGTAATTCCATAGGAGGCTAAAGGGTTGAATTGCATAAAACGAGCATTTAGAAACAGTAGTTGAATGTGGTAAAACAGTTGAGTTAATTAAGCAAAATTAAACTGTCACTGTCCAACGCTACACCACGTTGCGACAGGCCCAGCCCACCACCTGAGCTACACCAGTTCCACTAAATCTAGTTATTAAGGGTATTGACTAATCACGGTGAATCTGGTTGACCGCCCATAACCGCGGGCAAGGCTATTCGAATAGTTTTACTCTGATCAGAGGTGTACAACTGTAACCACAAGACATAGTCCCACAACATGCTACCGTATGCCGGCATACCACCGCGGTACACCGGAAAGGGACTGTGACAGGACCCTTTGCCTAACCCTCCCTAACCAAGCGCACCACACCGCAGGTTTCACCCCCACCTTTGAACCAAGGCAGGCAGTCCCCTCTCGTGCCTAGGTGAATCCGGCAGCTGATCAACGAGTAAACCTCCGCCGACCCAACTCCAGCACGCCTATCCTTGCCTGGATGCGTTGGCTAAGAAAAGCTACACTACAAGCCCAGTCATTACCCACGTTGGCTTGTGGAAAGCACGATAGTTCTCCCAGGGTTTCCCGCGAACTGGTGCTTAATCGTCATGAGTACGACCATTCAAACCATGTACTCACAACCCACCATTTGTCAGATTTTAATTGGACCAATTAATTAACCATTCACGATTAATCATCGTGAGCTACCATTAAATATTCATCATTAAATAATAAAGGTACACTAGTTATCCCATTAGTATGCTAATGTTTCTAAGCAGGACTAAGCATATTCTAACCTAGCAACTACTTAAATTACTTCCCAAGCTATCAAAGGTACAAGGTAATAGAACCTACGGCTGAGTACAACAGGTAAATAATCCCAGAGATGACATTATAAAACAATGCAATATTTAGAGGAAAAGTAAGACATTTGCAATTTAGGTACAATATGTTCAAGCGGAAAGGTATGACTTGCCTTACTCCTGCGCTGGATCGGCCTCTGCGACAACTTCGAAGTAAACCGGAGCGTCAGAATTACCGGAATCTAAACGAAAAACAAAACAAACAAGCAAACAGACTATAAGTCTACTGAAACAGAAGACAAAACCATTTTTAATGGATTCTAGACATTTTTATGAATTTACTGCAATTTGAATGGACTCAAACGGAGTCCGGATGAATTAGTTATGAATTTTAGAAGATTAATTGTGTTTTTACTAAAATAGAAAAGTCCTTAATAAATTACTGCGCAATATTCGCAAGAGCTGACGTCAGCGGGGCTGCGACGCCGATAGGTGGGCCCCACCTGTCGGTGGCCCGAGGCCCTCGGTCCACGGTGGACCGAGTCCACCGGGTCGACGGGCGCGGCGCAAGCGGCGGCGCAGGCAGCGGCGTGGTAGCGGCGGCGACCGAGAGGCGCGACCGGGCGCGGGGATGCAGCGGCGCGCGGAGGGCGGCGGCGGCCGGGCATGGCGGCGGAGGAGAGAGAGAGGAGGTAAGAAATCTCACCGGCGGTGACGAAAAGCGGCGGTGGCGATGGAAAGGGGAGAGAGAAGGGGTGGCGGTGGCTTAAATAGGGGCCGGGGCGGCAAGGAGGAGCGGGAAGGTGGGCGGGGTGGCCGGGCATTGCGGGGAGGTGGGCGAGGTGGCCGGGCGGCGTGGGCGGCGGCGGTTGCGACCGGGCGGCACGGGGAAGACGGACCCGACAGGTGGGCCGGCGGCCCGGGAGGAGGGAGGGAGGCGCGGCAAACTTCGCAGCACGAGCGGCCACGGGCCGGCCCGGGAAGGATGGGGAGGGAAAAAGGGAGGAGGGAGTGGGCCGGCAGCCCGGAAGGAGGGAGGGGCGCGGGGAGGCCGAGTGGGCCGGCGGCCCAAAGGGAAAAGGGAGGAGGGGAAAAAGAAAAAGGAGAACCGAGGGATTTAATTATTGCTATGGGAGTTTTTAAATGATTAAAATTATTTCCAGTGATCTAGAAATTCCACTAAAAATCCTATTAATGTATTTTAACAAGGGGAATTCCAGAAAAATTCCACCTTGTCATTTCCACTTGATTAAATATACTTTTAAATTACAAATTTGCTCGAGATTAAAAGGAAAAATTTATTTAGAGTGATTTATTTCATGAATTTGAACCTAGAAGGTAAACTCCAGGTGTGACACCATCTCCCACTGCTGCCGTCGTGCACTGCCTCCCATCACCGTCGCCGCGTGCTTGCCTCCCGTCGTTGTCGCGTGCTCGCCTCCCGTCGCCGCACGCCCGCCTCCCGTCGTCGCCGCCCGAGAACCACCATCGGAGCCGCCGCCGCCGCCACCTGTGGGGAGGAGGAGGAGGAGAAGCCAAATCTGGTGGGTGGATCTGGAGGATAAGGAGTGGTGGGTGGCGATTTTTGTAATGGGCGGTGAATTTTTTCACGGGCATTGGTGCTCTTTAGTACTACCAGCAAAAATCCGAGTTTCACTAGCGTTTAGTTAAGAGGTCCGACAGCAAAAGGAACCACCAGAGAAACGGTCCTAAACCTACCACCCCTCGTTAGAATTTTGCAAGCGGATTTTTCACATGACCGCTAGCAAAGAAAATAGGATACCGCCGTGAAAAATCCTTTTTCTGTTAGTGTGATATTACATCCATGGCACTGAACACATATGTTTTAAGTTTATTTATTACTTAAACTTTTTAAATGTTGACTTTGCGAGAAACAAGGATGCTTGTACTTTTCCTATTTTCAAACGGAGGGAGCAATAGCCAGAAGCTGGATAACACTAACTTCTCCAAATTCTCGCTAGCTACTTTTTAAATCTGCAAGTTCGACTCAAGATATATACCACCATCAATAATTAAGTTGTTTTAAAATGTTGAGGACGATTTTTTTTAAGATAAAAGAAGCTTATTCATTTTAGATAATTACAAAAGATATAGAATTACTCTAAGATTACTTCCGGCCGGTCTCTGCATAGCTAGGATATATTCAAACTAAACGTTGATGAAAGTACTGTACAGATTAGAAGTAGAATGATAGAGAAGCAAGTGCATGCGCATCACATGCGAGGGGAAGCGACGCAAATGCCTTAACCTGATGAACTCCTTTTCCTGGTGCGATCATGCATGCAAGCATTCTGAATTTCTGATTCTTTGACCTGGCCCAGGACCCTCACTGTGCAAAGGTAGGAGTATTTCAATTCACTGGATTCCAAATACTATTTTTAGATAATTTAAAACTATCAGATTCCCTCTCTCCCTCACACACAGACACACAACACATGCTGATGATAAGAGAATGATGAGTTCTAGTCACAACTATGCTATGAATCCTATAATTGGGTCTCATATATATAGTGTAATGACGCCAGTGAAGCAGTAGCAAATAAACCAGCAATAATTCCTGCACCCAGCCATGCATGCATGGAACAAATTAGCCATAGGATATGTCTTGACTACTTGATTCTAAACTAAGGCATATATTATTGTACCTGAACCCTGTATCCGGTATAATATGTTTTCTGACATTACTGTAGGTGGTACGACAACGGCACAGCGCAGGCATATATAATACATGCATCCACTACTGTGATTTCGACAGCGTGTGAGCCTACTCTCCATCTACATCATCTGATGCATGACAATCAACAAGTTTGGGCCAATGATATATAGCTAATATGGTTCTTGGTAGTTGGACACTTGTGTGTGTAAATAGGAAACAAGGCTGCTCAAGGGGCCTGAATCTTTTGGCACATGCATGTCTTTTGCAGCTGAATCACCTGAACCAGCTAGAGTCTTTCTCTTGCTCCAATCGAAATGCAGATCAGGCATGCAAATTGCAAGAAGGATTGATATATGCATGCATCCAAACCAAAAGATCACAGCTGCTTAATTGGCATCACCGCAAAAGCTAACATCTTTCCCCTGTTCTTCTACAGGATATATAAGTATGCGTGCTAGCTCATCTCTACGACTCTACTCTAGTGGTAACAAGTGATCGGTCACTTTATAATCCAATGAGGCTGTTGGCAATGTTCCTTCTATGTTTCAAGCCAAAAGATAAATTAAAAGCGATTAATATTCAACCATATGAAGCTGTAGACCAGGGATGATGGATCCATCGTTGAATTTTCTTCAGTTGGTAGGCAGACTGGCAGAGAACCAGTCTACTGTGTGTGTTGATGCAAGTGTGCTTAATTAATGTATTCGATTCAGAATTTTTGGATCAATGCAAGTAGGAAATGCAACAATGGCTCTGTCTCCCTAATCATAAACAATGTTGCACTACTCCTCCAATCATGAACTGCATAGAAATGGACCAGATGCTGCATCTTTGTGTCTGATTGGTACTGATACCTCTCACAGTATCAGCAACCTCTTTCATCCACGCAGGAATCTTTTTATTTGGCCAGGAAACAGTATGATGATTCCTCTAATATAGCTGATGAGATTCCTTGTACAATACATGGTCCCCGGCCCAAAGAATCAAACTATTGGCACATGATTTGTTTTATTGAAAACAATCAAACTAACATTTCAAGCTGTTTCTCTCAGTGCTAATCATGAATATAGGAGTGCTCCAGGAATGGACAGACACACTCACATGAGAGTGCCTTGGATATATGACTGGGTGAGTAGAAGAATCATTTCCCAGGGGAGGCACACCTTAATTAACTTATAGTCTCATCAGGTTGGCAAATATAGTTATATACTGTTAAGCTGTTCCCTTGTGCCAAAACTTTCTGCTAGCCATCTGATTGATAGGATGGGAGAAAAACTATTTCAATATATATACTTCATCATGGTAAGGCCTTGAGCCCTTGACTTTTCTTGTAGAAAAGCTGCATATATAGCTGTTACCATTGGCTAGTTTGTCTTATGTTCACGTATCGAGTTTCAATTCGCTGACAGATCAACTACTCTAGTTTATCATATTATTAATAGAGGCTAAATAGGACCAAAACGTTCACTCTCAAAGCCCAAAAAAAATTACCACTTCTCGCGTAAAAAGGTAAGATATGGATTAATATGGCGGGTTCAGATTATAATATGACAATATAGATTGTATACAAGACAAATTTACATTTATAGAAACAAAATTAGAACAAGAGTTGTATATCAAATCCAATCTTATATTTTTTTAGGAAAAGAGCGAAAAAACCCGCTAACTAGTTCTCATTCATCAAATAGAGACAACTAAAATTACTCACACGTGTAGTGCACTGGTGCTGTATATCTGTTTTTAGAGATTTACTTAATAGCGCAATGTAAGGGATGGACCATACCTAAGTACCTAACTAAAGAAGTTTGGGATGTACTTAAAAGCAAAACATGCGAGGGAAACGACATTGTTTACACGATGCAATTATCACGCGTGCACCGGTTTGATTACCATTTCACTGATGGGTACGTATCTAGAAAATGCTATCATTCACGTACGTAGTGCAGAATATAATTAAATCTCAACTGCTGTGATGTTTTTCAAGCTACCCCACCATCACCATGCATATGCATTCATCCATGTATGCAAGTTTTTTTTTTTTTTTTGCAGCTTTGCTTAGCCAATCCAATAAATCAAATCAGGACTTTAACCCAAAAGCCGGATTACAAAACTAAGAATTAATTAACTACATTGTCATGCACACACAACAACATATAAAGGAGCACATCGAACAAGCATGCAAAGTGAAAAAGAAAAGGCATAGGCGATCAGTTTGATCAAGGTGAGTTGCAATAATTCATATCATCCAATGGAATCAACGAGGCGGTCTGGTTGGAAACTTAGAATATATGTGCACACAGATTACAGATAGATCCGGTTGATACATTTTGTCATCTTAGTGAACTGTTTCCCAGAGTACAAACAGTAGCTGAAAACAAGCCAGATGCTTTCTACCTAAACCCCTAATTGAGTAATATAATTCAGGTTTAAGAATCATGTACAGTGATGTGACTGATGTGTCACTACCCATTGACTAGAATTGGGTCAAAGCAGATTAGGTGTTTCTCTGTCTGAAAGAAAACAACCATGCATGCAGCTGCATGGCCATGCATGTGCGTGTGCTTAGTTGCACAATGGATTATTATCATGATGGGTAGATCACACGTCCAATCGAGACATATTACCAGTAAATTAGGGCTTCGTCAGGAGCGCAGGAATCCAAGATCACATGAGTTATCCAAAGAAATCGCCAGCTTTTGCTATGGTCTCATCAGGTCTACCTACCAACGAATCTTGCTGGGGCGGAATGTGGCAAGTACATCCACATTGTGCCTCCTGTTTAGGATGTGTACCTTACCACTGAGGATTATCTATAGTATTATTGATGGATATCTATAGTATTATTGGTGGGATATGAATTTTCATCCTCGAGACGATGTTCTCTTATTGCTCGTATATCATCGAAATAGTTATAAATTTTTTCTAAAAAAATTGATAACATAGATTGATATGAAATATTTCACTCCACAAACATGCAAAGCTAAATTTGATTTCTACAAGTTGCAACAAAAATAACACATTAAACTGAAAATAGTTATCCTACATTCGCAGTTATATTCGTTACGACTTGTAGAAGTTAAATTTTAACTTGCATATTTATGGAGTGAATATATTTTATATTAATCTATCTTGTTATTTTTTTAAAAAAAATTTATAACTATTTGGATGACATGCATAAAATAAGAGCATATCCTCACGAGATAAAAACGTTTTCCCTTATTGATGTAGTAGCAGATACTAACGTGTGAATCCGAATCTACCAGTCAGCCATTTAGCTGCTTCAGGATCTGCAACCGTACCTTATATATGCATATGCAATATATCTGAACAGAAAGCACATATGCATACAAGTTACGGGAAGAAACTGGCACCCATTTAATATTGAGTTAACGAATTGATCACTAGCTATATATTAAGATTCTTAATTATCTTACATTTTACAGGAGTGACAGGTCCACCTGCTAGTCATACAGGGGATTTATACACATTCTTGAGTAAAGGACTAAAGGGTGGTTAGGCTGCAGCTTAATTTGCACAGGTGCAATGCCTTAATTACAAACAGTACATATTCCTAGGGGTTGACATGATAGATGGTACAAATGACTAGTTAATTAGTTACTAATTAACTAACTGATTGACTAATCAAACATGCTCAAACTTCTTCAGAAGTCAGAGCTAGCTTAGCAGGGAAGACTGTCATATATATATATATATATATATGATCCGTCGTCAGTGTACTAAACCCTCGGGCGCATCGCTGACGATGATCGCCGACGCTTCCACTGCACCAATCGAACGAGGAACTCCTTGACCTGGAAATTTTCGAGAAATTTACAGCTCATTTTGTTAGCATTTCTTGCACACATCGCCATCGCCAAAATGACGCCATGACTGATTTGAACATGCATGTTAATTTACTTAACTAAAAAGGCACTAATTTTGAACATGTTATGTGCTGGATGTTTACATATATATAGTTATATATCAAAGACCATGTGTATACCTCTGCTGGGTCCTGGAGAGAGTACGAGGCGTCAGTCTCCTTGGCACACTTGGAGACAAGGATTCCCAGCCCTTGACCTCTCTTTCTCAACACCTAATAGTTAACCAAAATAAAACCAAATCTATACTTTTGAAACGAACAAAAACAACATGTACATTACTAGTGTATATATAAATCGTTTTTTCACCTTGAAAGCATCTTCGTCGGTCCGGTCGTCTCCTATGTACACCGGCAGGACGTCGCTGCGGCCGTCGAATCCTATGATCGAACAGCAAGCGGACAACCCATCAGCGATCAGAGGACGGAGAAGATGTTTTCACCGGCGCTCGCGACGATGACGTCGCCGGATCAAGTTGATCAATTTTTCCTGTTTTTCTCTGTCTCTGTTTATTTTTCCTTTCTTATCCTCTTTTCTTATTTCTCCTTTCTTTTCTCTTCCTTTTCTTTTCACTCTTCTTTATATCTTGCTTGACTGTGTTACTGTATTTTACCTCTTTGATCACCATTAATACAATGGTTACAAGGTAGAGCCTCTCTACCTTTCATGTCAAAAAAAAAAGAACGATGACATCGCCGGTGAGCGAGCTAGCGATGGCGGCGAGAGGAGGAAGACGATGGAGAAATTGGTCTTACCGAGAGATTTCAGCAAGAACTCCACAGCCCTTCCCTTATCCCACATGATCGACGGCCGGATCTCCAGAACCTGTGTGATCAAATTCGTCGTCGTCAGCCATGGTGAAGTAAGTGTGAGTGTATCGAGCTCGCCTTTTATTTAATTTGATTGATGCATCAATCACCTTTCTTCCCTGGGTGAGATTGAGCTCCGGGTAGTCCCGGAGCACGGCCTTCACTTGCTCTGCCAACGGATTCCATCTCTGCAAAATCACTGGCTGATTATAGTTTGATCTCGAAACTAATCAAGATCGATATATAGTAATGTAAGAACATGATTGATTGATTGATTAATTACCTTCTCATCGACGCATCTGAAGTGCACGGAGAGGCAGAACTTGTTGTTCTCCACTCTTGCCCCGGGCGTGCTCTTCATCTTCTCAATCAAAGCCTTGTAAGCCTAAACATTATTAATTTTTTTTGTTACAAAATAAGTGAGACAAATCGCAGAAGCTGGTAAGTTCCTCATGGCTCAACTAACCAAGAATTATTACAGCTAGACGTGTTGATTAATTAGTTGATTAGCATGTCTAATTAGTTAGTTAGTTAGTTAGTTAATCACCTTGTTGATCACCGGGAGGAACTCGCGAGCTGGCTGCAAGAGGATCTTGGTGTCTTCTTCCTCCTGGAGAATGGGAGAAGTAGCAGCTAGTAAGTACTACAAGATCGATGGAGTCAAGCAAGCAGAAGCAATGATTGCGAAGTGGTGGTGATGACGATTTGCGAATCGGGTAAGTTGTTGTGTGGATGAAGCGATAAGAGTGCGACAGCTGATGATGCATGGCGTGGAGTGACGTACGTTGGAGCTGGGGCCCTTGATGTCCATGCCATGGCTGCCGGCGTAGTAGAGCTCCGGGAGGCCGACGAAGCTCTGCACCTTGTCGACGCAGCGTCCGGTCACGATCGCCGCCGGGAAGTGCTCCGCCACGTCGCGGACGGCGGCCCTCATCTGATGAAAGATCACCGGAGATGTGTCAGCGTGTCGCGCACGGCGCGCACGGTGTCGGTTGGTGATCGCGGATGAGTGATTATTCTACCTCGTCGGACATGAAGGCCATGTCTGGGTCGGCGACAATGGGGGAGAGGGTGCCGTCGTAGTCAAGGAACACGACGACGCGCTTCCCGTTCGCCGCGGCGGCCACCTGCTCGAAGCTGCCCAGCGCCGACGGGTGCTTCCTCTGCTGCATGCGAGATCAGAGCGCTGAACAAACACATACAACTTAACCAAAAGGCCGACGAGAGCGCGCGACGGACAGGCGACTCACCGTCCACGCGTCGTACTCGCCGTCGACGGCGGCGGCGGGGGACCGGGTCGGCGACGACGCGCGCATGGCCTCGACGACCCAGCTGGCGCACGGCATGATAGGCACCGGCACGTGCGCCGCCACCGCGGCCTGGTACGCCGCTGCCGCGGCGCCGCCGCCGCCGCGCATCGAGGACGCCGAGACGGCCGCGGCGCCACGGCACGCGAAGAGCGGCGCGCGGCCGGATGACCCCGGCATGGCCGCGGCCGCCGCGATGTCCGGCATCACCACGTCCTGGTTCGTCATGGCACGCGCCGCCGCCGTCGCCTGGCTGGACTAAGCTAGCTAGCTACTACCACTCGAGCCGCGCCCGCCACTAGTGGTGGTGGTGGCCGGAGCGCGCGTGGGCGTGGCGGTTTTCTTGGGGTGCGGCGAGGTGGAGGGGCGTAGCGTGGGTACTTATAGGAGGCGAAGGTGACCAATGCCGCCGGTATCCCGCGGGCGGTTGTTTGTTGCCATTGTAACGGAGACCAAATCGATCGACATTTAGTGGCAACCAATCAGGCATAGCGTAAACTAAAAATAGACGTATGAGATTTGTACACATCACTCTGATAAAATGTTTACTCTCAGTAGAACTTTTATTCTGGTTAAATCTGAAAATAAAAATTTTACTCAAAATGATGTGAATGAATCTTAAATATTCATTTTTCGATACGACGATAGTTTCTATTACACATATATATATATGGTTTGCAATATATATTTTCCATATCATACCAGCTAAAGGAGTAGAGGCCTAAAGCTAATTTGTTCATGCTAACTCGATCATAGTCATATATTGACCTGATACATATGTTACATGATCCGTAGGTACACTTACATATTACATATTATTATGAGTCGTAGACAAAGTATAAACGTGTTCTGAGTATATCTTGTAAAACCCGAAATATTATTTGATTAGGTTGTACGAAAGGTTTGGTACATCTCATCGCATATATTTTTTTAGTACGTCCGATGTAACCATGATATTGTAAAAGTTTTTATGTAAGGAAATCGAGAGGTAAAACGCCATATATAATGCAATACGCTGTTTAGGAGGGTTAGTTGTAGGTAGCCCACATTAAATCGTTGGCCCCAAAAGAAATTCTCACGTCTACATCAGGGATTGTATTTGATTCTTTTTTATTTCCTTTTTCTTTTCTCCTCTTCCCTGGTCGGTCGGTCCAGCCGCAGGAGGCAAGATCATAGCCAAGTCCGTCAACCGTTTTGATTTATGCGTGTCTAGTTGCTTGTAAGCATATGAAATGGGATTGGTACTTGCTCAGTAACTACTGGTTAATTACACTTAGTACAGTTAACAAATTAATACTTTGACATTATTGGAGCAAATTAAGCTGGGATCGCCTGCCCTGACAGCCGTCATTATTTTGGAGGCTAGCTAGTTGCTGACTGAGATTAAGACCGTCCTGATACGTGTTTTTTTAGATTGTGTGCTCCGACCAACGTGTCTGCTTCCGGGAAAGTTTAGGCTGACAAAAACATGGGACACGAATTTGTTTATGGCTTTAAATTATAATGCGAGTAAAATGCCCTATACAAGACGGATTTTCTATGTTTGATGATTAGAGTTGTTTTTTGAAGAGTATAATTGGACGCAGCCACAATTATTTTAAATCACATTCATACAACACCACACGCATACACACGCGTGGTTATGTTGAACCATATTACTACGCGCATGCGCGCGCTGGTAGAATCCAGAGTCTCTCCATGCATATGGGAGGGTTGGTCATGTGCAGGGCATGTTTTGACACAACATAAGTGTGTGGATGGTTGCCTGAATTAATGTGTGGAGGAATCTTTCCATCTAGCGCCCGATGGTTTAAAAAAATTGGTCGATCAAATATTTCGATTGATTCACGAGTGAAACGTTAAGTTATATATAGTGAAAAAAACAGCAACTGAAACATTTAAAAAATTTATAAAACATGGTGAAGATACATGTTGAAATATACCGCTATCACATATGAAACAACTAATGTTAATGGATTGAAACATATGTTTTTCTTTCATCAAAATATAATCATGCAATATCTTTTTTAAAGATTTAATTATAACAAATATAACGGTATGATCGGATCGTATATTGGATAAATAGTTTAAGAGAAAAATCATCTTGAAGCTTGCTAAAATACATGCATGCATGCAAGAGGTGGAGAGAGAGGAGAGAGAATAGTGGCAGTCAGTTTTGGGAATTTTGTGAAATACACTGAAAACACATATTGAAACATATCACTATCACATACGAAACAAAAGGTGTTAACAGATTGAAACACATATTTTTCTTTCGTCATAATATAATCATGCAATATCTTGTTTTAAAGATTTAATTTCACGAATACAATGGTATGATCGGATCGTAGATTGGATAATTAGTTTAGGAGAAAAATCGTTTTGAAGCTCGCTAAAATGCATGCTTGCATGCATGAATGAGGTGGAGAGAGAGGCGAGAGAGTAGTGGCAGTTAGTTTTGGGAATTTTGTGAAATACACTAAAGACACATATTGAAATATACCACTATCACGTATGAAACAAAGAGTGTTAATGGATTAAAACATATATTTTTCTTTCATTATATATAATCATACGATATCTTGTTATAAAGATTTAATTATAACAAATACAATGGTGTAATCGGATCATAGATCGGATAAGTATTTTATGAGAAAAAATATGTTTAAGATTACTTATGTCTGTATTGTTGGAGTAAAAGAGGGAGCAGTAGTACACTGGTATCGATCAGTAGCCTGATGGATCAGTTGACCGATCCGGGGCATTCTCCTTAATGTGTGGATCATTTTCAGTAACAATATATTCAGCCAACTATATTGTCACTGTTTAATTAATTTGTAGATCCAGATATATACAATACAATGTATCTCACAATATAAAGCATAGTCAAACTTGATACAGTCTCCAAAACTAATATCTGGTTTATAATTTCTCATATATATGATTTGTTGCAACAAAGTTATAACCATATAAAAGTGGATTCAAATATCAATCCAGTGATATTACACTACTAGAAAAACAATTTTCGCATATGGCCAAAATTACTCTATGCAGGTGGCCACACACGCCATTTGTAAGCAAAGGCCTACGAAAATACTATAACTTCGTAGACGATGTCCTTATGTCACCAGTCTGCAAAAATATTTTTCGCCAAGAAAAAACCACATAAAAACCATTTATGGACAACAATAGAATGGTTTAGGGATGATTTTTCGCAGGCGGACGACCATCGCATCCCCTCATATATCTTCGCATGTAGACATTTGTGGTTAAAAATGTGGTCCGCCTGCATAGTGATATAGGTTTTGTTGGGAAAAATTATTTTTTAGTAGTGTTATTTTCAGCAAATAAAATTCAATTCATAGTATACTAATTGTTGGTTAAAAATTTTAATAGTTAATGAAATACGTGTGTGTCTTATATTATGGTATGGAGGGCGTATAGTATTTCTTCATTCAAAATATTTTAATTTTTCCCTTAATCTAATTTATGGCAAGTAGTAGTAGTAGACATATATACTTCAATATGCCTCCTGTCATATATGTTGGGTTCTTTGTTTATTCCATCGTCTAAACAATGTTGGGTTCATAGATTATTGCAGCTCTGTTATTACTGTTCAGGTTTACATGTATAAAACAGATCATGTTGGGTGTTAAACCAATGTTATGTTCTGTACGTAATAGAAGGTACACAATTATGTAGTTCCATTTGCTCATTATGTATACGCCAAGTAGTCATATTTTGTAGCCTAGAGTGGTCGCAATAATCCATGTTCACTGTAAATTAAGAACAAGTTCAGTACCTGATCATCTCTCTCACAGACTTAAGAAATCCAATGCTCTGTTCTGTAAATCTCTTACTTTTGTTCATCCGGTGATCTGTTGTCTAGCTAGCTAGCTAGCTAGCTACCAGCTGCAGCTATCGCATATAAAATCGCAATCATCTAGACCAAAACATGGGGCAGCTTCGAAACATGCAACGGATTTGTAAACCAGGCTGAGGATTAATTCTCAGCAGAAGCTAAGCTAGGTTTGCCTGATGCTAGCTTTTTTTTTTTAACAGAAACATGCAAGCTGCGAAATAATTGAAAAAATAATTTATAGTAGATTCCGGTTGAACCTTCAATAAAGGAGTGAACTAGTAAGTTCTACAATTCGGGCCCATATAAACCGACCAAAGTTAAGGCTGTGTTTGACGAACTCAAGGGTCCGTAACTCATTATCCATATGAAAAACGAGGTAGCTCATCAGTATATGATTAATAAAATATTAGCTAAAAAATTAAAAATAGATGAATATTGTTTAAAGTTTTTTAAAGTAATTTTCTTATCTTTTTTAAGAAAATGCATTGTTTAGCAGTTCGAAAAATGTCCGTGCACAAAACAAGAGGGTAGAAGATGAAAAAGGGAAGTACCGAACAAAGTACCCTAAGACTATGTTTGTTTAAAACTTAAGAAGAGAAAATCCCTTGTTTTTCGCACCTACGCATCCCGATCTGTTAAACAGTGCAATTTTTGAAAAAAAAAAAGTTACTTTAAAAACATAGTTAATTTATTTTTTAAGTTTGAAATATTTAATACTCAATAAATTATGCGCTAAAGGTTTATCTCGTTTTACGTATCTTCTTGATCTTCTCCATTCACATTCTCTCATATAATACAAACTTAAGCACCCGTATGATCGTATCAGATTAAACTCGATCTAAAATAAAGTAAATTAAGTTAGTGATACCTCTCAATCTAGGCCATCAAATATAGCCTAACTGATATACTATGATATCTTTGTGTTGCGTAGCAACTGCGGTTCTTTAGCTGAACTTTTCCGTCATTTAGAAGCAGAATGCAATAAAACTCTGATCCAGGTTAATTTATTAACCCTCTCTAGCCTTTTCTTTTTCTAAAAAAATCACCCTCTCACCTGAACATTTCTCATTTGGTGCTAACCACTGGTATCCTTATTTCGTGCTGCAGATTTTGTCTGAAGCACACAAGAATCTCTGACTGACGCTGTACTATCACCAGCAGCAACAGCAGTCTACTGGAGCGAGCAGCCGTGACTGAACTACAAACAAAAAATAAAGTACATATGCTTAAGAGTAGGAGTATATTCCATTTCTCCCCGTGAGAGGGAGGAATCAGGAAAAGCATGCAAGGAGTATATGCGCCGTATCATATGCAACTATATGCATGCATCACCTCATGGCTCCTATCATCTACGTGCACACCGTAATTATGAAATTAATGCTGATAATTTGCCCCCAAAATTAGCATCGGCCGGCCATATGGTTTGCATGAACATGCAAGCATGCACGCATGAAGCAGTTTAATTAATGATATAATTTACAGTCCTTGAGGTGAGGAGGTACCATATCTGGGCCATTGATTTTGCACAATCGAATGGCTGGAAAGGCTTGGTACCGCATCCTAGCGGGAGCAGGTAACGATCCAATTTGGATGGTGGGAGGGCAAATCTGCAATATCACACCAACTCTTCCGATCCACAATCACAACGACCTCTGTCGGACCATCTCCATCCTGCGCTCGACCGCTCGTACGCCATCCCCCCTGAGTACGTCCCCTCCGCACCTGCTCACACACGACCGTCGCGGGCCGTCATCTCCATTCCTTTTCACGCCACAGGGATAAATTAGTCCTTCTTGAAAACTTATTTCGAAACTAATCCCTATCAAAAACTTCAACCAAAGCTACATTGTGGGCTCAGCGCCAGTGCAGCTGGAGCTGAGGTCTGATTGGTTAGCGCCACATCGATTGGCACTGAGGCCCCTACCAGCGTGGGCCCGAGCCAATCCCCAGCCGATGTGGCAAGGGTCTCAACACCAACTGCCTTGGCGCTGAGTCACTAAGCTCAGCGCTAGACGCGTTGGGGCTGAGCTTGTGCACTTAACCTCGTGGCTAGGCCGCCCCGACCTAGCCCTCATTCTTTTTCCCCGAGCGGCTGCGGTTAGGCTTCATAACCCCGACGACTCTCTCTCTCCTCCCCTCCAAAAATCTCGTCAAATCTCCCGAAAATCGAAGATTATTTGGTGGGCATTGCATTGGAGGTTGATTTTTAAGGTAATCCCCCTCCGAAAACCCTAATTTTATCAATGGTTGCCTCCTTTTTTGTGAGTATTTTGGTTGAAACCGTGGGGTGTTGAATGTGGCTCGGGATGTGGTTTGAATTAGGCAATGTAGGTGAGGATGCAATGTTGTAGTTGTATATTGATGTTGTAATGCAGGATTCATATTGATTTTGCAAGTTATATAGTCTTTTGCCTTAGGTGATTTTGGTAGGGATGTAGTGTGCCCTTGTATTGTGAATATGTAGGGATTCAAATTGATTCATGTTGATGTTGATAGGTATATAACCTAAGGACATTGTGATTGGTGGTTAGGGGTTAAAATTTAAAAAATCCCATTCATAGTTTTGGGGTACCCATGTCATTTTTCTAATTTAAACTGATGTATTACTTTAGAACGGTACACTCTTATTTATCGGTTACCTATTGTAGATGGATAGATTGGTCTGGCTTCATTTTGGTGGTTTTGCAGTAGATGAAAGTACCGGTGGAAGTCAATTTAAGGGAACGACAGTTAGGCAGTTAGTGTTTCGTGCCAAACCCACATTTGAGGAGTTAATTTCCCGCACCAAGGTTGAATTGGATTGGAGTGATGAGTCAGTTGGTATGCAAGGGAGATACGATGTAGGTGTTGGTGCTATGTCCCATAAGTTAATGTTAGATTTGGATGGAGAGGTGGAATGGGAAACATATGTAGATATAGTCTTGGGGTCACAGTACAAATCGCTTGAGGTGTTTGATTGGAAGGAAGAGCGCAGAGAACGGAAGAAAGAATTTTTAGACCTTAATGAAAGTCCGCGCACATAATCAACAATATTTTATCAAACACTCGTGTGTGGCTGATCGGAAGGAAGAATTAATTGAGGAAGATGTGGAGGTTGGGGAGGAAATATATGTTGAGGAGGATGTGGACGTAGGTGAGGAAGTACATGTTGAGGATTATGTGGATGTAGGGGAGGAAGTACATATCGAGAATTATGTAGACGTAGGGGAGGAAGTACATGTTGAGTAGGATGTGGACGTAGGGAAGGAAGTACCGTGTGAGGATGACGTAGGGGATGAAATGCCTGATGATAGGACTTTCACTGTGGCCATTAGAGAACTGCTTCGACGAAAAGTTTACACTCGACAGGAATGTGAGGAGGCTATGGTACGTAATGGATTAAATCCAGAGTTGTTGGATCTAGATACAGAGGACGAAATGGATGAGTATGCTTCCAACTCTGATGACAATCACCCAGTGGGTAAGATGTCGGAGGAAGAGATGAATGTGTTTGAAAAAATAGTTGGTCGAAATCCTGAAATAACTCAATTCGAGGATCTTAGCAGTTCTGGGTTAGCAATTGCCTACGGGGATCCACAATACGACGGAGCCTTCAATGCAATGGGGGATGAATCGAGGAAGGGATTGGAGTTTCGATATATGGAAGACATGAAAATATGGCTGCAGAGCTACTCTATTTGTGTGCACCGCCCATTCCATGTGAAGGAGTCCAATGCATCCGTTAAGTACACTGTGGCTTGCCTCGATCGTTTTTGCAAATGGCAGATTCATGCAAGAAAGGGTGTTGGAGATAGGTGGAGGATAACTAGTCTTGGCAAAGACGTGCTCTAGTGTAGAAGCAACCGGCAAGCATTTGCAACTCACTTCGAGATTTATTGTTAAGAGGTTACAGGCATTTGTCCGAGCTGAACCAACATTGTCTCCTGCAACTATTGTCGAGGCAGTTGAGCACATATGACACTATCGGCCTATGTATGGCAAAACTTGGCGTGCTAAGCAAGTTGCTATGAAGGTCATATGGGGAGATTGGGATGAGGCATATGTTTGTTTGCCTACACTCCTAAATACCATCAAATCAAAGAACCCTAGCATGCAATTCCATGTTGAGACTCACCCTGAGAAGTCAAGAATGGTGGAAGGAGTCCAACGACGTGTGTTTGGCTGTGCATATTGGATTTTCGGGCAGTCAGTGGAGGCCTTCAAGCACTTGAGACTGGTCTTATCAATTGATGGGACCTTCCTAACCGGAAAATTCAGGGGTTCATTGCTCACAGCAATAGGGATTGACGCAGGGTTACATCTTGTTCCCTTGGCGTTTGCCCTGGTAGAGAAGGACAATACATCGAACTGGGAATGGTACATTAACATGGTGAGACATCGTCTGATTGGCCCTAACAAAGAAGTTTGTGTAATATCTGATAGGCACCCTAGCATTTTGAACTCCATCAACAATCACATATCAGGGCACCGACCCATTCACCACAGATGGTGCATGAGGCACTTCTGCGCTAACTTCTATACCGCGGGAGCTACACAGGATCAGATGGAAGAACTTGAGCGCATATGTGTTAACGGCGAAATTTGGTAAGCCTCGATGTAATCATCGGTCTAGAGTGAGTATCGGCTTCAGAGTCCTAGAATCGGCCGATGGGCATTATCAATCGCCAGCAGTTGTATTCTTCATGGATTCGGTTAAGGAAATTAATTAATTAAAGGAAGTTTATCCAGAAGAGTCCGAGTTCAATGAGGATGCGGCATGACAGTTTATCTATTAATTAGGCAGAGTTGTTAGTTTCCTTTTATCTTTAGGAAAGTGTGTTTAGTGTTCGATAAGGACTTTATGTTTTTCCTTTTATCTTTAGGAAAGTTTGTGTCGTGTCCGGTATGGACTAGAATGTACCCATGGGTATAAATTTGTATACCCGGGGTCCATGTAAATTATCTCTCAATCAATAAAACTACTCTCGGCACATCGCCACCCACTTTCTGAGGTTTTTACTTATCAACCGGCGGAATTTGGCACCTGACGCGGGGCTGTATCGGTTTCGATCTCCGGCGAAGGGGTAAGCCCTACGTTCCATCGGGCCCTGGTGAATATATCGGCTATATTGGTGTTGTTCAAGGCTGCATCACTTCGATCTCTTGGATCGCTCTGGTTCGGTTGATATTCTTACCTGATATCTCAGTTCTATTTTAATTGCATTGTGTTTAGAGACGCATCGGTTTAGTTAGGATTGTCTCGGTTAGGTCTGGTCTTCTGTCTTAGCCGATATATCTATAAAATCACAATGTTGTTTTAAATAGATTTGTTATATCCATCACATTAGACAGATCTATCGGTTCATCAAGTATTAGATTATTATATACAATCTCGTGCTGCATCGGTTAGGTTCGACCTGCTAGATTGTTGTTGATAATATAAATCTTGTTAAGCTGATAGGTTCATGCTAATGTTTGATCGGAGTGATAGCCAATGAGTTATCATATACTTTATATAATCTAGATTGATAATGTTTTCTACTTGCATCGACCGATCTCTATCTAGGGTTTTGTCGATATTGGCTAGATTACTTTGATGGCTTAGATTATATAATGTATCAACCACCTGTAAAATCAGTCAAGAGATTGATTGTCTAGATATTATGTTTCTTTTCATACTTAGTGCTGCATCAGTTAAGTTTGATCTACTAAGTCGTGCTTAGAACCATAATCTCTAGCCTACTTTTTGATTGCCAATAAAGGTTTCATCGGGGTTTCAGCCGATGAGTTATCTGGACGTTGCATTGGCTTATAAGGATTACATACAAGTTTGATTTAGCCGATGACAACAAAGGTTTTACTGTTTATCTAATCATTTGGATTTATCGACATCGGACCTCCAGTTGATGAAAGATTTAACCTTCAGATCAATGCTTATTCAATGGATCATTACTAGTCAATTGGTTTCTACTGGATTATATTATTGTTTTATTATATTATCATTAGCCGATTATCTTTATGTCATTATTTACTCAAGTATCAAGATCTATACTGGATATCGGCTGGTATCGGCATCGGCTGGAATTACTATATCGTCTTGCTGGCCGATCGGCTGTATGGTCTTCAATTTATATATCTTGTCAGTTGCAGGATCAAACTGACTGACACGCCCGCATCTCATCATTATTTTGGACCTGCACTGGAGCTTAGCAGTTCTCCTAGGATTTTGTATTTTTATGTCAACAATATGTCAAAGAAATGAGAAAGTCGTGTTCCTGGATGAGGTCAAGCGTCTCTTGGGTTTGGTTGGGGAGCGACCAAAGAAATGACTAAAGGACAATATGCCACTTAAGGTTAAATGGGCTCGATCAATTGATACCAATGGACGTCGGTACAACATCATGACTAGCAATATAGCTGAGAGTTTCAAAAATGTCTTACGAGGCATTCGGAAGCTACCCGTGACAGCTATTGTGACGTACACATTCTCAAAGTGCAATACTTGGTTTGTAGATAGACATGAAGCGGCCACAATGGATATCTAGAATAGGCAGAAGTGGCCAAAAAAAATTAAGGAGACCCTGGAGGAGCAGAAAAAAATGAACATTGGGTCAACGAACAATATGTTAAGATTTTCCATCCATGAAGTATGAGGTCATAGAGCAAGGCAGTGTCACGCCGGCCGGAGTGCAATGGGGTGGACGTCACTATGTCGTGGTTGCAAGAGATAACACATGTACTTGTCAATTCCCTCAGCTCCACCACTTGCCATGCTCTCACATGATAACCGTTTGTAGGCTCCGAGGTTTGGGTGTGGAGGTCGCCCCACAGATGTGTTACGCAGCTTCCAGTGAGGCTATGCAACACACATACTCCACGAGATTTGAGCCATACTTAGATCTCTCACAGTGGCTAGGTTATGATGGTGAGGTTTTCATTCCTGACTTGTCGTTGAAGCACGACACTCGAGGAAGATGAAGGACAAAAATGTTCAAAAACGACATGGATAAAGGCTACAAAGGTAAAGGTACACGACGGACACACAAGCCAACCAATACAAATTCTGAGGCAGTCATGCAAAACAGATGTTTCATCTGCCATCAGTCAGGCCATAAGAAAACTCGGTGTCCGAATCGAGACATATCAAAGGATCGACCGAAAAAAACGCCGTAGGACGGGGGGAGATGGTGGTTCTAGTACCTAGGTTGTTTTTGCTTTGTTGTATATTTTTCCGCATTCGAAAATCATGATTTATTATAATTGTGTCCTTTACATGTTTTCATAATTTTTTATATTATAATTGTATCATTTACTGATGATTTCATCTTTCTTTGCAGGATGGCGCAATTTTTGGGTCTGGACGCTTTCTAAGAGGAGAAGCACCGGGCTCCCATGATAGTGAGCAGAGAGGTTATCCTCGAATTGTCAATAGCCTTTTATGCTTTGCACATATTATGTATACTGCATTGATTTACTTACGCTAGCACATTATTTGTGTCAATCGATGTAGCACCTGAAGACCCTTCGAGTCAGAGGTCACTCAGCACACATCCCGTTCGACAACCGGTACATTCCTTATCATTTTCCTCATGTTCAAAACTTGCTAACATGTGATTTGCAGATTTGGATGTGGATGCACTTACCTGTTGGTTGTCCTACATGGAGGTCTCATCCAACTTGGCCCCATGAGGATCCTGACCGACAGCCCACAGTTGCCTTCATGTGGGAAAGGACTCCATCGCCGATAGTAGGCCGTAGGAATTTGGCCTACTACCACTACACGAACGAGATGGACTACCTTCAGCCCGATCATGTGAGTAGTAAAACTTTCTATCCTAGTTTATAATTGTTATTATCATATCTCATGCAAACAGAGTACCTTTCTATCCTATTTGAGAACAATTTTGTCATTCTAACTTCCCTTTTTTGTTGGCTGCAGGTGGAGTGGAGGTCGTATGAGGCCCCAAAGGTGGTCGATATAGGGATCAACCCCATGTGCCACATAGAATTTGAGTTGCGAAACCTTCGGTGCCCCTTGATCTGTTTCTATGTAGTTGAGTTCCAACTGTGTCATCGGGTCATGCGATAGTTTGGGAGGCGTCAAAGAATCCCGCAACGTTTCTCGACAAGTGTCGACCTCCACAAGTACGTACATTCACTTCAGAAAACAAACATAATTGATGGCATTGCAAAATTCTGACTTGTGTTCATGTATTGTGTGTAGACTCGACCACCGAAAGAACAAGAATGTCATCGATTGGGCATATTATCATCAAGATCATATCGACCAATGGGATAAACTTGAAGCCAATGTCGTGCCGGATCACACTCAGCACAACAGGACGGATTTCGATGCGTACTTGGCCTGGTTAGACAGCAACTATCGTCCTGTGCTACGTCCGTCTTGGACGCTAGCAGATATAGCCGATGACCCCGAAGACGTGGAGGAGCAGAACGAGTACGACACACGTACCCATGTAGGTACCACGGTCGAGACGAGACCTATTCGCGATAGGGTGGTGAGTACATTTTCACTTTTAGGTGATATGCACGCTTCTGCTTTTACATTATGACTAATTGCATTTTTTTCACCTGTAGGCACGAGAGCTCGTGAGGACAGTTAACGAAGCAGGAGTGGCGCTTGGCACGCCTCCTGGGTCGGAAGGATAGAGTGGCATTCTCCATAACACATTACAGGTACTCCTTGCAATAGCACTCAGAGTACGTCTGTGTTGATCTCCAATTTCACTCAAACTTCTGATTGCAGAGTCTACGATAACAATGTCGGAAGTTGGCAGCACGACTGGCATGTAGGTCCAATGATGCCGTCGAACCACCTCGAGGCCACGAGGAGGAAGAAGGAGAGGAGGAAGCGGAGGAGGAGGAGGGAGAGGAGGGAGAGGAGGAGGAAGAAGAGGAGGCTGTCGAGCTCGGTCCTTCCCAGCTGGAGGACGCACCACATTCATCGCATGCGGGGCCATCTCGACCACGGCGCAGGCGAGCTCCTTCCCAAGACTGGAGGTTCACTCCCGATGTGCCTCGTCCTCGTACTAGAGGTAGGAAGAGGTAAGGCCGTAGTGATGATTAAGTCGGGTTGAATGTTAATGACTAGACGGTTTGGATATGGACCTATATTAGAACTAAGACTTGTCAATCTATGTAATGAACCTATTTTGTGTTTACCTCTATGTATGGATGGTTGGAAGGATTGGATGGATGGATGTAGGCTGTATGTGAATGGGTGGATGGATTATGTTTTTTTGTGTTTATCGGTGGAATGTGCGAATGAAACTTGATGTGAAAATTGGAATTGTGTGAAGCACTGTGAAAATTATTTGTGTGTGTGCGTGGGCAGAGAGCTAGCTGCTGGCTCTCTACCTGGGTCCAGAGCTCAGCGCCAGGGGAAATGGCGCTGACCCCTGCAACCTCAGCGCCATTTTCTCTTGCGCTAAGCTCTCAGCTACCATTCCAAAGCTCAGCACCAGGATCCATGGTGCTGAGGTTCAACACCTCAGCGCACCGGCCTATGCAAATATAGGAGCGGTGCTGAGGTGGGACTTGGCCACGGGTGGCTAAGTCCAACCTCAGCGCCACACGCCTTAGCGCTGAGGTGGCTATGCGACCTCAGCGCCAGCCACTGGCGCTGAGGTTCAACGCCTTAGCGCACCGGACCATGCAAATACAGGAGCGGTGCTGAGGTGGGACTTAGCCGCGGGTGGCTAAGTCCAACCTCAGCACCACGCGCCTTGGCGCTGAAGTCCCATAGCTCAGCGCCTTATTTACTGGCGCTGACCTCCATGACCTCTTAAATATATTTTACCCGCACCATATACCCTATCTATTATAAATTTTATTTATTTTATAAAGTTTACAACCACAAAGACATGATATTACTAGCTAGCAGTAAAAATCTCTCAATGAAAGATTTTTTCCGCAATGTCTAATAACGATACTCTTATGAATCACCGGAATATTTGAATGGGAAATGTTCTAAATTTTCATCATCACATGTCTTAGGAAATTCAAACCGGATACAACATCTCAAAGTAAAGATTCTGATGAAACACAACGTTGTCAACGCAAAAGGCTGTGAAGTATCATTATTACACACGCACAGTTCAACGCGATAACATCTCAAAGTATCGCTATTACATATCTTAGGGAATTGAAATATGGGTAACAACTTCCATTGCACTACTGGGTGCACCGGAGGTACTTGCCCTTCCTTGCCGTTTCCGACCCCGCATCCTTTGCACGCTACGCCCTAGCCAACTTCCTCGCTTGATCTTCACCGCGTTCTTCCTTCTCTCTGTTCTATCTTGCGAACTCCCTTAGCTCCAACTCCTATCTCCTCTCCCTCTCAACCTTCTCCCTTGCCGCATGCTGGCGTTGGTGCTCCTCACGTTCTTCCTTCCGCTCGCGCCATTGTCAAATCAACCCGAATGGAACTCATCCATCTCCTTGTCAATCCACTCCACAAAGTCACATAGAGGAGGTGGGATCTCAGGTGCCTTCACACTACATCACAAATTATATCCTCCAGACAAAGTTGCATAGATTGAAGTTGAACCAATAGAAAATTAACAAATTTGCCTTCACCGGCATCTTCGTCTTTCCCTTCTTTCCCTTAGGCACAAGCTTAGGTTTCTTTGGACTGTACGCATAGTTGCGACACATCCAATACCTCTGGCCGTAAGTATCCCAATCATCACTGGTCTGAAAACAACACTCATCACCACACAACCACATTGGGTGCTTTACACCCGATGGTGGTAGCTGCTCAGTGGAATAGCCGACAGCATCCTTCCTAAACATTCTGAAATTGCAAAAATTTCTATAGCTACAAATTTAACCTAAATCACATTTTTCATCACACAATCCATTCAACTCCAAACTAAAAAAACTAAAAATAAATATTACCACGTACATAGTACAACATATCCTACAACTAATGTATCATACAATATATATGTACATATTATATACTCCCCGGTTGACCATACATCCCGAACCATATTCCCCAATCACAGCTAGAATCAGAACATTAGGGAAATTAGGTTTTTGATCGAGGTCTACCCTACAACCAATAAATTCTCTACACCGCATACAAATCATCCATACCAACAAAAAGATTAAACTCAAACATTACACCCTTACCACCAATCCATAATTCACACCGCATCCCTAATGTTGAATGGATTAGGATCCATACCAACCAAAATACACAATACAAATGACAGACCGGATGAGGAAATTAGGGTTTTTCAACGGGGTTTATCTTACAAATCGATCCCCACGAAATCTCCTTCGATTTGGGGTGGATTTGGAAAGATTTGTGCAAGGGAGAAGAGAGGGTGACTATGTGGGAATGAACCCTAGACGAGAGAGGAGGGAAAGGGGGTGGCTGGGTCGGGTGGCCAGGCAGGGAGGTTAAGTGCCAAAACTCAACGCCAACGTGTCTAGTGCTAAGCTTAGGATCTCAGCGCCAAGGCGGTTGGAGCTAAGACCCCTGCCACGTCGGCTGGGGATCGGCTCGGGCGCCACGATGGCAGGGGCACCAATCGGTGTGGTGCTGACCAATCAGACCTCAGCGCCAGCTGCACTGGCACTGAGCCCACGGTCTATTTTTGATTAAAGTTTTTGGTAGGACTAATTTTAAAATAAGTTTTCTTAAAGGATCAATTTATCAAAAATGGGGGTCAATCTTCCACAGCGTGTGGACTCCGCCGGCTGTAGCTTCCTCTGCTCAGGTTCATTCTCCATTGATGGCAAGACTAGTGTGTCCTGGTCTAGGCGGGTTTGCTCCTGATGCTGCACGCAGCCAGCAATCAAATAGAGTATGTGGTTATTGCTGAGTTCGAGCTCCATTTATGCCAAGTCAAGGTCGACGAAGCTGGCTGCGCTGCTTGTGCAAGCGGATAGGAAAGATGGAGAAGATAACGTCATAGGCATTGTTTACTGTTTATAGACTAATTCCAATCATACCCTTTACAAATTAACGGTCGGATGTGAGCGGTATCTCCTAGTACATAGTACCTGGTACCTGGTAGAGTGGTAGTAACTTCTTAGGACTGTAAATTTTTCTTAATAATTAATACAGTGCACTACAAACAATATATTTCCTCCATTTCAAAACATAAAAAAATTTTAGATGGATAAGATAAATTATAATACGGATATGCGAATGTGTCTCATCTATATAATATCTCTCATATATATTTTATGATGGGGGAGTAGCTAGCTTGCCTTGATCTGATGATCATATTCTGACATCTTCATTAGTCATTAAGACATCGTTTACTACGAGCTGACATAATGAAGTATTAGTTCAGATATACGTCTAGCTTCTAATTGCATATCCGGATCCATTATATATAATATGCAGCTATATTATGAGATCGAGGAAGTACATGTCATCAAGTAGGGAGAGAGTGCAGCACAGCAGCAGGCAATGTATTGTGTATAGTAGTATAGCTAGCTAGGCTAGCCCACGGATAAACGTACGGTGTTATTTGGAGTCAGAGATCGAAGACACGGTCAACGTGTCAGCAGCTAGCATGCGTGTGTACAGTGTGTACTATAACGCAGCTTTCACCTGCATGCATGTGAGCGCACGCATGCACGACGACGTACGTACGTCGCCGGCCGGCCACACACCTGTCGGCACAGCGCGGCCACATGCTCACTGCACAAACCAAACCCAACTCGACTAAACAACAGCTCGCCGGCCGGCCGCAGCCGACCGCCCAATCCACGGACGCACGCAGCATCGCCATCCTCGCGTGCTTTCCGCTGCACGCCGCCTCGCTATCAACCTGCAGGCGCGCGCGTACGTACGTACACGTACGTGTGGGTGCGTGCGTGCATGCATGCATGCGTTGCTTTCCGGTCACTGTGCTCTCAGCCGCAGCAGCAGCTACTGTAGTTAGGACAACCGGAGTAGTGGACACTGTCGATTAACTGGACGACTGTAGCATCAGCACCATGCATGCACGTACGTAAATGGTCTACGCACACATGGAGAAAATTAAAAGAGGGGGCGGCTGGCTGTATATAGCGGAAGGCCATGCATGCTAGCTTGGGTTAATTTTTTAATTTAAAGAAACACAATACAAATGTAAACGCTTATAACCCGGATACACTCATCCCTATGAATAGGCGTGCACATTCTCTACCCCTATGAACATCTTAAAAAAATTAGATCGACGGTCTATCACTGAAAGAATAATTAGTCGTAAATACGAGCATCTGTGTCATCTAGAAATTTAACTCAGGTGCAGGATTGGTTCCATAACAAGGAACCTAACCAGTTGAGTTAGGTTGAGTTAGGTTTTCGCGATGCATGTATACATAGTATGTATTATTTTAAATTTTTTTTGAGAAACTATTATTTTGAGTTTGGGCTTAAAGAGTTACAACATATATAAATATGTTATCGGCTATTTTAAGCTCATCTTGAGGTCATGCACACTCGATCGGCTTCTTGAATGTGAACCGTATATATAGTATGAAGCAAATTAAGTGACGTAGCATTTATCACTACGTAACATGTAAGGGTGAGTAGAGTAGTAGACTGTAGGTTAGTTACAAGCACATATAAAGGAGAGAGAGAGAGGAGAGGAGAGAAGAAAAACAGGCTACTTGTAGCCAGATCTAAAACATTATATATGTATAAGAGGTGGACCAAGTATTAATTGTGTAATATATATTTATATAAAACTATTGTATGTAGACGATGTATTAATTTTTAGAGCTAACAGTAGACTATACTCTTAAACTTGCTTTAAGTGAAATAATTATATATAAGGTGGACAAAAATAAATCAAATTAGAAAAAGGTGCAATCATATTTCCAGTTGGATTTAATTTTTTTCTATATACGTGGATCTCATTATTACTGGAGAAAGTTCAAGAAATGTAATTGACAAACGTCTAATTCCATGAAATGCCATCTTGTAAACGACTTTATCCCAGAAATACCATCGTTGTTAGGGTTCTATTAGCATCCCTCCATTAAGTGCTATAGAATGAACAGTGCATTTAACGGTGCGAGATGGGTGAAACCCTAACATCGATGATACGTATTTCTGGAACAAAATTGCTTCTACGATAGCATTTTATAGAACTCACACTCACCGATGGAATATCTTGGATTTGGGTGTTTGTCAATGATATTTCTTGGATTTTCGCTTATTGTTGACTTTACATGTTTAATTATGGAGTGATAGATGATAAAAAAAATCATGCTATCGCACTATCTCATAATTTGTTACTATTCACTTCCTCTAATTCCAAGAAGCCATTGTATATATACTTGCGCACAAAGATAAATAAAGTGGCTCAAATTAGTCTTTGCAACTGATTTGTACTACGTTGTAAACGACGACGGTGAAGCATTTATTCGTCAGAGTAGCATTTCTTTGAAGACAAGGGTAGATATATGCAAAATAAAAATAAAAATAAAAGTACAATGTGGAAGTTTTAGAATTACTTACATTCAGAAAAAGTTGAAAAAAAAACGTGCATTTGGAATCTGAGAAAGTATACACCTACAAATAAATGCCCATACATATATATAGGGTTGAAAACCCACTAATCCTCATGCATGTACGTACCTTACTTTCCACGTAGATACGGGTGAGATAACTTGAGAATTTCGAGAGTTATGGTCTTCTTTGGTCCACAAATCTTTTGGTTTTGGTGCCGGTTGATGGATCGATATGAGGTAGGCAGGGTAGCTCACATTTACATTCTGTCCCGAATTGAAGTTGCTCCTCTGAGTTGGCAACGAAGGGGACTTGACGTAAGAGCAAGCCGACGAAGGTCAATATATATGAGAGCTTACCGTTTACTCCAAGTTCTAGCTAGCTAGCTGAAGAGTTGATGTGTGCAGTAGAAGTTCTACCCGGCTCTATGCATGAGTTACATGAACCAATGAAAAATCTCATTTCAACCCACCCAAAGCATTCATGCTGCTCCTTGTGATCCTACGGGTCCCACTGATTGCATAGGCCACTACACTGGATAAAGTCACCTGTAACGGATCCAAACCCTCACCTTTAATGGGTTTGGGCTTGGTCAGTGATCAGTGATCACTGTTGATGGGTGACCGACCGTCAGAGGTGACACTCATCTCTAACGGGCAAGTAATTAGACGCCCGTCAGAAGTGTTGGTCTCCGCTAGCCTAGGGCCAGTTAGAACCCGTCACAGGTGACTCATGTCTGACGGGCAACTGAACAAAAGGCCATCAGAGGTATTAGTCTCCAGTAGTTAGAAGCCATCACAGGTGGCCTACCTGTGACGGGCAAGAAACTAAAGACCCGTCACAAGGCGAGTCAGCTCTGACGGTTGCGGTTTCCGTCACAGGTATGGTTACCTGTGACGTCTTTTTTTTCAACCCATCACTGATGTGTTAAATCCCAAAAAAAATAAATGCTAAATATTGGCTAGCCTCAGGATTTGCTAGCCATGCTCTCTGAAAAACAGAAACATCACAGATACATGCCAGGCACCCCCAATATTACATATTCTCATTTTAATAGAGATGCATCTCAAAATTGACATCATTCACATATGAAAGCCACAATTTTACACAACAAATTCATAGATACATGCCTATCAAATGCCACATTTCTGCCCAACAAATTCATACCCCATTTAAGCCACAAATTTCGGACCTTGCTCATGAAACCGCAAACTTACCAAACTTTCTTTTATCCTATTCCTTTTGAACCTCCGCGATGACCTGTCATTTAAAAATAGAGAAAACAATTGAATAGTACAACATAAATCGTAGTTGATCAAATTTGATGACAATTTGGCAAACTACCATAAGTATTGCACATATGAAAGTAAATTACATTGCATTTCATACCACAGAATCATTAAAACAACTCTTTTTACATCACAAAAAATTAGATAACTGTTTTGTTCATGACATCACATCTAGCCCAGTTCAATCGTCTATTTGACGGAAAAACGTCCTTTCTTGTTCATTATTTCAGCAAGAATGAAGGCGCACAGTTCGCCTCTGGATAGCGTGGGTTGATGGGTGAAATCTTCCAGCCAGCTCTACCTTTTTGTTCAATAATAAAGAAGTTAGCACGTTTATAAGATTAATGTTGTTATTGAAATGATCGAATTCGCCATTAGCAACAACCTCAGGGTCGAAATCTTTCACCTCTCTTAGAAGTGTTGACATGTTGTGGCACACGTGCAAACCACACTGGCCGCCGATCTGTTGTGCGCATGCGAAATTGGTGTCATGATAAAGTTGGTCCTTGTCCTCCTTATACCTACCACCCTTTTCCACATATGGGCCCCAAGCCATATTTAAGGCCTTGGTGATTTCAGTGAAATCATAATCTTTCGCCTTATTTGAGTTAAGGTAGTAGACCCTACTTCATTTAGGTACGATGACTAAGAGAACCCAATGTTGCCTGCGCGGTGGTTATGTAGCGTTAGTAATAAGAACCTTAGCTTCAAAAACAATATACGCGAAGGGTATTGTCTTCTTACTCTTGATTGTATGCGCACATTGTCTTGGTGGGCCCATAAGCACCGGTTCACGTTGTCAACCAATTCATTGAAGTTAGTTTGCAGATTGAGCCCATTGACCATCGATGGATCAAGGAACCCAACCTGATTACCAAGGCGACGACCCTCAATCCAACACAACCTTAAAACATTTACGTATTAGCACTAATTTGGAAGATAGTCCATTAATATCGCAAGGAGGAAGGTTTGCACTTACAAGGAGTAGCATTTTAGAAGTCCTGTGTCTAACTTCCGGATCCTGAACAGGTCGAAGAGTTCATCAAAGCCTATAGTTATATAGGCAGGCGACGATAGGAACGGCTGATGGTCGTGATGTCCAACTATGGATGACTCCCTCATTTTCCGCTTGGCATTGCTTAGCTCCATGTACTATTTTGTGTAGCTCTCGGCAAGCAATACCCATCACGGCTAACACATTATCCTCCACCAACGGCATGCCTAGTTCAAATTGTGCCGGCGGCTTCACGACTTTCCCCGTTTTGGTCAACGGCGCCGACACTGCAGCCTTCCTCCTTTTTTTCACCGGCGCCGACTCCTCAACCTTCCCTTTGCCTGTACCACCCCCGCGTTCACGTTTCTGTCCTTGACAAGGGGTGGGGAGCTATCAGCCTTTCTTGTGGTCTTGATTGGAGCCAGGTTTTGAGATATGTCTGTCAAATCCATATCAGCTGCATCAGGTGAATGGGGTACTGACAACGCCAGTCCACGGGGAGCCTCAATTGATAGCTTAGACATGGGAGGTGTTCGCTCCGTCGGTCGACTTGGACGAGGAGTCATCTTTACAATTATGTCTTCTTTGGGCCATTGTATGTACGTCTTGCATGCATCGTCCAAAGTCGTGATTTCATCATTGGGGGGCACAAGCAACGGAAAGCCTGACCAGTTGTCCTTGACTGAATCTACAGACACCTTGGTATACCCATAACGCAGGTTTGCACCATGCACCTTTTCTGTTACCGAGGGTTTGAAAGCCATTCCCTCAGCGACTTCAGGCGCGAAAGTTGGGTGGACCCTCACCACTAGAACACACTGCGCTACGTCCTGCATTTTAAAAGTATGAATTTAATATTGGAACATGTAAAGGTTTTTGAGTAGATATGGATCGGATAAAATCGATTACCTCTATGTTGTCCACCGCAGCTAGTGGTGCGACCGGGAGATCAGGGGCCGGCACCTCCGTGGATGCACAACTACTGTGCTGTGACGGATTCGCGTCGTGATGTGCACGAGGAGTTGGATGCACAACTTGTGTTGTGCCTCGGGGTATATTCATGTCGGCGAGGACCTTGCTCACCCTTTCTTCCACCCTGGTGTCCATGTCTACTTGGAGTTCTTGAATGACCTCCACCTTAAGCTCGGCCTTCAAACGAGCGTCCCTCTCTTCCTTGGAGACTTTCCATTTTCTATATTGGGAGTTGTACTGGGGCAGGCCATGCTTCCAGGGCACATCGACGTTGATTCCCCAAGTCCGGCTAGGATGTTCTTTGGTTCTGAGTGCCTTCGTGAGGATGTCATCTTCGCATCTCTTCGGCGCAGACTCGACCTCGCTCTGCGAAGCTTGTTTGGCAACTAACCCCAACTATAAAAAACAGGAGTCATTGTTACAAAACATTTACTTAATATGAAGGGAAATTAGTGAGGTTAATTAGCGAACTCACCAGTTCCTGATAGATGACGGCATCACTTTGATTCTCAAATGTGATGGAGCCGTCCAGGTTTGCCTTACCCCTGGCCCTCGCCCAGTTGCGAGCTCTTCATTCAGGGATGTCGGAAAACAGGCAGGGACGTTCGCTGCTGCAGCGGCTGCATCCTCTTGGGCCCATATTTGCTCCTTGCCGATGTACCCAGCCGTGCCCAGTCGATGCGGGCGCTCATTCTGCTGTTGTAGTAGGCGATGTGCCTCGCTTGACTCCCTAAAATCTTCGTTGTTCTTCAGCTCACAGAATTGCTCCCACACCGTCTCCGTTATTTGAGGGTAATCAACGAACGGAGTACGATTGCCGGGCGGGATATCATACTCGGTGAAGAGTTTCCATTTCCAATTCTTCCAGGCTTTGCCCATCTTATGGAATGCCTTCCGTTTAAGCCTTTCCTTTGCTTCAACCGGAAATGTGAACCATTTCTCCATTGATGTCCAGGCTCGCTCCATCTCAGCTTTTGGGACCTTGCCGATATTTTTATGGAGGATGCCGAAATTCTCACGTGCTACCAACCCGTAGCAGTTAGACCATCTTCCTATGATAGTCCTCGGCACCGTGGGCTTACCACTTGCATCAACCTCTCTTATAACCTGCACTGTGGTCGGCCATCTATTTTGTGTCCAGGGGTTTCTACTCGACATAGCTACACTTGTCCCGCCCGACAGCGACGGTTGTTGTTCCTGGGGCGCTTCTGCAGCTAAGATAGAAGGAGCATTTGCTAAGGGGTGATAGCTACAAATTATGTTGTCATCTATTGAAAAGTTATCCTATAAATTACCACGAGGTTCGGGTTGTTCAGCCGCCATCATCGAGGGATGACCTGCGGAAACCGTCTCCGTGGCTGGGTCTGCGTCTGCCTGTATCCTCGCAGGCGTCGTGGAGGACGGGGATGCGCCGGGTGTTGTCATGGGCTAATTTTTCTGAATACGCTTATAAATTTCCTATCATTTTACTAATTGGCCTTAGATCAAACACCCCACAATAATTTATAAAACAACCCACAATAATTTATCAAACAACCCACAGTATATATATATATTTTTCATTCGTCAATTCTATATTCATCCATCCCATTTCCCCAAAAATCACCCAAAATGCATGTAATTTCAGATCCACTATGAAAGTATTAAGATATGGCCTCAGTTTTGTTCACAAATTATGCATCAATTACCATCATTTGCATCAAGGAAAAAAAGAGGGAATCAGCTACTAGTAGAAAAAAGCAAGTGTCCCAAAAAAAGAACAAGTGTATACGTAGTTTGTTCTTATGCATAAAAAAAGAACAAGCATACATGGTCTGTTCTTATGCATAAAACAACCCACAGTAAAACCTAAAAAGAACAAGTGTAGACAATCTCTTATTATGCATCCAGAAAAAAGAACAAGTGTACATAATCTGTTCTTATGCATAAAAAAGAACAAGTATAGATAGTCTGTTCTTATGCATAAAACAACCCACAGTGAAACCTAAAAATGAACTAGTGTAGATAATCTCCTCCTATGCATCCAGAAAAAAGAACAAGTGTACATAATAAGTTCATATGCATAAAAAAGAACAAGTGTAGATAGTCTATTCTTATGCATAAAACAACCCACAGTGGAACCTAAAAATGAATGGCACAACAGGGTAACACAAAATATGCATGTCATAACAAATAGGAGGAGAACAAGTATAGGTAATCATCACTGGCCATTTATCTAAAATCATCCAAAATTCATCCACTGCATCCAAAATCATCTAATACAACGAGGATACTTCATCTAATACTGCATTCATCCAACTAAAGTGAGAGGAAGCTTACCTGGGAGGAGAAGAATCCGGTGAGGGGTGGCATGCAGACGGCGGCAGCCCAGCGGTCCTGGAGGAACGGCGACCGCAGCACGGTAGGAAGCGAGGAGGAAGAGGCGGCGCTCGTTGAGGGTGGCGGTCGGCGTCATGGAGGCCGATGTCATGGAGGCCGATGTCGGTGTGAGTGGCATGAAGGACGGCGTCCTGCAGTCGGCGGTGGAGTGCGGAGGGGGAAGGGGGTGCGAGGAACTTGGATCTGGATCTAGAAAAAGGCAGGGACAGCGGTCTTACCCTAGTCAACCTCACCTGTGACGGGCACCAACTTCTGGGCCATCACAGGTGAGGTCACCTGTGACGGGTGCCAACTAAAGGGCTGTCACAGGTGAGGTCACCTGTGATGGTCCCAAACTAATGGGCCGTCACAGGTGAGGTCCATTAGTTAGCGCCCGTCACAGGTGAGGTTAACTGGATTTTACCTTTGGACTACAATATTTCATTACTATATTTTACTTAGTTCTTTCATTTTCCTTAACATATTTTATTTTACTTAGTTAACTCATTTTACAAACAATATTTGTTTTATTTCAATATTTCATTTGACATATTTTATTTTACTTAATTATTTTATTTCACTTACAGTAGTTATTTTGCTTAATTTTTATTTCACTTATAGTATGTATTTTGACTTACATATAGTTATTTTCCTTAATATTTCATTTGACTTACATATAGTATTTCACATCACTATTTCATAAGCAATATACTAAAGATCGTTGCAAACATATTAGAGTCATACATATACCAGACATGTGGACATAAATTACAAAAATAATCATTCCTTGTGGTTGACGCATGCATGTTGAACCTCATCTTCTTCTTCCTCCTCTTCTAGAGGTATTTCTTGACCTATCTGTGCACGTGTTGGTTGTAATCATCTTCGTCTGAAATGTTGTCCAATCCAACAATTCTCCTTTTCCCTTCACGAACTACATGTAGTTTCTTGTTACACGGGTCAATTATGTAGGAGACTTGAACAACTTGTTTGGCGAGAACGAACGGTTCATCCTTCTACGCGTTGTTAGCTAGATTGACAATGGTGAAACCTTCATTATCAACTTTTACATTGCGAAGATTGACCCATCGACAACGAAACAATGGCACTTTGAACTTCAAGTAATCCAGCTCCAATATTTGCTCAACTCTGCCATAGTACTGATCACACCGACCATTGTCGCTACCGGCCTCAATGCGTAACCCACTGTTCTGCACTGTGCATTTGCTGCCTTGCTTGATCGTGTGAAAGGTGTATCCATTTATGTCATATCCTTGCTAGGTGGTGGCACTCCATTCAGGACCCTGTGACAACCACTTCAGTGTTTCACTAGACAAGTTCTGCATGTTGGCAATTCGGTTCTTGAACCACTCGCTGAAATAAGACATGTGCTTTTTTCTGACCCAACTCTCTGATCGCCCTTGGTTGTCCTGTCGGAGAAATTGTAGGTGTTCATCAAAGTACGGCACTACCTCAGTCATATGCTGGAGTACCGTGAAATGAGTTTTATCATACACCTTACGATCCATCCTTATAATTTTCCTTCCAACAGTGTCCACACCATCAAGCCTCCCTTTGTGATGAGATCGTGGTAATCCAATTGAAGAGGTTTCTGACATGTAGTCCACACAAAACTCGATGACCTCTTCGGTGGTGTAACTCTCAATGATGCTCCCCTCGGGATGGGATCGGTTCTGTACGAAACCCTTCCGGATCCCCATGTACCTTTCGCAAGGATACATCTGCGTCATGAAAGCAGGACCACAGCACTTTGTTTGTCTAACAAGGTCCACGGGAAGATGCTCCATTATATCAAAGAAAGTAGGAGGAAAGTACATCTCAAGATGACATATGGTTCTCACAATTTCTGCCTGTAGTTCATCTAGTCCCTCGGGATCAATGATCTTCTGGCCGATTGCATGGAAGAAGGAGCACAATCGCATTATCGTGTGTCACACCTTAGGAGGCAAAATATTCCTTATTGCAACGGACAACAGCTGTGTGATAAGGACGTGGCAATCATGCGACTTCATTCCTACCAATTTAAGGTCTTCCAGTGAAACGAACTTACTAATTCTTGATGAGAACCAGATGGAACCTTTATACCACTCAGACATGTCAGCAAATCCATCTCCTCATCTTTCGAGAGAGTGTAGCAGGTTGGAGGAAGGTACACATTGCCGGACTCCATGGTTATGGGATGTAGCTCTGAACGAACACTCATGTCTTCCAGATCTCATCGGGCATTGAGACCCTCCTTACTACTACCAGGGTTAAGCAGTAATCCCATTAAACTCTCGCATACATTCTTCTCAACATGCGTCAAATCTATGCAGTGGCGAACCTCAAGATCCTTCCAGTATGGTAGTCTCCAAAATATTGACTTCTTCTTCCACATGCTTTTCTTTTTTGTTTTTCCATCTTTCCTCTTTTTTTCAAACTTGTTGGTTATTCCCATCACTAAGTTGTGCACCTCTGTCCCTATTAGCTCTGCCGGAGGACTGGCTGTATCTTTGTGTCCATTGAAATTCTTTGTCATATTCCTATAAGGGTGATACCTTCGGAGAAATCTCCTGTGACCCATGTAGACCATCTTGCGTGAATGCTTCAACCATTTGCTCCTTGTTTCCTCCATACACTCCGAACACGCCCATCTCCCTTTGATAGTTTGGCCAGAAAGGTTGCCAAGGGCCGGATAATCGTTGATGGTACAAAACAACATCGCATGGAGGTTGAAATACTCTAGTGCATATGCGTCTCATGTTCGTGTGCCCTCATTCCATAGCCTTTCGAAGTCATCGATTATCGGTTCAAGGAACACATCGATATCGTTGCCAGGTTGTCTCGGTCCTTGAATGAGCATGGCAAGCATAATATACTTTCTTTTGAAGCACAACCAGGGAGGAAGGTTATAGTTCACAAGAAGAATTGGTCATGTACTATGACGACTGCTCAAATCACCAAATGGATTAATGCCATCCGTACACATGGCGAAACACATGTTTCTTGGGTCCTTTGAGAATTCGCGGTAAATCCTATCGATTGTCCGCCACTGTACTGAATCTGCTGGGTGCCTCAGCTTACTATCGACTTTCCATTCTTCGGCATGCCAGCGCACTAGCTTAGCTTGTTCCGGATTCGCAAAAATTCTCTTCATGCGCTCCGCAATTGGGAGATACCACACCACCTTTGCGGGGCCTCCCCTCTTTGACTTACTTCTTTTACCTTCACTTATTGCTCGTTTGTATCTAGAAGCCCCACAGACAGAGCAAACATCCAAGTCAGTGTATTGCTTGTAATACAAAATGTAGTCGTTCCGACAAGCATGAATTCTTTTGACCTCCAGGCCCAACGGACATAAGACTTGCTTTGCTTCATATATCGTATGCGGTAATTTGTTCCCATCTGGCAACAGATCCTTTAACAGCTCAAGAACTTCTGTAAAACTCTTGCCGGACCAACCATTACTTGCCTTAAGCTTCATGAGTTCCAACACACATGACAATTTGTTGTGCTTCGACTTACATCCATCATACAAAGGCATCTGACAATCTTCCACCAACTTACTAAACTTCTCAAAATCTTTGTCGTTGACATCTGCGTCTTCAACGTCATGAAACATTTCAGACAGACATTGAGTGTCCAAATCTATGGTCTCTTCGCCTAACGGAGAAGGTACAAACATGCCTTCTCGAGCTGCAGCGGCGTTCACTATCTCCTGATTCGGCACTTCTTCAGCTGCGACATCAGGTGCCTCTTGCTCTCCATGCTTGCTCCAACATGTATATTTCTCCATGAAACCTCTCCTTATCAAATGAGAATGCACATCTGAACTATCAGGGAATATCTGTTCATTCTTACAGTCGTTACATGGACACAATATGTGCATGGCCATCCTAATTTTTCTGTCATTGTCCGCAAATGTGACGAATTCAGTGACCCCCTCCCTACACTCTTTAGACGAACGATGAACATGGTACATCCAACTACGATTCATCTGCAATCAACAACATAGGAAGAAAACTATATGATGATCAATTGGGAATGAAGGGAGAATAATGTATTTTTTACCTTCAATTTCAGCAAAAATTCGCCCCCTTACCTTCCCAACCGAATTGTGAACAGTGCACTGGTCGGGATGGAAAGCAGTTGGCGGTTGGGGGTATTTATAGATCCAACTCACCTCAAACGGGTTAGATAAAAATAACCTTTCAAAGGTGTCGGCCATACCTTTGACGAGCCGCAACTCGGTTGCCCGTTACAGGTAACACGATACCTGTGACGGACCGGAAGTCATAACCATCACAGGTGATGCCCATCACCTTTGACGGGTTGTAATTCCCTGGCTCGTCACAGGTGAGGTCATACCAGTGACGGTTTTGGGAGAAAACCCCGTCACTGGTATAGCTGTGACGGCTTACAATTCCGGCCCATCACAGGTGAGGTGCTACCTGTGACGGGCTGCGGCCGGATGCCTCATCGATGATGGCAAATCTAACGACCCGTCAAAGGTGACGGTCGTCTGTGACCAATCCATAGGCCCGTTACTGGTGTGCCGTCACAGATGTAGGGTTCTAGCGTAGTGGGCACCCATGAAAGCATTCATGCCGGCTTAGCTCTTCAATTTTCCATCGCATTATACGGGCTAATAGTAAGTTATTATTTTATATACATCCTAGCTCTAAGATGTGCAGGTAGTGATACGTAAACTGTACACATCATGTGTACTATGTGCATGTAGATCTTTCGTATAAGGGAAGTGTGCACACATTTAAAAATGATGACATTGTTTCAAGTAGCTAGTTCATAATCTGGAGAAGCCCACTTGTCAGCCAACCAGAATTCGCAACACGTACAAGTTCTCTCATGCACACTAGCTAGACCCTGGCCCAAAGCAGCGGCAACATCGACGGCGAGGCGGAGCCGACCAGGATGATGGGGCTGAAGCGGTGTCGACCAGGGTGACAATGGCGAAGCGGCACTGCTGCATCTGGGGCCCTTGGTCAGATCCGGCCACCTCTCATCCAGATCCGGCCTTCCCGGCGTGGGAGGCCGGCTCCCGAGCCAGTGGTGGTGACGTGGCGGCGGGGCGCGACTGGGGGGCGGCGTGGCAATCGATGGCGGGCATGACCGCGTGGCGCTGACGGCATTGAGGAAGGTGGAGGAGGCGACGGGGCTAGGAGGATCTTGGAGTAGAGCGTCGCTGGCTCGGAGCAGAGCATCGCCGGTTTGTGGCCGCGGCGCGAGGAGGCGCGGGGAGGCTCGGCCGCCGGCATGGCGTGAGGAGGTGCGGTTGGCGCAGCGGGAGGCGAGGCCGACAGAGGCGGAGGCCGGCGAGGCGTGTGCCAGTGCGGAGGAGACCTAAGACAGCGCGCAGGGAGTGGTGGCGAGGTATAGAGCGTTGGCGGCGGGACAGGGCCGTTTCCCTTGATGTCGGCCGGGTGCCCTCTCTACTTGTGGAGCATCTCCCCTTCTCTGTGGGATGCTCTATAGGTAGGTGGGGGTAATGGTATGTCAACTGGGAAAGGCTTGGGTTACCGAGGCGACATCATCCACTTCCGAGCTCCTTGGTCGGATTCGGAGAGGATGTCGGTGGCTGGCGGGGTGGAGGAGACCTAGCCCAGCGTGTGGGGGTGTGGTGGCGAGTAGAGGGCGTTGTCAGCGGGGTGTAGTGGCAAGACTGGAAGTAGGCCAGCGGAAGGGCATCGGACAGGTGTGGCGGAGGCCACGTACTACCGATGTTGGGCTGGTGGTATCATAGTTGGCAGGCAACGGACCACGATGACGGAGGTAGAGGATCCCAGGTGAAAGCCTAGCCCAGTGTTTCACTAGGCCGGCAGCGGCTACACCTTCGAGCATGGTAATCCTCTTGGGGCGTTGTCGAGGTACCCTTCTCCCTCGATGAGGATCTCTAGGTGAAAATCATGTCCAGTCTCTTTGGACGGACAACGGCGACGTCTTTTGACGTCGCTACCTTCGTGAAGGCGTTGTCTTTTTTGGAGTATCCATTCTGTGGTGTTGTTGTTAGCCTGGCAGCGACCGGCCTTGCATAGCGGCGGCCGGTTCGGTGTTCGGCTCTCCTCTCTGTAGCTTGTGTTTGTATAGTTGGCATGTGTTGTTGGGGCGTGCGTTTTGGTGCACATCCTTCCTCGATAGCTTGCTGTCGATGAAAACTTTCTTGTAACATTTTTTCCCTCTATCTTAATAACATTAGATGACCTCCTTCGGTCATCCCGATAAAAAAAACAGTGGCCAGCTGGTGGTGTGAGAATGAGTTACGCGTAGAAGGTACAAGCACCACACCACTGGCCGGTATAGTGCATACGTAGGCTACGTACATACGGACGCACGTAGGTGTACGTACGTGTGTGGTCAAACTGCACCACCTTATATGACTAGCCACCTGGTCATCACTACTGCCACACCAATGCCTTTCACGACTTACTTACTCCATCTACTCCTATGTGGATCAGTACAATCGGATTGCGCACGTACGATCGGATGGCCGGCGACATGAGTTGTTGAGCTGCATAATATCACATGGTACCGATAGCCTAGCCTGCACAAAAAAAGGATATCCTCTTTTCCAAAATAAGTTAATCTAGTATGAACTTACGGAAGGACGACGACACTAACGGCAGCTATAGCTGAAAAGATAACTACACTTCTATATTCTTTCTTCATCGCAAAACAAGTTAACCTAGTACTGTGTTTTGTTTAGATACATAATACTGGAATATGCTATAGCTATATCTGTCTAGAATTTGAACAAGATATGAACATATATCCTAGTAATATATGTCCAGAGAATAGGATACATAATACTGGAATATGCTATAGCTATATCTGTCTAGAATTTGAACAAGATATGAACATATATCCTAGTAATATATGTCGAGAGAATAGGACACATAACCTAGGATAAAACTTGGTAATACGAATTTAGACAACTCTCTTGTTCACTCGGATACGTAACAGTGGTCTTTTCAGCCATTCATAGCTGCCGCTAGTGTCGTCGTCCTTCCGACGCGACGTCCGTACTTGCGATCTATCGATGCATATGATGCACAAAGCAGGCCGGCCGATGCATATGCATGCCCCCTCTCGTCTCTCGCTTCTGCCGGGCGCCCCGGCCGGTGGCCGGCCGATGCGCTTGCACAAGGCACCCTCTCTGACCAAGATACCACAGTCCTCTTTTCACATCAAGCTGCAGCAGCAGCTAGCAGATCAGCCGCGAGCCGGCCAACATTGATGCCTGCCACTATAGCTCTAGCTGCATGTGTCGTACTACGTGCTGGTTGACACGACGCGTCTGCCGAAGATCGGAGGCGCATGCGACCGAGCAGCTAAGCAGCAGCAGGTAGCGTGAGACGAGAGCCGTACGTGGGGGCCGGCCGGGACGACGCGTCTGGCCCGTCCCGCCTCGGTTGGCGCTCACAACTGCATGCGTGGCCAGCTGCGGCAGCGACGGCCCCCACTCCCCTCGTCCGCGCGTGCGCCGGCTCGCCACGCCGTACGCCGGCTGACCGGCCGACCGGCAAGTCGGCAACCACCGCCATTAATATTCTCTCCTTCTTCATCCTGTGGTGCTCCATGCTAGCTCCAAAGGCGAATGGACCCTTCGCAATTTGGTTCTAGGCAATAACCAAGATAGAGTAGTTGTCGACGACGTGGAGGGTGACCGGCCGGTACTGTGCTTTAATTCTTCCTCGATCAGTGATGCACGTACTGCATACATCCACATGGGCGTCGATAATTGATGCCACCCAATCGAGAAGATAAGATCCATTCGCTCGCCCTACTCGATCGTAGACGTATAGACTCCATTCGATCTAATGCATGCATATGCATATGCTCTCGTGCTATATTCTGTATCATATTTTCTTTATTCCAAGAGTATAGCAAAATAATATAAACGGATTATACAAATTACCACATCATATTTCTGCTTACGTAGAAAAGAGGAGAGATGAGAGAGAAGAAAAGCGGGCTACAGATTTGTACAGCTAACTATTATTACATGAGTGAACTATTAGGTTGGTTATAGATGATGTCTTAATTTTTGAAACTAGTAGTTAACTATATTATTAAATTTGTTCTAAAATAAACAAATCTAATACCCCGTATGAGACGTGAGCATGCACCTCAATGCGGACCATCTCTTTTTGCAAAACCGGACGGCATTGATGATCGCCACCATGCAACAGTCTATCCAGCTCGCATTATTCACAGTTGGCCCCTCTCTGTACGTGTATAGTTGCTGTTAGTGAATACTACTGGGCAGCCAAAAATGGGTACGTACGTCTGCAATTAGTGTGGGCTTTGACGCGAGAGAGGTGCCACATATTTGTATGGGAATCTAGACTTGCCTTTGACCTAGATTCCCCCCTCGGGGGAAGCGAATCGGGCTTTGGAATCAGGCTGTGGTAGCTGTAGATCATGAGATTCTATGGCCGGATCAGCAGTGCAGCACGCATGCGACCATGGAAAGACGACGACTATACTCGTCTGTAGCGTACTAGTACTAGTGTCGATGTCGTGCAGCTAGCTGCAAGCCCAGGCTGATCCTCTGCCAGCCGTGTCAGCGCACACATGCGATTGCGTGTGCACATGTTATGTGCCAAAATTAGCCTGGACACTGCGTGTGTTACGCCAGATGCGTCCTACACACGTGTCGTGTTTGTGTTGGAGGGGCTAGTGTGCATGCTGCGTCGTGTCATGTATTACTCATGCTACATCCGTCCCAAAATATAATGACCCTAAACCCTAACACTACTGGAGAAATAATTTTACGGAGAAATAATTTTACCCGAATAGTAAAAATCACATTAGTTCCGGTCAGAAAAGAAACCGGGACTAAAAATCATTTTTAGTCCTGGTTAAAAATCCCAAAGGAACTTTTTGATCATTAGTCACCAACCGGGACTAAAAATAATTTTTAGTCCCGGTTTATTTTTATCAGGTCCTGTCAGGTCGCCGGAAAACTTTAGTCCCGGTTGGTGTTACCAACAGGGACTAAAGATCACCGGAAGGTAAAGCGCATATAAAAACATCTCTGGTATCGATAAATTTTTCTAAGTCCTCTCTCCTCTCCCCTCCCCTCCCTCCTCTGATCTCCTCTCCCCTCCCCTCTCCCCTCCCACTGGCGGCGGTGGCTACCAGCGGTGGCGGTGGCGGCGCACCCCGGCGCGGTGGCGGTGACGGTAGCGCACGGTGGAGGCCGGCCGGCGGCGGTGGTAGCGCGCGGTGGACGCCAGCGGGCTACGGCAGGCGACGACGGTCGGCGGACGGCCAGTGCCCGAGGCGGTGGTGACCGACGGTGCTCCCCTTCCTCCCTCCCTCCCAGATCTGGCCGGAGGGGAAAAGGGGGTCGGCGGTGGCCGCTGGCGGTGGCTCCCTTCCCTCCCTCCCTCCCAAATCTGGCCGGAGAGGAGAGGGGGGAGGACGGTGGCCGGCGGCGCTCCCCTCCCTCCCTCCTAGATCCGGCCGGCCTTCGGCCAGCAGTGGCGGGCGGCCGGCACACGAGGCGGCGGCAGCGGGCGGATGTAGATTTTTTATATGTTTTTTGAATTTGTGGATGATTTTGAATTTCGATATGTGATGTTAATTTTGATGTTGTTACATTCAATATGTGGTATTGGAAAAATTAATTTTGATGTTGTTGCATTCGATCTGTAGCATTGGACAAAAACAATGAAAAAAAAAGTATGCAAGCATCGAAAACAATGGAGAAAAAAACTTTAGTCCCGGACTAAAGATCTAAACTTTAGTCCCAGTTGGTAGCACCAACCGGAACTAAAGATGATATTTAATCCCGGTTATTTCAACCGGGACTAAAGATGGATATCTTTAGTCCCGGATTGGACATCCCGGTTTGCAACCCGGGACTAAATAGGGTTGTAAATCGGGACTGAAGAGGGTATCCCCAGGAGTATAAGAACAGATTATGTATATTCTATCCTGGACAAACCTTAGATACCTTCTAAGGGTATATTTCATCCATCTAAAAAAATTCAATCTAAGTGGGGATGTAACATAACCTAGGATAACGAATGTGAACAAAATGTTTAGATTCGTAGATTCGTCATCCTATGTTTATATTTCATCCCCATCTAGATTGGGTTTTTTTAGAACAAAGAGAGTAAGTGGCTAACACATGAATTCACTTATAGTTTAAATAAGTGAATAACAACTAAAGTTTGATATCTAAATTCATAGTAATATGAAATATTCCATCCAAATCTAAACTATATTTTGATACGAAGGCACTACATTGCAATAGCTTGTATGCTTTCGCTACATGCTACTACAAGGTACTGTATATACGCAAGTAAAGCTGTTCTACTACAGATGATTAAATTATATGCATATAAAAAAGAGGGTTAATTATGAGCCTACAAAAGGAGATAAATTAAACTAATCTCAGATGAAGAAAATGGTTTAGATCTGACAAATGCGTTGAGGTCGAGCTAATGAAAGGACCAGTTACAAGCAAGAAAAGAAATCACGAAACTTGCAGCCTTTGAAGGCCACGAGTCATGATCCCAGTTTGGGTCCACTTAAGGCCCAAGCTTCCAGTGAAACCCTCGCGCAGCAAGACTGTTACATCGGCCCAGTATATAACGGTAAACAAGGCCCAGCTCTAACCTCTAACCCCGTTGTATCTAAGAATAATCCACTTTAATTCCCTCAACTAATGGTAGAATCTGATTCTTATCCCTCAACCATAAAACCCCGAGTATATCACCTCCTTAATTATTAAAAGTGTAAATGACTAAGTTACCATATCAGCTGAAATCACCTTCAAAACAATCGAGATAGTTGTTTTGCACTAGTTTTAATACTTGGGAAATGCGATGTACCCGGTTTTATAGTTGAGGTATATGAATCAAATTGGAATAAGTTCACTTTACGGTCCTCATCTTGACGTCGAGTTTGAATCGCATCCTTAAACCTTAAAACCGGGTAAAACACATCCCTCATCTATAAAAACTAGTGTAAATTTAGTTGCAAGTTGATTTGGAAGGTGGTTTTGACTAATGTGGCACTTATATGGCATCCATGTGGCGCTTGTCAGTCATATGGGCCCACGAAACAATCATATGAAAAATAATATTAAACCTTGGGTCCACATGTCATCCATTGCTTCTTTCTTTCCTCTCTAACCCCTCTCTGGTCAGCCCCTAGGCTCCACGACCACGACGGCCTCGGCCGGTTGGCCTAGAAGGCAGCATCGGTGGTGGCAAGAAGTGGGGGCCTAGATAGTGGCCATGGTCAGCCATCCCTACCATCCCTCCCCGGTGCCCGACCATGTCATCGTCACCACCATCAACATCCGTTGCAGTCACTGGCCTTCCCACCTCCTCCTTCTCCCCCTCGATGTTAGTGTCGAGCTCCTTCTCCAACGACATGGCGGCGGAACAACCCACGGGGAACAGAGGGAGGCACCACCACTGCCACCTCATCGACCTCCCCCACCATGGTGTAAATGTAGAGGTGACCCCCTTCCAAGGCACAGTGGAGGGTGGGTTGGGGAGGCGGTGGTTGATGGCGCCAGTGTGGCAGGTGGTGCCAGTGAAGCATCTAGCGATGAGGTTGGGAGGGTAGAGCGGGATGGGGAATGGTAGACCGGCAAGCGAGGCGCTAGGGGCTCGAGCTCCGGCAGAGGTCCATGTGCATGGGGATGGAGCGGATCTAGCAGCACAATCACTGGAGGCGGCTAATCGAGCAACGAGGGATGAGGTTCAGCGACGGTAGCACGAGCCGACGCCCGACGAAGCTCACAGGCATCGGGAAACGAGCACAACGACACCCGCGCCCCACTCGTCCCCACCATAGAGACCATCATCGCGATCACCTTCACCGTAGTGGCCTCCCCTGCTGCCACCGCTAGGTTTGTAGAAATGGGGAGCTTGTCCTCGGGGTACGCTAGGCCTGCGGGTGTAGAGCCAAAGAGAGAAATAGGGGAAGAGGGGGAAGTGATGTTTTTTTTTTGTGTGTGTTTGACATGTAGGTCCTGCAGTGTTGTATTTCCTTTTAATGTCTGTAATTGCCACATAGATACCACGTCATCCAAAACCGGTCTCAATATTATCTTGCGACTATATTAACACCGGTTTTGGAAGATGAGGGATGTGTTGTTCTACCTGGTTTTTCTGGTTGAGTCATCTGATTTGATCTCGACCTTAGACCTAGAGTGGGCTTATTCCAATCAAATTCGATCAATAGTTGAGGGAGTCCAAATTGACCTATTCCCATTATATCTCGGGCCTCAAACTTTTCGGCCTGACTAGGCCCAATAGAGCCTATTCTTGTAGCCAATCTGGAAGTTGAGAAACCGACAGGCCTTGAAGCGTTGGTGCAAAAGCCTAATTAACATCGTAATTTCCACCACCTATACAACCCAGAAAGTTTTTTTAAAAAAAATTAAAAGGACTTCCGTAGTACAGTATAACACATGGAAACTTGGACTTAGAAAATTATGAGCCAAGCTACTCACAAACAAGCAGTACCTCTAGAAAATATATGACGTTTCTTTTCAGTCTGTAAAGTTAAATTATAACTGTAATTTTATGGGACTGTCTATATATATTTGTTGACAGAAAATTCCACCTCCTATCTTTCAAATTTTGGACCATCGGATATGCTTTAAGATTCTTGCAGAGATATTAACCCTAACTTTCCTCCTCCCGTTCCCCTCCCCTCGCGCATTCCACCGCCACCACTCCCTTCCATCGCGCCGCCGCCCGCCTCGCTGGCTGGCCAGAGGGCGTCAACGATACCGGCGAGACCTCTCGGTTGACCTCCTCCCCTCCCCTTCCCTTCCCCCTCTCTCCTTCCTCCTCGAGCCATCGGCAGTGAGATGCCCCCGCCACCAACATCGGCCCATCGCTCTCCTCCGTCCCCATGGCTCCGGTGCCGCCGCTGGTACTTCGCCGCCTACCCGATCCACCGCCCACCGTCGGGTTGCCGCATCCCACAGCCATCCCTCTAAAGCCGGCAAACACCCCCCTCTTCCCCCTCTCCTTCCCACCCTCCCACCCCACCCCAACATGAGACCCTAACCCGTAGGGTCCTCTACCGGAGTCTAGGCTGTCGCCGGCGCTGGAGAAGAAGAGGAGGTCGCCAGAGTTGGAAGAGAAGGTCTGGAGCACGAATCGCGAAGCTCATCCGGTGGCCCAAAATCTGCAAGATTTGAGGATGCATTTGCTATTGGCAGAAGATTAGCAATTCCGTAATTTTATAGTTCCTCCACCCCCTTTCTATATGATGTTGGTTACAACAAAGGGAGAGAGTGTCTAGACAATAAATTTATGTTATTATTCTTTAAGTTTATGTATTATGCTAGTATTTTTTTAAGTCAAATCTATTGGCAATACTTTTCTAATGTTTTTAAACTAAGCATTTTATAAGTTGTATATAATTTTAAGTTTGTCTGAATTTGTTCCTAAAACATCGAATATGATGGGAGGAAGTATTCCTATTGCCATCCTATCTTTTGATATCCTTAAACTCTGTTCACACTTCCACTTAAAAAGTGGAGTACATTGTATTATTTGGGAATATAGAAGTACACCGTTTATCCCAAAAAAATTCACCCTATCTAGAAGGGATGTGACATATGTTCATATTTATTGTACTGACCTCTCTTAGATTGAGTTTTTTTTCCTTCTAATACAACGAAAATATGGATAGAGGGTTATCCAGATTTATTGTATTCGGAGGGATTACATTTCCTTCTAGATTAAGTTTTTTTATTGGAAGAGAGGTAGTACACGTATACATCGACATCTTCTCAACGGATTAGAATCGTGAATTAGTGCCTCCAAACCTGTCGTCTTAATTGACTCCTCAGCAACGTACGTGTAGCACGACCCAGACCTACACTTGCAGCTTGGCAGGTCGTCCTCAGCTCTGCTGCTCCTCTCGGCGTTCTTTTTCTTTCTTTCATTCTTTTCGCTGTTCTGATTCTGTCGATGTGAAAGGGATCATATGCTCCGGTAGACCATAGATTTCCACCCGTATCTCCATGGATGAATTAACAAGGTTTCTTCTCGAATTAGCCCAGTTGGAATCGCCCGTGTGAAAAATGTTGTCAAGCATCTGTTCCGTTCTAGTGAGAGTTTTAGCTGAGTCACTATTGCAGATCAGCTTGAGATTGAGATCCCAGTACATGGGCCTTTAAATTATTTAAATTAGCAAAAGTACGAATTACCCCTAAACTATTAGACAGTCTGAATTACCCCTTAAGACTTTACAACAAAACATTATTAACCCCAAAGTTTTCAATCCTGGATGAATTACCCACTTTAGTTAATCCGGAGTGATTTTGGTTTGACGTGGCCCACACGTGGCACTAGTTTGAGTGATGTGGCAATCAAATTAGAAAAAGAAATAAAAACAATGGTGGGACCCACCAATCAGGCAAGAGAGAGCGTAGAAGGGATGGTCTTAGCAACCGACGGATGAGGCTCACAGCAAAGGGGATTGATCCTCTCAGGGTGCCGGGGGCGGAGCTCAAGCAGTGCTCACGGAGAGCAGACGGCAGGGAAAGCCCAGGGCGACAATGGCAGTGGCCTCAGATCCAGTGTCGACGTGGGAAGAGACCGAGTCGTATACCGGGCGCCGGCGTGGAAGGAAGCGGAATCATGGGAGTCAAAGCAGGGAGGGGGCATCGTGGCAGTTGTCAGGCGGGAGCTCCAAGACACGGTGTCGTCACCACCTCCACCTCCACCTCCTCGATCTACCTCCTTGGCTCCTCCGACACCGCTTGGTCAACCTCCTCCTCTATAACTCAAGGCCGAAAGCGGAACTCAATTTGAAGGTGGCAGAGACGGATCTAGGAGGGTGCTAGAGGTCAATTTGGAGGTGGCGCCCGGATGCGGGAGGTGGAGGTGGTTGGAGGCGGGCTTGCTCGAGGAGGGCACTTGAGGCGACAGCCGTCGGCGACTGGTGGCCTCTCAAGCTCACTTGGGAAGAGTGTATGTGGCGGTGGCCGGTGTCGGAGCTCACTCGGGAAGGACCCGAGAAGGCTCAGCTCCACCATGTGGGGGGGGGGGGGAGGAGACCGCTGGCATGTGGGCCCCAACGATTTTTACTTTATCTTTTTTTTCTGGTTAGACTGCCACGTGTATGCCACATAAGATAAAACCTCCGGATTGAGTCCGATTGATAAATTAGGATTTTTTTCCTTTAAATTACACAAACCAATATGGAAGCCCATCAGGCTAGTTGTATTTTGGAGAAAATATTGCCAATTTACCGGGTGTCCTAGGCTCCTAGCTACTGTTATAGTAAGGCTCTGGGTGAAAATTATTATTGGCTAGTAAAACTAGACGAGCTATTAACCTTGATTAAGTATTACAAACTTCCAAAATAGATTTGTTTGTTTTTTTCCTTGGAAGAACTTATATCTATAGAAATTTTTTTACGAAACACATCATTCAGCAGTTTAAAACGTGTGCTAACAAAAACGAGAAATAAGTCAAAATCAGCAGCCCTTTCGAACTAAGTTCCTTCAAATTTAGTCCTAAGTGCAAGTACAACAGCTGGATCAAGCAGTACCTTCAATAACTTCCGGATCAGGTTTTCCATACTGCAAGAAGAGTTATTAGCTTTGTACATGACCGAAGTGGTAAGTCATCCTGAAAGTTAAACAGACTAACAAGTACTCCCTCTTTTTAAATTATTTGTCGTTTTAGATTTGTTCTATGTCAAACAGTCATTACTACAACCATAAAATTTTAAGAAATTCATATAGTTTAGCAACCTATGATTAATATATTATAAATGTATTTCTCGCTGTGAATCTAAAAGCATATATCTTATAATTATACTACATATGTTTTATATTATAAGTTGTATTAACCTTTTTCTCAGTCAAACTCTTTAGATTTGATCAATTTTATGAAAAAATTTAGCAACATCTATAACACCAAATTAACTTAACCAAATGTAATATTAAATAATTTTGATGATATGTTTGTTTTATATTAACTATATTTTTTATAAACTTAGTTAAACTTAAAAATGTTTAATTAAAAAGGTCAAAGTGATTTATAATATGAAACGGAGAAAGTATATTTTAAAATATTGAGGGTCAAAGTTTAAATTTGGATAGAGCTAAAAACGATAAGTAATTTAAATCAGAAGGTGTATATTGGAAATTAACAGTCGTGCTCGGCAGTTTAAGGGCAGACTTCCATTGCACAGTTGCCAATTTGCCATTGGTCCAAGCAAAGCCAAAGGAAAAGGCTAAGAGCATTGCAGAATTCTACGCAATAAAGGGAGAACAAGAATAGATGCATTGCACATTATTATATTTTGTGTTTATTATTGCTTTGCCTCTTGTCCTGTGTTTCACACTTCCACTAACCCCTTATATACTCAGATTATTCAAATACAAGCATAGCGGAAGTTCATTTTCCACTCTCATTCCAGATGATCAATCCGTCCCTTTCGTAGGATAAGCTGAACCGAGCAATCTGCAAATCCCCAACTTGGAATATAAACACCTGTAAATGACAATGCCTCTGGGTGCTTGAGTGATTATGAAGTATTCATGCACAGCACAACTCTTTGTTTGAAAACCACACCAACTTATTTTATGGTTGGATTGTAAGAGAAGGATGCCACTTTTGACCAAGTATACTTCTCTCCCTATCTTTCTTAATTTCCTTCCATTTTTGTCTTCCTCATGCACTTCAACCGTGTCAATCTTTAGTCTGCATAATTTGTGTATCAGTATTTTTTTTAGCAATTATTAAATTTGGTCAATCAAATAGCATGGCGTCCTGTGATTTTAGTATTTAATTTTTATTTAGGTTTGGAAACTTGAGACCCTATAGTTCTTCAATCCATATCTGGTGGAGTTCACAGGCACAACTTCATTATCCCTTTCTTACTGCAGAAATGAAAAGTATAATTAAAGTGACGTGTTCTTGAGAAAGTACAATAAAAGAACAACCTTTCCCAGTGCTGAAGACAAAGCACCACTGCTGTGCATCACAGCATCAGATCTGCTCCCACATTCCATATTTTAAGTTAGTTGGGTTTGTCATAAGTTAAATTTCATCAAATTCAACTAAGTTTATATAAAAAAGTAAAAATATTTACAACATCAAATTAGTTTAATTAAATTCATCATTAAATATATTTTTATACTATATTAGTTTATATCGAAAACATAACAATTTGTTATGTTTTTCTATAAACATGAATAAACTTAAACTTAAAGTAATTTAATTTAGCACAAACCAAAAATACTAACTTATAATATGAAATGGAGCAAATAATACACAAGAATAACCATATAATACAGATAAAAAAGTTCTACATGATCAGTAGTACTTGAATCATCATGGCGTGAAAACAATTACATCAGCTAATGAGCAAAGTAAATACATTACAAAATTTTAAGAGTGAATTGAAATAGTAGTAACCAACAGTTACATTACATTACACCCTCAACTGGCCTTGCCGAGAGAAAAAAAAAACAACCGGCGAAGTAACCAGGAGAACACTACCAAGTACAGAAAATTAATACAGCAATAATAAGCTAAGAACACTTATCTTAAACCCTTCTTAATTACTCGATCCTACTACGACGACCACCACCACCTTATAAACCCTAGTTGCAGCAGCCATGGCCGATGTCTAATATTCCATCAGACCATGGAAGCTACTGATTACATTAATTTAATTTAATTTAATTAATTAACGTTGATCACGAGAGGATGGAGTCCCAGTCGATCTCCCATGACGGACACTTGTAGAGGTGGAAGGCGTCGGATTCATCCCATGGCGCCTCCGTGAAGTCAAGGTTTGCCATCTCGGGGAGCGCCGGCGGTGGCGGTGGTGGGAGAGGAGGCGAGCAGGCGGAGATCGCCGACTCGTCTCCCTCCGACGTCGTGGTCGTCGTCGACGCGGAGCCTTTGGGCGAGTCCGGGTGAGCGGCGGTGGCGACTTTCTTGGAGGAGGCCGCGGGCGGCGCTGTGGCGAGGCTGTGGCAGATGGCGGTGAGCTTGGCGTCGATGGAGGCGTGGAGCGGACCGGCGAGGTGGGCGCCGCCGCGGCGGAGGGTGGGGAAGTTGAGGCGCGCGGCGTCGCCGCGGAGGCGGAACGCCGCCTTGTCGTAGGCGAGCGCCGCGTCCTCGGCGGTGTCGAACGTGCCCAGCCACAGCCGCGTCCGGTTCTTCGGCAGCCGGATCTCCGCCACCCACTTCCCCCAGTGCCGCTGCCGCACGCCGCGGTACATCTTGCCGCCGCCGGCCGATGGCGCCACCCCCGCCTGCTTCATGGGCTGCGCCCGCGGGCCAAGGTACGCCGCCGCCGACGCCGCCATCCCCCGCTGCTGCATCAAGAACTGCACCTGGATCTGCTGGATCTGCTCCGGGCCGAGGTGAGCCAGCCCCACCGCCGCAGCATTCGCCGGCGAGGCGATCGACGACGAGGAGGGAGGCAGGGGAGGGAGCTCCGAGAAGGAGGTGGCGGTGGCGGTGGCGGGAGGAGGTGGTGGAATGGCGGCGTAGGATGAAGAAGGCGGGACATAGTATGATTCTTGAGGCAATGGAGAGGAGTAGGAGAACGGAGTGGTGGTGGAGATGGAGCTCGAAGAGTAGGAAAATGGAGTGGAGATGGAGGTGGAGGTGGAGGTGGGTGAAGCGCTCCGGATAAAAGGTTCGAGCGCTTTCATGAGCTCCTGATCCGAGGAAGAAGACGAAGACGAGGAGCTCAACTGGTACTTGTACAAATCTATGGCTGCCATTAGCAACAACACTAAAGGCTACCAAGAACTAAAAAAAAAAGTTTGAAGAAATGTTTTTTTTTTGTGCAGAATCTGAACTAGTGAAATAAAAAGGGGAAAATAATAGATTAACCCCTGTTTCTTCAAAAAAAGCGAAGAACAGGGTGTGGTTCTTGCAGCCTGGTGAAAGGGGCCTGTAAAAACTACCCTTCCTGGCTTGCTAAAGTTTAAAAAAAGAAGAAGAAGAAATCTTAAATCTAAACAGAAACAAAAGCTAGAAACATGGACATGAAACGAATCCAGGAGAGAGAAAAAAACCGTTCTCTGGATCTCTGTTCTTCCTGAGAAGAAGAAGATTGTACTGTCGAAAGAAAGCGAGAATCTTTCACACCCCAAAGGAACACTTTCTTGATCAAATACCCCAAGAAAGCCCCTCTTTCCAAAACTAAAAAAACAAATGCTTCCTTTCTTGAAACCTTTTTTTCCACCTGCTGCTTCTACCAAGGATCAGAGTTCAGAGAACAAACCTGTTGCCGCCGTCGCCGGCGACGATTGGGTGCCTCGTCGTGGATGGGTGGATCGCTCAGCCTCACCGGGGAAGTGGAGTGGGTTGGGTTGGGAAGGGAAGAAGGCTTCTTGTGTGTGGGGCTTGGCTTGGCTTGGCTGGGGTGGGGGTTAGTGGTGTGGGGGGCGAAGGAGGCGTCGCTCTTGGGGAGGTAATGGCTTCCGGCCTTGGGCATTATATAGCGGCCGGAGTCACCGTGGTTGGCTGGTCGCCGGTGTCAGTGTGCATCGCGGGGGGGAAGCTTCACCAGCGTGAAAAATGCCTCTGTGAATGACATGTGGGCCCGGGAGGAGGGGTAATGGTCATGCCACGTGTACCATATCGGCTGGTTTGACTTCATGTTTAGGTGTGGTCTTTTCTCACCTTTCTCCATTTCAATCTCTAGTTGGTACTCTCTATCCCCCTCTATCCTATTTTAACTAAGTTGTAGATTTTCGTATCCAACCTTTAACTGTTCGTTTTATTTAAAAGTTTTATGAAAAATAAAAAAAATAGTCATACAATATTCACATTTTATCATCAAATAATAATAAAAATATCAATATTTTTTTTCAAATAAGTTGAACGATCAAACGTTAGACACGGGAATGTAAAATTGCGTTCTTTTTAGGATTCTGGGATGGAGTTAGTATGTGTTTTCTAAACTGTTAACTGTTTATATTTTATAATATTTTTACAGGAAAGTTTTCAAAAAAAATTATATATTTTTAATTTTTTATCCATAATACTTCGTGATGAATTAATCATACATAATTAGTACTCTATTTTCAATTAATCATATGTAATGAGTACTCCATTTTTAAGCTGAAGAGAAAGGTTCGCAACATGTAGATTGGTTGTGTAGGAGTACTTATTCTCCTATGGATGGACGCTCGGAGCTACTAATGGCGAAAATGATTTTGGGCAAAATCTATGCTACTGCCTATGACTGATGAACTGTAAGAAAATGAAGTAAAACTTATACGTGTATCTCTATTATTTTGGTCAAATGCCTAGGCTAAAAATAAAATAAAAAACCTCCCAAACTTAGTTTTAAAATTTAAATTATTATTGTGGCCGATAAACCAACAAGATGATAAAAACCCTCCATAAAGAAAATTGGAAAAATTATTTCACTGGTACAAAAATGATTTTCCTGGACAAACACCCTAATAAGTTGCAGATAGGTCATAAGTGTCCGCGTCTGTAAAAATCGATCCTTATTTTCGCATACGGCTCCGTAAAATACCCGCACGCAAAAATCAATTTTTTCAAACAGACTACTTAAAACGTCCGCACACAAAAATAAGGGTATTTTCGCATGCGGGGCTCTTAACTCACCCGCATGCAAAAATACCCCTCCTCCTATATTTTTTATTCTCCCCTTCCCCCTTTCTCTCTCTCCCGGCCTCACCCACTCCTCTCCTCTCTCCAACTCCTCACCCCCCATTTCCTCTTCCTCTCCCGATTCCTCTTCTCCCTTCTCCTTCCTCCCGACAGCAAGCACTGGCGGTGGCGGCGGTGAGTGAGGGCGCCGGTGGGTGTGGGCAACGGTCCGCGGCGGCCTGCTCCGGCGATGGAGGGCGCGGGATCCAGTGACGGCGAGCGTGGGTGATGGCGAAGGCGACGGCCCCCTTGGCCCTCTCCCGTGCAGATCAGGCGACGGGCTCGAGCGGGAGGCTGGCAGTGGCTCTCTCCCGCCCTTCCCCGTGCGGATCTGGCGGCGGGCTTGAGTGGGTGGCCGGCGGCGGCTCTCCCCCGACCTCCCCCACGTGTATCTGGCGGCGGTCAGCACGGTGGCGGTAGGCGCGGGCTCCGGCGGCAAGCGCAGACGCCGGCAGCGGAGCGGATCCTCCGCCGGTGACGACGGGCGGTGCGGATCCGCCGGCGACGGAGATGGAAGAGGCGGATGCGCCGGCAACGACGGCGGCGGAGGCCGGCTAGGGTTAGTTAGGTTTTTGTGTTTTGAATTTTTTTTGCGATTTTCCATTTTCGCATGCGGATGGCTTAAGCGCCCACACACGAAAATCCGATTTTCGCGTGCGGGTGCGCCACCCGCACGTGAAAATAGCGATTTTTGCAGACCTTTTGGTGCGTGCGGGTAGTCATACCGCACGTGAAAAGCCCTTTTGGCCGTCCGCAAAAACCGTTTTTGTACTAGTGTTTGTTGTATATGTACTTTACGGATATATGAGACTAATTAAATTTATGGAAAGGGTGATTCATGCATCGTGATTAGCGAACTTGTGAGATATGGAGGAGGGAGGGGTGGGAGCTACCTGCAACATTGGATTTGAGCAACACGATCTTGACCGATCAATGAGTAATAATTAATAAACGTAAAACTGTGTTGGTGAACTATAAGTTAGATTAAATTTATTAATCTACACATGAAGAAGTGGTTATCTTTGGTATCATGCTGGATTTTTAAAATATTTTTGTTCAGTTTTGTAATGCAATAGTTAGTGTTCACTGCAATTTCTGGGAGCAGTATCAGGAAGATTTTATTTAATATGGCAAATACTATAAGCCTGTGTTCTCAGGAGGGGTTGGGAACCTCTCCCATGTGAATATCAGGTGACTCATTAGCATATCATTAATTAATTAATTACTACCTTAAAAAACTTGAAAAATAAATTAATATGTATTTTAAGCAATTTTTATTATTTTTTTTGAAAAAAAGCACGTAACCGTTCGTGAAGCATGCACACGGAAAACAGGAGAGTAAAAGATGAAAACTTATTGTATCAACGCAACCTTAGGGTGTGTTCGATAGTCAATGTTCTTGACTTCTTCTTCCGCATTTTACACGCACACATTTTTCCGAACCGCTAAACAAATATGTATTTTTTAAGAAGTTATTTATAGAAAAATCGCTTTGAAAAAATATATTAATCCATTTTCAAGTTTTTTAAGCTAATACTTAATCAATCATTGCTATTATATCATTCTGTTTTCCGTACAGGAGGAAAGATTCCGAACCTCTCTCTAAAAGAACACAATCCCTGTAGCAGAAACTGATCGATCATCTGATGTACTACTCTCTAACTTAAGTGAGTAACTTATGAACAAACTGATCCATATGTTAGTGAGCCACGTCAGATGACAGTTCAACATAGAAGACGATCATCTCCCCCACAGCATTGCACATATGTGCGCAGCAACACCACGACCGCACAAACAGTCGTTATATATTCCACACCGTGAGAGTGATTTGAGTGAAACAAGAACTTAAATTGTCATGAACGTTGAATTTATCGTTTTAATCTTTCTCTTCACACTATAGTCCAGCTCGATTTCAGCTTTATAACAACGACAGTACTCTCTCCAAGTCTAGTGCAAAGTGTACTAACAAGTAACAACCACAAACGCAAGAAGCAAATTCATTCACCGATTCACCGTTTTCTTTTTCTCCACACTGGCGAGAAGTACTCTCTCTATCTATCAGACTATCACTATCGCCACACTGGCGAAATCACGTGGCAATATGTAACTAGAAATCACGCGGAAACATGGGGAAATCTACCATTGAACGAGTTCGGTGCTAGCGACTTCTGTCACATTATTTTTCACTAAGATGTAGATTTTACCTTGATATTTATTAGCACGTTTTTCAAATAAAAAATATGTGTATGAGTTGTTTTAAAATATTAAATATATTTATTTTTAAATTTAGAATAATTAAAACTTAATTAATCATACAGTAATGACTTTCTTCTTTTATGTGCCCTGAATGTATTTTCACTTTAATCTATCTCAAACACCACCGAATTCGTGACTTCGTGAGTTCTCGATATGCAAATGTAAAGCCACCAGAATAATCGCCGTAGCTATAGAGACATTGCCGTGCAAGTTTTTTGCTTGCCACGAACGACGATTTTAACAAGTACGAGATCAGATACCATCGTCAGTAAAGTGTGGAGGCACTGAAGAAGCACAGTACGTTTGCTCGAGACCCAACTAGAAGAGCGGACTCGAATAACTCCAATACATCGTTTTCCCTTTTTGTTTTTATTTTTCCCGGAAGTTCCAAGCTAAGCCATTCTAGCGAGCTTCTACGCATAGTGTTCCAAGCAATTTTATGGGCTTCTTCCAAGCAATTATATTCTACCGAGCTACTCTGCAGTATGCATAGTGTTCCAAAGCAATTTTTAGTGTGTTCTGAAGTTATGATCTTATAAGTTGTACTCTTTCCACGTGTAATAATCGACTGTAATTTCTATAAAATAAAGGTTAGAATTATTTTTAAATTATATAATTTGTTCTGGTTTATACTTTAAAAAACTACAACAAATTATTACAGGCGTACGGAACAACCGACTACAAACTAAAAACCCACCTTAACTAAAAATAACAAAACTACTTAAAACATTGCTATTATTTTCTAAAAAATGTTTTCAAAAAGTACTTCAAAACCCATCTTAAAAATATAGATAACACCAATTGCTAAATCTCCATTTATTATTGAAAAAGATTGTAACATGTAGTACTGCATGCAATGCAGAGCCATGTATGTACTCGAGCAGCTAGCGAATGGTCGAGCGCGGAAACTGACAAATGATTGTCCGCAGTACGTATCGCTGGTGCAGTAGCAGATATAAGTTGTGGTCGTGCCAGGTACGGGTTTTCACGTGTCAGCGACCACCATCGTATCCACACTACTGTACATGTAGCTAGGATCGAAGTGATGAGCGGGAACGGCTACTAGTACAGTATCAATCCTTTCATCCGTGATGGGCTCTCACATGTGTAGATTTCGTGAGCTATCAGAACGAAGTAATCTCAATCGAACCGAAAATAACATAATGTACTCGTTCAAGTGCATATACTTATAATCTATCACCGCTGTAATCAAAGTCCTGAGCGGGAACGGCAGGCGATCGAGCTAGCTCGGCGCGTTACGTGATACGTCGCCGAGACGACGTGACCGCGCGCGCGTGGGCATGTGGGGTTAGTGACGGGGACGTCGCGTGAGTGGAGATATCGATGCCTCGCATCGCATTTGCTCCAGGATGGCGGCGATGGGCGTGGGCTCGGTACGTGCAAAGTAGAGCTAGCGTCGATGGCTCGATCAACACAAATGTTTGAGATGGATCTAGCTATCAGATAGCTAGCCGTGCGCCATACCTGATCAACGTGTGTGGCTTTTGGTACGTTCTTGGGGGAGCTAGCTAGCGATCCCATGCTCGTGATCGACGACCATACATGATCTAATTAAGGCCCGTTTGAATCTTCAACCTGATTAAGTTTTTTAGCGACATATAAAATGAGATAAAGTATTAGCATATAAATAATTAAGTATTAATTATTATGAACTTGAAAAACGGTTTTATTTGATTTTTTTAAATAAACTTTTTATATAAATGTTTTTGAAAGAAAAATATTATTTAATAATGTAAAAAATGTGCTAATGAAAAATGAGAAAATTGTAGTTTGGAGTTGAAGATAAAGAACGATGCCTAAATTGACGATGAGATGGTCATGACAAAGTTTAAAAGCAACGTATAGTTTCTCTTTTTTTTCTTCTTAATGTGTACATCTATTTTAAACTTGGATTTTAGGGTAGGGATTGATGTCACTGTTCTCTACATTGTAAAATTTTCTTTATAATTTTTCATAACTATTTTTATTTGCATATAAGAGAAGAACACATAACAAGTATACGTTGATTGCTATGTATATGTGCCCGTTCTAACTAAAAAAGTAAGAACAGTTTTTTCTAGACCGGATATAAAAGGATAGTTGTGTCCTCGGTCCGCACTAACCATGCCTGAAGAATTATAAAAAATGACAGTTTGATGATACAGGATTCAAGATACAATAGTTAATGGTATAGGATTCAAAGATAAGTGATATATCGATCCGTTGACATATACTCCGAAAGTTGAATACATGAACACAACCGGTGGATAACCAATGCCACAATCAAGCCAACTCTCTAGTTGCACGCAGCTAGCAGCCGTACCCCATGCGCCACTAGTGGGCAGGTCTGCTCTGCCCACGGGCTGCACTGCTGGCTGCTGCCATCCATGGATGCATGGAACGGTGGTGTTTGCATATATATATATATCATTGTGGGGGGTCGTCACTACCACACATTATGTGTTTCGGCCAGAAAGCAAACCGACACGCTTTTGCACGGTTGGTACATGCGACCATGAATGGTAGTACAGGCTCAGCGCTTATCCCCTTCGGCAATATATACGGATCAAAGCATGATGGCTTTTTGGAAAAGAGAGAGTTGAGTTTGAGTGTTTGGTCGTGTAGCTAGAGGGAGATTGTGGTTGTGGGGATGCCCAGTCTGATGTTTCAATCCGAAACACAGTGGCCGCATTTCTGGATTGAGGACAGTTATTGATGTTCTCGTGTCCATGGAGTCCTTTTATTTGTTTTTTATTTTTAAAAAATTGATGCTAGTGTGTCGTTACCGAATAGCCCTGTTTGTTTGGTGTGGGTATACTGATGTATGATTATCTTACTATCGTAAGGGAAAGTCATACTGAGTAAGTACTAAAATCGTCTAGCTGATAAGCTGCAAAGGATGTGAGATTGTAGCATCCAAATCATTCAGCCTATTTTTTCGAACACGCACAAGATTTACACATCATTTCATAAATAAAAAAAAAAGATACACATAGGAAGGGAAGGGGCCAGAATTCGAAAACTCTCCACCCTAAACAACTAAGAACAGAAAAAACAAACCCATTTAAGCCGCAAGGGTCATCAACCTAGTCAACATAATAATACGGAGTTTTGAGTTTTGACGCTAAGCACCAAAGTATAACTTCTTCTGCTAATCACTACTTAAAAAACCATTTTCGCTAGCGGTCAAAATGAAATTTTGCTGACAGCCACGGCACAACCAGTGATTAAAGGCCAGTGAAAATAATGCATTTTCATTAGCGGTCGGCCAGCCGCAACGAAAATTGAGTTTCGCAGGCGGCGTGCTAATACAACTGCTAGCACAAATAACGTTGGCAGAAGATAAAGACAACCGTCAGTGAAAACATTTTTTGGATTAAAAAAATAAAATCGGGATAAAGATTTTGAAAAAAAAATTGAAAATCGCCAGCGTGCCTATCCTCCATCACCGGCAGGAGGGAGGGTGGAGGTCGATGAGGAGGTGGGTCGCCACCATTGAGCCCGGCCACCGCAAGTCCTCGTCACCGAGCTGCCGCCACCGGTCCTCCTCATCGTCGACGAGCCGCTCCAATTGCTGCCCGTCCTCCTCGTTGCCGAGCCGCTGTCGCTCGTCTTCCTCGGCGGCGAGCCGCCCACAGGAGTCACCACCGTCAAACCCGACACCGGATCCCCCGCCCACGATAGTCGCCACTGCCGCCACTAGATCCGCCCTCCGCGTGCCTCGCCGTTGCCGGATCCACCGTTGGCACGCCTTGTTGCCACCGGATCTGCCGTCTCGCGAGTTGCCGCTGCCGGATCTGCCCTCCGCGTGCCTCGCCGCCGCTGGACACCCCGCCTCACGAGTCACCGCCGCTGGACCCTCGCCTCGCGAGCCACTGCCACCAGAACCACCACTCACGAGACTCGTTGTCTTGCTGCTCCCACGTCTTGCCGGAGGTCCACTGCCACCCGGGGACGCCACCAGTGGGGATGGAGGAGGAGAGGGGCACGCGACTATGGACTCCGAGAGGCGCCGGTGGGAAGTAGGAAGGAGGAAGGAGGAGGAGGAGGAGGAGGAGGGAGGAGGAGACTTGGAGAGGGTTGGGGTCACTCGAGACTTCGAGAGGGTGAGGGCATGGAGACTTTTAATATGGTTGTAGATTTTCAATGGTTGTGCTTGTTAGTAGCTGCTAGCAAAAATCACTTTTCGCTGGTGGTTATTTTTAATGATGCATCTCTTAAGACGACCGATTGCGAAAATCGATTTTTAATGGCGGTGCTTGTTAGTGCGCCGCCAGCGAAGATGGCTACATCTTCGCTGGTGGCCTGCTTTACTCAGCCGCCAGCGAAGAGCTATTTTCGCTGGCGGTCTGTAGCCCCCACCCTTCGTTACGTTTTTACTGATGGTTTTCACGTATGGCCGCCAACGAAAATGATAGGGTGACACTATGAAAAAACTTTTTTCTAGTAGTGAATGATTGAAGCACCATTTAAATCCTTCAGCATATGATTGTCAAAGAAATATCTCACATCTTGCCTATCCTATCAACCCTTATTAGGAAATACTTTGTTTCTGAAATGGAAATAAATTGGTGAGTTCTAAGAAAAAGAGAAGAAGTTATACATTCACTCCTCATGTCACATACTCACATATGTATAGCACATAACCACCGCCTCCTCTGAGATCAAAAGAGAAAAAAAAAGTAAAAAGAAACCAATATGTTGTGTGTGCTACAGATGTGAGTCGTGACATTCTGCGTCCACCTCTCTTTTATTGATTCAAGGTGATTTTTAAATTTAGAATTGAACTTAAGATTAATTTTGGGGTTTTCCGTTGTCATTTTCATTGCCCACTCTTTTTTCTTAATGGTTGACAAGATAGATAAAAAATATCTGAAACTATTATTAAAAATTAATCTTTAAAATTTATAAACGGTTTGGACTATAATATGGAACTGAACTAAGGATCGCCATTTGTTGATTTCATCATTCATGGCTAGCTATGCAAGAAATGGCGTAATGTAACCGGCCGAAGCCTAGAGAACCACACAAATGTAATATTGTATACCATATTTGTTCACCAACATCTGCGACTCTTTGCAAACTAATTAATCAAACAATATCCTTCCAAGCAAAATGTTTTGTTAACTCAGGAGATAAGCGTGGAGCAATGAATATTTTTGTATTGTCGGCTGCTCATCCCAAACAAGAAGCTGTTCGTCGTGTCATTTGCACGTTTCTTTCTTTCTTTTGTTTGTTTCTCCCTTTTCTCCAGCTGACCTAATCCTAAGGTGCAACGAAGGATCAAATGGATGGCCTAGAACTTCTGATGGATCACATCATGCTTAACATGATAATGTTTTTGAACCTGTACTTAATTAATCATATATCACTTATTGTCGTTTTTTGCTTCCAATGGACCAATAATTTTAAAAAAATACCTGTTTTCTTTTAGACCTAAAGGTTAGCTAGCTAGTGTACAGTTTAATTAGAACCTGTTTGTTTCAACTGTAATCCAGATTATTGAGTCAGATTACTATAAGCTGGATTATAATAAGTTATAGTAAAATAAACTATGAGTTTGTTTGCTTCTTTGGATTATGGTAGAATAAGGATAGTGAGTCTTTAGCTACCCAATAATCTGAAAAAAAGCACCTTTAGAGAAGATTACCATATTATATTAATCTAGCTTATAGATTATAATAATCTATCGTAATAATCTACCTGTATTATTACCTGTTTGTTTCAGATTATTACTGATAATCCAGATTATAATAATTCTAAACTGAAACAAACAGGGTAAGTACATGACTACACAACGTCTGGTCGCTGGTTTGGTTAAACCAACGACTACTTCATCTCAGAAATAAATCCCCTTTAACTAAAAAAATATAATATAATGATGCATGTCTTTTTTAACCTCTTTAATAAATTATCTTTTAAATCTATTTGCATCATTGTACTCCACTATATTCAAAACATTTATTAATATATTCAAACATTTGCTATGCATATATTCAAAACGAGATCCATGTTGAATATATTCAAACATTTTATTAATTCAAAAGTATTTGATTTAAATTGTATAAGTAACTTTGCTATGAAATAGAACTAACTCTCTATAGCATAGCATTAGAAGTAATTACATTGTATCTTAGTTAAAAAAAAAACTATATGTGGAGTAAATTCACATGCAAAGTGTAGAGAAGATTTTTAAGTAAATATATTTATGAAAACAAATTCAATAAAACCTGAAAGTATTTACATAAATCATAAAAGTAACTTAGCATAAAATGGAAATAAGTTGTTACGATGTTAGAAGTAAAACCGTTGTAAGGATAAAAATATGGGTCTATCTAGAAATAAAATTTAATCAGTACATAATAAATTATGGAATTCATAACGGATGCTATCTATTGTGTACCATATATATATATGTATGTATGTAATAAATAGTAAAATTATTACTATCAGGTCTTTACTATATGGGGGGCGTGTTTTAGTTATTACGCACCAGGGTGCGTTTTAGCGCATCCCCCCACACACACATATGAGCAGATGGTGAAATTATAACAAATTGGTGTCTAACTAAGCTAACTGATGACATGACTACTACGCATTATTATTATTATTAATGGCCACACTTCAAGTTCCATTAACTAGTTGTCTTTTATCCCATGAACTCAACTTTGGAAAAGTAAAAAGGGGATTAAAAACAGCTCATTCATTTTGACACCAAAATACATTTTTTTAAGGAATTCTCTTTATTGTTCAGGAGAACAATTAAATCATTACCTATGGGGTTAATTTGTGCAACTTACTAGTATTAGATATATCAAGTTGATCTGGTCAATTATTTTGATCAAACATGTACATTAGCTAAAGAATTTTCAACGATATATAAAAGCGCACAAGTTTAGTACATACAACTTCTCTTTTTTTTTTGAAAAATAGAGGATTTTTTTAAAAAACGCAGTCCGTATGGGGAATGTGATGAGCTGCCATGCAGTAATCTAGGAGGTTTTACTTGATGTATTGACAAAACATACACTACTATAGAACCGATCTTTCCTCGGTCAGCTAAAATCATAAATCTTTCGGTTCTCTTACGAATCTTGTGTACTAAACCCAAGAGCTTTAGTACTGGTTGGTAACACCAACCGGTATTATTTTTAATACCGGTTTAATTTTTTCAGATCTTTGGAGACCGTCGGGAATCATTAATATCGCTTGGTTCTACCAACCGGTACTGAAGAACAACAGTGGATATTCTTATCCTCTTTTTAATTATTACCCAGTCCTCTCCCCCTTCACTCTCCTCTGTCCTCTCTCCTCTCTCCCTTATCCCCTCATCTCCTCTCTCCCTTATCCTTATCCCCTCCTCTCTCCGCCTCCTCTCTCCTATGGCAGGCGGCGGCGTCGGCGCCTCTCCCCCTCGACGGTGGCGAGCGGCGGCAGGCAGCGACATCCTCCCTTCTGGCGGGAGAGGAGGCGGTGGTGGCCTGGCGGTGGCCTGGATCCAGCGGGAGAGGAGGGGACGCGGCGGTAGCCCGACGGACTAAAAATACCCATCTTTAGTCACGGATTGTGCTTTCCGATTGCACAACCAGGACTAAAGGGAGTTGTGAACCGGTAGTAAAGACCGGTTCACCAGTGTGGTACTCCATATAAAACTACATTTAATTAATATTAATTTATTCAGTATGTCATTAAGCTTTAAATTTATTTTTATTGGTTTGATAATATCTTCATATAGTTATTGTTCGATAATTGATTATTTATAATCTGACACGTTTATCAACTGAAAATATTGTAAGGTCAATGCATTGAACGATCAGATTATTGTGACGAGCTTAGAAAACCATACATCATGCGAGAAAAGAAAAAAAAGTACATGCGAAACATATACTTTGAAAGGAATTTTTCGATTCGAATTCATGCACACGGGTTGAATTCCTGCCCACGGGAACAAGAACAGCGAATGCCAGCAGATTCCATTACCTTCAATTCTGCATCCCCCCAACTTACCACCCGGAAATGATTCCTTCTCGTGGTCAGTACATCCGTCCATTCTCTCGACAATATCTGACATAATCCCACAAAATCCGTGTTAATCTCTTCACAAAGTGGAGATAATGCATGGCTTCGTTGAATGGCAGTAAGCTCATCAGCTCATGCCATTATGGCAAGTAAGTATTATTGTTACTGCAATATATATGGCATATATATATTGTCAGTGAGGAGAGTAGTGGATGCCTCAAGCGAACTAGGTAGAGTCAGAGGGATCTGATTATTGAGTTGGGTTGGGAGTCAACCTCAAAGAACAGAAAGTAAAAAAAAAAAAAATCGAAATTGCTCTTCTTTTTCTTATCGACGTGCTCAAGTTTTTGAAGAATCAGGTAATCCTTGGAACTTAGGGTTGTTTACAGTATTATTAAAACTAGATTTTGTTTAATGAATTTTAGAGCCGACCTAAAATTTTAATAGTATCACATCACAAAATTGTGGATAATTTTGTTGAGAACAGTTTTAAATTGTTATGACCTAAAATATTTTTCTTAATAAAATTGAGTTTTGGTAAAACTGGATATAAAATTTTCTGAATTAAATGCTGCAGCATTTTTTTTTCTGAATGCCTCAATACTTTTGGATCTTGTTGACACAACCTGGAAAGTTGCTAGTACAACGCTTTGACTATATAATTTAATTACAATACACTCCCTCCAGTATAACATTTGACAAACATTTGAAATTTTTGACCGTCAGTATTTCTAAATGCTTAGTTCAAAAACATAAAAACAGTACTGTAGTTTTTCCTTGAAAAAAGTTATCATAATATCATAAATTTACTATATTTTACAAACTCTTTTCTAATATTATATTGTGGTTAAAGTAGTTGAAGACTTAAAAAAAGTCAAAGATCATATACTTATGACTAGAGGGAGTACAATTGAAGACAATGAAATTCATAAATTACAAAGCTAATACAAGTTAAGTACTCCATGTATCCTAATTAAGTACTGAAGACCTTGAGAGTAGAATTTAGGGCATCTTATGGTTAATTAGGCCCTGGTTAAGTAAGAACATATCTATGGACACAAGCGTGTGCACATAATCTGTGCACATTAACTAACAAGTATCACTAAAAATTCTAATTTTTTCGAATAATTTGTTCCCAATAGTATTAGATTTATGAGTAAGTCTTAACCTCAAATTATTGTATATTTTAACCATAAAATATATCCTAAAATTTTTAAGAATATAATTAACTTTGTTAGAATTTTATTTTATACATAGAATATTACATCTATGTATAAAGTCTCATCATCATATTTTTTTCTAAAAACTTTCGGTGATATTATTTGTTAGTTGGTGTGCACGATGTGCACACACGAAGGTTTGTATGTAGTTCTCTGGTTAATTACTCACCAGTTGGTTATCTAGCTGACATGCATGCAACTAGCTACAAACCCAAATCACACATAAATCCTCAATAATTAAGCATCCCTAGACACATCTTGTTGTCTCCAACACAAGATCTGACTTCAGAGTTCAGAGAAGTGATTCCTCTGCCACCGGTTGCTGGAGCAAGCATGAGCATCGATCGAGAGCTAAGCTAAGCATCCCTAGCTGTGTGTTGGGGATGAAGTAACATGGCGTGCCATGCGTATGCACACGCCCTACTACGTAATGCGCGCCCACTCGCATGCAGCAATTTGCCTATTTCCAGCTTGCCGTTGTGCAAAATTAAGCACGCCCTTCAGCAGTTGCACCCATGCGTGCATGCACCATGTATCTCAGTTCAGAATTTCAGTGTTGCACTTGTGTTGTTTACTTCAACTCTGCTTCAGTCTTCTCCTGTCTGCTTCTCCTCCATCTAAAATACAGTCCTGAATCGCGTGCTGCCATGTGCATCGATCTGCCTGTCTTGCGCCGCAATCCGATGTGCATGCAATGGACAGGATGAGTACAAGTTAAACTAACTGTAGTCTGGAGCTTGGACATGGACCAATCGAGATTGATCATATCATGCGTCGTGCGAAGTTCGAAGACATGGTTAATCTGCTTATTTTATCTATATATTCAGTATCATATTGCAACTGTGAACGAGTTCTGAATCTCTTCGCCGATTGGGGAACGCTTATTGTAGCTGTGCATTGATCATGTGGTTGACTAAACAAATAGATCGCAGGATGTGTTTTGCTGCTGCGGATTGATTGATTAATCAATCAACTGGAAGTGGTTCGTTCTTGAAAATCTCAAGTCAGCGATGATGTGCGGAGGAGCCGTAAAGGTTGCTGATTCAGTTCTGACTTTTTGTTTTTGTGAGGACTTGATTTCTGACTTTGCTGTATTTTAATGCTATGGATGGAGGGTGATGCATCTGCATTCATGCGGTTAGCTGCGAGAGGACAGTTAGATCAATCATTTTTCAGAGATTCCTGTGTTTCCAAGATGGGTGTACGATCACAAATTTTGGAGAGTTGGGAGAGCTAGCCCATTCAGCCAGGTCGGATTGACATCAGAAATTCAGAATAGGACGAGATAAATTACTGCAAGATTCCGGCTGCTTCCTGCAAGTTGATGAAATGTTGTACTTTGTGCTCGTTATACCAACTCAATTCTATTGCAGTGGTCAGTTGATGGAAACACCTACTCATAGTGCGATGTAATGTGATAAATATTGCAATGCAATGTATTGCTTTAGCTTGAACTATTCCATCGGTTCATAAATATTTGATGTTTTGCATAAATTTTAGTTAAAAATTTGAACTTTGACCTTCAACAAAATTTTAGATTTGCCTTTAAAAGTAATTTCATAATATATAAATTTTATTAGATTTTATAAACTTATTGTAATACTCCCTCCGTTTCTCAATAGATGAAGTCGTTGATTTTTGAGCATATATTTGACTATTCATCTTTTTTTTTACAAATGCATAAGATATAGATCAAAGCAATAAGTACTTTTTAGTGATAAAACAACTCACAATAAAATAAATAATGATAACATAGCTTTTTTAAATAAGATAAATAAAAGTTAATGGTGTTATTTATTAAAAACAGAGTTGCTATAAAATTATAATAGAAGTCACGTATCAAAGACTATGAAAAAAAATCAGACATCATATACTTTTTATCGGCGAAAATAACTAATGCTTCATAGCTTGACAACAGTAAAAAACCAATTTTAATTTCTTCCATGAATTAATTCAAATAACGTTTGATCTTGGCAAGTAATTTGTGTACTTCCGATAGGTTCCCAACGGTGTTATGTTCGACAGTAGCGGTTGAGAACTTTTTCTCCTTACACGTAAAACGAACGATAAATTAACACATAACTAATTAAGTATTAGCTAAAAATTTGAAAAATTAATAAATATAATTTTTCTAAAGCAACTTTTTATTAAAAAATATATCGCTTATCTGTTCTGGAAACGTGCGCGTGAAAAAAAGAAAGAAATTAGGAAGAGGTAGTTCTCGAACACACCCAAGCGGAGCTATTTCGTCAAGGTGAATAAGTTTTCAGCCTTATCTTCAAGGATTGTTCTCCTCAAAGACAAAACACACACAGAGCTAGCTAGCCCTTGACGAAATAGCACAACCAGGTTAGTGTGTGTACTTCAGTTGCCAGGCTACTATCAATTGGTTTGTCGCCATCAAATTGCACTGATGGTGATGAGCGTGAGAGTAGGGTAAACTCTAGCTAATCTGCGGGACCTCGTCCATCTGCAAATTAAGTAAATCACACCCAGTTTAGCTGGTATGTTACTACATATATCTAACCATGACAAACAGCTAACTAGGATCAACTTTGCTTGTCATAACTCGTAACCAAATGGTCACATGAACATATACGTGGAAGAGTTAATTAACGAGACCCTTTCGTTGGCTGAATTGAAGTTTCCTCTGCACTCTTACGGATGCAGTCATGCAGGTGTAGTGTCTGGTCATTCCAAGCCACAGTGCAGCGATGGTATGTATATATAGTAGTAGCTGAACCGGTGATACAGGACTCTTATTCGAAAAAAAAAAGAAATGAGACGAATTAAACGGCCGTGGCTATAGTTGGCCAAACGGCCCGCAGCCTGACGGCCTGGCCCATGGAACGTAGATTTGGCCCGGGCCAAGCACGGCACGACCAACTGTTGTTGGGCTCGTGCCAGCCTGGCCCGACTATTGAGCGGTGCCTGGATCTCTTCCTTGGATCGAGCCAGCTTGGAATGGTCCTGTCCAACGATCAGGGAGGCCAAATAGACTTATTTGAGTCATATAAGGTATGGTCCAAATAGATGAGAGATGAAAATAGACTTATTCCAGCCATATAAAACAAGGCCCAAAGAGATGAGGGATGTAAAATAGATTTATTCCATGGAAGAGCAAGGTGGACTTGTCGTGCCTTCGGGCTAGCTCGATATGACCTAGTCTTATTGAGTTGTGCCTGGACCGTTAGTCGGACCGTGCCGGCTCGGGCCGGGCTGGGCGGCCCATTTGACCATATATAGCTGGGGTGACACGAAAACATGTCCTGTGGTTTCAGGCTTTAGCCAAGGCCTACTTGTTTGCAAGTGATCCATGGACAAGTGTGTTCTGATTATTTTCTCGTGATGAATAACTTTATCTACCCAATAGTCCCCAACTACAGTCCTACAAATCTCATTCATCAAATTTGACATCCCAAAATCATCGAATCCAACTCTTCAGATCGTTCCACGTTTCTACCCTATAGTTCACCAACTGCAGTCCTACAAACCTCATTCATTAATCCGACGTCCCAAAATCATCGAATACAACTCTTCAGATCGTATCACGTTTCCCCCTCGGCCTCCCCTCCCCGCTCCAATCCCTTCTCATGCAGAACGCCCACCCGAAAATCACCACCTCTCCCCTCCTATCTCTTGCCTCTCCAGTAAGAGCCTTACCAAGAGTATCCCAAAATTTTAATTATTGCAAATCCTAAACATAATTTAGGGTGTTAAAAATTTTATCCCTCCAAAAGAGTAGTTTAAATTGACTTCCAAAAAACTAACAGGTGGCCCCCTGGAAACTTCCAACGGAAATTATCTAAAAGTGTCAACCGAAATTCCAAAAGAATTTAGAGCGATGCTCCGGTACTCTCTACTTGTAGTATTATACTAACAATAATATTAAGGGTAAATTAGTAATTTACTAATATAATAAATACGAATAACTTTGTCATTTATGTTTTTTCCCGGCTAGATCTATATGTGGTTATCTATTATATTGGCATTGCTCATATTCCATCAAAAGCCAAAAAGAAGGAAAAAAATTTAGTCACTACTAGATGATAATTATACCCTTATTAAATAAGGATAATAATACCCTTATTAAATAAGGATAATAATTAGGGTGCTAGTAGAAAGCAATCTGAACCCTTCGATCAAATGGAGATCAATGGTTCAAATTATTTTTCACTACCAGTAGAAAGCACCGGAGTCAGGTCCAAGAATTTAACGTGTAAATGAGTGTTTGTTTGCCATCGTCAATAGCCCTGGCTTTAGTCCGGAATGAGCTCGGCGATGCTCAGGAACTTGGAGAACTTGACGATGGTGTTGGTCGTGACCTTTGCAAGGTAGTGCTTGGCCACTGTTCTGACCAGCATGAGCTCGCCGGATGAGGCGTCGACCACGTAGGTTTCGTCCTATATCTCCAGCGAGGCGGCGAATGCCAACGTATTCGTGGCGATGAACTGCTGCAGCATCCGCTCCATGCAGTCCACGTCGTAGAGTGTCGCCACAAAGTTGTCAGTGTTGGGGATCAGGAGGTCCTCGTGCATCGCTTCCTTGAGCTGGTTGCCGACTCTCTTCTCCAGCGCGTCTTGGCATGCCACGCCAGCGTACAGGATCATGTCGGTGCAGAGAAGTCTAAGCACGAGCCTCGTCGTGGCGATGCCCCTCTCGACGGGGAGCAGCGTGACGATATCCTCCACGAGGACTCTCTGCTCCATGTCCAAGAGCACGGCTCCACATGTCGTGGTGGCTACCGTCAATGTAACTAAATTGTCGGCTCAGTCTAGAGGTGGCGCTTGGCGTAGTGTGTCAGCAGGCCGACGATATTCTCGGGGCTCATGCCCTTGGACCTCATCTCCGTGATAAGCTGCTTGTACACCGTCAGCTTCAGCGATGACGCCTGCAAAAGATGGGCCGGGGAAACATGTGGGGCGACGGCTGCATTCCAGTCAGTTGCGGGGAAGAGGACGGTGGCGGCGGACGAGGTTGCGAAGAGGAGTCGCACAGGAATATTCACTAAGCACGCGCGAAAAAACAGTGTGCGATGGATTGGGAGCAAAACCTATTCCCTAGAAGTGGAGAACGAATAATCCGGATTTGGGAGTTGGATCGGTTGGGAGCACGGGTAGGGAGTTTGTTGGAATCGGTTTTTGACCGAAAATCCTGAAATTTCAAGACTGGGAATGATATTTAAAAGCTCTTAGTGATGCTCTACGATTTCCGTCAATACTTCTTGCGCCGCCACCAGATTCCTCTCCACCGCGGAGACATTGTGGGTGATGATGACACCACGGCGGTGCCAACGGCGTGAGCTTTGGCGTCCGGGAGGCGTGGGATGGTGCGTGGCATCCGCATCCACCTCAGCCCCTAGTTTGCGCCTCTCACCTCCTTCCCGGGTTAATGGCCTTACCTCCACACACACGCCCCCCGCGGCATTCGCGCGGCCGTCCCTGGTATGCCCCCTTCACCGTCATGGCTCCTCACCGCTCTCCCCTTCCTTTCATTGTCCCCATTTGGCTCCACGGCACCTCACCATCTATCACCCTCTCCCTCGGATCCGGCTATGCCACCGCCCCTGGTGTTGGAAGGAAGAAGGAAGGAGAAAGCACCGGTGGCAGCGACATTAACAGGAGGGAGACCCTAAACCCTAGAGCCAAGCTCTAGAATCGATCCTTTTTTTCTTACCGGCATAGGGCCAACCAATTTCTAGCGCACAGGTACGGATTCTGTCCTCCCTCTCTCCCTAATAATCACAACATCGATTGATTTTTTTCAATTGCTCCTGTGAACTGTTGAGGATAGTCCTACATTGGTTATTTAGGGGGAGTTGAACCAACTTAAAAGTGGGTGGAGTCCCTTACCTCTTAAGCTAGCTTTTGGGGTGTAGCGAGGCTTCCTCCCAGTTAGGCCAAAGTCTCCCGGTTTTGGGCTAACAGTGGTATGAGAGCCAAGTCAAAATCTCTAGTGCTCGTGCACACTCAGGGTGGTGTAGGCCCGAAGCCCAGTGGACCATTGGTGTGAGGCCCGTACGTGCCTATGTGTAGGGCTGATCAGTGGACCACGGGTGTGAGGCCCGTATGTGCCCGTGTGTCGGGACGGTCAGTGCTAAGGGGCAACAATGTGTGACGGGGAAGATTATTGGGAATAGTTCCACATTGATTATTTAGGGGGAGTTGAACCAACTTAAAAGTGGGGGGAGTCCCTCAACTTCTTGAGCTAGTTTTTAGCGTGTAGCAAGGCTTCCTCCCGGTTGAGCCAACGTCTCTTGATTTTGGGTCAATATGAACTTGGTGCACGAATTACTGTTGTTTGATTCCCAACACTTTGTGTCAGAATGACGTGTGAAATTGCAAGTACAGAGCCTAGTCAGTCATCTCCTCACCAGCATAGTGATAGGAGAAACCTGGGCGCAACAAATAAGCAGGAGGCGGCTAGCAAAGGTTTGTCAGTTCTAATCCAAAACCAACACCTCATTGCACATATTTTCCCTATATGTGAAAGACCATATCTGTCATGCAGACAACAGGTGAGTTTGATCTCCCTGTATGTTAAGACCATCTGTCGTGAAGACATGTCTTATATTCCTGTGGTTTATCGGCAAATCTAGTATGCAAACTATATTGATAGTTTGAATGATTGAATAATCAAAATGAGTAGTATTTTCACCAGGTGAAGAAAAATGGCAGATAATATTAACAGAGATGTACTTCTATGCTCTTCAAAGAAAAAAATACACAATTTTTAAAGAACATGAGTGGCATGGATTAGAAGTACTCATAGCCTAAACGTTTTTAACAAGGGCATTTTTATCTTTGGAGAAAAAGACCGAGTATCACCGCCCCTTTATCCCGCCGTTCTTCTCCACCTCCGGCACCATCACTCGACCATCTTGTCAAAATCGCCATAGCGGCGCTACCCCGCACAAAGCTGTTGTAGTCGCTAGTATCTACTTGGATCCCCTCGATGAAGCTACTTGCCCGAGATCTCGTCATGGTGGTTAGAACTGCACTGCAGCCTGATCCCCACACTGAGCAGATCCATCTCATCTATGATTTGGTTGCTTTAATCAATGGCATCACGGTTAAGTAATTCGGTCAGTTCTCTCAGGTTTGATTCAGGCTATAGATAAAAAAAATCAGATCGGCTTACAAGGATTTGCATTTGGGAATTGTTGACCTCTTTTAGATCGATTTTGGACCAGCATTGCCAGAATGAAGATGGATGGCAGTTCAAGGAGAGAGAAGAGAAGAAAAAAGAGCAAAGAGTGATCGAACGCGATGCTTATTTGCTCGATCCCATGGTGCATGGCAACAATTGCTGTTGCTAACTTTGAATTGGACATTTGGATGCATATTGTACACTTTGTACACGATAATGATTACAACTTAGATACCATTTGAAGTGATGAACGATTTGTGTTTGTGATGCGATGCAAATGCAATGGTGATCGTGGTTGTTGATTAGTGGTTTTTAGTTTGTGACAGCGGCGAGCAGCGCAAGTCAAAGGTCGTTCAAGCTTTTCTTGGGAGTATGGCATGGGTTGCATACTTCAGCGCCGTAGCGCCTGGTATGAGCCTCGTGGAGTCTCGGCTCTAGTTTTCCTAGAGGGGGTTAAACCCACCCCAGGTAGAGACACTCAGCCTAAGAGAAATGAAGACTGATGGTCACTCGACAGTTTTCTGTTGAGGTCTATCCCATAGAGATAGTCAAATTGCCTGTTAGCTTTGGTGTGGCTTCCAGACTTTTAGGATCGGAGATTAACTCCATCAAGGACAAAATTGCCCTTTCTAAATGATTTTTATACTACGTACCATCTAATCTGAACCTCTCATCTTCTTTAAAAATTGTGTAGTTTTTTCTTTGAAGAGCACAAAAGCACATCCCTATTACTATATGTCAATGTCACGCAGGGTTTCATTCAGTCCCTGCACACAGATTGCCAATGAAAAAACTCACTAACCAGGTTGGGGTAGTGTGCCCTTATCTGCCACCAGGAATGCAAAATACCATTCTGAGTGTAACCAAATCCTTGAAATTTTCAAATGTTCAAATAGAAACGGGAGAACTAATGAAATTTCATTTTAGAACCCTGCAGTGTGTGAAGGTGTGAAAATGAGCTTTCTGGTATCTCCTTTTCCAATTATCATATTTCTTTATGATACACCTCATAGGTAGATTGAAGAAATTACTATGACAGAGTGAGTTCTAGATCCCACCAAAAACTCATCGTTCTATGCTATATTATAATTTGTAATATCTTGCAATTTTAAGTATCCTTCTCAGAAGGTCTTTTTTTAAACCTTGCATTTTTTTATCAATCTGTTCTGTGTTATTCACTTTATTTATTCCCATCAAAATATGCTTTATATATGTGGATCTGTAATTCAAAACCTAGGTGTAAAAGTTAGACAATGGACCATGGATCATGTTTATTTCTGCATTTTTAAGGTGTACGCTACAAGGATAGATAAATGATTAATCTGAAGCAATTACAAAAAGAAGCACTCTATCTGAGCTAACGCTGTTGTCAGTTAAAGTTGGGCATTTCAGCCTTCGATAGAGTATTTTAAAGATAAATGGTGACTACTCATTCCATTGCATGGCATGAATAACTAATTATTCTTTGAACTATGTTAAGCACTTTCAGTCATATTTTATATGAATTGTTGTGTATTCATAAGTCATTGATGTTGGTTTAACAATAGAAGTGTTCTTATAATGCATTTATGGAAATTCAGGAATTTTTTAGTGAATTACATTGTGTGTTTTTTTCTTGATCTTGGTGCCAAAAGTCCTCTTATTGCCTTTGATGATGCTGACATTGATAAAAGTATCTTCCCCTCTCCAGCTAGCCCTCCCATGTCAAACTATGCCCCTGATTCAAATTTGTGATGTTGTCAAATCACTCTTTGTTAATTTCTTACCATCATTTTTTTAGTTATTGAAGTAAATATTGCTATCTAATTGCTGGATAGATTGGTTGCATGGGCAAACAGTAATCAAAATCTCAGATCCCAGTACCCCACTAGAAGAACGTTGCAGGATGGGGTCATTCGTCAGTGAAGGGCAAGTAATGTAAATGACCTATTGCAGTTGGTGAACTTCGGTATCAAATATTATTTTCTTGTGAAGTTTGATCCTGTGAATTTTGATGAACATGTCACCTCATTCAATACTAAACTAGTGTTCAAGTAATAGTGAAATAGTAATTAACGCTATAGATAACCAAATGGGTCACCCGGCACGGCCCGGCCCAAGCACGGTCGTGCCTGGACCGAGGTCAGTCGGGCCGGCACGGCACGATCTAGACTTCGTGTTGTGCCGTGCCAGCCCACGGGCTACACACACGCCCCAGGCACAGCCCAGTAAGACTCGGGCCATGCCGGGCCGACCCGAAGGCACGACAGCCTATCGTGCTTCTCCATAGAATAAGTCTATTTTTCCTCCCTAAACTCCGTGGGCTGTGTCCATATGGCTGGAAATAAGTCTATTTTGTATTCCTTTAGTCTTTGGGCCTTGCTAATTAAGTCTATTTTACGTCCCTCTACTATTTGTTTTTTATCGTGCCGTGCCGGGCCAGCCCACCGTGCCGAGGGAGCGGCCCAAGCACGGCCCGGTTGTCGGGCCGGGCCGGCACGAGCACGACCCCAGTCAGGCCGTGCCGTGCTTGAGCTGGGCTATGGGCCTCGGGTCATATGGCCACCTATAATTAACGCTCAATACTAAATTAGTGTTGATGATAAAAAGGCAAATGGCTGTTGCTGAAAATATGTGTAACAATACCGAAATACCACTTCTCACTATGGAGGGATTGCTTAATGTGTTTTTTTTGTCTGTAGCTGTTTGCTAAGTTCTTACTGTGTTGCAGAAACGTGGTTTTAGCTATTGCAGAATCATTACTATACATATGATAGATATGCAGTACATCTTCTACAAAACTGCCCGAAGATTCTGGATTGGACTTGTCTTCCACAAAACATTTTTTTCTTTGCATTGCCTATGGAGAATCTAGGCACATGAAACAATGTAATTTTTTAGCCCAATATATTTGGTGGGTCTGATTTGTCCTTGGTGTTGTATGATTTCTGGAAATTAAGCAATATGCAAAGCTTTCGTATCATGAACCTGAACTACAATTTCTTTTGGAAATTTCATGTTTTTAATATCATTGCATGTTTGATTTGTGTTCCGAGATATTACCGTAGCATTAGCATAGGCATACTAGTCTTTGGTAATTTGACAAAGACAGAGTACCAACGAAAAATAGAAACAAAAACTACTGGTAGGTGTTAAGTTGGGCCGTAACTCACCAAACTTACCCCTCTCGCGGTCGCGTTACCGTGGAATACTTTGAGCTCTAGGCGTCCGGCTCGTCGGGCCATTCCCGCAGCGTGGTGGACCGGACCGTGCAGTGCTCTCCAACACGTGCTAGCTGTCCAGCCCAAACAGGCGAGTGCGATAAATGGGCCACGCGGGAGGAGAAGAGGGGAAATAAATAAGTTTATTTTACGTCCTTCATCTCCTGCCCCTAGTCGAATCGCATCCCTCAATCTTAAAACTTATAACACGTCCTCATCTCTAGAAACCTGTGTAAACCTACCCTCGGGTGGTGGTTTTATAAGTGGTTTTGTCTTACGTGACACTCAGGTGGTATTCTAGATAGAAAAAGATAATAATGACAGTGGATCCCACATGTCAGTGAAGTATTCATCCTCCTCCCTCTCCTTCTTCCACATCCTCGAGCCAGTGACTCCAGCGAGCTCACACCACAGCCACCACCAATCAAGCATCACCCCCGCCACCGCTCTATTTCTTCAGCGCGGCCACCGCCGACGGCGAATGCTTTCGACCACAGCGTTGCCGTTGACACAGCCTCGAGGAGCCCCCACCGCCGCCTAGGGGAACCGCCTTTCTCGGCTCCGACTCACTACCAGTGCCGCCTTTCCCTCCTGCACAAGTGGATTTCTCCATGGAGGCGGAGGCAGGAACGGCGGCGACACGACATAGGAGATAGAGGAGATAGGGGCGGCTTGGGGAGTCATCCCGTCTGCCTGCAGTAGCTCGTCCCCGTCGGCCCGGCCACATCCGCGCGCCACATATGGAGGGACGACCTCCACCCCTCTCCCTCCTCCCCGACAGTGGCCAGGCGACCCCCTCGGCCCCTCCCACAGACGTCGCTCGCTGACGACGGATCCAACGCCTAAGAGCTGGAGTGGTGGCGACGGCGGCGACGCGACGGAGGAGATAGAGGAGAGAGGGGCGGCTTGTGGAGCCGTCCCCCGTCTGTCTGCAGCAGCTCGTCCCTGTCAGCCCCACCACATATGGAGGGACGGACTCCGCTCCTCTTCCTCCTCCCCGACAGCGGCCGAGTGACCCCCTTGGCCCCTCCCACGGCCGCAACTCGCTGACGACAGTCACGATGCCTAAGAGCTAGAGTGGAGGCATGGCCGGCACAGGACTGCTAAATTTCATCCTCTTCGAGCTCCACCGCCGCGGTTAGGAGGCGGAGGCCGAGGTGTGGGGGTGCGGGGAGGTGGATCCGCCGCCCGCCGCCGACCTCTCCCTCTCCTCCTCTTCGTGGGTGTTGCCGGCTGTCAGTCAGTCCCCAGACCGCGGAGATGAAAGGGAGACCAGAGAGAGAGGTAGAGAGAGAAAAGGGTAGAGGGAAAAAGTGAAACGGACAGGTGGCACCCACTGTTAATTTTTATATTTTTAACTATAATATCCTCTAAACGCTACGTAGGATAAAACCTGCTCTGCTCTGATTTTCGAAGATGAAAGAGATATTATACCCGGTTTAACTGTTGAGAAATACGATTTGACCAAGAGCAATAAATGAGGAAGGTAAAATAGACTGAGAAGAAAAGCAGCTGAATTGGGCTTGGGGAGATACCAGCAACAAACGAGGTTGCACAGCAATAGAGCATCTGCTTATGATAATGAGGCACAAGTAATTACAGCACGGCGGTACCTAATTATTTGCTTGTCTAGCCAAAGAGCACATCTCACACCCCATTTGGAAAAAAACGATGATCAGAAGCGATTCCAAATATCGGGCATTTTGGCTGGGATCATCGCTTCGTCCTCGTCTTCGTCTTCTTCTTCGCGGCCATCTGCGTCGTCAGCTACACAGAGCCCCGGCGGCCCGGTACAAAGAAGCCTAAGGCTGCGTTCACTGGTAGAGTTTCTAACCCGGAACAGTAAACACGGAAAACGGAGCAATCCATTAGCACGTGATTAATTAAATTTTTGCTAATTTTTTTTAAAAAATGAATTAATTTGATTTTTTTAAACAACTTTTATATAGAAAGTTTTTACAAAATACACATCGTTTAGTAGTTTGAAAAGCGTGCGCACGGAAAACGAGGGAGAGGAGTTGGGAAGAGGATGCAAAGAACGGGGCCTAAGCCTTCTGTGAGAAGCAGGCGGCGGCTTTACAGGTAAGTTGAATATTGTTGGCGACCAGCGATTTCAATTATGTTCTGCTTCACCTCCTGCTCCTTCTCCACCCACCAGGCCACTGCACCACCCTCAAATTGACGCCATATTCGCAAAGAGTGTTAGGCGCAGATTTGAGTGTTAAGGATAGAGAGAGAGATTAGTGCACAAATATGAGTTTCAAGGATACGTGGTGTGAGAATTGCTACCACCTGTAGTCGAGGACTAGGTGTGTAGACGTACTCAACCACTCGAATACGTGGTGAGAGAACCGCTACGCCGCTGGTTGGAGACCGAGCGTAGTCGTACCTCGACCATTTAAAGTCGTGGTGCGAGGATCGCTACACCGTTGGTCGAAAACCAGTGTAATCGTAACTCGACCATTTCAAGTCGTGGTTTGAGGACCGCTACTCCGCTGGTCGAAAACTAGTGTAGTCGTACCTCGACCATTTGAAGTCGACTGATAGGTGAGGAGAAATTACTACAACCGACTGGTCGATGACCAAGAGTAGGCATCTTCTCGATCACCTGCAGATAACTGATAGGTGGCGAGAGGTCACTACAACTGACTAGTCGATGACCAGGAGTAAAGATCTTCTCGATCACCTTAAGATAACCGATAGGTGACGAAAATTCACTACAATCGACTGATCGAGGACCAGGAGTAGGCATCTTCTCGATCACCTGAAGGCAACTGATAGGTGATGAGAAATCACTACAACCGACTGGTCGATGACCAGGAGTAGGGATCTTCTCGATCACCTTAAGATAACCGATAGGTGGCGAGAATTCACTACAATCGACTATGGAGGACTAGGAGTAGGCATCTTCTTGATCACCTGAAGGCAACTGATAGGTGGCGAGATATCACTACAACCGACTGGTCGATAACCACGAGTAGGGATCTTCTTGATCACCTCAAGGCAACTGATAGGTGACGAGAGATCGCTACAACCGACTGGTCGAGGACCAGGAGTAGGCATCTTCTCGATCACCTAAAGGAAATTGACAGGTGACGAGAGATCGCTACAACCGACTGGTCGAGAACCAGGAGTAGGCATCTTCTCGAGTGACGAGAGATCACTACAACCAACTGTTTGAGGATCAGGAGTAGGCATCTTCTCGATCACCTGAAGGCAACTGATAGGTGACAAGAGATCGCTACAACCGTCTGGTCGAGGACCAGGAGTAGGCATCTTCTCAATCACCTGAAGGCAACTGATAGGTGACGATACATTGCTACAACCGACTGGTTGAGGATCAGGAGTAGGCATCTTCTCGATCACCTGAAGGGGCGCTAGAGTTGGTGATTACATGTGCATCTCATGTGGCCAGCATGATTCACATACCCAACCTGTAGCATATCCGGATATCCGTTCGCAATCATGCCGGGTGATCAAGCCGATAATGTTCGCAGAGAATTATCCGTTGTTAATCTATTCTCAGATAGTTCGGCCACGTCCAGCGCTATATGTGAGATAGGTCATCGGTCTTTATCGGTAGGTTTGGTTCGATAACTCCATATTTGTTCGAGAACATTCTTGATAATGGTGTTATACTCGACCGCTATCTACTCGCGTGCTCGATTATTCCTGAAAAATATTTACTAGAAGACAATATATATATATATGTATATATATATATATATATATATATATGGCAGGGAATACCGAGCGAGTACTCGAAAAACTGTATAAATCTTCTAGAATTATTAAATCTTCTAGAATTATTAGGATATAACAAGCAGGCATAGATTAAATATCGGGTACCATGTAAACCGTAAGTAAACATGATTTATACAGAAGAAAACAGAGTGAGTCCCCAGTATTAAACCGTAGTCGGTAATATAGGAAATACTCGTACCATAGATATTGTAAAAAAAATATGCTCTAGATAAATATAATAGATTACATATCTAACAATATCGTATGGATCTGAAAAATAGGTACGGTAAATTACATATAAAATATTACATACCTTTGTAAATATATATCGGATGTATCTACGAAATTTTCGTAGATTAAAAAATCAATCTACTAATTTACCTTGATTAGAGTGTGCCGGCTCGTTTGACTTGTCCTCTGGATAGATAGTGATAGTGGCCTGCCTATGTACGTATGCATATGTACCTATGGCTAAAATAGCCTTCGGTATGATTGAGCATTACTGTACATGGGCCCCACAGTAAGTATGGTAATACACGTCTGGATAGGTAATGCACTCGGCCGGTTACTCGCAAGGCTGTCGTGCTGCTGCACTTGATATCGATCTGACTCGACCACGGCAAGACGGCAGGCGGCGTGTTGTAGTACTTTAGTTAACAGCTCTTTATGTCCGAGAAGGAGTGAAGTCTGTACAGATAAAAAATCTGGAATTTGACCTCAAAGTAATCGGACTCGATGGGCTGTAGCACGGTAGAAAATTTGGCGTCGACGATTCTGATCTTGTTAGATGTATTTTGATCGGATCAGATCTCTCTGGATCAAAGTATTTGAAGTTTTCCTCGTCAGAAAATCCAAAGCGATCATGACATGGCGAAGCTTAAGATGATGACGGTCCCGGTTCATCGAAGAACGCACTTCAGTTGGATCGTATCTCCCGAGTTGAAGTCATTGAGTAGTGGTTGTCACAGGATCCATCTTCTTGAAACTAATCTCGTCAAAACCTTGAAGCACCAAAGGGACCTAGCACGTCACTGTCGTTGTTGTAAATCACGACTATGGTATTTGCATGGTATTGGGAACGTTGGTACCAGGGCATACATGAGATTGAGGTAAAAAAAAAAGGAAACAGAGATTTTTATACAGGTTTGGAACCCTTATTTGATAGGTAATAGCTCTACTCATGTTGACCGAAGCCGGTGTTTCTTTTATATATCAGTATCACTCGAGTACAATATTTGGGATAACCTATCTAGTTGTCGTCGATACGGTGGCATGAACCACCACACGTAGTCGACGACAGGGTAGTCTTCCTCCTTGAATACAGATTTGGCGAGATCAGAGAAAGCGCTAGATCCCTCTTGTCGGTCTCCTCAGGCACCAGATTGGATACATCTAGGCTTATCTCTGATGTTGATGTCTAGCGGCGTGTATTGGTGTCTATTCTGACTGTTGCCTCCCTCTGATTGGGTCTCTCCCCCTCTTCCTATTGGGTCTTGTATTTATACCCACACATATCCCCTTATCCAAGTAGAACTAGGAAGATATATATGGATACGATCTGTATAGTCCTTATAGTTTCCATGTAGAACTCTATTTCTCCTTCCTTATCCGAAATTCCTTCCGTATGCGAGGTCTGATTCCGTATAAGACTTGGTATATGGCCCACCGAGTTTAACCCATGATCATAGGGTATGCCTTATTCATAACTCTGACACGGTGCTTTTTTCTTCAGTACATCAATTAGTTGTTGATTTGGTTTCTGAACGAAATCAGTCATCTACTTTCCTTCAACAGCAACTGCAGCGAGCTCAATTGCGTATGAAGCACAAAGCTGATAGAAGCCGGTCTGATCATTCCTTTGAAGTTGGATATCAGGTCTTTCCGAAGTTACAACCTTATACTCAGTCTTCTGTGGTGAATCGTCCGTATCCAAAGTTAGCTTTCAAGTTCTTTGGCCCTTTTTCAGTTCTGGACAAAGTTGGACAGTCGGCCTTTTGGCCCTTTTTCAGTTCTGGACAAAGTTGGACAGTCGGCCTATCGTTTGCAGTTGCCAGATACCAGTTTGTTTCATCCCGTGTGCCATGTCTCTTAATTGAAAGCACATGTTCCTGACAATACACCAGTGTTTACTTCGCTGCCTAATCATGTGGTTTTGGATGCCGCTGACATCTGGCCGGAAGAAATACTGGATCGTCGTCTTGTCAAAAAGGGGAATGCGACACATGTCCAGGTGTTGATCAAGTGGTCGTCGCTACCGGCGCATCAGGTTACCTGGGGAGACTATGAGGTACTCAAGCATCGCTTTCCATCTGCACCAGCTTGAGGACAAGCTGTCTCTCCGATGGGCGGTACTGTCACACCTGCATCGCCTGCGTGACGTGCTACAACATCAAGATGACGTCTACAGTAGCATGTCGGTGTTGTGTGCGTGAGCCTGCGTGCTTATGGGTGATTCGGCCAAAAGGCCAGTGTTGTTGGCTGTAACTACTATAAGTAGGGGACCATGTCAATTGGGAGAAACACGTGAAATGAAAAAGAGAAATTGAATCTCTCTCTCCCAACTACTCTTTTCTTTCTCTGCCTCAACTCTGTTCTTCCCCACCTACTCTGTTCTTCCTCAATACTTCTCCTCTTCTTCTTCATTGCGACCTTGTGGCATTACAAATAGTAGAATCAATTTGATTTCCGTGCCATAACATAGGATCAAATGCACCAAAATTAATTGAACTGTATGCACCGAAACTAATTAACGGGATCTTCTTGTCCGTTTAGAAGCCATTCCGGATCTAGAGTCTGGATTAATTTCCATAAAAAATCTAAAATAGAAGCTAGAGAAAAAAAAGAATAGTTAGGTGTCAAGAGCGGGATTAGAAATGCAAGCCTGAAGATTTTGATCTCTGAAGATTTCAGTGTTTCTTCGTTTTGTTCAAAGTTTGATGAAGAACAGTGAAGTTGGCAGCAGCTTAACGCTTCACCGAGTTCACGTTATGGAAATCGGAGGGTTGTGGAACATCCACCCATCGAGTTGCGGCATCGGACGGCTCTCACGCTCCTCTGGGACCACTGTAGCTATCACCAACTTGTCGTTTTATCTGAACTTTTACTGAAGCTGCACTTTACAGCTATGTACACCAGAACCTGGCTCGGTTTGTAAGCTACTTAATGGCCATTGGCCCAAGGAATGAAGCAAGAAATAGTTCCTTACGGCAACCACAAATTTCCTCGAAAGCTACTTCTTTTGCCTCTGAAATTCCATTTCGGTATCAAGCGGCTTGACATTAGAGTAAGAAAGGGAGCGGAGGATGAGCCTTCGGGTGCGGCGGGCGGCAGGCGAAAACACAATTAGTTGAGGGGAGATCGACTAGCTTAGTAACGGTATCCGATTACGGCCTCGTTTGGCTGTCTGTGTATATTATACATGTGTGAATAGTTCCACCTGTGTATTGAGTGAATCCACACCACCCACCCAATACATAGCATGATTCAATACATAGCGTGGGTGGGCTGGTGGTTCCTAGCTGCTCTCTGCTCGATACAACACAATATACAGGTTCGACCGGTGATGCCCAGATTTGACTCCACAGCAAGTACGTAGTGCTAGCTAAGCTAATGGCATGCATGGAAAGTTGGGCAGAGCTAGGTTTACCTTTTAGGACTCGTTTGTTAAGTAAAAAAATTAATATAAAAAATACAGAAAAAACCTAAGAAATAAAATACCAGAACAGAAAATCCAACATGTATATCCATATGTAATTCTAAAAATCCTGCTTTAAAAATTACAAAAAAAACACAAGAGTTGAATTTCACATAGAAAATAGAGAAATTAACATGCATGCTGGATGAACATATTACTGATCCATGAAATTTTATAGGTGAACTAGAATAATTGATTCAACAAATTTTATAGGTGAACTAGAATAATTGATTCAACACAAACCTTCCAGGTAAAAACAGCACACACCAGAAAACACATCCAAGTATATATGACAGTAATAAATAACTTTGATAGTTACGTCTACCACAGAGGTTGAATTCGAAGTCTACTAGGTGTTCTATCTACGAATAATTTATTTGACATGAAACATCCAAGCAAAAGACAGACAACTCCAACAGCAGCATATCTCCCTACAATCCATTGCAACTTTTTTCCCTGCATCACCTGAAACAAAGTACAAGGCAAAAGATTAATTGGCTCCATATCACCTGAAACAAAGTACAAGACAAAAGTTTTTCTTTTCTCAGTCTTAGAAGGGAAGTAAGATATCAGTCTTAGTAAACTAGTTTCAAACAATACTAGTGGTATTCCAGTATATTGCAAGGAAAACTGAATTTTCTTTTTCCTGGTATGTAATAGACAGAGAATCAATGATTTGTAAAGGTAAAAAATGCCCACATGATGGTGCTGACTGCTGACTCACTGAGTGACAGGGATCAGGTCTCCTAAAAACAAAATTCACTAAAACTAGAATGTGAGTGAAATGTCGTCCAGTAAATAGAGGGAGACCAGATGAAAAGTGAAAACTGGAAGATAGATATCACATAATCAAGAAAAAATCCACCCGCATATATATTGGGTAAAACATAGGGCATATTCTAATGTCATATGATGCATTAAGATACCTTAGACATTGAACAGGTTCAACAGAGCATCCTAGAAAAACCACAGGGGAGCAAATAATAAGAATAGATACTACATTAGCCATAAAATCACACACCAGTGTGCAACCAAAACAGAAACAATATGGTTATTTGATCTTTGATTGAAAAGAAGTCTGTACTCTGTAGAAAAAAAAAGATGACTTTTTTTCTAGAAAGACTAGTTTCAACAATTTTGTCTAGATACAGATATGCATTAACACAAGTTATTATCATAAGAACTGAAAGAGCACATTTTCAGGGTACTAGTGTGTACCTGAGAAAAGACATGACCAACTGTTGCTCTAACTAGTCGGATGTGACACTCCACAGACATAATCCCTGTAAACCAAACTTAAAGTAGTTCATTAGTAGCTCTATTAATCTAATCAATCTCTATTAATCCACAAAAACCTTTACTTGCAAGACATCAAGGAATTAATTTTCACTTTACAAATTAAGTACAACACTAGTAGTACTAGTAATCAACAGATTTTCTTCAGACAGAAAGCTAAATGTCATCCATCCAGAAAATGAAAAACTCAACTTTCTGAAGAAAGATTGCATTTCTACTAATCTTCAGAACTATGCTACCTATCTAATAAAAGATTGCAATAAGGGACTAATGCAAAAACACATACATGCAGGAGCTGACCCACAAATATTAACATGACTAAAGTGTAGTACTAATTAATATATTCATCAGTTTCATAGAGGCAATAACAAGACGGATGGAACAGTACCAGATTTACGCAGTTGTAATCTTCTTCCTTAACCACTTGAGTCATGTAGAGTCTTTTGTAGTCATGAAGATGGCCCTGTTTTGTGGATCTTTGAAGACGTCATAAGCCAGGACCTTCTCATCATCCGACATATCTTCCATATTGTCCACAACAGCAATGCACACTAGGATCGGGAACTCATCGTCATGCACATTACTTCTTGCCCTTTCCTGCTGCATAAATTCAGCCTCGGCTTGCTACTCTTTCAATTCCAGAAACTTTCCCATCATCTCAACAACTTTCCCATCCTGGCGATGTCTTTGTGTTGCCTTTTTTGTTTTATCACTTGTAGCAGCATGCTTGTTTCTTGTACTTGCAACTCTTTTTCCCATTCTTGACCTTGTAGCAGCATCACTTGCAATTGGCTGTTCCACTATCCTTAGTTCGTTATCATCACTTTCAGCATTGTGTACAGAAGAGTCAAAAGGGAAATTCTCATCTTCTCCCATATAATGTTGTGTGACAGTAGCTTGAGAAGATTGTGTGAGAGTAGATTGAGAAGGCTGTGTAAGAGCAGGTTGAGAAGGCTGTGTGAGAGGAATATGAGAAGGTTGTGTGACAGGAACTTGAAAAGGTTGTGTGACAGGAACTTGGGAAGGAGGAACTTGGGAAGGGGCAATGGAGGTGAAGTTCATGGTTCCCTTGGCAGTATGTCCTACAACAGAAAGTGAAGTCAAGTAATGTTTACAAGAATTGAACAGAACATGCTTGGTTGGTACAAAAATAAAGATTTAGCAATGGTAAAATAGGATGATGTGTTCCAATTTTTAAAATAGGGAAGCGTTTCTTAAGAACACCAATTGCTCTCTCTATGTGATTCCGCAATATGGCATGCCTATGATTGAACAACTCCTTATAATTTCTTGGTCGTTGCTGTCCACGCCCAAATTCCTTCAGATGGTATCGAACACCACGGTACGGTGCAAGGAAGGATGGCGTGTTAGCATATCCACCATCAACGAGATAATATTTGCCTTGAGGCACATTGAATCCTTTAAGCATGGCTGACCTAAGAACCCTAGCATCAGTTGCGGATCCCTCCCAACCAGATGATATAAACGAAAAATTCAGATCAAAATCACAAACCAACATCACATTTTGACTTAGGATACCGTTTCTATTCCTATATGGGGCCTGCAGGTCTTGTGAAATGGTGATAGGAACATGTGTTCCGTCTATAGCCCTCAAGCAATTTTGGAAGTAAGGAAAGAACCGTTGATCTGTGCTAATCTTCCAGTGAGTTTCAACTCCAGTAGTTTGCTTGATAAATCTATAGGTCAAAGATGGGATTACATTGAAAACTGCCTTAATATGCCGGTGAATTTCTCCACTATGATGGAATTCATGTTGTAGATCTTCATAGCTCGCATTGTGAGATATCATGTAAAGAAAATGTGCAAGCTTCTCCTCTACCGTAATACCTCTCGTGTCATGTAGGAGATGTTTTGTTCGAAGATATGTCGCTATTGCTCTAAATATGTTAGGTTCCATGCGGAATGTAACAAGGCAATTCTTTTCATGTCCCTCTAAAATATTTCTGAGTTTTTCTGCACCGTACTGACTTGACTTGAAGTATGCCTTACTCTTTTCTCTATCCCTCCATTACTAGTTAAAAGATATAGGGCAGGCAACCAGAACATAATAATCTCCTCATCCTCCTCATCCTTCCTCTTCCTAATTAGCGAATTCATACCTTCTAACTAAAGGGAATACTGAATATTTAAGATGACTGCAGTTAGCAAAATAAAAAAAGGTTTCAGCACTCTAGTTTTTAGTTTCAACACTGTATATGTTCATAAATAATTAAAGCTAATTATGCATGTATATGAACTGAACACTCACTTTGTTTAATAGAAGTGGTATGCTACTATGCTAGTATGCTCTTTTGTGCATTCAATGGTGTTGGTGTAAAATACTGTAATGTGTGCTGCTTGTTATACAGTTTGATTTGACATCAGACACGGTAATTGCAGCTTTTGCATGGGCCCAAATGGACAATTTAGCATGGGCCAACCTAAAATAAGCTGACATTTGCACCATTTGCACTGACACAAGATCGAAGCTAGTGATTATCTACTGTGTTACAAGACTACACTCACTGCACAAGTATTATCGAAACAGTCCAGATTAAGTTAGGCCTGCATGTTAATATCCATCCAATTTCAGTAAATCCCAATTGAGATAGACATCGCATTTCAGTAAATTTCCACTGAGACATCAGATCAGACAACACCACAAAGTACTAGTAAAAATTGTTGAAGAAGGAGTATACTGTTGAGTTCTTGGAGCCAGCAGCTGACATTTTCGAAGGTGGAGCGGAGGGAGATGTCGTAGACGAGGAGGGCGCCGAAGACGCCACGGTAATAGGCGGAGGTGATGGCGCGGAAGCGCTCCTGGCCGGTGGTGTCCCAGATCTGGGCCTCCGACGAGGAGGTAGTGGATGAGGGCGAGGAGGTGGACGGCTCGGAATCGGAAGTTGTGGACGACGGCGAGGAGGCGGTGGACAGCTCGATGATGGCTCGGAGAAGGCGGTGGCACAGGAGGATGCAGGGCGCAGGAGAAGGAGGCGGCGACGGCGCAGCTCGGAGAAGGCGGCGGCGCAGGAGGACGCAGGGCGCAGGAGAAGGAGGCGGCGGCGCAGGAGAACGCGAGAAGTTCCAGGACTCGGGTGGGGATTATTCTCTCACCCGTGGATCAGCATGGATCGAGCCGCAATACACAGCAATACACGAACAGCCAAATTCACATTTGGGCCGGATGTGGGAATTGATCCAGGCGTGGGCTACATTCCACGGAAGGCCGGGTTTGGGCCTGTTCCACACCGAAACACAAACAGCCAAACGAGGCCTACGATGGGTTGTATGGGCTTTGCACGTACAACCCGTATTCGATCGCTAGCCCAACCAGAAAAAAAAGAACTAATTGAATTTCTAGCTCAATCGTTTCTAGCCTTAATATCCTGTTAATAAAGGGGCCTGATGTCCTCGATTGTACACCGAATCTGTCTGATGTCCCCTAACCGTAATACCAGAAATGTATCCCTGAACTATGTAAAACCGTCCAAAAAAGATTCCGAGATAGTATAGATACCTGATTTCGCTGACGTGATATCCTGGTTAGCAAAAAATAAAAATAATAAATATGTGAGACCACATGTAAGTGAGAAGGAAAAAAATGTGAGGTCTACGTGTCAGCATCATCATCTTCCTTCCTCTTGTCTTTCTTCTTCTCTTTTCTTTTTTCTCTTCTTCTCTTTCATTCTTCCCGAAGAGGGGGAGTGGCAGCGGACGGCTAGAGCAGGCGAAGAAGCAACGAGCGAGCGCGGGGGTGCTATCGTGCGCATCCAAGCTGGTCCCTTGCGGCGGCTACCTCAATACCACAGCGGCGGCACCGGCGTCGTGCTGCGGCCCGATCAGGGAGGCCGCAGCCAACGAGATGGCGTGCATGTGCGCCATCCTCACCAACAAGGCCACGGTCCAGGCGTTGACTGATGCTGCTTTTGTTTGTTTCCTAGCAAGAGTAATAGTGGTCTGAATTATTGCTTAGTTTAACACTAACACTAACTGCGGCGGCGGCAGTGGGCGAGCGTGGCTGCGGATGGGGAGAGGCGGGCGCAGACGACTCTGCACCGCTCGACCTCGTCATCGGCTGCGGCTGCGGCGGGCATGGGCAATCAGAGGGGCAGTGGGTGTGGGGGGCGCGGTGGGCAAGCGGCGGATCCGAGCGGCAGCCATCTCCGAGCCCTGCAGCGCCACTATCGGGCGAGCCGCCCCCGCCACCGAGCGGCACGGAGTCATCGGCGCCCGCCTCTCCCTATCCGCAGCCGCACTGGCCTTGCCGCCACCGCTTCGCTTGCTCTGGCCGCCCGTTGAACCCCCCCCCCCCCCCCCCCCCCTCTGCGGGAAGAACGAAAGAAGAAGAGGAAAAATAAATGAGAAGAAGAAAAAAAAGCAAAAAGAAAGAAAAGAGAAAGGAAGAAGATAATGCTGACACGTTAATCTGATATTTTTTCCTTCTCACTTATCTCATATATTTATTTTTATATTTTTTACTAACTAGTATACCACGTCAGCGAAATCAAGCATCTATACTGTCTCAGGATTTTTTTAACGGTTTTATATAGTTCGAGGGTAAACATTGAAATGTATTACGGTTAGGAACATCACGCAGACTCAACGTACAATTAAAGGATGTTTGGTGAATTTATTCCTAATAAAGGCAATGATTGAGCAAGTACTGTTCCGTAACAGTTTAGGCCCATTTCGAATCAGCACTTCCATCGGCTGCATCTGTTCGCAACTTTTCTAATTAGTACATAATTAATTACATATTAACTTTTCTAAGTTTGAAAAATGAATTTATTTTATTTCTTTTAAAAAACTTCTGTGTAGAAAATTTATATAAAATGTACTGTTTAATGTTTAAAGTTCAAGATACGTGCTAACAGAAATTGAGAAGTTACTGTTTTGAGTTACTAAAAAGAACTCAACCTTAGGAGATGGCTTTGAGACGTTAAGCTCTTTCGAGGTCCAAATTACTCCCTAAGAGCAAGTTTAATAGTAAAGCTCACTATAAGTTAATCTTAAAATTAACATGTATAATAGATTAGCTACAAAGTTAGTTTTATTGTTTTCCATCCTCTCTCTTTCTCTCACTATAAATTTTGCATATTTCTCAGAGATTGTGTTGAGCTATCTCTTGCATAAGAGTTAACGCTACTCATTTTTCTTTACTTCTCTGTTCCATATAAGCATATAGTTTGCTTATAGCTCACTTGCTATAAAGTAGTTTGAGACGGTTTATGGCTTTAACAAATTACTCAACTGAATTATTTTTCCTCTTCGTCCATCTTCCCAACAAATTAACCCAATAACACTTTATCTGCTGTCAAGAGCCGATGTTAAGACAATAGTTAGCTCTTCATTTTCTGACTTTTCTCTCTTTTTAATTTTCTGACTTTTCTCTCTTTTTATGGGAATATCCAAATACCCCCTACAAGTCGCTTGTGTTTCTACTTTCCCCGCTACAACTTAATTTCGCACATAAAACCCCACTCAAGTCAATTTCTTTTCTAAATCCCCCCTATTTCGTTTTCATCAAAATCTCATACCCCATATGCCTTTAGCGTGGCAGGTCTTTGAAAACCTCCTTTCTCGCTTCTAGTTTCCGCCTTTCCCAAGTCCCGCACGAGCGAGGTAGCACAATAAGATGGCTCAACTTGCTAAGTTGTGTGCTAGCTATAATTTCTACGATACCAACCTCTCGAGCACTGGAGGCCCATGGGTCACTACAAATTGAAATAACTAGGTAAAGTAGATGAAAACGGGATACTAGGGGAAGTTAGAAGATAAATTGACTCGCAAGGGAGTTTGTGTATAATTGAGTTGTAGGGGTGAAAATAGAAACACTCCTGAGTTGTAGGCAGGGGCGGATCCAACGTGGGTGCTGGGGGGACTCGAGTCCTCCTACCCCACTGGATCATCATTAGCAGAAGGAGAGGAGGAAGGAGGAAGGAGAAAGAAGAGGGAGAGGAGGAATAGAAGGGGGGACTGAGGGAGGGAGAAGAAGATGAGTCCGCCTATAATCTTATTTCCGGGATTTGCCCCTGGTTGTAGGGGATATTTGGATTATCTCCCTTTTTTTAAGAACTTTTTCTCTCTCTTCTCCGTGTGAGCAAAATATTTAGTTGCCAAAAGTCAATTGTTCCCTCTCCTCTCATCTCTCCATTACATCCGCAAAATGTCTTTGACAATATTAGCAGTATGATTGATTATTTTTGTACATGTCAATAGGCAAATCCAACAATTTAGTTTGATATGGGCAATAGTTTAGAAAACATATTCATATAATAGCTAATTCACTAAATTGTTTTTTGGTCTCTGTCTCTTTCTCAGACCTCCTATAACAAAATTCCGCCCTTCCACCCTTCATCGCCAAGAGTAGACTCTTCTCCTCTCCTCTTCTCTCCCCTTCTCAATTCTCATCGGTAATAAAATACCTAGTTGGCAGTGGCCAGCATATATAGTAATTGATATCAGTCTCTTCGTTTGCTCTATAGCTGATAAGCTATTAAAAAAAATAACGATGCATTCAAAATAATTTATGGGTAAAACTTTTGTATTTTTATTTTTAAATATTTAAAAGTTAATGTTAAAAAATAAACTATGATAAAAATATAAAAATCAACTCAAATTAAGTTTCAAATTTTAAATTTTAGCTGCGGATAACAATCAAATGATGAGAGGTATACATGTCCTGACAAAGTGACAATTCATCGAGATTGTTCCTCCACATAGCTTTATTCTCCATGATAAGCAATAGAGCACAAGAAGCTTGAATGTCAGATATATAAAAAGATATCTCGCGTCCATCCTTGAAGTGAAAACGGCGAGACTTATTACCTATTAAATCTTGAAGATCATACATATCTAGCAAAATTAATTCTTAATTTCCTAGTGTTTTGGCAGCGTTTTTTGATTTGGCATTTATTTCCAGGATATATATATCTATGACAATAAATTGCCACATAGATTTTGAAACGCTGTGTTAATTCTTGCTTAAAAAACTGCCTTTGTCCATGTATATAAATCCGTGTTCATTTCACAAAGTCTAACCATTCATACAGAAGCCTTTCATCTGGAAAGACAATCTGTGCAACCTATTTGAGTCATCCGTATCTTCCTCATAAAGAATGTGTCAACTAATGCACATTTTTCTACTACTGTGTCTTATGGTTTGTTCGGTTCAAGCAAGTCTAGCATCATCGTCATGGGATTATGATACAGGGGGGGTTAATGGGGATTCGTTCATCCTCTACAAGCAGCACGCTACTCGCCAACGGAGCCATGTGATGGAGAGGAAACATACTACGTAAGTAAAAAACTTGTCCTCTGGTTCTTACATAGTTGTTTTAAACTTGTACACAAGAATTTAGAAAATTGCACTCAAATGATCTTATTGTGCTTTATTTTTATAAAGAACACATCTACTTGTTTTGAGAGGGAGAGCATTTAATTAATTATTTAGTAAGGCCAATTAACAATACAAAAATATGTAAAAGGTGCATAGAAATTCTAAAACAACTTATATTTGAAATTGGAGGGAATATAATTTTCACGGGGACTTTAGAAATTTGCTACCCTAAGGACTGGTTTTAGGATTTTTAGTATTATGTTGCAATCCGTTTTTCACCTGGCCTCAATGATCAGGAAATTTGTAATACAACTATCAAGTTTTATAGTGGAGGTGATACTAACCTCCAATCTTAACCATGTCATCCAAATTAATTAAGAGGATACATGTATAATATGTTACTCTCTCTATCCCAGTTTGATCATCACATAAGGTTTTTAAGTCCTTCTCAAAATGATCATCCTCTAACAAGTGCATCTTGTTTTATATTTGCCAAGAGTAAATGAGCATAATTGAATGCACTGCATGCAACCAACCAAGTTTAATTTCTATTCGTCCAACTACATGTAATATCTAAAACTTGTTACAATTCACGGAACACGAAGCGATGTAGCACCTTAAACGATGAGAATTAATTATAGAATAATGAATGTTTTATTGTCATTGGTCTCTGCGCTCTTTGCTTAGGCGATGATCAAAATGGGATGGAGGGAGTACCTCTAGCACACAAACTCCTAAATCTTCTTTAATTGATACTCTCACACTATTTCACTTTCTCTTTATTTTTCTTGAAGATTGTGTAGAGGTTACCCCTTACATGAGAGGTGACTCATCATCTCTCTCCTCACTTCTCTTCTCCACCTCACCACCTAATCTTATGTGGTATTTAGGAGCAACACATGAGTCCTTATAGTGCCCTTTATGTTATCCTCCTTGCTTCATTTATGTGTTTGGACCCTCCCATTTCTCCTTGCTCATCAAATAATAAGAGTAAATAATACGAGTGTTCCCTAATTCCTTTTCTTTTCTCACATGCTCATTCTCTACGATTGAGACTAGATCATTGAGTATATGGATGAATAACGAGCCAGCTCGGCTCGAACATTCACCTTAGGCAAAAGCCAAGCTTTGCTCAGCTTGCGAGCCACTTCTAGTTGTTGGCTCATTAAACTTGTTAGGCTAGCTAATAATCTCCCGCTTATTAATTTATATCACCCTATAATTTGAAAATTATCGATTTTTTATTCTATGGTCGTGAGATAAAACCTTAGCTTAGCTCATCAACTGTGAGTTTGAGCTAATTTGGGTTGAGTTTGAAACAAGCCAATCCTAGCCACACAAGCTTTGAGTTTTCTTTTCAAACCACTAGTTGTGGGCAAGAGGTCAGATATAACTATAGTTGTGGCTAGATTGTCCCATGCGAGTGAGGGTCCTATGTCACTACAACGGTCACCCACATCTCAATTGGACGGCAACCCCCATCTGTATCAGCTATGGCGCCCATCATAGTGTAGAAGTCACTGATGTGAGAAGTTATCTCAATCGAGCATACGGCCGTTACGGATGAAGTTATCTTAATCGGTCCTCAACTAAAATCCGACACCGATAGCTTTGACCCAGACGGCCAGTCAAACTAGAGCCCGTCACGGATGACCTATATCAATTGGGCCTAAACAAGAGCATGTCACAGATGACTACTAATCTTAATCGGGCCTAAAATAGCGCCCGTCACGGATGACTAATAATCTCAATCGGACCTAAACTAGAGCCCGTCACGGATGACTAACTCAAACGGACTTTAATTTATGCCCGTCACGGATGACTATAACTCAATCGGGCTTTAAGTTAAAGCCCGTCACCGATGAGTATAACCCACAAAAAAAAATAAATTTTATTTTTTGGCTAGCCTCAGGCCTTTGCTAGCCATGCCCGCTGCAAAAATAACAGAAACAGATATATTCCCCAGCATTCCCAGCATATACACATCCCCAGCATCCACATTCACATACACATATGCCATTCACATATATTTCACACATCCATTCACATAACATCCATATTATTCACATATTTCACACATCCATTATGCACATATTTCACATAACATATTCAAGTGGTAAGCATCATAACCTGCAAAACCGAGTTAATTGAAACAAATATATATTTAGCAAGTATTTACATAAACATAACAAATATAATAAACATCAATGTTACATAATCACATGTCTTTGACAATTCATTTAAGATGTTCAACAATGTTCATCATTTAATCTTAACCCTAAACATTCCTTTGGGGTGAATTATTTCGCGGAGGATGAAGCCGGCTATCTCCTCACAAATCTCCCCGAAGCTGCTACCCGGATCCTTTGAAATTTTGTCCTACATGTAGGTAATTCGAAATTAGTCGATCGATCTCTCTCTCTTTATATATATATATATATATATATATATATATATATATATATATATATATATATATATACTTCGATGTAGTTAGTATATGTCACAATTGAGACCACATACCTCAAATTCAGCCAAAGTCTTCACCTTATCTTTGCACAAAAGGCGCATGTTGTGGCACACATGGAATTCACACTGGTCGCCTATTTGTTGTTTTACCGGGAAGTCTTTTTTGTGGATAAGTGTGTCATGTCCTGTCTTACGAAGGTCTCCTTTTTTCACATATCGGCCCCACGCTTTATCTATCGCTAGTTGAATAGGGGTCCAATCATATGCTTTCTTTTCAATTTTGAAGTTTAGGTAGTGGCATGTACTCCACTTAGGCGTTATGACTAGAAGGATCCAATAGGCACTACGGCATTAATATAGTGAAAGTTAAATATTAAAGCTATACGTGTCATGAACTTGCATATATTTAGGGAACACGCTTACTATTGATCATAGGCGCACATAATGTACTCCCTGTCTTGTCACGCCCAGAAGGTGTCAAAAATGTAGCTTACCATTCCATGACGGTTGCCTTCGAGATTTGTGACAGTGACTACTTGTGGATCAAGGAAGGCAACTTCCGGTGCATTCTTCAGACACCACCTCCAACTATACCTACACACAAGACAAATGCTCTTATAAGCATGTTATACGGATTGAGATGACTAATTTTCGTGAGCAACAATACTTACAAAGAGTAGCACTTAAGGAGGGTTGTGTCCACCGATCGGAGCCTGTAGAGGTCGAATAGATCCTTGAAGTCTATCACGATATAATTTGGTGGCCCAAGGAATGGCGCTCGATTGTGTTCGCCTATTATATCGTTCTCTCTACTTCCTCCTCACGTTGGATCTCTCGATGTAGTACACGTGAAGCTCCTTGCAAGCGGTGCTCATCGTGCCTAGCACGTCGTCTCCAACCAATGGCATGCCTAGTTGGAAGGACGATGGAGGGACGGTCTTCTTCTTTACTACCTGCACCTTGCTCATATCTAGCTTCATTGGAGCCAGAAGTGAGCCATGCAACTTTCATTTTCCTCGTCCCCTTGCAGTAGGTTTTTCGATAGTTATTCTCTGAGGGGAAGAATGCGCCTTCCTGCTCTTTTTCATGGGTGGGGGTTTAGGGATCGCCATGCTGTCGGCCTCCATATGCTCATCCCCAAAATCTGTGTCATACTGTAACTCCACATCGTAAGATTGTTCATGACGAGCGGGAGCTGGAGGGGCTGAAGAAGCAGGGGCAGGTCTTACTGGCGGACGACCGCTTGGTGCAGTGGTTGGCCTCGGAATCACCCTTATCTCAATGAGGTCCTTGGGCCATTGGATGAAGGTACCACGTGCATTTCCTAGGGTTAGGACCTCATCATTTGGTGGATGCTTCAGTGGGAAATGATCGAATTCGGGCTTCACCGAGTCAACTTGCACTTTCGCACAGTCAGCCCTAAGTTGCACCCCATGCACTCTTGCCTGTGGGGTCGGCTTGAATGCAAGTTGCTCGGCTGCGGGAACCGTGAAGGTCAGCATCACCCTAATTGTCAGGGTGCAGTTCGTTGGTTCCTACAATAGATTCAACCATATTTTTAGAATATTATGTAACATATGGTTTCGTTAATACTTTTATGCATTGTGGACGAGAGTTATATCGTTATGTGGTCGACGGCGGCAGGGACCGATGGTGGAATTTCCCCCACCTCAGTTGATGCGCAACTGCTGCGCCTTTGCGTGGGACTTGCTAAATCTTGTTGCGTAGCAGCAGCGGCAGCCTCCGGGTTCTGTTTCTCTTCTCGGATCTCTTGCCTGATACGGGCCCTCATCGATTCGAGCTTCTCGTCGAATTCATAGCTCAATTCAGCTCTGACCTGCTCCCGGATTTGGGCGGCAAAGCGTGTATCTTTCTGCGCTTTCGTGGCAGTCCGCTTCTTGTACTACCATGCGTAGTCTGGAAATCCAACTTTCCATGAAACGTTGGAGCCAAGGCTCCTTGTCCATCCACGGTGTTCCTTGGTGCCCAACGCTTTAGTAAGGATGTAATCCTCGCGTCTTTGAGAGTAGGCCTCTTGCGAGGCTTGTTGCTCGGCAACCAACTCCTTCTGCAGTACAATTAAGTTCGGGTTAAGTCAAAAATCCATTGGAAACATTGCGAACATATATTGAGACGAGGCACTTACTATATTATCGTACACTTGTTGATCTTGGGGATTTGGCAACGAAATTTTCCCATCTTCATTCTTCTGATACCTTGCCCGTGGGTGTGGGATATCGCCAAACACTAGCGGTGTGTTCGATGCCGCTGCCGCTTCATCCTCCTCCTGCCAATTCTCTTCCTTCCCGGCATATCCTGTGGTGCCAAACCGGTGCAGGTGCAAGTTCCTAGCCTAGAGTGTTCGATAAGCCTCGCTTATGGCCCGGGATGCGGGGGTTGACTTCTTCTCGTAGAATCTCTCCCAGATGTCTGCCATGATGAAATGCCAATTCTCAGTTGGATCCAGAGTCATCGGGTTTAAGACGTACTCGGTGACCAGCCTGCTCTTAAAGTTCTTCCAAGCATTGGCCATAGTCTTGAAAGTAGTCTATTTGAGCCTGGCCTCGTCGGCTACAGGATTCTCGAAACAACTTTCCTTGAACTTTAGCCAAGCAGCGTTCTTCTCTGCTTCGGCCACTTGCTTGATGTCATCCACCAGAATTGTGAAGTTCTCCCTCCCTATGACCCCGCAGATCGACCTAAACCGGCTCAAAACATTCCAGGGACGTGTCAACAATCCAACCTGGTTCACCTTTGTTATGGTGTACCGTTCCTTAGGGATTTTGTTCCCTGTCCTAGGAGTCAGTGCCCTTGAGGACCCACTAGTTGTCGTCGACATTGGTTCACCTTGCCGAGTCATCGTCTAAATAACTTACAAAATAACAAAATTAATTACTTTCTTAAACCACATTACAAATTTCCTATCTACGTACATATTTCCTATTAAAGTTCGTGGGCACCCGGAGCACCTCGTATACTATGCTGATTTGATAATCCATACAGAAATGAATAATCCATACCCTAAGTCCTAAAATCACTAAGTCCTAAAATGGCTAAGAACCCTAAGTCCTAAAATCACTTGCTCGAAATGAATGAATTATTGTACATTAGGTGATTCCTCGCTCGACATCGCTTCTTTTCATACGTTTTCACCTCATATTTTGTGATGACTTAATAACCTAGGAAATAAATCCATACATAAATGACTAATTATAAAAAAATGATAGAATACGAGGTGCGTTGGGGTCCGAGGGTGTCTTAATTGGTTCTGTGAATGCACTAACTCGATCAAACCAACTTCGGACCCTACGCACCTCGTATTCTGTGATGATTTGATAACGTACTTACTATCTACACTAAAATCAATCATCCATCAACCATCATTCATCACTAAAATAACCCTAAGTCCTAAAACCTATTCATCCACATATCACTAAAATCACTAATTAAATGCTATTCAACCACATCTGTACCTCATATCTCGCACATCACAAATTTTACATATATACCACATATCCTAAGTACCAAAAATCACAAAATTGACATATAAAAAAATTGCATGTACATTTTTGCACATATCCCAAATTGCACATATTTCAAAAATTGCACATATCACAACATGCACATATATGAAATATTGCACGTATCACAAATAGCACAAATACCACAAATTGCACATATCATAACTTTCACATATGAAAAATTTAAAAAACTCAAAAATGCTTACCGACGGCGGTATCGAGAGGAGGTGGCTGGCGGATTGGGGAGGAGGTGGCCAACAGCGGAGGTCGGGGAAGCCGGTGGCTTGGGGAGGATGACGTCCACGGCGGAGGTCGGGGAGGCTGGCGGCACAAGGGCTCGGGGACGGCGGTCGACGGCGGTGGCGAGCTCCCAGAGGACGGCAGCGCTAGGGTTCTTGGGGTGGTGGCACAGAGTGGCGAGACTTGGAAAAATTTTCGATGTAGATCTGAGGGAGAGAACCATAATCTTAGTACGGTCAAACAAACATCTCAATTGGGCCTAAACTAGAGCCCGTCACGGATGACTCATCTGTGACGGGCGGTAGTTTCATGCCCGTTAGATATTGAGTCATCTCAATCGGTCATTAAACTACCGCCCGTCACAGATGAGTCATCCGTGACGGGTTCTAGTTTAGGCCCGATTGAGATGACTCAATCTCTATCGGGCCTTATTTCAGACCCGTCACTGATAGTATTTTTCCATTTTTTCGATGTGAAATAAATAATGTTTATATTTGTTTCATATTTCTGAGTTGACCATTGTTGGCCTGTAGTCCAAATAATTAACTAAAGTACAATAATTCATTTATTTCACTAAATAATTAACTAAAGTACAATAATTCACTAAATTAACTAAATAATTCACCAAATTAACTAAATTCACAATAAAAGTTATTATTTTCATAAACTGCACTAAATAATTTACTATTTCCATAGAATGGAAAGACGTGTTCAATGCTGCATCACAAATTCGTAGGAGTATAAGTACTTCTTTCGTACAAAAGGTTGTTTACTAATACAAAATATTTCATTTGTTATAAGAAATAACAGAACAAATAAGTACAACGGGATCGGTCACAAGGTTATGCCTTCCATATGATCTGATCAAGTATATGCTATAGGCTCTTGGGGACCATCGTCAAGGTCGATGTGAGGTCTTACATGAAGATTCTGGTTGTATTCTTCTTCATTGACGATGTTGTCAACACCAACAATTCGGCGCTTGCCATCCCTCACGATAAGCATCTTCTTGTTTGCAGGGTCTTTTATGTAGAAAATCTGTTCGACCTGTTTCACAAGTACGAATGGTTCATCGGCATATCCAACCTTGGATAGATCTACTAAAGTGAAACTTTCCTTATCAACTTTGACACCAGTGCGTATATTCATCCAACGGCAAAGAAACAAAGGAACCTTGAACTTCACGTAGTTCAGCTCCCAGATCTGCTCAATGCAACTGTAGTATGTGTTCGACCCAACTTGATCCTGGAATGCATCTATACGAACTCCACTGTTTTGCACTGTGCTTTGGTCATCTTGTTTGACGGTGTAAAATGTGTATCCATTAATATCGTATCATTGCCATGTATCTATGGCCCAACACGGTCCCATCCCCAACAACTGTACTGTCTCATTTGGGATATCCGTCGATATTCTAACACGATTCTTGAACCATTCGTTGAACCGAGAGTTATGTTCTCTGTTAATCCACGTATCTGATCACCCTAAGTTCTCCTACCGGATTTTTGCTAAGTGCTCCTTAAAGTATGGGCTAACTTCTGCCATATGTTGGAGCACAGCGAAATGAGCCTACGCATAGGAAGCTTGATCGGGCCTAATTCTTTTCCTCCCTATTGTGCCAACACCGGACAACCTTCCTTCATGATGAGACGCTGGAACTCCGATAGGATTGGCCTCGGACATGTAATCGACGCAGAACTCAATAACCTCCTCGGTCGTGTAACCTTCAATGATGCTCCCCACCGGTTTTGCTCTGTTCCGAACGTACGACTTCAGAACTCTCATGTACCTCTCGAACGGGTACATTTCTCTTAGAAAAGCTGGGCCACATAGTTTTGTTTGCTTCACAAGATGAACAAGAGATGAATCATAATATCAAAGAAAAAAAATGGAAAAAACATCTCCATGTGACAGAGGGTATTGACAATATCAGTCTGCAACCCATCTAGATCTTCGGGATCTATAACTTTCTGTTCGATTGCATTGACGAAGGCACATAGACGTTGGATCGTGTGACGGACTTTGGGTGGAAGAATGCCTCTGATAGCAACTGGCAAGATCCGTGTGATTAGCACGTGGCAATCGTGAGACTTCATTCCAACCAGTCTTAGATCGTCCAATTTAACGTACTTACTTATCCTTGCTGAATAGCTCGATGGAACTTTAATATCTTTCATGCATAATAACATTGCGATCTTCTCATCCTTCAACAGTGTGTAGCAGTTGAAGGGAGGTACACTCTACTTGTCTCTGCATCTGTTACGGGCTGGAGTTCACCGCGAATATTCATTTCCTGTAGATCAAGGCGCGCATTCAACCCGTCCTTTGTTTTCTCAGGAATATTCAGCAGCAGGCCAGGAAAACTCTCACACACATTCTTTTCTACATGCATGAGATCAATGCAATGACGGATCTCAAGATCTTTCCAGTAAGGTAGTCACCAAAATATGGATTTTTTCTTCCACATACCCTTCTCCTTTGCCTGACTACGTTTTCTTTTCTTCCCAAACTCATTGGTTATGTCCTTGACCAAGTTATGGAGCTCATCTCCGGACAAATCCTTGGGAGCAGGCTGAAATTCTCTCTTACCGTTGAAAATTTTCTTCTTCCTTCTAAATGTGTGACGTAGCGGGAGCCACATCCTATGACCCATATAAACCATCTTTCCTGATTTCTTCAGCCACTGGCTGTGTGTATGTTCTATACAGTCGGAGCAAGCCTTCTTTCCTTTAACAGTTTGTCCGGAAAGATTACCGAGTGCGGGATAGTCATTAATGGTGCAGAATAATAGAACTCGTAGCTTGAATTTCTCCTGACCATATGCATCCCAAGTTCCCACACCTTCTTTCCAGAGAATCTCAAGATCATCGATAACAGGCTCCAAGAACACATCGATTTCATTGCCTGGTTGTTTCGGTCCTTGGATTAGCAAGCATAGCATAATGTATTTCCTTTTGAAGCACAACCATGACGGTAGGTTAAAGTTTGAAATAAGAACTAGCGAAGTGCTGTGAGTACTACTCATGTCTCCGAAAGGATTCATGCTATTCGTACACAGACATATCCTCATGTTTCTAGGGTCGGCAGCAAAGTCTTTGTGTGTTCGATCGATATTCCTCCATTGAATCGAATCTGCTAGGTGTCTTAGCATACCTTCGTTCCTTCTCTCCGTGGCATGCCAACGTACTAACTTCACTTCCTTGGGGTTGGCAAAGATTCTTTTGAAACGATCAATGATAGGTAGATACCACACAACCTTCGCCAGACCACCCCGCTTTGACTTCTTTCCTTCGTTAGCACTTTTCTTTCGCTTGTATCGAGAAGCCTTGCAGACAGGATAAGCATCTAAGTCTGCATATTACTTGTGGTACAATATGCGGTCGTTTGGATAATCGTGAATTCTACGGACCTCCAACCCTAGGGGACACAAAACCTGCTTTGCTTCATATGTCGTCTCGGGCAATGTGTTTTCATTAGGCAGCATGGCCTTCAAAATTCCCAAAGGATTTGTGAAAATCTTGTCTGTCCATCCACTACTTGCCTTCAGCTTCATTAGGTCCATGGTAGCTCACAATTTGGTGTGCTTTGCTTTGCATCCGACGTATAGAAGCGTCTTCGAGTCATTGACCAACTTGCTGAACTTCATGGAATCTCTCTCGTTGTAAGCTGGGTCCTCAACATCACGTAACATGTCTGGCAGCATATCATGATCCACATCAACCATTTCACCACCCAATGGAGAAGGTACAAACATGTCATGCTCATCTTCATCTTCCTGATTTTGCGCACCACTTCTGTCTGCAGCTGCACCACTTCCTGATTCTTACTCTCCATACTTCACCCAACATGTGTAGCCCTCCATGAATCCTTCGTTGTATCAGATGAGTGTGTTCGTCCACTCGGCTATCAAACATATTCTTATTCTTGCAATCTACACATGGACAACACATGTAATCGATGTTTCTTTTTTTCATATCCTCCTCCGCGGCGTTTATAAAATTTAATACCCCATTTCTATACTCTTGACTATGACGTTTCACAGTTTTCGCATACATCCAACTTCGATCCATCGCTACAAAAATGAAAAAAAATTAGAGAAACATCTTATAAGATAAGTATTGCTAAATTAATGAGAATTGATGAACTTTCTGAATTAACGATTAGTATTTCTTACTTACTTTTATGAATTTTCTGTTTTCCTTGAGAAAAATAAAAAATCACTCCCTTCAACCTCACACCAAAATAGTGAATAGTGGGATACAGTTACAGCAGCGGTTGGGGGTATTTATAGTGTGCAATAAATATATGTAACGGTCCAAAAACTAACAACGGTGACGGGCATATAAGTTATCTTTATCGGGCCTAAATAAAACCCCGCCACCGATGAATATCATATGTGACGGGCGTTATTGTTATCTCAATCGGGTCTCAAGTTGGAGCCCATCACAGATGACGATCATCGGTGATGGGCTTCTTTTAAGGCCCGATTGAGATATTGAAGGTTATCTCAATCGGGCCTAAGCTAGAGCCCGTCACTGATAGGTATCATCCATGACAGGCTTGAGTTTTATGCACATTTAACATGTCTGTGTGACCATATCTCAATCGGCCTCTTTTTAGGCCCGTTTGAGATGTATTCATTGTGATGGCCCGCAAAATCCAGTTAAGTTACAGGCCGTCACGGATGAGAGAATCTGTACTAGTGTGTAGTACTGCACATGTAATACTATTTACTGACATGTGAGCCTCACAGATCCTCAGGGTGCGATACTGTAGAGGATCTGGATTGGTCCCATGCATGATTTACTAGGGAAAGAAAAGATGGAAAGAAGAGTGAGAGGGGGGCAAAAGGGTCATTGCGGAGAGGTAAAAATGATAAAATTAAAGGAATGCGTGAAAACAGGAAATTTTGAATTTTTTTTGCCTAAGGAAGGTAGAACCTTGGTAATAAGGTCTATAGTACTCCATCTGACCTCTAGGGAGTTAAGAACTGTAATGAATCCTAAACATGGATTATTCTTCAAATGTTTCCTCATAGAAAATATATTTGCTCCTCTCCATTAATAGTTCATGGTGGAAAAGGAAAGCTCCAGCACTCTTTAATTGTCTTTTCCAAACATAATCCTACATGCAATATATTAGGGGCTACTACTTTGAAACATGTTACAGAAAATTTAATGGTTTTGCATGTAAGTTTGTAGTACCATGTTTGTAACATGTGAAATCAATCTTAAATATAATTCAAATGTTTTGATATCACATAATTTCTTCCAAAAAAATTAAATTTGAATGTCATTTGCTTTTGATGTTTTAACATCATATTCACATTTACTTGGTATTTTACCAAAAAAATTAAAAGCAGGTAAAATATGATTCAAATAAATCAGTTCATATGATTTTACACTTTTATTTAAATTGAAATGTGTCATTTAAAAGTAAAAGAATATAGTTTTGAGGGCAATTTACTAATACCTTATTAACGGTGAAGCTTCCATGGTACATGCAAAATAAATTATTTCTTTCCTTGTTATGAGGCCTTGCATCTAAGAGGGTAAGCCAATATCAACCAGTGGAAACAATCTTTTGTAAAAATAGAACTACATACTTCAAATTTGAATTTATACGATTTGTGACAATGGTGGTGACACCTCACCAACCCTTACTAACTACTCCTTTACGTGCTTCAATCTTACCACAAAATAGTCCTTCCATGTAGGAGTAGCACTTACTACAAAATTGTCCTTCCCCTATTGTTATCATGAAAAAACGTATATAATTTATTTTTATTCGTAGCAAAATACTGGTATTTAAGCTAGAATTAGCTAGACATAATTGTTGCTGACTGCTAATCCCTTACACATTTTTACATGAGTTATAAGTTGCATGCGTAGGGATACGTATGCTCCATCATATCTTTGGCAGAGTAACAGCTTAGCAAACACCGTTCGATGCATCCATCTTGGTACAACAAAGTAGTAATATTATTATAAACAAGGTTGTCTCACATTGTTAATATTAATTTCTTTGTGAGCTCTGTCCACAGCTTGCTTTATATCATTCAAACACATACACCTCGGATGTACTTTTTGGTGCCATGGCAACATTTGATGTATACGGGTTCCCAAATTTGAACAACAATGGTCAATAAGCTCAGGACAAATATGGGTAGCAAATGAGCAACGTCGTGACCTTTCCGACGAAAATGATGTACAAGCCGGATGGATGATATGTTAATTTAGTTTCTCATCATATACTATATACAGAAGTATAACAAACGGACTTATAAGTACAAGTAACCATTAATTAATTTTATTTGATTGTTTTACTGTATGCAGATCAGCCCATACATATATGGTGACAGCAAAACACATTTTTTTACCATGTGGACGGTACCCAAACCTACTTTAGTTACCTCTTCATGTTATTTACTTGCATACGCTTATGTTTGTCTGTATAATTTAATTAGGATCATTTAATTTGGTACACTGGTTGATAATGGTCGGTCGACAGGATGCTATGATTTGAACTGTGATGGTTTTGGGCCGGTAAACAATGCTCCTATAACTCCAGGAGATATTTTAGAGCCAAGTAACGGCAAGCTGAGTATCACAGTCAAGATATCTAAGGTTGGTAATTGGAATTAAGTATCAATGCATTGTGTTCATCCGTACCACACATTATTTACTGATGCAATCCTTTTTATTTCTTAGTATTTTTTTCAAGAGAATTTGTGCTTCTTGGGAACGTACCTCGAGTACCTAAATTTTATACTGTACCTCAACATACCTAACTAATAGTATCAAATTTTACACAACAAAATACGGTACATCAAGGATGGTATAATCACCCTTTCTTCAAGCTCTAAATATCAAAAATAACAAAACCATCAATTCTCGTAAGATCTTCTGTATTAGGCTATATTACAAAATTGCGTAAGTGTATATATAGGCATTGTTAAAACTAATTAAGTCCGTGTAATATATGTTGTACTATGAAATATGAAATGCTAGTATTTGATTCAGCTGACACTAGTTTTTTATGGAAAAGGTTCATTTTACTCCCCTAATTATTTCATTGCATCACTTAGCCCTTAAACTATTTTTTTTCTCATTTACACCCCTCTCCCCCAGCCCAAACTATTTTAAATGGTTCGCTTTACCTCTTAATAAAACATCTTTATTTTTTCCCTTTTAATACAAGTTGTATTTTAAGCTAAAATATTTTAGAGCCATAGATGACACCATTATCAAAGATTCAAAAAAAATCAAATTTTGTCATGACTGTTTGCTTCATAGTGTAAAATACAACTTATATAGAGAAGGGAAAAATAGATAAATACCATTAGGCGATAAAATGAGCTGAAAAATAGTTTAGCCGGTTGAATGCTCTGACAAAATAGTTGGGGGAGTAAATTGGATTTTTTTCTTTAATTTACATTGTATGTTATTTCAATTAACTTTATTTACTTATATGATCATGCAGAAAAAAGATGACGGAGACTGGTGGTTGCACTTTGGATATGATGAGAACAATCTTAATCCAGTAGGATTTTGGTCGAAGAGTGTTTTAACTCGTTTGGCTGACCATGCAAACGTTATAGCATGGGGAGGTTATGCACAGTCTTGTCCCGGGAATCCTAGTCCTCCAATGGGCAATGGGCAATGACCTGAAAAGAATTCGGCATCTGTTAGAAATATCAAGTATGTTGATGCTAATGGTCAAGATTATGATCCTGCTCCATGGCCTGCCGGCCTTGTTGGAGAGTCATCCAATAAGAAATGCTACCAAGTTAGCCCATATTTAGATGGTTTATTTTATTATGGAGCACCTGGTGGTTGTACAGCATTGTAAAAAGGTTGAGGTCATGAATAAACGGTTCTCTTGGAAATATTTTAGGCTTATGGTTTTGCAAATTGTAATAATAACTTTTAGTATATGCCTGCCGCACAGATAGACATTGAGATAAATTTGGGGATCACGTGTGAAAGGGTTTTTACGATGTGTCCTGATGTTATATGAAAATATATTTCAACTAGCAAAATGTTCATGTGTCGCAACGGATGAATACGATAGGAGGTGAATATTGTTGAGGAGTTTAATTTTTTTGAAAGGTACATATTTCAGTGCATGCGAGCGAAAAGAGAGCGAAAGAGAGGGAGAAGTTGCTCAGACACAGTGTCTCATGTTGCACTTTGACGGATAAAACAATACCGCAAAAGCAATAAATTAGTAATGATGAAACAATAGTTATAGTGGTTTTATACAAGGAGTTACTTGCATTTGCAATAAACGGGAATTACAACGAATACTTCTGTATAACAGTCCAGGGTGCTACAGACACCCTGAAGAAGTGTTTATGCACTAGGCCAAATTTATATCACCAAATTCCAGAATCATCACCAAATTTGTGTTGCCTGAATCATCTTGCCATGAAAATTCCAGATTCCTTTGAAGCAGCAACTTATCAGGACCTGCGGATACATATATGTGAAAATAGGAATTGGCAGTTTGTATTTTCATCTAGAAAGGGATTCAAGCTGCTAAATTCTGAATTCAATTTCTATTGTCAAGATGAAAAGGATGGACAGAATCATCTTCCTCAGTGTGACCTAATACTCGATCAATGCCCTCTGAAGCTTGTGTCACTGCTCCTCCGTTTGACCCCTTTATACTCCAAGTGCACCACTACACTACACCTACAGCTGAAAGCACCGGCAACGACATCAATACCCAAGTAAACGAAACAAATGTGGTTGGATCTCCGGGCAGCATAAGAAACATATCACACACTTCTTTCAAGTGGGAACAATGTGTATCAGTCCTGGGGTATTACAATTCTACTCATTTGGTTTCGCGCAACATATAGATGCCAGAACTATAAGGATGATGCAACCCAAAGTGAAATCATCTTCTACTTGCCCACAATTCAGCATGGTTTTCTATTTGAAGTAGCAATTTCAGACCTATTCGACTTTAAAGTACTGCTTCACATTCAAGTCTATGCAGATTTCTACATCCCTCCCAGGCTGTCTCAGCTCCAAATTAACCCACTTTGAAGCAGACCGATAAACTAACTTCAGCTAATCCTATAAGAACTAAACCAAAAAAAATCATATATGCAGAATTATGACAAACCCTCTGTTATCTATACAGGGAGAACAATGCTAATCTAGGTTAGGATGTGCTAGAAGTGATGAGATGGGCTTCCATACCAGGAGGGCAAGAGTTCACATTCGCACCCACTTCAAGCAGTTCATGGTGCATCATGCACATGCTTGTGACCATCAGGGCGTGTAGCGTCTTCCGTTCGTTGTCAATCTACGGCAAACAAACATCCACGGATCCACCCTTGACAACACTAATCAATGCAGATTCTAGATGAAATAAACAACAGTAAGAGGGCCTGAATTAATCCCATCGCCATCGGCGTGTCGTAGGATTAGTGCCGTAGCTCCTCCTTGGATAGTTGGATTGCCGTAGCCTCATGTGGATTGCCAAAAGAAAAGCGCTACTCTGAATCAACTCACCAAGAAAAAAAAAAACAGAATTACTCGCTTCGTTTCATATTATAAGTCGTTTGTCTTTTTCCCAATTAAATTTTCTATGTTTGATCAAATTTATAGAAAAATATAGTAATATATTTTAAAAAACTTGTTATCAAAATATATTCAATGTTAAATTTAATTGAACAAAATCAATATTATAGATGTTACTACATTTTTCAATAAAGTTGATCAAACTTAAGTTTGACTAGAAAAAAAGTTAAACGATTTCTCTACTATTATAAAAATTTAAAATGTTTTGCTAAAACTTTCATCCGCAATCGCCCTTTTTTATTCGGAAACGATAATTTTGTCCATGGCAGAGATAGTGTGGCGTACGCGTAAAGCGCTAAGATCGCTTTCGTCTTCCGTCGAATTTCCATACCGTGCAGCTTCAGCCTTTCACGGGCACCTGCAGGCCCATCTAGCCAATCGAGTACCATGGCAGCTCACGCTACTTTGCTCGGCCCATCAAGGATCTTCTGCTGTGCGTGCGAGTATACCGAATGCATGCGTCCCTCGTCTACCGACACATGACTTCTCTTATTCTCTATCGCTTGATTGATTGGCTCGCTGGATTCTCCTTTCCATTCACTAGCCGATTAAGTGTAGCAACACATATGTGCGAGTTTTCATTGATTTTGAGGCCAACTAAAATTGTTTGCGATATCTACGCATCAGGCTAATTGCGTGGCTTTGCATCATGGATTGTTGGTTTTGATTGCCAGCAACGTTATTGATGCTTGCGGCTGCTGCTGGAGATTCGCTCTGAATAGTTGGACAAATAAGAGTATAGGTAACCGTATTGATAATTGATCGGTACATATCTATACTTTTATAGTCAATATGGTAAACATGTCACCAATCCAACTTTATACTGTTTGGGAAGGAAAACAAAGAAAAGTGTGGGGTCAGGATCCACAGTCATGAATTCTCGTTTTGTATTTTTTTTAGACTCATGCATTTTATTTATAAAATAAAGTCAAAGTATATAGTGCACGAGGGACATAACTGTAACTTCAAAGCTACGATAAGGCTGTTGATAAGAACAGCAGGATTTGCAGATGGACCCCTCAAGGAAGTCTAACACTTACATCTAGGTCCAACAAATAAGCAAACAAGGACTCCAGAAGAAAATATAAAAGCAATCTAGTCCTTGAGCTTGCTTCTCCTTCTTGCAAACCAGCTTTCAACTCGATGCTTCCGGCAATGGCTACGGTGATAGTGAGGTTGGCTGCAGGAGAAGATGCCAAGCCGCGAACCCAACAGGGGCCTCCCAAAGTTGGAGGTTAAAGCAAGCGAGGCAAGCAAAAGAAAGCTCAGCCAAACCTTGGAGCTCCATCATCGGAGACATGAAGAAACATCAGAGGAATAGCAGGAACCTCACCGGAGAAAGTTCTATTGGCCAGCACAACCACTTCGAATCCTACTTTTGGAGTAGATATGCTGCTCACTCTTCAACAACGGTAGGCGTCGGAGCTTAACCCTACAACCGTTGGACAGACAACGGAAAACAGTGCAAGCACTAAGATATTCCATCAATGAGCCACAGTTGCTGGGACGAGGAAGATGGACGTCCGTATCTTCGTCGATCTGCAAAAAAAGAGCAAAATAAAGAAACAACAACGAGATGAACCCGAGTACAGGATATACCCGACCGCTCTCCGGACCCCTCCTCCCCTCGCCGATGGCCGCGGACCGCTGGAGACTCCCGTTTTGTATGTTGACACTGTGTAGTTCTCTTCATTGTAACGCGTGGGTATTTTTTTCTAGTATAATATAAAACTGAGGGAGTATATATTAACGGAAGATAAAGGGTTTCCACGGGGAATCACTCCACGATTGGGCAGAATCCCTTCCAAAGAATGAACAACACGCTCAAGGATAAACAGCTAGCGCAAAAACAGAATCGAGAATCAAACCAGCACCAGCCCCAGCTCCAGCTCCGCGATGAGACGGGTGAGATGAGATCTCCATCCAGTGACGCTCAGGTGGTCTCCTCCGCAGGCACGACCCTATCGGGATTCGGGTGAGACGCGCTTGCACTTGGGTGGAAATCAAGGGATGTTGTGCCGGGGCGCTCTTCCTGCAACCCGCTGGCAACGATCCCAAATCGCTGATACACCTGACCTCCAACGACGGGTGAAAATCTTCTACGGTGAAATCTGGGATCCCTGATGATATATCATCTATTCATGTCCGTTGTTGATGAGGAAGAGAATTATGATAGAACTTAACTCGAAATTGGATTGAGCATGGGCGACAAGTCGACGATGGCTTCCTTTGTGTCACGCACAAAATCTGTCTGTTTTGGATTGGGATGTAGGCGGGCGGGGCGGAGTGCAATCGCGTGGACTACTACCAACACGGACAAAAATAAAGGTGACAAACTGGAAAGTTAGAGGTTTTTTAAGTAGTTTAGATTTAGATTAGATTTGGATTTTAGATTAGATTAGATTTAGATTTAGATTAGATTTAGATTAGAATTAGATTTAGATCAGATTTAGATTTAGATATACTTAATGCAAAGTGAAAATATGTGCAAAATATCTGGTCCAAATCTTATCTCAAACGTTCGTCACATCAATTTTTCATCTGTAAGTCCGATCGAGCGATCCAGCAAAAATTCATTGCATAAGGTGGACAGGAAACAAATTGCCTCCGTTCCCACATGCACGATTAACACATCGCATATGGCGGATAAAGAAAAAAACAAAGATAGATACAAGATCCAATCGGACAATCTAGCGAAAGTGAAAAAGAACGGGAAGAATAATAAAAACATCACGGGAAGTCGTCATCACCACCAGATCCGTCCACGGGAAGCTACCGGCGCCATCGGTGCCATCGGATCCGTTGCAGGAAGCCGCTGTCACCGGATCCGCCCACGGGAAGCCGCCAGCGCCATTGTTGGGAGGGTGCCAGCGGATCTTGAGGGTGGAGAGGGCGCCGCCGTCGCTGCCGCTGCTCGTGTTGAGGGAGGGCGCCGCTCGCCCGCTGACGCTGTCGAGATAGGGAGAGGAGATGAGTGGAGTGGATAAGGATGCCCACTCCACCCCTCCCTCTCCTTATCAGCTTGCGAATCGTATCGAGCGGCCCTTCTCAGCTCGATTTTTAGGAGTCCCTTTTTTAAAAAACACAACATCTATAATATATTATAAGTGTTGATTTTTAATTAACTGATACCTATATCAAATTAAAGGTATCGGTTTTTTAGAAAAAGAGTACCTATTGTATTGGTGTCGGTTTTTCTCTAGAACCAACATCTATTTCTTCACAAATGTGCCGGTTTTTACCGCTGGGCCCTCGCAGACACTCGTATGGGGCCCTTGCGTCCACACATGTTCCTTATGGCTCTCCCTTGCATTGATTTTTTTTACTATTACATGCCTCTGATCGGTTCACGTTCACGTTTAGCTCCATCGGTTATACTCCAACCAAGGAGCTAAGAAAAAATTAGGCTACAGAACCACCGGTGTTCTACATACTTGTGTACAAGTATGTACGTACTATTGAGCGATAAGGATAAGAAATCATCTGCATGAATAATGCTCAGATCATGAATATAAAATCCTAATTACGCAAAGTTTAATGTAATTTTATTTTTTTCCAGTGGCAACGCAAGGGAAGTTTTTCTAGTTAAAATAAGATGCCTTCTAGGCTTCTACTGCATGAAAAAACTAACTAAACAGTTTTTTATTATTTTCCAATTATAAGCATTTACGGAAATACGAACAGACAGGTTTACACACATGACACATGCTGCACGAGAAATACAACTAGTTACACATCCAACAAAACATTTTTTTGACAAATTGGTCCTTTTCAAAAACTTATTTCGAAACTAGTCCATACCAAAAACTTCAACCAAAAATAGATCGTGGGCTCAGCGCCAGCGCTGCATTGGCGCTGAGGTCTGACTGGTCAGCGCCAATGGCGTTGAGGCCCCTGGTAGTGTGGCGTCCGAGCCGATCCTCCAGCCAACATGGCAGGGGTCTCAGTGCCAACCGCCTTAGCGCTGAGTCCCTAAGCTCAGCGCCAACGCCCCTGGTAGTGTGGCGTCCGAGCCGATCCTCCAGCCAACATGGCAGGGGTCTCAGTGCCAACCGCCTTAGCGCTGAGTCCCTAAGCTCAGCGCCAAACGCGTTGGCACTGAGCTTGGGCACTTAACTTCGCGGTCGGGCCACCCTAACCTAGCCCCCAATCTTTTTTCCCCAAGCAGCTGCGGTTAGGGTTGATAACCCGGCGGCGTTCTCTCTCCTCCCCTCCAAAAATCTCCTCAAATCTCCTGAAAATCGAAGATTATTTGGTGGGCATTACATTGGAGGTTGATTTGTAAGGTAATCCCCCTCTGAAAACCCTAATTTTATCAATGGTTGCCTCTTTTTTGTGAGTATTTCGGTTGAAACCGTGGGATGTTTAATGTGGCTTGGGTTGTGGTTTGAATTAGGCAATGTGGGTGAGGATGCAATGTTGTAGTTGTATATTGATGTTGTAATGAAGGATTCATATTGATTTTGCAAGTTATGTAGTCTTTTACCTTAGGTGATTTTGGTAGAGATGTAGTGTGCCCTTGTATTGTGAATATGTAGGGATTCAAATTGATTCATGTTGACGTTGATTTATCACACCCAGATTTCCTTTTCAGGGATTTATAAATTATTCAATAAATTATTCCTAGAATTTATATTAAATGTTCATTAATTTACAAGTGAAGTTAAATGTGGGAAATGAAATTTTCTAAATAAAACATGGTTGGATTTATTTTTTATTAAATTCTCCATGGTTAATTATACTCTCTGTAATTTTTGTCGTATTTTTCAGAGCTCAATTATTAATTTTAATCATACAAAGAACATTTCAGTAATTATTTACATAATAAATTAATCATTAAATGATCTAGTTATAATTTTATTAAATATTTTGAGTGTCCAAGTATTTTCAGGAATTTTCTTGGAATTATCTTTAAAACTTCAAAGAACATTTCAGTGATTAATTTATTTGGATAAGTCTTTAAAAATCCCATTTTCCTCTTCAGGCTGAAACTGGAAAAGTCCACTTGAGGCCATACAATGTCTTTCTGAGTTTCAACACTTGCGCAGGATTCTCTTCATCAACAAACCCTGGAGGCTGGACCACATATACATCCTCCTCAGGTTCACCATTCATGAAAGTGGACTTCACATCAATATGGTGTATTTCCTATCCACTCTGAGCTGCAAGAGCAATCAGCATTCGAACTGTTTCCATCCTTGCAACTGGAGCAAACACTTCACCATAATCGAACACCACACTGTTGAACATACCGCTTCGCAACTAACCTAGCCTTATACTTGGTGCTGATACCACTTGCATCCCTTTTGATTTTTGTTACAAAAGGACATTATTTGGCCATTATTTGATCTCATCAAATGACAGCCATCAAGGTCTAAGAGGATTTGAATCCTTTGTAACAGCCATATGTTTATAGGCATAAATCAACCTTATTGCTAATTAATGTAATACACTAATGCCTAGAATCCTAGGCTTGTAATCTCCCTATATAAAGGGACATTTGAGATCAATGAGAATAGAAGAGAATTTCACATTTCATTGTTCATTCTTTTTGTTTTCTAACACGTTATCAGCAGCTCTAACTAAGCAAGAACGGTGAATTCCAAGGGTAAGATGGCTCGTCGCTTGTCCATTCCTCTTGACGCTGGATCTTACCTTCCTCGCAACCTTCGTGCTCGCCATCTATGTCGTCTCATGCATCAGCAGCACGACAAGTTTCTCCAGGCTCCTATGCACCGTCCTCGACGCGGCAGGGGTCGTGGTGCTGGCTTTGCCGGCCGTGGCCCCCGTATGCTCCCGCTGGTTTCGCCAGACGTGGAGGACGATGTCGCGATGACAGCGTCGCTGCCCGCAGAACCACCAAAGCGGGTAGCACTGACTCCAGCACTTTCGCGACTCGCCACGGGCCTCTAGTGATGCCCAGCAACTGCACCGCACTAGAATGCATTCTGGTGGAGTACCCACACCACTGCGAATCCCATGGATGGATGGCAAAGGTGCGGCTACAGCCCGACGGGTTGCCGCAGGAGGTGCCAGACGTGGTGACGCCGTACTGTCCTCACCACGGTTGGAAAAATCATGTTCGTCGCACCATATCACAACCACCTTCACTGAAGTACTCGCTGGCGACACCGTTGTACACTCCAACACCGGCTGAACCGCCGGAGTTCCTCCTCAGAGGCACCATCGCCGCACGCCGCGGAGCCCCGCCCTTCTACATGGCAGCGGGCGGCTCCAGCAGCTCCGTGCTCGCACCTCCATCTCCACCACTGGCCCCTCTATTCCCTGGCCGCCCGACTGCAGCCGCGCCAGCAAACGAGCGCCCCGGCCTCCGCCGCATCATCAAGACCGGGCATGTCCCAGCCATCCCCCACCCTCGGGTGAGGGAGAGGCCTGAGCATGGGGAAGGACGAGGTCCATGGAGTGGGGGCAGGGCAGTGGCGGTGGAGGCGTCGACGGCAGGGTGACGGCAGCGGCGGTTACGGGCGCTGACGACGACCTGACAGTGGTGACGGCTGTGGGCAACGATAGTCACATGCCAACGCCCGACAGTGGAACCCGACGGCGGCGCGTCGGCCTTCCCCACCGCGGGAAGGCAGCGGTGGTAGATCGGCGGTGGCCGCGGCGACTGCAGGCGACGACGACCGCACGCCAGCACCCGTCGGCTACGCCTGATGGGTTAGGAAAACCGTAACCGCACCCCCTCCTTGCTTTAGCCGGCTAGGCCAGGCTGGCCCATTAGCCGCCCACGCTGCTGGGCCAGCCCCCCCCCCCCCAGCCTCTTGGACCAAAAGCGACGGTGGGCCAAAACCGAGATTTTCTCGGCCCACCGCGCAGTTATCTTTATATTTCCTAAATTTACATTTTAGTACCTGACCTTTGGTCAATTTACTTTCCGCAAATAATCAGAGACTATACATTTGCTCTCAGCACCATGTAACTCTCTGTTATTGTAAATATCTGTTTGTTTCAGCACTCTATGCATTTCCGTGTCCATTATTTTACAATTACTTTGCAAAACTTATTTTATCGCCCTATTTTTTTATTTAATGAAAATATGCCATAATGCAATCACAGTGTAGGTGAGATGGAAACCAAAGAAGATTGATATCCTCGCTCTTGATGGTTCTAATTTCCCTATTTGGGCAATGGATCTCAAAATGATTCTGTCGACAAATAAACTATACATATGTATAGATGAAACAACTCAAGGGAGCGTTACCCCCTCTAACATGTCTAAATACTCCGCTTAAAAGTGATATCCATCAGGATTTAAAAATGGAGTACATGTATGAGGAGGACCCACGCGCTTTGTGAACATCTCTCAAAAATCGATATGAACAGCATAAAGCAATGCATGAGTGGAACCACTTGCGCCTACAGGAATACAAAATTGTAGACGAGTTCAACCATGTTGTTCATAAGATATGCTCTAAGCTCCGGTTTTGTGAGAATGAACCTTCTGAAGAGGAGAAAATTGAGAAGACTTTGTCTACAATACTCCCATCAGAAAGGATCATTACTCAACAATACCGTGAGAAGAATACAGCATAAAGCAATGCATGAGTGGAACCACTTGCGCCTACAGGAATACAAAATTGTAGACGAGTTCAACCATGTTGTTCATAAGATATGCTCTAAGCTCCGGTTTTGTGAGAATGAACCTTCTGAAGAGGAGAAAATTGAGAAGACTTTGTCTACAATACTCCCATCAGAAAGGATCATTACTCAACAATACCATGAGAAGAATTTCACAGCCTACTCTTCACTCATTCAGACATTGAAACAGGCAGAAAAGAATCATGAGCTCATTGTATGGAACTCAAACCAGCGCCCGTTGGGCACTACACCACTGCCTGAAGTACATGCAAATATGAAGAAAAATGTCCCGAATGAGAATACACACACTGGAAATTCTTTAGGCAAGGCCCAGCGCAAGAGAACCAAAAAGCCATGTGGGAACACCCAAAAGGGGAAAGGCATTTCTAAGCCCAAAAATGATAGTGGCAACAAGACCACCTACTTCAGATGTGGTTGCTATAATCATATTGCTAAGAAGTGCAGGACTCCTAAGCACCTTGTTGATCTATACATGAAGTCCATAGGTCATACACAGAACACCCAGAAACATGAAGCACACTTCGTCTCTCAAGTGCTGGAGACTGGAGCTATGAACCCCATCCCTGAAGGAGCGGGACCGAGCAAAACCAAGACTCCACCAAGTGAAGAGGAAAGCTCTATGAACATCGACGACATACTCGTGGAATATGCTTCTAACGATATTTTTGGAGACCTCAAATAGGCTCCATAGTTTTAATTTAAATTTGCAAAAGTAATCATTGTAATAAAAACATGATGTTGCTACACTATTTATTAGTTTTAATAAACGCACAGGCTATCTTAATATATTCCTATATGTTTTTCTATATTTTGCCTTTATTCGTATGAATTTAAATTCTGCATTATATAGATTATTACGGGAGTCAATCCAATGGAAGAAGAGATGTGCCTAGTGGACAGTTGTACCACTAACACTATACTTAGGGAAGTCAAATTTTTCCAAACTATCACAAAAAGAGAAGGACAAGTTTTGACCATCGCGGGACGTGATGCTATGATTGTTGGTTCTGGTAGGGGCACTATCATATTTTCAATGGGTACACAAATAAATATTGAGGAGGCATTATTGTTTCCCGATTCAATGCGTATCCTACTAACTTATAGAGATATCCGGAGAAATGGGATTCATGTGGAAACATATGAAGAAAACAATGAGTTTCTCCTCTTGACCAAAGATACTGGATATGGCAAACAAATACTTGAAAAGGTGCTCTCTCTCCCATCTAGATTGTACTACACATACATCAAACCTATACCTTATGTTGCATACAAAGTGATTTTTCAGAATGTGGATGCATTCAAAACTTGGCATGAACGCCTAGGCCATCGCAGCATCGGGATGATGAGAAAAATCATGAGCAATTCAAGTGGACATGGTATGAGCGACAAAAAATTCCCAGAATCCTCAGATTTTGTGTGCACCTCATGTGGAACTGGAAAATTAATTTTGAGACCCTCACATCTTAAAATAAAGGTTGAACCACTAAAGTTTCTTGAACACATTCAAGGAGACATTTGTGGCCCCATTCAACCATTGTCTGGACCGTTCAGATACTTCATGGTTCTAATAGACGCATCCACAAGATGGTCGCATGTGTGTCTATTATCGACACGGAACCATGTCTTTGCAAAATTGATTGCACAAGTCATCGGACTTAGAGCAAATCAACCTGAACACCAGATAAATCAATCAGATTGGACAACACTACAAAGTTTTCTTTCAAAGCCTTCAATGATTATTGTATGGCTTTTGGAATTTAAGTTGTACATTCTGTACCATATGTTCACACACAGAATGGTTTAGTTGAATCCCTTATTAAGAGAATAAAGCTTATTGCCAGACCACTATTGCAAAATTGTAACCTACCAACCTCATGTTGGGGTCACGCAGTCTTACATGCTGGTGACTTAATACAATTCCGTCCAACTGCATAGCATACAGCTTCCCCACTGCAATTGGTTCATGGTGATCTTCCTAGTATTTCCCATCTGCGGAAATTCGGTTGCGCTGTATACGTACTGATCTCACCACCAAAGCGTACATTTATGGACCCTCAAAGGAAAATAGAGATCTACGTGGGGTATTTATCTCCATTGATCATTAAATACCTGGAGCCTCTTACATGGGATTTACTCACAGCCCGGTACACTGATTGTATCTTCAATGAAGAACATTTTCCGACATTAGGGGAGAATTCAAGTATCACACTAAATACCCGGAAATAAATTGGGATGCCTTAGACACCCTAAAGGAGGATCCTCGTACCAAAGAATCTGAACTTCAAGTTCAAAGGATCATTGATTTGCAGGTTGCTGCAAACAATTTGCCAGACTCATTTACTGTGAGTAATAATGTCACAAAATCATACATTCCGGCAAAGAATGTTCCAGAAAGAATAGAGGTACCAAGCAAAACTATTCAACTCCCGTCCTCAAAAGAGACTGGGAGAAGTACGGCAATCCCCGCAAGCGCACGAGGAAACAGAGGAAAGAATCCTCTGACACAGTAAATGAAACACAACCTCAAGTTGAGGGACACCAAGTGGATTTATCCAATCCACTTCTCACATCAACAGTGCACTCAATTTCTGATGATGGAACATTAGAATGCCCCGATGCGGTCATATTCGGAAATACTGAGCCGTCAACTAGGGCACATGAAATTTCCATAAACTATGTTGAGTCTGAACAATCATTCGATCGTACGACATATATTTTGCCTCATCAGTTGCAGATACCATCCAAAATGATCCAGATCCAAAATCCATGGTAGAGTGCAAGAAGCGCTCACACTGGAACAAATGGAAGGAAGCAATTGAAGTAGAGTTAGCCTCCCTCAATAAAAGAGAGATATTCTCATCAGTAATACCTATACCTCCAGAAACCTTCCCTGTGGGTTTCAAATGGATTTTCATTCGGAAGCGGAATGAGAACAATGAGGTGGTGAGATATAAGGCGAGGCTTGTAGCACAAGGGTTCACGCAGAGACCCGGCATTGATTTCAATGAGACATATTCTCCAGTCATGAGTGAAATTACATTCCGATATTTGATATCACTGGCAATTCAAAAGCGTCTATCTATGCAGTTGATGGATGTTGTGACAACATCTTTATATGGGTCACTAGATTCGGACATATGATAGCACAAATCGCAATATGTATTGTGTAAAGCTCAAAAGATCACTCTATGGTCTTAAATAGTTGGGAAGAATGTGGTACAACCGACTGAGAGAGTACCTTCTGCAGAAGGATTATTCAAATAATGATGATTTCCCATGCATCTTTATCAAAAGATCCTCCACAGGATTTTGCATCATATCAGTGTACGTAGATGATTTGAGTATCATTGGTAACACACAAGATATTGATAAAGCCCGCAACCATCTTAAGACGGAGTTTGAGATGAAGGATTTGGTTTAAACCAGATTTTGCTTAGGTTTGCAAATCGAGCACCTTCACTCGGGAATTTTAGTGCATCAATCCGTCTATGTCCAGAAATTATTGGAGAAATTCAATATGGACAAAGCATATCCAAATAAAACCCCCATGGTTGTTCGATCTCTCGATAAAAAAAAATACATTTTCCGACCACAGGAGGAAGTAGAAGAGATATTAGGACAAGAATATCCTTATCTTAGTCTCATCGGAGTACTCATGTACCTTGCAAATAGTATCAGGCCTGACATTGCATTTGCAATAAATCTATTGGCAAGACATAGTGCTGCTCCAACTAAGTGTCATTGGACTGGAGGAAAACAAATCCTTAGGTACCTGAATGGTACTAAGGATCTTGGCTTATTCTTTCAGAAAACTGATGATCCTAGCTTAGTTGGATACACTGATGCTAGTTATATGTCTGATCCTCCCAATGCCAGATCACAGACAGGTTTTGTATTCCTTCATGTAGGAAATGCCACATCATGGAAGTTATCGAAACAAACATTAGTGGCTACCTCCACAAACCATTCTGAAATCATCACACTATTTGAGGAATCACGTGAATGCGTGTAGCTCCGCAGAATGATAAACCACATTGAACAATCTTGTGGTATTGGTTCCTCAGAATCACCTACCATTATCTATGAGAATAATGCTGCTTGTATTACGCAGATGCAAATAGGCTACATCAAGAGCAACATCACCAAACATATTACTCCCAAATTGTTTATCCCCATGAGTTTCAGCAAAGTGGAGAAATAAACATCTTACAGACAGTCTTGTGATAATCTGGCAGATCTCTTCACTAAGTTCCTACCCGCTTTCTCGTTTAAGAAATGTGTTGAGAGAATTGGTATGAGATGGCTCAGAGACATGCAATCTTTAGGGGAGACTCCCTTAATGATGGATCTAGTTAAATACTTCACATTATACTTTTTTCTTTTATGAGTTTTTCCTATCAGATTTTCTCATACACAGTTTTCAAATGAGACAATGATTGATGCAAGCATATGTCTTATCTCATGTTTCCCCACGGTTTTTACTAGAGATAAAATAAGGCATCGATTACTCCTTAAACCTTACAGGTTTATGTTAGAACAATCACCAGTTAAATTATTCCTATTTTTTTTCCCACAGGTTTTTTTCAAAGGAATTAAAGAACATGTTGATCTCAAGATGAACCCGATCAAAAGGGGAGTGTCACAAAAGACCATTATTTGATCTCATCAAATAGCAGCCATCAAGCTTTCATCAAAGGCAGCTATCAATAGGATTTGAATCCTTTGTAACAGTCATAATGTTTATAGGCATAAATCAATCTTATTGCTAATTGATGTAATACACTAATACCTAGAATCCTAGGCTTGTAATCTCCCTGTATAATGGGACATTTGAAATCAATGAGAATAGAGGAGAATTTCACATTTCACTGTTTATTCTTTTCGTTTTCTAACAATTTTGAATACCCATTTCAGAGTTCAGACAAATAGGCTTCACTCCATGAGGTTGATTAGTAAGTGTCGAGGTCTTGTTACCTTCAATTGAATTCATTTCTTCAATCATGGCCTTCCTCCAGCAACTCTCCTTCTCAGCCTCAGTGAAACTTGTAGGTTCCTCTACTGCCATCAGACATTCATCACTGTAGTCGAAGTCGAGGATTTGGAGTCGTGGTGGCAAGCGTGTTCGCGGAGGTTGGCGGCGAGGCGGGACGCCGAGAAGAGCTCAACGACGAGGACGCGGCGGAGGTCGCGCCACCGGTCGCCGTAGCGGAGCCACACGAGCACGGTGTGCTCGTACCAGATGTGCTTCCCAGCGAGCAGCTGCAGGCGGCCGCCGGCTAGCGCGACGTCATGCGTGTGAAGCACTGCTTGGCGGCGGCGTAGGTGGACACGAGCAGCGTGCGCGTCACGAGTGACGCCGTGCCGATCGAGCGCCGCCAGGGTGACGTGGTACGGCTTCTTGAGGAGGTGGAAGTGGCCGAGCGGCGGGAGCGACGGTGGCAACGACGACTGGCCGTCCCATCCTGCGGCCGGCTGAAGCGGATGGCCATGAGGAAGAATACGGTGAGGAGGTGGAGGACGGCGAGGGCCGTGTAGGTGGCTTGGGTAACCACACAGAAACTGCAGAGATATCCAATGTGCAACACACTTCACCGCTGTCCTTGACTCCCCAGATCGTTCGCCTAAACAAAGGGTAAACGCAGAACTTCTGGTTAACAGAGAACCGTATGCCAAAGACACTACAAATAGATCTAGTGTCAACATCACGCAATTATGCAAATGTAGGCAAGGGAAAAACTTTCGACCGTTAATCATCGTCATCAGGAAATGGCATGACATGAAAAGACAAGCACATACGTAATAATTTTACAGCTGCCCTACACATATATTCATCGATTTTGAAATGGATCTCTAGGGAGAATCTGGAGCAGCACTTGAAGTACCTTTCTTTCGTTCTCAAATCTAGGTCGCTGCAATCATTTACTCACCATGTCATTAGCAACCTTAATATCTTAAGGAGCACTGCTCATAGAGTTACATGACTTAGATTTTAATAATGTGCACAGCAATGTTATACATATGCCAATTAGTTTTATGACATGGAGTTTGAGGGGGATGTACCCTTGGAAAACTGAATTCAACAAATATTGGAATACCAGTTTTTGCTGGGAACAATGATATTTTCTAAGTTTGTGTGCCTGGTCATTAGGCATGTTTTGAAGTTAAAAAAAGAACTTAGCAAAAGTTCGAGAAAATCAGTTCACTTTCTACACAGCAGAAAAAAGCTTTCCACATAGAGCCTGTCATCTAAGGCCTCTTGCTTGTTAGATAATGGAAGGTGTCTGCATCAAGGATGCACATGACTAATGCAACACGCACATAATGCATAAAAAACAAAAGAAAGGAAATGAAGCAAACCTCCAAAACCCTTCAACCGATTATAGAGAAAAAACATCTAGCTCTCACAAATTCTACATCTAGGCAATTTTAGAGATAAAGCAAACTTGAGGTAAGACCTCATGTTTTCTCCTTGTTTTGATCTGTGATGTATGATTGAAATATTCCCATGTTTCTAATTCGCATGGTGCATATATATACCAAAGTTACCAAACACACCATATGGGCTGGGCTATGTTCACCTGTAACTCGATACAATGCCTGACCTGTAGGTTAAAAATGATTGTTAGCTGTTGGGCTCAAATACTCAATGCACACAATGTTTAGATGTAATAATCCAGCTAACAGCTCAAAATTTAGATGGTACTTACTTGTTGACAATGCATAAGACCCTACATCAGAGATGGGCATCCAAATGGCATCGTATGTTCATGCAAATGTGTCAAAGGAACTAAATTTATCCAGAAGCAGGATAGGTGGAGAGGCTGGCTTGCTGCCCAGGAAAGCAGCAGAGCAGAGGATCAACCCCAAGCATCTCATGATTCCAGAATTCATATGCAGCAAGAACAAGAAGCCTGTGCTCTTAGTACTCTGTACCAACTGTGTTGTGATCCCCTTGAGTGTAGGGGTTTCTCTGCGCCAGCAGGCAGTACTTTGCACAGCTGAATAGCTGATGGTCGTCATCTATGGCTGGTCTCCCAGATTGAGCTGGGAGACTTGAAATCAAGATCTCATAGCACAACCAGCCCTGGTGAGATTCTAAACTTACTGTCATCGACTTGTGTAAAGCAGTTGCTAGCATGACACAGATAAAGGGTCCCAGTTCATTGTCAGAGAAGAGCTTGAGACCAACTTCATCTTCTCAGTTTTTAAACTGTGAACTTGGTGTGGCCTAAAAAAAAACTATATTTGGAGCAAATGAGAAAATTTATCACTGGACTTAGCAAAACATTGTGAAGGAAATGGACTTGTCACATGAGAACTAATCATACCTTGAAAACAAGATTTGACATTTCATTTCACATCCAATGTGACAATCTTACAGCCAGGGCTGTTAGGAACAAGAATATTGAATATCCTGACATCACATACCATTTCGGAACTATCAAACAGTGCCTCACAGTCATGATTCCTTTTCTTCCAAATGTAGCAATGACAAAACCAGGGACTCCTGTGATTTTCCACGTCATCGCTGGCACTGCTACCTCCCGTGTCCCATCATCATGAGTATAATCTGAGAAACTACCATAATGGGAACTAAATACAATCCTGTGGAGACAGAGATGTGATTAGGATTTAGGACTACAGGTGTACCTCTGAAGGAAGCAACTCATTAAGAATTTTTTTTCTCGAAAACAACTCCTAAGAATTTTGATAAACAGGAACATCAGATGATTGAAAATCAAGCCAACTGTTACACAGGTACAGATAGCTTAGTTGAATACATTTTCCTGGTTTAGTTATACACACCGCATTCTATAGGGACTAACCTTGGTTTAAGTGCTTGAAGAACGTATTGAGTTGAATTTGCAGGGAGGGCATGTAGTTGATCAGACCTCCTGCCATCAGCTCCTCTGTAGAAATAGTTAATGTCAGTACGTTAATAATTATTTGTTGCAAAAGAAGTAAATTAATAATTACAACATTCAGAAGGTGCAGGTAGATAGAAATCACAGATTTACACTACATGGGGTATTTCATGCCAATTATTGCTTCAAAGTCAAGTAAAATCAAAAAAGAATTAAAGAATGGATAGGTAAAGCCCAAAAGTATCTGTCATGTACATTCAGAATGTACCAAAAACTCTTTGGATTTTGTCAACTGAAAGAAACAAGTGAGATATAAAACCATTGGTATTAAAAAGGCAGAAAGGATATACGTCTTTACTTGTAAACCACAAAAAATACCTTTCTTTTAAACTTGAGGAAACCAGAGGTTCTGAAACAGTTCCCTCTGAAAACTTATATAGTGGAAAGTGGAGCAAAACTACAGGGCCTGACCCTGATTCCATGCTGTTTTGCCTCCAATTAAAACCCTCTCTTTCTATACTCCCCAAAGAAAAATGTCCTGCTTCATTCACCATTTTCTGTTGAAAATGATTGTTTTCCTTCTCTATAAACTTCTCAACGCTGAACCGCAGGGGATTGTTTCCACAGAGCAGAGCAACTGAATTGAGTGACACAAAACTGACATTACCAATTTCAAAAGTACCGCAACCACTTGAATCCAATCCTGGTAAATGCTTAGTCATATGCTGGACAAAACTGTCATCCAAATTGGCACATCCTCCTATATCTTTATCGCCTAAGGCAATATGAAGAGGAAGTTCAGAGTATTGCCCCAATATCCCCTCAAATTGGTCAATAACATCTATCCATTTGCTTTCCTTCAGCTCAAAACCCATTGCTGAGATGTCCCCAAGGACTACAATCATATCTGGCTTAAGTGTTTCGATAGATTTCTGGGGAAAAAACATAACATAGCACATAAACCTTTTATACACAGCTGGATTAACCAAGACATGCAGCTATGCAAGTAAACAATCCTATAGCGTGCAGTTGCAACATAACTTAGCTTGACACTTATCAACAATATACTTTCAATCTCAAATACTGGTATAGTCAAAAGTAGCTTTTGGTGGAATTACTCAGATGTCTTGAATCTTGATAGATACCTAAAGGCACCAAATTTTCGAAAATTGTGCGCTTCAATGCAGCAATTAAGCATAAACTAGTGAAACAAACAGGTAAACGGAGCATAATTAACCTCCACAATAGTAATATCTCCAATATTTTCTATTCAGCAATAGAAGTCAAATGCACCTGAAAAATGAAATTACCCATTTTCTCCCAAGCTAACCCATCATCTGTCTAACAAAGTAACAATGCCATCCACCAAAGGACAGACAACGATCTTTTATCTAACTTCAATAGCTAGAGACCCCAACGCACAAAAGTTCATACAAATTTGGGACGCTCGAATCTGAATCTGATCACTAACCACGAAGAGCTTGGACATAACGTGGTTCCGGAAGAACCGGTCGGCGTAGGTGGCGTCCGACCCGAGAAGCATCAGGTCGGAAACCATCATGATCCTCAGGTCGCCGGGGGCGGGGGCGGTCGAGCCGCCGGAGCAAGTGGGCGTGGCGAGCCAGTCCTCGAAGGCGAGCAGGGCGCCGACGAGGAGGAGAGGCAGCCACGGGCTGGGCCAAGCCGCCATCACCGCCGGCGAGCACGAGCCGCGGCGAACGGTGGCAGGGGGCGGAGGTCAAGGTTGTTGGGGTTTGGCCGCTGCTTGGTCGCCGCCGGCCATTGACGGGTGGTTCCGTGGTTGTTTACTTGTTTTGCCTGTTTTACTACTACTACTACTACTATTATTACTACTACTACTACTACTACTACTATTTTATTACTATTACTACTACTACTACTATTATTATTATTACTATTATTATTATTATTATTATTATTATTATTATTATTATTATTATTAGTATTATTATTACTACTACTACTATTAGAAAAAATATCCGTACGATACAACGGGTGAAGATAATATTAAGTGTATTATTAAATCATTGAGATGGATTGATACCACTAAAATAAGGTTATGTTGTATAGAGTACTAATAAATTTTTAATCATAATAAGTTTATTCATCTTAAAATTCACAAATGCTAGCTATAAAGTGTACTCTAGGCCTCCAACTAGCTATGTTCATGAATTTCAATTTGGACTAAGTTGTGCTTTAATGAGAAACCTCTTTGGGCTGACATCAAGAATACTCACCAAATAATAGGCAAAATTAGAAACGGATCTCCTTCCAATCAAATCCTTCATTGCCAAAGCTAGAGTTGTATCGTCATTTGCATGCACATATAGAGCAGTACAGGTACATATACAATTATGTGTTTCACAGTCGTCCAGGGTTTTCAATTTCGAAATATGTTTTCTTTCTGGTGGTGACCGAAATTTCCGAAATCACTGAAAATTTGAAAATTTCGGTACTTTTTGACCAAATTATTTGAAATTTTTATTAGATTTGAATGAATTTAAATAAAATTTGACAAAATTCACAAAAATTTGCAAAAAAACAAAAAATTCGGACGAGATATGTGCTTTCCAGTGAGGGGCGAAATTTCGTTCCGAAATTTCAATCCCTGCATTCATCAAGCCCCCCCTTAATTTCTTGTCATTTACCATTGTCGCGCCCCGATCTGGCCCCGGACGGAAACTAGAGCGGGACGCTCCAAACAAGCCTGTAAGCCGATACCAGTCCCAGGAAAATAGTGCTGGTATCACAGGAAGACGAAATATCACAGCAACAGCGGTCTCTTCATTAAGAGTAGTCTTACAGTCATGTTGGGCTACGGACAGACCCCGTGCTTACAACTGCATTACAAAAGGGTAAGGCGGAAGCGAAGACTGGCCCAAGGCCACAAGCATAACTTGGGAACTACGATGAAACCCTAAAACTGCTCGAAACCGGTCTGCTCCTGGTAGAACTCCTCGTCAGCGGGATCCATCTCCTCCTCTTCGAGAACTGGGGGGTTATTTATATAGAGCAAGGGTGAGTACGGAGAGTACTCAGCAAGTCTTGGGAATTAAGTATGTATTACAAGCTTCATAGAACGGCTGTTTGTTTTCGCAATTGATTTAGTTTAAATCTTTCGAAATGATTTCTAGAGAAGTGCTTCTCAACGACTCGAGCCTAACAGTGCATCAAGCCCGGTCGGAGTTGTTCAATGTATCAATCTTTCAATAATCAAGTTTTGGCTCCCGGCCAAACGATTTTCATGGCCTCCCGGGCCTAGCTAAACCAGACAGCTAAAGTTTGATAACAACGTCATCCAACCCATCAAGTCAATTTCACAAGCAGTAGTCAAATAAAACTACGCTAAGGAATCACCTCACATCCGCCCATAACCGTGGGCACGGCAGTTCGAACAGTTTGTTAACCTCCGTAGAGGGGGTACACTTTACCCACACGACGTTACTAGCCTGGGTCACCCAGCCCGTGCAGAACAGCCACGTCTAGTGACTTTGAGGCTTTCACGATAAGGCTTTTCCAAAGCCGACACAAGGTTACCATATGCCAACGGGAGGGGTCATCCGGACCAACAGCAGGTTAGGTCCCAGACCATACTGTGCTATGAAGCCCAGGGGTCCTCCCCGACACCACCCCGGCGAATCCACTTGTCCCTTGGCATCAAGGCTTCCTTGGCCCAGCTAGTTACTCAGCCAGGGGTGTCCCATTTCACCCATGTGGTCGCACTATTTATGTTTGGATGAAATCCCAAAGGAGTCGGTCCTTAAGTACAAGTACGGGAAAGCGTACTCCCAGTACGTCCCCCGCACTACGGTTTTAGAAATCGTTTTATTTTGCAGACACCGACGCAAGTGTCGGGTTTTCCAAGTATTTTATAAACCCAAATTTTACCCATCGTTGACAGTTTTAAATTTGAGAGGGTCCCCGATGTACGTGGCCGAGGGCTCGGACATCGGGAACTGACAGTCGACAAAGGTGGTGCGGGTATTCAAAAGCCAAGGAGAGTATGTGCATCAAATGGGTTGGGCTGGCAGGTTATCTTGCAAACCACGGCCAAATACAAACAGGTGCGACCTAATAATGCATAGTTTGCGAAATGGAAATACTTAGTTTTAAACTATGGGTGCAAGATGGTCAAAGGTGACTTGCCTTGCTCGAGATCTTGAACTTGATCCTCGAAATCCGCACACTGCGAGTCTTCGGGCTCCGATACTATACGCAAAACGAAAAGACTCAATAAACAGCAAAAATAAAACCCTAATAATAACCTCTAAGTGTGCCATTAGATAGATCTCGATTTTTGAGAAATGTTGGAAGTGGAATGGGGTCAATCGGATGAACGGTTGAGAAGATATGAATTTCCTAAGTTTGATTGATTTTCTGTCTAAAGGAAAAGGAATTATTAAATTCTCTGAAAAAGAAAAAGGGAAGACGGCGGCATTTGGACTTTTCGGAGTGGCACGTCGCGGCCCGAGGGCGAAGCGGTCCACAGCCTGCGGGCCGGGGGAGAAAGAGGCGGCCCGAAGGTCGTGCGGGGAGGGAAGGTCGGCGGGCAAGCGGGACGGCGAGTGGCGGCCCATGCGGCGTGAAGCAGGCCGAGAGGGGTGAGCGGCGAACGGGCCAGGCCAAGGCGGCCCAGCTGTCCGGGGGGAGAAGCAGCAGGCCAGGGCGAGCGGGCCGGCTGGAGCGGCCCAGTGGCGCGCGAGCGCAGCAGGCTGGGAGGGAGCGAGCGGGCCGGCCGGGGCGGCCCAGGGCGCCATGTGAGAGAGAGAGAGATAAGATCGGGTCAAAGGGGTGGGTCCCACCGTCATCTCCTTCCTCTCCTCCTTTCTTCTTCATTCTTCTCCATTCTTCGTTTCTTCTCTTCTTTCTTTGTTTCTTTTCTTCTTTCTCCTCTCTTGCTCCGATGGTCCGAGAAAAGAGAGGGAGATGGAGCACTCAGCGGCCGACGGCAGGGCGACGCCGAGCCCGGCCGGGCGGGCATGGCGGCGGCGTGGGAGGGGGGTAGGGGCGCGATCGCGACGACGCGCGTGGCGCGGCCAGCTGTGGCAAGGAGTGGCGACGCGGTGGCGGCTACGCGAGGGAGAGGGGGGAAAGAAGGAGGGTGGCGAGGGGGGTTTACCGCGGGGAGGAGAGGTGGGGGCGCCGAGCCGGGGAAGAGGGGAGGTGGTGCGGGGCTCTCGCCGCACGTCCGAGCACGGCAGTCGGCAGCGATGGCGGCGACACGGCGGCAACGATGGCGTGAGCGCTGGAGAGGGGGAAGCAGACAAGGGCGGAGTGAGGGGTGTCTTTATAGGGGGTTGGAGCGCACGGGGAGGGGAGGCTCACGGGCGCGCTCGCGGGCTAGCGCTCCATGGCGCTAGCGGCCAAACGACGGCGGCAGAGGGTGATGACGCCGGTAGTGAGAGGGAAAGGGGAAAAAGGTGGAGAGGAAAGGGGGCTCTGCCCCCTTCCCGTTTTGGGCGAGTGCGAGCAAGGGATGGGGAGAGAGAGGCTGCAGCTCGGCCTCCCGGTTTGGATGGGAGCGGCGTGATGGGAGGGGCTGGGGCGACGTCGGCGGTGACGCGGTGCGGTGGCAGGTGGCGCAGGCGGACAGGCGCGCAGGCCGATCGGCACGACGCGCGCGCGCGGCCAACGGGCGGCGGTAGGCATTCGAAAGGCGCCGGTGGCAACAAGAGAACCAGCGTGAGATAGAGAGCTGCGGGAGAGAGAGAGATAGACTGGGCCGGCGAAAGAAATGCGGCCCGAGGGGCTGAAGGAGGAAAAACATACTTTCGCAGAGAATTTGATTTGGAGAGATTTTGGATTTATAATTTGATTTCTAAATTGAGATTTTGATAGCGGTTAGACGAGATCTTGGCACACATACATATAAACAAAAACAAACTCAAAACCAATTTTTCGGAATTTAAGGTTTTATAAAAATAAGTTTTTCCCTACCGCTAACACTGCGACGGAATGGGCGTTACAACCATCTACTTACAGTAATCTATAAGATGCCATTAGAAAAGCGAGAGAAGTATATTTTAATTAAGGTTTGCACTTGCACTTGTAAATATGCAATTATGCGGTTCACGGTTATCATGCCTCCTTAATCTCTCGCCATTTACCATCTACTTACAGTAATCTCCCAGTGAATATGCAGTAACAGTGCAGGTCTAGACGACCTTAGAAAAGCGAGAGAAGTGGATTTTAATTAAGGTCTGTGTAGGTGCTCCATGATGGAGGCGTATTTTGCCAGGCCTTCCAGGTATGATCTGGCGCTCATCACCCATGGTTGCGTGCTAGCTGCAGCGGCGTGCCATTCATGTGGTGGCGCCACAGTGTCTCACATCATGTGCTACCAATCCGATGCCGCCATGCCGGCGAGGCGCTCAGCCACACACACATCTCCTGTGATGCGATGACCAAATCTACTGGTTCATGGCAAATGACTCTTCTTGTGATGCACGCGATGGACGGATGAAGCGAAATCGCTCAAAGGATGGTGTATCCATAGCTCGGACTTGGAGTCAGACACACGCGTCTGGGAGATTCCGACAGACAATGTACCAAGAGTTATGGGAAAAAACATCTACTACTACTACTACCAAAGTCAAATACATTAACACTTTCTTGTGTACTAAAAACACCATCATTTCCCTCCACCTCACATGAACTAACTCTGCAAAACAGAATGACAAACAAGTTAACTTTAAACTACTACTACTACTACTACTACTATTATTATTATTTTGAGTGGTTTTGCCTGTTTATTTGCTCGCGGTGAGTCATTTTGACAGTCACATTAAGCACTTTATTTTGGGTTTCTAAGTTGTAGTTATAGATTATTAGCAGGTGTTTGAAATAGTGTGAATACCATAAAATAAAAAAGTAATTTCACAAAACTATATTGACCAAACTATCGCAAAATATAAACTATATATTTAAGACATTAGATCGCAAAATTATTTAACATCAAATTTATCACAAAGTTATATATGGGAGTGGATTCTAATCCCTCGAGGGGATGTCCTCTCGTATACCTTTTTCTTCTAAACTCGATACAAATAGTTGTAAAAAATTATGAAAAAAAATTAATAATGTTGAGCATTGTGATATCTATCTGTCCACCAAAAATCAAGTTCAAATTCGATTTACACATCAAAAAATAAAAAAGACAAATTCAGATATAAACAGTACGCTACTATTCATACGCTGAATTTATCTTTTTTATATCTCGATGTGTGAGTTGAATTTGGACCTAATATTTTATGAAGTTGGATAGATATGTTGTATGAGTGTTGTTAATTTTTTTCAGAATTTTTCATAACCGTTTGGATAGTTTTTAAGCAAATAAGAGGACATCCCCTCGAGGGATCAAAATAGGTTCCCAGTTATATATTTAATATCAACTATCACAAAACTATAAATTTAACATTAATGTAATCGCAAAACTACAGATTTTAGAGTATAAAATCATTAGCACTAATATTATCTTCAAGTTGTTAAATGTTGTAATTTTGTAATTAAATTGGTGCTAAACTTCTAAACTTTTAGTTTTTTATATATTTTTGCTACCAAATATGTAGTTTTGTGATATACTGATATAAATTTGTAGTTTTACGATAATTTAGTTAAAGTATCTTTTAGATTTATGAAATTTACTCTTAAACAAACTTATATTCACCCCATCCAATTATAAACTTAGCATTTAAGACAAGATTATATTAAATTTTGGCTTCGACACCTTTTCAAACACTCGTTTTTTTTAAAAAAAGAAACTGATGTACGCAAATTTGCCCTGAAAAGTCCAATTGTAACACCATAACTTATTAGATTTTTTTATAAAGTTATTATAGTATAAAATCGATCATATCCTATAGGTATATTTATGATTAGATATTCTTTTAAACAAGTAATCAGCGTTGATGGGAATATGATTCTCTACGATTGTTGTTGTGCAGTAGTTATGTGTGACATATGGCATCATTGATATTTCTGTGCAACAGTTATTGATATAAATATTAAGGAGTGAAAAAATATATAAAAATATTCCCAGTTGATAATTTGACTACATACATATACGAGACAACTTTCTCTGCCCAAGGGGTTCATATAAGTGAACAAAAATAACCATACAGCCAGACAGGTTCTACAAATTACGAAAATTTGCTGTGTTCTTAGTTAGTCAGTACTAGGTACTAATTTCAGTCATGGGATTTTTGTCAGATACTAGTATCTACAATATCCTCTGTTCTTGGTAATAAACCTTCTTATACACAAGACCCTATCATTGCAAACTTGCAAGGGGATGAAATATAGTCAGTTCACGAATCACGACACGTCACCCTGGTGACACTGCGATCTGTCACCGCCGATCCGGGCGTTGAGGGAGTAGTAACCCTTCATGATCTTGCCGGCGCCGCCGCCGCCGCCATCGCCGCCGCCGTCCACCTCGACGGCGAACACGCCGCAGACCGGCCGGTGGTCGGAGAACCTCGACTCTCCGCGCAGGTACTGAAGCTGCTCGATGCCGTCTCCCTGCCACAGTATCCGGTCGCACCTACACTGCCATGGGAGGTGGTCAGAGAAAAAGCTCGATGGCCGGGAATCCATGGCTATATCATACCAACGGTGGTCGCCGCCGGCGAGTGGCGCGCTGTGCGTACCATGCTGGTGTCCTCCGCTTCTTCTTGGACTTGGCCGTCTCGCCGGCGTACGCGTCGGAGTTGTGCGTGTACTTGTACGTCGGCGCGAAGCAGATCTTGCCTTCGTTCCAGCCTCTGAACACTCTCCCCGCTTCTCTCTCGATCATCAGCTGCAATCAATTGATCAGAGTTTTGAGCGATTCTGTCTGAAGAAATTCAGCAGTTCAACTTCTGAACATGGAAGATTCAAGATTGTTTGTTCATGTGCTTGCCTGATCTTTCTCCAGTAGAGCGTCCCAGTCGTTGTCCTCCAGTAGTGTTCTTGTCTCGTCGTAGCTCAACGAGACGCGGTAGTTCAGATCGCCAAACCAGATCATTCGGCTGGTTGAGATTGCAAATGGAAGCAATTAATCCAAGATTTTTAGTAGTATTTGTCGCTCTGTCAGTGCAAGATTGTGGTGGCGAAGCTTAGCTAGCTTTGCTTACTCGTGGTCAAGAATCCTCTCGGGGACGCGGCGGGCAGAGGCGGGCGCTGGGCGGCAGGTTCGCGGGAAGTGCGCGCTCTTGAGGATCTCGGCGACGTCGGCGTTGCGCCTCAGCTCGTCGCCTTCCTTCTCGCCGGAGGCGAGGTGGCTGCAGACGAAGCAGAGGCTGGTGTGGTGCAGCGTCATGCTCATGGCGATGCAGCCCTTGTTGCCGAGCCAACCCATGATGCCGCGGCCGACGCAGTCCACCCGGAGGTGGCCGACATGCTCGACGAGCTCCTTCTTCACCCACACCGACAGGAAGAGCCCCACCATCTGCTTGCTCGCGATCAGGCAGTAGCTCATGCCGCCGCCGCCGCCGCATCCTGGCTCGCACTGCGCCTCCGTCGTGGCGTCGTCGTCGTCGGCTGCCGCGCTGGCCGCCGCCGTCTCGCCGGCGGTGCTCGTGGAGGCAGCCGCCGGCGCGTCGGCGAGGTACACGGACTCGCGCATCTCCGCGGCGCGGCGGCGGATGGAGGAGTGCTCCGGCGAGCAGTTGCACGTCTTGACGAGCGCGCTGTCGACGCGGTAGCTGTTGCTGAGCATCTTGAGCGACGGCGTGTGGAAGAAGAGGTTGCCGCTGGATGACCTCGACACGGCGTCGCACCGCCGGGGCCGGGCGCCGGTCGAGGACTCCGACGTGGACGACGACGAAGGTGGCGGCGTGGAGGGCGATGGCTCGTCGCCGTCGGTCGGTTCTTGGGGCATGTTCAGCGCCTGGTGGATCAGCGCCAGCCACCTCGCCGCCGGCTCGTTGTCCTCGAGGACGAGCACATTGCCGGCGGTCAGGGGAACAATCTCCTGAAACCTAGTACTCATGTATCGTCAGAAATTCAGAATTTGGCACACCTCACATGCCTGAAGATGTCAACTATCAAAATCCATTTTTATGAATGGATTCTAATCCCTCAAATAGATTATCCCTCGTGTGCCATTTAGGAAGTTGGTAAAAGTATGTTCTCGTTTTTCGTTGGAAAACCCAACGCCACGGCCACAAAATGAAAAATTCTCCCATTTGTATTGAGCAACCCTACCATTTGAGCAAAGTGTAGGTAAAAACAAAGTGTAGGTAAAAAAAACTAATAGGGAGTGAGGATAAAGAGACTTATCCATCTACAAATTCTAGATGTTCAATAGACCTTTTAGACCTTTGTCAATGGAAATATAATGGTAAAAAAATAGATAGAAAAACTAAAAAAATAAAGGCTTATGTTGGATTGGCACGACATAAATCCAGTCAAAAATAGGATTAAGAAAGAGGCAAATTATTTCTAAATAATTAGCAAAAAAAGGGATACTAGTGAGCCTATGATCTTTCTCCACGGCAACAACGAGGAGGAGATCTACATGCTGCAACCCGAGGGGTTCAAAAACTCGGGGAAAAGAAGAAAGAATGGCACTGAAGTGGACATTCGAGAGAGGTGGATAATAGATACAGATGCAAATCAGGGTTGAGATGGCTGAAATGAAGGTATGTGAGGCTGTTCATATCACCAAGGCAGTGAGGGAGGAAAGAAGCGAGCACCATAACCCCTTGTTATTCTTCTGCTGCTCGGGGATCCACTATCACAGGTGAACCATTTGCGCATTGACTTTCTTGCTTTAACTAACCTGACGCTAGGCCCTTTTGCTCTAGGCTCTACTCCTTATCATTGATTTCTAGCTAGCTTTCCCACTCGCATAAAAGGAATAAATCGAGGGTATTTACTTGCATTTCTTTGTTCTACTTGGGCTTTAAGAAGAAAGGATTTATTAGCACGACGATCAACGTATGCTAACCTGGGGATTGAATAGGTTGATTTAGTGCAAATAGTTTTAAAAAGTTCTTGAAATAAATGACAATGTAAAGTATAAGGACATCTACGACTTCACTAAAAATCAAGTTCAAACTCATCTGCACATTGAGAACAAAAGATAAAGCTAGGTACCGTTCATACGCTAAATTTGATTTTTTTCGATGTGTAAGTTGAGTTTAGACTTAAGATTTTGTGAAGTAAGTAGATATATGTATGTTGTATAAATGGTACTTGAATGGGACATCCCTTTGAGGGATTAAAACAATTTCTCCATTTTCTTTTACAAATTTACCTTAGAAATATGCTGCCAATGAAAGATTTGTGACTTGAAAGTGACAAATATCAATGGGAAAATTTTAGAAAAAGGACAAAATGACGTACCCTAAGACATAAATGTCAGGAGATTCTTCAACCTGCAGAAAATCTTGAAGGTTAAGTCGTTTACTAGGAGTTCTTCCTCCCACATTCCATGTGGCAACAAACATCCTGCAAGCAGTTTCAATTCAGTCATCGATCAGCACATTAATTACCTTTTGCAATGAGGATTATTAGGCAAACATCAAGATTCAGATCAAAACACAATGAGAAAACATTTCACATTACCGGTACTGGCAGGCATTGTTGCTGTTCTTCCTTGGCGGCGAACCCACACAGTTTAGGCTCGCACTCTTCAATCTTGCCCGTTGATTACTGTAACTGTGATCTGAAACTCCAGATGGGTTAATCGAAAGAGAAAAACAACTGCTCAAATCGGTCTTCATTCTCATGGTTGTGATCTCAAAGATGATCATATTCTAGGTGCATTATGTCGTATCAAATTACCTGAAGAACGTCTGCAGACAGAACCAGATGTATCCATCCCTATCGCAAATGCAAATCCAAATTATAACTCAAATGACAAATTTTCTTTGAAAATGAAATCTAATCACAAATGCTGATGAGCTACCCCTCACCATTCGAGTCCCACCCTTTCTTGCCGAACATGTTGGACGACATGTTGCATGCTCACTGGATCAGGATCACAAAAAACGCCAAGAAAATTCAGAAGATCAGCGTGCACATTTCTGCGATCTAATCGACACACTAAAAGGCAATGGTTTTCAGCAAGATTTCACCTGATTCTTGCGTGTGCAGTCTCCTGCGATCTGGTGTTCGACAGCAAGAAGAAGCATGGCGATTGGGCGTTCCATTTCCACCAACACCGCGGCCGTTGCTGCGACGACGCTACACGAGAGGTTGCGGTGAATTGAGGGAGAGAAACGTCGACGGTATGACTAGCCAGATGTGGAGGCTGCATGCAAAAGGGACAGGGAAATGTGGGAGAGGGAGTGGGTGGTAGGGAGGGGAGTTGTGATTTGTGAGGGCAAAGCTAACTTCAAATGATTTTTGGGTTTTTTTAATGGATATTAAACCTGGCATTTGCTTTCATGAAAACTACAACCACTTATTACAAAATTTTTGACTCGAAGTCCAAGTACAACAGAATAAAACAAAGTTGGATGAAAAGACGACACAATGACTAATAAAAGAAAATAAGTCAAAGTCTATAGTTAAATTTCCATTCAATATTGGTGAAAAACTGCATGACGATTGACTCTAAATTCCACCATGTGACGCATATGATCTTCATATCTTCTTCACACCTTTGAAATTGACCCCAAAACCGAAGCTTCAGTACGTTACTCTAAATAATATTATTCCTACTAAGATATAGAGACTAACATAAAATAGATGCTCCGATCAAGTTATATTAGTGGTTTTTGAATTGATGACTACCAGCCGATTTCTAAACATTTGAGAACTATGCGATGTTTGCAATCCAAAGGAAATAAAGTCGGTTCTCCAAGAATTTTAGCAACATGACACTAAAAATAGATGCTGGATAGCCTCCTCAGGCAAACAAAAACAACGGATTGTACTACAATTCCAATTCCTTCTTACTCCTGCTAAATTATCTTTAGTAATGCTACCTTTTAAGTAAATATCACATAAAAATCTTTTTATAGGCTTTTTTAATTTCCATTAGACTTTATTCCTTTCCACCTACCCATTAAAATTTAACGCATAATACATTGATCGAAAAAAATGCACCATTCCGATGAAGGTTCCAAGTGTGTGCTTCTCATCAGTAAGGTTAATATTTATTATTCTAGAAACCAAATTATACCAGTTAACAAGATTTTGACCCACTAATGTCCTACGAAAGAAACATTCCAAGGAAAAGGTTTTGAGATTAGCTGGGAATTGTTAGCTATCCCAAAATTTGGTAACGACAAAATTCTTGTAAGCTAGCAAACCAAATTTTCTACCATACCAAAATATCGACAGTGTTTATTTATGTATTTAACCCATTCTACTTTCACATGATTTTGACATCAAACCAAACATAAATCTGTTAACACTATCAAATTTCGTTACAGCATCAAACCAAACCTGTCCTTTAGAAAGGGGAAAATTTGGTGAAAACTATCAAATCTATATCTAATAAAAAATAGGTAAGGATTCTATATTCCTTTTCGTACACTGTCCGTTGCAGGTGCGTGCGCACCACCTGCCGTTGCCTAGGCCGGGCTGAACCCTAGCATTGTTGTCACGTCTATTTACCTTCCCGTGCATTTTCTCCTTCAATTGATTGCAAAAATTGATTCTCTACTCCTCTCTCATCATTTTCCTCCATGATTTCCTTTTCAATTCGGTTTTAATTCGTCGGATTTAATCTTTGTTCAATGGTCATCTATAATAGCTAGCCGACGAGCTTCTCCAACCATTCTTATTCTAAGTTTTACGGATTCACTTTGATTTTGGGGAAAATGGAAAAAGAAGATCGAGTGGATATCATCAATCAATTTACGGAGATCGAGAAAGATTCGGTCGGATTTGATAGGGAGGATCAGCTCCAGCATCGTACAGGCGCGAGACTGCGCATGGGTTTGGCTCGTAGCGAGAGGAGGCAACCGACTGTGCTAAATGTGCCTGCGGCTACATTTGTGGGCTGGGCCCCATTGAAAAAAAGAGTCTTTACCCGTTGCAACGCACAGATTTTTTTTCTAGTAAGTGAAAAAAATAAAAAGGGGATAAGAAGTGTTCTAAATTCATGAAAAATAATACTAGAGATAGGTTTAAGTATGAAGCATATTAACACCAAATTTCAAATCCAAACTCAATTTTATTTGGGAGGGAAAAACAACAAGGTGAATAGTGCTGTTTTCTTTGGGCACAAATTACAAAGTTCTAAATAAAAAAGTCCAAATCAAAATACAATTAACGGAAATTCGGATAAAATTATAGTAATACAAGCTAAAGACATTACGTAGTACAATTCAACAATAACTTGAAAAATAGAGACTAATATGAAAACTAAATTTGCAATTTGATTCCATACGTGTAAAAATAAATAAATTTTGTAATATTCAAAGCATGTACGTAAACAGTGCAAATGTACGAGCTTGATAACCAAACCGACCAAAACCAAAAGGCCAAGCCTGCGAAACTGCTAATGAGCAGTTGGTCCCGCGCCCCTCCTTCGCGCGGCACAGCCACGTGGCGCGCGTGGAGAGGTGGGGCGGCGGAACCGCTTGGCGTGGTGGGGCCCACACACCTTTTTTGTTTTTTTCTTTCCGTTTCGTTTTTTGTTCTTTTATTTTTTTATTTCCAGTTTATTTCGGTTTTTTAATACGTACGTAATATACAAAGTTTATATATGCATATATACCAAAGTAATATATGTGATTTTTTCCTGGTTTTTTATTTTTTTAAATATGTGCATATACAAACTTTGTATATATATGTATACAAAGTTTTTATACGTGTATACTTTATACGTATATACATAAACTTTTTATATATACAAATACAAAGTTGATATATTTCGTATACGTACATATATTTGTATACATGTATACTTTTTATATAGGTAAAGTGCATACATATAAAAAAATCTATATATATTATATATACGTATGTATATACTATATATACATACGTATAAACTTTATATACGTGTATATATACATGTACGTATAAACTTATACAAAGTTTATACGTGTGTACATATAGTATATACATACCTACACTACAGTGTATAGGGGGGCGACTGACCGCACGCCTCTCCCTTCAACAATCCAAATAAAACTCGTGTTTCTCACAACCGCACGAGGCGACGCCCAGCTCGCGAGACTGCGGCGATCAGCGGCTGCGTGCGGCGCGGCGAGCAGCAGCAGCCGCGATCTCAGGCGAAACCGCAAGAGCCTAGCACCGATTGGTTTGTAATTCCGCGAGTCTGAATGCGATTTTTCCAAGCGGAATCGCGCCGTCGGCCTCGCCTCGATTCCGATCCGGCGCCGGCTGCCAAGGCCAAAACCGACTCCGATCGAGTTCCAGACGCCTCGCCCACCGCCACGCCGTTTAAGTAATCGCGCCAACCAGATGCTAATCACGTTTGGCGGCGAGTAATTAATCCGATCGAGGAGGAGACGAGCGCGACGCGACGCGGATGAGCTTCCAGGACCTGCTCTGCGACATGGAGGCCGGCGTGCTGCAGCCGGCGGCGCCGCCGGCGCAGGAGGTGGAGCGGGGCGTGTTCCAGGTCAACACCAAGGTGGAGGCGCTCAGGTACATGGCCGACGCGCTCGGCACGCCCAGGGACACGCCCTCCCTCCGCGGCCGCCTCCGCGGCACGCGCGCCGGGATCAAGCGGCTGGCGACGAGCACGTCCCAGTCGCTCAGGCAGGCCGCCGCCGCCGCTGTCTCCTCCGCCGACGACGACTCAGTGGCCTCCTGCTCCAAGCTGGCCATGGACTTCGAGGCCGCGGTGAACGAGTACCAGAAGATCGAGCGACGCATCGCGGCGGTCGAGCGGCAAGAAACCACCGCCTCCGCTCGCCGTTCGCCGCAGTCGTCGTCGCCACCTCCGAGCTTCAATCACAGAAACAACAATGGCGATCAGACATTCTCCGAACAGAAGCAAACGCAGCTCGCCGTGCTACAGAAGCAGCAGCGTGACATCACCTTGCTCGACAACGAGATCGAGCTCCAGGAAGCCATCATCGCGGAGAGGGAGCAGGGGATACTGGAGGTGCAGCAGGAGATCGCTGACATCCACGACATCTTCAAGGACCTCGCGGTGCTCGTCCACGACCAGGGAGAGTGCATCGAGATTGTCACCACCAACATCGACAGGGCCGAGGCGGCGACGAGCCAGGCGGAGGTGCAGATCTCCAAAGCTGCAGGGATTCGAGGGGAGGAGAAGGAGAAGCTCCTGACCGGTGCAGGAAGCGAGGAGAACTCGTCGACGAAATTCTTGCTGCTGGCTGTTCTAGGATTGTTCCTCTTCATCGTGGGATTAGTGCTTATAGCATAGTAGATTCATATAGCTTGATTAGCAGACGTGTGTGGCCAAATGGCATCAGCTTCAGGCCTCCAAAAGATGTACCTTTTGACTTGGTGAGTAGAGCATTCACTGGTTTACTGATAATCTCTCCAGTTTCATAGTCATTGATGATTTCGACAAGGTTGAGATTAAATAGTTATAACTGATAATCAATTACTTTAAAAACATTTAGTTTAAAGATACTAGAATAGCATATATATAGATTTATCTTACAAAGTAAAAATATTTATTAAATGTATATATTATAATAGAAAAATATAGTTAAAGATATATTTTGAAGACTGCGTCATTATTCAAAACGACAAGAATTATAAAATCGGAATAAGGATTGACATCTTATATGAAAAGTTTGACTTGAAGAATTCAAATTCCAAAAAAAATATTAGGTAAAATTTACTATAGGACACTCAAATTTTGTGACCTTTACTGTGAGATACCCAAATAACGTGCACCTTCTCGTGGGTTACCTGCTGGATACCTACCACATTATTTTATTGTTTGCGGTGAAAACGGAGAGAGAAACATTGGTCAAAGATAAGTTTGCTCATGGGCCGACTTGTTAATCTCACATATCCCCTCTCTCTTCCTCTTCTTCCTCATGCTATTGCCTTCTCTCCCTTATCTCTTTCTTCCTCATCCCTTTCAGCCGGGAGCGAGGCGTCGCTGATGAGCACGATGAAGGAGGGGCAGTCGGACGACGAGGCGGACCAAGGGGTTGCGATGAGATGGGGACGGAGGGGATTGCGGTGGTGAGCGGCGATGGTTGAGGGATCTAGCAATCCTGTCCTCACCTCCTTCGTCACAACGCCCTCCACTCATCTTCTTCCGCGTCGCCAGATCCCGCACCTGCTTGTTGGCTTCGTTGCCAAGAACCGCAGGCGCATGGGGGAAGGGGCGTCCCAGCCATCGTCATGCTCCTCTTCCGTGGTCGCCTGCAGCCGCGCCAAGTCGCTGCCGCCGCCGTGGGAGAGGGGTGAGGGGGACTTCTTCCTCTACTCTCCTCCGTCGGTACCCTCTCCTGCACCCACTATCTCCTCTATTGTCATCGCTGCTGTCGCTGTTTGGCTAGAGCGCTAGCCCCAAACCCATCCCTTTTGCTCCTCGATATCATGCTGGAGCAGGAAGAAGAACAGTTCAAACACTCATAATACGCGAACATTCATCCCTACGAATACACATACGCTCATTTTATCCCTGTAAGTACTTTCAAAGACTGTGGTGGCCATAGCTAGATTGACAAAGTCACCACCGAGCGCCTCATCATCGACAGGTACCAAAAAAAAACTATTATAAGACTTAAATCCGAGTAATTGGTTTAAGCTCATTTCGTACATTTCGTACAATTGTATGCTTGATCGATCAATCGGGATTACAAATTCATAGTACGTGAAGAGGCGTGAGTAAAGGCGATTCGGGAGAAGCTACTTCCCCAATCATCACCTGACGGCGTCACATTTCGGGAAGGAACAGACCTCTCCCAATCTTGATAACATGTATTTATTTCTTAACAAAATCTAATGGAATATACCGTACAGTTACAACAGTACTTGTTAACATAGTGACCGTCGGATAAATTAGAAGTCATTATCGAATTTCTGCACGAGTACTGTTTACAAGTAGCAATCGTGTTACTGTGTGAAGGTTACTGTAGGAGTTATTGTGTGTAATACCAGTTTAGATCTGCCATTCATTCATTCAAGCTAACCGTACGTGTTCGGACATTAAAACTGCTCAAAGTGCCGACTATGCATATGCTTAATTAACACGCGGCTGCGTAGAATCTCTATATATCCTTCGAGAAGTGTTGGTAAACATGCAACGAATATAATTTAGGGCTCCAATTAACTAACATGACCTGCAAGCATTTCTTCTAGAACACTGATTGTAATTAATGCACAACATTTTTCATCAATGAGATACTTAGCAAATCAAAATTTAAATTTTGACTACTAAACGGACTGAAAGAGAAATTTTATCAACCTTAGCTTTTACTAAAGAACCTAAAAATATTTAAGTTTTAAAACAGAGGAAGAGCTTGTGCATTCTAGAAGAGGCTTTTGTAGAATGTTGGATGTGGGAACTAGGAAGTACACCAAGCAGTTCTGGTTGCTTCTCCAACTCACCCACTGATGTACATGCTTCAACGTATGGTTTATTAGATGTAAAAGATAATTTATAATTAAATTTTTTTATACGTATTTTTAGTGATTAAAAATCGAAAATTGTATAAAAAACTATGATAAAATAATCATAAAATCAACTCTAAAACTTAGCTTTAAAATTAAAAAGTTTAGTTTCAAAATTAAAATTTTACATGAGTACAAGCATAAGCGAAATAATTAAACCTCTCGCCACGTAAAATCAGTCGCCTCGACAGCGTGGACCAACCTGCAGAATTTCAAAGGGTCTAAGCCGTAACCTCTACAGCTCGGGGTGTCCATCAACACGTCGAATTACTGACAGCCCAGGTGTGTTATGTGTAAACACGCGTACAGATAGTCACCATTGACTCCGACGTGTCACCTTTTTGACCCTTACAAATCCTCGCATTCCGCATTCCCGCCAAACCAAACCGGCGGCTTAAATTGAATTGAATTCGCCCAATTAAAGCGTCCACGCATGCATACGCAGACCAACACGGCGGCGCCGGCGCCGGAGAAGAAGTACAAGGGCGTGCGGCTGCGGCAGTGGGGGAAGTGGGTGGCGGAGATCCGGCTGCCCAACAGCCGACAGAGGGTGTGGCTGGGGTCCTACGACACGCCGGAGAAGGCGGCGCGGGCGTTCGACGCCGCCTTCGTCTGCCTCCGCGGCGCCGGAGCCAACGCCGCCGGGCTCAACTTCACCGAGTCGCCGCCGCCTGCCGCCGCGCGCACCCGAGATCTGCGCGAGGTGTACGCCTCCGCGGTCTCGCATGCCAACCAGCCGCCGCCGCTGCCGGTGTCCGGAGAAACGGCTGCCACGACTCCGACTGAGTTGGCGGGGGCGGCGGCGCAGGAGCACGACGAGGTCAGTGAAAATAGTGTACCGCTTCCGCTGCCGCCACCGGTGCAGGTGGCGGCGCCAGCTGGGAGCTTTGATTGGTCGCAGTTGATGGCGAACTCGCCGCCGCTCTACTCGCCAGTGGCGATGGGAAGCCATGCGTATGACGACGTGGCGGGGTGGTCCGCGACGCTACCGGTAGCGGAATTCCGTGAGGAGGATGACGAAGACGAAGGTGCTACGAGTGATGAGCTTTGGAGCTTCGATGTCTGACCCTAGCTAGCTCGATCAGTCGATCGGATGCATTGCTGTTGCGGCCCTGATATCCTCGATTAATTCTGGGACAGATTACGTTCTCCATTCGTAAAAACTGTGCACAAGTATCTACTGTCCCAGAATATATTTTTTTTGGATATGTATATGAATATACCCTTATATCTAGATAATATATCTAAAGTATACGGAGTATTAATTTATGAGTGTAACAACTTGAATATTCAGAGTATATTCTAAGTAGCTAGATGATTTTTTTTTTCGAATAAGAGGGCCGAACTGCCTCTTTTCATTAATAAAGGAGGAGGGAAAAGTTTATGTACAAGCTATGGGTTAAAAGTATATATGAAAAGGTCTAATCTCGCGGCATTATTAGGTCTCTAAGTTGTTTGGCCCCTGCTAGACACCAGGCTCTAGCCTCCTCCTTGATCTTCGCTATGATTGTATTAGGTGTTGAAGTGATGTGTTGGAACACCCTGGTGTTCCTTTCTTTCCATATTTCCCAGCTGGTCAGCAGGATTAAGGTGCGAAGTCCGCTCTTCGGGGTTCCGCTTGATTGGCCTACCGCTGTCCACCAGGCCTGCACTGTGGTTAAGGTATTCCAATGCTCTATTTGTAGGTTGATCTGTGCCCATCTTGCTATTCCTCCCCAGATTCTTTTTGTAACTCGACAGTGCGCTAGAAGATGCACCGCCGTTTCATCACATGTTCGACAGAGTGGACAAATTTTCTGGTTGTCCCATCCTCTCCGCTCTAATCTATCAGTGGCTTCCAAATTGAGGCGCGGAGGGTGACGTTTGTGGAGCCGTTAAATTGGAAAAGATAGGCCGATTTTGTTGTGTAGACTCCGCTTGTAGTGGCTGTCCAGGTTATCGTGTCTTCCCCATCAGTGAGCTACAAGCCTTGTAATCGCGTCTAGAGTGTCACGTATTCCTCGAGGTGGTTCGTTGTTGTGAGCTTTGCTGTGTTGATGTTTGCTATCCACTGATTGTTTGCTATGGCCTCTTTAACCGTTGCTTTTTTCTTTCGCGATGCTTCATAGATGTGTGGTGCAATTGTTTTCGGCGATGCTCCTTCCAGCCATGTTGATTCCCAAAAGCTTGCCTTTTCCCCGTTGTTCACCGTGACGTGTGTGATTGCAGCGAAAAGTTGTCGGTCTCCATTGTCGCATGGGATCTCCATTCCTACCCATGGCTTATTCCGCTCTGTCCATTCATACCACATCCATCTTAGTCTTAGCGCTCTAGCTAAGCGCTCCATGTGGATGATGCCTAGTCCTCCCAACTTCTTTGGTCGACAGCATCTTTCCCAATTAACCTTGCATTTTCCCCCTGTTATTGTGTCTCCCCCAGCCCATAGGAAACTTCTTCTCATTTTGTCGATTTTGTTAGTTACTTCCTTAGGAACTTTCAGTGCGGTGAGGTGATAGATCGGTTAGGCCGTGAGCACCGACTTGACCAGCGCTGTTCTTCCTGCTGTGCTCATAAGGTTGCCTTGCCATGTTGCGAGTCGACCCGCTGCTTTATCGATGTTTGGTTGGAAGTACACTTTTTTTAGTCTATGGACTGTTAGAGGTAGCCCGAGGTATCTAACGGGGAAGTGTACTATTTGAGCCGGGATGGGGCGCATAATCTGGTTGAGGTCAATCCCGTTGCAGCGGATTGCTGCGACCTGGCTTTTTGCCATGTTTGTTCGCAAGCCCGTCGCTTCCCCGAAGATTGTAATAATCTGTGCAAAGGCTGTCGTGTCTTTTTCTGTTGGGTTGAGAAAGACGACGGTGTCGTCCGCGTAAAGGGATGTTCGAAGTGTAGCTCCTCACCCTCTTATTTTGGAAAGTATTCCGGCATTTGTGGCTACCTGCAGTATCTCTTGGAGGGGGTCTATTGCTAGGATGAAAAGTAGCGGGGAGAGCGGGTCCCCCTGCCGCAAGCCTCTGCCATGCTTGATTGGTTTTCCAGGGATTCCATTCAGGAGGACTCTGGATGATGAAGAAGCTAGGATGCTCGCAATCCAATCTCTCCATCTTATTGGAAATCCTCGTCGCGCCATAAGCTCGAGGATATAATCCCAACGAACAGAGTCGAAGGCTTTTGCGATGTCTAGCTTCAAGAGAAGCGTTGGCGTATTGGTACAGTGCAGGCGCTTTGCTAGCCCATGGACATACATGAAGTTGTCTTGGATGCTTCTCCCTTTGATGAAGGCACTCTGCGACTGTGAGATTATTTTGTTTAGCGATGGTTGAAGTCGATTTGCCAGCACTTTGGAAATTATCTTAGTGACACCATGGATCAGACTTATCGGTCTGTAGTCTGTCACTGCTTCTTTGGGACTAGGACTATTGTCGCTTTGTTGATGATGCCAAGGTAGTTTGATCTTAGGTCCGAGAAAGCTGTGATTGCTGCCAGTATGTCTCGCTGTATGATGGGCCAACACTCTTTGTAGAATTTACTCGTGAAACCATCAGGTCCCGGTGCCTTGTCTATCGGCATCTGCTCGATGGCGGCCTTCACTTCCTCTTCATTTATAGGCCTCGCTAGGTGGTCTAGGTTTTCATTGTGGGGTCTGAGGAGATCCCAGCGTAGGTCTTGGTTTCTGTTGGGCGGTCTGGTCATCGTTGCTTCAAAGAAGTGTTGAACTAGCTCTTGCTTTTCATTGTGTGAGATCGCCCAGCCCTGGTTATGCTTTAGCCTTTGGATGTATTTCTTACGTCTTGCGTTGATTTTGAGGTGGAAGAATTTTGTGTTGGCATCTCCTTCTCTAAGGTACGTGATGCGCGATGCTTGTCTCTTTCTTGCCCGCTCTAGGACTGCTAGGCCCATCACTCTTGTTTTTAGTTGTTTTCTGAGCCATCTCTCATCCACTGTGAGCCGCCTGTTGTCTTGAGCTATGTCAAGTTGCATGATGACATCGAGGCCCATTATTAGCTCGACCTTTGCGTTTGAGGTGATATTTCTGCTCCACTCTCTGAGTTTTTTTGCTGTGGTTGCTAATTTGTGTGCCAGGACGTGGAAGGGTTCTGAGTGGGTTGTTGGCGTATGCCATGCTCTTTGGACAGTCTCAGTGAATCCTGGTAGGTGTATCCAGAAATTTTCGAAGCGGAAGTGTCTCGGTTTCTGCAGCCCTGTCTGATTTGAGAGAAGGAGTGGGCAGTGATCCGAGAGCGAAGTCGAGAGCACGCTCAGCAGGTGATTTCCGAATGTCACATCCCAGGCCCCATTGCAGAAAGAATCTGTCAAGTCGGACTAACGTCGGGGAGTCCCTTTCGTTGCTCCATGTGTACTTCTGGTTTTGTAAGTTGATCTCTTTGAGTTCACAGTAGTTGAGGGTGGCGCGGAACCTGCTCATTGCTCGCTGATTCAGATTGGAATTATTTTTATCGCTCGCTTTATAAATCAGGTTGAAGTCTCCCACTACTAGCCATTTTGTTCCGTGGTCTGGTTTGGAGTCGCGAAGCTCTTGCAGGAAGGCTGGCTTTAGGGACTCTCTGGTTGGGCCATACACTCCTGTGAATTTGAATCAAAATGAATTCTCCTTTAGCTTAATTGTTGTTGAGACTGAGTTTGCATTGAGCTCAGTGTCGGTGACCTCAAGTTTGTCTTCATCCCATAGGAGAAGGATTTCTCCTCTTGTCCTCACTGCCAGTTTGTGCACAAAGTTTCGAAGCCGTCCCCCTAGAGATGATACCATCCCTTGGTCAAGTGTGCTGAGTTTTGTCTCTTGTATACATGCGAGGTGTATTGTTGTGGAAGTGAGGGTTTCGCGCGCAGTGGCTCGCCTTGCCGGGGAGTTTAGGCCTCGTACGTTCCAACTCAGGATGTTGATGGAAGGGTTATCTGTATTCATTGATTTTCATCATCATACTCTCATTACGTTGGTGACTTATTTGTCGGACTCGCTGGGCTGCATTCACAATCGATGGGCTCACCATCGACCCGTTGTGTTGCGTTTGGTGCGGTCGCAGAGCAGCACAGGCACCGGTGGCTATACTTGTGCCGGCTGTTGTTGTGCCAAAGCTGGAAGCGCCGGCAAGTCCGGCTATGGTAGAGCTGACCTGACGAGTAGATAGTGGCGAAGGTATGCAGTGGCGTAGACGGTGATCGGCGGCAAGTAGATAGTGAAGCACAGAGGACAGAAGTTCCACAGTACATGGACATATTACAAATGCACAGAGGTCCCACAGTACAAATAAAAGCGCCCCCGGCGCCGCGTGCGCACACGCTATTGAAGAAGAGTCTAACATAGATGTCGAGTCGCAGCTCGAGCACGGCAACATCGTCGCGGAATAGTGGAGGTGACGGTACGTCACACCATTAGTTGCTCGCCATCCGCGAGCTGGCTCTTGAGCTGCTCCACGTCTGGTAGCGTTGTTCCAGCCATCTGCACAAGGGCCTCATCACGCCTTTGTAAGTCGTCGCGCTCCAGCCCAAAGAGCGATGCTAGGGCAGCTATCGCCTCGCTAGGAAGTGGACCTTCAAATTTGGCCCTGTAGTCACGCAATGCTTGCTCAGTGAGGCCAGACTCCTCGTCAAGGACCCCCAGCTTCCTGCATAGATTGATGTGTGCACGGGTTGTTGTCGACATGGGCAGGGCTTTCGCCTTTTGTGATAGCCTGGAGCTCCTTCTCGGTTCATCTTGTATAGCCGGCGGTGGAGTTGGCATCGGCATGGGCGTGGGGAGTAGAGCGGCTTGTGGTGGTTGAAACAGGTCGACCGGCTGTGCGGGAGTCGATGGTAGCTGGCTTGCCGGCATCGTCGGCGTGTTGATCGCCTCAGCATGGGATGCTGCGGGGGTTGGTGGCGTCGGCGGATTGCTCGGCTCAGCGATCATCACCGTGCGGCTCGGTGGTGACGGTGTCTCGGCATGGTCAATCGGTGGCGTCGAGGCAGGGCTTGCCGGTGCTGCTGGGGTCGATGGCGGTTGGCTTGGCGCTGCCCAAAGCTTGTTGGTCCTGGCTAGAGTTGGCGGCATGCGGGTCGGCAATGCCAATGTCCCCTTATCGGCACCGTTGCCGGCGTCCTTGACCGATGTGATCTTCGTCGTTGTCGAAGTGATGGTGCACAGGTGCACCGCTGCTAGCGCGGCGGCAAGCTGGACGTCGTTGCTCCCTGGCAGCGCCGTGGGAAGGATGTCGCTCCCACCCGATGGGGTCGTTGATGTGGGCTCGGGGATGATGTGCGTGTCTCCGGCGAGGTGGAGCCTGCGGAGTCCTTCCTCGACCTCCCGCTGCGCCGGAAGCAATCGGAGGCCGTGCTTGATGCGCTCGAAAGCGAGTGCGGCCGACACCGTTGTTGCCGATGCCATCTTCCCGCCGTCATCCTCGGACCAGGATTCATGCCCCAGCGTGACCCGGTCACTCTTGGCAAGCATGGTTGCGACTCAGTTGATGTCGCAGTCCGCTTCGTTGTCGGCGTCACGCGTTTCAGCGCTGCTTGCCGTTAGCTGCGCGACCTTCCTCTGCAGAGAAGCCAGTTTGAGGTGGTAAATCAGCTTGAGCTTGCTTACCTCCTGTGCGCGCCGCTCTGCATCGGAGAGCGGCGGTGGCGGCTGGTAGACGGGAGTGACATCTCCTTGATCAGCTTCTTGATGGCGTCGCCTTCCTTGGTGGCTGCTTTCCCCAGCATCTCTTCGTCGGGGCGAGCGAGTGCGTTACCGCGCACTGCCGTGCCCGGTGCGAGCGCGGCCGACATCGCGGCCGCAGCGTTTGTCAGTTGTACCGTCGCCATGGCCGTCGTCATGGTCGTGTCTCCTCGAGCCGCGGCCTCGCAAAGCATCAGGATGGTCGTCGTTGTAGCGACGGGTTGGCCTGTCGTGGTTGCCGCCGCGGCGGTGTTCCTCTTGGCGTTCGTCGTCACGTCTCTCGCCGCCACGGCCATGGTCACCCTGCTCGTGGTTGGTGCGCGGCGGCAACGGGTGGTGGGGAAAGGATTCGAAGGCTCGAGCCGAGACCGGCTCGCCATCCATCACCCAAGGTGCCACTGTGGGAGTCGTCGCTTTGCCGGCTCGCAAGCCGACGGGTTGGAGAGGTCCATCGCTGTCATCGTGAAGTCGTGGATCTCCTCCAAGTGTAGCAGGACCGCGTACTTGGCCGCGTACTGCTAGTGTTCCGGCGACGGCTTCTCCGTGACTCGTACTTCTGGCTTGCCGCCATCCGCACGCTTGGCGAAGGTGAGCCAGACTCGCTTGGGGATAGAGCTGGGGTTCGCCGTCCACGCCCACAGCTCGATGGAGCAGGTGTCGACGGGGTGGACAATGTTTGTGACGATGTTCTCAAGGGCACAACGTCGGCCGATGAGGTTCTCGATGATGTCGGGCATCCATGCGTGGCGCGGAACTCCGTCGAGGAAGAGCTTGACGCGGAACATGAGCGCAACCCCGTACGCGACCTTGAGGCTTCGCCATTTGATGAAGTAGACCTCGATTCCTCGGCGCTTGGCGTAGCCCTTCCGGAGGGCCTCGGCGCAATGACGGTGGTGCTGGAACTTGATGAGGAACGACTCGGGGTGGTGCAGGGAGACCATCACGTTGCCGACGCGGAGGCGGAACTCCTCCTGGATGGCCGCCTCGACATCTTTGGCAGTTGTACTCGGGGGCGCGCGCATCGCCCAAGTTACCGCCGCCGTTGCCTCCCATTCGCGCCGTTTGTGGTCGAGGGCGTGGGAAATTGGGATGATGCAGTCGTCGTCCATAGGTCGAGTCGACGGGTCGCCGAGAAGTGCCATTGCAGCTCCGGGCGCTTTCGGTGGTGGTGGCGGTGGGGTGGTTCGCTCGCGTGGTGGGGCAGCTTGGTAGCATGGCGGTGGTGCTTATGGAGGGGCCTTCCAGCGAGGAGGTGGCCGAGGGGGTATGTCACTACGGATGGCACGGTGTTTGCCGTAGTTACGAGCTCGGTGGCCTGGGCGGCGACAGGTGAAGCAACGTATTGGGTCTCTGCAGTCGACCGCACGGTGGTCGCGAGCTAAGCAGATGAAGCACTGTCCACGGGTCTTCTCCTTGAATGCTTGAAGAGACGCAGAGTCAGGGAGTGTAGTTGGCCGGTGTGAATGTGCGTCGCGTCGCAGTGAAGCCTGGTTGTTGCAGCTTGGATGCTTGCTCTCCCTCCACCAATACTTCGCTCGGACCGGTGTCCATTCCCTGGCCGGTGCCTTGGGGTCATCACTTCGCCGTGCAGGGATGAGACGTCTCGCCGCAGCCTCTCTCTTTGTAGCTTCGTAGGGCGATGGGCTTTGCTCAGGGGTGAAGTAATTGCTCCGGACAGGGATTGTTAGAATCGACTTCAACGCTCCGTGGGGAGTTGGGAAGAACTGCAGATTTTGAAAATTGAATTTGTGGCTGCCTAGCGATGTCCGCGTATGTGCGGCGCTGGTAACCTGGGTGTGGATCTGGCGTCTCGGGGACCTAGTAGGGAGTTTCTGACGGGGGGGGGGGGGGGCAGATCTGGGCGGAGGTGGCGGCGGTGTTTCCCTCCAGTGGCGGTCGGGGGTGGCGGGGCTGGGTGTCGTGGATCTGGGCGGTGGCGGGGTGTGGAGCAGCGACGGTGATTGCGGCGTGTGGGAGAAGCGCGGCGGAGCGAGCTGAGGTCGGCGGAGGATCATTGGTGGCGTCGGTGTTGCTGGAGACGGGAGCATGCTTGAGGCGTTGGTTTGGTGGTCGATGGCAGTTGGGGAGGCGTCAATGGCACGGCGCCAGAGTCGAGGCCGCCGGGGCCGGAGTGGTCGCCGGCGCTTGGGGTTGTGTTCGCCGGGGCCGGAGCGGCCACCGGCGTGATGGTCGCCTGCAGCTGGCCTTGGGGTCGCTAGCCAATAATGCACGTGAGTGCTTTGCTTTGCTTTCAGCCAGATGATTTTTGGCTATGTATACAGAGTATATTTTGAGACGGTGTAACGGAGGTAGTAGCTATTAGGGGTATTACATATTTTCGAAAAAAAGATAATGATAAGTTGCTTTAAATGTTTAGAAATAATTAATACTTTAATTAAAAAAGGGTGATGAAATATACCTTTGATTATGCTACAGTACAAGATAAGAACATAATGCACATCGAACTCAGAGATAGCCAAATGGACCATCCGACCCGGCACAGTCCAGGCACGATCAGGCCCGGGCTAGAGATCAATCGAGCCGACATGGCCCGACCGACACGCCTGGCCAAGCCACACCCGCCAACTTGGTGCACCAACAGCCTAGATAGTCGTGTCGGGTCAGCCCGAAGGCACGAAAGCCCATTGTGCTTCTCCCCCATCTCTTTGAGCCATCTCTTATATGGCTGGACTAAGTCTATTTTGCATCCCTCATCACTTTGGATTGTATCTTATATGATTGAAATAAGTCTATTTTAGCTCCCTCATCTATTTTACCTCCCTGATCGTTGGACCGGACCGTGCTTGGCCGGTCCATCGTGCCAAGGTAGAGGCCCAATCATAACCCTAAGGTCAGGCCAAGCTAGCACGGGTCCGACACTAGTCGGATCGTGCCATGCTTGGGCTGGGTCAAAACCCCATCCATGAGTCAAGCTGTCGGGCCTAGGCCTTTCGGCCAACTATAATCGAACTACACTGGTGCTCTCTACTCGATTGAACGTTGCAACTAAGAAAACTAATTGATACCCCGCGCTTTGCTGCGGGATATGTGGATAAATGCATATTATATATTATAGAAATGATAGTGTATATGTTTAAATAATGTGAAAATAATGTGGAGATAATGATTTGACATTGCTTGCATATTAAGTTCTAAAAATACAAAAAAATTGTAAATGATATGTCATGTTACATGATATTTAAAATACTCTAATACTCTAGATAATAATATTTAATGGGTAATGATATGATAGACTTGCATGTGATTGAAAATACTCTAAATAATAATTGCTAGTGAGTGATGATGTGGCACACTTGCATATTGAGTTTTAGGAGTTAGTAGGCATCAACTTTATAATAAGATAGGATAGAACAAAACCAAACTGATAATAACAATACTTGCCACTTTTGATTTACACGATACTTCCATGACATTAGGCGTGTGTTCTACAATTATCGGGCTGAATTAGCATTTAGACGATTTTTACCACTGCCATTGACATGCTCCATGCGAACTGTGCTATATTTTTACCACTGCCACTTATTATAGCTACGAAAGTCCACACTCTCCCTCGAATATAGCTCCAATCTAATTCACATCCCTAAGCTACAATACTGAATATTTTTAACCGCCAACTATTAAACTCCCTTAGTGGTTTTGGAGTACGGTTTCACTGACGTGATGCTTTGACCTAGTCTACCCCGCTGAGTCATCCTGTGCGGCCCACATGTCATTCTCCCTCTTCCCTTATCTCTCTCTTTCCTTTCTCTTCCCATTTGACCCCTCCTCCCCTGGCTCCCCTCTACCACCCGAAGCAGCCCTCCACCGTCAGCACCACTACTGCCACTTCCCCATCGACCACCTCCTCACCCCTCACTAGTGCCCCACCGCATCTGACCAACCTCGTTGCCATCAACCATCGGGATCCTGGCGCGGGTCCGCTCCCTCTTCTGTCATCAGTGAGATCCCGCTCCCACTCCCACTTCCTACCCATCGCGCCTCTCCTCTAGGCGCTAGAATGTACGATGGCCGGCGGTGTGCTTTCCCGATTGTCGGGAGCGAGGTGCATTTCCACATGCACATCTGTCACGCCTCGATCTGGCCCCGAATGGGAACTAGAACGGGACGCTCCAAATAAACCTGTAAGCCGATACCAGTCCCAGGAAAACAGTGCTGGTATCACAGGAAGACGAAATATCACAACCACAGCGGTCTCTTCATTAAGAGTAGTCTTACAGTCATGTTGGGCAACGGATAGACCCCGTGCTCACAACTGCATTACAAAAGGGAAAGGCGGAAGTGAAGACTGGACCAAGACCACAAGCATAACTTGGGAACTACGTCGAAACCCTAAAACTGCTCGAAGCCATCCTGCTCCTGGAAGAACTCCTCATCAGCGGGGTCCACCTCTTCCTCTTCGAGATCTGGAGGGGGTTATTTATATAGAGAGCAAGGGTGAGTACGGAGGGTACTCAGCAAGTCTTGGGAATTAAGTGTATATTGCAAGCTTCATAGAACGGCTATTTGTTTTCGCAATTGATTTGGTTTCAAACTTTTGAAATGATTTCTAGAGAAGTGCTTCTCAACGACTCGAGCCTGACAGTGCATCAAGCCCAGTCGGAGTTTGTGCAATGTATCAATCTTTCAAGATTCAAGTTTTGGCTCCCGGCCAAACGATGTTGACGGCCTCCCTGGCCAAACGATTTTGACGGCCTCCCTGGCCTAGCTGAACCCGTCAGCCACAATTGATCACAACATCATCCAACCCATCAAGTCAATTTCACAAGCAGTGGTAAAACAAAACTACGCTAAGGAATCACCTCACATCCGCCCATAACCGTGGGCACGGCTGTTCGAATAGTTTAGTAACCTCTGCAGAGGGGGTACACTTTACCCACACGACGTTACTAGCCTGGGTCACCCAGCCCGTGCAGAACAGCCACGTCTGTTGACTTTGAGGCTTTCACGACAAGGCATTTCAAAGCTGACACAAGGTTGCCATATGCCAACGGGAGGGGTCCTCCGGACCAACAACAGGTTAGGTCCCAGACCATACTGTGCCAGGAAGCCCAGGGGTCCTCCCCGACACCACCCCGGTGAATCCACTTGTCCCTTGGCATCAAGGCTTCCCAGGCCCAGCTAGTTACTCAGTCAGGGGTGTCCCATTTCACCCATGTGGTCGCACTATTTATGTTCGGATGAAATCCCAAAGGATTCGGTCCTTAAGGGCAAGTACGGGAAGGTGCACTCCCAGTGCGTTCCCGCACCGCGGTTTTAGAAATCGTTTTATTTTGCAGACACCGACCCAAGTGTCGGGTTTTTCCCAAGTATTTCATAAACCCAAGTTTTACCCATCGTTGACAGTTTTAAATTTAAGAGGGTCCCCGATGTGCGTGCCCGAGGGCTCGGACATCGGAAACCGGCAGTTGACAAAGGTAGTACGGGTATTCAATAATCAAGGATGGTATGTGCATCAAATGGGTTGGGCCGGCAGGTTATCTTGCAAACCGCGGCCAAATACAAACATGTGTGACCTAATCATGCATAGTTTGCGAAATAAAAATACTTAGTTTTAAATTATGGGTGCAAGATGGTCAAAGGTGACTTGCCTTGCTCGAGGTCTTGAACTTGTTCCTCGAAATCCGCACACTGCGAGTCTTCGGGCTCCGATACTATACGCGAAACGAAAGAGACTCAATAAACAGCGAAAAGAAAGCCCTAATAGAGACCACTAAGTGTGTCATTAAGTAGATCTCGATTTTTGAGAGATTTTGGAAGTGGAACGGGGTCAATCGGACGAACGGTTGGAAAGATATGGATTTTCTAAGGTTATTTGATTTTCTGTCTAAAGGAAAAGGAATTATTTAATTCCCTTGGAAAAGAAAAGGAAATGGGGCTGCTTTTGGACTTGTTCGGGCGGCGCGATGCGCGGCCCAATGGATTAGCGCGGCGCGGCCGGAGCTAGTGGGCCGCGCGCGAGGAGGCGGCCCAACGGCCGAGTAGTGCGCGGGGCGCGGTAGCGGCTTGCGGCCCATGCAGCGCGGATGGAAGCAGGCCGAGAGGGAGCGAGCGGGCTGCGGGGACGCGGCCCACGCGGTGTGCGTGCGAGGCCGGGGAGGTGAGCAGGCCGGCTGGGGCGGGAAGGCCGGCTGGGACGGCCCAGCGAGGCGGCCCAAGGCGGATGGGAGAGAGAGAGAACCGGGAGTGCGGTCAAAGGGGTGGGGCCCACGGTGGGTCCCATCGAGGTCTTCTTCTACCTCCATCTTTTCTTTTCTCTTTCTCTACTCGATTCTTCTCGTTTCTTCCGCTCTCTTCTTCCTTCTTCTCCGACGGACCGAGGCAGCGAGAGAGGGGAGGGGGCAACGGCGGCCGGCGGTGGGGTGGCACCGAGTCCGGCCGGGCGGGCTCGGCGGCGGCACGGAGGGGCAGGGGCGCGGCGCGGCACGGAGGGGCAGGGGCGCGGCGCGGCCGGCCGTGGCGTGGACGGCAGTGCGACGGCGGCTATGCGAGGGGGATGGGGAAAGAACGAGGCGGCGAGGTGGGGAGTTACCGCGAGGGGGAGGCGGTTGCCGAGCCGGGGAAGAGGAGGCGGATGGCGCGGCCGGTGGTGAGCTCTGCGCGTCCGCGGCGGCGTCCGGCAGCAAGCGGCGAAGGGGTGACGGTGGCGCGGGAACGGCGGTGGCGCGGCGCTCGGCTGCGGGAAAGGGAGGGCGACCGAAGGGGAGAGGAGAGGGGGTCTTATAGGGGCCAAGGGAGCACGCAGGGAGGGGGAGCGGCGGCTCACGGGCGCGCGCGCGAGGGCTAGCGCTCCAAGTGCTAGCGACCAACACGGCGGCAGAGCGAGGACGTCGGCGGGGGAAAAAGGAGAAAGGGGGAAGGAGAAAGGGGGTGCTGCACTTGCCGTTTCGGGAGGAGGAGGAGAGAGAGGCTGCAGCGACGGCATCCGAGGCTGGCGGGCGCAGGCGGCAGAGGCAGGCGGCGCAGGCGGCAGGCGGCGCAGGCGGGCTGACCACGACGCGCGGCGCGCGCGCGGGAGGCAACGGGCGCCGGTTTGAAAATCACCGGTGGGAGGGAATCCGGCGAGAGAGAGAGAGAAGCAGAGGGAGAGAGAAACGGCGTGAGAGAGAGAGAGAAAGAATTGCCGTGGGAGAGAGAGAGTGAGACTGGGCCGACGGAATTCGGCCCAAGGAATAGGAGGGAGGTAAATTAGACTTTTCGCAGAGAATTGATTTGGAGAGAAATTTGGATTTGGATTTGAATTTTGGATGGATATTTGGACAGTGGGTAACGAGGTCTTGGCACACACATCCGCAACAAATCAAGAAAGACGGAATTTTCGAAATTAGGGTTTTTAAAGAATTAGGTTTTTCCCTAAACTAACGCCGCGACGGATCGGGCGTTACAACATCATTCGATGGTGACAAGGTGGAGGAGGAGGACTCGCCGGCGCATGCGGATTTGAGCCACCCAAAGCACGTGGGCTGAAGGTGCCTGCCTCGTCTCCTTGATCGCCTCCCCGGCGCGTGCTCTTTGCCGCCGGCCCGCACTTATGCGCGGGCATTGAGCTTGGCTCTCTTGGGAACCCCGCCATGGCCCCTTCCCATCGGGCGACACCCGGTTGTCATGCCCGCGTGCCATGGCCCTCCTCGACCGCCTCCGCACCACGGGCACCATCATGCTCTTTGTCGTCAGCCCACACTTCTGCGCAGGCATCAAGCTCCGTTCCCCGAGAACCCCACCATGGCCCTGTTGACGTAAAAACACAACGGCCTGGGAGATCTGCTTAGCTCTAGTGCAGGTCCAAAATAATGATGAGATGCGGGCATGCCAATCAGTTTGATCCTGCAACTGACAAGATATATAAATCGAATATCAAAGAGTCGATCGGCTGACAAGCCGATATAGTAATTCCAGCCGATGCCGATACCAGCCGATATCCAGTATAGATCTTTGTACTTGAGTAAATAATGACATAAATATAGTCGGCTGATGATAATGTAATATAACAATACAATAATCCAGTAGCGACCTCGGCTAGTAATGATAGATTGAATAAGCACTGATCCGATGGTTAAAGCATACATCGGCTGGAGATCCGATGTCATTAAATTCAAACAATTAGATAAACAGTGAAACCTTTGTTATCATCGGCTAAAACTAATTTGTAAGTAATCCTTGTAAGCCGATGTAACGTCCAGATAACTCATCGGCTGAAACCCCGATGAAACCCTTATTGGCAATCAAGAAGCAGGCTAGAGATTATAGTTCTAAGCACGACTTAGTAGATCAAACTTAACTGATGCAGCACTAAGTATGAAAAGAAACATAATATCTAGACAATCAAGCTTTTGACTGATTTTCAGGGTGGTGGATACATTATATAATCTAAGCCAACAAAATAATCTAGCCGATATCGACAAAACCGTAGATGGAGATCGACCGATGCAAGTAGAAAACATTGTCAATCTAGATTATATAATGTATATGATAACTCGACGACTTACATGAACAAGATTAGAGTGTCGAAGCGATGGAAGCACTAATCCCGATAACGCAAGCCGCCATAACAAGCCTTACCCCTCGTCGGAGATCAAGTCAATGCAGCCCAACTTGAAACAAGAACTCGACGAAAGTAAAAGGGTAAATGGGTGGCGATGCACCGAAGTTGAACTGAACAAGAGATAATTTACAGGGACCCTGGGTGTACATATTTATACCCATGGGTAGATACTCGTCCACATCGGATACGATACAAATTTTCCTAAAGATAAAAGGAAAAACATAATGTCCTTATCGGACACTAAACACACTTTCCTAAAATTAAAAGGATACTAACAACTTTGCCTAATAATAGATAAATTGCCATGTCACATCCTCCTTGAACTCAGTCTCTTCTAGATAAACTTCCTTTTATTGATTAGTTTCCTTAACCGAATTTGCTAAGAATCCGACTGTTGGCGACTGATAGCTTCCATCGACCGATTCCAGAACTCTGAAGCCGATACTGACTCTAGGCCGATGATGACTTCGAGGCTTACCAAATTTCGTCGTCAACAGACCCCCTCTCCCATCGGCTCTCTCGCTACTCTAGTAGATCGAGAATTTGTGCGGCGGGGGAGCACGGGGTGAGAACTTGTGCAGCGGAGGAGCACAGATGCGTCGTGGAGGACCACACGATAGTGGCGTCGGAGGAGGAGCGGACGAACAAGGGCGTCCTCGGTGCCGGCAAGGTGGCAACCGCGAAGGCCGAGGTCGAGAACGTGGAGCGGAGGGAGGGGAGCTCGCGCTAAGGAGGGAGGGGTGATGGCGAGAGGTCCTCGGGGGCCCGATCGCGATGAGCCCCCCGCCACCTCGGTAGCTTGGACGGCGGAGAGGTGCTGTCGCAGTGATGGAGCTCGGTCCCATTGGTCTAGCACTGAGGAGGGATGGGCGACGGCGGGTGGTCTTCCAGGCACCTAGCGGCTTTAAGCGGAGACGACAGTGGTCTCGTGGTCATCGTCGCTACCCCTCGTTGTCCTGTCCACATCGCTTTGTAGAAGAGAAACATGCCAGGGGAGCCAGGGGAGGAGGGATGAGGCTTCTCTAACTTAAGTTAAAGGGACATTTGTCGCTGACATGTGGGCAGTGGGGTGGGCTCCACTTATCAGGGACCCATGTCCCTCTAACTTTAAGTCAGAGGAGCTCCTTCTAGGGAGGAGGGGCCGAAGGGGAAGAGGAAGGAGAGAGAAATAAGGGGAAGAGGGAGAATGACTTGTGGGCCTCACAAGATGACTCAGCGGGATAGTCCAGGTCAAAGCACCACGTTAGCGAAACCGTCGAGGGAGTCAAATTACACTTATTTTAGTAATAGTTAAGAAATATCCGATATTATTGTTAAGAGATATGAATTAGATTAGAGTTGTATTGGAGGGAATCAAAGTGGACTTATTCCATATTGAACGAACTAATTTCATGTGGGCTAAATTTACACGCACTTTCGGCTGACAGTACGCGCTCTTATGGGCCGAGTGTGAGTGCATCTGATGTGCTGAATTTCCTCTCCTGACGGCCTAGTAATTGAGTGGAATCAGGCCGAATTTATGCATCGATATTGCGAGCACATATGGGCCAAAATTGTGAACATATTACTGAGCATTCACTAAACCGATGCTGAAAATCTTCTAGGGAAAATATAACATGGAAGATTCAACTCCAACACAAATATTTCAGTTTATATCTCCAGATCTCTAGTCTTTTCCACTTGAAAATGTGTCTAGTCAAATGCTCCATGTGAAATATGAAGAAAAAATTATTTCTCCTCTGAAAGATCTGTTACAACCGGTATAAAAGTAGTTGCATGGAATAGGTGGAATAATGAATAGTCTGTCTATCAACACCAAGAAACCAAAGTATATCATCCCCTTTCGATCATGATTTCATGCTAATACAAGCACAGCAAATGCTGCCTTTCCCCCATTGTAGATGTTTTACATCGATTTCATTGTTAAACAAGTTACCACATTTTGAGCTTCCCCCTTGTACATAACTGCAGCCCTCATCAGACCGCAGATGATGCTGAAGTGAAAGTTTCCCCAACCACTTCTCAATAAAAACAAAGACGAATTCGACAAATGTTTTGAGTCACTATACAATGCAAAACCTGATGAGGCATAAAAATGAAAAAAAAACATACATGTTTGGCGCCTAACCATATTGGAACATTAATTCGATGGGAGCTGAAGCTTGCATTACTAAAATTACTGACCTTTTACTTGACCATGCTATCTAGCTTCTGTCTGTACAGAGCCAATTTCTGCAGACAAGAAAAATACACATCTCAGAAATAGCTAAGATCCTCAGAAATTCAGAAGTTAACCAAGAGTGATTTCAATACAAAGGCTACTATGATTAAAAAATAGCTAGGTAAACATATTGTATATAGTTCCCTCAAAAGAAAAAAAAACTTCATCAGCTGAAACTAATATAAATACAGGTTGCTGCGTGGTTCATGCGGTCAGTTTCTTCAAACTCACAACCAGTGTGGACCAAAATGACAATCACAACTCATACAATTATATTAGAACCAGAGTTCCTTTATGTGAATAATGGAGTTGGTGTACTGAAATCATGTGATGCGAGTTCATGAACTTGAGATTCAGATTCAACTAACATGACAGCTCTACACTACACCCCTGTACTTGTCCTTTGTTTTTGACTTTTGACTTGTACTAATATATGGACGTGCAAAACTTTTGCGTTTTTGATAAAAAAAAGTTTGAAAATTGGAGAGGAGTCTTACCCTGGTATAAGCATAAACGCTTGCCTCAGAAGGTCCAACTGGGCTTCCCCGTCTAATAAACTTCCCTTCCTTGAAAATGTAAAGCATAGGAATGCCTGTTGACAACTCAAGGCTGATTACCTGAAGAGAGGATTTTCAATCAGAACAATAGCATTCAGAGAAGATAAAAGTAGAAGGAAGAGGATGAAATGAAATACAATAGCAGAAGAATATATCACCTCTTGAGATGTCAATTTGTCCAGATGCATTATAATTGAACGGAGTGAATTCCCATGTGCAGCAATCATCACATGCTTTCCAGCTGTGAGTTGAGGAACAACCTATGAGGCAACAAACAACCACATAGAGGTCAGATGGAAACTACAAGTACAGTTGTAAATTCTATGACAATTTTAGAAAAAAATGGAAAAAGTTGATTTTTTTTGTCACATCGTCAGAAATAAACAGAGAAGAGTAGAGATTAATAATTGTTCATGTTAGTGTCGACATATCTTTACCTGTTCCTGGAAATAAGCAACAGCTCTCTCTGCACACATCTCTAGACTTTCACCATTTGGGGGTGGAATATCATAACTACGACGCCATTCATGAACCTGTTCGTTGCCAAACCTATCCGCAGTTTCCTGCTTATTAAGGCCTTGCAACTCACCATACCTAGAAAGTGCCACAGAGTTATACAAATATTATCAAGGTAGAATACTAATCAAACATAGGGGGAGAAATTCCTACATTCGTTCATTCAATTGCCAAGCTGTTATGACAGGAATAGACTGTTTCCTTGTCTCTTCACTGTAAAACTGACTCCACATGTGTGCCTGCTCACTCTCATTGTGCACAATGATTGGAACCTGTAAGAACATAGTTTCATAATCCAACATAACTGCTTAGGACAATAGTTTTACAGAACAGAAGAGGAGGATTACAGAAACGTTTAGCAGCAGAAAGATGCACAACCTTCTTCCTACGATGCTGCATCATCGCAAGCATTGCTGTCATCTGAGCACGAATTAGCGAAGAGGTAAATATGACATCGATCGGGATATTGCAAATCCGTTTGCCTGCCTCGATAGCCTCCTCGACGCCCTTGGCTGTCAGGGGCACATCGACGCAGCCGGTGAACAGGTTTTTCTCATTCCACAACGATTCACCGTGCCTTATCAATATGAGAGAACTTTCACCTGCAAGAAAATAACGGCACCAACTGTATGAAACTATATATCTATGTAACAAAACAAAACAAATGAATCACCAATTCACCATTGCGCATTTTTCTAGTTTGTTCAACAGAAAAGAGTGCAAATTACTTGATTTCTTGGGGGTGTGATCACTGCTGCTATTGGAGGGTAGCTGAACCGGCTCAACCACCGAAGACCCTTGTAAGCTCGATGAACAAACCAAACCGAATTTCTGCCTGATTGGGTACATATTTCCAGCTGAAACCAAATTCACATTGCCCGTTCGCTTTTCAAATCCAGAATTTCTGGTGCTCCGCCGGTGAGATTGGGTATGCACAACGGCACCGTGAGATGTCGCCGGAGCCATTACAATCTCAGAACACAATTTACTGACAAGGTTGAGCAATTCTTCAGTTAAATTTTACTGCAAACAAAAGAGAAATTCTAGAATTAATCCACAATCCAATTACTCCTTTGACCTTTCCATGGATCAAAAGCCAAGAACACCCTGCAAACTAATAATGCATCCGCGGCTAGAAAGGAAGAAAGGAGTTCTTCAGAAAAGCACACCTCCCGAACTCGAAGATCCCAGCGAAACCAAGTCGGAGAGACCTCGAGCGCGGCGAGGTGGTGATCGCCGGGGAGCAGCGAGGAAACCGAGGAGACAAAAACAGGTAGCTTTTAGCTAGGTTTCTTTCTTATCTCCATTATAAATAGCTGCTGCTTAGCTTGCAGCCAGGCAGGTACACCTCGATGAACACGTGATGCTACTACATGCTAAGGCCAAAACAGAGTGCAGAGTGCTATACATGGATGAACGAATATGCCATCGAGAGATCTCATCGATCTCCCTTGTCCTTGGAGCTTGCTCGCTCAGCTGACTCTCGATCACATGGGGCTAGCTTTGATAATTGGCAAAATATGGTAGGGTACATTTAAAATTTGTGGTCTTTGTTGTAGGCAAAAAAAAAAAAGTGTATTTACCGCGGGACATCATAAAAACTGGGTAATTAGCTGTTCTTTTATTACATCCGGTGCAAATAGAGAAAAAATAGAGTGGAAAGTATAAATTTGCCCTTGTGTCCATCGGCTTCTAAGATGACTCAGTCTGGTTTTTCGAATCAAACCCAATTCATTCTCACTCTCTCGATGCAGTCCATTCTCACTCCTCTAGTGTAGGTCTAGTTCGAAATAGACTTGGTCAGGTTTAAGAGAAACATATATACCTTATGGGCAAACCTTTCTTTTTGAAAGTTTCCCTCTCTATTTGGATCGGATATAATAAAATAATGTGTTCAGTGTTCAGGAGCTAATTACCATGTTTTCGTGGTATCTCCTGACAAATACACGTTGTATAGGTGTCCTGCAGCAAAGACATAAACTTTGAGTGTCATGTAACAAATTTTGCATTGATAATTTTAACACTAGTGACAGATTGATGTGCAACACAACACATGTGGGCCGCAAGTCAGTGGCAATCCCGTTCCGGTCCAACACACATGGCCCTCTCACGTAATTGGTACATAATAAGTTCACTTTGACTCCGTAATATCTGATATCTCGACCCCTAACTATTAAAACGGGTGCAATTTAACTCCCTTATGGTTTTTAAGAGCGGTTTGCTACGTGGCATTGACGTGGCAGTGTTGCCCTGGTTTGTGCCGTTGATGTGGCTCTTAGGTGGCATTATAGTTAAAAACATATATATGGAACCCATTTGTCATTCACACACACAAAAAGCTGTGGGGCCCACATGTCATCCTCTCTCTCTTATTCCTCCCTCTCTCTCTCCCTTCTCTCTTTCTTTCTTTCTCTCCCCTTCGGTGGTTCAGCCTACTGCAACAAGCGCGAGCTACAGCGGTGGGCGAGGGCCGGAGTGGTGGCAGCCAGGGTTGGAGCGCCGACGGTGGTGTGGTCCATGAGGAGAGGACGATAGGAGAAGGGATGGACAAAGGTGGAGGAGGGTACCAGCGCCACGTTGCCCCTGCCTCTCCTACGCATGTCACTGGCGGTTACTCGCTCGAAGAGGAGGAGGAGGGTACCAGCGCGGACGATGAGAAGAGCCGAATGGGAAGAGAAACCCTAGGTGAGGGCCGGAGCACCGGCGATGTGGATGGATGCACCCGTTTACCTTGCCCCATGCTTGCCGAATTTGTACGTGACGGTCGGGGGAGGCGAATCTGGCGGTGCGACGCCCCTCCAATGCCGTTCTGGCCCTTGTCCACCCGTCGCCGCTCCAGTGCCCACCCTTCCATCAGCCGCCACTACTACAGCCCTCGAGCGACCGCTGCCGCTCCAGCTCCCGCCCGTCACCGCTCTAGCCCGCGAGTCTGAAGTAAAAGAGACGGGAGACAAGGATTTTTATACAGCTTCGGGCCCTTAAACTATTAGGTAATAGCCCTACTCCTGTTGACCAAAGCCGATGTTTCTCTTATATATTAGTATCACTCGAGTATAATATTTAGGATAACCTAATCTAGTTGTCGTTAACTTGGTAGCATGGATCTCCACACATAGTTAACGACATGTTAGTCTTCTTCCTCGAATACGAACTCGTCGAGATATAGGGTAGCGCTAGATCCCTTATGTGGCCTCTGTGGCTCCCGATTGGGTCTGTCTAGGTTTTACCCTCCTCTCGGTTTTTTTTTTGGCGTGTCTTGGTGTGTATTGTCCCCCTAAGGGGTCTTGTATTTATATCCTCGATGTCCCCTTGTCAAGTAGAACGATGGAAACAAGTATGGATACGATCCGAGTAGCTCTTTTAGATTCCAACTTAGTTGTTCTCCTTTCTTATTTGGAATACCTTCAGTATATGAGGTTTAATTCCGTATAAAACTTAGTATATGATGAGTCCCGCTAAGCTTAACCCAAGATTATTGGATATGCTTTATTTATAACACTTACAGAGAGAAAGAGAGAGAGAGGGAGGAAGAAGAAAGAGAGAGAGGATGACATGTGGGTCCAAATATAAGTGGGCCCCACATTTTTGTGTGTGTGAATGACTAATGGGTCCCACATGTATGTTTTTAACTCTAATGCCACATAAGAGCTACGTCAATACGGTCAACGGCTGCCACATAGACGCCACGTTAGCAAAACCACTCTTCGAAATCACAGAGAGAGTTAAATTACACCGGTTTTAATAGTTGGGGGTCGAGATATCCGGTATTGCGGTTCAGGAATACGAATTAGATTCGTTCACTAGTTAAGGGAGCCAAAGTAAACTTATTCCTAATTGGCACCCCATATCCGGCCCAACATTTAGCAGCCTCGTGCGCGGCCCACTCGCGCGGACGCGGACGCACGCACGCGGCGCCGCGTCGTTGAGCTCTGTCCCTTCCTGCGTCGTCGCGTTGCGTCGCGTCGGTTACTCGGTTGGTTTGGCGACTTGGCGCGCGCGCCATGCCCGCGCGCTCATGGCCCCACGTCGCAGTGACCGTGGAACGATCCCGCGCGGCGCCGCCATGGACGCGGTCCGAGCGAGCGAGTGGCCCCAACCCGACAAAACCTCCTCGCCTATCGCCTATCACTACATCGATTGCCAACCACGCTACATAACCCGTACAAACCATATCCCTCCCCATCGCCTCGCCGGCGCCGATCGACGGCCGGAACATATATAGCTGTACAGCTGAATCGGCGGCGGCAACCGGCGGCGGCGATGGGACGGGTGAAGCTGCAGATCAAGCGGATCGAGAACAGCGCCAACAGGCAGGTGACGTTCTCGAAGCGGCGAAACGGGCTGATCAAGAAGGCGTACGAGCTGTCCGTCCTCTGCGACATCGACATCGCCCTCCTCATGTTCTCCCCCTCCGGCCGCCTCAGCCACTTCTCCGGCCGCCGCAGGCAAACTAAACTGAATCAAATCAAATTAATTAACCGCGTGCATTCTGTAGTCATGTAATTTTTGCGACTTTGTAGGATCGAGGATGTGCTCACAAGGTACATCAATCTCCCAGAAAGTGACAGAGGAGGGTACGTAAACTTCTTCTTCGACGGAAAAGGTTTTCTTTCTTGTTTTTTTTTTTTTTGATTTGATGCACATATATATATGTATACCGTTTTACTCGTGAGGAAGTTGTCAATATTGATCAAGAAACCGTTGCCAATTATTTCCATCAAATGCAGAACTATTCAAAACAGAGAGGTGGGGTTCTATTGCCTTGGCTTTTTCCTTTTTCTCCTACATCTTTTTATCTCTCATCAACGTGTTCGTCGATGGGGGTGGGGGTGGATGCAGTATTTGATCAACATGCTCACACAGCTCAAGTGCGAGAGCGACGTGACCGAGGATCTCACTAACACGTATGTAGAGCCTCGCGATTCACTCTTAATCAAACGATCTGCATTATATATGCTTCAGTTTCCTACGAGATTTTAACCTGAACTTGGCACTCGTCCATGCTCGTGTTTGTTCTTAATCTCGGTTCTCTTGATGATCCAGGAGCAGTAAGGCTCCAGTCAACTCCAACATTGAGGTAACATTTCTCACATGAACACCACTGTCAATTGAGCTCTGAAAAATCTCTGAATCCAACGCTCTGAAACTGAACCGATCACTGACTCACTCATTTCAGAAGCTTCAGCAAGAGATCAGGAGATGCCAGCACCAGATGCAGCTAACCGAGGAGCAATTGAGGTGCAGTAATGTCATTACAATATCTGAATATCATCTCATTCTCAATTAATTAACTTGAGATCCATGCTAATTGATATGGTTTTCTGGCGTTGGGTTTCAGAATGTTTGAGCCGGACCCGGTCAGGTCTGCATCCATGGACGATGTCGAGGCCAGCGAGAAGTTCATCGCCGGCATCCTCAGCCGCGTACAGGAGAGGAAGGTGAGCACAACTGTTATTTGATCACTCGATTAATGGCGCTGTAATTAGAGGCCGAGAGTGATCCGCGAATGATCATATCAGATAATAGGATTAATGACATGATCTTCAAATAATGACGATTTTTACAGTGGTCGTCTAGCTTAATTTTCAGGTATAACAGAAATGATCCAGATTATTTTCGTCTGCTAACGAACTACGTTTCTGTTGTCACACGTGTTTTGCAGAGGTATTTGCTGTGCAGCATGGGCTCGTTCGACGTGACGGCGTCCACATCGGCCATGCAGCACGTACGCGATTAACCTAACTAGCTCCATCACTGGCTCATCTCGTTCTGTATCACGTCACAAAACCGTGTTTAAATTACACTGTTTACATTTTATCACAGTTTACCACGATTAGACAGGTTTAATCGGGGTGGCTAATGGGCGGATGATCCCCACAGCGATCAACCCCCTCTCCTTCTCCCTTACACGCTCCTCTTCCCTTCTTTTTAAATATTTATGTTTCTAAATTCCTACTACACCATAAATTATTAAAAATATATAAACACAAATTAAAAAATATAAAAATAGAAAACATCTAATACCTTATTCATGTGCATAGACTTTATATTCATGTATAGACTTTATACTATAAATTTCGCACGTATAAATTTTATGTATAGAAATACTCTATATAACAAATATTTGAATTCGAATTTAAATTTGAAACGGCTATATAAATTTTTGATTTATAAATTTTAGCTCTACAAATTTTAGGTGTATAAACTTAAAATATGTAAACTTGAGATGTATGAAAACTTACTAAAATTGGAGAAAGTAATGTGGTGAAAAAAAAGAAAAAAGAAAAGAAGAGGGTTATCGCGCGGGACGATCGTTCGCAGGCTTAATCATATATACGTGTGCAGCTGTACCTACCGCAGCAGCAGCAGCAGCATGGGGACATCACCGGCAATGGGTTCGGAAGCGATGAGGTGGCCTCGTGGGTCTCCGAGGGGATGCCGCCGGCGACCTCGTCGGTGGCATCGATGTTCGCCGGACCTTCAGATTCCATCATGTCCTTCAGGTAAGAGACATACCCTAGAAGCTTATAGAAACTAGAATGGGCCGGGCCGGGCCTACCTCTACTAATTGCCGGGAAAAACTTTTTAATTATTTATGTAAACATCCACCCATTTGTTACATATTAACTAAGTGGTTATGTTTCTTAAAAAAATAAATAATTATCAAAAAGGTTTAAAAAGTTTGATAAGATAGATTCATGTAATATACTACTTCACAAACATGCAATCTCAAATCCGACTTCCATAAGTTGTACAAAAATAATAAATCAAACTCTAATTAGTATACATATATTCATAATTAAATTTCTTATTTTTGTTACACATGATAGAAATTGAATTTGAACTTGTATATTTGTGAAGTGATATACATTACATGTCAATATATCTTCTTATTTTTTATTCTATTATAACACAATAAACGAAATTATATCCACCGAAGTGATTAGAATTGCATGTACTCTGTTTATGTGATCGAGCTTGACTTTTTTTCTCTGGTTAGGGATCAAGCGATGTACGATGCGATGCGACGGGACGCTGGCATGGATGATCAAACGGTGGGCCCGGGGATGGGGATGTGCCACGTGGACCAGCAGCGCCAAAGCGACGACTGGCAGATGTACACGTCAGCGGAGTTCCTCAACGCGCTCATCCCGCCCACGCCATTCCCTCTCGACGACGAGGTGATGTGTCATAAACTAAACCAAATTAATCTGCACCATCGATTTACTCCAACATATTTTTTATGCGACCACAGACAACGCTATACTATTCTTTTTAACGAATTGGCACAAGATTGTTTTTTCCTTCTCTCTTTTACACACGCAACACTGAACTGTTGTGTGTGGGGTGCAGGATGCAATGGGCCCTGTGCTGACATCATCACCGCCGTTGATGCCCGGCATCCATGACCAGCAGCCGCCGGCGGAGGATATGGCGGCGGCGGGCTGCTCTCAAGCGCCGGCTGACGACGGCGACGGGTTATACGCACCTGAGGACATTGCTCCGGTTAACATTGGTTAGGTGCTTTTGACTTTTGTACGAGAAATCTATGGAATATATGGTATTCCCATGTTACTAATGGACCGGGAATTGAACCCGAGTGTTTTAGTTTGATTTTTTTCTTTGACCATGATGGGTGTGCCACAATTAATGTTATATGATCCACGTAATGCACCATGCATAATGTAAGATAATGTTACGTAGCATGTAATAAGATAATATCGAAAGATCGAGTTGTTTATCTTCTAGCTACTTTATTCATTTGTGTCTGTAAATCCAAATTTATATTGATCTATTTTTTTAGAGAAGGGTAATTTTTACTCGGTCTTTATATCCAACCGGATATATGCAACCTTTTCAAACAGGGAACTTAGCTCTCAAATAATCCAATCTAAAATTCGCTCCTATAAAGATATGAACTCAGAATCTTAGCTGCTACTTAAGTCACTACAACCACTAAATCATATGTCCTTTCACAATCTATATTAATCTATAGCACACTCATTATAAGGGATGTTCGAGAGAGATTAGTGCGGCTGCATAGCCGCAACAATTGTAGCAAATAGTGCTTGTATTAGTAGGAACAGCGCAGCTGCAGCAACAGCTGGTTGCAAAAAAGCATAGGCGAACAAGCCCACAAGTGATAGAAATATAAGTAGCTGTGTTCGTTTAGAGGGGTTAGAATGAGATTTAGTGCAAACAAAACAAGAAAACTCATTAGCACATGATTAATTAAATATTAACTATTATAAATTTGAAAAATATATTTATTTGATTTTTAAATAACTTCTACATAAAATTTTTTAAAAAACACATCAATATTTAACAGTTTGAAAAACTACTAAATAAATTGGAAAAAAGAACAGAACGTACTTGTGGCTTGAAACTAAAAGCTCATTAGGATATACTACGAAATTTGACCTAAAAAGTGAAATGCAGCCCAATAGAGCCATATAGGCACAAGCTACCCCAATCCTAGGTTTGCTTCTTGAGGCATTAAAACTCTCCGCATTTTAATTTGAAGGTTCAAAAAACTGATAAGTAGGAGTTGTTGACCATAGAAACCATAAGAGGGTACTACTACTAGTACTACTTATGTATTCAACACAATCAATCTTGCACAGCTAAGTCAACTCTTGATCTTTATCTCAGTTACGTAGAAAATCAACGCTTCAAAATTACACTGCTAGCTAGTATTAGTACTTAGTAGACTGCTGCCACCACGCGCACACGTACGATTGGTTTCCTCCCATGAGACACATATATAACTACGCAAACAAGTTGACCAAACTGGCCAGTTGCTCATTGTATATTTGTTCTCATCAACCCAAGCCAGAGGCAAATTGTTGCAAACTGATCACAAGATATCGTATGATAACATCAACAGGCCGGGTTAACAAATTCATTGTCCATTTCACGCTCACCAAAATATTCTCCAGCTTGGTGAAATTTGTTTACTTCATTAGAGCAAGTACAATAGTAAGCTATATGCTAACTACAAGCACACGTGAAGGGAATAACAGAGGAGAGAGAGAAGGAAAGCGGGCTACAGATTTGTAGCCAGCTGCAACACGAACTCCAAGACATGGTATGTGTATGAGAGGTGGGGATCAAGTATAAATAGTGTGGTATATATTTATAGGTGACTATTAGATTGGCTATAGATGATTTGAAGAACTAGTTTGCTATAAGTAGCTAAATTTTGGCTAGCCACCATAAACAAATTGCCAGTCGTTGTACTAGGCATACCGATGCACAAGTACATGAAAGGACTTTTTCCCCCTCTTCCTCTTCGAGATGTTCATTTGCAAAGCTGGCCCCCTCGTGCCATCTCGGATCTTGAAAACGCTACAAATTTTGGGTATAATCTTGTTGATGAGGTTGTCAGGAGGAGCTAGGGATGTGGACTTGTATCATTGTATGCTTGAGAAAAAAAAAAGTAACGGTTCTTATGGAGGTATTGAGAATTACTCTACATACACACACACACACACACACATATATATATATATATATATATATCAATATACAGTAATTTAAACTTCATTTTTTTTAATATAACAACCTAATACTTATAAAAGGTTATTTTTACTCCTAAAATATCTACACTACCCTGTCTTTATTACCATTCTAACTAGGCTCGGACCCCCATCCACCGACCTGAAGATATCTTTATCATTCTATTAATATGTGCGTTATATTTTGGAACAGATGAAGTATAAATTTGAGATGGCATCTCTTTATACATCACTCCTAATTAGTGAGATACCACGAAGTATCATGAATTACCATTAAAGTTTTACTAATTCTTATTGGTATATATTTCATCAAAAATCGTACAAACATTCTAACCAGATTACAATTCCCCTCCCAAAAAAAAAAAACAAATGAAAAAGCTTTCAGGCCCTCCTACTTAAAAAAGGAATTGTAGTAGCGTTTCATACTAGTAGTTGTTGTTAAAGAAGACTACAATGATTACCCAATGATTAACAGCATCTTTTGTTACATCCAGATTATTTGTGAAAATCATGAAACAATGACGGGATCGTGACAATCTATTGAATTATGAAAATGGCCCTCAAACCAAATGTTATTGGTATACACACGTATCAATGTCAGTTGGTTGTGATATCACAATATTATGCAAGCACAACAATATAATTAAACCCAATGAATGGAAAACACCACATCTAGACATCACAATTAACCGGCTATACCAAATACCCTCGCTCCAAGGTTTTTAAAAAATGGAATTGCTAGAATTATGACGCCACATTTTTCGCTTAATTTCAGCAAAAATTTTCCCTATGTAATTGTTGTCTCCTAAATTTAAGTATGATTTTTTCTTTTCTATCTCCTCAGTTAAGTAGATAATAAAATACTTTTAATCCTAATTCTTTTAAGCGTTGTGTATTAGAAGAAAATACAATGTAAATACTAAAACTCACAGTAGTGTAAGTTTTAAAATTTTAGTGTAATTAGAATTTAAGTATAAGTATTTTACAATGGCAAAATCATGATTATTTTTTTTAAAAAATATAGTGCTATAAATATAGCACTCTCTAAAGGAGTAGCCCCTCTCTCTTAAGAGAGAGAGAGAGAGAGAGGAGGAAGTAGGGTAGGACTGCATGCCTTAATGAACGGCATACCACAAACTACTCCAGTCTCCAGATACTGTACCTCTTGAAGACTTGAACAGTTAGATGTCAAATTATCTTACTCTTCAGTAATGAATCAGAGGAAGTAACCATCCAAGTCTGCAACGATGGGCAATCTCAAAAATGCATTAGCAATTTTTTTCAATGAGCATGGCATGTTTGAGAAACACATCTCACATGAAAATATGTCGCCATTATATTTGAGAAACACATCTCGCTCTTGCATGCATACTATGACATGGACCTTGGTGCCTTAGTACGTCCTTTAGACCATCCCCAACCCTCCATGTCATCTAGTGTCCATAGCATTTAATATATTATCACATAAGTAAAAATCTGATGTAGCAATAGAGTTAATGAGGAGAGAAGTAAAAGGATGAAGAAACCATGTATCATGCAAGAAATTATGTCTACACAAGAATCAAGAATAAAAACATAGAGATAGGTGGATAAAATGAGAGAGAAGAAATGTGATTGGAAGAGAATTTAATTTCAAGACATCATCCATTAGATGCATAGTTTCTATACATAGTGTCTATATGATATGGTAAGTATGCAAACTAGTTGATAGTTTCTGGGTTGAGGATGGCCTTAGGTTGCATTCGATTCATTGCTTTGGAGTTATATTTTTAGGGCAGGTGAAACAAGAAAATTCATTAGCATATGATTCATTAAATATTAATTATTATAAAATTGATAGATTTATTTGATTTTTTTAAACAACTTCTACATATAAAGTTTTTACCAAAAACGTACCATTTGATAGTTTAAAAGCGTACTAATGGAAAACGAGAAAATTGAAGTTTGGAGTTGAAAAAAAGAACGGGCCTTAGTATGAGTTCCGAACTCCACCTCCCTCATTTTCCGTACGCACGCTTCCCAGAATGCTAAACGGTATGTTTTTTTGCTAAAAAATTCTATAGGAAAGTTACCTTAAAAAATCATATTATTCCTTTCTTTAAAAAACTAGCTAATACTTAATTAATCTTATGTTAATCCGTTGCTTTGTTTTTCGAGCATAGGGGAGGAGTTCCCAACACACATTGTTTTGCACTTTTGCTGTACTACAGTACTAGCCATAGTATTGGTGCAACGAAAAGATCATTTAAAAAGAAAATTGCTAGTAGATTTTACTATTCTTATAATATGTTTAGAAAAGAAAAAACAATCAAATTTGCAAGGAAGTGGAACGATGGATACATACCAAATCGTACTTTAAAAAACCAGCAGATCGCTGCTTAGTTAACATATAGTTGGTCAGGTCCTCGTATAGAAGTGCTTCACATCAATTAAAAACTGTGTACACTAGTGGATACTCATAGAAGTGCTTCACATCATTTGTGGCATCACCAAAAGACACAGGTACATTCTTTTTCTTTTTCCCAGTTGCAATGACACAATGCAATACTGATATGCAGCCACTTGCAGGGATTTCAAGTGCTAGAATGGAACCTCGAGCAAGCAACAATTATAACTCCGGAATCTAAAGCTGTGTCTATTCATCAGCATCAATCTTTCCCCATCACCCCTCCATTTCTTATTGCCATATATATGGTGGGCTCTCTTTCTAAGTGATATCACTCATTAAAATAATAAGAATCTATAAACTAGAAGCAACTTAACTTAAAAGAAAATTATATTTATGCACTGCTACAAGCACGCGATACGGAAGGAGTTTGCCTGTTCCCTACCTACCAACCATGGTAAACCCGAATCTAATTCACCAATCGTATCCTACCGGTCATGTTCCTGGTGCCCACACACTCTCATTTGTCCTCCTGTACCCGTATAGTACATAGACGCCCATGTGACACTCCAACACGTGTAGAGATGCTATTCGTCAAGCCACCCGCTACATCAGAACTCGCACAATAACACGTCCTCCCTCCATTTTAAAATATAATCATTTTTAATCTCGACACAGTATTTGAGAAGATCAACAATATTTATTATAAGATGTTTTAAATAAAAAATTATATGTTATAATAGTTTATTTAGTGATAAATATACATTAATTTTTCGTGATTGATCTTTTTTATTTTTTTACTATTAATAGTTGGTTAAAAATGTTTGACTTAATACTGTTCTAAGAATACTTATATTTTAAGACAGAGAAAATATCCAAGTAAACGGGTGAAGAATGATGAGACGGCGGCAGCCTCCCCAACCACGGCCAGGGACCCGGCGACACGGCGGCCGGCGGGATCGATCAACCGGGCCACCCAGGAGACAGGCTCCTCTGGAGGCTCGAAAGCCATGGAGCACCAAACACTCCACGAGCGATGCAGACTAGCTAAAGCTAATGGTGATTGAGTTAATTTAATCCAACAGCTTGTACCAGCACTTCTCACAGTTGCACTGCTGCTAATTACGTGTAATCGGAGCGAGCTTAGCCATAGCTGACGAGTTGTGGGATCTAAGTACGTGGTGGCTAGTTCGAGCTGTTCATGCACGAGGCTACAGTTGGAAGAGGAGACAGAGTAAGATGCGGGGGTGCCCTCTGGGCTCTGGTCTATGGTGTAATCAGGCGGCCGGTTTAAGCAAATGACCAAATTAATGTAGGGCACGTTTCGAGTCCTGATTGGCCGAGCTCAAGCCAAGTAAGCAGGTGGCCATGCTGTGAGATGGAATATATTCGGGTAGAGAGGGGAATCACATCGATTTTTTTTATTACACGACAGATACACGTAACATTACACTTATACAGTAACGAATATATCCCTCTAATAAACGCTCGGCGAGACGATAATCAATTGTAAGTTTTAACCTCACTAATTTTTTATTAAAAACCGATATGCGTGTGTAATAGTCGTGGACACCTAGATTTATATTCTGGTTAGTGGAGTCGTACATCTCGACTCCACCATCATGCTACCGATGTTTCTCGGAATCACACCAACTTAGCTGAATCGGCCTCATAAGAAAGGAGTAATTAAATCCCCATTAACTTGCTGAAAAGGTGTAATTATCGATCGTCGACAGATGAAAAGATCTGTCATGGAAGATCCACAAATCTAATGTGGGCGCTTTAAAGGGGTCTTCTTTTTGTATTTAAGGTGACATAAATGACATATCGTAGGAGGATCAACGGTTGTGCCCCCCTGAAAAAAATGGTTCACCGGCTTCTTGGAAGAGAGATCACAAAGGATGCGAAAGGACATTTGGTCTGGTGCGTACCAGCTCTCATTGAGCAGTCTACCAACTTGAATTATTGGTTGTTACTTGTTAAAGTGAGCAATTCTTTTCTTTAATCAGAGCATAATCACTTTGGCTATAACATGCATCAAATATATTCTTCTCCTCCGTGGTGTGTTTTCGTAAACGCGACGTTGTTTTCTGTTGAGAGACCCTTAACTAGCATGGTTACAAGTTATTTTGAGCTAACGGAATCATGTAAACCAGCATTACTATCAACAAATCCTCCGAGTTCCATGTCCTGTTGAATTAGCTGGCAGACAAATCAACTAGCTAGGGCAGTGTTCAGAATGGAGGGCTGGGATTTGAGAACTAGTCCCTACGCATGTAAAACAAAACTGACTCATTGATGTAGGACTAATTAAGTATGATCTAAAAGTTTAAAAATAAATTAATATGATTCGTTAAAACAACTTTCGTATAGAATTTTTTTTAAGAAAATATAGAGTTAATTAGATATGTGCCATTAAAAATTTACCGGTTTCAAAATATGACATTACTATTTGCGTATTTGTAATGATATCACTGCTATTTATTTGTAATCTCAGTAGTGCCACTAAGATACGTATTTTACATGTATTGGACGAAAATACCCTCATCTTCTACCTCTCTCTTCACTCATCTTCTACCTCCTCCGCGGTCCCCACCACCGCGTGCGCAGCTTGCTTTGCTGCCACACCACCCTCGCTGCTCGGCCCCCATCCTCTTCCAGCAGCCGCCGCCGTCGCAACCGCAGCAGTAGTCACACTCCGAGGGCCCATCGCAGTCGCAAGTGTCCCCCCAGCAGTAGCAGGTGGCGGCCGCAGCGAGGGTGCGGAGCCCCGAGGTGGAGATGGTGCTGCAGTCGCAGGCATCCCCCGGCGGTGGCATGAGGTGGAGGGAGATGCGGATGTCGCGGGTGAAAGAACGCCAGAGAGGGAGGAGACAACGACCGTGACACCCATATGTTCATCACTTGTCATGCTTGCTGCTGCCGACGCTGAGCATCGCTGGTCTCTTGCGCTGTAGGAGAGGGGAGAAAAAGGAAGAAGAAGGAAAGAAGTGTATTTTGGTCTAAATTTTTTCGTAAATGCATCTAGGAAGTAGGTACTGACATATCTTGAATATGTGCAAAATTATAATGGTATAGTTCCAAATACACGAATACTCGTGGCATATTTCAAAACCGAAATATTTTTAATGGAATGGATCTAATTAACCCAAAAATATACCATTTAGTAGTTCAGAAAACGTACGCGTGAAAAATGAGGGGTAGAGGTTGGAAAAGGAGAGTGCCGAACACAGCCTAGTCCTAGTTGCATACATGGTTCCATATTTAGGAATGGAGTTTTCAGATGGGTTCATTGTTCGTTGTTCCGGAGGTAAGATATTATGATCGAATAATTTTGACATTTTACTTAGAAAACTTTCAAATATATAAGAATGTTGAAACTTTATATTTTTTTCAGCTAGGATTTTTAAAATTTTGGCCCTATCAGTTCCTCTTCCCTCTCGATTTCTTTTTTTTTTTGATTTTCTCAAGATTAAACTCTGGCTACAACTTACACCCGGCCTACAACTTACACCTGGCCTAGAGAGACCCTCGAGAGGATGGTAGTATCCACTCCAGCACTACCTATAACTACACCTACACGCTACACCAATGGCAGAGATATCTCTCGGATAAGTCAAGCGGACATCCGCGGGGCTCCACCACGGTCGTATCCACTACCAATAGCCATCAATATCTATAAAAATTAGCGATCATTGAAAAACGCTATTAGTCGCCAGGGTGTAATGGCGTCGCTGACTTCGCCATTGCGCTCCACACGTACTCTCTTCATCCCATAATATAGCAATCTAGTATAGGAAGGTATATATCCTAGTGCTACACATCTGAAAAAGATACTTGTACAAATTCATAAAATTAGAATGTGTCATATGTTATACTAGATTGCTATATTATGCGACAGCGGTAGTATAACTTTTCGGCCGTTGTTTCCTTTGAGGAGGGTCACCTGATTAGTTTATAGGACTTCAGTCCACCACTACTATTAAGTCAGTATAACAGATGATCGATCACATGGACGACGTGTTGCATGTATACAAGGACAACCATGTGATCCCTACTGTTGTGGCGGGCGCGTGCACGCGCTACGCAAGTGACCCCGCGGGCACGCGCGGCACACACAGGCGAGAGTGTGCCTGCCTGAGAGAGCAGACTGAGACTGGGCGCGACCGCTACACAGGTGAGCCGCACGTACAAGTGACCCGCCCGGCGTACGTGCACGCGCGCGCGCGCAGCCAGCGTAGCGTACGTGCACCCCTCCTGCTCACACCGCGCGCGCGCACTCCCGGGAAGGGATCGATCGCCTCGTCGCCGGACTCGCCGGCCCGGGGCGCGCGATCACCGGATTCGACGGGAAACCGTGCGTGGCTTTCCGCGCGCGCGTCTGCTGCGTTGCACTTGCACTTGCACGCGCCAAGTCGTGGTCGACGGCGTCGTCGTCGTCGTTGGGTTGAAACTTGATTTGGGCCGCGCCCGCCCGCGGGTCACCGGTCACGTCGATCTCTCGCGCGGGGCGCCTGGGCGGTTGGCCTCGCGTTGCTGATTGGTTTGTGTGGGGGAACCAGGCAGCCGGCCTTCGTTGGCCCCAGAATAAATAAATATATATACATATATTCTTCACCTGTTTGTTGGGTTCCATTGTGACTTGTGAGTGCGTGAGGTTCGAATAATTTAGAGCAAGCCTCGGCCGGTACTAACCTGCTAGGTGTCGAGATCTTGGACGGTTGTTTGCTTTGCACAGCAGATGCTGATGCATCTTGTGTTTTGTTTCCTTTTACCCCCCCCCCCCCCGCCCCCCTCTATTTGCCTTTTTGTTTTTTTTTCTACATGTGTACGTGTACTAACACGCACGTACAACACACTCTCATACTTCATCCGTCTCGTAAAAAACAAATTTAATATAGAATATAGCACATCCTATACTATGTATGTCATCCGTCCCAAAATATTTGAAGTTTTGGTTGGATGTGACGCTCATCCAACCAAAACTCTTTATATTTTAGAACGGAGAGATTATGTTTTTTTTTTTTGACGGAGGGAGTATCTACGAATATGTTCTTTTTTAGCGCACGGTGAATGTGTGAATCTTGTTAATTTTTTATAGAAAAAAACGTGTGTGTGATTATGGATACTAAAATTTGAAACCTCGACTTTATACAACTGATTTAGCACGTAAGCAAATTTTACAGACCTGCTTGTTGCTCATGAGTTATGAAGTCAAATTGGATGCGTGAAGGCACCAAGATTTGAATTTTACATCCACCCGCTTTCAGATTTTCCTCTTCAATTCAAGGATTTGTTAGACAAGGACATGTTAAAAACTAATGGACAAGATCTAATTACTTTGTATTGTACCTCCGATTGTCTTCTCTCTTCTGAAAACGCAACCCTTAAGAGATAGGTTCTGATATTACTAGATCCCGATGAGATCTCCTCGTAGTCACAGGAATCAGATCTTAAAATTTTGCACACCATTGACAATAACTCTGTCTCCAAGTGATAAATTTAATCAACCTGTCTGTCAGAATTAACCAAACACAGCCCAAGATTCCATCTTCAGAAGCAGAGCTCTTGCCAGCTACAACCAGATTTAGTAAGCCATTGTTCACATGTTCCTGCTGCAAACCTGAAGATTTAGATGTAAGATTAACCAAAGCTGTGGGGTTCTGATTTGTTGCCTCGTGCTCGTTCAGATGGCCGGATCTTGATCTGAAGCACCAGAACATTGGGGTAACCTGACGTGACCTGCTTGCTAACTTCATCAAAAAATACCACGTCATCAAAATGGAAATGACCTTTTTAGCCCTATATATGATTAGTGATAGTAATATGGTTAATTTTTATCTATAGCAATGCACAAGCATTGGATTGGTAAACGTTAGATTCTTCAAGTAGGCTAGGCCTTATTTGGGAACTGGATATTTGCAGAAGCAATTGGTGAGTACCTAGAGAAGTAGCTTATTTCTGGATTTTACATCTACTAAGTTTCAGAATTTAAAGAGTGAATTTAAATCATTGGAGAGGGGTTGTAGATTCTAGAGTAGTTGTAGTTGTCAGAAACTCTTCTAAACAGAACCTACGATTACCTATCTCAACTTTTCAAGATTCTACAAAACAGAAACTGCAAGAAGTAATTCAAAAATTCAAGAAGGGTGTACATTTTCCAAACAATCTGGAGAACTTAAGTTCATCCTTCAGAAGTTCTCAAAACAGCTCCAAATCCGCGGCCTAATCTGCTCCAGGATACCAAATACTCCCTTCTTTCTCAACACACCTCCACAGATGCATTGCAATCTGAAAATTTTTAGCTAGCCCAACTCCAATCTCTACATAATTCCCTCCCCCTTTGGCTCATAATTAACCTGAGCCACCAATATACACAGTTACACCACATATAGATATATTTGGTTCCCTGTAAGGATGCCAAAATTTCTCCATTTTTTTTCATAATTTTTTCCCTACTCCGGCGATGCTAGGCGGCAGCAACGGCGCCGCTGTTGCCGTCAGAGCCGCTGCCGCCGCTTTCCCGCTGGAAGCATTTCTTCTCGTTGAGCTCATCCAGGTTCATCTGTTGTTGCCTGCACTCATGGCTGCAGAAGGCCACTTCACCCCTGCATAAATTGAAGAACAAAAACTCAATTATGATTCATGTACCAAAAAAAAAGTTATATGGTTAGTTTGATTAATTAATGAACTATCTTGTTGCTAGTAACAGAAGGGCAGATCCGCTACAGCGATAGCCTTTTTCTCTTTTCAAAAAAAAAAAGTGCCACTTGCACACCAAGAAAGAGGAATTTTGATTCTTTTCCCTTCAAAAGAAAAGGGGAAACAAAATGCGTTCTTTGTTCATCCGACCGATGCAAAAGAGTGACACAAAAAAGTATTTTTATGATTAGCCATGCCCATGACTGTATCTCCAATCATGCGATGAAACCAACTGGTTCTTTTTTTTACATCCTACTTGTACTTGATTCTTGCAAACGGAGCGCCACTGCACAAGTGTCACATTCATGCATACATACACCAGAGTATTTGTTAATCGCAAAAAAAAGAAAACGATTATAAAGACATAGAGAGAATCAAACGCGATGAACAGATGGAATATTCTACCAAAACAGGAAGAATCTGATCAAACAAGAACTCATATCAACTTAGCAAAAGGCACAGATGGAAATATGTTTTTTTTCTCAAACATAATATCAGATCATCCAAAACTACTACTACTACATATCCAAGAACAAAATAATTAAGGAAGACCGGCATAAACCAGTCAATTAATCCCTTGATCTCCAGATCAGCAAGAACTAGCTCAAACAAACAAAACTGATCAAAAGAACCGCAAATCTTTTGTTTGAAAAACAGCAATCTCGAGAAAAGCATGCAAGATTTGACCAAAAGAAGAGGCAAAAAGGAAAAAAAAAACAGAGCAGCTTGCTTGCTTACATGTATATGAAGGTGTCGCGGCCGGGGCCGAGGCGGCGGTTGCAGATGCCGCACGCCTTGAGGAACGCCGCCGTCTCCGCCACGGCGAAGTCACCGGAGTGCCTCCTCTGCATGGCGCCCCACCCGGGGGACGGCGCCGCCGAGCCACCACCACCACCACCACCACCTCCGCCGCCGCCGCCCCTCGCCGCCCGCGCCGGCGGCTGCCTCCCCTGCTGCTGATCCTCCTCCTCCGCCACCGCGAACCCCGACATGCTCGTCGTCCGCCGCAGCGAGCTGTTGTTCCTGTGCCTCTTCCCCAGCGTCGTCATGCTTCCCCCTCCTCGATCTCCTCCAAGGATTTTTCTTCTCTTCCTCTCCTCTTCTTGGGGTGGAAGTGTTTGAGCTCGAGTTCGAGGAGGAGAGAGAGAGTGGGAGGAGGAAGAAGAGGAGGAAGAAGTTGGTTGTTAAAAGAGGAGGGAGGGTAGGGGAGGGAATCGGGGTTATCTGGGCCGTCCATTGGAATCGAGGGGGATACTTTCCTTCCTCTTCAGTGATGCGACTCTTGACTCTAGAAAGGGTTTTGTGTTGGTCTATATTGTTTCTTTTGTGAATTATAGTTTTATAATAATTGAGTATATTTGGGAATAGGGCAATTTGCATGGGGTATTTTATCCACGTGTATACAATAGTCATTTAAGAGTTTTAGTTATATACTAGCTAAATACCAGTGCATTACGACGGATTATTCAAAATAGACGAAAACAAATTCAGTTCTCCTGGTTAAAAAAAATGAGACAAGATTTTTTTATCTTAAAAAGAAAAAAAAGGTATATGATTTCCAAGAAGTAGGTTAGTACTCTACCTCATGGCCCCACATGTTACTACGTACCTTTGTCCCAAAATATAACAACCTAATAGTCCCATCCTGTATTAGATTGCAATATTATGGGATGAAGGTAATAGTAAAGGTGGTGGTGACAGACTCACCAGTCACCACCACTACTGGAGTCTTTTGAAGTAGTATTCACTACGCCAGATCAGCCCATCTATGATGGCCTACCTGTGATGGACCAAAATATCTCATCACAGATGATATTATCTCTGACGGGTTAAAATAAATCCCATTGTTGATGAGGCTCAAGAAAATAACTCATCGGTAAGAACACATCTGTGACGGATCTATATAAGGACCTGACACATAACGTCTCTAACGAGCCCACACATAGGCCCGTCATAGATGACCTCCTCTCCGTCACAGGTCATCGGCCTCCTCTCCATCCCCGAGCTTCGGTCGCCGCCTCCTTTGGCCAATGGCCAAGGTCGATAGCGGCCGTCCCGAGATCCTTGGCACCAGATCTGGTCTCCAGGTGGTTGGGGACCACCGGATCTAGAAGCCCCAAGCTCCGACTGCTGCCTCCTTCTCCTCAAACATGTTCAACTCTTATACCCATCATAGGTGACTTAAAAAAACCCACCGCCCCACCCCGTCCCTTCTCTTCCCCTCCTCCACCCCTCTCTCTTCCTCTAACTCCTTCCCCTTCTCCCCTCTACCACTCTCTCTTCTCTCTTCCTCTGCCAGCCAGCCCACCTGCCCCTCCCCCCGATCGCCAATCGCCGCGACCTCCTTCCCACAACCGCCGGCCACCAGATCAGGCCTCCACGATTCTTCTGCCAAACTTTTTCGCCCCGAGCTCCGCCCGCCTCTCTGCCTCTAGCTCCGGCCGCCTCTCTGTCCCCGAGCATCAGCCTCTTCTCCGTCCCCGAGCTTCGGTCGCCGCCTCCTTTGGCCAATGCCCAAGGTCGCTAGTGGTCGTCCCAAGATCCTTGGCGCCAGTTCTGGTCTCCAGGTGGTTAGGGACCACCGGATCTGGAAGCTCCAGGATCCGGCTGCTGCCTCCTTCACCCTTCGTCCCAAGGTCACTGGTCGCCGCCTCTCCACCGTCCCGAGCTCCTTGACACCAGATCCGGTCTCTAGGTGGTTGGGGACCACCGGATCTGGTCACCCCCATTCTCCGGCCACCACCTCCTTCGTCTTCCGCTCCAAGGTCACAAGCAACCACCTCCTCCAAATCCTCTAGGAGGCGGTGGATCAGCTTGGGGGTGTGGGGGTTTGGTCGCCGCCATCTCTATCCATATGCGCCGACCGTCGTCTCTTCGTCTCCTTCACCACCGAGCTTGGGTCGCCGCCGTCTCCATCCACGTACGTCGACCATCATTTCTTCGTCTCCCCCATGCCTAAGCTCCAGTCGCCGCCTCAGGGACAAGCACAACGAGCATCATGGCAGGTGGAGACGCTCAGATCCATTACCTGCAAGTCCTCTTTCACCCAAGTACTTTGTGTTGTGTTGTTCATGTTGTTCACATTATTGCTACTGTGATTGATGATTATGATTCCTATGGTGTTTGAGATTCCTATAATTTTGTTTTGTAATTAGGACAAGTGCGGTGGAGACAAGAAGAACTGTGACGTTTTTTTTTTTTGATATGTGAATGCCAAATGCGATCTGTGAGTGTCCAAATGAATGTGATGGTAACCTAGGAAGACGGTATTTTTCTCTTTTTTTTCCATTTTTCACACCAGTGATGGGTCCCAATTATGACCAGTGACATGTTAAAATATATACCTATCAGAGGTGACTCTCACCTGTGACGGGTTTTAGTTGGGGGCTGTTTGAGGTGAGTCTTACCTCTGACGGGCCTTCACCCATCATAGGTGATTCAAATTCATCAGTGACCACTAATCTCTGATCAGGGCTGAACCCGATAAAGGTGAGGATTTGGACCCGTAGAGGTGACCTAATCCGGTGTAGTGATTTTATTTATATAATTTTGATGCAATCGTTGATTAAATCAACAAGAATGGTATTAGGAATTCCCTAAATCAAAACATATAGACCTTACAAAATTTGATAAGAGGGAGTAAGGTTGTATACCCTCTATCAAAAAGAATCAAGTTTTGATCGTTGATTTTTTTGGAGTACATTCCGACTATTTTAGCACAACCGTTCAAGCTAGCTGAGATGAGTGAGGTTAGGCCGTACTCAGAGATCGTCCTAGATGTACGCGTGGAAAAATAACATGCAGCCAATCTGAATGTGTTTACTAAAAAAAAAAATCAAAATGGTCAGCAACAATATACTCTCTGTGGTTATAATTATGAGAGAATCAAATGCCTCTAAGTTTACTCTAGTTCAATGATTTACCATTAATTTTATCTCCCTCTATAGTATATTATCGACTTTATCAATCTTTTCTACAATATACCATCAGAGTGGATACTTTTCAAAAAATACCTAAAATACCCTCCAAACCATACAAAGATTACTAATTGATAAACTCATCATAAGTTTTGAAAAAGATATGAAAGTTTTTGTGTGGCCTTCTTACATAATATAGAAGTTTGTGTGTATATTTTAAGATTTTTTTTCAATATATTTTTTGAAAAACTATTTTTATGTACATATGAAAGAGGAATCATATACGCAAAACATAGCTGGATTAGAAAAATAATTTTATGTAACATATGAAAGATGATTTGCATAAAAAAAAACATCACCACAAGAGTATTCTATTAGCATATAAAACATAAATTATATTTTTTAAAAATTAATACTTTCAAATTGAAAATCTTAAAATACACACACCTTCATATTATGTAAGGAGACTAAAAAATTTTCATATTTTTTCGATACTTCTAGTTGGTCAATCAATTGGCAACCCTCTATGTCTTGAAGGGTATTTTAGGTATTTTTTGAAAAATATCCAGGTATGTTATAGAAAAATGATAAAGTTGGTGGTATATTATAGAGAGCGATAAAATCGATGGTAAATATTTGAATTGGAGTAAACTCGGTGATATACAATAGATTAGTTTATGTAATTATATAGTGTCATGTAAATACTCCCTCCGGTCATATGATTAGTACATCAGAGCTGTCACTTTACCGCTGACGTATCAACTAATCCTGCACATGACAAATACAAATTCAGCTTTGCAACCTTTTCCTCCTCTTTACCTTTCTTTTAACACATCATATACACACACACGTACCAGTTTCCAACTTTTCTCTCATGTGTCAAACCTAAACAGAACTTTAAAGCACATATATAATATATATACAACATATGTAAGCTTTTTAAACAAAACTATTATTGTCGAACCGATGAGAGTTGAGAGTCTCATCAATTTTAAAGGTTTTGAGATCAATTGTAGTTTCTCGAAAATATCATCAGCTCCTCCAAAATAATCACTCTCACTTAGATTTTGACTCTTAACCCTAGATTGAGAGTTTGTAGTTGTAAAATATAGAAAATAAATTAGAAATCAGTTCCGATTTCTAACTATTACTGGAAAAGGTTTCTGATTTCTAATCTAGAAAATAAATTATAAATCAGAAATTGGAAAAGGTTTCCTACATATGTAATGCATAATATATGCAACACATCATACAATATGTAAAGCATGTATGTAATGCATATACAACTGATGAGAACTGAAAAAATGGTTTTCCATTTTCCAGTTTCTGATTTCTAATTTATTTTCTAGATTTTATAACTACAGACTCTCAAGATGTAGATGAGAGTGATTATTTTGGAGGAGCTGATGATTCTACAAGAAGCTATAATTAATTATTAAAAGCTGCCCAAACAAAACTAAAATAACCTATGAGAAACACATACGACCTCATCGTTTGGTTTATTTGTGGAATAAGCCAAACGATATATTTGCAAATGAAAAGTAACCTGTGAATACAACTTTTATATACGTGTTTTTAGTAATCTAAAAATAATTAGTTAAAAAATAAACTTAGATAAAAAACCCTAAAATTTAAAATTGAAAATTTAAATTTTGGTTGATGAGTCCGATAGCGTGATAGCCAGCCAGCTAGCTTTAGAGTAGCCAATGTCACGACGCATCCCGGCGCCCTGTTCGTGTCCGGCGTGCGTGCTGCGCTTGGCCGGCCAGCCGGCACAGCTGTGCGGCGGTCGGCGATCGAAAGTCGGAGGGAGACATCGCGTGCATGGACAGGCCGCGATCAACCGATCGATCAGTCGCCATTTCATCCGTAGGCACGCACAGCCAGGCAACGCCGGTGTCACGGTACGGCGAGCTCTCGGCCTTCCAGGTGGCCATGATGTACGAGACGCCCCGGAACACGCCAAGCCGTCACCTGTCGTCTACGAGACGAATTGAAGCTGACGGTTTTTTTTTTCTCTTTCTCTCTCTCTCTCTCTCTCTCGCTCTGAAAGTCTGAATAATTAATCGTTCAATTATTTGATTCCGTAACTCAATGGAGAGAGCATGCACACCTCAGGACACAGAAAAAGATCATCTCTCCTGCTAAAGCCTAAGAACATATGGTTGGCCATGGTGTGTTCATTAGTCATGCATGGTACTAGCAGAGTAGCCACTACGTTGTCGATTAGACAGAGAAAATTTGGTTCGTATCAAAATAGGACCAGGAGATATTATTTTGAAGTATGAATATTTAGACGGCTACCGTTTTTATAATTTTTTTGCACGTGTCGAAATTAGTTAACGTTGTGGCTGCACTCACCTGCTCGGATCTCTTACGTCGATCACTTCTAGATGTGGAGCACCTTATTTATTCTTTGTTGGTTAATCTTTTGTTTATTATATAAGTTATTCGACATGGTTATATCTGTATGTAATTGGATTAGTAGGTAAAAAAGGTATAATCACGTTGGCCATTTTTTTTTTTTGAAAGGTTCCAATCGTTTATACCGCTATTAGAGACTAATCCTGTATCGGCCACTCCGTTGAATTGTAAATAGCACCAATGGTGACTAATTTAAATAAAACTGTATGAATAATGTTTGCCTAGTCAGTGCTCACAATACCTGCCAAATAAAGCAACCACAGTACCACACATACCATGCAATGATGCAAGCTAAGACGCAAAAACGCCATACTAGCTAGATTCGGCGTCGCAAAAAATCACACGTATGCACGCACAAAGACACAAAATGGCCGGTTTACATGAATGTGATGAGCTCAAAAGCAAAGCTTGAGTAGGCACTAACTGAAAAAAAAAAACGCTGAGTTCTCTGGGCCAGCATCTTTGTGCCTCCTTTTACATTTCTCAATAGATCTGTTGGTGTCACCCATTAACTCCACTACTCCAGGACAAACTTTGCATCATGGGGTAGTATATCATATTATCATGTTTGGAGATGATGCGAGCAAGAGAGAAAATGGATGAAAAATTGCAAGGAAAGTGAGTCATGGAAAGATGCATGCATGCATCAGCCATTGAAGTTGTCATCTCTGCTAGGTGGTGAATGGTCTACACATTCTTGATTCTTCGCATAATAATAATAAGCCCATTGTCATAGGCCAGCTGGGCCCCATTACACGTGGCCACCACCAAATTGTGGGGCCAGCTCTGGCCTTTTTTACGGTGGTCTGGGCCTTCTTCAGGCAATTTTAGGGGTTCACATTGCCAGTGGTTCCACCATGTGTTGCCCCCTGTCCAATGGCTCCGTTGAAAGTTTTGGACATGCTGCATTATTCCTGCAAATTTATATGCAGTTTCAGGCCAAGGAGAAGATGTCCTGTGCGTCATGGTTAATTGGTTATGGTCACTGTATGACGCAAAACAATGTAAACTTGACTCTGGCTTGGCACTGTCAGAATTTCAAATTAGTTTTTTGCAAGAAACGTCCAAGTGGACAATGTTAATGCTGTGACACCAACCTTCCAGCGGTGAGAGCTTTTTTTCTTGCTTGATGTCGGAAGCACAACCGCAGCCCATGTCCACCCTGATCTCGAAATCTTCATGCCCAATGTCTCAGGTTACAACTTATAACTTCTCCATACCCGTAATTCCAATGATTAGTGCGCCTAATAATCTAACTCTCCTTAAAGACATGAACAACAATTTAGAGAGCAGCTACATGAAATTTTGTATACCTTCAAGTACAGACATAAACATTTCTAAGACTTTAAAATCCGTGCAACTTATAGAAGTACTGAAGCATTTACACCATTTACAAATAAAAATCCCGTGGAAAAAAATGAATCAATTCATTACAATCAGTACAAAATATGACTCATCTGTTCTCTTTTATCTCAGAAAGGTACAACAAAACGACAAATTTCTCTGCAGGCTATTTACACTGATGCACAAATATAGTAGTAACGTTTATAGCAAAGTATGGAAAACAAGAACACTCTCTCAACTTCTTATGCATTTTAACTTACACAGATCACCTAACTATGTAGATACTTGTCATTTGTTTGACCATTGGAATTCAATTTCCAGGTTCCTATTAGGTCCGCTTTTACTCTCCGGTAGCAAGGTGTATTCGCCAGCAACGGAGCCCAGCATGACAACCCGATCGATCTGGATTGTCACCTTACCAAATGATTTCTGCAACAGAAGTTGGAGAGTGAGGATGCGAATACAATGGCTAAGTGCTTGGCTTACGTGCAAAATGGTGTGTATGCGTGCTGAATCTTCTATATGATCGTAAAACAAGAAAAGAAAATTGATCTAAAGATGGTAAAAATATTATATCCAGTATTTTCGTACCTTTCCGAATTTGCTATTGTTTTTGCAAGAGATATGAAGCTTCTGCCCCTTCGGAGGGCTGTCAAACGCCCACGCAAAGGCTTCATCCCATTCAGGTGCTGCACCAGTTGAGACAATCTGCGTTTCACAGCACATCAGTGGAACGCAAAACAAAAGAAGAGAAGGACTAAAGCCACAGTGATAACAATGGTGAATTGACATATCAGCTATTATCATTATGATAAAAATGACAAACATCTAATTCAAAGTGCAGATTGTCAGCGTAACAAAACAGACAGCCATCAACACAAAAAGGCACTTGAAAATAGAAGCTATTGTAATTTATAGTATTAACAATAATATTGGGGACAGTTTACATCAGCAAAAAACTTCTGTAGAGAAATATGTAGTATGATGGCAACTACACCATCTGTGAACACTTCCTACAATCAATGACTCCCTTTTCCTGACAGATTGGTCAACTTTTTTTTCAGTGCATTTGCTGTTCATAGGTAAAACAGAAAAATCTAGAGTTGTGCTATTTTTATATTCCTAAAAAAGTTAGGAATTTGATAGTTCATTTGAGTTACTATCCTTTACATTGGATATCAGTAATAGGATTAGTAGCCCCTGATGGATTCTATCCTTAACCTTGTAAATAATAGAAGGTCCAAGAGTTAGAAGAGGTAGGAAAAACATTGAAACAGTAAACCTTCAACGAAATCCAATTGGGATCAGCCCAAAAACCAATGTGTGAACTCGATAAGACTAAAATCAGACCAGGCGGCGCAGAGTAAAATTGGACAAATAAAAAAACCAATCCAAAGAAGAAATTAAAAATGTTAAACTGTGGGTCGTAGCTAGTTATCTATTGTCAGCGTGAATGCACAGAATCATACTGTGGATCAACAGCTCTGTAATGAAGAACACAAGCAAATCTGTCCGTACCTTCGTCAGCCTTGGCGGATTATTTCCAAGAGTAAGCTTGCAAAATGCACTAGGATTTCCAACTGATTGCCTTAGATTGTTGCCACGCTTTATGGTAACTGTCAAAGTACCAGGCAAGCACTGAAGAAGCAGTTCTGCCTTTTCTTGGAACCGAGGTGGGCCAGACTGTATCAAGTACTGAAGTAGAGGAATAGCCTCTGAGGCAGCAACTGACTGAGCTTTAAATATTTCTGCTGCGCAAGCTCCCCATGCTTGTCTAAGAAGATACAGTGAGTCCAGTGCAGCTTCCTGGGTTGCCTCAGAACCAGTCTTGAGAGATGTTACAAGATGAGGAATGCATAAGGTAGCAGGTTCAGTGACCCTTAAGCGAGGGAAGTTACTAAGTAGAGCGTTAAGAGCCTTAAGATACTCCTCATTAGCACTCCCAGATGCCCATATGTCCTTCTCAATTGAAGCTGCATGCAAAACATTGTAATCAGATGTGTAAGTAGATTCTCGGTACGAGAAAAAAGTGCATATTCAAAGGTTGCCAGAAGAAAATTGTTTTTTACACTGAAAACGTATACTTAAAAATGCCTATGTATAAAAGCATTAAAACATATAAATGGTCAAGCAACTTGATTCTTGCAAGATATCATTAAATTAACCTGTTCATACTAAAGGTAGTGATCAAACAATTATCATGGAAAATTAACTAATATAAAATGGGTATGACAGAAATAAGGAAGTCTTAATTACCAGTTATAACTCTGACTGTTTCACTAGTGGCATACTCTTGGATAGTGTGGTTATTGAATAGAAGTTTAACAAACATAGCTGCCTGAACAGAGGTATCAGGATTGCTTGAACTGATAAGATCCAGCAGAACCTGGACGCCACCCGATTCTGCAACTGCCCTCTTATTTGCTCGGCTGTACATCACTAGATTCTGCAAGGCACAAATGGCTACCACTTTCATCTCTTCAGTTGGCTGGTCTTCAAGAAGATTTACTAGAGCACGGCATGCGGCAACAGCATCAGTAGAACGAGCAAGACCCTCATTTTGGAAAAGATCTCCAAGAGCAAGAGCAGCAAGCAACCTTCCTTGTTGAGATTGTGTCTGAGGATCCAGAAGGTACATGGACAAAGGTGCAATAGCATTTTTAGCAGCCTTCGCCTCCCTTATTCTTACATTGTTCAGAAGTGCTTCAATGAGTCTGGCAGCAGCTTCCTCACACTGATGACTCCTCAAGAGATCCAGCAAAGCTTCCACAGCACCACTCTCAGCCATTGCCTCCGCACTTGTCGAATCATCACTCTCCAATACAAGCAATGCATTCAGTGCACCAACAACAGTACTTTCTGTTCCTGATCTGAGTAACTGCACTAGTACTGCAACAGGCACCTCAAGGAAAAACTCAGTACTGTACTGCAATATGCTAGACAAGACAGATGCTGCAGATTCCCATACAACATGAGGCAAAGGAGGGTCAGATTGCAACAACACCTTGGACAGCTCAAAAACACCACCCTCCTTTGCAATTGTATTTGGCCAAGCTAATGCAAGGTTAGCAAGAGCTTTTATAGCCCTTTGCTGCAAGTTTGGCAAACCCGATGAAAGAACTTGAATTAGAGGAGGGATGGCCAACTCCGTTATTGTGTCCTTCTGGAGGTTCTCTTCTAGAATAAGATGTGATAGGAGTTCTGCAGCTAATTGTTGCACAGCAGGTGGGGAGGAATTCAGTAAAGAAATGACTGGCTCAATAGTTTGGCGGGGTGTCAAATTGTAATCAGCACGGCATTCAGGATGCTCTAAAATATTAACAAGAACCTGCAAAGTGCTGTACTGCCCCTCAGGACCAATATCTGCCTTCGATAGTAAAGAGAAAAGGGGCTGGACTACTTTGGCTGCCGATGGACCTTTAGCTATGCTAGCATTGTTTGTCAAAATCCGAAGCATTTCTGCCAAAGCAATGCAAAGAAAATCTGGAGCATCATGCAGAATATCTAGAATGCTCTCAATTACACCAGCCTTGACCATTTCCAATTTGCAAGCTGGCCTATCCTTTCCAAGTTTTACCAAAGCTCTAGCAACTGCCTCATGGAGTGTGTAGTTTTTGCCAAACAAAAGGCCAACAAGAGGAATGACTGCCCCATGGGCCGCAACTAATTCTGCTAGTTGCTCATCATCTAGAAGCCTGTCCAGTGCACGGACTACAGAAAGCTGGGCTGGGTTAGCTTCACTAACGAGTAAAGCAACCAAAGGCTCCACACACCGGGCTGCAGCTGATGTAGAGCGGATCCTTGTATTTGCAAATAGCACACAGCATAGTTCAGCAGCATCTCCTTTCAACTCAGCTGAAGAATCCGAAGAAAGAATCCGGCACAGGACATCCACTGCATTCATCTCAACATCTGCAACCGCAAGTGCTCTTGATGGATTGTCAGAAAGCAGCCTAACAAGTGCTGATGTAGCTGCATGCTGCTCCCTCTCCATGCCAGTACTCAGAATTTCTACAAGTGGTTGAATAGCCTGGCGAGCTGACTCACTGTTCCTGACATGGTCTGCAAAAAATAAGCTCTCTAATGCCTTCGCAGCACTGTAGCGTGAATTTCTTCCTCCTAGACGAAGGACTGCCACAAGTTGGTTAACAGTACCAAGTGCTGCTTCATTGAGCCTTATTTCTGCGCAACTAAAAAGAATGCCTAACAAATCAGTTGTAGCTTCTTCTGTTGCATCTTGTGGGCTAAGTGACAAGTATTTGGTAAGTGCCTCTAGGATTCCAGCTTCAGCCATTAGCATCATGTTAGGGGGGCAATCAATAGCTAATTGTGTCAGAAGACCCAACGACAAGAAAGGAGCACCAGGTCTTTCTGGAATGGGTTTGAGTAGGTCAACAAGAAGAGGAATAGATTTTCTGGAAGTTGCGCCAACCCTGATATCATCAACTCTAAAAAGCCTCTCCAGTGTAATTTGATCAGGATTAGGAACCAACATAAACTCCTCTGATAATTCCAAAAGGTCAGCTATATCAACCTCAGCACATCCAAGCAAAGAAATAAGTCCAGTGGCCGCCCCAGAATTAGCAACAGCAAGAAGAGTTCCTCTGCTACCGTTGCAAACCAGACTTGCCAAAGCTTGTGCAGCAAAGTACCTGTATGCTTGTTCATCTGACCTCAACAAGTTTGAGAGCACAGGAATTGAGTGCAATGCTGGATTAGATCGATTTATCTCTCTTTCTTGAAATAGCAAAGCAAGAAGTAAGGCACAGACCCATGCAGTGCTATCTTCTTCACCCTGAAAAGTATGATCATATATTTCAGCAATCACAGCTATCAAAAGAACTTGGCAGAATATATAAATAGTATGTAAAAAGCAACAAAGTAAAAAAAAGATTTGAGTAGATATCTACAGTCAATTAGATATTATCACATGAGAATGAAGAATTTATGGAATCACACAAAGTCCAATATATTCTGAATACTGAACTAGAACAACAGAAATGCACAGCATTCCTGTTTCCTATATGTTGTTATTTGTTGCAATTTAAACTTGATGCGATTATAAGAATATTGTTTTTGAATATTTGAGTTTGTGTTCAGGAAACCAGCCCAAACACTGGGACAAATGTTTTGTTCCAGATACCCTACTTGTAAACAAATGTGTGACAACTACAGCAGGGTTCCTAGAATGCTAGTGCAAGATATACAATAGGTCTCTAGCTCTCTGCTGAGTAGAAGCAAACAAGCTTCAATACCAAAGTAACAGATAGAACTGGAGATAATGAATCGAGAATAAATACAAAAGAAGGATGATTGAACACACTTACTGTGTACCTGCGCAGGTGATGATTGTGCACAAGGACTACATTAATCCTTGAGACTTCAATCAATTCACAGCAACCCCAAGAATTCAACAATACACATTAACAAAAGACTATTCAATGGAAAAGTATAAAATTTTGTTATAGGGCTCTGCTGGTGGCAAAGGGATGGAATCCTTTGAGGAGTTAAACTATTCACTCTAGCAATAAACTTTAACCTGGCCTCTTAGCTGGGTTCTCCAACAACCTGTTCAATCTAGCTCCCACTGCTTTCTATATGCTACTGTTGCCTAGACTAATGCATAACTACCAAATTGACATAAAGTTTTCTTTTTCTTAAAACAAAGAAAACCCTGGTTCCAATTCTCATTACAAAAGAGAAATCAGACAAACCAAAAGAATAATTAATGGAACTACGCTGCCTACGTTGATTTTAGAACTAACTGTAAATTGAGTACATGATGTTAAAATACTAAAGTGCACAAGAGATACTAGCATTCACATACCACATATAGGAATGCATTTTGAGAAATCTTCTCCATAAGCATTTCGACTGCTCCAGCTTCTAGAATTTCAGCCCTTGTTTTGCTGTCATGGCGTGCAAAAACAGCAAGCAGCCATAGCGGAATCATGTTACCTGAGATTACAGCAGTGCGGCACACAGTTTCATCGCTGTTGTTATTTTCTTTAGAGTGTCTAGAAATTTTAATGTCTGATATGTTTTCACCATTCCCATTTTCAGAAGGCAAGTTTGTCATATGAATCATACTGACTAGAGAATGGATTAGTTGAATGTACAAGCTTGAGTCACTGAGAATCTCTATCTGCTTCTGACAATGCTCTTTTGCTGCGCAAACAAGAAGAGCACATCCACCAACTTTAACTTTAAGCATGTTGGACCCAATGACTCGCCGTGCAACTGATGATATGCAGCCTGGGATTTCTGAAACCAAACCACCCACAATATCATGTTGATCAGAACAGAGCCTTGATAAAACGTCTATGGCCTTATCTTGCAATGAAGGTGCTGCATCCGCTACACATGACACAAGAGGAAGTATGGTGTGGGGATTTTCTGCAAGAACTGTCCATGGAGCTTTGGTATGCCCACTTGACACCTTTGGTTTTGATAATAGCACCAGAGCATCAACAACTTCTGATGTTGCAGCAGCTTCACCATTAGCAGCTTCCAAAAGCCCAGCTAGAGCAAGGACGGCACCTGATCGGTTAATAGTATCTGAAAGAGGTTGGTTAATTGGCCGGCACTGTAAAAGGCGAGCTATTGCTGCTGCTGCATGAGTTCTTCCATCAATAGATCCCTCTCTAAGCACATGTGTTATGGGGAAGATAATTTCTTCAAAAGATACTTGCAGAGATAATTCATGATCAAGAAAAAGGTTTGCCAAAGCTCTGGTCGCTTGTTCTGCTACTTCTAGAACTGTAGAATTTGCAAGTGAGACAAGTGGAGCTAATGCATCCCGCCCAATTGCAGCAACATCCTTATTGTGCTTGATTGACAGAAAAATGGCAGCAAGGCAAGATGAGGCCGCCATTAGTATTTTATCTGTCTGCCCATCAATCAGCTTCATGACTGACCAAAGTGTCTTCACTGCAATATGAGTTTCTCGCAAGTCCTTGCGACAATGAAACAGTCCAGCAAGAGCAGATGCTGATTTAGCCTGAGTTTCTTCTTTAGGTGAGTTGAGAATTTTGATCATAGTCTCAACTGCATCATTTGCAGCACTTCCTTCATGCAGAATATCATTAAGGGGTGCCACAGAAAGCAAGCTTTTCAAAGCATCCAGAACATAAACTTTTGACTCAGGTTGTTCGCTAGTTAAAAGAGCAGACAACTGACTAATAGTTCCTGTATCTGATTTGTGAATGAGATGATTCAGTGTTTTAGATGCTATCTCCTTTCCGTTGTCACTTCCATTTTTCAGAAGCCATAGTAAAGCAGGCACAGCATCAGCACTTTCAACACATGCCCGTATGTCTTCACTGTGGTTGCACAAATTGCCAAGGATGGTTGCTGAATCTTCTTTAGCTTTGGGAGACCCAGTTTCTAAAATCTGAACAAGAGGAGGTATGCCACCAGCAGCTGTGATAGCCCATTTGCTCTCGTCATTCTCCTTTGACAGAAGCGCAAGCAAAGCAACAGCACATTCCTGCTGCTGTTCTGAGGAAAGACCAAGTAAAGAAATCAAGAGCTGAACACCCTCACGACCTTGCAGAGCTTGCCATAGATCACAATCCTTCTTGCAGAGAGCAAAAAGTGATTTGGTGAGGTCATCTTGAACCTCAGTACCTGCCATGGTTATCAAACCAACAAGCAACCGTTTTGCATCAGAATCTGCAAGTGTCCTGCAGAGAACTGGATTACTATACAAGCTGGCCAAAGCTTCAATCACACGTTCCTGTACAAGGAATGGCGCCTTAGGCTTAAATTGTTTCATCAGTGTTTTCTCAACGACTAGGGGGTCTGAAGCACTGATAGATTCTGAATTAGTGTCATATATCATCAAGGCTGAGGCCAATGCACCAAGAGTGTCAGCAATCTGTGCAGGTGAAGAGCATGATTCTAGACTTTCACCAAGGCTTGATATTACATAAGATAAACCACCAGATATATTTGCCAATGCACACATAGCATTTTCTTGCAATGCCTGAGCAGATTCACCTTGCATGAACTCTTTTGATGGAGCAATAGTAGCATTTATAAGAGCAGGAATTCCATTAGAATTAGCTATCTGGCGCCGGGCTTCTTTACTCTGTGCAGAAAGGGATTTGAGAGCACCAGCAGCTTCAGCTCTAATGTAAGTTTCATTACCAGGACCAAGTAACTTTAGGAGTTGTTTTGTTGTTTCTCCAGAAAGAACTTTAGAACAAACAGATGAGTCTTCCATCATCAAAGCCCCGAGAAGATTGCATGCATTTGCTAGGGTATTTGCTTGTCCAGAAGCAACCAGCTTTATAAGTATATCAACTCCACCACATTGCACAGTAGCTGACCAAAACCCATCAGTGTTTTTTGATAAATTCTTCAATGCTCCAGTTAGCAGGCCATCCACCAAACTCTCATTCTTGAGGCTAACTTTGAGCTGCTCCCACAGTACAGGAACAACATTTTCTGTTGAGAAAATCTTTGAACCAACATGGTCTCTTATACCACCTTGAGAAACAGCATAAATAGTTTTGGCAGCTGCAGTTTGGCTTTCAGCTGACTTGGACCTGAGAAGAGCAAGCAAGGGAGGGATGCAACCACCAAGCAGAACCTTCACCCTTAGCTCCTCTTCCTTGCAAAGAGACCCCAGGACAGTAGCAGCCAGCATCTTAACACCAGATGAACCAGATCTAAGGAGAGAAACAAGTATAGGGACAGCCTGTGCATGTGATCCAACAGCTCCAAATGTGGTGTCTCGTGTTTCAAGAAGATCCAATAACTGCTTCAGGGAGTTCTCTTTCTCTTGGGTGGATGAAGAACTTTGCCTTAACTGCTCAATACATTGAGCAACACTTGAAAGTGTCTCCTCATCCTCCACATTGGCCCGGTTCCTGCAATTACAACACAATTATGCTTGGTATTTTGGCTATCTACATATCAGGATAACTTGTATAATTAACATATTGTAATTAGTTTCTAAAAGATAGCATTATCAAGGTGCATAACATATTCTCAGTGATAACTTGTGCGTCACATAAACCCTTTTTTCATTATCTTCAATATGGTGAAAGTGAAGGTCCTGGAAATGCTACAGTCATGATTTACTCACAAATTAGAAAACCTATTAGTTATACAAAGTTTTTTTTTGGCTAGTTTAACTGCTATGGCTGAGCTCATTTTCCCGATTTCTTCATGCTATTGATGAGAATTTCACAGTGCAAACCAAGAAATGGAATCGAACTTACTTGACCATTCTCATCACTGAGACAGGAGTTGGTGGCTCTGACTCTTGAACTTTGTGTTCCTGTTAATATCCAAGCAAAGGCAGTTAATGTTGAGATTCAAACATGCAACTCAAACATAAATTTTGAACTTTACATAAGCTGATGCATGCCAAAAGTTTCTATGCCATGAATCCTTAACTTTACTAAAAATGCTGTGTAGATCATAAAATCAAATTACTGACAGACACTTGATTTTATAAGCAAAAAATAAAGTTGAACAAGATTGCAATGAGGGAAATGACAGATAAGAAATAGAAGATGTGCATTCTCAATCAAACATGGATCCCAGCACTAAGTGAACATTAGTTTTAGTAGATCAAGATCATGCACAGATGAAGTAAAAGATATGCAGCAGCTCTATATATACTTTTGTATTGCTTCACACAAATAATTACACTACACAATAAAATTAACAGCTTCAACTTAGGGCATTTGTGTGGGCCTTGTGTTTGTAGAACAGCATTACAAAGCCATCTAATCCATTTTTGTCCCATTACCAGCGTAAACACGAATGACCCAGAAGCACGATGACAGCATAAGAGTAACAGATTCCTAGTTCCTCGACCTCAAGATATAATTGTTGCAACCTGCTGGTATACCCAAGTTGATAGATAGGCCTAGCGCAAAAGCTTTAAAAAATGCAGTTGAAATGAAGACACCAACGCTTAAAAATTGACAAATATCATGGACATCTTTTTCTCAAGTAGACTGAACACTGATCTCACTTTCAAAGCATATCCTACTGCTATACTATTCAACGTTTCACCCCATGATGTCCACATCAGAACCAAATGCAATCCAAATAACTCCGTTAACGTAGACGATAGCACTCTTACAATTCAAGCGACGCTAAGAAAGTGACATGCTGCAATTCTACTAGCTCAGAACTACAGCACCGAGGAGAGCACCAACCAGATCTGCGCCGCCATTGGTTCCATTGAACCGCCATGCTAATGCCGCCGCCATGTTTAGCTGCAATCCCCTTTAGCTGAGCAGATCAGAGTATCCCCCACTTCTTCAGTGCAAAGCTCTCAACCTGAAACCGACACGAGCAAAACAAAGCCGCATCAGATCCAACACGAAATCATCCGATCAAACGAATTATACATCAATCAAGAGCAGATTCCGCCTCGGATTAAACCAATCACCAACGCGTAACCCCAGATCTAGCACGCACGAGCGCAACCGCTACTCCCAACCGCCGCCGTCAAGTGGATCGCACCAACCTCTCGAATCACCAGACAACCAAACCACTCAAAAAAAAAACACCACCGCTGCATCTGCATTCCCCGCGAATCCCCCTCACTCACGACGCGCCCAGCCAGATCACACGCCCAGCCTCCGCTTCCAAACTCCGGCAACCCGCCCCAATCCCACCCCGCAAACCAGCCGCACCGCACTAACGCCGACATTCCCCAGCAACCAAGCCGCCTCACCCAAAACCACCAAAAAAACAAAACAAAATTGTCGCGGAAGGAGGAAGAAGCCCAACCAACCAACCTCTCATGGAATCGCCGCGACGGATGAGCGAGATTGTGCGAACAACCTCGCCGCCCGAGGATCCGCGCCGCTCTGCTTGCTTCGCCGGCTCGCCGCCGCAGATATGTGGATGCTCACCTGCAGGATCCCCTCCCCTGCTCTGCTCGCCACCTCCCCTGTTCAGCCGCGAGATGGCGCAGGGAGCGGAGGAGCCGAGACGGCAGATTTTCTTCGCCGGCTCGCCGCCCGAGGATCTGCGCCGCACCGCTCCGCTTGGTTCGCCGGCTCGCCGCCGCAGATCCAGCGAGAGGAGGGAGGCGCCGAGTCTGTTACTCTGCCGCCGCCTCCACCGCCTCCTCTCTTTTTTATTTTTTTCCCCCGGCGATTTAATTCCGCTAATTAAAAGGGGCGTGGTTTATATAAGAGCGTAGTGAGCTCTCTCTCTCACACACACACACCGACTACCGACAGTGGCAGTGCGGCTGTCACTTTTGCAAGATACCCCCTGCATAATTTAGCATTTGCAACTATAGTGGTGTTTTGTTTCTGCTGAAAATGAAAATGAAGTTAGAACTAAAAATAAGAAAATCATTATCGTTAAGTTTTAATTATTATAAATTTAAAAAATAGATTTATCTGATATTTTAAAATAACTTCTATATATATAAAGATTTCACACAAATGCACTGTTTAGCAATTTGAAAAAACGTGCTAATATAAACCAAGGTAAAATATGTATTTTACTTCCTCCATCCAAAAGTGTTATATTTATTTTATATTTTGGTTGCTCCAAATAAATTGGTCATATTTGTAGTTTTCATATATTAAAAACTTCAATAAAAAGATAAACTAAATGTTTTAGGGAACCCAAGAGGCTATCTTAGCACTCATTGATTGCATACATGCATACACCCCTTAATCTTTATTATACGCAAGATGAATTAATTTTATGTTGATCTTGGTGATAAAATTAATATGTCTAACCTTTTTATGGAAGGAATTAGTAATTAAAAAAAGAACCAGATCTGTAACCTTCTCAGATACCGTGAATGGGGTAAATTGTAAAATTTGGGTTTGGAAGGGGGTTGTGGGTGATGATTGTGTTTTTAGATTTTGTGATTAGATTAATTAATGGGGTGTGGAATTGTTAATTGGGGAGCACACTAGGCTGGTTGAGATGGTAGTTGATTAGTGCCAGTCTGCATGGGCTGGAATGGTTTTGTCTTGTGGAAGACAAAAAATCAACAGGTGGGAGAGGTATCTGCCACCTTCCAAATAGCTGTAAAACCAGTGCCCACGAGGAAATCGAACACAAACAGTTTGTCACAACACGTTCTTAAAAAATCAGATGAAATGTTGGTGCCCATGTGTTTCTTTTTACAAGCGTTACATATTTTCAGTTTCACTTTTCTTTCAACCAAACATAAATATTATACGCAAATTTATCATGGACTATATAAGTCATACAGCACTGTTTACTTAGCCTTATATTGAAATCGTCCGGTCGAGACATTGCCCTATATATATACCAATTTTCTTATGTCCTTAATAAATCATGAGAATTTTTTTTTGGTTCTAACTACGATTCAACATTTGTTAGAAAATTCAAGTGATATTGTTGGCGTTGCAAATGGGTCATTTATCAAGGTATCAGCCAATGGCGGTGCGTATATGCAAATCTATCGTGGACTATTGAGTCATAGAGCGTATTGTTTACTTGGCCTTCTATTGAAATTGAAATCATCCAGTTGAAACATTGCCATGAATGGTTTTCTTGATGGCCTTAAATAAATCTCATTCCAGAAGTGAGAAATTTTCTCAGTTCTAACTAGGACTGAATACTTGTTAGAAAATTCATGTAATTTTGTTGCGTTGCACATGGGACATCAAGGCATCCACCAGCAGTAGATAAACCACATATGCTAATGATGCTCATAAAACAGCATCTAGTGATCAGTGTTTCCTGTTTGATCGGTGATGATTACTTAAAAGGCATGCTAGTTCCTGTCCTACGTAAGCTTTAGAATTGCCTAATCAGAAGGATACCCTACACTGCCGTATAGGTGTCTGGACCATATATACAACTCTGCAAGTAAAATACAATATTGTCCTCGGGGAGCTCCATCCCCATGTGCAAGAGATGATCAAATAATGCTCATCAATTATTGACCAAGGCATGGTTCACATAATTAAATTAAACAAAGAAGCTTAGTGCTAGAGAGTGTTTTCACTGTACGTATTCTACTACTGTAGCTTGTAAAAATGCTAGTAGAAACGATATAAGATGTTGATCTACCATAAGTTTTATTTACTAGACAATGATACTCTATAGGATGGTGATCTCCAATATAAGATGTCGGTGTGTGGTGGTACTTTAGCTTTTTCCTGATTATAGTCTTCTAGGAATATGTTTTTTATTTTTTTTCTTGCTATATTAATATGAAACATTGTATCGTCTAGTTTTATTTGTTTAAAAAATACTCCTCTAATATATAATTGGATCGAAAGTAGTACTCCTCACTCCGACAAAAAATAATTGATGTTTATAATAATATTTGGTTATATTTTTAGAATTCTGACTATCAATAATTTCTCAAATAATTCATTTTAGAGGAATACTATATGTAAATTTGTCTCGAGAAGTATTGCCACAATATAATAAACTTTTGTTTATAAATTTATTTTAATATAAAATTGATTGTCAAAGCTCTAAAATTTTGGCCAAATCTTATCATGTCCTGACCATCAAAAATATTATGACCGGATGGGTAATAATAATTCTTGAACAATTACACAGAAGTATTTAACAATATTTTTTTTCATCTTTCCTCATCTCTCTTGTACGGTCGAGGCGGGTAATTACCCGGGGGATTTTCTTCCACGGCGACGGCGATCGCGCAACGGCCGGAGCCCCGGGCTCTCTCGCGAGAGTTGCAACGTTCTTTGGGTGAAGGAGACGGCGCAACCGCTTGGGCGGCCAGGGCATGCTTAGCTATACGTGCTTAACTAATCGATTCTGAAGATAACGAAATAATGACGCGTGTTTAATTAGTGCGCGCGCGTGCGCGAGTTAATCTTGGCCGCATTTGGATGGCCGAATATCTCTCAAACTTCCAATTCAGATTTCTGATTTTTTTTCTTTTTCAGATTTAAGTGTTGCTTTCTTTGATCTAGAATTCCAACTATTTTGGGTTTGGCTTAATCAGTAGAATTATTTGGGAACAGTCGGTGTACTCGCTCGAAGGTCTGTATATATACTACACCAATTAACACAAGTCGTCTTTAAAATAAGATGACACATAGGCAAGTTCTTTTTTCTTCCCTCTGTCCCAGCCTGAACAACATGTGGAGCTGACGATGATGGTTCAGCTTAGCTAATTAAGCTAGATCTACCCTTTCAGGCTTTCTCTTCTTTTTTTTCTCCCTTTTACTTTCTCCTTCTTCTTTCCCTCTTCTTGGTTTCTTGCCATGGACTCTCCGACACATGTACACATCTCGCCTCCCCATCACACTGCATGTCTGCATACTGAAATTGGATGATGAAGACGGCAGGAAAAGATATCATTTATATGAAAATAGTCTCGGTACGGTCAAGAATTTTATTCATCAATTTAACTATTTAGTAACAACTTCAATACAACGCTAATAGATATTAGAAAAATTAAATTTAATATATAATTGGTATCGGTAACTGTATCATTTTTACGAAAACGATCTTTCGCACAGTCGGGGATTTTCGCCATAGTTTTCACCCTAGCAGCAACCTGAATACACCCCAAGTGACACTCAATACTGCTGGGTAGATTGAGTTGCCATCTCAGCTGAGCAATTCGACTGCTCGCTCTGATGCTATCTCGCCAACTAAAAAACGCTCCGTTTTCCAACGAATCCAACTTTTCTTCTCGCCATCATCTCCATCTACCGGGATTGACCTGACGACCAGCAAATGGCAGGTACGTAGGCAGGACATTCTTGGCTCTCATTCGCTCGCATGCATGGACATCCTAATCCCTGAACAAATGGTGATGTGTCAAAATCCACTGATCCTTCATTCATTCAGCTGGAGGGCGATCAACAATTGATCAAATTAATTAATTCCTCAGGATCATATGCACCACCATCTTAATTAAACGTGGCTGAAGTGTTGTTCTGTTTTGTCCATAACAGGGTCACTGATTAAGTACCACTGGTTGAATTAGCAGCACGCAGCAGCAGCATCCAGTGGTTGGCGTGATGAGGAAATTAGTTAAAGCAGAGAATTTCAGATTTCAGAGACACTGCAGCTGTGATCCTCTTCAGTTCTTCTTCTTCTTTTCTCTGCATCTTTCTTTTTCTGCGTGCATGTGACGGTGGGGCCTCCCGGGAACGTGCAGGTACAGTTGGATGTAGCTGACGGCCAGGAGGGTAGAGTACACTGCGAATAGAAGTAGAATCTTCCGCATGTTGCTCAGAAAAGCCTTTAGAATTGAATGGTTGGTTGCTGCAGGCTTGCAGCATTGCAGCCGGCAACGAACAATGAGAACTGACTCGTGTACTGAACCGTGGGATGCTCACAGCTCCAGTCGTAGCTCATTGTGCTGTGCAAGTGTAACTGAAAACTGCTGGTAACTTGGAACCAGACTACATACTGTACAACTGTTCATCTGCAATTTACAGCACAGCCATACAGCCGGCTGATGGCCACGAATCGGGATCCTCTGCACTACAGGTTGTAATACAGAAGATCTACAGTATCCGGCATTAGAGGGAATGGAGACCGTCAGATCAAAACCAGATGGATCAGATCGCGCGCTACAGTAAATATGCTACAATACTCAACAGGACCCTACAGTATTTCCGCTACTGTTGCATTTATTTACTGTTTTCCTCACATGAACAGTGCACCTCTGCATTACTGCAGAGGATCCGGATCTGATGGCTACTACTTACTTGCTGCTGTAATCAAAGAGGGTTTGAAACAATGCTGTAAATAGCAGCCGAACAACTCTATAGAGCGGACTCCTTTAGAAAAAAGGATTTTTCGTATGAAATTTATAGGATTGAATTTTTCCTATATATGGGACCTGTGATTTGAAAGATTGAGCTATAAAATTTTCATAGGAATTCTTCATTTCCTTTATTTCAAACATAAGCTCAAACCTCGTGGTTTTGATTTTCTTTGAAAAGTTCAATGCATCATCTCTCTGTTAAGAAAATAGATACACAACGGAGACACGAATTTAACGTGAAAAACTCTTACGAGAAAAAACCACAGGCACCGACCGGCAATAATCAGTATAGAGGAGTTGGATACAAACGCAGGGGATACATTGGACTGTCGCACCCTCTTCTTGTGGCTTACAAGGGATATATATAGGAGGAATCTAGGAGTCCTAATAGGTAAAGATGCAAAGTCCTAGCAGGAGACTAATCCTATAATACAAAGTTCTATTATAAAACTAATCCGAATATATTGTATGCTAAAATTCGGATCACATCTTTAACACTCTCTTCACCTCTCCTCTCAACTCTAGTCTAGTAATTAGTTTCCTGTAAGAATATTCCTATGGAATGTCCAAATGGCCCATTCTACGAATTCCCATGTTTTTATTTTCTATATTCATATGCCATGGTATTCAATTCTTGTGTGTTTTTCTCCTTCTGGTTTTCCAATTCCTGCATTTCAAAGGAAGTGTGTACCTTCTGTTCTAAAAAAATTCTGTTGAAGAGTATAGTACTACTATGATGCTATGGGCAAAATTTGATGTCCAGCATGGAATTCACCTTTTCTTTTTATAAAATATAAGTAAAATATTTTGTAATAAATGGCAGTGCTGTTGTGTGCAAAAGAAGAGAGTTAGTAGTAGGCTAGTAGCATTTCCACACAGATGTTCGAATGTGAAAGGGGGCTCAGCTAAGTTTGCGTGTCGGTGTAAAAGTGAGAGTCCTCCATCTCAGAATTTGAGTATACCGGAGATCCCTCGTCTTATCGCCGAGTTAGATATTATCCTTGAACTAAAAGTTCAAATATGTGATATTCCTTAACTCATAAAACCGAGCACTCCAGATCCCTAGAGCATGGTTAATAGTGTAGCTTTTTGCGGGCGGTAGTATATATCCAAATCATCTAGAGATAGTATAGCAGCTAGATTATACTTCAGGTTAGCTATAGAATATCTCTATAGAAACTTAAATGCATTTAAATCCTGCATGTACGATTTGATTTTGAGATAATATATTATATATGCTACTGAGCTTGTCATATATCTACGATTTACCACTAACTTTATCACATTCTATAATATGCTACCGATTTTTGCTTAACTTCCATGATATACCATCGCTATCCGGTTAACCTCCATCAGTACTGTATAATTTTATCCAGATTACCAAAATACCCCTGAACAAAAACTTCTAAAATTTGGATGATCATATTTTAAGTTTTTGGCCAAAATTTGGTTCTTTACAATCTTATGTTTATAATATGATAAACCGGAAGTTTTGTTCGAATTTTGGAAGTTTTTATCCTAGGGATATTTTGGTCATTTGAATAAAATTGTATAGTACTAACGGAGGCTAACCGGACGACGATGGTAAATCGTAAAACTTAAGTAAAAGTCGATGGTATATTGTAAAATGTGATAAAGTCGATGGTAAATCGTAGATCTGTGATAAACTCAGTGGTATATAATGGATTATCTCTTTGATTTTCTACGATCGAATCTACGCTCCATCCTTGTGACTACCTGCGTTTAAGCACAAAACACTGGTGGTTGTGCACATGGGATCCAAGAAGACTGACCGAAGATCCACAAACACTAGTATTAGCACTCACACCAACTGCAAGATGACGATTGTGCCTATTTTTGCGTGCTACCGCCTGGCGCTCCAACAAGCACCCACTCCACTCCCTTTCCTCTTTACTCTCTCCTCCATGTAAGAGTATGATGATGTGGACCTTCCTATCATTTGCTGAATCAGCTCTATTATACTTGCTCTTAGGTAGTTTTATCCCGGTTTTATCTGATATGGTAGCTGAATCAGCGTGGGACTCACGGTCCAACGTGTCAGCCATTACTTCCCTCCTCTCTCCACCGATCTAAGCATCTCCAAGAGACTAGCAATAATTCTAGCTAAATTTAAAGAACAAGAGGCTAGCTAAAAAATAAAAAGCTTCCCAAAAGCAGGGGTAAAACCAACAGATTCTTTAAAACTGGCGAACGTGGATGGAGAGCCCATCTGGCTAGGCAAAGATAGCTAGCGAAGGGAAGGAGATAGCTAGCGTGAAAATATAGCTATCCAGTTGGCTAGTCTGTTGGATGCAATTTTTTTTCTTTCCTCTTTTTTTAGCTAGCCAACGGGATATACAAGAGCTCTTTGAGATGCTCTAACTCTCTCCTCCTGTCCTCCAAAATCCCAATCTTCTTGGCAATGGCGACGGGGAGAAGGGCCAACTACGGGCGGCGGGGAAGGGGTGCGGCTGGCGACGGGCGGGGAGAACCAGAGGCGCGCGATGGCCGGCGGTGGCCCTCGTTGGTGGTTGCGGCGCTCGCTGGCGACGGGCGGGGAGTAGACCGGCGGAGAGGAGTTGGGCGTCGGCGGCCGATGACGGGCAAGGAACCAAAGGCGCGTGGTGGCCGGCGATGGCCTTCGTAGGCGGCAGCGGCGCTCGCTGGCGACGGGCGGGGAGTAGACCGACGGAGAGGAGCTGGGCGTCGGCGGCGGGGAGACGGGAAGGGGGTGGCGACCGACGGGGAGAGGCGCACCCTGGGTAGCGGTAGAGTACCCACGGCGAAGACGGCGGCCGGTCATCGGGGCGGAGAACGGCGCGGAGCTCGGAGGATGGAGACGTGCTCGGTCGGTCGAGAGAGGCGGCGCGGATTTGAGGAGGAGACGGTGCTCCCTAGGTGACGGCCGGGTCCCCATAGCGGCGCCGGTCGCCCAGCGAGCTCGAGCTCGCCCGCTCGTCGGTGGAAAGGCTCCCGATGGTGAGTAAGAACGAGAGAGAGATAGGGGAAGGGAGAGATTTTTTTCTTTTGTGTGTGTTATGACACGTGGGTTCCATGCTGACTCAGCATGATTGATCGAATGATAGAAGTTAGCTACCGCATCAGCTAAAACCGATGATAATACTACCTTATGATTGTCTCATGACCGAATGTAACCTGGTTTTAGAGCAAGTATAATAGTGGGCTCTAAGAAGGCTAAATGCTGAGTTGGATGAAAGAGAAGGCTAAATGCTGAGTTGGATGAAAGAGAAGAGGAGAGAGAGGAGAAGCGGACTGCAAAATTATAGTAAGCTTAGGCACAGGAACCAAGAAAATTTGTGAGAGAGATATGTGGATCATATATTTATAGTGAAGAGCTAACCACTATATGAGTGAGCTGAGAGGTAGACTGTAAAGATCTATACAGTTAGCAGCTGGTTATATTATTAGTCTTGCTCTTGTAAGTGAAGAAATGTTATACGTAGGGATGATTTTATAATTCCATGACGAGATAAGGAACCTCTATACCTTTTCCTTTGTGATGCAGCTAAAGTTGTAGCTACACTGACTCAGCTGGACAGTTTGGAAGGCTAGAAGTTCGGACCCGTTTACGTGGTGCCTTCAATTCTGGGCTTCCCGCTTTTCTGGCCCAATGGAGGAGTAGAAGAGAACTCCAAAAGGACAAAGAAAGTAAGGCCCAACTTTTTTTTTCATCCTAAAGAGAAACTCAATTTTTCATTCATGCTCTTTAGCTTGTAACTAATTTCAACCTTATTGATTTTTAAAAACTGTGTTATGTAGAACAAGTGGACAAAAAACTCGGGACTCAATATCACACGTCGCTGGAATTGGAGATAAAACTGATGTTTGAATGCTCCACAATCTGCAGACAATTTAGAGATAAGTACCCTTAATAACAATATAGAGGAGGAACAACACAAAATGCAATTTCAGATGAGTATTCAGTACATATGCATATACCCTTGTAAGTATCGGGGGGCTTCTTCATAAGAGATATCGGGGGGCTTCTTCATTTATCCACAAATATAAGGAATTTTACAGTACTATTTCCCGAATCCATCTAACTGCTACATTTCACCAGTAGTAGTTGTATCGTTAAGCTTCTTTTTCTAAAATAAAGTAAACTGGTAGTTGTATCGTTAGACACATCAAAATAACTTCCCCCAATCTTAAGATCTACTAAATAATCGAGAATTAATCCCTGTATTTGTGGATGGAATAAGTGTATAACGCATACTTATCCAGAGATTTCAGGTACTAGGGCTTATCTTGTGTATACGTACTTAATTAGCTTAAGATATTTCAGGTGCTAGAGCTTATCGTGTACTTAGCTGAAGATAGCAGATTCACTCTAGAACCCTAAGCACTAAATGAGCAATGCAAGTTTTCTTACGAAGGAAATCAATAATCTAACCATTCCATCAACATGTACTGACCCAAGGCAAGTTTTTTTTTCGATAATTGAAATTGAACCTTTCCATCATGATGTATCATATCCGGCCAATATGAAGGCAAGTATACATATTCAATTATTTGAATTTCTTTTCCAAGGATGAAATACTCATCCATTGACAAACGACAAACTCTCCAAACATGCAGCAAAGTGCCACCTCTCTCTATCCGGTATGGATCTCAACTCTCACTACGATGATGACTACAAAATTCTCTCTCTATGATGGCAACTACAAATTCTTTTTCTTTGATGGCCACTACAAAATTTTCCTACACGGCCACAAAATTTAATATTTTTCCCCCTCTAGGATCCCAAGAAAATGCAAGAACTTCATCTCAATGCACCATCCTGGGCAGGATCAATGGCATCTTGGGCAGGGAGGACGACGCGCGGATCACGTCCTCGTAGCAACCCTCCGAGCACGCCAGCGGCGGCAGCGCCACGGCCGGGTGCAGCGACAGCGGCGGCGAGAAGGCATAGCCCACCGCGGACAGCATTGCCGGCGCCGGGGCGCCGGCTATTATTGGGATGACGCGGCGAGCGGCTGCTCGCTCGGCGGCGCTCGCCTCCTCGACGCCGTCGTCGTCGTCGCCTGTCGCCGCCGCAGGCGAGACGGGTTCTTGATGCGGGATCGAGAAGCAGGACCGCCGGCGAGGCGGCGGGGGCGGGGAGTCGTCGCGCTGGACGATGTCCAGGACCAGGCGTCCCTCGGCCTTCGTCGCCACGACGCGCCCCCGCGGCGGCGGCGTGGGCTCCGTCGAGATCACGAGCCGCCCGTCCGCGGTGCGCGCCCTCGCCAGCGCCCACGGCGCGCTCCCGGCACGCCGGAGCGACGGGATCGTCGGCGGCAGCCGCCGGAGCCGCCGCCGCCACCCGTACATCACCCAGCACCCGCCCTCCTCCTCCTCCCTTTCCTCCACCCCGTCACCACCGCCTCGGCCGCCGTCGCCGCCGGGGCACCCGACCGCGCGGGGCGAGGCCTTGAGCGTGCGCGTGGCGACGTAGCCGCTCGCCGGGCGGGCGGCGGCGGCGGCGGCGTCGGGGGTGATTAGGGTTTGGAGGCCGACGAGGCCGTCGGCGAGGCGGGCGGCGGAGGAGAGCAGCATGGCGGATTCGATTCACCGCGTACGGGAGGGAGAGAGCAAGCAAGCGAGCGCGGAGTCGCGGTGAGCTCCGGCTATTTCGAGGCGAGGTAGCGCGTGGCCAATCCCGATATCCACATCGGGGCCTCGCGTTGGAGGAGCGGCTTCTTTGGAAAGCGGCGATCTGATTCGGACGCCCTGACGACCCGATGAGGGAGGACGCACCACCTATTTATACCCCCGGGGTGGACAGAGAAGAGGGGGGGTGCAACAGGTAAGGGCCGTGCGGTGCGTCTCTACTGGCCCACTTGCTAGTACAGAGAGAGAAGCAACAGGTAAGAGATATGCGATGCGTCTCTATTGGACCACTTGCTACTAGAGTGAAGGGTGCAACGGACATGCGATGCGTCTCTACTGGACCACTTGTTACTAGAGTGAAGGGTGCAACGGGCAAAATGACGTGCGCGGTGCGGTTTTACTTGACCACTTTGCTAGTAGAAAGAGGGAGGCAACGAGTGTACGGTGCGTCTTTACTGCCCCACTTGCTGGTAGAGTTACCATAGGACCAGTGGAAAAGCCGGAATTTAAGGACTAAAAGGGACTGTCACGAGGTTGGTGTGTTGGATAAAGCCATCCATAACTCGACGGACAATAGAGTGGACACGTGGTTGAGGTGGGTGGTGTCATGTTAAGGTGGTCAGATGCAAGAGCAAAGAATAAGAATTCATGGATCATGATTTGCATAGCGGAAACTTACTAGCTTTGCACATATGGAGTGACAGCCTTCCTCTTGATCAGTCGTCTCGTCGCATGGTATGATTGGAATCTTTGAGATTCGGTTAGATGACAAGCGCCATAGTGATACACATTCGGCTTCGCCGTGTCGGCCGTCGGAGGGATGCATGTTGTGTGCCAAGAGATGAGGCATCACGCGTGTACCAACCAATGAATACATCGTGCATCTCAAAATCTCTCCTTTTGTCTTATTCTCAACTCTGCACAAATATTACTGAGCTGATAGGTCCGTAAATGAATATATCCACAACTAGCCTACACGACTAGGCAATATTCCAACATATACATACTCACATGTAGCCATAAATCAACAAAACAAAACACAAGAAGGCTTGTGGTACTAGTAGCATGAGCTAGTTACTGATGGGCACATAGCGATTAAGCAAAAGCAAGATGGTAATCTTTGAAGGAGGAGATAAAGAATTTGCAAAGTGAAAATATTATGTATGGGGTGGGCCAAGCCAGGATGCAGGGTGGGGGTGGGGAGGGGGGTTGATAGGCACTCCTCGATACACCAGTGGCAAAGCCACTGCATGAGACACTCTCCTGACACATGTTTATGACAGATAGATTAGAGGTGTGATTTAGCAATTTAGTTAGTATGATCCAGATGTGTCTATGACAATGGGCGGGGGAGTGTGTCTACTGCTCTCTTTCCAATAGAGCTATCACCGATGCTCTCCTGGCACATGTCTATGATAGATGGGCTAGATATGTGATTTAGCGATTTAGTTTGATCCAAGTGTCTATGATAGATAAACTATAAATTTGATTTATTGGCTACTGTAGTGAATTTTACAGCCAGATAACACGCCACAACTATATATAATATTAAATAGTGGGGATAATCGATGTACTAGTTGTAGCAGGATCCTATGGCCACCGCAACAATACAATGGTTGAAAACAGCTAGTGTCTAGAATGTAGCAACCGCCATAGTGGTGGTAGCGGCCGTGCTAACAGGCGCTATTTAATTAAGTTCATAAGAGGCTATGAGATAAGTATTGAAAAAATGTATATAACATTTTTGCAACTTCCTTTAAATATATGCCTATTATACCATAAGCTAACATGTATTGTTTACCTCGACTTTAGAGTGTGCCTCACATAAATGATGAGACTAGTTAAACAACTATCAACATATTTTTGGAAGTCCATGCCTAATGTGGTCATAACCAATAAATCAATCGAAGATTGGCACCGGTTACTAGATCATGTCATCCTGAATCATGACGATGCTTCTATCAACACTTGCCATCTAGAGTTCGTCAATTACTTTAACTGTGAAAAGCATAAAGTGAATGCATGGATCTTTCATGTCCTGTTGGTATGCAATGTAAAGGAGCTCAAGATTTCTATTCGGTTTGGCGATGAGTTCAATCGGGTTATCATCTCCAAGCACTTAAGAAAGTTGGAACTTAATTCCCTAAAGTTAAAGGATAATTTCGTTGATTTTATTAGTTGTGCATTCGATAATTTTGTTGATTTCATTAGCTGTGCTTTCTTGGAGGAACTACAAATGAGTTATTGTATCATACCTGGAAGTAAGATCGTATGTCACCGTAGTATCTGAGAATAGAATATATGGTTGGTGATTTGACTATCCACATTTGCATTTATGTCCCAAACATTGTGTCACTATCACTGCTTCGATTTGAAGGTTGGACACCACTATTTGAAAGCATGCCATATTTGGTATCTATAGCTATGATATTTAACAACATGTGTATGTACTCTAACTTTTGGGACTGTGGCGATGAAGCTTGTGAGGGTTGCTATGACATTGGTGATCACAAAAATGGTTCTCTGCTTTGCTAGCAAGCGCTATTTAATTTAAGTTCATAGGAGGCTATGAGATAAGTATTGAAAAAAATGTATATAACATTTTTGCGACTTCCTTTAAATATATTATCTCGATTTTACATTGAACACATTAAAGTGTGTATCACATAAATGATGGGACTAGCTATACAACTATCAACATTTTTTTTTGAGAGAAACACATCCAAATGTAAATATACTATAATAATTGTAGTATTGTTTGTAATTACAACTTGTGTGTTAACTTGCACAATGAAAGTTCACAAAAGCGGCGCTGCTCAATTTTCCTTACAAGATTGGCGTTGCTTAGTTGGCCATGAGCTCACTTGTGCTTGCTATGTCATCGGATCGATCCCCACCATTTCACGCACCTCTGAATTTTCCCGTCTCGCCCACAAGAATCTTGATGTCTCACTCGCATGAATCCTGATGCAAATTGGTATCCACGAATAGGCAATTTTCCAAACAAAAACCACCAATATTTTTTAAGCATATAGGTGAATAATTTAAATTAATTGTTTCCATGAAAGTCATTGGGTCCTATCCACTATCTACTATACCCCATATATATATATATATATATATATATATATATATATATATATATATATATATATATATAATCCACAATTTCCTACTGTCCACTTTTTAGTGCCTTAACCATAACCAATATATAAATGGTTTTAGAGCATGTGATTTTTTGTATGTGAATGTCTCCAATTTCACTTTTGTGGTTGTACAACAAGAAGTCCATATCATGTTAGCTAGGTTCCTTAAACATTAGCTATGTTCTCTTCACGCTATCATATCAGATTTCTTTCTTGAAACAACATAGAGAATACATGAATAGTGGTTTCATTCTTTTCCATTTTTTGTATAAGAAAAAAAGTAAGATATACCATTGCCAACGTAATTAATTTTACAAAGCTTAGTGTAGTTAGATGGTCTTCGTCAGAGGGATTAGCTCTAGCACACGTGGGAAACCATGGGAGTGTGACCAACAAGGGGTTTTGGGTGAGCTTGGTATGCCCGGAAGTTCTTGGGAGCAAAGAACACAAGAGAAGCATACATGTTCAGCCTCTCGTAGGATAATAACCCTACTCCTTTCTAGATCACTATGTGTGAAAAATCTGTACAAAGTTGGGAGCTCTTGAGCTTGCTAGCCTCACTGATTCTAGAAGCCAACCACCTCTAACAAGCTCTGGTCGGCCTTTTATACCCTATCGTCTCTCTCTCTCTCTCTCTACAAAGAGTACTGTACACAATCGTTAGTTCGGTTCAACTCTTCGAGCTCCATGCCGGTTTTGCTGTAGGAGCAGAACTTCACGTGGGACTCCATGTCAAGTAAACCTACAGGGTCTCGTAGTTTCCACCACGCCGGTGTGAAAAACAAGAACTTAGACAAGGGCTACCTCACCATGTTAAATGAGGTGAGATAACTTGAGAGATATATGAAAAATATAAATAATTATCTACGTTAAATACGGGCTATCTCGGACATGGAGATTTCCAGTGGTCTTTGTGCAAAATAGAAGGATTGGCATCAACTTTTGGGACTTTTTACAAGGGCAACCAACTATGGGGAAAATCTATAAGTGTCACACAACTTTGGTGCATTGGAGCAAAATTTACAAGTTTAATCATTGTTTCAACGAGCAAATAGTTAATATTCTTGTAGTCACGGAAGAATAATATTCCGCATTTCCTTATCCTTCCATCTGTCACATGCTTGTCTATGTGTTCTTCATTGTATAGACTCTTGCACCTATCCATCAGAATGGCTGAGTAGCACAAAGAAGTTAAGAATGGGACCATGGAAACTGTTGGCACAATCAACGATCTCCCAAGTAATGTCCTAGAGTACATTCTCTCTTTCTTATCAACATGTGAATTTGTGCGGACATGTGTGCTCTCTCAAATGTGGCGCTATATTTGGAAGTTCGTGCCTAATGTGGTCATAACCAACGAGTCTATTGAAGATTGTCAGAGGTTACTAGATCATGCCATCCTGAATTACTGCGATGCTTCTATCAACACTTGCCATCTAGAGTTCATCAATTACTTTAATCATGAAAAGTATTAGCGAATGCATGTATCTTCCTTGTCTGTTATCACTACAAATTTTAATTCACTCAGATACAAAGGTCCCATTTGTTTCTGCTATAAGAATTGGACGAAAACTTTCATAAACGTGACACGCTTTTCAAATTGCTAAACGATACTTTTCGTGCGAAAACTTTCTATATGGAAGTTGCTCTAAAATATCAGATAAATTTATTTTTCAAGTTTGTAATAATTAAAACTCAATTAAGCATACATTAATACCACCTCGTTTCGCGTAAAACACTTAATCTTCATCTTCATCTACACCAAAAAAAACACCAAAGTGAAAGTAGTGGAGTGCTAGTAAAATAAGTGCATAACGAAACTTAGCATACATGTGCGAGTTTATTTTACAATTGTAAGCTAAATGAAGTACACATAGTTAGAAGGGATCCCTAGTTAGAAAGTCCCTATTTTAAATTATGACTTGTTTTGTCATTGAATAATTAAAATGTTCTTCATATACGAAGGGAAAGGGCATCTGATTGTGGTGGTAGAGTACTAGAGTTGTGCCTAGCTACCTAGTGGCATGGCGGGTGCATTACCACTTTCCAAATCTAGATATCCTTAATCACGCGCAAAACAGTAGCGGATCAAAAAAAATTGGAGCCTAGGAAAATCCTATTATATCGACTATATTTGCTATGAAAATTTTGTTTACAGTTTATCAAAAACACTTGAATTCTATCGCGCATCCATCTAGCAAGTCCGGGTGGCTGCCCGGGGTTACTGGACGGTGGATTCATCACTACATACACACATGTGCTTTTAATAGGATTTTTGGGACGATACACCTATTGTGCCTAGCTATCGTCCTCTTGCCAATAAAGTTGTCTGATCCAGATGTGTCTATGATAGATGGACCATAGATTTGATTTATTGATTTTACTGTAGTAAATTTTACAGCCCTATCGTGTCATAGCTATATCTAATATTAAATAGTGGTGGTAATCGTTGTATCACTGGTAGTGAGATCCTGCGGCCACCGCAACAATACAACACCGCAACAATACAACAGTTCAAAAATAGCTAGCGTTTGGAATATGGTAGCCGCAATAGGGTGGTAATAGCCGACATAGCATGCTCTATATAATTAAGTTCATAGAGGCTAACAGATAAGTACTTAAAAAATTATAAAGCATTTTTTAACTCTCTTTAAATATATGCTTATTATACCATATGCCAATATGTTTATCTCAATGTTAGGTTAAGCACAATAAAGTGTGTAGTACACATTCACATAAATAATTTAAAGTGCATGTGTGGCCAATACCTAAGGGGAGCATGGGCTTTTTTTTACGTGAATCTATCTGACTTTACTTGTGGTTGTAAAAAATGAAGACCATGTCACCTTAGCTAGGCTGTAATTTTACATTCTCGTCTATGCTCCTATCAGATTTCTTTCTCAAAACAACAGAGAATACATAGATGACAGTCTCATCCTCTTTTCCACGTTTTGTATTAAGAAAAAGTAAGATATATTTCCAGCATATAGTTAATTTTACAAAGCTTGGTGCATATATAGATGGCCTTGCTATATACGGTGAATGATGCTTTGCTCTACGATCATACCATGTAAGCTTATTTTGGTCTGGAGGATTGACTATATATGCACTATTGTTGGCCATCGATCTCGTAGCCGTACGCTGTCTCCACACACACATCTTATGGACCAAATCTACAGGGTCAATGTAATGGAACATATAATATTATTCCTTATCTCATGTGTAAGTTTAATAAACTTAGTGCCATACACCCATACATGGTCTCAAATGAAAGATGAAAGAAATGGTACAAATAATTAATAGTTTACATTTAATCCTAAATTACTTCTTTTATCTATCTAAGAATTACGTGGAAATCCTAGTTTACAAGCATATCTTATGGCTCAAAAACAACATCATAAAATGTTGTAATACGATTGTTATACTTGTTTGTCATCCTAACAAATTTTGCTTCACCCTACAAAGTGAAAGTAGTGGAGTACAAGTAAAATCAGTGTGTAACGAAACTTAGTCATCATTTACTGTGTAATTTACAATTGTAAGCTAAACGAAGTATATAATTAGAAATTGTGCCGAAACCACTGGGGGTGACAGGGAGGGCCTGGCCGGTACTCCCCATCCTAACTTGGCCCACCACTAACAAAATGTTTTCAATTTGTAAATCCTTTACCCTCCTACAGAGATTACCAACTTGCTTTTACTTAATCACTATATACTCAATAGTGACTAGCTCTACCATGAGCCTTCTAGTGCTTTCTTGTTGATTGATGGTTATGGGTGATTATGCATATGTTGGAATATTGCTTAGTCGTATAGGTTAGTTGTGGACATATTCATTTACATACCTATCAGCTCAATACTAGCATCCCAGAGTTGAGAATAGGAGATGTGAGACATTGAGATGCATGATCTATTCAAGGGTTGGTGCACGCGAGATGTCTTATCGCTTGGCACATAACATGTACCCCTTCGAAGGCTAACACGATGAAGTCGATTGTGTTTCACTACCGTGGCATTTGTCGCCTCACCAAATATTCAAGATTCTGATCATACCATGCGAGGGGGCGACTGATCAAGATGAAGGCTACCACTTCATAGGTGTTGAGCCGTAAATATGTGAATCATGGCATGTAAGTTTTCGTTCTTTGCTCTTGCATCTGAGCACCTCAACATGATGCCAACCATGCATCCACTCTTATATCTGCCATACCACTAGTGGGTTCTCCCAACACACTAGTCTTGTGACCATCCCCTCTAATTCTTAAATTATGGCTTTGCCCTCGGTCCCATCACAACTCTACTAGCAAGAGGGCCACTACGCAAACCATACACTCCCCTTGCCCATTGCCCCTCTCTCCACCCCCGAGGGCATAAATAGGTGGTGCGCATTGTTCATCATCCGGTCGTTGTTCGAATCAATCAGATCGTCGCTTTCCAAAGATGTTGCTCCTTCAACACGGGGAAGCTAATTGTCTCTCACTATGTCACAATATCTCCAAACCTCCAAGATTCCAATCATACCATGCGAGAGTGACTGATCGAGGTGAAGGTTGCCACTTCGTAAATGCAGAGACGACAAGCCATCGATATGCGAATCATAATATGTAAGTCCATGTTCTTTGCTCTTGCATTCTATTACTGTGGCATGGCACCAACCAAACATATACTCTGTTGTCTGCTAAGCCACCAGTGGATTCTCACAACACACTAGTCTCGTGACCGACCCTCTAATCCTTAAATTATGGCTTTGCCCTTGGTCCCATCACATCTCTACTAGCAAGAGGGCTAGTATGCACAACGCACACTCCCCTTGCCTGTTGCCCCCTCTCTCCACCTCTGACGGTATGAATAGGTGGTGCATTGTTGATCATCCAGTTGTTGTTCGAATCAATTAGATCGCTGCTTTCCAAAGATACTGCTCCTTCAACATGACGAAGCTGATTGTCTCTCACTATGTTGCCGTCTGTCCGAACCTCCAAGATTCATGCGAGAGGGTGACTGATCGAGACGAAAGTTACCACTTCGTAGGTGCAGAGCTAGCAAGCCACCAATATGCGAATCATAATATGTAAGAGTGTAAGTTTTTGTTTTTTTGCTCTTGAATCTTATCACCGTGACATGGCAACAATCAAACTTACACTCTATTATCTATCGAGCCACCGATAGGTTCTTCCAATACACTAGTCTCGTGATTACTCCTTTATTCCGTAAATTCTAGCTTTGCCACTAGTCTCATTACAACTCCACTAGCAAGAGGGCCAGTATGCACACCACACACTCCTTGCCCGTTGCCTCCATCTCTCCACCCCTAGGGATATAAATAAGTGATGCGTCATCCCTCATCCGGCCATCGTTCAAATCAGTCATATCACTGCTTTTCAAAGACGCCGCTCCTTCAACATGGTGAAGCGGACCGTGTTTCACTATGTTGTCGTCTTAACAAATCTCCAATATTTCAATCATACCATGTAAGAGGGTGACTGATCGAGATAAGGTTGCTGTTTTATAGGTGTAGAGCCGACCGTCGATACGTAAATAATGATCCATGAGTTCTTGTTGTTTGCTCTTGCATCTCATCACCGTGATATGGTGATATGGCACCAACTGAATGTCCACCCAGCTGTCTATCAAGCCGTCAATAGGTACGTTCTCCCAACATAATAATCTCATTACCGGCTCCCCTAATCATTAAATCCTGGTTTCAACCATGCTCAGATAGGTTCTATTTAGAGTTGTGATCCATTTCTCACGTAATAATTAAATATTCTAAATACAACGGGAAACGTAATGGTGCTACGATAATCTATCTATAGGACAAAACGAACAACGTAACGGTGCAGTATATTTATTGTTTTCAACCGTCGCTTCATCTCCCGAGCGTGTGTCAAGTACACTCGTTAATCCATATATACGTGTGGTGTATTCACATTTGGGGTGTGTGTGTGTGTGGTGCACATTCACATATGCACGTCTCTGTGTAACGAAGTTAAAAATGTAACGCACACGCGAATCCTACCACGCTACCAAAAAAATGTTACTACTGCTGCAACTGCGCCACGACACGGTTACAGCTGTCACCTGCTACCGAATCCCACCTCCCCCAAGGATAAATACCCAACTAATCGAGGGTGAATCTGCAAAAAGGCCAGCGAATCCCACTCTTCCTTCCTCCTCCCGTTTCGCCTCCTCGCGGAAGAAGAAGAAGAAGAATTCGTCGAGAGGAAATCAATCCATCGCGGCGGGATCCGCATCCTCGCCGCGCGCGCGGATTCTCGGCGAGCTCATCCTACTCCTGCGGCGGCAGCGGCGGCGGCTGCTGCGGCTGCGGTTGGTGGGAAGAGGAGGAGGAGGAGTTGGTCGAGCACGCCGGGGGGGAGAGGGAGATGGCCGGAGGCGGCGGCGGGAGGGAGGCGGTGGAGGTGAGGTTCCGGCTGGAAGACGGCACCGACATCGGGCCAAGCATGCACGACCCGGCCACCACCGTCACCGCGCTCAAGGAGTTCGTCCTCTCTCGGTGGCCGCAGGGTGAGTCCCCGATTCGATCCCATCCACCATTTCCTTCCTTCCTCTCTCTCTCTCTCTGCGACTGCGACTGCGCGTGTGTGTGTGCGCGCGCGTGTATTTCGGGAGGTTGCTACTCTTGTTTGGTCGCTCGCCTTGACTCTATCCGGTAGGAAGAAGAAGCGGTGTTTGGTCCCGAGTTTCTCGGTGTCGTGTTGGGATTTGTGAGTTTTTCTTTGCTCTTGGCGTGGTGGTGATAGGATACTAATTTCTGATCGGGTTGTTTCTGTGGATTGCGGCGTGATTGTTTTTGTTCTTCCGCTGGGTTAGTAGCAGTAGCATTTCGCGCTGTGGATCCCGTGATAATCAGAAGCTTGAAAAACCGCGGTGTCTTGTCGCGATTTTCTTGGTGTAGGTTGATATGGGGGTTAGGATTTTGGGAATTTGTTCTTGCTCTTGGCGTGGTGGGTGATAGGTTTCCAATTTCTCATCGGGTTGTGTTCTGTGGATTGCGTGATTTTTCTGTTCTTGCGGCTGGGTAGCAGTAGCATTTCGTGCTGTGAATCCTGTGATGAGCAGAAGCTTTAAAGCGCGGTGTCTTGTCGCGATTTTGTTGGCCTAGGTTGATGTTGGGTTAGGATTTTGGGAGTTGTTCCGTGGTTTGCGTGGTTGTTCTGTTCTTGGCGCTGGGTAGGTGCAGTTTTCTTGCTTGCGAATGCGATATTTCTTTTCTGAGAGAATTGCTATTGCAATTTTGGAATACCTGGACAAAGAAAGTAAGTATTGATTGATTCTTTTAGACGTGTCCTTACCCGTATTAGCAAACATGGCAGCATTTATCTATGAAGTTCGTGTCATTATGCTCTTCTGCTTGGGATTTTCCCCTTGGTTTCACTGCTTAAAGAGGCAAGCAGATGTTATTTTCTATGTACCCACTATAGCTATGTGATGGAATAGGATTGCAATTTTTAGTGCCATGAGATCATTTTGGATCATGTATGAAACATGTGTTGGAAGGACCATTTCTGGAGACAATATGGATCTTGCGTGAGTCCTTGGCATTTAGGCATACTGAATTTAGTGGTCCAGACTGAGTTCTAAACAACTGAAAATTAGGCCAGCCAGTGCTTTGGTGAATCTGTTTTAGGATGGTCATGTTGTTCATTTCATCAAGTATAACTGAGTTAAGCTTTTAGCTGTAAATGTGGAGTGCATTTAGGCATCTCATTGTACTCTGGACCATAATAAGCATGTGGGCACATAGAAAGTGTCATGTGCTTGTACACGCATCATACTTATTTTTGTCTGTATAGCTGCACTTTCACCGATTGTGATTGTCTGGTAACTAGACAAGCACTGGATTGCTTTTATGTCAATTGACCTTTGGCTATGTTTGCTCGAAATATATTACACAAGAAATGAGTAATTGGTGGCAACAAGAGGCAGAGGTGCAAGTGGATCAACCAGCGAACCCACTTACACCCTTAGCTCCAGTTCTTATCTGCTACAGTGATACATCATTTGACAGGATCAATAGAATATTCAAGTACTCCGTCCATCCCAAAATATAAGCATTTCTAGCTATGAATATTCATAGCCAAAAGTTGTTATATTTTGGGATGGAGGTACTGAGGTAGTAGATTTTTTTTTTCTGAGCATGCTTCCTGTTCCTGGATAAGTCAGTAAATAACACCTCCCAACAAAGGAGCATGCTTCAATGGTAGAGTTATCCTTGAATTAGATGCACCGAATTGGTTTTTGGAGTTTCTCCTCAACTTTTCCAAGGAATCTGCTATTATTGTTTTTGCAAGTGCTGCATCTGCATCATTTTCTCTGAATATTGCCTTCAACTGTTTCTCTTTCAGAAGAGTTATGTGGTATATTTTGTTCATTGTCTTTAACATTTTTTTTCTTGTTATATTTGTTGACAGGTAAAGAAATAGCTCCAAGAACAGTTAATGATGTGACTATCATCAATGCTGGAAAGGTACTACAGAATAACAGAACCCTTGCTGAGTCTCGAAACCTAGCAGCAGAAGCTCCAGAAGGTCCGATCACAATGCATGTAGTTGTGCGCAAAAATCGACCTGAGAAAAGTGGTACTATATTTTTCCTCTTATTTGTTATAGTTATTTTCCAGATGTTTGTTGATGATATCAGGGTGTCTCAAATTGAAATCATTACTGTGTGCCTTTCCTTTTCTAATCTTGACATTTGTAGTTCTTACTGTCGCACTCGTAAAGCAATAGGGGAGTTTATTTGTATGCTGTAGGTGTACACTTTCTCTTATATGGCACACATTGATTGATTGTTGGGGGGCTACTAGCAACTTTTGGATTTTACTAAACTTGCAGTGATTTCTTTCCCCCTCAAAATCAAGGAGATCACATGTGATTGGACACTATTAGCTTTTATCATTGCACTTCAAATGATGTTACTTGATGTAGTGATGCATAGTTTTGTTAAAAAAAAAGACTTGAATGCCTTTGTTGATCATCACAAGCTGCTGGGTCAACCACTCAAACAAAAGTGCAGTCAGTCCTGAGCTGGTATGTTCTAGGTTGATAGGGCAGGCAGAATCAAATTTGACTAAACTTGGATTGTTTTCCGTGGTCAAATTATGACGTCATGATGAGTTCCTGGTGGTTCATCACTCATCAGTGAAATGATTTAATCTGTCTAGTGTAATAGGATGGCGTATTTGGAATACACATAACTTAACTTTTGATAAGCCATTTGAGAAATCCCTCTTCTTGTTAGAGATCAGTACTGTTACTGTGAGGCATTTCGTCTAGTGAACAGGTATTTGTAGTTGTAAATTCTACTCCTTTTATTCTGAGAATTCAGAGTGCATGTTCATTGTTTTCAGAAAGACAGCTTCATGACATTCATATTGTACACTACAGACAATGGTCTTACATTAGTAGAATGCATTGTATCTTTACTTCTATTCCATATGTTCCGAATAAAACTACTCTATAGTAAGGTACTTACAATCCGCTATCTTCTTTCTTCAGAGAAGCAGCCGCCGAAAGCACGAGCACCCGAGCAGAACAGATGTGGATGCGCAATATTGTGACGTCGATGCCAGCTGCAATGTGTACATTGGTGCCCAAGTTCACAGCTATTACAAGTTCATTTTAACAATCGTCGTCGATTCATGCACTTATTCTTCGAAACTTAGGGAGAATTTGGTTAGCAGTTTTTAGCTGGGCCATGTCCGCTTTGTGATGGTGAAGTTTTCCTGTGACTTTTGTGAGGGTTCATAGGGGCCTCTCGGCCTTAAAACCTTTTGTGACGAGTACAAGTGTGCAGGAGGCAACCTGAGACCTGGATGCTTGCTGTGCCGCTGTGATTTTAGACGTGAGTAGGATAAGGGAAACGAGATCTTCTACTTCTTTGCTTCTATACATATGATATACTACTGGTAGTAAATGTCGAGATGCTATTCTCTCGGTTGCTGCTACTCATATATAATAGTTGTATACCACATGCATATCGCATGTAAATTCTGTAAAGTTACATTGATCTGTTTCAGAGGTGGATGAAAACGTCCAAGGGTTTGGTTTGGCAGTTGGCACGTGTTTTTTTTGTTCTCTTTGCCCTTCTTTTTTCTTGACTTACTTTGCTACTTGCCTGCAGCGTTTATCAAACCATTTTGATAAGATTACTGTCACCTCACAACTTGACCGTGAGATGGTTTTAAAAACTAAGGTTTTACCACACGTGATAACCGTACGGTGTTTTGTAAATCATGTTTGCCTGGCAATGCATACTTCTGCACAAGCATTAACAGCATGCTCGTACTCAATCAGCACGCGTCCATATTTAGGAGCATATGACTCGACACATTCCTGGACATTATATGCATGCCTATTCTTTTCGTCGTAATGGAATGGTAACACGCTTCCCGAGCATTTTCTACTACTCTCTATCTGTTTATATTATAATTCATTTGATTTTTTTATTTTTTTCTAGTTAAACTTTAAGTTTAACAAAATCTATAAAAAATTTAGCAACATATAAAATATCAAATTAATTTCATTAAATTTAACATTGAATATATTTTAATAATATATTTGTTTTGGGTTAAAAATATTATTATATTTTTTCTATAAACCTAGTCGAAGTTTGATTAAAAAAAAAGTCAAACGACTTATGAAACGAGGAAGGGAGTATTATATTTTGAATTTCTTGGAGAACTATTTAAATCCATTTTGAACTTTATAATACTAGCTAATTCATTCGTGTGTATCCTTGATTGGCTATCACAAATCATTCAGCTATCCACCGCCAAAAAGAAAGAAGCTAAACATCATCAATAGTAACAAAAACTGAATGGCCGCAACAGAGAACGTCCACAAGAAACACACATTTTGTCCAGTGAATGGAACAGAGTTGGATTGGTATCATTTCTTTGTGCCACAGCAAAACAGCATCCAGAGCTGTGACCAACTCTTGGGAAAATTCTGGTGTAAAAGAAGTCGTGATCTTCCACGAGTATCTGTGACAGGAACAAGTATAGCTAGACATCTGTGTGAATACCATGGCTACAGCTAAATGTTTAAGCTCCAGTCATAAGGTTGATACAAGACTTTCAGTTGAGTGTTCGCAAGTAGTTCCAAGAATTGCTCCGATTCTGCTGGTTCCAGATAATTTGCCGCATGCTTCAGCACTTCCGTCTCGTTCTTACCAAAGTCTGTGCTATACCTGAAAAATTATTTACCAAATGAGCTTCAGATGAGAAACTTCTTATTAAAGCACTGGCCAAATAATAACTATGTCACTATTATAAATATGTAGCCATTTTATTTTCCTTTCAATTATTCATCACTGCCGAAATTTCATATCAGGTTAGAGTGACTAGCATTTATGTATAAATTGCCACAAGTTCCCCAATTGCATATCGAATTATGATGTATCATGTATAATGTAGTAAAATGGGTAAAATATGCATATTATTAACCAGTGTATTCACATTTTTCCATTAGTCTTGCTCATGTAACCATGCAAGAGCTATAAATTGGGTAACCATTTTGGGGACATTGCTCACCATTTATCACATACAATTTATATCGAGAGCAGATTAGAGAAAAAAAAATTTTCCTTGAAATCCAGGCACTATCGACATTGTCTAAAGTATTTTGTTCAAAACTTTCACATTCCAATTTGGACTTCTTATGGAAATGAGAAAATAAAATCAGTATCCTATAGGTGCTCGACCTCAGAACCTAGTCTTCAATGGTCTTCATGCCTCCCACCAAGCACGCCTGACCTTGTACTCTTGTAGTAAGATGTGGTAACTATAAATTGAACAGAACTTTTCAGGTGGTTCTGATCTATGGTCGGGGTTATGTTAAGTCAGGTAATTAACAGATTTTTCCGGTTTTGCTGCTAGGTTAACCATAGAGTAGATTCAAGTAGTCCAAAACTAGCAGGCACTAGTGGTACGAGTGTTATCTACTTTTTCTCTCCAACCAGAAGGCTTAAAAACAATTTAAATTACCTAACATAAAATTTGTTGTTGTTTATGTCCCTGCATCATGAACAATGCCACCTCCATGCAGGGTTTTGACTTTAGTGGTAAAAAATTCTAAATTACCTAACATAAAATTCATTCTTGTATATGTTCCTGCAGTTGTACATTCTGATGACAAGTTTTGATGCGGTACACTAATAAGAAAGCATTTAAACTCTCAAGGCCCTATTTGTGAAGCAAGAATAATAGTGTTCTTACCATCGCAAAATCTTGCTTACAGATGCAACCTTTGCTTCAGGATCAACAACAATTCCTCCATTTCTTAGGAAATCACGTGCAGCTTCCACCAGTTCTTTATCGATGTTTCCTGGCGAGTAACACCTAAGCACGGGTCCAGATTTGGTCCCACATACCAAAGCAAAGTGAACAAGAGGTTCAGCATATGGAAGGGCCACCTGCAAATTACGGACAAGGAAAAAAGGAGAATTTATCATCATTGAAAAATCAGCATTGGTGCAAACTCGTCTGATATGTAAGTTTGATGAACTAATTACTTGGAGTAATAAAAAATTGCTTCAAAAAAAAAAGCTGCCAAAGCCAGTACTCATGCTATAGTAAGGGCTGTTGCCACTTCGTATGACTATTTTTGGCAAATAGGTACTGAAAACAACCATTAAAGTGTAGTAGGCAACTTCTATAAGCAGACTTTACCTTTTAAAAAATATCCTAAATCTGACTTCCAGAAAGAAAAAAAAAACTATGGCAGGGGAATGACCCCCCCCTATGGCTTTTCATTAAGAATAGGAAGCCTCAAACAAATCGGCCGAGAAAGACCACAAACCCTGGCCCCCTATTGGTCGGTCCTTAACCCGTACACGAGGGCCCGCCCTCCATAGGTCAATTGTAAACATGTGTTTTAAAGGGGCCAATGACAACGAGTGACTTTTTTTTAACCAAGCCTAAAATTCAATCCCATGGGGAGTCGAACCTAGGACCTAGAGGTGCTACTTGAGCTGTTGAGCACCATAACCGCTTGGCTATAGATCCCAGAAACACATACAGATAATAAATCAAATATACAACGGGCCTTCTATATTCCTTTCCTCTAACTAATAATTAGGCTCTAAATGCCCAAGGTCTTCACTTATATATTGTGGCCCAAAAATACTCGTAAAATTGTATGTTTCCGAAACAACAGATACATAACCAGTAATACATGTTTATGAGAAAAATGTTTTCTTTTTTACTCGGAAGATGGGGGGATAAATGATAGGAAAATTTAGCCATGATGGTACGTGTCATTTTAGTGATTTTTTGACATCCACATAATGCATGAAGCATATTCCCCTTCAGCTGCCTACCTAATAAGGACTGCAGAATAGACCCTAATATAGACTCTAGACAGGTAAAGCAATTTCCAAACATAATAGCTGATACACATTTTTCCAAACATATCTATCCTGGAGGTGATTGTAGAATTAAGTAGCATTGCTTGGTATAACGAAAATATATCAGACAACAACTTTTAAGAGGGCTACAGGTATTATCATGACATATGGGGGGAAACAAAGCAATCGTATCAGAGAACTTTGTTTCCCCTTTTTTTTCGGCTGAGATCTGCTCTGTTCACCTTGGATCTTTGGTCTTTCTGTCCAAAAGGCTTGGCAAGGTTGTATGGTGGCCTTTGGTTACCACGCAGTATGCCATTTTGAATAGCTGACAGTGAATAAGCACATCCACCAATGACATACTTAAAATCTCCAAAGAACTTTCTCCTGTCCAATGGTCCAGCAGGATGACCACATGTCACTAATGCATGGATAGCCATCATATTGTAGAGATTTATGAAGAAAGCAAGCTTTTCTTCCCGTGATAACTCATGGGTTTCCACCCTCTGGAGCTCCTCAGTTGTTCTAACATACCTATGCAAGAAATATGTCAGTACAGCATACCCGTCAAGGCGTCAACCATCACAATAGGATAACCGCAGCAACAGAAATACATTATATTTGTATACAACACAACATTACAAAAATAAACTGATAAACATATTCAAGGCCCGCTCACATTATGAACCTAAACATCTGTATCAATTAAAATTAGCCAACTAGAGCAATACAACATTGTTCACAGTAGTATCTGCTGGCAAGAAATACATTGATTATGCAGTATACTTTGACAAATGAGCATGTAGTTCTAAGTGCTAACCTTTTAAATTCTTCACAGCCCTGGATGCTTCTGTAGTCAACATGTTTACCATCTTCAGATACATAAGCTTCAAACATGGCTTGAGACAACTTTCTTAACCTTGATGCCACTTCAACAATTGGTTTCGGTTCAACATCAATGATACCCTTAGGGATGTTGTAGCACTGGCTCATAATTATGGGATCATTATCCAGGAAGCGATACAAGTGATTTCCATCTTCGAAGACATCTTCGCTGCAAAGTTAGAATGCCAGATGTAAATATTGCAAATTGATATGTATGGAAAAAATATAAACGAGAAGAATATTATATAAGATAATTTCCAAAACTTACTCTAAAACATGGCGATAGAAATATTTGCTTGCAAGCTTTCTTCCAAATTCCACCGCCTACATGGAAAATATATATCTTGAGTTTTTGGAAAGTGATAACTAAATTTAATTTCCTCTGTATCCCTTCAAAGATAAACTATATTCTTATAGGAACTAATGGATATTTTCTTTCCAATGTGTGAAATCATTTCAAAGATACAGTTATGAGTACATTTTTTTCCACCAATGGCCAACTGAAAAAGGGACATAAGACTAATGTTGTTTCAGAGC